>CM026547.1:1213433-2426867 GCA_014905635.1 Scenedesmus sp. PABB004 | reverse complement strand
TTTGGGGGCGGCGGCGGCGGCGGCGGGGCGCCGCGCCCGCGCCCGCTCGCGCGCACGGCCGCGCCGACCGCCGCGCCCCCGCCGCCGCCGCGCGCGCCCGCGCGGCAGCCGAGGGCGGCGAGGAGGACGACGACGAGGCGATGGAGGAGCTGGAGGACGAGGCGGGGTCGGGCTCGTGCGGCGAGGCAGACTCGGAGCTCGAGGACGAGGCGTCGCCTGGCGGCAAGCGCAAGCGCCCCGCGAGCAAGGTGCGCGGCGGCAGGCCCCGGGGGCCGGGGCTGCGTCGGGGCCGAGCGGGCAGCTCTGCGCCCGCGCGCAAGCCAGTGAGAGCGCGAGCGCGGTGGCGGCGGGCCGCACACAGCCTCCCCCCCCCCCCTCGTGCCGCAGGCGCCGCGCAAGCGCAAGCCCGCCGCCGCCGAGGCGCCCGTGTGCACGCCCGCCGCGGGCGCGCTGCGCGGCGGCGCCGTCGGCGGCGGCGTCGGCGGCGGCGCGCCGTCGTCGGCGGGTCACACGCCCATGGAGCGCTTCATGTGCGGCGGCGCCAGCGGCGCGGGGGCCTTCCCCGGCTTCACGCCGCCCGTGACCGCGACGCGCGGCGAGAGCGGCACGCCCTGCGCGCGCCTGGGCCTCTTCCGCGGCGCCAGCGGCGGCGACGACGAGGCCGCGCCCGGCGGGCGGCCCACGCCCACGCCCACGCCCGGCGGCGGCTCGGCGGCCGGCACGCCCGGCGGCGCGCGCACGCCCGCGTCGGCGCAGGCCAAGGCGGCGCTGCAGGGCGCGCTGGACGTCACGCCCGGCGGCGACGGCGCGCGCGCCGGTGCGCCGCGGCGGCGGCTGCGAGCGGCGCCCCGCCGCTGCCGCTGCCGCGCCAGCGGCGCTGCGCGCGCGCGGCACTCCTGACGGCGCCCGCCGCCGCCGGCGCAGAGCCCGAGCTCGTGCTGGGCGTGGTCGCGTCGGGCGGCGCCGACGCGGCGCGCTTTGCCGCCAGCATGGCCGCGCGCTTCCCCTTCCTGCACCCAAAGACGTGCGCCCCGCGCCCCGCGCCCCGCGCCCCTCCCGTCGCCGCCGCCCCATCGCCGCTTTCCCGCCGCCGCCGCCGCTGGACCGCCGCCCCGCCGCCGACCCGCTGCTCGCCCGGCGGCGCGCAGGATCCGCGACGCGTCTGGGCGGCGGCCCGACCACCCCGACTACGACCCCCGCACCCTGCACATCCCCGCCGCTGAGTCGTGGTTCAAGTCGGCCAAGGTCTCCGAGGCGCAGCAGCAGTGGTGGGCCCTCAAGGCGGCCAACTTTGACAGCGTGCTGCTCTTCAAGGTCGGCAAGTTCTACGAGGTGCGGCACCCGCACCCGCACGCGCACCGCCTCCGCACGCCGCACCGCCGCCGCCACTGCCGCCGCACCGCCACCGCCGCGTGCTCGCCCGCCCGCCGTGTGCGCGGTCCTGAGGCCCCCCTAACCCCCGCCCGCCGCCGCGTGCCTCGCCCGCGTGCACCGCGCCGCATGCGCGTGGGCCAGATGTTTGAGATGGACGCGTTTGTGGGCGTGGACGTGCTGGGCCTGGCGTACATGAAGGGCGAGCGCCCGCACGCGGGCTTCCCCGAGGCGGCGTACCACGGCATGGCCGAGGCGCTCGCGCGCGCGGGGCACCGCGTGGTCGTGGTGGAGCAGGTGCGCCGGCGCAGTGGGCGCGGGCGCGCGGGGGGGGGGGGGGGCAGGGCGGGTGGGAGGCGGGAGAGAGGGGCGGCGGGTCGGTGGGGGTCGCGCCGCGGCGCGCGCGGCGCGCGCGGCGCGCGCGGCAGGCCCACGACCACGGCCGCGCGCCGCGCCGGCGCCGCCGCCGGCGCGTGCAGACGGAGACGCCTGAGCAGCTCAAGGCGCGCAACGCGGCGCGGCGGCCGGGGCAGAAGATGGCGACCGTGGTGGCGCGCCAGGCGGTCGCGGTGCTGAGCCGGGGCACGCTGATGGACCCGGAGATGGTCGCCGCGCACCCGGACGCGGCCTACGTGCTCGCCGGTGCGTCGCGGCAGCGCGCGGCAGCACGGCAACGCGGCAGCACACGCTGGCAGCGCGGCAGCGCGGCAGCGCGCGCGCGCGCGCGCGGCGCAGGCCTCAACGCCCACGCGCCCGCGCGCGCGTGGCCGCAGTGGTGGAGGTGCCCGAGGGGTGCGGCGGGCACGACGCGCCCTTCATTGGCGCGGCGGCGCTCGACACGGCGGCGGGGCACATCCTGGTCGGCAGCTGGCGCGACGACGAGGTGCGCAGGGGGGGGGTGTGGTGGTGGTGGGGGGGGGGGGGGGGTGAAGGGGACGGCCTGGCGGCGAGCGGCGGCCGCCGGCAGCTGCCGACGCGCCCGCCCCCGCCGTGCCGCGGCGCGCGGCGCAGGTGCGGCTCAAGCTGCGCACGCAGCTCACGGGCTTGCGGCCAGTCGAGGTGGTGCTGCCGCGGCGGGGCAGCGCGGCGATGAGCGCGACGACGAGCCGCCTCGTGCGCTGCGGCGGCAGCCGCGGCGCCGCGCCCGCGCTCAACGAGCTGCCCGCGAGCGCCGCCGACGCGGACGCCGCGCTCGAGGTGCGCGCCTGCGGCCGCTCGCCCGCCCGCCGCGCCGCCCGCCGCGCCGCGCCTGCGTGCTGCGCCGGCCCGCCCACGCGCGCACCGCTCACCCTCCCGCCCTCCTCGCGCCCTCCTCCCTGCCCGGCCTCCCCCCCCCCCAGGTGCTCGCCAAGCACTTCCCCGACGCCTCCAAGGTGCCGCCCGCGCTCGCGGCGCTGGCGGAGCGCTACCGCGTTGGCGGCGAGCCGGGCGAGCCGGGGCGCCTCGAGGCCCAGGCAGGCCTGGCCGCGTTTGGGCTGCTCTCCACCTTCCTCGCCGGCAACCTGCTCGACGCCGCGCTGCTCCCCACCGCGCGCTACGAGCCGCTCTGCGAGGGGGTGCGCGCGCCGCCGCCGACTGCTGCCGCGGCGCCGCGGCGCCGCGGCGCCACGCGCGCTGGGGGCACCGCCCACCCGCGTGCCGGCTCACGCGCGCATCGCGCCGCGCGCGCACCGCCGCCAGGTGACCGGCAGCGACGAGCCTGTGGCCATGGAGCTCAACGGCGCGGCGCTGGAGGGGCTGGAGGTGCTGGAGAACGCGCTCGGCGGGCCGCAGGGCAGCCTGCTGGGCCTGCTGGACCACTGCGCGACGCCGTTTGGGCGGCGCCGGCTGCGCCGCTGGCTCACGCGGCCGCTGTATCGCACGGCAGACATCACGCGCCGCCAGGACGCGGTCGAGGTGCGCGCGCGCGTGTGTGTGTGTGTGTGTGGGGGGGGGTGGGGGGGGGGTGCGGTGGCGCACACGGCCGAGGCGGCGCGGCCAGCGGTGCCTCCTGCGGCCCCGCCCCGCCCCTCACGGCCCCGCCCCGCCCCGCGCCGGGCGGCGGCAGGAGCTGATGGGCGACGCCGTGCCCGCCGTGTCGGCGGCGCGGCGCGCGCTCGCGGGCTGCAGCGACCTGGAGCGCTGCCTCGCGCGCCTCGGCGCGTCGGTCGGCGCGGCCGCGGCCGCGACGGCCGCGGCCAACGACGCCGGCGCCGCGACGCCGGGCGGGCTGGGGCGCGAGGCGGCGCACGTGGTGCTGTATGAGGACGTGGTGCGCCGCCGCGTGCGCGTGTTGGTCGGCGCGATGCGCGACCTCGGCGCGCTCGCAGACGCGCTGGACGCGTTTGGCAAGGTGCGGCGCGGGCGGGCGCCCCGGGGTTGGAGCAGGGGAGGGAGGGCGACGTGCGCACCGCGACGCGCGCGGCGGCCAGCCCAGGCCCCCGCCCGGCCCGCGCCGCGCGCCGCAGGTGGCGCCCAAGAGCGAGCTGCTGTCCGCGCTGGCCGACCCCGCGCGCTGGTCCGACTTTGGGTCGCGGCTCGAGGACATGCGCGGCGCGGCCGAGTGGGAGCGCGCGGAGCGCGAGGGCGTGGTGCGCCCGAGCAAGGCGGGCGTGGACGCCGCGTTCGACGCCGCCGTCGCGGCGCTCGCCGCCGCCGACGCAGACCTCGAGGTGCCCGCGCCGCGCCGCGCCGGCAGCGCCCCCCCCCCCCCCCCCGGGGCGCAGCCCCCGCGCAGGCAGCGCGCCTTCCTCCCCTCCCCTGCCCTCGCCTCCCCTCCCTCCCGCGCGTCGCCCCTCCCCCTCGCCACGCCCGCCGCCCGCCCTCACCGCCGCCGCGCCCGCCCGCGCTGCCGCCCTCACCGCCGCCGCCGCGCCCGCGCGCCAGGCGTACCTGGGGCGCGTGCGCAAGGCGCTCGACTGCCGGAGCGTCAAGTTCATCAGCCTGAACAAGGAGAGCCACGTGCTGGAGGTGCCAGAGGACGCGTGCGGCCGCGTGCCGGCCCACTTTGGGCTCGTGGGCCACCGCAAGGGCTTCAAGCGCTTCGGCAGCGACGAGCTGCGCGGCCTCGTCGCCGCGCGCGCCGCGGCCGAGGAGCGGCGCGAGCGCGTCGAGGCGGGCTGCCTGCAGGCGCGGCGCGGCGCGGCGCGGCGCGGCGCGGCGCGCGGCGTGCGGGCGCCGCGCGCGGTGCTGGAGCGCGGGGCGTGCGCCGGAGCGCGGCGCGCGCGCGCCGACGCCGGCGCCGCCGCCGCCGCGCGCCGCGCTGCGTGGCAGGCGCTGGAGCGCGTGTTTGTGTCGCACGCGGAGCTGTGGGGCTCCGCCATCGACGCGGTCGCGGTGCTGGACTGCCTCATGGCCCTCGCGGGCGCGGGCCTCGCCGCCGACGGGCAGGTCTGCCGGCCCAAGCTGCTGCCGCCGGGCCCGCGCGGCGGCGGCGTGTTCCGCGCGCGCGCGCTGCGCCACCCCGCGGGCCTCGCCGGCGGCGCGAGCGGGTCGTTTGTGCCAAATGACATTGACCTCGGCGGCGACGCGCCCGGCTTCATCCTGCTCACGGGGCCAAACATGGGCGGCAAGTCCACGCTGCTGCGCCAGGTCTGCCTCGCGGCGGTGCTCGCGCAGGTGCGGCGGCGCGCGCAGCGCGCGCTGCGGCGGCGGCGACGCGAGGCAGCGCGGCAGCGGCGGGGGCGCCGCGGGCCGCGGCTGAGCCAGCGCGCGCGCCCGCGCAGGTCGGCGCGATGGTGCCGGCGGCGAGCCTTGAGCTGACGCCCGTGGACGGTTGCTTTGTGCGCATGGGCGCGCGCGACGCGATCCTGAGCGGGCAGTCGACGTTTTACATTGAGATGGCAGAGACCGCCGCCATGCTCGGCCGCGCGACGCCGCGCAGCCTCGTCGCGCTGGACGAGCTCGGCCGCGGCACCGCCACGCTCGACGGTGCGCGTCGCCGGGCGGCGCGCGCCGCCGCCGCCGCCACCTCCGTCGCCGCCGCCGCGCGAGCGAGCCCACATGCGCGCGCGCCGCCGCCGCGGCCGCAGGCGCGGCCATCGCGGCGGCGGTGCTGGAGCACCTCGCGCACGCGCGCGGCTGCCTGGGCCTCTTTGCCACGCACTACCACCAGCTCTCGTCGGCGCACGCGGCCGACCCCCAGGTCGCCATCATGCACATGGCCTGCGCCGTCGCGGCGCCGCCGGGCGCGGGCGGCGACGACGCGCCCGCGGCGGGCACGCCCGAGGCGGCCGCGGCCGCGGCCGCGGCGCGCGGCGCGGGGTGCAGCGAGGAGGAGGTGGCTGAGGTCACCTTCCTCTACCGCCTCACAGCGGGTGCGGTGCGGCGGCAGCCTGGCAGTGGCGGCGGCGGCCGCGGCGCCGCGCAGCCGGCCGCGCGCGCGTGGGAGGGCGGCCCACCGCCCGGCGGCGCGCCGCCCCGCGTGCGCGCAGGCGCGTGCCCCAAGAGCTACGGCACCAACGTCGCGCGCCTCGCGGGCCTGCCGGCGTCGGTCGTGGCGCGCGCGGCCGCGATGGCCGCCAGCCGCGAGGCGCAGGTCGGCGCCGGCGGGGGCGCGGGCGGCAGCGGCGGCGCCGAGCCCATGGCGCTGGACGCGCCGCAGGGCGGCGCGGCGGGCGAGGCGGGCGCGCTGCTGGGCAGCGTCGCGGCGCAGCTGGGGCGGCTCAAGGCGGCGGCGGCGGGCGGCGCGGGCGCGGCGCCCGGCGGCGCGCTGGAGCAGCTCGCGGAGCTGCAGCGCCGCGCCGCGCTGCTCTGCCAGGCGTGATGAGGTGTGTGCCCAAGGTGGAAGGGGGGGGGGGGGAGACGGCGGGCGCGGCTCGCGCGACCCGCCAAGGCAGTGGCAGTGCAGTTTGCCGGTGGAGCGTTGGGCGGGCGTGCGCGACACGCAGGCGCTGTAGCACAGCACAGCTACGGCTAGGGCGGCGCCGCGGCCGTTCGCGACGCGATCTCGAGGTTACCAGGCACTCGCACTCGCCGCACGGCCCCCGCGCCTGCCGCCCCCAGCAGCAGCCGCCCCGCCGCCGCGCCGCCCTGCCCCTCCCGCCCTCCCGCGCTCCCCAACACCAGCAGCAGCAGCAGCAGACGAGAGCAGGCCGCTCGCGCGCCACGCGCATGCAACAGGGCAGCCACACTCAACACAGCCCACGCCAGCTGCGGCTCCAGCCACGCACGCGTTCCGGGCCGCCGCCCGCCGCCCGCCGTGGGGTCCGCGCCCAGCGGCGTGCGCGCCGGCCGCCCCGCGCTGCTCCGCCCCGCGCCGCGCCGCGCCTGCGGCGGCCCTCCGCGCCAGCGCCCCGCGCGCGCGTGCGGCGCCCGCGGCGGCGGTGGGCGGGGCTCATCACTTTTGGATGGGCTGGATCTTGAAGTGCGCCGAGATGAGGGAGAAGACAAAGCACTTGAGGTCCTGCGGCGCAGGCAGCGGCAGCGCGCCGCCGCGCCGCGGGCGTGCTCGGCGCGCCGCAGCTGTGGCTGCCCGGCCGGCTCGCGCTCGCGCGCTGCCGCCGCCGCCGCCGCCGCCGCCCGCGTGCTCGCCAGCGCTGTGCTGCCGCTCTGCCGCTGCGCTGCCGCCGTTGCTGCCGCCGCCGCTGCGCCGCCGCCGCTGCGCCGCGCCGCCTGCGCCTCCCGCTGTGTGCTGCGGTGCGTGCTGCGTGCTGTGTGTGCTGCGCGCCGTGCTGTGCTCGTGCCAGCGGGCGTCACCTGCACGAGGTAGTAGAATATCCGCAGGCCGTCCGGGTCCTTGCTCTGCTGCACCTGCAGCACGCTGCCGAGCTTGGTCGTGTTGAAGCAGATGTGCTCGCCGTTCATCTTGATCTCCAGCTCCTGCTTGCCCACGCGGTCCGGCATGGGCCAGTTGTTGTCGTCCTCCTTCATGATCTGCGCAACACGCGCGCACCGACGCCCGGGCGCGGCGGCGGCGGCGGCGGCGGGTCGGCGCGGCGGCACGGCGGCGCGCCGCGCGCTTGCGCGCCGCCGGCTGCTGCCCCCCCCCCCCCCCCGCCGGCTGCTGCCCCGCCGCCGGCTGCTGCCCCCCCCCCCCCCGGCTGCTGCCCCGCCGCCAGCTGCTGCCCCGGCGCCGGCTGCTGCCGACGCCTGGGCCCGCCTCGCCGCCGCCGGCGCCGCCGCAGCGCGCCGGCGCCGCGCACCGCGCGCCGCGCGCGCACCTCGGCGTCCTCGATGATGCGCTTCAGCTCGTCCAGCACCGCCTGCGACACGTGCGCCTTTTTCCGGATCTCCGTGTCGTTCTTGTAGTTTGAGTTGTTGCGGTAGCGCATCTGCGCGCGCCGCCGCCGCCGGCGCGTGGGGCCGCCGGCGCCCGCGGCGGCGCCGCCGCTGCTCCCGCGCGCGCGCGCCCGCCGCGCCGCGCCGGAGCGGCGGCCGGCGCCGCCGGCGCGGGAGGGCTGCGCCTGGGCCCTGATCTCCCGCCCGGGCGGCCGCCGGGCCCGCCAGGGGGCGCGCAGCGGGCGGGGGCGCACCTCGCCATCAGGCCTGAACTCGAACTCCAGGAACTCGTGCCCGTATTTGCCGGTGTGCCCCACGTAGTAGCGCAGGTAGAACTGGTCGCCCATGGCGCCCGCGCCAGCGACGGACGCTGCGGCAGGCGGCCGGGGCAGCAGCAGAGGGCGCCCGCCGCAGCCCGCCGGCTGCTAGGGACCGCGGCGCGTCCGGCGGCGGCGCGGGATCGGTCGAAGCGACGAAGAGCGGCCGCGTGGGCGGCGGGGGTGCTTGGGGGCGCGGGCTGCTGGCGCGCGGGCGGGGCGAGGCCTGTGGGGCGCCTGGCGAGCGGCGCCGCTGTGTCGGAGGGAGTGCGTTCGTGCTCGCGCCGATCGAATGGCCCCGCGCGCCGTTCGCGTGTCAAAATCCAGCAGGGCACAGCGGCGCGCCGATTGATGGGCCCCGCCGCTGCGCCCGCGAGCCGTGGCCCGCCCGCGCCGCGTCTCCAGCACACCGCCGATCCCGGCGCCCTCACCAGCAGCGCCCTGGGCCCGCACGGCCGCCCAGCGCGCCGAGCGGCCGCGGGCAAGTCGAACTCCGCCGTCAAGGCCGGCCGTGCGCTCCGGAGGGGGGCTTGTGACATCATCCCTGTCAGGCGCCAGGAACCGGGAGCCAGTTTGCGGCAGCCCCGGCACTGCAGGAGCGGGCGCAGCAGCCTCTCCCTCAACCACCCGCGAGGTGCGGCTCCTGCGCGTCCCCGCGCCCCTGAGCGGCATCGGCAGCGGGCGCGGCCCTGCCGCCAGCGCGGCGGCGCGGCGCGGGCAGCGGCCGGCACCGGCCCGGCCGGCGGCGGCGGCGGTTGCGCCGCGCTGCTGCTGCCCCGTGCCCCGCCCGACGCGCCGCGCCGCGCGCGTGCGTCCGCAGGGGCGCCGCGGCGAGGCAGCATGCAGGTGCGCTCGTGCTAAGGGGCGCCGCGCCAGGACGCGACCATGCGCTGCGGCGGCGGCGGCGCGGCGCGCGCGGCGGCAGCGCTGCTGCTGCTCTGCCTGCTGGCGCGGGCCAGCGCCGGCGTGCGGACGTGCGGAGCCGACGAAGCGGCCGGCCGCGGCGGGGGCAGCTGCGCGGCGCCGGCGGGCGCCGACAGCGGCGAGTGCGGGGTCGAGCGGTGCGAGGCCGAGGCCGCGGGCGGCTGGTCCACCCACATCGTGCGCTTCAGCCAGTACAGGATGCTGCACGAGCACAAGGCCGCGCTCACGCAGGTGGGCGCGCGGCGGCAGCGGCGGCGGCGCGCGCTCGCAGGCGCCGGCGGGGGCGCGCCGGGCGCCGCTCACGCTCGGGCGCGCGCACCGCCTCACAGGCCCTGGCGCCGCTGGCGGAGCAGTGGGCGTGGCTGGACCGGCCCAACCGCGCGGCGGCGCTGCCCTCGGACTTTGCGCTGCTGAGCGTGGCGGCCCCGGCGCTTGCGGCGCTGCAGGCGGCGCTGCGCAGCGTGCCCGGCTTCCGGGACGTGCACCCCGACCGCCGCATCCGCGGCCTGCTCAACTGGCAGCCGGAGGAGCCGCTGGCGAGCGCGTTCACCCACGTCGAGCGCGGCGCGGCGCAGGCGCCGGGGCGGGAGCAGCAGCAGCAGCAGCAGCAGCAGCAGCAGCAGCAGGGGCAGGGGCAGGGGCAGCCGCACGCGGCGCTGCGCGGCGACGCGGCGGGCCTGAGGCTGCACCGCGAGCCCGTCGAGCAGGGCGACGCGCCGGCGGCGTCGCGGCACCTGCTCGCGGACGGCGAGCCCGCTGCCGCCGGCGCCAGCGGGACGCCGCCGGCGCCCTCGCCCGAGGCGGCGGCGCAGGGGCAGCAGGAGCAGGCGGCGGAGCCGGGCGACAACGCGACCGCCGAGGACGAGTGGGGCGACATCTGGGCCGTGAGCAAGCCGCCCGGGCGGCTGCGCACCAAGCCCACCATCGGGCTGGACCCTGCCAACCCGGCCGACCGTGAGGCCGGCGGGGGCAAGGAGGAGCTGCGCCGGCGGCGCCGCGGGCGGCGGCTCGCGAGCGTGGGCCGGCTGCTCGCGGCGCTCGCGGGGCGGCGGCCCGCCGCGCAGCGCCGCGGCCTCGCGGCGGGGCCCGACACGCGCGTGACGACGCTGCTGGAGGCGGGCAAGCTCTGGGAGCAGGGCCACAGCGGCAAGGGCATCCGCGTGGGCGTGTTTGACACCGGCATCCGCGAGGGCCACCCCCACATCCGGCACATCAAGGAGCGCACCAACTGGACGCACCAGGACTCGCTCAGCGACGGCCTCGGGCACGGCAGCTTCGTGGCGGGCGTGATCGGCAGCCAGGACGAGGCCTGCCCCGGCTTTGCGCCAGACGTCGAGCTCTACACCTTCAAGGCGCGCGCCGCCGCCCGCGCGGGGCGGCCCGCGCTCGCGCTGCGCTGTGCGCTGCGCGCGCGGCGCCCGCGCCGAGGAGCCGCCCCTCGCTCGCGCTCACCCTCGCGCTCGCCCAACACCCCCGGCCGCAGGTGTTTACCGACGACCAGGTGAGCTACACGAGCTGGTTCCTGGACGCCTTCAACTACGCGATCGCGAGCCGCCTGACTGTCATAAACCTCTCCATCGGGGGCCCCGACTTCCTGGACGCGCCCTTTGTGGACAAGGTGCGCGAGGTCACGAGCAACGGGCTCATCATGGTCAGCGCGATCGGCAACGACGGCCCCCTCTACGGCACGCTCAACAACCCCGCCGACCAGCCCGACGTCGTCGGCGTCGGGGGCATCGACAACGCCGACGCGATCGCCGGCTTCTCCAGCCGCGGCATGACGACCTGGGAGCTGCCCACCGGCACGGGTGCGCCGCGCGGGCGCGGCGGGCGCGGCGACGCGCCGGCGGCGGCGGGCACACGCGCCGCGCCGCGCGCCCGGGGCCGCCCGGGGCCGCCGGGCCGCCGGGCCGCTGACCGCCGCTCCGCCGCGCAGGGCGCATCAAGCCCGACGTCATGGCGTACGCCAAGGACGTGACGGGCAGCAAGATCACGACCGGCTGCCGCAGCCTCAGCGGCACGAGCGTGGCCAGCCCCGTCGTCGCGGGCGCGGTCTGCCTGCTCGCGAGCACGCTGCCGGAGGAGCGGCGCTGGGTGAGGCGCGCGCCGCGCGGCGGGGGTGGTGCCGGGGTGGCGAACTGCCGCCGGCGCCGCCGCGCGCCCCGCCCACACGCCGCACGCCGCCGCGGCGCCAGCTGCTCAACCCGGCGTCGATGAAGCAGGCACTGGTGGAGGGCGCGGCGCGGCTGCCGGGGCTCAACATGCACGAGCAGGGCAACGGCCGCATCAACCTGCCCGCCAGCCAGGCCATCCTGGCGAGCTACACGCCCCGCGCGTCGCTCATCCCGCCCGCGCTGCACCTCGCCGACTGCCCCTACGTGTGGCCGCACTGCACCCAGCCCCTCTACGCGTTTGGCCTGCCGCTCGTGCTCAACGGCACCGTCATCAACGGCATGGCCAACACCGGCTACTTTGCGGGCCCGCCGCGCTACGAGGCGACCAACGCCGCGGGCAAGCTCCTGCACGTGACCTTCACCCACAGCGACGTGCTCTGGCCCTGGTCCGGCTTCCTCGCGGTGCACGTCCAGGCGCGCGCCGCCGCCGCGCGTGCGCGCGCCGCGCGCCCCGCCGCGCCCCGGTGCCTCGGCCGCGCGCGGCGGCGCGGCGCCACCGCCGCGTGCCCGTGCGCGCAGGTGTCGCCGGCGGCGTGGAACTTCAGCGGCAACGCGACCGGCCGCGTGACGTTCACGATCGTCAGCCCGCCCCGCATGGGCGCGGGCGGGTCCAACCAGACCAGCACCGTGAGCGTGCCGCTGAGCGCGGTCATCGCGCCCACGCCGCCGCGGCAGCGCCGCGTGGTGTGGGACGTGCTGCACAGCATCAAGTACCCGCCCGGCTACGTGCCGCGCGACAACCTCGACGTCAAGGTGCGCGCGCGGCGGTGGCGGTGTGTGTCGGGAGATGGGGGGGGGGGGGGGGGCGGGGCGGCGGTGGCGGCGTGGCCCCGGCGGCGGCGCGCCGCCGCCTCTCTGCCTGCGCTGCCTGCGCGCCGCGCGTGCCTCTTGACCCGCGCGCCCCCGCGCGCGCCTCTTGACCCCCCCCCCCCCCCCCGCAGAGCGACGTGCTCGACTGGCACGGCGACCACCCGTACACCAACTACCACGACGCCTTCAACGCGCTCGTGCGCGCGGGCTTCTTCGTCGAGGTGCTCAGCGCGCCGGGGACGTGCTTCGACGCGGCCAACTACGGCGCCTACCTGGTGCTCGACGCAGAGGAGGAGTGGTACAGGTCAGACCGCGCCCAGCGCGCGAGCCCAACGCCCCGCGGCACGGCGTGGCCGGCGGCGGGCAGGGGCGGCGCGCCGCGCGTGCGGCGCGCGGGCGCGGCGCGCGGGCGCGGGCGCCGAGCGCGCCGCCGCCGCCGCCGCCGCGGCAGGGAGGAGGTCGACGCGCTCGCGGCGGCGGTGAAGGAGCAGGGCATGGCGCTCGTGGTCTTCGCGGAGTGGTGCGCGCGGCGGCCCGCGGCGCGGCGCGGCCGCGGCGCCCGCCGCGGAGCCCGCCCTCGGGCCCGCGCCCCTGCACCCCTGCCGACCGCGCCGACCGCCGCGTGCGACCGCCGGCCGGCCAGGTACCACGAGGAGAGCCTGCGCGCGATGAAGTTTTTTGACGACAACACGCGCAGCTGGTGGACGCCCATCACCGGCGGCGCCAACGTCCCCGCGCTCAACGACCTGCTCGCCCCGCACGCCGTCACGCTCGGCGAGCGCATCCTGCAGGGCACCGTGCAGCTCGGCAAGCACAGCGTGCAGGCGCGCCCGCGGCGCGCTCGCGGCGCACGCGCGGCATGCGGGCGCGCGGCCGCGCGGGCGTGCCGCCGGCCTGGCCTCGGCTGACCTGGCCGCTGCTGACCTGGCGCCGCGCCCGCAGCTCTTCTACGGCTCCAACATCGCCAAGTTTCCGGCGGGCGGCTTCTTGCACACCTCGGCGCTCACCGACGTCGCGGGCAAGGGCGCGGGCGTGCCGGGCGAGTACGCGAGCTTTGGCATCACGCCCAGCGGCAAGGGGTCCGTCGCGGTGCTGGGCGACACAAACTGCCTCGACTCCAGCCACAACGTGGGGCGCGCGCCCCGCCGCGCCGGCGCCAGCGCCAGCGCCGGCGCCCGCGCCGCGCCCGCTGACCCCCCCTCCCCCCCCCCCCCCTTGCCTCCCTGCCCCTCTGCCAGATGGGCGCCTGCTTTGACTTCCTGGTGGACCTCATGAAGCAGCTGCTGCTCAAGCAGGGCTCCGACCTCACGCCGCCGGAGCGCCGCCTGGGCGCGGCGTTCACCGCACCGGGGTTCACGTCGCCGCCGCAGCGCCGCCCCGACGTCAACCTCACGCAGTACAGCTGGGTGCTGCAGCACCCGCTCGCCTGCGGCATGGCCGCGCCCTGCCAGTTCCGCTCCCGCCCCGACTGCCCGCCCGGCGACGAGTGGCGGCACCGCCACCTGCAGCCCGGCAGCGAGCCCGCGCCGGCGGCGCGCCAGCCAACCGCCGCGGCGGGCGCCGCGGCAGGCGCCGCGGCAGGCAGCGGCGGCGCGGCGCAGCAGCAGCAGACGCAGCAGCAGCAGCAGCAGCAGCAGCAGCAGCAGCAGCAGCAGGCGGGCGGCGCCGCGCCGCTGGCGACGCCCTCCACCGGGGACGGCACGCCCATGCAGCAGCAGGACGGCCAGACGGCCGCGGGCGGCGGCGGCGGCGTGCCGCCAGACGACTCCGACGACGCGGGTGGCGCGGCCGACGACAAGGCCGACCCCTACGCCGAGCCGCTGCCGGCCGCGGCGCAGGGGCAGGGCGGCCAGGCGGTGCAGCAGGCGGACGGGGCGCCGCGCGACACGGTGGACTCGGGGCAGCTCATGGACGACGCGCTCTCGCACGGCGGCGGCGCGGAGCCGGGCGACGGCGGCGCGCTGGCGACGCAGGGCGCGCACTCGTCGCTCGCCGACGAGCGGCGGCAGCAGGGGCAGCGCCGCGCGTTCACGAGCCAGGCGGTGAGCCTCGCCAGCATCATCTGCGTCGCCGGCGTCGCGGGCGTGGTGGTCATGTGGCGCATGCGCGCCGCGGGCGCGCCGCCGCGCAAGTGGGCGGCGCGGCGGTGGGGCTACGGGGCCGTGCGGCGCTCGCCCTCGCCGTCCGAGGCGTAGCTGCGGCGCGGCAGAGACGCGCTGTGTGTGTTCGGGACGCGCGCCTCGCGCGCGAGCGCTGGGGGGCGGCGGCCCAGGCCGGCACCCGGCACTGGTCGGGTGTGCTGTAAACCCTGCGCCGGCGCTCGCAACCGCCGCGCCGTCGCACCGCCGCACTCGAGCTCCCCATCCTTTCGGGTGGCGGGTGCAGCAGCTGGCGGCTGGACACGGGCGTGGGGCTTCGGCAGCAACGGCAGCAGCGCCGCTCGCCTACGGCGCGGCACCGCGCGGCGGCGGCAGCGGCGCGCGATGATCCTGCCGCGCATCAAGCTCACGCCCAGCGGGCGGCCGCAGCTGGAGGCGAGCGAGGTGGAGCGCATGCTGCTGGACAAGGTCGGCCGCTGGCGGCGCCGCCGTACGCGTCCCGGGCGCGCAGCGGCCTCAGGCGGGCGCCCACTCGCAGGTGGACCTCGAGTTCGAGGGCATCGGCGGCACGGAGGGCTGCCAGACCGCCGATCGCTACCAGGTGCGCGCGCAGCGGCGCCGCGCGCCGTCGCTGCCGCCTGCGCACGCCGCCGACGCCGCGGCGCGCGCCGCCGCCGCCAGGGCGGCTACGTGGTGATGACCAGCCAGCGCCTGGTGTGGATGGACGCGGCGGCGAGCCCCGCGCCGGGGCGGTCGTGCTGCCTGCCGCTCGTGGCGGTCGCGGGGGCCGCGAAGCGCGTGGGCTACGGCCTCAACCTCATGGCGCCCAAGGTGCGCCTCGAGCTCAAGGTCTACGTCGACATGCGAAGCACGCCCTGCAGCAGTGAGCCGCCGCGACGGGCAGCGCGGCGCGGCGCAGCGCGGCGGGACGCGGCGCGGCGCGGCGCGGCGCGGCCGAGGGCGGCCCTGCGGCCGACGCCGACGCCCGCCCCCGCGCCGCGCCGCGTCCCGCCGCCGCCGTCGCAGTGCAAGCGAGCGCGGCGTTCCGCTACCTCCACCTGCGCTGCCGGGGCGAGGGCCCCGACGCGCTCAGCGAGCACCTCACCGCCGCCATCGCGGGGCACCGGCAGGCGCAGGAGCAGGCGGCGCGCGCCGCGCCGCCGCCGGCGCCGGCGCAGCGGTCGCAGGCGCAGCAGCAGTGGGCGGCCGCTTCGCCCCTGACGTCCGGCCTGCAGCTGCAGCAGCAGCAGCAGCAGCAGCCGGGCTCGTGGGCGGGCTCGGGGCGCAACAGCCCCGCCGCCAGCGCGGCGGGCCTGGGCGGCGGCCAGCCGCCGCCGTCGTCGTACGGCGGCGTGCCGCTCCTGCCCGCCGGCGCGGCGCCGCCGCCGCCGCCGCCGATCGAAGCGGTGGACCAGGAGCTGCTGCACACGCTGGTCGACATGGTGCGCGGCGCGCGCCGCCGCGGCGCCCCGCCCGCGCCGCCCGGGCGCGCCGCGCCCCCGCCCCGCTGACGCCGCGGGCGCCACGCCCGCCGCCGCCAGGGCTTCCCGCGGCCGCGCGTGCTGCGTGCGCTGCTGGCCACGCGCAGCGAGCACATGCAGGCCGCGCTGGACTGGATCCTGGCGGCCGACGGCGACGCCGCGCTGGACGCGCCGCTGCCGCAGGAGCCCAGCCTCGTCAGCAAGGCGGAGCTGCAGCAGCTGCAGCACCTCCACGCGCGCCAGCAGCAGCTCTACCACGCGGCGCTGCAGGGCGGCGTGCAGGGCGGCGCGCTGCCGGGCTGGGGCGTCGGGTCGGTGTCCGCGGCGGCCGGCGCCGGCGGCGGCGGCGGCCCCGCGCGGCGGCGGCGGCGGCGGCGCCGGGCCCAGCAGCGCCGCCTGGCCGCCGCCCGCGGGGCCGCCTGGTGGCGGCAGCAGCGCCGCGCACGGCGTGCGCGGCAGCGGCGGCGGCAGCGGCGTCGTGGGCGTGGCGGGCATCATGTCGCGCGAGGCGGAGCGCAGCAGCGCGGCGAGCGCCAACCTCACCGTCGCGTTTGCCGACCTCAGCTCCCTCATGGCCATGGCCGCCGACATGGTCGCGCTGGCAGAGAAGTTCCGCGGCGTGGTCGCGCCCGACGGCAGCGTGCTGCCGCTGCCGCACGCCGCGCCGCCGCCGCGGCGGCGGCGGCGGCGGCGCCGAGCCCGGCGGCGGCGGCAGCGGCGAGGCGCTGCTGCTCGACGCGGACACGCAGCTCGCGCTCATCGCGATGGGCATCACCAGCCCCGTCACGCGCGCGAGCGCGGGCGCGCGGTACACGCAGGAGCTCGCGCGCCAGCTCGCCGACTTTCTCGCCGCCCCGCTCGCGCGCGCCGGCGGCGTGCTGCTGCTGCCCGACGCGTACTGTCTGTTCAACCGCGCGCGCGGCACCGAGCTCGTCTCACCCGACGACCTGCTGCTCGCGTGCGAGGCCGCCGCCCAGGTGCGCGCGCGCGCGGCGCGCGCGGCGCGTGCGGCGCGGCGCGGCGCGGCGCGGCCGCGCGCCGACCCGCCCGCACGCCGCGGGCGCCGCCGACCCGCAGCTGGGGCTGCCGCTGCGCCTGCGCCGCTTTGCGAGCGGCGTCGTCGTGGTGGAGGGCGCGACGTTCAGCGACGCGCAGCTGTGCCGCCGCATCGAGGCGCTGCTCGCCAGCAGGGCGGCGGCCGGCGGCGCCGGCAGCGGCGCACCGCACGACGGCGGCGCGCCGGCGCTCGGCCCCGCGCTGTCGGCGGCGGACGTGAGCGGCGCGCTGGCGCTGCCGCTGACGCTCGCGCGCGAGGCGCTGCTCGTGGCGGAGCTGCACGGCGTGCTGTGCCGCGACGACGGGCCCGAGGGGCTGCGCTTCTTCCGAAACTTCTTCAGGGACGCGGCGGCCGCCACGGCGGTGTAAACGTGACACGGCCGCGAGGCGCGCGGTG
This sequence comes from Scenedesmus sp. PABB004, assembly GCA_014905635.1. Lineage (NCBI taxonomy): Eukaryota > Viridiplantae > Chlorophyta > Chlorophyceae > Sphaeropleales > Scenedesmaceae > Scenedesmus > Scenedesmus sp. PABB004. Next base: position 2,410,040 of record CM026547.1, on the reverse strand, counting down.
CGGCCGCTGCGCGCGAGTGCTGCGGAACGCCCGGCCGACCGGCGTCACCGGGAATGCCCCGCGAGCATCGCGTGGCATGCATGCACGCGCCACCCCACCCCAGCCCACCCCGCCCTCGCCCCCACCCCGCCGGGCCACGCTCCGGCCTCGCCCCGACAAGACCGATCGCGGCGGCGCCACGAGAAAACCATGCGATGAGGCGCCCAGGGCGCGCGCAATGCAGCTGCTGAGGACAGGGGGAGTGCGTGAAGAGAGGGCAGGAGGGGGCACAGCACGCCTCGCCGCGGCGCTCCCCCTCCGCGAGTCGGGGGGGCCGCCGGCAGTGCCGCCGCTCCGGCCCACACACAGAGTAGTTTGGTGCTGCTACCCGCTACAGCCCGGCGCCGCTCGGCGCCGCTCGGCGCCGCTCGGCGCCGCTCGGCGCCCCGCCCGGCGCCGCCGCGCCGCTGCCCGCCGCGCGCCGCCCCACCGGCGGCTGGGCTCGGCGCGCCCGTCGCGGCGGCCCCTAGCGGAAGGGCACGGGCTGCATGAATCTGTCCATGTCCACGTTGAGCACCTGCATCAGCGACGCGCACAGCCCGCAGTGCGCCGCGTGCTCGCGCGCGTGCGCGGCCATGCACGCGCCGCCGCAGTAGTGCGCCGCCTCGCAGCGGCCGCACGCAACGCCCGCGCCGCCGAGCGGCGCGCGGCACGCGGCGCAGGTTGAGCCGCCAAAGTACCATGCGCTGAGCATCATGAGGTCGTCCAGGGGGCGGGGGATGACCTTGACGTACGCGCAGTCCTCGACCTTGATCACCTGGGGGGGGGGGGGGGGGCATGAAGGACGGGCGTCGGAGAGCGCGTGCGCGCCGGGTACCCCGCAGGGCGCACAGAGCGCGGCGCCGGCCCCGCAGCGGCGGCCCCGCCGCGCTGGCGCCGCGGGTGCGCCGCGGGTGCGCGCGCGCCTGCGTGATGAGGTCGCTGAAGTAGGCCTTGGCCGCGTAGCGCACAAACAGCGTGCACCCGCGCCGCAGCTGGCCGTAGTTCATGCGCTGGTCGGGCGTGAAGAGCACGCTCGCGCTCGTGCCGGTGAGGTCGCGCACCTCGACGCGGTGGAAAAAGTCAGCCATCTGACGGCGCGCCGCGCCGCACGGCCGGGCGGCGGGGCGGGGCGGGCGGCGGCGTGTCGGCGGGCGGGCGGGGAGAGGGGCGGGCGGGCGGCCGACCCGCGCGCCGCGCCGCGCCGCGCCGCGCCGCGCACGTGGCTGAGGCTGTCGTCCACGATGTCGGCCACAAACGCCCTGCGGCGCGCGGCGCGGCGGCACGCGCCTTGCACGACCGCGGCGCGCGCCTTGCACGACCGCCCGCGCCGCGCGCCTTGCAGGACCGCCGTCCGCGGCGCGCGGCGCGGCGCCGGTGAGCGGCCGCACCAGTGCTTGGTCGGCAGCATCGTGCCGCCGCCCACGTCGGCGTAGTAGACGGGGTCCACGAACTCGTCCATGAGCGGCAGCTCGTCAAAGCTGGGAAAGTACTGGCGGTTGTCGAGCGTCGCCATCGCGATTGACAACAAGCCGCGCGCCGCGGCGCCGGCGCCCGTGCGCCAGGCGCGGCGGCTGCTGCCGCGCGCCGCGCGCCGCCGGGCGCCCCAGGCGCGAGTCCTGGGGCGGGCGGGCCGGGCGGCGCGCCGGGGGCCGCTGACGGCGACGGCGGCGCGCAGCAGCGGCGGCCGGGGCCCCGCCGGCGGCGCGGCGGCCGCGGCGGATGCGGGCGCGGCCGGCGGCGGCTTGCGGCCGCGATGGCGGGCGCGTTGGGCCCGGCAAGGCGCGAGTGCGGCGTGGCGGGCGCCGGGCGCGCGCTGCTGCTGCGCCGGCGGGGGGCGAACACGGACGCGGGCGGCGGGCGGTGATCGATGCCGTGGATGATGAGGGCGGGCGCTGAGCGCTGCGGGGCGGCACGGGACGCCCGGGCGCGGCCGGGGCGCGGCCGCAAGGTTTTTGAGCTGCCCGCGCGCTGCGCGGCGCGCGCCCTGCCGGTTTGCCCAGTGCGCCGTCTCCCAGTGACCTCCGCACGCCGCGGGCAGCTGGTTGTTCGCAGACCGGCCTGCTGCTGCTCGCGCTTCCGCGGGGCCCGCCCACCGCGCCCACAGGCCCACCGCCGGGCCCGATCTTGGCCCGAGGCGTGCCCCCGGGGCAGCCACAGCGAACCCGCGCGGCGCAGGCTGCGGAGCCTCGCGCGCCGCTCGCCGGCCCCCCATCAGCAGCACCCGCGCGCAGCAGCAGCGCGGCCCCCGGCCGCCCCGCGCTGCCACCCCCGCCAGCGCCTCGGGCTCCGACCCCGGAGCCGCGACGGCCGCCCCAGCCCCGGCGCGCACAGCGACGCGCCGACGCCGGCGCGAGCCCGCCGGAGCAGCAGGCAGCGGCCGCTGCTGTTGTTGAGCGGCGCGCGCAGCGAGCGAGCGCGCGCGAGCGGGCACGATGGCCAAGAACTTTTTCGACCTGCTCGGCTTCAGCTCGGACGAGCTGGCCGACACGATGCCCGAGCGCATCGTGCAGGTGCGCGCCGCGCGGCGCCGCGCGGCGGCGGCGGCGGGCGCGGCGGGGTGCCGCGGCGCGCGGCCGCGCGGCCCCGCTGCGCGGCGCGGGGCGGCGCCGCGCGCGCGGCGCGCAGCCGCGCGGCGCGCCCGCCCGACGCGCGCGGCGCGCCGCCGCCGCGGGCGGGCGCAGGCGTTCCACGACAACGGCAAGGAGGGCGTGCGCGTGCTGATGTACGAGGAGATGGCGCTGCGCCTCAACGCGCCGCTCTACATCCACAACTGCGACGCCGAGGGCAACCCCAGCGCGCTGCCCGACGTGTACGGCCGCGAGCAGCCGGGCGAGGCCATCCGCCTCATCCGCGACAACACAGACCTCTACCGCAGGCGAGCAGCAGCAGCCCGCGCCGCGGCCGCGCGGGCAGGGCCGGCGGCAGCGGCGATGGTCGCGGCGGCGGCCGCCGCGGCCGCGGCGGCGGCGGCCTGAACGCGCGCGGGCGGCGGCAGCGCGCGCTGCCGGCCCCGCGGCGGCCCCGCGGCGGCCGCTGCTGCTGCTGACACCCCCCCCCCAAAAAAACAACCCCCGCCCTCCCGCGCCCCCTCGCGCACGCTCTTGCGCCCGCAGGTACGGCGACCCCATCTCCTCGCCCGAGCGCGGCGACTCGCCCGGCCCCGCGGCGCCGGCGCCGCCGCCGCGCAAGCGCGGCGCGGGCGGCGGCACCAAGACGACTGGCCCCGACGCGTGGGAGAAGCGCTTCGCCGACCTGCACGACTTTGTGTCGCGCAACGGCTTCCGCCCGCGCCGCACGGCGCCCGAGGACAGCGAGCGCCACCTGCACTACTGGATGGGCCAGCAGCAGCGCAAGCTCGGCCACAACGAGCTGTCGCGCGAGCAGGCGGAGCGCCTCGAGGCGCTGCTCATGTCGACCAAGGGCAAGAAGGCCGACGGCGGCAGCGGCCGCAGCCGGCCGAGCGGGTCGCGCAGCAAGTCCTCGGCCGCCGCGCGCGGCGGCGACGACGACGACGAGGACACGGGCGACCTCGACGACGAGTGGCGCGGCGACGACGAGTGAGGGCCGCGGCGACGCGACGCGACGCGCGCGCGCCGGGGCCGGGGGCGGGCGCGTTCGGGGGATGGCTTGGGGCGCGCCGGCACGGCGGCCGGCGGCGGAGGGAGGTGCCCGGCGGCGAGAGTCGCGGCAAGCGAGCGCGTGCGCGTGGGCGGGTCTGGCTGGCGGCGTGTGTGGTGGCGGCCTCCTGTTGACTGCTGCGATGGCGGGCGAGTTGTTGGAACACTAGCGCACTGTCCCCTTTGCGCGGCGGTGCAGCGCCCGAGAGCGGGCGCGGCGGTGCAGCGCGGTGCAGCGCGGCGGCGCGGCGCGCAGGCCCGAGCCCGCCCGATCGGCACCAGCAGACGGCGCACCGCAGCAGCCGCACGCCGCCGCGAACGAGACGCAGGGAGCGCGCCGGCCTTTCGCTTCCGCGGCAGCACCGGAGCACCGGCAGCTCGCGCCCGCGCCGGAGGGGCCTTGGGAGTTCGCGTGGGCCGGCCCGGAGCGACAGCAGGTGGGCGCTGCGCCAGTCGGCGCGCGCTGCTGCAGTGCCGCAGCCTGGCGCGCGCCGTGCAATCGCGGGCCGGGCGCCAGGGCTGGCCAGGTGGCCTCCAGATACCGGCCTCGAGCCCGGCCAGGCCGGGCAGGCCGCCCGGCAGCCCGCAGCCCGCGCGCCGCGCCGCGCCGCTGCTGCCGACGCCGACACGCGCTGCGTCGACGCTCGCCGCAGGGCCGCCGCCGGCGGGGCGGGCCGAGGTGGCAGGAGCAGGAGCAGCAGGGGAGCAGGGGCGCCGGCGATGGCGGACGAGGCGGGCGGCCGCGGCGAGCGCGGCGCCGACGGCAGTAGCGCGGGCAGCGGCGGCGCGGGCGCGAGCCGCGCGGGCAGCTGCGCGCCGCCGGGCGGCGCGCCGCTGAGCTGGGCGGACGGCGACGACAGCAGCAGCGACGACGAGCCGGTGGAGGAGTTTGAAGCCGACGAGCTCGAGGAGGCCGACACGACCGCGCAGCAGGCGGCGGCGGGGCGCGACCTGCAGGGCATCGCGTGGGAGCGCCTGCAGGCGCGCGCGGCCGCGGTGGTGGCCGCGCACTCGTGCTCGCGCCCGCGCGCCGCCGGCACCGCGCGCTCGCGCTGCGCCGCCGCGCGCCGCCGCCGCGCCCGCGCCGACGCGCCCGCGCCGGCTCACGGCCGCGCCGCGCAGGTGTCGCGTGTGCGCTACCGCGCGCAGCGTGTGAGCAGCTACCGCAACTACACCAACGTCATCGACGAGGCCGCCTGGCCCGCGGTGCGGCGCGACCTGCTCGCGGGCTGGGCGCAGCCGCCCGCGCTGCCCGCGCCGGCCTGCCCCTACGCCTTTGTGCGCAACTGGCGGCGCGTGGCGTCGTCGATCGTGCACTTCCAGCTGCGCAACCTCTGCTGGGCGGGCAGCGCGCACGACGTGTACGTGGTGCACGACAACCGCGTGCGCGCGTTCAACACCGCAACGCGCGCGCTCGGAGACGTGCTCGACCTGCGCGGCCCGCCAAAGGGCCCGCGCCTGCCGGGGCTCGGCCGCGTGCAGGCGCGCCGGCGGCGCCGCCGGCCCGCGCGGGCGGGGCGGGGCGGGGCGGGGCGCGACAGCCGCCGTCGACGCGCCCCCAGCACGCCGCCGATGCCGCCGCCGATGCCGCCGCCGCCGCCGCTGCCGCCGCGTGCAGGTGAGCAGTATGTGCGTCGCGGGCGAGCTGCTGGCGGCCGGCGGCTTCACAGGCGAGCTGGTGCTCGCGCGGCTGGACAAGCGCGAGCCGGGCTGGAGCTCGGAGGAGGAGGAGGCGGCGGAGGCGGCGGAGCAGGCGGCCGCGGCGGCGGACAGCGCCGCCATGGACACGGCGGAGAACGGCTGGGACGGCCCCGACGAGGCCGCCGCCCAGGCGGAGCGGCCGTGGCAGCTGCACCAGCAGCAGCAGCAGCAGCCCCAGCAGCCCCAGCAGCCGCTGGGGCAGCCGGGCCAGCCACCCCGCGCCTGGGCGTGCCGGCAGCAGCAGTGGCCGGGCGTGGCGCTGCTGGAGCAGGCACAATCACGGGCGCGCGAGCAGCAGCAGCCGCAGCAGCCGCAGCAGCGGCAGCCGCACGCGGGCCCGCCACGAGTGCGGCGGCGCCCGCAGCCGGCGCAGCAGCCGGCGCAGCAGCAGGCGCAGCGCCCGCCGCCGGGCGGCGGCGCGCAGTCGGGCGGCGAGCGCGTCATGTGCGCGGCGGGGCCGGAGGCGGCGGAGCTGTGGCACAGCTGCCGCGTGACGCAGAGCGAGAACGGCATCACCAACGGCATCGAGATCTTTGACTCATGTGCGCGCCCCCGCGCAGGGGCCGCGCGCGCCCCGCGGGTCCCCGCCGTCGCCGACGTCGCGCCGGCCCCGCCCCGCCGCCCCTGCCGCCCTCTCCCCTGCCGCATCATCATCACCACCCCCCCCCACACACACACACCACACACGCGCAGGCAGCGCGGGCGCGTGCGTGATGACGAGCAACAACGACGCCTGCGTGCGCCTCTTTGACGTCGCCGGCGCGCGCCCGCGCGGCCGCCTCGCGCTGCCCTGGGCGGTCAACTACGCGAGCCTGCGCCCCGACGGCGCCAGCGTCGGCGGCGGCTCCCTCGTTGCGGTCGTGGGCGACGACCCCGCCACCCTGCTGCTCGACGTGCGCAGCGGCCTCGAGGTGCGCGCGCCGCGCCGGGGCGGGCCTTGCCCGCCGGCCGGGGTACCCCGCCGCCGGGCGCGGCCGTGTCGACGCCGCCGCCGCCGCCGCGCGCCGCAGGTCATGAAGCTGGTGGGGCACCGGGACTTTTCCTTTGCCGTCGCGTGGCACCCGGACGGCCAGCTGCTCGCGACCGGCAACCAGGTGACCCGCCCACCCGCCCGCCCACCGCCGCCCGCCGCCCGCCGCCCGCCCAGCCGGGGCCGCCCCGCCGCGGCCCCCGCCGCTGCCGCGCACGCCGCCGCCGCTCGCGCCGCCGCCGCCTGACGCGCACCGCCCGCCCCGCGCCGCGCAGGACGCCACGACGCGGCTGTGGGACGTGCGCCAGCCGGGCGCGAGCCTCGCCGTGCTGGGCGGCGCGATGGGCGCGGTGCGGTCGCTGCGCTTCAGCCCCGACGGCGCCCTGCTCGCCGCCGCGGAGCCGGCCGACTTTGTGCACGTGTATGCGCTCGGCCCCGGCGGCGCGCCGGCGGGGGTGCAGGAGGTTGACCTCTTTGGCGAAATTTCGGGGACGTCGTTCAGCCCCGACGGCGCGGCGCTGTTCGTGGCCGTGAGCGACGCGCTCTACTCGAGCGTCCTGCACTTTTCGCGCGCGCCGCCGCGCCCGCGCGCCGCCGCCTGGTGGTAGCGACCGGTTTGTGTTACTTTATTCGTGTGCACACTCCTGCCTCTCCTCGCCTCGCCAGCATCAGCCACAGGACCTGAGCCGCCCCCGCGCGTCAACCCTCAGCACGCGGGCCGCCGCCGGGTGCACCCACGTGACCGACAGGCGGCCGCGCGGGCAATGCTCTCGACGCTTCGACGCCACGGGAACGCTCCCCTCCCCTCCCACCGCACGGGCCGAGCAGGCGCGCGGCGCTGCGAGCCAACACACACGCGCACTGTGCTTGTGACCACCTGAGCCGCCCACCCTCCCATCATCCCGTCACGCACGCGCGCCGCCGCGCCTGTGGATAGCGGGCTCGGTGCGCGTGAGGGACGGCACGCGCGACGCGGCACGCGCGACGCAGCAGGCGAGCCCACAAAACCCTAAACACCAAACACCAGCCCCGAACGTGAATGCTCGCGCGATTCCTGGTCGCTCCCTTGCCTCGCAGCAAGCAGCGCCCGCACGTGCGTGCGCACCGCAGCGGTGGTCCACACCGTCGCCAACGCGGCCGCCGGGCTGGCCCCGGCGGCGAGCCGCGCACGGGGCAAGGCCCCGCCGGCCGGCGGGGCCTTGCCTCGTGCGCGCGTGCAAATCTTGCAGACGCCGGCGCAGCGAGCTGCCAGCGGGTAATGCTGGGGGGCAGCGTGGCGATCTGGGCGCCCCCCCTTGTCTCGGACGCGGCCGCAGCAATCGGCGCGCTGGGCGCGCCGTCCCGCGCGCCCAGCATCAACCGGCGGGCACAGCGCGCCCCCCTCCAGCCCCGCGCCTCCCTCCTCCTGGCGTGGCGGCGGCGCAGCCCCCGTCGTGGCGCCGCCCCCCTCGTGTCTGGCGTGCAACCAGAATCAGAACCACAGCGCCGCCGAGCGACAGTCGGAAATGTACACGCAGACGGCGCGCAGCACAGCAGCGCAATTGGTGAGGCAGCTGGAGCAGCCCGCAGCGCCAGGTCGGCTGGGGCGGTGCGCGGCGTGCGCTCAGGGCCCAGGCGTGCGGTGAGCCAGCAGCAGCAGGGCCGTGCGTGCGGTGCCGGGGCGCAAAGCGACAGTCGCGCAGGCGCCGGCCCCAGGGCCGCCGCGGCGCGGCGGGTGCGCGCCGCGCCGGGCGGCCTGCAGCAGAGCCCGGCCGGTGGTGCCAATGCGGTGGCCGCGCGCAAGTGGGTGCAAGTAGTGGCTGCGGCATCGCTGGTGCGACGCCGTGCGAACAAGGGCGGAGGCAGTCAAGATAGACGAGCGGGGGGCGCAGCACGGCGCACGCCCTCGCGCACGCTGCTAGAGCCACGACGCCCCACCGCCCAACACACAACCCTATTGCCTCAAACAGCAGCAGGCAGCAGCCCGCCAGCTTCCCGCTGGCGCTGCACGCTCAGCGCGGCTGCATCGCCAGGAAGCAGCGCAGCAGCGCGGCCTGCCCGTAGCCAGGCCCGTCGGCGCCGCCGGGCGCCGGCGGCGCCGCGGCGGGGCCGGCCGACTCCGCGCCGGGGACGGGGCCGGGGCCAGCCGGCGCCGCGGGCCCGGGCCCCCGCCGCGCCGCGAGCCAGGGGCTCGCTGCCATCTCGGCAATGGTCGGCCGGTCGCCGGGGTGTGCCTGCAGCGCGTCGAGCACAAAGCCCTGCGCGCCGGCGCTGAGGCGGCGCGGCATTGCGACGTCGCCGGCCAGTATCCTGGACACTGCGTCGCGCGGTGTGTTGCTGGAGAAGGGCGGGTAGCCGACCAGCAGCTCGTACGCGAGGCAGCCCACCGCCCACGCGTCCACGCTCGCGCCGTACTGCAGGCTGCGGCACTGCTTGAACTCGAGCGGGTGCGCCTTGGGCGGGCAGCGCAGCACCTCGGGGGCCATGTAGTCAAGCGTGCCTGCGGCGCGCGGGGCGCGGGCGCGGGTCAGATCGGCGCGGGGCGCGGCGGCGGGCGCGGCGCGGCGCGGCGCGGCGTGCGGCGGCGCGGCGCGGCGTGCGGCGGCGCGGCGCGGCGTGCGGCGGCGCGGCGCGGCGGCTGGCGGCGGCGCGCTGCGGCGGCGGCGCACCCGCGCGCGTGACGGCGCGCTCCTGGTTGAGGTCGATGGCGAGCCCAAAGTCGCTGAGCTTGAGCGCACCGTCGGCCATGAGCAGCACGTTCTCGGGCTTGATGTCCCTGCGGGGGCAGACGGGGGGCAGGGGCAGGGGCAGGGGGTGACCACGGTGAGCGGGGGCCCGCCCGCCCGCACGCCCGCGCGGCCGGCTGCCCGCGGCGGCGGCGGCGCGCCTGTGGACGACGCCGCGCGCGTGCATGTGCGCGAGCGCGGCGAGGAAGGGCTGCAGCACCAGCTCCACTGCCTGCGCCTCGGGCATGCGGCCGCCGGTGCGGCGCAGCAGCGTGTGGAGGTCGCCGCCGCTCGCATACTCCTGCACCATCACCAGGTCGTCGCCCTCCTGCGGTGCCCGCCGCGGCGCGCGCAGCGCAGCGCGTGAGCGCGCACGCAGCACGCGCGAGCTCGCGGCCCGCCCCGCGGCCCGCCCCGCGGCGGCGGCGGCGGCGGCGCGCTGCGGCGCGTCACCTGGAAGGCGGCGTACATGGCGATTATGTGGTCGTGCGTGAGCTGCGCGTGCAGGTAGGCCTCGCGCAGCACCTGGTAGCGGTTGAGCTCGGGCAGGCGGGCCGTGTGGTACAGCTTCAGCGCGACCTCGCGCCCGCTCACGCGGTCAATGGCCTGCGCGCGGCGTGCGGCGCGGCGCGGCGGCTGCGTGGGCCGCGCACCGCCGCGGCGCGCGCGGCGGCGTGCGCAGCGCGCACGGCGGCGCGGGGCGCGCACGCCCCCCATGCCTCACGTGGTACACGGTGGAGGCATAGCCCTTGTAGAGGCGGCGGGACACCCAGAACTGCGCGAGGCACCAGCGCGGCCGGCGCATCGCGGCGGGCACGCGCGCCGACACCACCAGCAGCTTGCTGCTGTCGCTGCGCGGGCTCACGGCCTCCGGCGGCGGCGACGGCGCGCGGTCCGCCTCGGCCCACGCGACGGCGACGTCGCTGCCGCGCGCGGCGCAAGCGGGCGGCAGCGGCGCCTTGGCGGCGGGCGGCGCGGAGCGCGCGCGCGGCCCCGGCGCCGCGCCGCCCGGCTCCGCGCTCCCGCCTGCGCCGCACTTGAGGCCCGGGGCGTCGCGCTGCCGCGCGCTGTCGGGGCCGTCACGGTGCACGTCGGGGCAGCGAGGACCGCAGTCGCTGCCGGCCGGCCCCGCGTGGCGCGCGTCGGGGTCGCTCCAGCGGCGCTGCGTCAGCGCCGACAGCAGGCCGGCCGCCGCGGCGGGCGATGCTGGCGCGCCCGGCGATGCTGGCGCCGACGGCGGCGCCGCGCCGCGCTGCTGCTGGTCCGCCGCCGCTGCGCGCCCCGCCGGCGGCGCCTTGTCGCTGCCCGCGCGCGGCGGCGACTCGGCGCCGTGCAGCTCGAGCGCCCAGTCGAGGGAGCTGCGCGGGCTGTCGCCGAACGACGAGCTGCTCGCGCACGGCGGCGCGCCCACGCCCGAGGTCGCCGCGCTGCCGCCCGCGGAGCTGCGGGCGTGGCATGCGTCCCAGGGGTCGCAGGGGCTCGCGGGGGGGCTGCTCCCCCGCCCGGCCGGCGCCGGGCGAGCGCGGTCGCTGCGGTCAGAGCCCGCGACCCCGCGCGCAGAGGGCGCGCCGCAGGGGCTGCTCAGGCCCATGAAGCTCAGCTCGGGCGCGGGCGGCATGTGCCCGCGCTGTGGGCGGAGCGGGCGGAGGCGCGGGGGCGGAGGCGCGGGGGCGCGGAGCGCCGCGGAGTCGGAGCCCATTTGAGCGCCGGGCATGCGGGGGCGTACGTGGCGTGGCTGGGGCTTCGATTACTGGGGGCCCCGGGGCAGGCGGGCACGACATCCGGCCAATGCGGCAATCTAACGCCGTCGACGGCGTTGACCAGCGAGAGACTCGGCCACCCACCGCGCAGGGCGGCTCTCAGGCGCCGCCGCTCGCTGCCGCCGCAAGCGCCTCGACTCGCTGCGCCGCGAGCTGCTCCAGCACGGCACCCAGCCAGGCACGAGGCAGGTCGGCGCCCATGCCCGCGCACGCCTCAACCACGACCGCGACGTCGCCCGCCGGCATGCCCGGCAGGCGCTGCGCGCTGAGCGCCAGCGCGCTGCGCAGCTGCAGCCCGGGCGCGTGCCCGCAGCCCGCCAGCGTGCGCGCGGCGCTGGCGAGGAGCCGTGGGGGCAGGCCGGCCAGGGCCGGCGCGAGCGCGTCCTCGAGCGCGGCGCAGAAGCCCGGCGGCAGCTCGCGCCGCGCCGCCGGCGCCGCCAGGCTCTCCAGCAGCAGCTGCAGCCCCGCGCCGGCGATCGCCTTTCCCAGGCGCGGCTGCATCGTCGCCAGGCACGCGCGCCGCACCGCGGCGGCGGCCGGCAGCCGCGCGCACGCGCCCGCGCTGCACGCGTGCAGCAGCAGCACCGCCGGCCCCGCCGAGCAGCGGTGCGCCTGCACCGCCGGCAGCAGCAGCGCGGCGCAGGCGCCCAGCCATGCCGGCGGCAGCGGCCGCCGCGGCAGGAAGCCCGCGCTCCACAGCATGCTGCACAGGGCGTCGGTCGCCGGCCGGCTCGGGGGCGCCGCGCGCTGCTGCACCAACGCAGCCGTCGTCGCGAGCGCCGCCGCCGCCGCCGGCTCCGGCTGCTGCTGCTGCTGAGGGGACAGCTGCTGCTGCTGCTGCTGAGGGGGCAGATGCTGCTGTTCCTGCTGCTGTCCCTGCTGCTGCTGCTGCTGCTGCTGCTGCTGCTGCTGCTGCTGCGGCTGCTCCTGCTCCTGCAGCGACAGCGGGGCCGCGCCTTCGCCGAGCTTTGCGGCCGCGTGCTGCAGGCTGGCGGCCCCGAACTCGCGCCACCAGGCGTCCGGGAGCCGCAGCTGCAGGCTGGCCACGTGCAGCAGCAGGAGCGCAAGCTGCTGCAGCGACAGCTCCGCCAGGCGGCCGCGCGTGGCCGCCACAAACGCGGCCAGCCAGGGCGCCGGCGGCGGCACCGCGAGGCGTGCGAGCGCCTCCAAGCACAGCGCCAGGCTGCCGGGCGGCTCCCCGGCCAGGCGCGGCGCCGTGGCGGCAAACCACGCCTGCAGGAAGCCACCGTGCGCCGGCTGCAGCAGCGCGACGGGCGCCAGCGCGCGCAGCAGGCGCCGGCCGTCCCAGGACGCCAGCTCGGGCGCGAGCGCGGCGCACACCGCAGCGAGCATCAGCTCAAACTGCGACCGCTCGTCGGCGGCGCTGGCAAAGCCGCGCGCCGCCGCCGCCGCGTCCAGCACGGCGGGGTCGGCGGGCGCGGCGCCCCCGGCGCCGCCGCCCCGCGCGCGCGCGGCGCCCGCGATGCTGCTGCGCAGCGACGTGGCCGCCGCGTGCAGCGGCTGCGCCGCCGCCGCCGCCTCCGCCGCGGCCGCGGCCGCGGGGGCGCCGGCGCGCGGCGGCTGCAGGCGCGCGAGGCAGGCCAGCAGCGCCGCGCCGCACTCGGGGTCGGCGGCCACGGCCAGCAGGTACTTGGGCAGCAGCTTGCGCTGCAGCCGGCGCCAGTCGCCCGTGGTGGCGAGGGCGGGGCACACCTTGCGCCGCAGCGCGGGCGACACGGCGCGCGGCGCGGGCGCCCCAAACAGGCGTCGCCGCAGCGCGGGCTGCGCCGCCAGCTCGCCGGCCGCGACCCGGCGGAAGAACTGCGGCGCGGCGCGCGGCGCGTGGCGCGCGTCAGGTCGTGCGCACCAGCCAGCGTGTGGCCGGCAGCGGCGGGGCCGGCGGCAGCAGGCCGCACCTCCTCGTGCCCCGGCGGCGCGCGCCGCTGCTGCTGCCGCTGCTCCGCCGGCGCCGCCACCGGCGCCTCCAATGGATCCGGCCCGGGAGGTAGGCCGTACTTGCCGCGCGGCGACAGCCTCACGGGCCGCGGGTCGGCCGGCCTGGGCGCCGCTGGCGGGCGCGAGCGCCGGCGCGACGCCTGGTGCTGCGCCGCCGGGCCCAGCTGCATGCCGCTGCGCGGCGACGCCGCCCCGACGGCCAGTGTGTCTGTTGGGCGCGAGGAGCTGCTGCCGCGGGCGCGATGCGGGGCGCGGCGGCAGGCGGCGCGAGTGCACGGCGGGCAGGCGTGCGCGCGTGCGTGGGCGACGGCAGCGCCCGCTCTCTCGCCCGGCAGTTGGTTCATGAGTGCCGCAATCCAGTGCAGCAATCCAGTGCAGCAATCCAGTGCAGCACTGCGCGCCGACACAAAACCGCGCGCGTCGGGGCACAGCCGCGCGACGCTCGCGCCCGCCAGCTGCACGCCCTACGCTCGGCGCCGCCGCCCGAAGCGGTCCTCCTCCTCACTCGCACCGCTCCCACCGCGCGGCGGCCGCGCCCCCAGCTGGGGCGCGCCGCACCGCCGCGCCGGGCGCGCCGCCGCAGGGCGGCACGCTCACGCCGCCACGAGCGCCGGCTCGGGCGCCGCCTCGGCGGCGGCGGGCGCGGCGGCGGGCGCGGCAAACACCGCCGCGTTGACGGCGGCCGCCCAGATGGCGAGCGGCGCGCCCGCGGCGGCCGTGAAGGTCAGCGCCGTGCCGGCGGGCACAAACAGGATGCTGCCGCGCCGCAGCTCCGCCTGGGCCTGCAGCGCGGCGTCGCGCGCGGCGCCGCCCGCCGCGGCGACTGAGCCTGCGCCGCCGTGCACGAGCAGCAGCAGGGGCCCCGCGTTGGTCGGCACCGCCGCCGCCTCGCCCGGGGGCAGCTCGATGCGCTGGATCTCAAACTCCTCAAACGGCGGCCGGTACACGCGCACGTGGTCGTGCACGGCCTGCCCGCGCAGCACCGCCGGCGCGCCGGTCGCGTAGGTGAGGCTGTCGCAGAGCACCGCGGTGTCGCGGAACTTGGGCGTGAGCCCCGCGCGGATGACGTTGTCGCTCGCCGCCATGCACTCGACGAGCTCGCCCGACACGTACGCGTGCGGCTCGTTCGCGGCGAGCGCGATCGCCTCGCCCGGCGCGAGCTCGACGCGGTTGAGGAAGAACGCCGACAGCACGCCCACGTCGGCGGGGTACTGCGCGTTGAGGCGCAGCACGAGCGACTCCTTGGCCGACAGTGCCCGCCCGCCCGCCGCCTCCTGGCCGAGGCGCGACACGAGCGCGTCGAGCGCGCCCGCGACGAGCCCCGGCTCGGCGGTCATGAGCGCGGTGAACGCGGCCTTGAGCGCGGGGCGCAGCGCCTCGCCCTCCGCCTCCAGCAGGTACCCCGCCGCCGCCTCGCCGACGCAGAGCCGCAGCTCGGGCTGCGCGCGCAGCGCGGCCTTGAGCTCGTCGGGCTCCACAAAGCCGCACAGCGCCTCAAAGCCCTCCAGCGCGAGCGCCATCTCGGGCTTGTGGTTGTCGTCCTTGTAGTCCTGCACGCCCAGCAGCAGCGCGGCGGCGCGTGCGGCGGCGCGGCGCGGGCGGTCAGCGCGCGCCGCGCCCGTGCCGGCGGCTGCGGCCGCGGCCGGGAGGGAGGAGGGGGGGGGGGGGCGCTGCCGCGCGGTCGAGCACCAGCGCCAGCGCCGCCGCTGCCGCCCGGCGCCCGCTGGCCGCGCACCTTGGGCTGCTGCGCGTGCAGCTTCTCTGCGAGCTTCTTGTCCGGGTGCGACTGGATCGACAGCGCCGTCTTGACCGACAGCACCTGCACGCAGGCGCGCGCCGCATGGATACACCACCGCCGCTGCACCCCGCGGCGCCGCGCTGCGGCCGCGGCCGCCGCGCCGGTCGCCAACCGCGTGCCGCGTGCCGCGCGCCGCCGCACCTTGAAGAGGTAGGGCAGGTCCGGCCCGAAGCGCCGCAGCACCGCGTCGCCGAGCGCCTCGGGGTGGGCCTCGAGCCACGCCTTGAGCGTCACGTCGGTGCCCGAGATGAGCGCGGGGCCGCTGGGGTGGGTGCCCATCCTGGAGCGGGCGCGGCGGACGGCGCGGCGGCGCCGGTGGGCCGGCGGCGCCGGCGCGCAGCAGCAGCGCCGCCCGCCGCCAACTGCCGCACCAGAGCTCGGCGAACGGCTTGCTCTCGTCAACGTCTGAGCCGTTCAGGCCCGCCAGCTTGGCCACCTGAGACCGCAGCGCGCGCGCGGAGGGCCGCGCGTGGGCGCGTGCGCGCGCTGAGGGGCGGGCCTGCACCGCCCATCGCGCCGGGCCAGCGCACCTCGCTCTCGCCGGCCGGCCGGCCCCACGCGTAGTTCTGAGCGGGACATCTGAGCGCCAGCATCGTGCGTGCGTGGTGGTCGTGGTGCGGAGCAGGGCGCGCAGGGCAGTGCCTGGAGAGGCACGGCGCGCCTCGGCGGCCGGGGCTGGCAATGCTCAGGAGGAGGTGGTCGCACCCGGAGAACAGACCGTGGCCGCAAACGCGCGCGCCGCTTGCCGACCCGACCGCCCGTCTGCCGCAAAAGCTGCTCCGCGTCCGGCGCGTCCTGGATCGCTGCAGGGGCGCCGGCGTCGCCGCCGTGAGCGCAGTCGGGCCCTTGCCGTCGGCCCTCGCGCCACCCCCTGCGCCCGGGGCCGGCCCGGCCATCACCTCTCCTCGCCAGCCACCAGCGGCAGGAGGGCGGCCTGATCCGCTACACCCCTTGGCTGAGCCGCTGCCGGGTCGGCGCAGCGCGGCAGCCGACGCGCGCGGCGCAGCCGGCGGCGGCGCGCGCGCGGAGCAGCGCGCCGCGGACGCTGCTGCCGCGGCGGCGGCCGCGGCGGCGGAGCAGGCCATGCCGCTGCTGCACAAGGGTGACGTGCTGGGCGAGGGTCGGCGCTACGTGGTGACGCGCAAGCTGGGCGAGGGCCAGTTCGCCGAGGTGTGGGAGGTGAAGCTCTACGACCCCGGCGCCGCCAAGCTCGACCTGCGCGTGAGCCGGCGCGCCGCGCGGCGGCGGCGGCGGCGGCGCGCGCGCGGGGGGGGGGGGGGGGGGGGCGGCACCCGGTTGCCGGCGCGCGGACCGGCCGCGGCGCCGCCGGCCGCCGCAGTATGCGCTCAAGCTGGAGAAGCGCAAGGACCGTAACACGGTCAAGCAGGAGTACAAGGCGCGCCCCGGGGGAGGGGGTTGTGGGCGAGCAGGCGCTTGCTGACGCCGCGGCGCGCGGCGGGCAGCAGCGGCGCCCGACCGCTCGCGCGCGCCGCCCGCCGCGGCGGCGCCGCAGGCGCTGAAGCGGCTGTCGGGGCAGTGCTCCCAGGTCGTCGCGGTGGAGGGGTGCGGCGTGCACAACGAGCGCTTCTTCATGGTCATGCAGGTCGGAGCGCCGCGCCGCGGCGCGCGCAGCTGGAGGAGGCCGGCGGCGCCAGCGGCGCGCGCTCACGCCGCCCGCGTGCTCCCGCCGCCCGCCCGCGCGCGTGCGTTTGTCGCGCGCAGCTGCTGGGCGAGACGCTGTACGACGCGCGCAAGGCGCTCGGCGGCCGCGTCGACCTGGCCACGCTCAAGGCGGTCGGCCTGAGCACGCTGGGCGCGATCGAGCAGGTGCACGGCGCGTGGCTCATCCACCGCGACATCAAGCCAGCAAACTTTGTCATCAGCCCGCCCAACGCCGCCGCCGCCAAGGGTGCGCGCCGGGCGCGGCCGGGCGCGCGGGCGGCCGCGCGCGCCGGCGCCGGCCGCGCCGCACCGCGCGCGGCGCGGGGCGTCAGAGTGCGCCGCGCCGTGCCGCCGCGCGCGCGGCCCAGGCGCGTGGGCGCTCATCGACTTTGGCCTCGCGCGGCGCTTCACCGACGACGGCGGCGCGCACCTCGCGCCGCGGCTCGACGCGTCGTTCCGCGGCAGCACCACGTACGCGAGCGTGCACGCGCACAAGGACGAGGACCTCTCCCGCCGTGACGACCTCTGGTCATGGCTCTACATGCTGGCGGAGCTCCTCGACGGCGCGCGCGCCGCGCCGCGCCGCGCCAAGGCCGCGCCCCGCGGCCACCCCCGCCGCCGGCGCAGCTCGCGCCGCGCCCACGCCGCGCCCGCGACGCCGCCCGCGCCGCCGCTCGCGCCGCGCCCGCGCGCAGGCGGCCTGCCCTGGCGGCAGGACAAGGAGGGCGGCGAGCCGCACGTGCAGACGGACAAGCAGTGGGTGCAGGCGCAGAAGGAGGCCTGCATCGCGCAGCCCAGCCTGCTCGCGCGCAGCGTGGCGCTGCCAGGTGCGGGGCGCGCCGGCGGGCGCCGGCGGCGGGCGCCTGCGCGCGCGCCCGGCTCGAGCGCCGCACGCGCCGCACCGCGCCGCAGAGCCGCTGGCGGCCATCTCGCGCCACCTGGAGGGCCTGGGCTTTGAGGACGCGCCCGACTACGCCCACCTGCGCGCGTGCCTGGGCCAGCTGCCGGAGCAGCAGCAGCCGCTGCGCGACCTCGCCGGCAGCTTCATGCCAGACGGCGGCGCGGCCGCGGCCAACGGGCAGGCGGCGGCGGCGTGGGACGACGAGGACGGCGCCGCCGCGCAGGGCGGCGGCGAGCAGGGCCGCAACCCGTACGCGGACGTGCTGCCCGCCAACGGCGCCGCGCCGAGGCCGCAGCAGGCGCGGCAGCAGCAGGCGCAGCAGGAGCTGGCGTCGCCGGCGTCGCCCCCGCGCGCGCAGGAGGCTGCGGCCAAGCGCGCGCGGGCGAGCTCCGCCGGAGGCGACGACCAGCAGGCCAAGAGGCGGCGCGCCGACGGCAGCGGCAGCGGCAGCGGCGCGCAGCAGCAGCGGCCGCCAGACGGCGGCGGCGCGGGCGGGCGGCCGCCCAGCCGGCGCCGCAGCCGCAGCAGGAGCCGCAGCCGCGAGCGGCAGCCGGCCGCCGCCGCCGCCGCCGCCGCCGCCCGCCGCCGCCGCCGCCGCCGCCGCTGGCGCCGGCGCGCCGCGGCCAGGAAGCCGCGGCGGCAGCAGGGAGCAGCAGCAGCAGCAGCAGCAGCAGCAGCAGCAGCAGCAGCAGCAGCAGCAGCAGCAGCAGCAGGAGCGCGGCGCCCGCCCGCCGGAGCAGCCGGCGCGCCAGCCCGGCGGCGGCACGGGGCCGCCCGGCGGCGGCGGCGCGCCGGGCGGGCGGGCGGGGGAGATCGGCGACCTCATCGCCGCGTTCACGCGCGAGGCGCCCGCCGCCAGCCGCGACGCCGCGCAGCGCGCGGTGCAGGGCCTCTGCGCGCTGCCGCCGCTCGAGGCGGTGTGCGCGATCGGGCTCGCGCTCGACCGGCTCGCGTGCACGACCGACCCCGCCTGCGCCGGCGCGGTCGCGCAGCTGCTGGCCGACCTCGCCGCCTACGCCGGCACCGGCGCGCTCAAGGCCCAGGCCCGGCAGCAGCTGGGGGCGCAGGAGGAGCGGGCGAAGTAGGCGGCGGGGCGAGACCGCCGTGCGTCGCGAGCAGGGCTTGCGCCGCCGCTGCACCGCGGCGGCGCGCAGCGGCGGCGCGGCGCGCGGTGCCGGCTGAGCAGCAACTCACGCCCCGGTGCCTCCGCCGCGTGCTCAGCCGTCGGCAGCAGCACGCAGACGCGGGGGCGACAGCTAACGCCAGCGCGGCCCCCACAGCCACTGCTGCCGCCGGCTGCTCCACAGCGTCACCGCGTTTGCCGGGCGCGGAGGCAAGCGCGGAGCGGGCGGGCTGCGGCCGCAGCAGCGCGTGACGCAGGCGCGATGCTGTCGAGCGCGCCGCGCGATGCTGTCGCTGGCGCTCGGCGCCCCTGTCCCGCGGCACGGCCGCCCTGCCGGCAAGGCCCTCGGCATCGCCGGCCGCGGCGAGCGCTGCAGCGCCAGGTGCGAGCCGTTGGCAGCGGCCGCGAAGCAGCAGGCGGGCGCGCTGTGTGGCGTTGCCGATGGGCCGCAGAGCGCCCCTGGCCATTCACGCCGAAACGCCGCGCGCCGCCGCAGGGCGAGGCGAGCAGCAGCAGCGGCAGCGGCGCCGCCAGCAGCGGCGCGCTCGCGGGCCTGCTGGCGCGCCTGCAAGAGTTCCCGGCCGCGGCGGGCGCCCTGACGGACGCGCTGGAGTCGCGGCTGGCGCGCGCCGAGGCGGCCGCGGACGCGCTCGAGCTGGTCCACGAGGGCGCGCCGCCGGCGTGCGGCGACGAGGGCGGCGACGGCCTGCCGCCCGCGGGCCGCGCGCCGCACCCGGTGCTGCGCCTCATCCAGCAGCGCCTGCGCGACCGCGACGGCGGCGCGCCGGGGCGGCGCCGGGACGGCTGCAAGCTCGGGCTCGTCGTCGAGGGCGGCGGCATGCGCGGCATCGTGACGGGCGGCATGCTCATGGGCCTGCAGACGGCGGGGCTGGCGCCCGCGTTTGACGCGGTGTACGGCGCGTCGGCGGGGGCGATCAACGCGACCTACTTCCTCAGCGGCCAGCCGCAGGGGCTCGACATCTACACAGACCACCTCGCGACGGGCAGCCGCTTCCTCTCGCTCAAGCGCTACTGGTCCAAGACCACGCCCGTCATGGGTGCGCTTCGCCGCGCACACGGCGCCGCCCCTGGCCGCCCGCGCCGCCCCTGGCCGCCGCCCGCGCCCGCAGTCGCTCGCTCCCCCCCCCCCCCCCCCCCCCCCCCCCGCCCCGGCAGACCTCGACTACCTGCTGGGCGAGGTCATGGCGACCACCATCCCGCTCGACTGGGATGCGGTGCTGGCGTCGCCGCTGCCGCTCAAGGTCGTTGCGTCGAGCCTCACCTCGCTGCGCAGCGAGGTGCTCGACAACTTCGTTGACCGCGCGGACCTGGTCGAGTGCCTCAAGGCGAGCGCCAACGTGCCCGAGATCGTGGGCCCGCCGCGGCGGCACCGTGGGCACGACCTCGTCGACGCGGCGGTGTTTGAGCCCGTGCCGGTCAAGGCCGCGCTGCGCGACGGCTGCACCCACGTGCTCGCGCTCTGCAGCCGCCCCCACCGCGCGGGGCCCGCGTGGGGCAAGGACCTCAGCAGCGCGCTGGCGGGGGCCATCAAGTACTGGCTGCTCAACCCGGTGCGCCCCGCAGGGGGCGTGGCAGGGGCAGGGGGGCGTGGGAGGACGCGGGAGGGCGGGCAGGGGGGCGGGGGGCGCGGGCAGGCGGCGCGGCCCCGCCGCCGGCCTGCGCGCGCGCCGCGCCGCGCGCGGGCGGCCCGCGCGCCGACTGACGCGCGCCCCTCCCCCGCCACCGCCGCCGCGCGCCGGCGCAGCCCTACATGCGCGACGCGTGGCGCGTGGAGCCGCTGCACAGCACGCACCAGGGGCGGCCGCTCGACGAGCTGCTGGTGGAGCAGCTCATGCTCGGCCGCGCGCTCGAGCTCGACGCCGCCATGGACGTGGCGAGCAGCGGACTCATCAGCCGCGGCGCGAGCCCCGGGCGCAGCCCCAGCAGCCCCGCGGACAGCGCCGACGGCGGCGCGCCGAGCGGCGCGGCGGTCGCGGCGGCGGAGCGCCTGCTGGGGCACGTCCTGCCCATCTATCCCGGCCCGGAGGCGGCGTTCGCGCCGATCTGCACGGACGTGCCCACGCTGCAGGTCGGCCGCGCCGCGGGCTACGCGAGCGCGAGCAAGCTGGCCGCCGCGCTCACCGCGCTGCGGGACGCGCCGGTCGCGGCGTGAGCGCGGCGCGGAGGCGCAAACGGGCGGCGCCGCCGCCGCCCGCCTTGGGGGCATCATTTCGTTGTTCGGCGCGCGCGCTCGAGCGGCCGCCGCGTGTGTTCTCTGTCAGCCGTGCAGCGCTTTTTTTTCCGGCGCCGCAAGCGCGTCCGTGTGTACCTGCCGCGCCGCCGGGCGGCGCCGGCTTCTGCGTGCGTGTGCGTGCCGCACGCCCCGAGCTGCAGAAGCGGCCGCCGCCCAGTGATGGTGGTGATCATTTCCGTGCGGGGCACGTGCGCGGGTGGGGCAGGGGCAGGGGCTGTATGCGTGTGTGTACCACCAGGCAGGTCTTCTTTTTGCTGCGGGGCGAGGCGAGCACTGCTTTGACGCGCGGCCGGCCGGCCGGCTGGCCGCGGCGGGGGCGCGTCGTCGTGGCGTTCAGGGGCCACCGACAGTAGTCAAACCCCTGCTCGAGCGCGTCACCCGCCCGACAGGAACGCCTTCTGGATCGCCGCCGCGCCCCACGCCTTGCCACCGGTCGGGCCCAGCCCCTGCAGGCCACCACCGCCCGGCGCGGCGGTCGCAGGGCGCGCCCCCAGCGCGGGCCGAGGGCGCGCGCGCGCCGCCGCCGTCCCCGGCCGCCTGCCGGCACCGCCGCTGCACAGCGGCGGGCGCGCGGGCCAGCTGGGCATCAGCGCGCCCGCAGCCGCGCCGCCGCCGCACGGCGCCGCGCCGCCCCCCTCGCGCCGTCGCCGCGCCGCCTGCCGAGCGCCTGCAGACACGCCGGTGGCGGGCCGGGCGCTGTCGCGCGGCCCCGGCCCCAGCTGCCAGTTGCTCGCCGTCGCTCGCGCGTGCTGCTCCGGGCTCTGCTCGTCGTCGCTGCTGCTGCAGCCGCTCGTGCTGCCGTCGTCGCAGCCACCGCCGCCGTCGGGGCTGGCGGGGCGGTCGCCCCGCGGCTGCCCGCCCGCCGCCGGCGCCCGCCCGCGCTCTGCCGCTTGTGCTGCGCCGCCGCCAGCCGCGAGGTCGGGGAACGCGCCGCGCAGCATCAGCTCCAGCACGTCCTGCCGCTGCAGCACCTCGCCCAGCAGCGCGTCCCACGCCGCTGGGCTCAGCGCGTCGTCGCCGCCCGGCGGCACCGCCGCCTGCGCAGACGCTGCGGCGACCGCCGCGCTGCCCGGCCGGCTGCGGGCGCGGGACCACGGCCGCGCGTCGAGGCAGCTGCACCCGCTGCTGCCGGCAGCGCCGCCCCCGCCGAGCGCTGCCTCGGCCTCGGGGCGCCGGCGCTTGGCCTGCTGTATGCTGCCGAGCAGGAGCGACTGCAGCTCGCTGCGCCGGCCGACCTCGTCGGTGAGGGCGGCCCGCGCGTGGCGCAGCTGCCGGCGCTGGCTCTCCAGCAGCTTCTGCAGCCGGGCCACGACCGCTGCGTGCCGGGCCAGCCCGGCGTCTGCTGTCGCCGACTCCCCCGGCCCGCCGGCGGCGCCGGCGCCCCCGCCAGCCAGCTGCAGCGCGCCGCCGGGGCGCAGCCCGGGCGCCGCCGACCAGGGCCGGCCGGGCCGCGGCAGCGGCTGCGGCCCCGGCGGCGCCTGCTGACGCGGCCGGGCGGGCCCCGCCGTCGCCGGCTGCGCGCGCGCGCCGCCGCTGCCCGGCCTGCTGGCGGTGCCGGGGCGCGGCGCCTCGCAGGCGCTGCCGCGGCGGCTCGCGACCTCCGCGATCGCGGCGGCCAGGCCCGGCGGCTCGCCGGGCGCGGTGGCCGCCGCCGCGAGCGCCATGATCGCGTCCAGCTCCTCCTGCGCGCGGCCGCCCTCCTCGCGCAGCCGCGCGGCCTCGCGCTTGGCCGCCAGCAGCTGGCGGATGAGGTGCGTGCGGTCGTCCTCCTGCGCGCGAAACGCCACGCGTAGCGTCGCGGCCTCGTCCTCGGCCAGCCGCACCAGGGCGTCCAGCTTGCCCGCAACCTCCTGCGTGCGCGCCAGCTCCTCGCGCAGCGCCACCTGCGCGCGCCGCGAGAGAGCGGGCACGGCGGCGGCGGCGGCGGCGGCGGCGCGTGTGCCGGCGCGGCCAGCCCAGGCGGCTGCGAGCGCGTGCCAGCGCGCGCCGCGCCGCCGCGCAGGGCGCGCGCGCGCGCGCCGTCTTGTGCGCCCAGTCGCCCTGGTGCGCCGCGGCGGCCGCCCTGTAGGACGCGAGCTGCGCCTCGATGTCCGCGAGGCGGCCGCGGAAAACGCGCAGCTGCTGCGCCTCCTCGGTGCGCATCTGCAGGCGCTGGCGCTGCAGCAGGTCGTCCAGCCCCGTCAGCACCTGCGCCTGCATCGCCTCCAGGCTGCCCGCCTGCGGCTGCACAGCCGCGCACGCGCCGCCCGGCTCGGCGTCCGGCTCGCCCCCCGCGCCGCCGCCCGCAGGCGCGCCGCCGTCGGCGGGCGCGCCGCCGCCGCAGGCGCCGCCGGGGTCGGGCGGCGGCGCGAGCGCCGCCGCCAGCTTGGCGGCGAGCTGCTCCTCGCGCCGCATGTACGACGCCTCGCGCCGGTCCAGCTCGCGCTCCGCCTCGGCGTGCTTGGACTGCCAGAGCCGGACCTCGGCCTCCAGCTTCTGGCACTGCAGCAGCGCCGCCTGGTGCGCCTCGGCCGACGCGGCGCCCGGCGCCGGCTGCGCGCCGGCGGACAGCCGCGCAAAGACGTCCGTCGCGCTCGCCGGCCGCGCCGCTGCTGCGCGGGCGTGCTCCTCCGCTGAGCAGCAGTCTGTGGGTGCGACGGGCAGCGGGGCAGGGCTCACAGGCCGCCCGGCGCGCGCAGGCGGGTCGCCCGCCCGGCGGCGCGGTGCGCCTGCTGCTGGCGGCGCAGCGGCGGCCTCCTCGCGCGCATGGCGCAGTTCTTCGGCCAGAAACACCGCCTGTGCGGCCGGGCAGAGGTGAGGGCGCAGCGAGGGCAGGCCAGGCCGGCCCGCAGCGGCCGTGCGGCCCGCGCCTTGGCCTGCAGGCGCGCCAGCGCCGTCATGGCCACGCCTGGGCGGCTGCCCGTCTCCGTGGCGGGCATGGTGACTTTTACTACCACCAGCTGCCACGCGCCCGCGGACGCCCACGGGCTCACGGGCGAGCCTGGACCGCTGCTGACCGCTGGCGCCGCGTTTGACGCGCCGTGAACGCGGCCGTTGGCGCTTGCCGGCCTGTGCCGCTTGCTGGCCTGGGAGCGGAGCTTCAATCGCCGCCTGTTACCGCCGTCGCTGCAGCTGTCGGTCGCCAAAGCCCCAAGACCCGCTGCCACGCGGCACGCGGCAGGCGCGCCGACCCGTTGCCGCCGTTCACACTATTCGCTGAGGTCTAAAGCCGCAGACGGTGAGCCAACCCTCTCCCGCCGCGCGCCAGTGCCCGCTGCGCAAATGCTGCCCGTCAGCGGAATCGTCACCCCCAGTCAACGCCCGACCACGTCAGCCCCCTCACCCGCCAGCAGAGAGCCGTCTTTCTGGGAAACAAAGGCGCGTGCCGCCGCCGCCGCCCCCGCTCACGCCCGCACGCCCTCCACCGCGCCGCTCCAGGCGCAGTCGGCGATGACCGCGGCGCCCAGCTTGGCGCCGCCGCCACGCCCGCGCGCCTCGCGCAGCAGCAGCATCGCGTTCAGCCCCGCCAGCAGGCCCGCCCAGTCGCGGTCGCTCGCGAGCTCGATGCGGTGCCGCCCCACGCACGTGACCAGGTCCAGGCAGCGCCCGCCGCCCGCCGGCAGGCCCACGCCCGTCACGGTGTAGCGCTGCGTCGCGCCGCGCTCGCCGGGCGCGGCGAGGTGGCGCGGCACCACCATGACCAGCTGGCTGTCGGCACCCATCTCAAACTGCACGCCGTCCTGCGGCGCCGGCTCCTTTGTAGGCGCCGCCGGCGCCGCGGGCGCCGCGCCAGCCGCCGGCGCGCCGGCGCCGTCGCCGGCGCCGGCCTCGTCCTCCTCGTCCGACAGCGGCGACGCCGCGAAGCAGCGCGAAAACGGCGAGCACGGCCGGCTGGCGCTGCGCGACTTGGGGCGCCCCGGGCTGCCCGGCCGCGCTGGCGAGCCGGGGCGCGGGCTGCCGCCAGGCGCGCGGGGCGGGCCGCCGCGCGGCGCCGGCGGCGCCGCGGCGGCGCTGGCCGCGGCCTCGTCGTCGCTGGGGACGCGCGTGAGCCCCACCTTGAGCCAGTGCACAGCCTGGTCCACCGTCAGCCGCCGGCCGCCGATGCCGGCCAGCACCGCGCGGCCGGTCGCCGTCTCGCGCAGCAGCGGCCGCGCGGGCACCCAGCCGCCGGGCGGCGCCTCGCCGGTGCGAATGATCACGACGCCGGCGGCGTCCTCCTCCGCGCTGTCGTGCGCCGCCGCCAGGCTGCGGCCTAGAACGTCCAGCGCGGGCGGGGCCGGCTCCCCCAGCTCCTGCTCCTGCTTCTGCGCCAGCTCCTGCTCCCCCTCCCCCTCCTGCTCCTGCGGCGAGCGCCCGCAGGGCCCCGCGCCGGCCGGGGCCTCGGGCAGCGAGTCAGCGCCGTCGAGCTGGCCGCCGGCGCCGGGGGCGCCCCGCGCCGCGTCAGCCGCAACGCCCGACATGAGCGCCGCCAGCGCGGCCGCCTTGTCCTCGTCGCGCTTGTGCCGTGTGAGCGCGTGGTGCGCGCGGAGCATGGCGTCCAGCGCCAGCGGGCCCGACCCATCGGCCGCCTCGGCCGCCTCGGCCGCCTCGGCCGCGCCGCTGCGGCGATAAAAGTCGCGCAGCTGCTCGCCGGTCAGGCCGCCCGAGCTCACGCGCCGCGGCGCGTCCCACGCGGGCGGCGGCGGCGCCGCGGCGGGGCTCAGCTCCGCCGCGCCCTCCGCGGCCAGGCTGCTCCGGCGGCGCAGCGGGCTGGTGCGCGCGCCCGCCGTGCCCGCCGGGCCGGGCGACCCGGCGCACGGGCCGCCGCCGCTGCCGCCGTCGGCGTCGACCGAGCTGGGCGTGCGCGGCGCCGCCTGCGCGCGCGCGGGGCTCGCCAGGCCGAGGCTGTACGGCCCCGACGACAGCGCCGCCTCGAGCGCCGACGCGGGGCGGCCGTGCTGGTCGGCCCGGTGCGAGGGACTGGCGCGGCCGCCCGCCTCGCCGCCGGCGGCAGGGCCGCCGAGCGCCGGCTCGCCCGCCGCCGGCTCGGGCGCCGCCTCGCCGGCCGCGGCCTCCGCGGCGGCCGCCTCTGCAGGGACGGCCTCCGCGGCCGCAGCCGCGGCCGCGGCGGCCGCCAGGCGCTCCTGCCTGGCGGCGAGCTGCTGCTTGAGCTCCGCCATGATCGCACTCAACTGCGGCGCCGCCGCACCAGCCGCCGCCGCTGCGGGCCGCGGCCGCGCGGCGGGCGGGCCGCCCGCGCCGGGCTGGCTGCCGCGCGCGCCGGCGCTCGGCGCCGGCGCGCCGCCGGCCGAGGGCGCGGCGCTGCCCGCGGCGGAGCTGCCGCCGCTGTGCGCGGCCACGGACTTGCGCAGCTGCGAGATCTGCCAGCGCCGCTGCAGCAGCGCCGCCTGCGCCGCCCGGATCGCCTCCTCGACCTGCGCCGTCGTGGGGCAGCCGCCGGCCGCCGCGTGCGCGAGCGCGAGCGCCTGCAGCGCAGCCGGCGGGGGCGCGAGCGCGCCGGCGCCGTGCTGCAGCCGGCCCGGCGTCGACTTGCGCGCGGCGGGCCGCGCGCGCGCGCGCAGCTCCGCCAGCAGGTGCGCGGGGTCGGTGGCCTGCAGGTACGCCTGGTCGGCCTGCACGCCTGCGTGAGCCACGCGCGCCGCCGGCGCCGGCCGGCCGCGCGCGCCGGGCGCGCCGCGGATGGGCACCGTCACGCGCGCGCCGCGCCCCGCAACCGCAGCGCGGCCTGCCGCCGCGGCCGCCGCGCGCACGGCGACCATGCGCTCCGCGGCGGCGGCTGCCGCCGCCGCGCGCGCCTGCGCGGGGATGGGGCCGCGCGTGGGCACGCCCGGCGCGGCCGCCGCGGCCGCAGCGCGCGCGCAGCACGGCGCCCGTGCGGGCTGGTGCGGGGCGCCGCGGCGCGGGCTGGCGGGCGCGCGCGGGGCGCACTGGCCGCCGCAGCGCGACGGGCTGGCGCTGCCGCCCTGCTGCGCCGCGCCGCAGGTCCACCTGCTGCTGACCGCGCGGGCGGCGGGGCTGCGCGGCGTGCCGCCACCGCCACCGCGCGTGCTGCCAGCGGCGCTGTCCTGCGCGGGGTCGGCGCCGCCGGCGCGCCGGCCGGGGCTGGCCGGGCCGCGCCCGCTGGGCGTGCGGCTGGGCGACGCCGACTTGCTCGTCCGCCGCGCCGCGGCGGACGAGAGCGCCAGCATCGCCGCCGCCGCCGCGGCCGCCGCCGCGCCGGTGCTGGCGCCGCCGCCCGCGCCGCCGCCGGGCTCGTTGGTGGGCTGCAGGCGGTAGACAAACACGCCCGGCGCCGCCGTGGCGCGGCACCCCGCGCTGCTGCTGCGCCGGTGCCCGCGCGCCTCGCCGCCCTCTGGCCGCGCGTCGGCGAGCGCCGGACCGCCGCCGGCGCTGGGCGCGCCGCCGCGCGCGCTGCTCGCGCGGCGGCCCCGCGCCGCGCCCTCGTTGCTGGGCGCGCGGTGGTGCAGCAGGTGCAGCGTGTCGTCCCTGATCGACGCCTCCAGCTCCACCATCTGAGTGTCCACCCCCCGCGCGCCGCACCCCGGGGCGGCGCCGGCCTCGCTCGCGCCCGCGCCCGACACGCGCCCCAGCGCCTGCTCCAGCGCGGCCGCCTGCAGCAGCTGCCCGCAGCTCACGGTGCTCAGCAGCGCGGGCGCCTCCGCGGGCGCAGGCTCGGGCGCGGCGGCGCCGCCGCCAGAGCGCCGCGCGCGCGCGCCGGCGGGGCTGCCGCGGACGCCGCCCGCGGCCGAGCCGGAGTGGCTCGCGCGCGCGGCCGCGGCGGAGCTGATGCGCTGCTGCCAAACGCTGGTGGCGCTCGCGTAGCTGGCCAGGTGGCGGGGGCTCGCGCTCCCCGGCGGCGCGCCGCACGACCGCCCCGCCCTGCGCGGCGAGCCGCCCGGGCCGCCGTGGGCAGCGGGCGTGCTGCAGGCGCTGCCCGCGCCCTGGCCGTCGCGCGGCGGCACGGCCAGGGGCGCGAGCGCGGGCGCCTCGCGCACGCCGGCGTGCTCCGCCGCGTCCGCCGCGACGCAGGCCTCGGCGCCGCCGACGCCACTGCCGGCGGCGGCCTCGCTGCGCCCCTCGCAGCCGGTGTCCTCGCCGCCGGCGCCGTCTGCCGCCTGCTCTGCCGCGGCGGCCGCGACCGTGGCCGTGCCGTCGGTCAGGTCTGCCAGTGACAGCCGCGTCGGGTGCGCGCCAGCGCAGCCGCGCCCGGGCGCTCGGCGGCGGCCACGGGGCTGCCGCACGCGCTGCAGATGGGCGCCGCGTCGTCGGCGGGGGCGCAGGGGATGGCCACCGCCAGGCGCTGCTTGACCGGCGAGGCGGAGCGAGGCTCACGATGCGCGCCGTGCCTCGCATCTGCGCCCCCGGGCGCCGCGGCGCCGGCGCGCGCCGGGCTGGCGGCGGCGCCGCAGCCGCTGGTGCCGGCCGACCGCATGCCGCCGCCGGTGCTGGCCTTGGCCGCGTGGCGGGGCGAGCCGGCGCCGCGCGGGCCGCGGCCGTCGCCGCTGCTGCGCGGCGCCGCGAGCAGCTGCTGGTAGAGCTGCGCCGCCTTGCTGGGCGACTTGGGCAGTGGCGCCTCGCAGCCCAGCTGCCCGGGCGCACCCAGCGCGCCGAGCGCGGCGGCCGCCTTGACCTGCGCCGTTGCCGCCGCGGCCTCCTCCGCCGTTGCGGCCATGATGCTGAAGCTGCTCACCTCCGGCCCGCCCTCGTCCTCGGCCGCCGCGACCGCGGCCGCCTTGCCCAGGCAGCTGCCGGCCTTGAGCGCGACGGCGCTCTGCCGCCGGCTGTCGGCCTCGCCGCCCACGCTGCTGCTGCCGCCCGCGGTCAGGCTGCCGATGGACCAGTCGCCCCCGGCGGACGGCGACTCGCTGCCGGCGCCGCGGCCCTTGCCGGAACGCCGGAACGCGGCGGCCTGCGGCGCGCGGCGCGAGGGGCACGGGGGGGGGGGGGGCGGGGTGTCAGTCGGGCGCCACAGGCATGGCGGCCCGGCGCGCGTGCGCGCGGCGCGGGGCGCACCAGGCGCAGGTGTGCCAGGATCTCGTCGCGCAGGTCGGCCGACGAGTCGGCGCGGTGCTGCCGCATCTTGAGGGTCTTGTCGTTGCCCTCCTCGCAGGAGAGCCCCCCGAGGCTGCCGCCCGCTGACTTGCTGCCGCGCCGCGCGGGCTGGTGCGCCGGCGGCACGCTGCTGGAGCGCCGCCGCCGGCTCGCGGCCTCGCTGCCGCCGTCGTCGACGCCCGCGCGCCGGCAGCGGCCGTCGTGCTCGTCGGACAGCAGGCAGCTGGTGCTGTTGCTGCGCGAGAGGTTGACCCGCACGCCGCGCAGCCAGCGCGCGACCCAGTCCTCGTCGCCCTCCTCGCCGGCCGCCTCGCCGGCCGCCTCGCCGGCCGCCTCGCCGGCGCGGTCGTCCGGCAGCGCCGGCCCCCGGCTCGCGGGCGCGTCGTCCGCGCGGCGTGCGCCGCCGGGCATGCGCGGGCCGGCCGCGGCGTGCGAGGGCGCGCGGCTGCTCCAGCTGAGCAGCTCGTCCAGCTCGGCCAGCACCGCCTGGACCGGCAGGTCTGCGGCCGACGCGGGCACCACCAGCGGCAGCCCGCCCGCGCGCGCGTCGTACAGACCGCACGCGCCGCTCGCGCTGCTGCAGCTGCGCTCGGCCGCCACGCCCGCCGCGTCGTCGCCGGCGGCCGCGTCGTCGCCGGCGTCGCCGCCGCCGGCCGCGCCGGCGCCAGCCGGCTGCTCGCGACGCGCCGGCGCTGCCCCGCCCGGCGCATAGAGCCCCCCCACGACGTGCAGCGGCGAGGGCAGGATGTGCCCCGCCGCCGAGGGCTCCGTCGCGATCGCGCCCGCCGCCACCGCCGCGGCCTGGGAGCCGCCTAGCGCAAACGGCGTGGCCAGCTGGTGGCCCGGGCTGCCCGCGTCGGCCGCGCAGACCATGCCCGCCTCCACCAGCGCCGCGACGACGCGCCCGCAGTCAACGCCGGGCGGGTGCGCAGACCTGCGGCGCGCGGCGGCGCGCGTCAGCGGGCCGCGCCGCGCCCAGCTGCAGCTGCGCCCCGCCCGCCCCGGGCGCCCGCCCGCCTCCCAGCCAGCTGCGGCCAGGCAGGCCGCGCGCGGCGCTCACTGCTGCAGCTTGGTCAACATGTCGCGGTACAGCCCCGCCCAGCTTGCAGGACAGCCCTCGCCGCCGCCGCTCGGCGCGGCGCCGGCGCCGGCGCCGGCGCCGGCGCCGGCGCCGCCGTCGGCGCCCTCGGCCAGCGCGCCCGCGGCCCAGGGCGCGTCGGCGCCGGCGGGCGTCTGGCGCACAAACACGGCGATGGGGCTGTCGAGGGGCTGGTGGTGGTCCTCGGTGTCGGTGCCGTCCTCGGTCTTGGGCGGCGCCTGGCGCTCGCCAGACGGCGTGCTCACAGTGTACTGCAGCGCGCCGTCGGGCTCGTCCGCCCGGCCCTGCGCAGCGCGGGCGTGGCGGCGCCTGGGCGGCCGCCGGCGCGGGGCGTGCTCGCCTCGAGGCGCCGCGCCCTGCTGCTGCTGCCCGTCCAACGCGCGCACCTCCGGCTCGGTCACGTCCGGCATGGCGTCACCCTTGAGGAGCTGGGGCACGGTCACTGCGTTGCTGCCGCCCTGCCGAGCGCCCGCCGGGCGCGGTGAGGCGGCGGCGCCGGCGCGCGAACAGCGGGCACGCGCCTCGCCGGCCCGGCGGAGCCGCTGCCGGGCGCCCCCGGGCCCGCAGAGGCACTCACCGTCTTCTCCTTGAGCTGGTGAATCTCCGACCGGATTTCCTCGGCCCGCTGGCCGGCGCTCTCGAGGAGCTCGGCCAGCGCGAGGCCGCGCCCCCCCTCTCCGGGCGTCATGGCGCCCCTCGCGCCGCGTATCGACTGGTCTAAGTTACTGGCAGCCGCTCACATGGTGCGGCGCCGGCGCGCGGGTGGCTGGCGCGGGGCCGCAGTGCGCGAGGCGCGGGGTCGGGGCGCGCGCGTGGTGCGGCGCGGCGGGGCGCCTGCCGCGGCGGGGGGTGGGGGAGCCTGCCGAAGCGCTGGGCGCGGCGCGGCGCGCGCGGAGGGCCCGAGGCGGCGCCGCCGTTGCGTGCCCGCACGCCCGCCGGCGAGTAACTGCCATCGTGTTTCCGCCCCAGGGCACGCTCCCCAGCCCAGGAGCTCGTGACAGCGCCACGGCGGGCTCCGCGGCCGCGGCTCCGGCCCTGCGCCCGCCGCGCGCACGCGCGCCCGCCGCGCACGCACGCGCGCCGCCGGCCGTCCGCCCCGCGCAGGGCGCCGCGCCCCGACCCACGCGCCCCGCAAAGCGGCGATTACAGGGAGCACACAGAAGGTCACGCGGCTGATGTACAGTCCCCGGTCCGATCCGGCCAAGCCGTCGCGGTCACTCGCTGAGCTCTTCGGAGTCGCTCTGCAGCAGCCGCAGCAGCGCGTCGCCGCCGCCGGCCGCCTCGGCCGCCGGCGCGGCCTTGGCGGGGCTGCGCTTGCCGCGCAGGCGCAGCGCCTCGAGCCGCTGCTGCTGCGGCGACGGCTTGGCGGGCGACGCCGAGCGCGGCCGCCCCGCCTGCAGCGCGGCGGCGGCTGCTGCGGCGGCTGCTGCGGCGCCGGCGCCGGGCTTGACGGGCGACGGCTGCGCCGCCACCGCCTGGCGCAGGTGCAGCCGCTGGCGCTGGCCGCGCAGGCTGGCGCTGCTGGCGACGGCTCCGGCCGGCGGCCTGGTGCTGCCAGCGCTGCGTGGCGCCGCCCTGCGGCCCTCCTGCGGCGAGGCCGCGCCGAGCGCTTCTGCGCCGCCCTCGCTCGCCGCCCAGGGGTCGCCGCAATGCTGCTGTCGAGGCTGCGGCTGACCGCCACGCCGCCCTCTGGCCCCCCGTGCGGCTGGCAAGCGGCGCGCTGGCGCTGCTGCCGCCCACCGCGCTGCTGCCGCCGGGGCTGCCCCCGTCTCGGCGCCATAATCATCAAAGTCGGGCTGCCGCAGCGGGCTGCCGCCGCGCGCCGCCGACGTGGGCGCCTCCGGGTGCTCCGCGGTGCCGGCAGAGCTGCCCGTGCTGAGGCCCGTGCTCGCGCTGCCGCTGCCCCCGCTGCTGGGGCAGGGCTCAGAGCCCCAGGACACCTCGCCGCCGAGCTGCGCGGCCGGCGGCAGCACCGCCGCGAGCGGCAGCGGCGGCAC
Source organism: Scenedesmus sp. PABB004 (assembly GCA_014905635.1). NCBI lineage: Eukaryota > Viridiplantae > Chlorophyta > Chlorophyceae > Sphaeropleales > Scenedesmaceae > Scenedesmus > Scenedesmus sp. PABB004. The sequence continues at coordinate 2,378,445 of CM026547.1, read as the reverse complement.
ACGCGGCGGCGACCTGCGCGGCGGCTGGCCGGGCGCCGCCGCGCCGACGGCGTCCGCGTCGCTCGCGGCGTGGCGCCGCAGCAGCAGCTGCTGCGCAGCCAGCACCGCCGACCCGCCCTCGAGGCGCGCCGCGTCGCCCCCGCCCTCCGCGGCGCTGCACGCCGCGCCGTCGTCGGCGGCGCCCACCGTGCCGGAGGCCTCGTGCACGGCGAGCTCGGCCGCCTGCTCCACCGCGAGCGCCGCGATCTGGTCCTGCAGGCGCGCGGTGAGCTGCTGGCCCTCGACATACTGCGCCAGCATCGCCGTCACGCGCGACACGCGCCCGCGCTCGCGCGCCGCGGCGGCGAGGCCCTCCAGCAGGTCGGTGAAGTGCTGCAGGAACGCCGTGGGCTGGGCCCGCCACGCGGGGCCGCCGCTGCCCACGTCCTCGCTGAAAAACTCGGCGGTCCAGCGGAAGCGCATGACCAGCCCCTCCAGCGCGCTCCGCGCCGCCTCGACCCGCGGCGCAGCGCCCTCCAGCAGCGCCGCGAGGCGCGACGCGTACTGCGCGTCGCGGGGGCCGCCGCCGGCGCCGCCGCCCGCGGGGCGTCCCGCGCGCGCGCGAGGTCGGCCTGCAGCCGCTTCTGGACGTCCAGCAGCGCGCGGATGCGTGCCGACACTGGCGGGCGGCGGCCGGGCAGGGCGGCGGCGAGGGGCGCGCCTTCAGCGCACCGGCCGCGGTGCGCGCGCGCGGCGTGCGGGCCCGCCCCGCCTCGCGGCGCGCGCGCGCGCGCGCACACACCAGCGTCGAACGGCCCGCGCTTGCACGCGACCCGGAGCGCCTCCCGCTCCGCATCGAGACACAGCACGCCGGGCAGCACCGCGCTGAGGTGGGCCACGATGTAGTGCAGCAGGCTCAGGTCGGTGGCGCCAGACATGCGAGTCGACTGCGCACGCCACACGCCACGGCAACGTGCCGGCAGCGTGAGCCGCGCGGCATGCCGCGCCAAGCGCGGGCACCGCCGGCGGCGCGCTGCGCGCTGCAGCGCCGCGCCTGCAGGCGGCCGAGGCTCTTGAGCTCAAAGCCCGCGAGCGCGCCGCCGCCGCCGCCCGGGCGGCCGGCGTTCATCGTGTTTGCCACGTCCCGCACAAAGGCGAGCAGCGTCTGCAGCGACCCCGAGCGCAGCGCGTCGAGCGCGGCCCCGACGTCCGCGACGTAGTCGGACACCGCCGCGCCGATCGCGTCCACGTCGTACCTGTGCCACGCGGCCGCGCGGGCGGCACGCCGCGTGAGTGAGCCTGGCGCGGGGGGCCCGAGGGGCCATGCCGCGCCGCGCCGTGCTGCGCGGGCGGTCACCGGTACTCCAGCGCGCGCATCTTGGCCTGCAGCTGCTCCACGCCGCCCAGCGCCCAGAACGCCTCCTCCACGACGCCGAGCCGCGGCGCAGCGGCCTCGCCGCCGCCGGCGCACGCGCCTGGCGTGCGCGGGCTGGCCGCCGCCGCCGCCGCTGCGGCGCTGTCCATCGCCGCCTTGGCCTTCCGCACCGCCTGCAGCTCCTCCGGCTTGGGCAGGATGGACCGCACCGCTGCCAGGTCGTCCGGCTGCGCGGCGCGGGGCGGCGGGGCGGCGGCGCGCGTCGGCGTCGCCCCCGGCGCGCTGCACCGCGGCCCGTGCACCGCGCGCGCGGGCGCGCGCGGCGTGCCTTGAGCGCGTCGGTGAGGCGGTCGATGGCGTCCGCGAGCGACGCGGGCGTGATGCGCAGGCGCTTGAGCACCACCTCCACGTGCAGCGCGCGCTTCTCGCCCACGACCGCGCAGCGCACCACCCCCGGCGCGCCCGGCGCGCCGCCGGCGCCGTCGCCACTGGGCGCGCCCGGTGCACCGCCGCGCGGGCTGGTGTCGGTGCGGCGGCGCGGCGCGTCGCTGAACATGGCGGCGAGCATGTACTCCATCGACCCCTTGAACGGCTGCGCCACGGGGTCGGCCACGCGCCAGAACGTGCCCGGCGAGAGCCGGCTCTGCGGCACGGGGTCGACGTGCAGCGCCTTGAGCTTGCCGGCGCCGGCGCCCTCGGCCTCGGGCGCCGGCGCGGCGGCCGGCGCGGCGGCGGCCGCCGCGGCCGCCGCGGCCGCGGCCAGCGACGCCACGCCCGCCGGCCTGGGCGCGTGCGCCGGCGGCTGCTGCTGCTGGTGCTGCTTCCCGGCCTGCACCGCTCGCAGCTGCCCCGCGAGTGGCGGCGGCGGCGGCGGTGGCGGTGGCGCAGGCTTGCCGCCGCCGCCCCGCAGTGCAGCGGGCGGCGGCGGCGGCGGCGGCGGCCGCGGCGCGCCGGCGCTGGGCAACGAGCTGGCCCGCCCCGGAAGCGACGGCGGCGGCGGCGGGGCGGCGGCGGCGGCGGCGCCGCAGGGCCGCGCTTCTGCTGCTGCTGCTGCTGCTGCTGCTGCTGCTGCTGCTGCTGCTGCTGCTGCTGCTGCTGCTCCCGGCCGCTGCCCTGGTCGTCCTGGCCAGCCGCGGCGATGTCCGGCGCGTCTGCGCGGCAACAGCAGCGCCAGCAGCGGCGGCGATTGTTGAGGCGCGGCGCACAGCTTCTGCGCATCCGCGCGCGCAGCGCGCATCCGCACCGAAAAACACCCGCCGCACGCGGTCGCCGTGCTGCTCGAGCAGTGCGACAGCTGCGTCCTGCGCCGGCAGCGCGCGGCTGAGCCCGTGCCGCCGCGCCAGCTCCAGCGCAGCTCGACGCGCGCCCGCAAACTCCACCAGCCCCGCCGCGCAGGACCGGGCGGCGGCTGAGGCGTCGGCCGCGCGCGCGTTGCCGCTGCACACGCGCGCGGTGCGGTCGGCGGCGCGCGCATCGATGTCCATCATGATCGATCGCGCTGCGCCAGCTGCGCCAGCTGGCTACATCGCGGCGAGAGAGAGAGAATGGGGCAGCCGCGGCGCGCACAAGTCTTGCCTGCGGACGTCGTTCGTCACAACGGCTCAAACCGCGTCACACGACCGGGACCCACGACCACCACCTCTTGAGTCGAGTCGCTGCTGTACACGAGCGCGGCGCCCCGGCCGGCGCAGAATTATTCGACAGATCGACGACGGTGGCCCCCAAACACCTCGCCGGCGCACCATGGCGTGGCGGCGGCGGCCGCCGCGCGGCGGCGCGCACTCACTCGCGACTTGAAAAACACGACACGCACCCCGCGCGCGCGCAGACACACAGGCGGGTCAGACGCTGCGCCGCTTGGGCGGTGGGGGCGCGTCGCCGCGCCACCGCAAGCAGGCCCAGCCGCTGCCGCGCGCAGGCGGATGTGCGGCCTCCCCCCTCTTGCGCTACCTGTCGCTGCCGCTGCCTGTCCTGCCTGCCCGTCTCAGCCGCCCCGCGGCGGCTGCTTGCCCGGCGGCGGGGCCGCCGCCACGCCCACGAGCGCGCGCGCGCGGCCGGGCAGCTTCAGCTTGCCCACCGCCGACGCGACCGCCGCGCCGAGGCGCGTGCCGCCGCCGGGCGCGGGCGCGGGCGCGGGCGCCGGCGCGGGCACCGCGTTGGCGTGCGGCCGCGGCGGCTTGATGGGCGGCAGCAGGCCCACGCGACGCTTCAGCCGCGCCACGCTCTGCGCAGACTCCTCGCCGAGCAGGCCCTCGAGCACCAGAACGTTGCCCTTGGTCAGGTCGTGCGCCGGCAGCGCCATGGGCAGGCGGCGCACGGGCACCGCCAGCGCGCACTCGCTCGCCGGGTGGCCGTCGTGCGTCGCGTTGGCGTGCGCGCCCGGCTGCAGCGGGCCGGGCGCGAAGCGCACGCGCCGCCGAGGCGCCGCGTCGCCGGCGGGCTTGTCGTCGGCCGGCCCCGGCGCCGCCGCACCGAGTGGCTCGGCCGCGGCGGGGCTGGCTCTGGCCTCGGCCGGGCTGCCGCCGGCCTCTCCTCGCCGGTGGGGCGTGCCGCGCGGGCCTGCTGCCGCCGCCTCCGCCGCCGCCGCCGCGACGCCCCCGGCGTGCTGCTGCGACTGCGGCTGCTGCGACTGCTGCTCATGTGCTGCCGCCGCCTTGACGCCGCCGTGGCGCTGCAGGCTCGGGTGCACGAGCTGCAGGAGCTGCTGCTTCGCCGCCGCGTCCGGCGCGCCGCCGCGCGCGTTGGCGTCCTTCCCCTCCTGCTGCTGCGCCTGCAGGCGGCCGGCGCCCGGCGGGCCCTCCCCGCGGGCCTGCTGCTGGCCCCGGGTCAGCACGCGGCAGGCCGCCGCCTGCATCGCCCCGCCGCTCCCGCCGGGCGGCGCCGCGGCGCCGCCGCTGCTCCTGCTGTTGGGGCTCGCGGCGCCGGCGCCGCCGCTGCGCCGCAGCTTGGCCGGCGACGCGCCGGAGCTGCCTGCCGGCGCGGTGGAGCTGTCTTGGGCGGAGGCGGGGCGCTTCATGCGCTTTGCGCCGCGCGCGAGTGCGCGCGCGGCCGCGCCGGACGTCCGGCGGTCGCCATCATCGTCCTGCGGGGCGCGGGAGGCGCGCGGTCTGCGGACACGCGCGGGACGTCGCTGGCGGGCGCAGGGCGCGCGGCGGGCGGGCGCGGTTTGCAAGCGCCGCTGCCGCGCAGCAGCGCCCTGCCGAGGCCAATTGGGAGCGGCCCCACGCCGCCTCCACGAACGCTGTGACCATGGCGCACGCCCTCGCCCGCAGCGGCGCGCGCACGGCGGCGGCGGCGCGCGCCGCCGCTCGCCAGCACCGGCGCCCTCCCGCGCCGCGCGCCGCCGCCCTGGCCCGCGGCGGGACGCCCCAGCGCGCGGCGGTCTGGCGGCGCGCAGCGGCTGCGGAGCCGCCAGCGGCCAGCGGCAGCGAGGTGCGGCGGCGCCGCCGTTGCCGCCGCCGCCGGCGCCGCCGCTCACACACGCGCCGTCCGCCCGTCCGCAGGCGCAGCAGCCCCCCGACGAGGGCCTGCTGCCGGAGGAGGACTTTGAGGTGCGCGCGGCCGCAGCGAGCGCGCGGGGCTCGCGGCGACGCGCCCGGCCCCGTCACGCGCGGCGGCGGGGCGCGCTGCGCCGCAGGTGCCGGGCGGCTACGCGGACGCGATGAACGGCCAGACTAAGCTGGGCAAGGCCGTGCGCGCGGCGGTGGAGGAGCTGGAGCACCTCGGCGACCTCGTGCGTGCCGCGCCGCGCGGCGTGCAGCTTTCGCCCACCCCCCGCACCGGCGGCGAGGCGCCCACGCCCGCCCCCGCGCACACGCACGCACACAGGAGACCGAGGTGCTGCAGCAGTGCGACGACCTGCTGAAGAAGCTCGGCATGAAGGGCAGCTTGTTCGGCAGCGGCGGCGCGGGCGGCGGCAGCAGCGGCAGCGGCGGCGGCGCGGGCGGCGGCAGCTGAGACGGCGGCGCGCGGGGCGGCACGCGGGCGGGCAGCTGCAGGCGCAGCGCGCCGCGCGTGCAACTTGGCGCGGCCCGTCCACGCTCGGATCGCGCGCGGCGCAGCACACTAAGCCGCCGCCGCTCTGCCCTGGACGGCGCGGGCATCCCGGCAGACCCCTGCCCGCCGGGCCTGGGCCCCCATCGTCTGCGACGCCTGCCCGGCGGCGGCGCTGCTGCTGTTGAGCCCAACATCGGGCTGCCGGCCTCAGCAACCCCCCTTGCGCGTCCCCAGTCCGCGCAGCGTGACACAGAGATCGCCGCGTGCGAACGGCGGCGCGCCCGCGCCGTGCCGGCCCCCGTGCGCGACGGGGAGGCCTGGGCGCCTCGGCATCCCATCTCGCGGCTGCAGGGCCGCAGCCCGGCACCCTGGCGCCACGAACGGCCGATCTCTGGCGCTTGAAGATCCATAGCACCTTCTCCGCGTGCGTTTGCCGGCGGGCGGCGAATGATGCGGTGGGATGGGCACGCAGCTGCTGCTGTCCCGCGATGAGCTAGTCTCCGCCGCGTTCATCGCGTTCCTGGTGCAGCGCCACCCGGCCTACCGGCCCACCGTCAGCGACTGGTTCCAGCGCACCAACGTGCGCGCACGGCGGCGGCGAGGGCCGGGGCGCGCGAGCGCGCGGGCAGAGCCAGCGGCGCGCGTGGCGGCCGCCGCTGCGCGCGTACGCGTGCGATCCGGCCGGCCTGCGCGCCCGCAGGGCTGCTCGGGCAACCAGGCGTACGCCGAGTTTGTGAGGGTCATTCCCGAGGAGGTGCTGCGGGACGCGCAGGAGGCGTTCGTTCAACAGGTGCGCGGGGCACGCCGAGCGGGGCCGAGTGCAGCCGCGGCCGTGCCGCAGCGGCAGGCGAGCCGACGGGCCCCTCTCGCCGCCACCGCTGGCGCCGCCGCACCGCGCAGGGCAAGCCGCAGCCCGGCAGCAAGGCGCCCGCGGCAGCGGCAGGCAGCGCCGCAGCCGGCGCGATGTCGCAGCAGGGCGGGCCGTACCAGGCGCCCGCCAACGCAGCCGCGGCGGCGCAACAGCAGGCCGCACGGCAGCAGCAGCAGCAGGCGCAGCAGCAGCAGCTGCAGCTGCAGCAGTTGCTGCAGCAACAGCAGCAGCAGCAACAGCTGCTGCAGCAACAGCAGCTGCTGCAACAGCAGCAGCAGCAGCCGCGCACCGTGTCGCCTGCGCCGGGGCAGCAGGCCGCCGGCGCAGCCGCCACGCAGGCGCAGGCCCAGCAGCAGCTGCTGGCGGCGCACCTGGCGGCGGGCAAGATGGGCGGCTCCATCATCACCGGCCCCAACGGCCCCATGCTGGTCAACCCGGCGATGCTGCAGCAGCTGCAGCAGCTGCAGCAGCAGCACCTGCAGCGCCAGGCGGGCGGCGCGGCGCGGCGCCCCGGCGCCGCGCCGCCGGCCGCGCCCCAAAAGGCGCCGGGCCTCGCGTCGTCGGGCTCGTCCGGCAACCTCGCCGGCGGCGCGCTCGACCCCGCGGCGGCGGCGGCGCAGCCGCGGCCCGGGCAGCGCCTTCCGCTCGCCACCGGCGGGCTGGCGGGCCTCGCCGCGCGACCGGGGCAGCCCGGCGCGCTCATGGGCGGGCCGCTCGGGGCCGGCCTGGCGGGCGCGCCGGGCGCGGGGCAGACGCCCGCGGTGCGCGCCAAGCTCGCCGCTCAGTCGCACCTCGCGCAGCTGCGCCCGGACGAGGCGCCGCGCGTCGACCCGCCGGACGGCCACGAGTGGGTGCTGTGCGCCAGCAAGGCCACCGGCGCGGCGACGTGGTACGCGCTCCCGCGTGCGAGCGCCGCCGCCGCGCGCGCCGCGGCGAAGCGGCGCGCCGAGGACGGCCCGGGCGGCGGCCCGCCGGCCAAGGTCGGCGGCGCGGGGCCGGGCGCGGGCGGGGCGCGGCGCAAGGTGGACGACGACGTCACGGGCGGCATGACGGCCCTGGACGTGATGGCCGCGGACGACCTGCAGGCCGAGCTCGCGCTCAACGAGTCGGCCAAGCGCGCGGTCGTGGTGGAGCAGGGCAACGTGCAGGTGACCGCGCGCGCGCTGCGCGGGCGCGCTTGTGTGTGCCGCGCCCGCCGGGGGCGTGCGCCACGCCCGCCAGCCGCGCCGGGCCGCGCCCGCCAGCCGCGCCGGGCCGCCGCCGCCCACCGCCGCGCGCCCGCGGCCGCGCAGGAGGAGTTCATCCTGGCGCCTGGGCCGGTGCTGCAGCTCGTCGCGGCCGCGGCGAAGCGCGCGGGCGTGCGGCACGTGGAGGCCGACGTCTACCGCGCGCTCTGCCTCGCGGCCGAGGCGCACCTCGGCCAGCTGCTGCACGGCCTGGTCAAGATGCGGCTGCAGCGGGAGGACCTCGGCAAGTGAGTGCGCCGCGCCGCGCGGCGGGGCCGGCCCGCGGGCAGTGCGCACCCGCTGCGCGCGCGCCGGGCCGGGCCTGCAAGCCCCCGCCGCCCCGCCCCGCCGCCGCCCCGACAGGAACTACGCGGGGCGCGAGAAGCTGGACGACCGGCTGCACGGCGCGCTGCACGACATCCGGGAGCGCGAGGCCGCCGACGCGCGCGCGCGCAAGGAGCGCGAGGCCGAGGCCAAGGAGCGCCTGCTGCACAGCCGCAAGAAGTGAGCGACCGCCCGCGCGGCCGCGGCCGCGGCCGCCCCCGCCCCCGCCGCCGTCGCTCTGACGGGGGCCACGCGGCGCGGCGCCGCGCCCGCAGGATCGCTGACGAGGACCGCGCCAAGGCCAAGGAGGCGCAGGCGCAGCGGCTGCTCAAGCAGCAGCAGAACAACCTGGGCAGCACGCTCACCAAGATGGGCATCGGGCGCCGCAACTTCACCATGGCCGCGCTCGGCCGCCCCGGCGGCGCGGGCGGCGGCGCCAAGGCGGGCTTCACCAAGCCGGAGCTGCAGCAGGCCAAGGCCGCGGCGGCGGGCGCCGGCGGCGCCGGCGACCCCCCGGCCGACGCGCCCGCGCCCGCGCCCACGGCGGAGCCGGACGCTGCGGCCGGCGCAGCAGCGGCGGCGGCGGCTGCGGCTGCGGCTGCGGCGGCGGCCGCCGCGCCGGCCGCTGCCGGCCAGCAGCCGGCGGCGGCGGCGGCGGCCGGCCCGAGCGTGCCGCCGCTCAAGCCGGTGTCGCTGCAGCACCAGCTCCTGCCGACGACGGGCGTGCCCGCGGTCAAGCCGTTTGTGGCGGGCAGCCTCGGCGGCGCGGTTGTGGGCGACGGCGACGAGCGGCTGCGCGAGCTGCAGCTGCAGGACCTCGTCGCCGTGCTGGAGCGCCACCCGCTGTACAGCCGCAGCCAGGAGCTGTACGTGCTGCACGCGCTGGCGGGGCTGTACGATGTCAAGTGAGGGGGCCCGGGCTCCCGGGCGCGCGCGCGGGCCGGCGGTAACACTCGCACGTTGCGCCGCACAGAGTGCTCGCCGCGCCGCTTGCAGAGCGCGATCGGCGGCGGCGGCAGCGCCGGGCGGCCGCTCACGCCGCGACCGCGCGCGGCGCGGCCGCGCCGCAGCTGCTGCACGGCACCGCCTCCGCCGCGCACGCGCGCCGCGCCGCGCCGCCGCGCCGCGGCTGCGCCTGGTGCTGCGGCGGGTGCTGCGCCCCCGCCGCGGCGGCCGCCTGCTCCGCCTGCTCCGCCGCCTCGATGGCCTTGAAGGCGGCCAGGCCATCGAGGAACGCGTGCTGCGGCGCCTTGACCGCGGCAAAGCGGCAGCCGTAATAGAGCGGGACGACAAACTTGGCGGCCTGCGGTGGTGTGCCGTGCGGTGAGGTGAGCGCCGGCGCGGCGGCGGCGGCCCCGCCCTGCTGCGCGCCGCCCGCGCGCGCGCCTGCAGGAGGAGGGCGAGGCGCCAGTCGAGGTAGGTCGGCACGAACAGCACCAGGCACAGCACCGTGAACGCGAGCTGCAGCGCGCCGTAGACCGCGCAGCGCCGCGCGATGCTGCCGCGGCGCACTAGGCGGTTCCAAAAGTTGTTCGTCTTAGCCGCGCGCGCTGCGAGGCAGGTGTAGCTGGTCTCATAGCCGTGCGACAGGATGAAGCTGCGCCAGACCACCTGTGCGGGCGGGAGAGAGGGGAGAGGGGGAGAGGCGGGGGCTCGGGCGGCGGCGCGCCGGCGACCGGGGGCGCGCGGCACGCCGCGTGCGGCACGCCCCACGGCCCGCCCCGCCGCCGCGCCGCCGCCGCGCTCCTGCACCGCCAGGAAGTACAGGAGCTGCCACACCGCGTAGAACACGAGCGGCGCGGCGCCCAGCCACAGCGCGAGGTGCTCGGGGCGGCTCGGCGGCGCCGGCGCGGCGCCCAGCGGGGGCAGCTGCCCGCGCGCGAGCCCCGCCGCCGCGCGCGCGAGGCCGCGCCAGCCGCGCAGCGCGCGCGGCGTGTGGTGGCGGTGCGCGTAGAGGGCGAGCCCTGGCAGGTGGTGCATCAGCACGCTGACCGTGTGCTCGGCGCTGCCCCAGATCCACGGGCACTGCCACGCCGCCAGCGCGCCGGCGAGCGGGCCGTCGGCGAGCGCGCTCGCCGCCGCCTCGGCGCGCGGGTCGTCGGGCGCGAGCAGCAGCACCGCCGCGACGGCGGCGTTGACGAAGTAGCAGAAGTCCAGCAAGTAGAAGCGCGCGCTGGAGCGCCAGAACGCGGCGGCGCGCAGGGGCATGGCGACGGCGAAAAACACGAGGAACACAAACGGCAGCGCCGCCGGCACCGCGCCGGCCACAAAGAGCAGGCCGCCAAACGCGCTGGCGCCCGCCAGCTGCGCGCGCGCCTCGCGCCGCCGCGCCGCGCCGAGCTCGGCGCAGACGCGGCGCGCGACGGGGCACGACGCCGCCGCCGGCGCGGAGCGCCGCCGCTGCCTGGCCGCGCCGCCGCTGCCCGGCCGCGGCCGGCCCTGCCCCTGCTGCTGCTCATGCTGCTCCAGCTGCTGCTGCTGCTTGGCGTGCGGCTGGGTCTGGCGCCCTGCCGGCGGCGCCGTCCTTGCCATCGCAGCTCAGCAGCGGCGCCGCCGCCGCTCGAGCAGCAGCGCTGCCCGCGCCGCGCCCCCGACGAGGCTGCAGCCGCCGGCGAGCAGCGAGGGCGCGCCTGTGGCGCTTGTGGTGGGGCGGGGGAGGTGGCGGAGGGCGTGGCACCGCGGGCTGCGCGCGACGGGCGGGGATGCTGCGAGTTTGAGCCAGCGGGTGGCGGTGCGGGCAGCGCAGTGGCGGTTGCGGGTGGGAGCATTGCGCGCGTGGGCCAGCCAGCAATCGTGCAAAAACCGCTGCACCCGGGACCGCCGCTGCTGCGCCGCCGGTCGTGACACGGCGGAAGGTGCACGCAATGCCCAGTTACCCAGCGTCAGCGTCAGCTCCACTGCAGCCCCCTCCCTCCCGCCGCCCCGCGCCGCTGCGGTCCCGCCGCCCGCCCGCCCGCCCGCCCGCCGCCCGCCCGCCCGCCCGCCCGCCCGCCCGCCGCGCCCGCCCGTGGCGCGGCGCTCAGTTGCCGGCCGCGGCGGCGGCGGCGGCCTTGCGCGCCTGGATGCGCTGGTAGAAGAAGTAGCCCGGCTGCTCCGGCTGCGGCGCGTAGAGGCCCGCCGCGATGAGCGCCTGGCGCTTGTACTTGGACACGCGCGCCTTGCGGCGGTCGCCGGTGTTGTGGTGCAGCGTGCCGCGGATGACCGCCTTGTCGATCGCGCTGAACGCGTCCGCCACGGCGCGGTCGAGCGCGGCCACCTGCTGCTCGTCCAGCGCCTGGGTCTTGACCACCGACTCGGCGAGCTTGGTCACCTGGCGCGCGCACGGCAGGGCGCGGCGGGCGGCGGGGGTCGGCGGGGGTCGGCGCGGGTCGGCGCACACACGTGCCGAGGGCGAGCACGGCGCCGCCGCGTCGCTGCCGCACGGCACCGCTGCCGCGCGCCGCCGCTGCCGCCGCTGCCGCGCTGCCAGCGCCGCCAGAGCGCGGCCGCTCGCGAAGCGGCGGGCCGGCCCGTGCGCTGCCCCCCCCCCCCCGCCGCTGGCGCCAGCAGCTGGCCCCGCCCCCACTGTAGCTGGCCCCGCTGCCGCGACAGCTGCCGGCGCGGCGCGGCGCGCGCCGCGCCCGCAGCCGCCGCGCGGCAGCAGCGGCCCGCGCCGCCGCCGGCCGCGGCGCGGCGCGGGGCGCCCCGGCGATGCGGGGCCCCGGCCGGGCCGCTGCGCCGGGTCGGCCGTCGCGCGGTGCGGCGCGCGCGGCGGCCAATGGGCTGCGCGGGGGGGGCGGCGGACCTTCTTCATGTATGTGGCGATGGCCGACTTGCGCGACTTGTTGCGCATGCGCCGCTCCTCCGCCAGGTCGGCGCGCTTGACGGCGCTGTCGGTGCGCTTCTTGTCCTGCGCCTCCGCTGCCACCACCTGCACCGCGCCGCGCCGCGCCAGGGCGGGCGGCCGCAGCGCCGCGCGCTGCGGCGCCGCGACGGCGACGCGGCTGCTGCCCGCCAGGCGACCGGCCAGGCCCGGCACGCGCGCGGCGAGCGCCATGCTGCCTGGGCTGCGCTGGGGCGGCTGCTGCTGCTGCTGCCGGCACGAGGGGGCGGCCGCTGCTGCTGCTGCTGACCCGGGCGACGACGGCGACGACGGAGCTGCGCGGGACGGCGAGGATTACGATTGCCGGCGCGCAGGGAGGATGTCATTTGGCGAGCTGTCTGCCTCTCGATCCGACGACGCAGCGCACGAGCTGCGACGCCCGCACCACCACACCACCAGGCGCCTGCGTGCTGCTGGTCGGTCGCCGCCGCCCGCGATGGCCGCGCACGCGGGCCTGCTGCTGGCGCCGCACGCGCCGCAGGCGCCCGGCGGCGGCGCGGCGGACGTGCTGCCCGACGGGAGCGCCCTGGCGCTGGGGTACGGCGCCGCGGTGGCCTGCCTGGAGGTGCGCGCGCGCGCGGGCCGCGCCAACCACCGCGCGCTGCTCTCGCTGCTGCGCCGCTCACCCGCCCGCGCGCTCGGGCGCCGCGCGCCGGCCTGGCAGGTGCGCCGGCTGCAGGTCGTGGCGACGCTGGTCGGCGGGCACGCCGCGGCGGTGACCGCGCTCAAGTGGGCGCCGCCGGCGCGCGGGCGCGCGGGCGCGCAGCGGGGCGCGGGCGCCCTGCGCCTCGCGTCGGGCGACGCCGACGGCGGCGTGGTGGTGTGGGACGTGCTGGGCGCGTCCGTCGCCGCGCGGCTGGCCGACGTGCCGGCGGCGCGCGAGGCGGCGGCGGAGCACATGGCGCGCCACGCCGAGCCCGGCGCCGGCGCGGGCGGCAGCGGCGTGGGCGTGACGTCGCTGGCGTGGGTCCTGCCGCGCGCCGGCGTGCTGGCGGTGGTGATCGCGCCCGCGCTGCTGCTGCTCTGGGACGTCGACGCCGGCGCGCTGCTGTGGCGGCGCGAGCTCGCAGCCGGCGGCGGGCGGGAGGTCTTCGCCTCGCTGTGCGTGGCGCCGCTGGACAGCCGGCAGCTCTGCCTGACCGGGGGCGGCGGCGCGCTGGTGGTGCTGCAGCTGCACGACCCCGGCGCCGACCGCGTGGCGGTCAGCCAGTACCGCGTCAGCGTCCAGGCCCCCGGTGCGCGGCGCGCGGCGGGGCGCGACGCAGCAGCGCGGGCGGCAGCGCGTGCGCGTGCGGCGCCGGCGCTGACGCCGCCGAGCCGCCGCGGCGCGCCCGCAGAGGCCAAGGCCGCGCCCGGCGGCGGCCTGCAGGCGCTCTTCTGCGCCGCGCCGGGGCTGCTGCTGCTGCTGCTGCCGCGCGAGCTGCTGGTGTTTGACCTCGAGCTCGGCTGCCCCGCCGCGAGCACGCCGCTGCCGGGCGGCACCCCCGCCTTCCGCGCGCTGCTGGGCGGCGCGTTCGGCAGCGGGTGCGTCGCCGGCGGCGGCGACGAGGGCGGCCTGGACGTCGTGCACGCGACCCACGTCGACGGCGCGCTGAGCGCCTGGGTCCGCGTGCCGGGGGAGTTGCGCTTCCGCCTGGGCGGCATGAGCCGGCTGACGCCGGCGCCGCTGCGCGGCGCGGCCCAGGTGCGGCGCACCGGCCGCGCGCGGGGCGGCCGCGTTCCTCGCGGCGCAGAGGCGATGCCGCCGCCACCGCTGCCGCCGCCGCCCGGCCAGGCGTCGCTGGTGATGGTGCGCGCCTGCCTGTGGCGCCACGGCGCGCCGGACGTGGCGGCGGGCAGCGCCCAGACCGCGGCCAGCACTGAGCTCATCACCGCCCAGCTCAGCCGCAGCCTGGCGGAGATGCACCTCTCGCGTGAGGGAGCCGCCAGCAGCTGCGTGGGGCACAAGGCCGCCGCCGCGGCCGGCAGCGGCGGCAGCGGCGGCGCCGCGGCCGGCGGTGCGGCGTCGAGCGGCGCGTCGCTCCTGGTGCTGGCGTCGACGTCAGACGGGCGCGTGTGGAAGTTGCAGGTGGCCCTGCCCAAGTTTGCCCGGCGCGCGCTGGCAGGCGACGGCGAGCCCCTGGTGCGGCGGCGCGGCGGGGCCGGCAGCCGCCCGCCCGGCCGGCCGCCTGCGCGCCGCCTGAGCCGCCGCGCCGGCCGCGCCGCAGGCCGCGCGCGCCGCGCCGCCCGCGACCGTGAGCCCGCAGCTGGTGGGGATGCTGCACGGCCTCCCGGGCCCTGTCACCGCCATCAGCCTGCAGCAGCGCCCCGTGCTGCTCCCGGACAGACGCGCTGCTGACGCCGCGGGCGGCGGCGGCGACGGCGGCGGCGGCGGCGACCCCGCCAACGGCGCGGCGCAGCGGCCGGCCGAGTGCGCAGTCGTGGCCGCGGCGGCGACTGCCACCGGCCACGTGCTGGTCGTCTCGGTGCAGCGGGGGCTGATCAACCCCCTGGCAGCGGAGGTGGCGAGCTGCCACGCAGTGCACCGCGACGTGGCCGTGCGCGGCGTGCGCTGGCTAGGCGCGGCGCCGCTGCTGGTCTCGTTCACGAGCGAGAGGGCGGGCCGGGAGGCCTGGCAGAACAGCCTGGCGATCACCGACATGCGCGACGGTCGGAGGTGCGCGCACGGGGCGGGAGCAGGCGCAGGCGCCGCGCCGCGGCGGCCTGCCGTCGAGAGCAGCCGCACCGCGCGGCGGGGCCCCACCGCCGTCGCCGCCGTCGCCGCCGCGCCGCCGCGCAGCCTGCCCTTCCGCGACGGCCTCGGTGCGGAGGCCGCGCCGCTGCTGGGCCTGCGCGTCTCGCCGTCAGGGGCTTACCTCCTACTGCTGCTCAAGGGCGCGCCGGCGGAGCTGTGGACCACGCTGCCGCCGCCGGGCGCGGCGGGCGGCGCGGCCGGCGGGCAGCCGGGCGTGGCCGGCGCGCCGTGGCGCCTGCGCCTGGTGGACCTGCCGTTCAGCGCGGTGGAGTGGGTGGCGGCGGAGCAGGCGCCGGAGGCGTGCAGCTCGTGGGCTGAGCCGGACGGCGGCGCGCCGGCAGCGGCGAGCGGCGCTGGGCCGGCGGGCGGCGCCGGCGAGGCAGTGCAGGCGGGCGACGACGGCAGCGCGCCTGCGCCGCCGGCCGTGGCACCGTTCCCTGTCGAGCAGCTGGCGTTTGCGCTGGTCGACGGCCGCGCGGGCGTGCTGGCCGTGTGGTGAGAGCAGCCGGGGGCGGCCGGGCGCGCGCACGCGCCGTCGACGCGCCCACTGCCCTTGCCCACGCCTGACCGCGCCGCCGCCGCCGCCGCCACCGGCCCGCCGCAGCGGGCGCAAGGTCACAGACACGCGGCCGCACCGCCCCAGCGGCAGCCCCAGCCCAGGCGACGTCGTGGCGAGCGCGCTGGCGGCGGCGGGCCCGCTTATGGTTCTGGGCGGCTCAGACGGCCAGCTGCTGGCGTGGAACCTGACCGAGGGGCGGTGCACTGCGCTGGCGACGGGCGCCGGCATGGTGCGCCGCATCCAGCTCGCCCACGGCGGCGGCGAGTGCCTGCTGCGCCTGGCGGTCTTGTTTGCGGGCGGCGCGTTTGCGGTGTTTGAGCTGGACGCCGGGGGCCGCCTGAGCCGCACGAGCGGCGCCAGCCCTGCCGCCTGTGCGCGCGCGGGCCGGGCGCTCGACCTGGCCTGGGCGCCCATGCCGGGGTGAGCGCGGGGCGCGCTGCGGCGGCGGCGGCGGCGGCGGCGGCGGCGGCGGCGGCGGCGGCGGCGGCGGCGCACGCGCGCTGCGCCGTGGGCGCGCTGCGCCGTGGGCGCGCTGCTGCTCAGGCGCGGGCGCCGCCGTGCGCCGCAGGGCCGCCGGCGCGGGCAGCGTCCTGGCGGTGGTGCTGGAGGACGGCTCGCTCGCGCTGCTGGACGTCGCGACGCCGCCCACGCCCGGCAGCGCTGGCCCGCGCGCGCGCGCCGCGCTGCTGCACCAGGCGCTCGCGGCACCAGCGGTCGCGGCGTTGCCCGGCGGGGCACGGCGTCCGCTGGTGCTGCAGCCGCCGCGGCCGCTGGGGCCGAGCGTGATGCTGCCCCAGCCCTGGGTGCTGCTGCTGCGTGCGCTGCTGCAGGTGCGTGGCGCCCGGGCGGCGCGCCGCCCGCCGCCCGCCGGCTGCCCGCACGGCGGCGCCGGCCCGCCGCCGACCGGCCAACGCGGTCGCTGCGCCGCCCGTGCGCCTGCGCCCCGCAGCTGGGCGTGTCGCAGGACGCGCTGATGTTTGTCAGCAGCGGCAGCAGCGACGAGCTCGACGACGCACGCAGCGAGCTGCAGCAGCTGCTGCCGCGCGCCGCGCGCGCCGCGCTCGCACACATATCCGCGCAGGCGGCGTCCGGCGCACTGGACACGCTGCAGCCGCCGCTGAGCCTGCCTGGCAGCCTGCGCGCGACGTCGTCCGAGGCTGCGGTGCAGGCACGCGACGCGGCCGCGCACCACCTCGCCAAGGCCAAGTCCACGCCCCTGCTGCTCAAGGGCGCCGGCGCGCTGGCCAGCGGGCCGGCGCAGGGTGAGAGCTGCCAGGCGCCCGGCTTCAGGGCGGAGCGCTTTGACGGCGACCTGGTCGGGCTGCTGCGGTGTGTGCTGCGCGGGCAGCGGCGCGCGGGCGGCTCTCACGCGCTGCGCTCAGCTCGCACGGAGCTGACCGCCGCGCGCCGGCGCCGCAGGCGCATCGCGGGCCTGCGCGGCAGCGGGCAGCTGCTGCACGCGGACGAGTGGCGCGGCTACGCACAGGTGGGGCCCGCCCGCTGCCGCCCTGCTGCTGCTGCAGCGGCGGCGGCGGCGGCGGCGGCCCTGCGCGCTCGCTCGGCCGCCGCTCACCGTGCGGCGACGTCGGCGCCGGCCGCCGCAGGCGCTGACCAGCGGGCTGGTGGCCCGGCGCATGGTGGTCGCGGCGCGCCTGAGCGGCGACCCTGACGAGGCGCGCTTCTGGGAGGCGCTGCCCCCGACGCTGGCGCACGTGAAGGCCCTGCAGAGCGCCATCGCCGCCGCGCAGCAGCAGGCGCAGCAGGCGCAGCAGGCGCAGCAGGCGCAGCAGGCGCAGCAGGCGCAGCAGGCGCAGCAGGCGCAGCAGGCGCAGCAGGCGCAGCAGGCGCAGCAGGCGCAGCAGGCGCAGCAGGCGCAGCAGGGCGGGGGCGCGGCGGGCCCGCAGCGGCAGGGCAGCGCCGGCGCGGACGCCGCCGCGGCAGCGGCCCAGCCCGGCGCCGCCGCGGGCGCCGCGCCCGCGGCGTCTGCGGGTCCGGCGCCGCCGGGGGACGCCGACGGTGACGTGGACGTGGCGGACTATGACCGCATGGTGCAAGCGGCGCTGGAGGGCAGCGCCGCGGCCGGGCCCGTGCGCGGGCCACACGGGGGCGCGCTCGGCGCGGCCGCGTCGCCGCGCAAGGGCGCGGCCGGCGGCGGCGCCGCGCCCGCCCTCGGCCGGCGCGGGTCGGGCGCGGCGGTGCCCGGCCACGTGCGCCCGAGCGGTGCGCACGCGGGCGAGCAGCAGTTCAGCGCGCGCGGCGCGATCAGGCCGCCCGCCGAGGGGCGGCCGGCGCGGCTGTGGGACGAGGAGCTGGTGCTGGCGGCGCAGCAGGAGCGCCTGCGTTGGCACGAGGCGCTGCCGGGGGCGGTGTTTGAGGCCGAGGGCCTGCTGGAGCACCGCCTGCTTGAGTACGTGGTGCTGGGCGACTTTGCCACCGCGGTCGCCTTCCTGCTGTCGATGCCGCCCGACAGCAGCGTGCGGTGAGCTGCTCGCCAGCTGGACTCGGAGCGAGGAGCGCGGCGCGCAGCAGCGGCCAGCGGCCGCACGGCGCGGCGGCCACGCAGCGCGGCGCAGCGCGGCGCCGCGCTCACCCACTGCGCTCACCCGCCGCCGCGCCGGCCGCGGCAGGTACTACCGGAGCGTCGTCTGCGCGCTTGCCTTAGCCGCGTCCGCCAGCCTCACCGCGCAGTCGCACGGCGGCGGCGGCGCCGCCGCGAGCAGCGCGCAGGCGGCCACGCTGCACCTGCAGGCTGCCAAGGTCGTGTCCGCGCACGCCGCAAGCATCGGCGACTCGCTGCTGGGCGTGCCACTCAACTGCAGCGCGGGGCTGGACGCGGACGCTGTGGCGCTCCTGCAGGAGGCGGGCCACTGGCAGCTCGCCGCCGCGCTGACAGCGCGCTCGCTGGCCGGCACCGAGCGCGCGCAGGCGCTGTCGCGCTGGGCGGCGCACGTGCGGCACGCCGAGGGCAGCCCCTGGCGCTGCGCGGGCCTGCTCACCGCCGCGGGCTGCCTCTCAGCGGCCGCCGGCGTGCTGCGCGGCGCGGGGGTGCCTGACTGCGCGGCGGCGTATGTGGAGGCCTGCCGCCAGGCCGGCCTCGAGGTGGCCATCGGCCGTCTCGGTCAGGCGCCCGTGCCTGCCCCGGCGCCCGGCCAGCAGCAGCAGCAGCAGCAGGCGCCCGACGGCGGCGGCCCCGCCCCGGCGGCGCGAGCGAGCTCGGACGACGACGGCGGGCTGTTTGACGAGCGCGGCGGCGACCGTGACGCCGCGGGGCGCGCGACAGAGCTGTACGACCTGCTGGGCCAGCGCGCGCGGCTGGTCGGCGCGGGCGGCAGCGGCGCCGCGGGTGCGAGCGGGCCCGAGGAGTTGCAGGCCATTGCGTCCGAGTTTGAGGCCTGGCTGTGCGAGCTGTGCGCCGCGCTGTGACGCTGCGACGGTGTGACAACGCACACACGCCGCGCGATGCGGTCCGAGTTCCCCGGCCGTGCATCACATGCAGCCGCAGTCGAGTTGTCCACCATCGGCCGCCGCCCCAGCTGGGTTCACGTGCCGCCATCAAATGCTGAGCCTGGGTGAACGAAACGAAAGAAATCCCCCGCCGCTCCAACGCCGGCGCGGGCTCCCGGTCAGTGCAGGGTTGCATTGGTCAAACCCCGAGCCAGCTGCCTACGTCGCGTTTCCTGCCTTGGCGCCCGTCGCCGCACGTGCTGGCTGCTGCTGCGCTGCGTTTGCCTGCGCGCCCTGCTGCTGCTGCGGGGCAGGCGCGCGCTGCGCCAGCCCGCCGGCCGCCTTGCCCGCCGCCGCGC
The DNA here is from genome assembly GCA_014905635.1 of Scenedesmus sp. PABB004. NCBI lineage: Eukaryota > Viridiplantae > Chlorophyta > Chlorophyceae > Sphaeropleales > Scenedesmaceae > Scenedesmus > Scenedesmus sp. PABB004. The sequence goes on along the minus strand of CM026547.1, from coordinate 2,359,716 downwards.
CGGCGGCCTGGCCGTCGCCCGCAAGCGCCGGGCGCTTGCCGTGCAGCGCGTCGACGTACCGCGCGTGCGCGAGCCACACGCGGGCGCCGTGGTGCGTGAAGCCCGGCACCACACCGCGCCACGCCATCTCAGGCAGATAGTCCTGCGGCGCCCGGCGGTCAGCGGCCAGCGACCGGCGGCCGTCGGCGGGTGCAGGGCGGCGGCGCGCGGCGCATCGACGCGTGCAGCAGCGCACCTGGCAGTGCTCGGACGCGCCCGGCGGCGCGCCCGGCAGCGGGTAGCAGTAGCCCGGCGCCGGCACGAGCTGCACCGGCACGCCGAGGCGGTGCGCCGCGGCCTCGAGGAAGGCGGCGGAGGAGTAGGGCACCACGCACCCGCCGCCCGCGCGCGCGTCGCCCCGCAGCGCCGAGGCGGCCGCGACGTCGCACACGCGCGTCCCGCGGAGCAGCTGCTCCATGCCAGCTTCGTACAAGGGCTCCAGCAGCGCCGAGAGGTCGCGGTGCAGCCAGCCGCCGTCCCCGGCGCCCGGCGCGCTGCCGACGCCTCCGGCGTCGGCGCCCAGCACGGCGCCGTCGTCGTCGCCGGCGGCGCCGTATGCGTCCAGGTCGAGCGAGCCCTCGTCGCCACCCGCGGCCGCCGGCGCGGCCCCGGCGCCGCCGTCGCCGCCGCCCGCAGCCGCGCCGCCGCCGCCGCTGGGCGCGAGGCGCTTGCTGCCGCCGTGCATGGGGTCGTGGACGTGGGCGCCCTCCGAGGTGTCGTCCGCGGCTGCGGGCGGCGGCGGGCGCGAGCGCGCGGGGCTCACGGGCGAGCCGCGGCAGCTGCCAAGCGCGGAGCATCGGCCGGGCGCGGGCGGCGCCGCGGCGCGAGCCCCCGCGCGCGCCCACCTGCCGGCGCGAGGCGAGGCATCTCAGGCACGACGCACTGCCGCCCCGCGCGCACGCGCGCGCTGCGCAGGTGCTCGACCCAGTCGGCCAGCGGCGCCGCCGGCCAGCCCGCGAGCAGCGCGCGCCCGAGCTCGCGGCGCAGCAGCGCGCCGCGCCCGGGCGCGTAGTCGCTGCGCAGCACGACGCCCGGGTGCACGACGCCGCTGCGGTGCCCGACCGGGTTGAAGGCGCTCACGCAGAAGAGGCTCGGGTCGCTCTCCAGCAGCCACGCCGCGGCGGCGTAGAAGGCCAGCGCGTCGGGCGCGAGCACCGCGTCGTCCTCCAGCAGCAGCACGGCGGGGAAGTCAAAGCAGTCAAAGAACACGTGCAGCATCAGCCGCACGTGCTCCGCCGCCGCGGCGCCGTCGGCCGTGGCGGCCGAGTCGGGGCCGCCGCCGCCGCCGCCGGGCTTGGCGGCCGCCGGCACCGCCGCGCTCGGGGCGGCGCCGCCCGCCGCCGGCGCCTGCGCGGCGGCGTCGCCACTGCTGCCGCCGACGCCGCGACCGCCATCTGCCGCCGCCGCACGCGCGGGGGCGGGCGCGGCCTTGGCGGCCGCGCTGCCCGCGCCAGCTTGCGCGGCCTTGGCGGGCGCGCCGCCAGCCGCCGGCCAAGCCGCTGCGGCAGCGCCGGCCGCCTTGCCGCCAGCCCCCGCCTCGCCCGCCATCAGCCTGCGCGCAGCCGCCAGCTGCGCCTTGGCCGCCGCCGCCGCGCCGGGGCCGGCGCCGGCGCGGGCGCCGGCGTCGTGCGCGGGCGCGGGCGCCGCCGCCGCGCGCGCCGCGGCGCCCGCGGCCGCTGCGGCGTCGTGCAGCTGGTTGGTGCTGAGGTGCTTCGCCGAGGCGCGCGCGTGGTGCACGAGCTTCACCGCGCCCATCGACTCGTGCGCGTACGCGGCCGCCGTGGCGCGCAGGTCGGGGTCGTCGCTGTCGAGCCCGATGTAGATGTGCAGCGCGGCGCGCACCTCCGGCTCCGCGCGGCTGTACAGCAGCATCAGCCCGTCCAGCGAGCGCTTGAGCGCCGCGGCGCCGCCGCGCGCGAGCAGCACGACCGCCGCCGCCGCGCCGCCGGGCGCGGCCGAGCCCTCGGGGCAGGTCGCGAGGTCGTCGTGCGGCGCAAAGACCACGGTGCCCCCGCCCCGGCCGTACAGGACCTGCGGCGCGGCGCGGCACGGGGCGGGGCGGCGCGGTCGGCCGGGCGGCCGGGCGCGCACGCGGCTGGCTGGCGGCGGGCCGCGCCGCCCCGCCGGTGCCTCACCGCGTACGCCTCGGCGGAGCTCGCGTCCTCGCCCTTGTCCGCGCCCGCCAGCCCGCCGCCCGCCTGCGCCGCGAGGCGCTGCAGCTGCTGGTGCGCGCGGCTGCGGCCGAGCACCGCCGAGACCCTGCCGCTCGTGAGCTCGATGTCGCGCCCCTCCTCCGGCATCGCCGCCGCCGCCGCGGCCGCGAGGTGGGCGCGCGTGATTGCGTCGCCCGGCCGCCAGCCCGTGCGCGCCGCCAGCATCGCCTGCAGGCTGTGCTGCAGGTCGCCGAGCATGTGCAGCACGCTGCTGCTGCGCCCCGGCGCGCCCGCGGCCGCGTCGCCGGCGGGCTGCCGCGCCACCGCGCCGCCGGCGCCTACGGCCGCGGCCGCCGCCGCCGCGGCCGCCGCCTCAGCGCTGGCGGCCGTCTCGGTGGTGGTCGCGGTGAGCGCGGAGCCGGTGATGGCGCTGCTGCTGATGGTCAGCGTAGCCGTCTCGACCGTGGTAGTGCGGTGCAGCGTCGCCCAGCCCGCCGGCTGCTCCACGCTCGGCGAGTGCATTCGGTGCCACGAGCGCGATATGCTGTGGTGGCCCGCCACGAAGATCACCCCCACGCACAGCGCCTGCGCAGGGGCGGCGGCGGCGGTGGCGGCGGTGGTGGCACCAGGCGCTGCAGCGGCGGGCGCCGCCGCGCCCGCCCCGCGCAGCAGCGCCTGGCCGCTGGGGCCGCCGCAGCAGACAGCCAGCCGCACCACGGCGCCCAGGCCCACGGTGCTGGAGGGCGTGAGCGTCCGCCGCGGCCGCCGCAGCGCCGGCACGCCGTAGCGCTGCTGCGGAGGCACGGTCATGGCGCCCCGCGCAGCAGCGAGCGTCGGCCGCCTAGGACCGTGAGCGTCGTCGCATTGCCGCGAGCGCGTGGCACCGCGGCGCGCTGCCGTTGCCGCAGGAGCTGCGGGCTGCCGTTTGCCGGGCCTGCGCGCGCGCGGGAGTCTACGTCGGACGCGCGGTCGTTCTAGGAGGCGACGTGGGCGCCTGGCGGGAGCGGGGCGCGGTCTGGCGCCTCGGTGTGCTGCTGCTGCTTCGGGTGCCCCGACGACTCGGGTGCCCCGAGGGCTTTTGCATGCGCGCCTCGCACGAACAGCGCGGGAGCGTTCCACGCCAGCTACTGCGCCTTGCCGGTGCCGGCGTCGGCGGGCGCGGCGCCGCCGGCGCCGCCAGCGCCGCCGGCGCCGCCGGCGCGGGGCGCGCTGTCGCCGGTGCCGTGGTGGCCCAGCAGGAAGCCGCGCCGCGCGGCGTGCTCGGCCAGCTTGGCCTGCAGCACGCGGCTGCGGCGGCGCGGCGGGGCGGGGCGGGGCGGGGCGGGACGGCGCGGCGCAGGGCGGGGCGGGGCCGGCGGTCGGGCGCTGCGAAGGGCGCGCGGCGCGGCGCGCCCACGCGCGGCGCAGGCCGCGCACTTGAAGATCTCCGGCGTGAGCCGCGCCGTGGCGCTGCCGTAGACGGCGGCCTGCACGCTGGCCATGAACTTGGCGATCTCGCGCCCGCTGAAGCCCTCCATCGACGCCGCCGCGCGCGCGAGCAGCGCGCCGTCGACGCCCGGGTCGACGGCAATCGCGTCCGCCGCCGCCTTGCGGCCGCGCAGCGCCGACGACAGGCGCGCGAGCGGGCCGCCGCCGCCGCCCGCGCCGGCGTCGCCGCCGGCGGTGCCGGCCTTGGCGATGTAGCGGTCGAGGTAGAGGGCCAGCAGCGCGGCGCGCTGCTCGGGGCCGGGCAGGTCAAAGTGGATCGCCTCGTCCATGCGGTCGATGACAGCGTCGTCCAGGTCGCCTGGGCCAAGCGCCGCGCCGCGCGGGCGGAGGAGGTTGGGCGGGACGGGCGCGGCGCGCGGGCGCGGCGCGCGGGGTGGCGGCGGGTGCGCAGGTGCGGGTGCGGCGTGCGCGGCGGCGCACACTCCCCCCCCCCCATCCCCGGGACCCCGGGGCGGGGCCTGCGCACGCCCACGCACCGGGCCGGTTGGTCGCGAGGACGACCATGAAGTCGCGCGACTGGTCGCCGGTGCGGAAGAGCAGCGCGTTGAGCGCGCCGCGCAGGCCCTCGCTCATCGCGTCGTTGCGGCGCCCCAGGAAGGCGTCGGCCTCGTCGATGAAGAGCAGCAGGCCCTTGCGGCTGCGCTCCGCCCAGTCAAACGCGGCGTGCAGCTGCGTCACCGCGCCGCCGCCGAGCGGCGCGACGTCGCCGCCGCTGAGGATCGCATAGTCCATGCCGCTCGTGCGCGCGAGGCGCTTCGCCGCCATCGTCTTGCCCGTGCCGGGCGGGCCTGGGGGCGCGTGCGCGGGCGCGGGGGCGCGCGTGCGGGGGTCACGGCCGCGCCGCGCGGCGGGCGCGGCGGGCGGGCGCGCGGGCGCGGCGCGGCAAGCGGGTGTCACCGTAGAAGAGCATGTGGCGGTAGGGCGCGCCGTGCAGCTTGGTGTTGGCGGCCATGGCGGCGAGGCTGCGCACGCGGTCGTGCAGCTGCCCGGGGAGGATGATGTCGCTGAAGTCCTTCTTCACCTGAACCGCACGCAGCCGGGGCGGCGGCGGGGCGGCGGCGGCACGGGCGCGGTCGGCACGCAGCGCGGCCGCCGGCCGGCCGGCCCCCTGCGCGCGGCGGCCCAACCGGCAGCCCCGCGCGCCGCCCCCGCGGCGGCGGCGTGCCTGGTCCAGCGACTTCTTGGCGGCGGCGGGCAGCAGGTTCTGCGGCCCGCCCAGCAGCGCGCGGCGGCTCGTCTCGCGCACGAGCTTGGGCGTGCCGAGCCAGGCCTCCGCGGCCTTGCCCGCGACGCGCATGCCCTCTCGCGCGCCGTAGACGCCGAGCGCGAGCGCGCTGCCGCCCGCGACGAGCATGGCGAGCTTGTTGGTGTCGGTCAGCAGGTCGACCGCCGCGGCGCCGAGGTGGGCCATGACGGCGTTGATGCTCTCAATCGCCTTGCGCGTCTCCTCCTGGTACCTGGCGGGCGGCGCCGCGGCACGGCGCGGCGCGGGCGTCCGCGCGGCCGCCGGGGCGGCGCCGCCGGCGCGCGCGCGCGCGCTCCCGCGCTGCTGCCGCGGCGCCTCACTTGAGCATCGCGGCGCGGCGGTTGACGTCCTCGTTCTCCCGGTTCTCCTTGATGCGGCCCTCCGCCTCGGCCAGCTTCTTCGCGCGCTCCACGTCCTTCTGCAGCTCCGCCTGCGGGACAGGCCAGGGGGGAGTGGCGCGGCCGCGGCTCAACTCCTTTCGCACCGCAGGCGCGGGAGGCGCCGCCGCGCCCCCGGCCGCGCGGCGCGCGCGGCGCGCGCGCCGCACCGCGTGCTGGTCGGCGGCGCGGCGCTCCGCCTGTATCTGCTGCTCTATCCGCAGCCGCTCCGCCTCCTTGCGCGCCGCCGCCTGCTCCTGCATGCCGACGAGCTCCTGGTTGCGCTGGCGCTGCAGCTCGTGCTCGCTCTGCTGCCGCTTGCGCGCGAGCTCATCGTTGTACTGCGCCAGCTGCGCCTGCCGCTGCGCCTCCTCCTGCATGGTCTTGCGCTGCTCCTGCCAGCGCACCGACTCTTGCTCCTGCGCGGTGCGCAGTCGCGGCGCGGGGTCGCCCACACGCGGCGTGTGGGCGGCGCGGCACGGGCGCCGCCGCCCCACGCCGCGCCGCGCCGCGGCGCCGGCACACGCATGCGGCGGCGCCCGCGTGCTGCCCGCCCCCGAGCGCCCGGGCGCGCCGCGCCGGCGCGCGCGGCGGCCGCCGCCGCGCGCCCCGCCGCCGCCGGCGGCCGGCGCGGCCGCGCGCTGCTGCCGCGCGGCCGCCGCGGCGCGGTGCCGCCGCCGCGGGCGCCGGCGCCGCGCTGGCAGCTGGCGGGGTGCCATGCCCCGCGATCGCGGCGCGCGCCTTGGCATAGCTCGCCGCCTGGGCCTTGAACTCGGCCTCCTTTGCCTTGGCCTCTGTCTGCTTGGTCACCTCCTGCTGCCGCGACAGCTCCAGCGCCTGCTTGCCGAAGGGGCTCTTGTTGATCTCACGCAGCGCCTTGGCGCCGCGCTCCAGGGCGTCCGGGTCGAAGTAGGAGTCCTCCTTCTTGTCGGCCAGCGCCACGGGCGGCGCCAGCGCGCCCAGCCCGGCCGCGCCGGCCAGCCACGCCGCGCCAGCGCGACTCAGACGCGGCAGCGCCATGCCGCCCCCGCCGCGGCGCGGTGCCGTGCGCCGGCGCGCGCGCGAGTCGGCCGCTGCGGGCAAGCAACGCGTCCGAACACACGCTCCACGCCTCGTTCGTCGTGTGTGAGCAACGATGGTGCGCGGCGTGGGCAGCGCACGCGCTTGCGGAGCGAGCTGCGCCCTGACCACCCGACCGCTCCGCTGCCCGCGCCCTTTGTCGCCGCCCCGTGCTCTGTTCGCGCCGCCCCGCCCCTGCCGAGCTGCTTCCCGGTCTGCGCAACCGTGACGCGGCGTGGCCCGACGCCCCACGATGGCCGACGACAGGGAGTTGTGCGACGCCGCGCTGCTGCGGGTGCCCTTTGAGGCGCTCAAGCGCGCCGCCAAGGAGCGCAAGGGCCTGGTGGACGAGGCCAGCGAGGCACTGGCGGGCCTCAGCACGGCGGCGGCGGCCGGCGGCAGCAGCGGCGCGGGCGCACCAGCTGCAGCAGCAGCAGCAGCGGAGGCAGCTGCGCTCGACGCGCTCGTCGTGCGGCTGCAGGGCCTCAAGCGCAAGCTCGCCGACGTGGGGCGCCAGGAGGCGGACGAGGCGAGCCGGTGCAGGGCGCGGCTGGAGCACCTCGCGGCGCTGGGGCGCCCGCCGCGCGGCGGCGTGGTGGCGTGGAGCAAGCAGCGGCTGGATCGCCTGCTCGTGGACCACATGCTGCGCGGCGGGCAGCACCAGTCCGCGGGTGCGTGCGGCGGGGGAGCAGGGCGCCTTGCGCGCGGCGGACAGCAGCGGCGGCGGCAGTGGCGGCAGCAGCGGCGGCAGCGGCGGCAGCGGCCGCTCGAGGCAGGGGGCGAGTGCGCGCGGGCGGCGCCGCTGAACCTCCCGCCACGCCGCGCCGAGCCGCGCCGCGCGCGCAGCGCGCCTCGCGGCCGAGTCGGGCACCGAGGCGCTGAGCGAGGGGCACATCTTTGCAGACGCGCGGCGCGTGGTCGAGGCGCTGCGCGCGCGCGACTGCGCGCCCGCGCTCGCGTGGTGCGCGGAGAACCGCGCGCGGCTGCGCAAGCTCAAGAGCCCGCTCGAGTTCAAGCTGCGCCTGCAGGAGTTCCTGGAGCTCGTGCGCGCGGTGCGGCAGCGCGCGGGCTGGGCGCGACAGCCGGCGGGCGGGGGCGCAAGCGCGGCGCGCCCACGCCGTGCGCCGCGCGCCGCTCGCAGGACCAGCGGCTGGCGGCGGTGGGCTACGCGCGGCAGCACCTCGCGCCCTGGGCGGCGGCGCACATGGGCGAACTGCAGCGCGCGCTCGCGACGCTCGCGTTTGCGGCGGAGCCCAAGCTGCCGCGCTACCGCGCCCTCTTTGCGCCGGCCGCGTGGGAAGGCCTGCTGGAGCTGTTCCACCGCGAGCTGTACCGCCTGCACGGCCTGCTGCCGGAGAGCGCGCTCGCGGTGCAGCTGCAGGCGGGGCTCGTCGCGCTCAAGAGCCCGCCCGCGGCCGGCGGCGGCGGCAGCCGCGAGGACCCGCTGCACCACGCGGGCCTGCGCGCGCTCGCGGAGGGCCTGCCGTACGCGAAGCACGCGCACAGCAAGCTGCTGTGCGCGGTCACGCGCAGCATCATGAGCGACCACAACCCGCCCATGGTCCTCCCAAACGGCTACGTCTACTCCCAGGCCGCGCTGGAGCAGATCGCGGCCAACAACGGCGGCAAGGTCGTCTGCCCCCGCACCGGCAGTGTGTTTGGCTTTGACGAGGCGCGCCGCGCGTTCATCGTGTGACGCCGCCGCGCCGCGCGCTGCGGCTGTGGGGGTGTACCATAGCACTCTGTAGGGCGACGCTGTCCGCGCGTGCATTACCCCGGACGCGCTTCGTGTAACCTCCTCCCCCCACAGCCCGCCCGCCCATCCGGCCTCCGCTCAGCCGCGCCGCGCCGTGTCGAGCGCCGCCTGGCGCTGCATGACCGAGGCGTCAAACTTTATGAGGATGGTCGTCGACGGCTTGCTGCCGCCGGGCTGCTCCACAAAGTGAGCCGAAACGCTGCGCGCGGCGCGGCGCGGCGCGGCGCGCGGCGGCGGCGGCGGCGGGGTCGGGGGCGGCGCGGGGCAAGCCCGCGCGCCGCGCGCCGGGGCGCACCGCGCGGGGAAGCCCGCCGCGGCGAGCATGCCGCGCACGATGCCGGCGACGAGCGAGCCGGGCACGAAGCTCGCGTAGCTGCGGGGTATGGAGATGAACTTGCCGACCAGGAGGTCCGTGTCTGTGATCATGTACTCGTCGTCCGCCGCGTTGGCGGCCTGCAGGTCGTCCGCGGGCTTGCCAAAGAGCGCGGGCCACGCGACGCTGTGGATGTGCTTCAGCACGTCCAGCACGTCCGTGCGCCGCCGCGGCGCCTTCTCACGGTAGCCCAGCAGCTCCAGCACGCGCCCGCCGACGTCAAAGCCGACGCGGTCGAGCCTGGCGGCGGCGGCGGCGCCGCGTCAGCGCCGTGCTGCGCGTCGGCGGCGCGCGCGCCGCCGGCACGGGCGCGCCGCGCGGGCCGGCCCCCGCCCGCGGCGGCACCTGTCCTCCAGCTCGGTGATGCTTGCGGCGCGGTCCATCGCGTAGGAGATGAGCTCGCTGAAGAGGTACGCGTACGCGCTGAGGCTCACGGTCGGGACGTCGAGCTTGCTCCGCGGCAGCGGGCGGTCGATGATGTTCAGGCTGTGCTTCGCCGCGCGCGCCGACAGCATCGTGCCGGCGCCCCACGAGGCAGCGCCGGGGTGGCTGCGGCGGCGGCTCGCTGGCGGCGGGCGGCGCTGCTCTACGCGCCGGGGCGAGGCTGCTGCTGCTGCGGCGCCGCCGCGGCGCCCATCGCCCGCAGCTGCCGCGCGGTGGGTGCCGCCCAGCTGCTGTGACAGATGTCGGTTGCGCTGGCGCCCGGGCCCGGGGCTGCAGGGACCGCGGACGCGCGGGGCGGGCGCAGCAGCGGCGACGAAGATGCGGCGGCCTCCCGCGGCGCCTGTGGGCGCTCGGTGGCTGTGCGGTGACTGCGATGACTGCCGCGGGGTGCCGACAGCGGGGGCGGGCGTGGCGCGGCCCTGTTCAAGTGCTGTGAACCCCGAGAGTCGTGCGGACGCACGACCACGCCGCCGCGCGCCGCCACACGCCGCGCAGTCCTCCCAGCCGCCCGCTCGCCATGGCGCCCCGCAAGGCCAAGCCCCAGGCCGGCGCAGTGCTGGAGGACGGCGCAGTGCTGGAGGAGCAGCGCGGCGGCGGCAGCGGCGGCGGCGGCGCTCCCGTGCAGCGCTGGCGCGTCGACGCTGCCGGGCAGCTCGAGGCGCTGCCGGGGCTGCACGCTCGGGCCGCTGCCACCCGCGGCCGCCCCGCTGACTCCACGCACCCGTCGAGCGTGAGGGCACTGCTGGAGTCTGCATTCCTTCCAAGCGGCTACCCGCACACCGTGACGCCCGACTATGCAGGCGCGGCAGCGCGCGGCAGCGGGCGGCAGCGCCGCGCTGCCACCGCCGCCGCCGCGCTGGCAGCGCGCTGGCAGCGCGGCAGCGGCGGTTGCGGCGGTTGCGGCCGCCGCGCACGCGCGCCCGCCGCGCCCGGCGGCGCAGGCTTTGCGGCGTGGCACACGGTGCAGGCGGTCAGCAGCTACGTGCGCGGCGTGCTCTCCAGCCACGCCGTCTTCCGCGGCGTCGGCGTCGGCAGCACGTCCGCGACTGCGCTCGGCGCGGTCACGTCGTTCTTCGTGCGCGACGCGCTGGGCATGGCGGGCGGCATCGCGTTTGCGTCGGCCGCGGGCGTGAGCTTTGACGCCAACGCGAAGCAGTGGCGGCTCTTCGCCGACGTCATGAACGACCTAGCGATGGCGCTCGACCTCGCGAGCCCGCTCGTGCCGGGCTGCTTCATGCTGCTCGCGAGCCTCGGCAGCGTGGCGCGCGCGTTGGTGGGCATGGCAGCCGGCGCGACGCACGCGGCGCTCACGCAGCACTTTGCGGCGGCGGGCAGCAACGCCGCAGACATCTCGGCCAAGGCACGCGCGGCGCGCCGGGGCTGGCTCGCGGCGGCCGCCGCCGCCGCGGCGTGGCGGCGCGGCGTCCGCCGCCGCCGCCGCCGCCGCCGCCGCCGCCACTGGCGCCGCGACGCCGCGCTGCCCGCCGCCCGCGCAGGCGGACTCGCGCGAGCGCCTGACCAGCATCGTCGGCTCGCTGCTGGGCATCTGGTGCGCCTCGCGCCTGGCCGACCACGTCGCCGCGGCGTGGCTGGTGTTTGCGGCGCTGACGGCCGTCCACGTGTGGGCCAACGTGCGGGCGCTCCGGTGCCTCGTGCTGTCGAGCTTGAACGAGAGCCGGCTCAAGCTGCTCGCGGCAGCGTACCGCGACAAGGCGCGCCGCCGACGCGCGACGCGCGACGCGCACGCGCACGCCGCGAGTGCTGGCCGCTGACACGCGCGCCGCGCCGCGCCGCGCCGGCCGCAGGAGAAAGTGCTCACGCCGGCGCAGGTGGCGGGCCTGGAGAGCCTGCTGGCGCCGCCGCTGGCCGCCGCGCGCGACTGGCTGACGCAGCGCGCCGCCGTGCCGGTGCGGTTCGGCGCGCGGCTGTCGAGCGCGCTGGCCGGCGCGGCGGCGGGCGGCGGCGGCGGCGGCGCGGGCGCTGCCCTGCAGCGCGCGCTCGCCGCGCAGCCGGGCGCGGGCGCGGGGCAGTACCTGCTGCTGGTGACGGGCGGGGGCGGCGCGCCGCGGTGGAGTGCGTGCTGCACGAGGACGCCGGTGCTGCCGTGCAGCTGCGGGCGTACGTGCACGCGCAGCACGTCGCGGCCGCGCTGCGCGGGAGCGGACCCGGCGCGGCGGCCGGCGCGGCGGCCGCGACTGCGGCTGCGGCCGACGCAGCCTGGGTGGAGGCCTTTCTCGCGGCGCTGCCGGCGCACGGGTGGGAGCTCGACAAGGCGCACCTGCCCCGGCCTGCGTGGACGGCGCGCTGGTGAGCCCTGCCGGTGAGCCGCGGGGCTGCGAGCAACGGCGGCTGCACCGCGGTGGCCGGCGGCGCGCCGGCAGTTCCAGAGCAGCTCAGCAGCACTCGCCAGCGGTCCCAACGCCGTGCGTCGCCGCCCGCTGCTCCTCCTCGCGCCGCCGCGTGCCGCTGCCGCTCGCGCACCGCGCCGGGCACGCCAGCTGACGGCTTGATCCCGACTGCGTGACAGGCGCTTGGGGAGCGGCGCTCCAGGCGCCTGCCAGCGGCGCGGGCTCGCGAGCTGCGGCAACCGCCGCGGCGCCGGGCATCACGCCGTCGCCCCGGCGGCGCAGCCGGCCGCACCGTCGTGCCCGTGTGCTCGCTCGGCTGATCCCAGGGACTATGCCCATGGTCCAGCCGCGCTAGCGAGTAGCGGCGGGCCCAGGCCCAGCTGAGCAGCAGCGGCTCGCCGCGAGCCGGCAGCGATGGCCGCCGCGGCCGACAGCGTCCTGGAGGCGGCGCGCCGGCCCGTGCTGGACGCTGCCATCGACATCCACGGCGCCCTGGTCTACTTGGACGCCGGCGCGGCGGAGGTCGCCCAGCTCAGCCTCGGGCCCGCCTTCCTCATCGGTGCGCGCCGCGCCCCGCGGGGCGGCGGCGGCGGCGGGAGCTCGCAGCGGCGGCGCGGCGGCGCCGCTCACGGTCACGCGCGCCGCCCGCGGCCGCAGGCCTGGGCGCGCTGGGCGTGTGCGACCTCGAGCGTGCACACCCCGACGACGCGCTGCTGCCGGCGCTGGCGGCGGGGCGGGCGCCCGAGGCGCTCGTGGTGTTCACCACGCGCCTGCTGACCGACAGCCACCAGGCCATGGTGCACCTGCTCATGGTGGGGGCCCTGCGGCGGGCGGGCGCGGCTGGCGCCCGCGGCTGGCGCCCGCGCGACGCCGCGCCCCCCGGCCGCCCGCGCAGGTGCACCCCGGCGTGCGGCGCTGCATGCTGTTCTGCGCCGTCAGCGAGCTCGCGCACGCGCAGCTGGGCCCCGAGCTGACGCCGCTGGGCGTCGAGGCGTACGCGGACTACGCGGCCGCGCTGCGCCAGGACGTGGCCGCGGCGCGCGCCGCGGCGGGCCTGCCGGCGCCACAGGAGGACGTGCTCGCGCTCAGCGTGCGCCACCTGCCGCTGCACCTGGTCGCGCTGGACGCGCAGACCTTCGTGCTGCCCGCGGCGGGCGCGGTCGCGAGCAAGGCAGCGTGAGTGCGGCGTGCGGCGCGGCGCGACGCTGTACGCGCCGCAGCGCGGTGCGCCGCCCCCGCTCACCCGCTCACCCGCCCCCCCCCGCCCCGCCGCCCGACAGCGCCGGCGGCCGCGCGGCGGGCTTTGCCGGCGCCGACGCGCCCAGCGAGCTCGACGGCGACGACGGCGCGGTCGGGGCGTCGACCGGGCTCTCGCTGCTCGCGCACGCGCTGGCCGACCTCTCTCGCGTGCTCGGCGCGCGCCTGGAGCCCTATGCCTGCGGCCCCGTCGCCGCTGCGGTGGCCAAGGAGCTCGCGGCGCTGCCGCAGGCGGGGCAGCGCGCCGGCGACGGCGGCGGCGGCGGCGGCGGCGGCGGCGGCGGCGGGGAGACGTCGCCCACCGCGGCGCAGGGCTTTGGCGCCGGCGCCGCGGGCAGCATCGGGCTGGTGCTCATTGACCGCAGCCTCGACCTCGCCACGCCCGCGATGCACGGCGAGCACGTGCTGGACGCGGTGCTCGCCACGCTGCCGCGCGCCGAGGCGGCGCCCGGCCCGCAGCACGCGCCGCCGGGGCCGCACGGCGCGGCGCCGCCGTGCCACGTGAGCCTGCGGTGAGCGCCGGGCGCGCGCGCAGCCCTGCGTGCGCAGCTGCCGGCCCACCATGTCAGGGTCGCACCCTGACCGCCGCCGCCCGCCGCCGCCGCCGCCGCGCCAGGCCCGCCGACCTGCGCGTGGACGTGCCGCACCTGGCGCCGCTGCAGCCGCTCGCGCCGCCGCCAGACACGGCGGCGCCGCGCGACGGCGGCGGCAGCGCCGCCGCGCCGCTGGGCTGCCCCATGGGGCTCAGCCTGTTCCATCCCGCCGACCGGCGCTGGCTGGGCTGGCTGGTGCAGCTGTGGCCGAAGCGGCCCAAGGACGCGCTGCTGCTGCTGCGCAAGTGGCTCAAGGAGGCGCTGCGCGCGGAGAAGGTGTCGCCCGCCACGCGCAGCAAGCTGAGCAGCGTGGTGTCGCCCGCGGAGCTGCAGGGCCTCGCCGCCGGCCTCACCGCGAGCACCGGTGGGCGCCGCGGGCGGCGCAGCCGCGCGCGCGCGCGTGCGCACGCCGCTGGCCGCCCTCACCGCTCGCCGCGCCGCGCGGCCGCGCTCGGCCAGACGTGTTCATGCGGCACCAGCCCATCGTCGGCCTCGCCCTCGCGGCAGCGGCGGCGCTGTCGGAGGGGCCGGCGGCCCCTGGCGGCCCGCCGGGGCCCTGGGCCTTCTGGGAGCGCCTGGCTGGCCTGGAGCGGCAGCTGCTGCTCGCGCTGCCGGACGGCTGCGAGGGCGGCGCCATGCTGCGGCCGCTGCTGCTGGAGGCCATCGAGTCGGCACGGCAGGTGGGCGCTGCTGGCTCTCAGCCGGGGCCGGGCCGGCGCGGGCGCACACGCGGCGGCGGCGCGGGCGCCGACGCGGCTGCCCCCGGCCGCGGCACGCGCGCGCAGGGCCGGCTGCTGCTCGACCACGTGCTGCAGCTGCTCGTGGCCACGTACTCGCTCTCCGGCGACCGCGTGCCGCCCGCGCCGCCGCTCTACTCGGCCGACGAGGCGCAGCTGCGCGGCGCGCTCGCCGACGCGGCCATGGCCGCGGCGGCGGCGGAGCAGCAGCAGCAGGCGCCCGGCCTGGCGCAGCTCGCGTGCCTGCCGGGCGTGCAGCAGCTGCTGCGCGCGGCAGCGGCGTCGGGCGGTTGGCGTCCGACGCGGCGGGCGTGCGTGGCGCGCTGGACGGCCAGCTGCACGAGGCGTTCCAGCGCCTGCGCTGGCTCGCGGCGGCGCGCGGCAAGCTGCGCGACGTGCGGCGGCTGATGCAGGTGGACGCCGACACCGGCGCCGCGGCCAGCGCCACGCCGCTCGTGCGCCAGGTGCTCACCAAGATCCTGCTGCAGGTGCGCGCCGCGCCGCTGCCGCCTGCGCCCTTGGTGCACGCGGCAGCCCACGGTGTGCCGGCCCACGAGCGCCCGGCGCCCTCGCGCGCTGTGCGAGCGCCGCGCCGCTGCGCCACCGCAGGCCGACAACCGCGACCTGGTGGCGCCGGAGAGCTCCAGCCTCGTCGCGGGCCTGCTCACACGCGGGCTGGGGCGGCTCGGCCTCGGCGGCGCCGCCGCGCCGGGGCGCAGCCGCGTGGCAGAGCACCCCACGCTGCTGCTGTTTGTGGTGGGCGGCATCAGCGCCGCCGAGGTGCGCGAGGTGCGGCAGGAGCTGGAGGAGCACCAGTTTGGCTACAAGCCGGCCGTGCTGCTGGGTGGCACCAGCCTGCTCACGCCCGCTGACGCTGCACGCCTGCTGCTGGGCTGAGCGCGCTGGCCGCCGCGCGGCGGCGCGCGCGAGTAACGGCGCGGCGCGCGCTTTACCACGGCGCGCCGGCGCAGCTGCTCACGCCTGCGCAGCTGCTCACGCCGGCGGCGCCAGCACGGCCTCGAACGCCGGCGGCACCGGCAGCAGCGGCGGCGACCGCGCGCTGTCGATCAGGTTGCCCAGCTGCCCGCACGCAGCCATCGAGTCGTCGCCGCGGCTGTCCCTGATGGTGCAGATGCGGCCCGCGCCCACCAGCACCGACCGGAACGCCAGCACCGCCTCCATGGGCGACGGCCGGAAGCGCGTGCCGGCAAACGGGTTGAACATGATGAGGTTCACTGCGGGTGGAGGGGGAGCGGCGGGCGGGCATGGGGCGGCGTGCGTGCGGCGGCAGGCGGGCGTGGCGCGGGCGCGGGCGCCCAGCGCGGGCGCCCAGCGCGCCGCGGCGCGCACCCTTTGCCTCGATGCCCTCGAGCAGCGCCACCAGGCGTCGCGCGTCGTCGGGGGTGTCGTTGACTCCGGCGAGCATCGTAAACTCCACCAGCACGCGCCGCCCCGCCGCGTTGCCGTGGGCGTAGTGCCGCCGCAGAGCACCCATCAGCGCAGAGAGGCCGCCGGCGGCCTTGTTGGTCGGGACGATCCAGTCGCGCACCTCGTCGGTCGTCGCGTGCAGCGACAGCGCGAGCTGCACGTTGCTGCCCGACGTCGCAAAGCGCTCGAGCGGCGCGACGAGGCCCACCGTGCTCACTGTGAGCTTGTTGTGCGAGACGTGCAGCCCCAGCGGGTGCGTCATGATGGCGACGGCCGCCATGACAGCGTCAAAGTTGGCCAGCGGCTCTCCCATGCCCTGCGCGCGGCGCGGCGCGGCGCGGCGCGGCGGCGGGGCTGGGCCCGCGGCCGCGCCCGGCAGGCGGGCGGTGGGTCGCGCCGCCGACGCCGCGGGGCGGCGCACCATGAAGACCACGTTCGCGATCGACGCCCCGCCCGGCTCCGCCGCGAGCACGCGGCACGCGACCACCATCTGCCGCGGCGGACGGGCGGGGTCGGCGGCAGGGCGCGCCCGGGCGCGCGCGGCGCCGCCGGCCGGCCGCCGCGCCAGAGGGCCACCGCGCCGCCGCCGCCGCCGCCGCACCTGCTCGACGATCTGCGCGGTCGAGAGGTCGGCGAGCAGGCCCATCCGGCCTGTGAAGCAGAACTGGCAGGCCATGGCGCACCCCACCTGGCGAGCGCCGCCGGGTCGGCGGGGTGGGACAGCGTCTGGCGCGGCGTCTGGCGCGGCGGCGGCGGGCTGGAACCCCTGCGTGACCGTCAGCCGCCCGCCACCTGGCGCACCCCACCTGGCTGCTCACGCAGAGCGTGACGTGGTTGCGCTCGCCGCGGCGGTGGGCCATGGGGATGAGGACCGCCTCGATGCTGGCGCCCGCGCCGGGGCCCTCGGTGAGCTTGAAGACGAGCTTGCGCGTGCCGTCGGCCGCCCGCGCGACCGAGTCGAGCAGCAGCCCGCCGTCCACGCTCGCCACGGCGCCCGCGGCGGCGCAGAACGCGGCGCTGAGGCCGTTCTGGCGGCCCAGCGTCTCCTCCAGGCTCGCCGCCCACGCGCCGTCGCTGTACAGCCATCGCCAGACCTGGCGTGCGCGTGCCGCGGGCCGGCGCTCGCCGACGGAGGCGCACCACTCCTCCAGCTCCGGCAGCGTCAGGTTCTTCAGCATCAGCCGCCCCGCCGCGTCGTGCAGCGCGGCGCGGCGGCCGAACGACCACTGCGGGTGCTGCTGCGGCGGCGTCTGCTGCGGCGACTGCGGCGACTGCGGCAACTGCGGCTGCTGCTGCTCCGGCGACTGCTGCTGCTGCGTCTGCTGCTGCGGCTGCTGCTGCGGGTGCAGCTGCTCGGCGAGCGCACGGCAGGAGGCCGGCCGCCGCGGCGCCAGACGCTGCTGCGCCGGCGGCACCAGCAGGTGGCGGTCCCCGCTCGGCCGCGGCCCGACGTGCTGCTTTTGCCGACGCCCGAGGTCGGCGAGGCGCGCTGGCGCGTGCATGGCGCCACGCGCGACAGCAGCAGCAGCCGGCCAGGCGGCGGCGGCGCGTGTCGCACTGCTTGGGTCACGCGCGCTCTCGCCCTGGTCAGGCCATGCGCGACGACCGGAACTCGAGCGAGGCAGGGCGAGTCAGCCTGTTGTCTGTCACTTGCGCCGCACCGCGCCCCGCCGCTGCCGCA
Source organism: Scenedesmus sp. PABB004 (assembly GCA_014905635.1). Classification (NCBI taxonomy): domain Eukaryota; kingdom Viridiplantae; phylum Chlorophyta; class Chlorophyceae; order Sphaeropleales; family Scenedesmaceae; genus Scenedesmus; species Scenedesmus sp. PABB004. Next base: position 2,342,737 of record CM026547.1, on the reverse strand, counting down.
CGCCCGCACCGCCCGCGGCGGCAGCCGCCAGTGCCGCCGCCTCGCCAGGGCAGCGCCGCCCGTTATACCCGCATGGCCAGCCGCGCGCGGCAGTCGGCGGCGGCCCTGCTCGCGCGGCAGCAGTGGCGGCGCGGCACGACCGCGGCGGCCGGCTTCAGCAGCGACGCCGGGCTCCAGGAGCAGCAGCAGCAGACGCAACAGCAGACGCAGCAGCAGCAGCAGCAGACGCAGCGGGCGCAGCAGGCGCCAGGCGGCTGGGGCGGCGTGCTGCTGGCCAGCCTCGCCGGCCGAGCGAAGCGCGCCGCGCGGAGCAGCGCGCAGCGCCGCCCGGCGGCGCCGCTGGCGCCGGCGGCTGTCTCGCCGGAGCGCGCGGTGCCGCCGCACATCGCGCGCCCGCCCTACGCCCTGGGCGGCGCCGTGCAGGGCGGGCTGCAGTGCGGCCTGTCCCGGCGGCCGGAGGTGCATGACGCGGAGGTGGGCCGGGCGCGGGCGCGGCGCGGCGCAGGCGCAGACACGGACGCGGAGCAGGCGCACGGCGCGGCCCGCCCCGCCGCGCTCACGCGCGGGGGCGCGCGCAGGGCGTCGCGGCGATGCGCGCCGCGGGGCGGCTCGCGGCGCGCGCGCTGCGGCTCGCGGGCGCGCTCGTCGCGCCGGGCGTGAGCACGGACGCGATCGACGCGGCGGTGCACGAGTATGTCGTCGCCGCGGGCGCCTACCCCTCGCCTCTGCGCTATCACGGCTTTCCCAAGAGCATCTGCACGAGCGTGAACGAGGTGGGCGGGCGACACCGCCGGCCGGCGGTGCGGGGGAGGCCGGCGCCGAGGGGGTGCGCGCGCACGCGCGCGCGCGCGCGCGCGCCGGGCAGCGGCGCCGAGGGGCCGCGCCGCGCGCGCACACGCGGGGCAGGTCGTCTGCCACGGCATCCCTGACGCGCGGCCGCTGGCCGAGGGCGACGTCGTGAACGTTGACGTGACCGCCTACCTGGGCGGCCACCACGGCGACACCAACGCAACGTTCTACGTCGGTGCGGCGGCGCGCCCGCCCGCGCGCGCCAGTGCGGCGGCGACGGCGACGGCGGCGCGCGGCCGGCCGGCCGCCGACGCGCCGCGCCGCTGCAGGCGAGCCCGCGCCCGCGGTGGCGGAGCTGGTCGAGGCGACGCGCGCCGCGCTGGACGCGGGGATCGCCGTGTGCGGGCCGGGCGTGCCGTTCCGCGCGATCGGGCACGCCATACACCGCGTCGCGGACGCCGCGGGTGAGCGCGGGGCAGGGCGGGGCGTGCGGGGCGGGGCGGGCGCCGCGCGCGCCTGCCGCGCCACGCGCCCGCGGCCGCCGCCGCCACAGGGCTGGGGCTGGTGCGCGACTTTGTCGGCCACGGCATCGGCCGCGCCTTTCACGCCGCGCCGGCCGTGCTGCACCACCGGAACGTGCGGCCCGGCGCGATGGAGGTGGGGCAGACCTTCACGATCGAACCCATCCTCACGCTCGGGGGCGCCCGGCACACGACCTGGCGCGACGGCTGGACCGTGGTCACCGCCGACGGCAGCTACGCGGCGCAGTTTGAGCATACCCTGCTCGTCACGCACGACGGCGTCGAGGTGCTGACCGCGCTGCCGGCGGACAACGACGACGACGAGGTTTAGGGCCGGGCCGGGGGCGACGAGGTCAAGGGCTGGCGACGGGCCGCTGAAACAGGCCGGCCCCCGCGTCTCACAGCCCGCACGCGTGCCAGTCCAGCTGGTGCCGTTGCTTCCCTCCGCGCAGCGGCACCGCTCCGCAGCGCTGCTCCGCCGCGCCGCCGCTCGTTGCGCTGCGGCAGCAGCCTCAGCAGCAGCCGCAGCGGCAGCCTCATCAACAGCCTCGCAGCCTCAGGACGTGCAGGCGCAGGGCGCGGTGGCGCCCGCTCACGGGGGCGGGCGCAGGTGGTGGGCCGGCCGCGACCGACACACGAGCAGGCAGGCGCGCGCTGTGGGTGTCATGGGCGGGACCACGCAGCTGGACCTTCGCCTGTGCAGGCATTGCGGCGCCGCAGCAGCAGCAGCGCACGCCCGACCGCCGCCGCCGCCGCAGGCTGCGGGCTTCTTGCGGAGGCGCCGATGCCCCCTGATGCGCGCAGCCGGGCAGCGGGACACGCTCGGTGAGGGGCGCGCGCTGCCGCGGGGCCGGCAGCCGCGGCGCGCAGCAGCCCACACCGCGCACGCGCGCCGCCGCGCGCAGGGCCTCTGCGTGAGCAGCGCGCGGCCGCGGCGGCTGGGCGCCGGCCGCGGCCATGAGCAGCAGCAGCACCCCCGGCGCGTCCGGCGGCGGCGCGTCTGCATGCGCCGGCGCCGACCCGCCGCCGCCGGGCGGCGCGGCCAATGGCGAGCGCCCCGCTGCCGCGGGCGCGGCGCGGCACCCCACGCGGCACGCGGCGCTGGAGGCCAAGCTGCAGCGGCACATGGACCGCGAGGACGCGCGGGTCAAGGCCATCACCGAGGGCGTGCTGGGCGACCTGCTGCCCGCCGCGCTGTCCGCGGTGCTGCCGCGCGCGTGCGAGGACCCGCTGCACGAGCTCACCCCGCAGCGCTGCCGGGTGCGCGGCGGCGGCGGCTGCGCGCGCGCGTCGCAGGGCGCGCGGCCGCGCGCGCGCGGCCCGCCCGCCCCGACCGGCCGCCGCGCCTGCAGGCCGTGGGGGGCGCAGCGCTGGCTGCTGCGGCGCTCATGAACGCACCGCCTGGCTTCCTGGAGTTCCTCCTCTGCATCCCCTGGCACCAGCTGCCGCGCCTCTGCCCGCCGCCGCGCGGGCTGCGCGGCGGCGGCGACGGCGACGACTGCGGCGCGCCGCTGTCGGCGCTCGCGGTGGACGAGGCCGAGCGGCGGGCGCTGGTCAACACGCGCCTGCACCCGCAGCTCGTGCGGCCGCTGCTTGACTTTATGACGCGCCAGGAGCACGCCGACAGCGTGCCGCCCGTGCTGCGCGCGGCGCTGTTGCACGGGCCGCAGGCACAGCAGCAGCGGCAGCAGCAGCAGCAGGCGTTGCCAGGCGGCGGCGACGGCGTGCCGGCGCGGCCGGCTGCGGGCGCGGCGGCCGCCGCTGACGGGGAGCCGCTGGACACGGTCGCGGCGCTGCTCGACGGCGCCACGCCGCTGCACTGCGCAGCGCTGCGCGGCAACCCCGCGCAGGTGGACCTCCTGCTGTTCAGCGGCGCCGACCCCACGCTGCGCACGGCGGCGGGCGAGCTGCCGCTGCAGCTGGTGCCCGCTTGCTGCGGCTTCGACCGCGAGACGGGGCGCCGCGCGTGCCACTGCCTGGGGCGGGAAGAGCAGGAGGTGCGGTGCGCGCGGCGGCGCGCGCCGCGCGGCAGCCAGTGCAAGGGCGGGCGCGGCGGGCGCGGCGCGGCCGGCGAGCACGCACCGCGCCGCCTCAGTGCTGCTGCGCCGGCGCAGGTGTGGGAGTGCCGCAGCCGCGTCGCGCGCAGCCTCATCGCGCAGCGCTGCCTGCTGGCCTTCCAGCTCGGCGTGGGGCCCTGGCTTCGCCTCGCCTGGCTTTGCCTGCTGGCGCTGGTGGGCTTCACCGTCAGCGCAACGTCGCTGCAGCGGCCGGTGCTGCAGGCGCACGTGTCGAAGCGGCAGCAGCAGCGGCGGCAGGACCAGCACGCGCGCCGCTGCGGGCTGCTGGCGCGCATGCGAGACGAGGCGGCGCAGGGCCGCGCGCACCTGGCGGCGGCCAAGCAGCGGGCAGGCTTCCGGCAGCACAGGGCGGAGCCGCCGCAGGCGCGGAGAAGCAGCGGCGAGCACGGCAGTGGCGTGTGCTCCAGCTCCAGCAGTGATGCCGGGCTGGAGCCGCTCGCGCCGGCAACGCCCTCGGCCGCTGCAGAAGCAGCGGGAGGCCGCAGCTTGTCCGAGCTGGCGCCGGACGATGCGCTGCTGAACAGCAGCGCCGCAGGCGGGCGGCGGCAGCAGCAGGAGCAGGTCGGGGCTGGAGGCGGCAGCTGCGGCAGCGCCGCGCCAGCACCGCCCGGGCCAGCGCTCGCCGCCGGCGGTGCGGGCTGCGGTGGCGAGGCGCCGCCGTGCGAGCCCGGCGGCGACGACGCGACGGAGCTCGCATTTGGGTGCTGCGTGCGCGCGGTGCACGCGCTGCAGGGACTCGACCTGTGTGGTAGCGCCTCGTCGTGCGACGGCAGCAGCGACGACGGCAGCAGCAGCGGTGGCAGCGGCAGCGGCAGCGGCAGCGAGGACTGTGGCAGCGCTGACGGCGGCAGCGAGGACGGCGGCGCGGCAGCTGTGGGGCCGGCGGCGCCGCTGGTGGTGCCGGAGGATGAGCAGGCGGAGGTGTACTGCTGTTGGGCTGAGAGCGTGCTGCTCAAGTTTGAGGCGTGCGGCTGCGCGGGCTGCACCGCGCTGGCGGTGCAGGCCGTCCGGAGCGCCCACGCAGCCGCTGCGCAGCTGAACGCGCGCGTGCAGCGCGGCGCGCCCCGGCATGCCCGCCGCGCGGCGCGCGTGGGCGCGGCGCTGGGGCGCGTCGTGCACGCGCACATCGCGCTGCTGGTCGCCACCGACGCGCGGACGCCGCCCAGCAAGGCGACCGTGTGGCGCGCGCAGCAGTGCTTGCAGGAGTGGGACCGCCTCGTGGCGGCAGGGCTGGCGGGCGGCGGCGCTGGCGCGGAGGCGGCGGTCGGCACCGAGCTGGTGCGCGGCGGGCCTGCGCTGGGGGCGCACGGCGCCTGCTCGCCGCGCGTTGGCTGCTCGCCACGAGCGCCATGCCGGCTCCGCGGCCCGCTGACGCCGTCATCCGCCCACCGCCGCCCGCTGGGGCGCCGCGCAGGTCGCCGCGCTGCGGGCGTGGGCGCGCACCGCGGAGAGTGACCTGCTCATTGCCGAGGCGCTGCTCGGCGCCTGCCTGGGGCCCGTCACCACGCTGGAGGAGGCCCTCGCCGCCGCGCTGCTGGACCCCCAGCGGGACGGCGGCGCCGGCGGCGCGGACCGCGGCAGCGGCGCCGGCGGCTTGCCCCGCCCGCCCCTGCTGGCGCGGCCCGTGTCGGCAGCGCTGCTGGACCAGCTGCAGGCGGCGCGGGGCCTCGCCACCTGCCCCTCGCCCGCGGTCAAGGCGCTGGCGGCGCAGGTGGCGGACGCCACCGAGCGCGAGCTCTCCGCGGGCGCGCGGCTGCGGGAGCTGCTCCAGGCAGCGCGCACGTCCGGCGCGAGCGCCGAGAGCGCAGCGGCGCTGGCCGAGGCCATCGCCGCGGCACAGCCGTTTGCCAGCCTCGGCGCGGACATGGCGGCGGCGCGCGCGCTGCACGAGCAGGCCAGCCAGCGCGCCGCGGCGGCGGCCGCACTGCAGGCGGTGGTAGATGGCGTCGTCCGGCGCACCGCCGCCAGCGTCGCCGCCGGCGGCGCAGCCGCACCGCCGGGCGAGGCCGGCGGCGGTGAGGCGCTGGCGGCGCCGCCGCTGCAGGGCTTTGACGCCGCGGCGTGGGAGCGCGGCGTGGCGGCGCTCGAGGCGGCGGCGGAGGCGGCGCGCGAGGCGGGCGTGGGCGCGGGCGTGATCCGGGCGCGCAAGCTGGTGAAGGAGCTGCAGGCGCAGGCCGCCGCGGCGGACGCGGCGGGCGCGCTGGACGCGTGCATGGCGCGCCGGCCGTGTGGCAGCGGGCCGCTCAGGGCGGCCGTCGCCAAGGCCGAGGCGGCGGCCGCCGCGGTGGCCGGCGCGAGCGGCGGCGCCGCCGGCGGCGCCGCCAGCGCCGCGTTCAGCGATGCGCTGCTGCCGCGCCTGCAGGCAGCGCGGCGGCGGCTGGAGGTCGAGCGTAGCGCCGAGGCGCTGCACAGGGCCTGCCTCGCGCACCGCAGCGTCGCGGAGCTGCCCCGGCTGGAGGCGGCCATCCTCAACGCGCGCAAGGTCGGCGCGGAGGAGCTGGCGCCCGAGGAGTACCGCGCCGCCAGCGAGCTGCGCGCGCGCCTCACCGCTGCGGCGCGCGTGAAGCAGCAGCTGGACGCCGCGCTGCGCGGCCTCGCGGCGGCGAGCGCGGGCAGCGCAGGCAGCGCGGCGCTGGACGCGCTGGCGGCGCCGGTCGAGGCGGCCATGCGCGACGCGCGGCGCTGCGAGGAGCTGCTGCCCGGCGAGGCGGCCCGCGCGGCGGACGCGCTGGCGGCGTGGCGCGCGCAGTCGACGTGCGAGGCCAGGCTCTGCGCCGCGCTGCGCGACGGCGTGAGTAGCTCCGCGCTGTCGCGGCTCATCGCCGAGGCGACGGCTGCGGGCGTGAAGGTTGCCGCGGCGCCGCGGCGCGTGCTCAAGGCGCAGCAGCTGCTGGAGGCGGCCGCGACGACGGCGGCGGACGAGCCCGGCGGCGCGGCGCACGCGCAGCTGGCTGCCAGGCTCGACGCGGCGGAGCAGGCCGGCGTGGCGGCGTCCGCGCTGGAGCCCGCTCGCCGGCTGCTGCGCGAGCTGGCGGCAGCAGAGGCGCAGCAGGAGCTCGAGGCCGCGCTGAAGCCGCACAGCGACTGGCCTGCCAGCAGGCGAATTGCGGCGCTGCGCGCCGCCCTGGACAAGGCAGAGGAGGTGCTCGGCCTGCCAGCGCGGCAGCTGGCGCGCAAGGCAAAAGAGCAGGCTGGGCAGCAGGAGCCGGCTGCAGCAGGGGACGCGGAGCAGCCGGCGAGCGAGCCGCGCGACGACGCCGGCAGCGGGCCGGGGGGCGGCGCCGGCGCGCGCCAGCTGCTGCGCGCCTGCAGTTTGGGGAGCAGCAGCTCGTCGTCCGCCAGCGACGCGAGCGACGCGAGCGACGCCAGCCACGCCGGTGGCGCGGACGGCGTGCCGCCGCACGTGCGAGCGGTGCTGGGCGAGCTCGCGGCGCGCGCGTGGCGGGTGCTGCGGCGCGACCAGCGCCAGCAGGCCGAGCTGGATCGCGAGCGCGCCGAGGCGGAGCGCGCGCGGCGGGAGTCCAAGGAGAGGGAGCGCGCCGAGCGCGCCGAGCGCGGCAGGGCGGAGCGCGACAAGGCTGCGGCGGAGCGCCGCGCCGCGCGAACCAAGGCCGCCGAGCGCGGCAAGGCCCTGGCGGTGGTGTTTGGCAGCTCCGCGGGTCGCGGCGTGCCGCGCGAGGCGGGCGGGCAGGCCAGCCGCCGCGGCGGGGCGCCGAGCCCCACGCCCGCCGCGGCGCCCGCGCGGGCGGCGACGCCGCCCGCGCCTGGCTGGGCGCACGCACGCAGCGACAGCCTCGACCGGCTGGGCCGGGACATGCTGGCGCTGCTGGACGACGCCTCGCCAGCGGTGGCGGCGGCGGCGCAGCCGCAGCTCGACGCCGCCGCGCCGGCGGGCTGGCATACTGCCCAGGCGGGCGCGGCGCAGAGCGCGCTGGCCGCGGCCGACAGCGGCGGGCGGCAGTTGGGCGACAGCGCGGCGGCGCCGGCCGGCAGCGGGGGCGGCGGCCGCGCCGGCGCGGCGCGGCTGGGCCTCCTCGACCTCGGCGGCGGAAGCTGGGGCAGCGGCGGCGGCGGTGGCAGTGGCGCCGGCGGCAGCGAAGCGGCCGAGCTGCTTCAGGGGCCGGCCCGGACCGCGTCGCCCGCGCCGGGCGGCGCCGCGCCCGCCGTGCCTGCCGGCGGCGCCCCCGGCGGCCGCAGCACGGTGGCGGCGGCGGGCATCTGGAGCTCCGCGCTGGGCCTGGGCGACGCGGCGCTGCCGCCGCTGGCGCCCAAGGACCCGGCGGTGCTCGGGCGCGTGCCCGACAGCGCCGCAGGCGCCGGCGGAGACCACGACGCGGCGCTGCGCGCCCGGCTGGTGCAGCACCTCTCGCTGCACGGCCTGGACGCCGCGCAGCTGAGCGGCCGCGCGTCGCCGCTCGCCTCGCCGGACGGCGGCCTCGGAGCTTATGCGCAGCACGGCGGGGGCGCGCTGCTGCAGCTGGGGCAGCACCCGCCGGCGGCGGCCGCGGCGCTCGGCGGCCCGTACTTTGGTCTGCCGCTGGGCGGCGGCCTCGCCGCGGCCGAGAGCCTGCAGGCGCAGGCCGAGCTACTGCAGGCGCAGGCGGCGCAGCTGCGGCAGCTGCATGCGGAGCAGCAGCAGCTGCTGCTCGCTGCGGCGCAGCACGGGGCCAGCGGCGGCGGCGGCGGCGGCGGCGGCGGAACGCCCCAGTTTGGCGGCAGCTTCGCGTTTGGCGCGCCCGGTCTGTCGGCGTTCAGCAGCGACGCCAGCTGGGGCGCGAGCGGAGGCGGCTTCGGCAGCGGCGACGCCGCGCTGGGCGGCGCTGCGGTCGACGCCGCGGCGGCGCTGCCCGACGACCTCGGCCTGTCGTCGTGAGCGAGTGACGCGCGTGCACTTTTGTGGCTCCAGCACGCGCTGATTGGGGGTGAGACGATCGGCGTTCCTGCAGGCGCTCTGGAACAGCCACCCGTGCGCGCGCCGCCGAGTTCCGCGGATCGCTCACTCCGGCGCGCTCACAGGCGGCGGCGGGCCTGCGCGCGTGGGACGCGGGCGCGCCGCTCGTCCTCCTGCGCTTGAGCTCGTGCTGTCTCTCGCACGAGGCCGTTCGCCGGAGGCGGAGTCGCACCGTGCGAGCCAGCCCAGCTCGACCTCCTTGTCACCCACCGCCCTCCCCCACCCACGGTCGATCGCCGCGTCACGGCCCAGAACCGAGTTCCCAGACTTTCCGCGTACCTCACGGGCCAGCCGCCCGGGCGCGCGGCGTCTCACACCGGCGGGCCAGCCGCTGAACAGCAGCGAGGTCACCGCATCCCGCCGCCGCATCGCGGCCGGGACTCGCCCCACACCGCTCCCTCTGGCGCCTTCTTCTCAAGCTACGTTGATGGCGCGCACGCCGTGAACGGCGCGCCCCCTTGCAAGGCAGTCCGCGGCCCGGCCGCCGCAGCGCGCGCCATGGCGGCCCCCCGGCGTCTCACGCTGGCGGTCGCGGTGCTGGCGTGCCTGCTGGCGGCCGCGTGCGTGCGCAGCGCGACCGGTGAGGCGGGCGGCACGCGCGCGCCGCGAAACGGCGGCAGCAGGCGCCTGGGCGGCGTGGCGTCGCGTGTGTGCGCACAGCGCGCTTGTACAACGCCACGGCCGCGGCGCCGGCGCCTGCGGCCGGCTCGGCGCGACGCGCGCCCCGCATCGCGCGCGCTGCCTGGCGCCAGCTCCACGCGCGGCGCCTGGCGCCCGGCGCCGCTCAGCGCGGTGCCTGACGCGCCCGCCCCCGCGGTCGCAGACGATGTGGCGGCGGCGGGCGCCGAGGAGCGCAGCCCGCCGCGGCAGCAGCAGCAGCTCGGCGGCAGCGCCAAGGCCGCGCCGGGCGGCGCGAAGCCCAACTACGGCCCCGCCTACGGCTGCACGCCGCCGAGTGAGCAGCGGCGGCAGCGGCGGCAGCGGCGGCGCTGCGACGGCGCCGGGCAGCGCCGGTGACGCCCCGCGCGGCGGCCGCGCGGCCCGCCCCCACCCCCCGCCGCCGCCCCACTGCCCCGCGTGCCGCCGCCGCCGCGACGCGCCGCCGCAGCGCTGCCGCCGCGCGCGACGCCGGGCGCGCCCATCCCCGCGCTGCCGGCCGGCGCGCGGCCCAACATCATCGTCGTCCTCACCGACGACCAGGTGGGCGCGCCGGGCCACGCCGCCACGCGCTCGCACACGCACGTCCGCAGCGGCGGCGGCGGGCCGGGCGCGCGCCGCCGCCGCCGACCTCCCCCCCCCCCTCCCTTTCTCCTTCCGGGCAGGGCTACGACGACATTGGGCTGCACCAGCCGCAGCCGCCCGGCGGCCGCCCGACGTGGGTCAACACGCCCAACATCGACGCCTTCCTGCGCGGCAGCACCGAGTTTGACAACTTTTACGTCAGCCCCATGTGCAGCCAGACGCGCGCGATGCTGCTGACCGGCCGCGACTACCAGCGCACCGGCACGATGCTCATCAACGGGGGTGCGCCGCGCGCGGGCGGGCGGACGGGCTGGCGGGCGGGCGGCGGCGGCGGGGCAGGGCATGCGGCGCGGGACGGCGCAGCGCGGCGTCGCGCTCACGCGCGGCCCACCTCCGCGGCCGCCAGGCTACGACTACATCAACCGCGCCGAGGTGACCGCGGGCGAGCTGTTTGCCGCCGCCGGCTACGACACGGCCCACTTTGGGAAATGGTGCGGGGGCCGTGGGTCTGGTGTCGGGCCGCGCGCAGCCGGCGCGGGCGGGCGGCCCAGCGGGGCGGCGCCGACCGGAGCGCCGCCGCGGCGCGCGCGCCCGGCAGGCACAACGGCCGCACGCTGGGCTACGAGCCGTGGGAGGTGGGGTTCCAGGAGAGCTGGCTGCCGTCGAGCCACGTGCACCTGGACAACCTCATGCGGTGCGCGGGGGCGCCGCGGCGCCGTCGCGGCGGCGCCCAGGGGGGACCGCGCCGCTCACGCCGCCGCGCGCCGCTCGCGCCGCTGCGCAGGCACAACGGCGCGTACGTCCAGACCAAGGGCCTGATGGAGCAGGACCTCATGGACAAGGTCATCGGCTACCTCAAGCAGCACGAGGCCCCCGGCGCAAAGCCCTTCTTCATGGTGCGACACCACGCAGCACGCACGCACACACGCAGCGCGCGCCGGCGCAGAGCTTGTGCCGGCGCGGCGCGCCGCCGCCACCACGCTCAGCCGCCCCGCGCACCGCCCCGCGCCGCCGCCGCGCAGTACTACGCGCCGCACGCGATCCACCAGTGAGCCGCGCCGCGCCGCGGCACGCCGCGCCGTCGCCGCCGGCCGGCCAGTGCGCCGGCGGGCAGGCGGGCGCCGCGCCGCCGCGCCGCCCACGCGCCGCGCGCCGCGCCGCAGGGGCTTCATGCGCCCCGGGCAGGGCCCGCGCTGGCAGCGCCCCGCGCCGGAGCCGTACAAGAGCAAGTACAAAAACATGACGCCCAAGCTGCCCGGCGACACCGCCGAGGCGCGCGCGCCGCCGCCGCGCCGCGCCCTGGCCTGCGCCGCGCCCTGGCCTGCGCCGCCGCGCCGCCGCGCCGCCGCCTCCCCGGCGCCGCCTCCCTCGCGCCGCGCGCCGAGCCCTGCCGCCGCGCGGCCGCGCAGGTGTGGGCAATGCTGGAGTACATGGACGACGTGCTGGGGCGCCTGTTTGACTTCATCAACGCCAGCCCGCTGCGCGACAATACCTACGTCCTCCTCATGTCGGACAACGGCGCAGAACTCTTCCCCACGGAGCGCCGCGGCCGCGACAAGCTGGTGCGGGGCGCCGTGCCACCCGCGGCCGCCGCGCCGCGGTGCCCGCGCGGGCCCCGCGGCTGAGACCCCCGCCGCCGCCGCGTCCGCGGCCGCAGCGCCGCATGCCGAGCGGCATGCAGGGCTACAAGAAGAGCGTGGAGGAGGGGGGCGTACGCAACTTCCTGGCCGTGCGCGGCCCGGGCGTGCAGGCGGGCGTGATTGACAGCACGCTGCTCTCCATCACCGACGTCCTGCCCACGGTCGCGGGCCTCGCCGGCGCGGGCGGCGTCGCGCACCTGCCCTGGGACGGGCTGAGCTTCCAAAACCTGCTCCTCGTCGGCGCGGGCCGCCCGGCCGCGAGCCTGCGCGGCACGCGGCGCGCGAGCGCCGCGCAGCTCGGGCGCTACGTCATGGAGATGGGCCCGCAGTGCTGGAGCCCCGACAGCGTGCCCGCGCTCGGCCCCGACCGGACCGTGCTCAAGCCGCAGCCGCTGCTCGACTACGACACCGGCGGCGTCGACGGGCAGGGCTTTGCGCGCTGCTTCGGCGTGCGGTACAAGGACTTCAAGTGGCTCGGCGCGACTGGCAAGGTCTACCGCCTCCCCGGCGCTAGCCACATTGAGCTGCCCTGCAACGAGGTCGGCGGGGCGGAGGGCGACGCGCTCGCGGCGCAGCTCTCCGCCGCGGCGCGGCGCCACTTTGGCGAGCTCGTGTCGGACCACCACAGCTTCAACAAGCCCACCTTTTTCCTCGGCCTCGGCGAGTGGGGCGTGACAAACGTGCTGCCCGACGGCGCGCACGAGCGCACGCCCGGCCGCGTGCAGCTGCTGCCCAACGGCGCCGCCGGCTTCAGCCGCGTCGGCGACAGCGCCTGCTTTGCGCTCGACGTGAGGCCGCGGCCGGCGCGCGCGCACGGGGCTGCCAGCGCAGCCGGCCGCGCGCGAGCCAGCGCCGCGCTGCGCCTGCGCGCCGCGCGCCCAGCCGCCCCTTTCTGACCCCGCTCCGCCGCGTGCCGCCGCGTGCTGCCGCCACGCGGCGCCGCGCAGGTGGTGACGGGCGGGCGCTACAAGGTCGCCGTGATGTACACGAGCCAGGTGCAGGCGACGTTCAAGCTCTCGGTCGGCGAGTACGCCAAGATACAGGACGGCGCCGCGCCGAGCCTCGCCGCGCGGCTGCCCGCGGCGCGCACGATGCGGACGGTCGAGCTCGGCGCCCTCGACCTGCCCGCCTCGGCCGGCCGCCGCACCGAGGCGTGCCTCGTGCTCGCCGCGAGCTCCGCGCCGGGCACGCCGGTGTTTGAGAACCTCGCCAACCTGCGCTTCTCGCTGCAGGGCCGCGCCACGCGCGCGGGCGGCGCGTCCGCCGCCGCGCCGGCGCTGGACAGGGGCGAGGAGACGATCCTGGAGAGCGGCGCCGCGCAGCGCCGCGCGGCCAAGCCGGCCGGCGCCGCGGCCAAGCCCCCGCCGCCCGCCGCCAGCGCGCGGCGGACGCCGGTGTACGCCGAGGACTGGCTGGCGCAGGACAGCGTGCTGGACACGTGGGACGACCTGCGCGAGACGCGGCGCATCCACGCCAATCTCAACGCGACCGCGGCGATGGAGCAGGCACAGCGCGAGGCGTACGAGGACGCGGCGCGGCGGCGCGCGGCGGGCGCGGCCAAGGAGAGCCTCGCGGTCGGGCCGGGCGGCGCCAAGGCGGCCGCGTGGGAGCGGCTGCGCAGCGCGTACGCGTGGCCCGCGGGCCAGGCGGAGCAGGAGAGCCTCTTCTCGCCGTACGACTCGGAGGGCATCGACGCCTGCGCGCAGTGCCAGCCCGAGCTGTGAGCACGCCGCGGCCGCGGCGCGGAGCGCGCGTTTTGCGGGGCGCTGGCGGGCATCAGGGGGGGGGGTCCAGCAGGAGTATCGCACCCTGTACAGCTAGCTGCGCTCAGTCGGTACTGGCCGGCGTGGGACTGTCTCGATTGCGCCGCCCGCGGCGCGGCGCGGCGGCTGCTGGCCCAGCCGGCCGCCGCGCGGCCGCGGCGGGACGCGCGCAGCGGCATAACACCGGACCCCGCGGCCCGCGGCGCGGCGCTGCCTGCCGCGCGTGGGCCGCAGGCGGGGTGTGTGCGCCGGTGTGTGGGTGTGGGTGTGTGGGGAGAATGGCTGGTTGGTTGCCGTGATGACCAGCTCCAAATGAAGGGCCTTGGGCGTGAGTCACTCACTGTGTTGCGCTGCCGGGAGCGCCGCGCGCGGCGGCGCCCCAGGCGGCGCAGGCGCGGCGCTCCCGCAGCGCCTTCCTTGCAGGCGCCACCTGCACCCTGGTCGGTGCCGCCGGCAGCTAGGGAGAGGGCGGCGGCGACGGCTCCCGCGAACGCTGCGCGGCGCTCAGCGCCGCCGCGCAGCAGCTGCGCGGCGGACGCGATTGCTTGGAGCGGCAGCGCCCCACGGGCCGCACACTAGCGTGGCGTTGATAGCGTTGGTCGCGGTCTGCCCTGTGGCCGTCGGGGGCGGCAGCACGCGCGCTGCGCGCCGGCGCGCGCATTCCGCGCCGGCACAGGGCCGTTGCTGCCGCCGAGCCCCGCGCGGGTCAGCTGCCGCCGCTGACATAGACGGGCTGCGCGTCGTCGGGCGATCTATCGCACGCACGCCCACGCGCGTGCGAGCGCTCGCAGCGTGTCGGCGCTGCGCCAACGCACGCTCGGCAGGCCGCGCGCCCGCTGGCTGCAAAGCCTCGGGCCGCGCCGGCCCCGCACATCCGTCCGGCGCGTGTAATTGATTGACCGGTCGGCATTACCTCGCCCCGCCCGCCGCGGCTGCTGCGCCTGCAGCTGCCAGCCGGCACGCGGCGGCCCCGCCCCGTCGCCGCCGCCGCCGCGGGTCACGTGACCTTGCGGTTTATGTTTTTGAGCCCCGCGCCGACGCAACTGAGGTAGATCGTCCCGCTGGCCGCCTCGGTGCGCATGCTGAACGTGACGCCCAGAAACTCCTTGACGTGCCGCAGCGTGCGCACCGCGTAGGGCGTGAGCGGGCCGAGGCGCACGCAGTTCATCTCCTCGGGCCCCAGCGCCGCGAGCAGCAGCAGCAGGCCCTGGTGCGTGCCGTCGGCCACGCCGCCGCGCGCGACCTCGTCCAGCAGCAGCTGCGCCGCGGCGCGCCCGATGTCCTCCGGCACGACCAGCGGCTCCTCCGCATCGCCGCCTCCGCCGCCGCCGCCGGCGCCGCGCGCGCCCTGCGTCGCGGCCGCCTCGGCGCTGAGCAGGCAGCCGCTCGTGGTCTCCGCGACGAGGGTGATGCCGTAGCCCGGGCTGCCGCCGCCGCCGCCGCCGGCCGCGTCTGTGAAGATGTACACATCCGCCAGCAGCGCGTTGAGCACGCCGCGCGCCGCGTCGACCATGCGGTTGGCGTTGGCCGGCGGGACCTGCGCGCGGGCGGCGGCGTCGGTGGGCGCGGCGGGCACGCGCGAGCGCGGGCGGCGCGGCTGCCTCTGCACCTGTTGCGCGCGCCGCGCCGCGCCGCGCCGCGCCGCGCACCCGCATGGAGTACGCGATGCCGCGCACGCGGCGCACCATGCCCTCGTCGGTGAGCGACACCGGCGGCAGCGCGCGCACGAGCGGCACGCGCAGCGCGACCTCGCCGCCGCCGGCGGGGCGCGCGCCGCGGCGCACGATCTTGAGCTCCAGCCCCGCGTCGTCAAGCCCCGCGGCCTTGCGCAGCAGCGGCAGCCCCACCGTGCGCCAGAGGTCGACGCTCGGGTCGAGGTGGTCGTTCGTCACGCCGCGCAGCGTGATCGACAGCGGCTGGCGCGCGGCGCGCGGCGGCGGCGGCGGGGGGCGGCTGGGAGGCGCGCCGGCGCGGCGCGCCGGCGGCGGGGCTGACCACCAGCGGCGGGAGGCTGGGCCCGCGCGCGGGGCCCGGGCCTTGGGCGCGCGGCGCGCCCCCCTGGCGCGGCTGCCCTTGAGGTGGCGCACCTTTTTGGCGAAGAGCGCGAGCAGCACGAGCGCCTCCAGGTAGTACCCGATGCTGCGCCCGGCGCCGCAGTCGTGCACCAGGCCGCCGCCGCAGATGATCACGCCCGGGCGGTAGCGCAGGCTCGTGCCTGGCGCGCGCGGGGCGGGCGCGCGCGGGGGCGCCTCGGCGCTGCGGCGGCAAGCGCCGGCGGCCGGCTGCGTCTGGCTCGCGCGCCCGCCCGCGCGCCCGCGCGCGCGCGCGCCGGCCCCTGCAGGGGCCCCCGCACACCCGTCTCGTTGATCTCCACGACGCAGCCGTTGGTGAGCTTCTCCAGCAGCCGCAGCAGCGACGCCTCAAAGTCGCGCAGGCCCGGGCTCTGCTCGCCGGCGCGGATGTCGTCGATGCGGATCGCGCGCCCGCTGAGCGTGGACAGCAGCAGGCGCTGCCGAAAGTGCGCGCAGCCGGTGAAGCGCAGCATCACGGCCCGCGCCGCGCGGGCCGCGCCGGCCGCCGCCGCTGCCGCCCCCGCCGGCCGCCGGCGCTGTGGGCGCCGCGCGACGGCGCGCCGGGCTGGCGGGGATGTGTGTACGTCACAGGCGTCCTCGGCAGGGCGCGGGGGCGCGAGCAGCCCGAGCGGTGACCGCGTCTCGCTGCTGCCGGGGCGGCTGCGGGCGGCGCGCGCACAGACACGGTCGCGACGACGCAGACGACGGGCAGCGCACGAGTGCGCGCCGCCGCGACTTTCTTGCGTCGAGCGACGTGTTAGTTTTGGTTGGCGCCCCGCATCCAGCCGGAGGTGCCGTTGTTGAGCGCTGCGAACCACGTTCTCGCGACGCCCCCGGCCGCTCCACACCCCGCCGCCTCACGCGCACGCGACGCCCCCAACGCGCAGCGCCCTCTCCTTGCCCGCGGCAACCCTCCCTCGTTGCGACCGACCGCGCGCGCCGACCTCGCCAGCGTCGTCAGGTGCGTCGCGCGGCCGCGGCGGGCGCGGGGGCCGGCGTGCGGGGGAGGCGGGCGCACTGTCTTCTAGAGCGCGGCCGCCTGCGGTGTGCGGGCTGCGCGCCAGCCCCCGCGGCGGAGCTGGGCGCTCCAGCGCGCGCCTGGGCACGTCCAGCGGCCGGCCCAGGCCGTGCGGGCGTGCGTGGGGGGAGTTGGGGGGCTCTGATGGCGCACTAACTCTACTCCGCTGACCGCGGCGCGCCCGCAGGCCGCCATGCAGCAGCGCGGCGTCCAGGCGCCCGCGCGGGGCGCCGTGGCGCCGCCCAGCGTGGGCAGCCTGTTCGTGCCGACCCGCGTCGGCGGCGGCGCGGCGCCGCGCCCGACCGTCGCGGCGCGCACCGCGAGCCTGCAGCGCCAGCCCACCGCAGACGGCCTCGTCGGCCTGGGCGGCCTGGTGCTGCCGCCCAGCTACGCGCCGGCGCCGGCGGCGAAGCCCGTGCCCGTCGCAGGTGCGCAGCCGCGCCGGCCCTCCCGGGTGTCCCCGCGCGCGCGCGCCCCCCCGCGCATGCATGCGCCCGCGCCGGCGCCCGCGCGCGGCTGCCGCCTGCTGCGCAGCGCTGCGCCGCACGGCCGCCACGTGGCCGCGCCGCCGACTCGCCCCGCCCCGCGCCGGCCGCCCGCCCGCCGCGCAGCGCCGTCCGCGGTCAAGCCCAAGCTGCGCCTGAGCTGGGCCGGCAGCGGCATCTACTTCTGGTGGCAGCTCGGCGCCGTGCAGTACCTCGCGCAGCACTTTGCGCTGAGCAAGGTGCCCATGGTCGGCGCGAGCGGCGGCGGGCTCGCGGCGGTGCTCGCCGCGTGCGACGTGCCGCCCGAGGCGGTCATGGAGAGCGCGCTCGCGCACTCGCGCAAGCACAACGTGTGGGAGCGCCCGCTGGGGCTCATGGGCACGTGGGGCGGGCTCATCGAGGCGTGGCTGGACGAGCTGCTCCCGGCCGACGCGGCGGAGCGGTGCAGCGGGCAGGTCGGCATCGTCGTGACGACGCTGCCGCGGTGCGACCAGGTGTGCATCGACGCCTTTACCGACAAGGCCGACCTCATCAACGTCGCCATGGCCAGCGCGCACGTGCCGCTCTTCCTCGACTGGAAGATGACGCGCGAGTGCCGCGGCGTGCAGGTGCGCGGCGGCGCGGCGCGCGGGGGGCCGACGGCGCCGCGCCGCCGCCCGCCGCCTCTCCGCCCGCCGCGCGCGCACGTGCCCACGCGCGTCCGCCGCCGCCACCGCCGCCGCCGCGCCCGCGCCGCGCGCAGTGCCTGGACGGCAGCTTCCCCGACTTTTTCGCCAACGACAACTGCGACCTGCTCAAGTGCGGCGGCGACGCGGTCGTGTTTGACTACTTTTTCGACCCCGCGATCGTGCGCAACGGCCGCTTCGACATGCTCACGCTCAAGGAGTTCCGGGAGTTCAAGAAGATCATCCTCCTCGGCTACCGCTACGCGCAGCGCCTCCACGAGGCCGGCGAGTTCGAGCGCTTCGACCTCTCCGACGCGCTCCGCGCGCGCGCGTGAGCGCGCGGCGCGCTGCTGTGCGTGCGCGCGGCGCGCGCCCGCGAGCTGCGGCGGCGGCGCCCGCCGCAGCAGCTCGTGGCCGGCGGCGGGGCGGTGCTGAGCAAGCAACGCCGCGCTCGCTCGGGGGGCAGCACTTGTGCGTGCGTGATGCCACAGCTGCGCACCATGGTTGGCCTGCGCTGCCGCTCACTCGCTCGCGTGCACTGGCAATAAGGCCGGCCCGGCGCGGCGGCGCGCGCACGGCATTGCTGCGCGGCCGGCGCGGCGGGCCCGGTGGCTAGGCAGGCGTGCATCTCACCCGCCCGCGGCGGCAGCGGCCCCGCGGCGCGGCATCGCTTTGCGGGCGCTCGGGCGGGCGTTGACGGGCGGGCAGTTAGCGCTGCACTCTGCACTCAGGGCTCGGCGTGTGCAGGGGGCCGCCCCGGCGGCGGGGCCCCCACCACCGCGATCCGCAGTCCACAGTCCCATCATCTGGCGGCGACGCGCGGCCCGGCCCCACCACCACCCACCCAGCGGTGCGGTGGTGCACGGCGTGGCGCACGCGTGTGGGATCCCGGGGGCCGCGGCCCTCTCACGTGTACAAAAGGGGGGGGGCAGCATCAGTTTCGCTGGCCGGCGCGCGCGAGTCTGAATGCAGGCCGCGGCGGGGCCGATTGTTATTGTTAAACGCGCGTTGACCGCCGCGCTCCGCGCGCAGCGCCTCGCGGCGCCGTCCCCGAGTTTGTTGGTTGAGTTCACACCGCCCCCTGCCCGCGCCCGCGCCGTCAGCCCAGGTGCAGCACCGCGTCCGCCGCGCGCCGCAGCTTCTTGCTGCCCAGCAGCTTCCGCGCGCCGCCGCCGCTGCTGTCGTCGCTGCTGCTGCTGCCGCTGCCGCCGCCGCCGCCGTCCGACGCGCCCGGCGATCCGGGCTCCTTGGGCGCGAGTGAGTTGTAATGTACTTCCGCCCAAAAGGCAAGGTACAGCGTGCGCTCAGGGGGCGCTCGGCGGGCGCGCAGCGGCGCGAGGCTGATCACGCTGGCCTGCAGGAACGACGTGACGACCAGGATGCGCACGCCAAACGCGTCGGCCGCCGCCTGCAGCGTGACGTGGTCGCCCCACGTGCCCGGCTTGGCCGCGGCGCGCACGTACGACGCGTAGTCGGCGTCGGGCACGTAGTCACGGTACAGCTCCGGCGCGGCGCGCAGCTGCGCGACCACGCGCGCGCGCACCTCGCCGTGCAGCTCCTGCCGGCCGAACAGCTGGTCTGCGATCGCCCGGAACTGGCACGCGCCGTCGCCGACCACGGGGCGCTCCTGCAGGGCCCACATGTCGAGGCGCAGCAGCAGGCGCGCGCGGTCGGCGCTCACGTGGTCGGGCGAGAGCGCCTGGATGCATGGGTTGGTGCGCGGGATGACGCGCTGCCGCGCCAGCCCCAGGCCGCCCAGCACCGCCTGCAGCGCGCGCTCGCGCCGGCGCGCCCGCTTCGCGTGCCGCGGGTGCACTGCGCGGGGCGTGGGGCGCGGGGCGCGCGAGGCGGCGGCGCGCGTGAGGGGGGGGGGGGGGCGTGAGCGGGGGGGGGGGGGGGGGGGGGGGGGGGGGGGGAACCGGCGGCGGGGCACGCGAGCCGGCGGCGGGGCGGGCGAGCCGGCCCGCGCGCCGCGCCCCGGCCGCGCCGCGCTGCGCCGCGCCGCGCCGCGCCGCGCCGCGCCGGGGGCGCACCGAGGCGCTCCACCTCGTGCTCGTGCAGCTGCATCGCCAGCGCCTCGTCCAGGCTGGTGTCCGCGCGCGGCAGCGGCGGCGCCGTCGGCGGCTCCGGCGGCAGCGGCGGCGCGGACGGGTCGTCCGCGAGCGACTCGGCGACCGCGACGGCGATCGCGTAGTCGTCGGCCGTCTCTGACGGCTGCCCCGGCAGCAGCGCGCTGCTGTAGGTGCGCTCATACGTGTCCATCGCCGCCCTGCGCCCGGCGCGCCACCCGCCAGGCTGGCGCAGGGCGCAGCTGGCGCTGGCAGCGGCACAGCTGGCGCCGGCAGCGCTGGCACCGCGCCGCCCGGCTGGCGCGGTCTCCAAGCAGTCAGAGGACGGCGGGGTGGCGAGGGCGCGGTGTGCGGCGTGGCGGCGTGGTGCCCAGAGTGAGAAGAAGAGGCGGCAGCAGCGGCGCGACGGCGGCGGCGACGGCGGCGGCGGCGGCGGCGGGCGTGGCGCGGCGTGTTGTTGTGGTGCTGGACGCGCGTGTGGGGGATGGCTCAGCGCGCCCAGCGGACGGGGCACATCAAACGGCGCCAAGCCTGGCGCCAGGGCTCAGGGCGCTGCCCTTGTGCGCCTGGGCGCGCCACGCCGAGCCCACGTTTGCGGGCCCCACCGTCCCGGGCCATCGCTCGCGCCCAGGGCCTCTCGCCCGCGGAGCAGCAGCAGGCGCCGCCCGCCACCCGACGCCCGACGTCGCACCGCGGTCGCGGCATGCCCTCGGTCCTCGCCTGTACTGTCTGAGGGGCGCCTCCGGCCTCGGCCGGCGCCCGCGCGCCCCGGGGGGCGGGCGCCAGCGACAGCGGCGCCGCCGCTGCTCTGATGGACCACGCGCTGCTGCTGGGCGGCGCCGCGCCCTCGCCGGCCGCCGACAGCATGATGGAGGAGGGCAACAACCTGGCCTGCATCGGCGTGGCCCCCGACGCCGAGGCCGGCGGCGGGGGCAGCGCGCGCCCGGCGCCCGCGGCGCAGGCCGCCGCCGTCGCGGCCGAGGAGCGCCGGGAGGTCGAGAGCGGCGCGCAGATGTACATCATCAGCAAGTCGTGAGCGCAAGAGCCCCGCGCCGCGCGCGGCGGCCGCGGCGGCCGCGGCGGCCCCGGTCCGCAGCAGCGCGGCGCCGCGCCCGCGCCCACGCCCGCCGAGCGTGTGCGCGCCCCCGCGCGCGCGGCGCCGCAGGTGGTGGGCCGACTGGTGCGCGCACACGGGCTTCAGCCACGCGCAGCAGCCGGCGCCGGACGCGGCCGCGCCGGCGCCGCCGGGCGCGGCGCCCGCGCCGGCGCCGCCGGCGTGCGCGGCGGCGCCGGGCGCGATTTCGAACGACGCCGTGGTGGGGCTCAACGGCGACCTCGCGCCGGGGCTGAGCGAGAACGAGCAGTTTGAGATCGTGTCGGCGGGCTCCTGGGCGCTGCTGCACGGCTGGTACGGCGGCGGGCCGACGATCGCGCGGCCCGCGGTGCCGGGCGGCCGCGCCGCGCACAACAAGCGCGCGCGCGTCATCATCTACCCGCTGCGCCTCGAGGTCGTGTGGGGCGGCGCGCCCAACGAGTTCAAAGACATGGTCGCCGACACAAACGTGCGCGCCCCGCGCGCCGCCGCCGCCGCGTGCCGCCACCGCGCGCCGCCGCCGCGCCCCCGCCGCGCGCCGACGCCGCGCCGACGCACCGCGCCCCCGCCACGCGCCGCCGCCGCGCCGCGCCGCTCGCAGGAGACGGTGCGCAGCTTCAAGGAGCGCGCGTGCGCCGCGTTTGGCGTGGAGCCGGGGCGGGCGGAGATCTGGGACTACTTTCACAACGGCAAGTACGCCAACCTCGACCTCCTGCTCGACAGCACCATGGGCGAGGTGCGCGTCGTGGACAACCAGGCCATCCTGCTCGACGACAAGGTGCGCGCCGCGGCGGCGCGGGCGGGGCGGGGCAGAGGCGCGCCGGCGGCGGCGGCGGCGCGGGCGCGGCGGCGGCGGCGGCGGCGCGGGCGCGGCGGGGGCCGAGGGGCGCCCGCTGCCGCGCTCGCAGGACAACCCGCTGGAGGCGGTGGCGGACGCCAAGACCGGCAGCGGCGGGCCGGTCATCGCGATGGGGAGCGGGCGGCCGATGTTTGGGCGCGCCAACAGCTTTGCGCTCGAGGACTCGACCGTGCACGTGCGGCGGCGGCGGCACGCCGGCGGCGCGGGCGGCGGTCGCCGCCGCGCCCGCGCGCCGCGCCCGCGCGCCGCGCCCGCGCGCCGCGCCCGCGCGCCGCGCACGCCCACCCGCGCCGCCGCCTCCTCTGCCGCCGCCTCTGCCGCCGGCGCAGCGCTCGGACGGCCGGCCGGGTCTGGTGGGCCTGGTCAACCTGGGCAACACCTGTTTCATGAACAGCAGCCTGCAGTGCCTCATGCACAGCGTGCCGCTCATGCGCGTCTTCCTCAGCGGCACGTACGAGGCAGACCTCAACACCGCCAACCCGCTCGGCATGGCCGGCCAGCTCGCGACCGCGTTTGGCGGCCTCATGGCCAACCTCTGGCGGGTGCGTGCCCGCGCCGCGCCGCCGCCTGCCGCCTGCCGCAGAGCGCTTCCATGCCCGCGCCCGCGCCCGCGCCCGCTCGCCTGCGCCCGCCCACGCGCCCGCCCGCGCTGCGCCGCCACGCGCCGCGCCGCGCCGCGCCGCGCCGCGCCGCGCAGCCCGAGGTCGGCACGGTGAGCCCGCGCGGCTTCAAGGCCAAGATCGCGCAGTTTGCGCCGCAGTTCAGCGGCTACCAGCAGCACGACAGCCAAGAGTTTCTCGCCTTCCTGCTGGACGGCCTGCACGAGGACATCAACCGAATCCACGTCAAGCCCTACATCGAGGTGACCGCGGCGGCGACGCCGCCCGACCGCGGCGGCTGCTGCGGCGGCGGCGGGCGCGTCTGCGCGGCCGCGCGCTGCCTGCGCGCCGCCGCCCACGGCCGCACGCCGCCGCGCGCCGGCCGGCGCGCGCAGGAGCCGGACAGCGAGGGCGTGCCCGACGCGGAGCTCGCGGCGCGCGCGTGGGCCAACTACCGTGCCCGCAACGACTCGCACATCGTCGACCACTTTCAGGTGAGTGCGCGCCCGCGCGCCGCCGCCGCCCCGCGCGCGCCGCCGCATCCGCATCCGCCCCGCCCCGCCCCGCCCCGTGCACCCCGCCCGACGCTCTTGCCGGGCCCCACGCGCGCCCCGCGCTGCGCCTCTCTGCGCCGCGCGCCCCGCGGCGCCAGGGTCTGTACAAGTCGACGCTCGTGTGCCCGGGGTGCGGGTACAGCAGCGTCAAGCTCGACCCCTTCATGTACCTCAGCCTCCCGCTGCCAGAGAGCCGCGTGCGCCAGGTCGAGGCGATCCTGCTGCACGCCGACGGCGCCGCGCCGCCGCGCGAGTTCGGGCTGGAGGTGCCGCACAGCGGTGCGGCGCGGCGCGGCGCGGCGCGGCGCGGCGCGGAGGGCGGCCGCGGCACTGCCGCGGCCGCCCCGCGCCCACGCCTCACCCGGCGCCGCGCACCCGCCGCCGCGGCCAGGCACGCTGCGGGAGCTGTATGCCGCGCTCGTGCGCGCCGCGGGCCTGGCGCTGGAGCGGCCCGAGGAGCACTTGGTCGCGGCGCGGCTGAGCAGCAGCCTGACGTCGAGCTACGCGCTGGTGGTGCACGAGGACGCGCGCACGCGCGTGAGCGAGCTGCAGCCGCGCAGCGTCAGCCCGCCCGGCGCGCTGCTGGTCTACTACTACGCAGACCCCGCCGCCGGCCCGGCGGGCGAGGGCAACCAGAAGGTGCGGCGTGCCGCGCGACAGCACACGCTGCCCGCGCCGCCGCCGCCCGCACCGCCGCTCACGGCGCGTCCGCTCGCGGCGCCCCCGGCAGGTCGTGGTGTACCACCGGCGCGCGGGGCAGCGGCGCGGCGGCGGCGGCGACGACAAGTTCAGTGCGCCGCTGCTGCTGTGGCTGCCGCCGGGCGAGACGTACGAGCCGGGCCACGTCGCGCGCGCGGGGCTGAGCGCCAACGGGCAGCAGGAGTATGCGCTGTGCCACGCCGCGCCGCTGTGGCGCCACGTGCGCCGCATGCTGCGGCCCTTCCTGGCGGTGCCCGCGCTGCGCCAGCGCGCGCCGCCGAGCTGCGGCGGCGGCGGCGGCGGCGGCGGCGACGGCGGCGCCGCGTGCGCGCCGGCCCCGGCGCAGCCGGCGGGCGCGGCGGGCGCGCCGGACGTGTCGATGGCGGCGGCGTCGGCCCTGCCCGGCAGCCCCGACCCCAGCCCCAGCCCCGACCCCTGCTGCACCTCGCGCCACGCGTCGGGCGCGGCGCCGCGCGGCGCCGCGCCGCCCGCCGCGAGCGAGGCGGGCGACAACAACTCGACGTGGGGCAGCCACGGCAGCGGCAGCGGCGCCGCCAGCGACATGGACCTGGGCGGCCTGGAGGACCTGCAGCCGGTGGCGCCGGCCGGCGGCGGCTCGCCGAGCGAGGGCGAGGCCGACCCGGCGGCCGCGCTCGCCGCGGCGGAGCTCGGCGGCGCCGCGGCCGGCAGCGCCACCGGCGTGCTGGGCAGCGGCGGCGTGCCGGTCACGCCGCTGGATCTCTGGGCGGCGCAGCCGGCGCCCGCCGCGCCCGCGGCGGGCACGCCCGGCGCGGGCACGCCGGGCGGGGGCACGCCGGGCGGCGCTGCCTGGCCGCCGTACCTGCTCAAGCTCGCGCGCGACACGGCGGACTGCAGCACGAGCGTGGCGTCGTGGTGCGCGTCGCACTTCCACCCCCACGTCCACCACAGCACGTTCGTGCTGGACTGGCAGGTCGGCTGCGGCGCGGCGCACAGCGCGGAGGCCTACCTCGCAGCGGCGGCCGCGGCGGACGCGGAGCGGCAGCAGCAGCCGCAGCAGGACCAGCAGCAGCAGCAGCAGCAGCAGCCGGACCAGCAGCAGCTGGACCAGCAGCAGGGCGGCGTAGCGCAGCAGCAGCAGCAGCAGCCGGGGCAGCAGCAGCAGCAGCAGCCGGGCGCGGCGGGGGCGCCGCCACCGGCCCTGCAGGCGCAGGGCGGCGACGACGACGGGCAGCCCACGCCGGTGCTCGCGCCGCCCGGCCCGAGCGCCGACCCGCACTTCTGGGCGCCGCCGGGGCCCGGCAGCGGCCCGCCCGGCGGCTGCGCGGCGGCGGCCGCGCCCGGCGGCGACGTGGTGGTCGTGGGCGACTACGTTCTGGGCGCGCTGGAGCAGCCCGAGTTTGACGCGAGCCTGGAGCCCATCCGCGCGGCGCGCGCCGACCCGCGCGGCCGCAGCGTCGGCCTTGAGGCGTGCGTGGAGACGTTCCTGCAGCCCGAGCAGCTCAGCGAGGCGGACGAGTGGTACTGCCCCAAGTGCAAGACGCACGTGCAGGCGCGCACCCGGGCGCCGCCGCCGCTGCCGCCGCCTCCGCGTCGCGCGCGCGTCGCCTCGCGCGCGCATGCCACGCCGCCGTCGCGCGCCGCTGACCCCCCTGCGCCGCCCGCCGCGCATCGCCGCCGCCGTCGCCCCGCGCGCGCGGCTGCAGGCTGAGAAGAAGCTGGACCTGTGGAGCCTGCCCGAGGTGCTGGTCGTGCACCTCAAGCGCTTCAGCTACACGCGCTGGAACCGCGACAAGCTCGACACGCAGGTGCTGTTCCCGCTGGAGGGCCTCGACCTCTCCCGCTACGTGCTCGGCCCGCAGGCGTCGCCGCCGCTGTACGACTGCTACGCGGTCAGCAACCACTACGGCGGCCTCGGCGGCGGGCACTACACCGCGGCGGCGCAGATGCCCGACGACCGGCGCTGGCACTGCTTCGACGACAGCCGCGTCGAGGAGATCAGCCCGGAGGCGGTGCGCGCCGCGCACGCAGCGCACGCGCGCGGCGCCCGCCCGCGCCGCCGCGCAGCGCCCGCGTGCAGCACCGCCGCGCAGCGCCCGCCCGCGCCGCCGCCGCTGACGCGCCGCCGCCCGCCCCGGCCCGCACAGGTCCAGAGCCGCGCCGCGTACGTGCTGTTCTATCGCCGCCGCACCGAGGCGGCCGCCGACCCGCCCGGCCTGGTGGACGAGCTGCTCGCCGCGCGCGCCGCGCACGTCGCGGCCAAGGCCGAGGCTCAGCGCCAGGCCGCCGCCGACACCGCGGCCGCCGCGGCGGCCGCGCCCTCGGCGGCGCCGGCGCCCGGCGGCGCGGCGATGGAGACGGACGGGCCGCTGCTGCTCGGCGCGCCGCTGGGCGGCGACGCGGGCGAGTGGGGCTCGCCCAGCCCCATCCGCGCCGCCGCGGCGGGCCGCGCGTCGCCCGTGCCGGTCGGCGGCTGCGCGGGCCCTGGCTCGCCCGTGGCGGCCGGCGGGCAGGGCTTTGCGCCGCGCGCCGCGCGCCGCGCGGGCGGCGCCGACACGACCAGCACCAGCAGCAGCCGCGGCCCGCGCGGCGGCGAGGACGACGGCGACAGCAGCGACGGCAGCTGCAGCCGGCCGCGCCGCGCGCCGCGCGCGGCGCCCGCGGGCGCGCCCTGGGCGGCGGCCGGCGGCAGCGGCAGCGACCTGGCCGACGAGGTCGGCCTGGAGCTGGGGGAGCTGGGCGGCGAGGGGGAGCGCGGCGCGGCGATGCGGCAAAGCGACCAGGGCGCCGACGCCGACATGGCCGACCGCGACGTGTGAGCGCGGCGGCGGCGGGGCGGCCAGCGCGGGCTGCTGAGTGGGGCGTTGAGCGGAGCGCGAGCGCGCGTGTGAGGGCGGCGACGTGCAACGTGCCTTGTCACCCAATCCGGCTCGCCAGTCGATCCGCACGTCAGCCGCCGCCGGCATGTCACGCGGGCGCGACGCTCCGCGCCGCGGCCACCCAGCGCGCCACGTGGCGCATGATCGTGGCGCGCGCAGCCGTGAGTGCCTCGCTGTCGTCGGGGCGCGAATACATCAAGTCGCTGTGGTGTGCGCCGTCGGGGATGACCACGGCGACGACGCTGTCGCTGACGTCCTCGAGCACGCCGAAGGCGCTCCAAGGGTCTTGTAGCCCGTTGCTGAACACGACGTTGCTGACGCCCCTGCGCGCGCGCGGCGGCGGCTGCTCTGCGGGGGCCCGGCGCGGGCGGGGGTAGCAGCTGCGGCGCCCCACCAGCTGCCCCGGCCACACACCTCCAGTCGCGACCGCCGTGCGCGACGAGCGACGCGTGCGGGCTGGGCGTGACGCCCCACGCCTCGCGGCAGTGCTCCTCGATGCGCGGCCAGTCAAACGGTCCCTGGTCCCAAAACATGCTCTGGCGTGAGGCCGGGAAATACGGCAGCTCCTGGCCGAGGAACTCGGTGCACACCTGCCAGTCCCAGGGCCCTGCGGCGGCGGGGCCGCCGCGGCGTCAGACCGCTGCCCGCGCGCCCGCCGCCGCCCCGCCACCGCTCGCAACCGCTCGCCTGTGTTGCCCGCCGCCGGGCCGGAGAGCTCCAGCGAGAAGCAGCTCTTGTCGGCCGTCGCGTTGTACAGCAGCGCCGCGGCACGGCGCAGCCGCACCAGCAGGTCGACGTCGCCGCCGGCGCCGGCGCCGGCGGCCGCGGCCGCGGGCGCGGGCGCGCCGCCGCCCCGCAGCGCGCGGCGCGCCGCCGCGGCGCGCGCCGGCGGCAGGCGGCTCATGCGCGCGCACGCGGCGCGCATCGGCCACGCCGGCAGCGGCGCGCCTGGCGAGCTCATGTAGTCCGAGGCAAAGTGGTAGTTGCCCATGGCGTACGCGTCAAACGCCCCCTGCACCCAGTACGCGAGCGCCTCGACGTCGGCCTCGCCCGTCAGCGCCTCGCACAGCCGGAACGCCCGCCGCAGCGCGTCGCGCCCGGCGCGCGTCGCGCCCGCCGCGAAGAGCGCGGCAAAGCCCGCGCGCACGTTGGCCGCGCAGTCGGGCGCCGCGCCGGCGGTGGGCGTCGCGTCTCGCGTGACGACGTCCCAGAACGCCTCCGGGCGAAACCCCGCCCCGCCCGGGAACTGGCCGACGGGGGCCGACGAGGCCACGGCGCCCACGACGATGTGCGGGTACTGGCGGCGCAGCCACGCGGCGAGCATGCCGCCGTAGGACCCCCCAAACGCGACGACCGGCGCGCCCGCCACGCCCCAGCGCCGCTTGAGCGTCCACAGGAGCGCAGCGTAGTCGGCGAGCGCCTGCTGAGAGGTGAGCAGGGCGTAGTCGGCGCCAGACGGCTGCGTCTGCCCGTAGAAGCGGTGCTGCGCGCGGGGCCGGCGCAGCGCGCGCGCGCGGCGGCGCAGTTCGTGCGCGGCTCAGCGCGCGCGGCGGCGCAGCGCGTGCGCGGCTCAGCGCGGCGGCGCAGTTCGTGCGCGGCTCAGCGAGCGCGCACGCACCTCGGCGAACACGACCAGCGCGCCGTGCGCCACACGGTTCTCAAACATCAATCCCGAGTTGCGGATGTAGCCTTCGAGCGGGCCCTCGTTGCCGGCTGGGCGGCGGCGGCAGTCGCCGGTCGGCGGCGCGCGCCGGCCGGCGCGCAGCGCCGCGCCGCGAGCGTGCCGGGGCTCACCGTAGAAGAAGATGGGCCCGCGGCCGTCGTAGGTGGCGTTGCAGACGAAGAAGCGCTGCCGGAAGGTGGCGCGCGGCGCAGCGGCGCCGCGCTCGCGCTCCCAGCGGAAGTGGTCGAGCGTCTGATCGAACCAGTCCTCCACGCAGTCGCCCGGGATGTCGTGCGCAGCGGCGGGTCCCGTGCCGAGCAGCAGCAGCGGCAGGAGCAGCGGGAGAAGCAGCAGCAGCGGCCGCGCCATCTCGACGCCGCTTGCAGCGTGCAGCTGTGCGGGCAGGCTTGCTGCTCGAGCTGCTGGTGAATAGCGTGATCGAGCTGTGAACGCGCTGCGGAGAATGCTGGCCGCCAGTGCAGCTGCAGCGGGGTGCAACGCGCGCCGCCGTGTTTCACCGGCCGCCGCCGCCGCCGCCGCCTAGCGCTTGCGCCCGACGCTCAGGGAGCAGGAGTTGTGCTCGTCGCAGTCCATCGGCGCCCAGCGCGCGGCGACGAGGTCGCAGTTGAACGGCGCCTTGCCGAGCCGGCGGTTGACGGCGTTGTGCGTGCGGCACATCCAGAGCGCGAGCGCGGGCCCGCCGCTCACGTCGGGCGGGTCGGCGCGCACGAGGCGCTGGAAGTGGTCCGCGCAGTCGGCGCAGGGGTAGAGCCGCGTGAGGCAGCCGATGAGGTCGCGCGCGTCGCGCTGCTGCTGCCGGGTGGGGCGCTCGGGGAACTGCGCCGCCAGCGTGTGCAGGAACGTCCACGTCGCGCGCCCCAGCTCCTCCTTGGTCACAGGCCGCGCGCCGCCGCCGCGTGCCGCCGCGCCGGCGCCGGCGCCGGCGGCCAGGGCCGCGGCGTCGACGGCGCGCCCCCGCGCCGCCACGCCGCCGGCCGGCGCGCCGGGGCGCGGCGACGCCGGCGCCGGCGCCGCCGGCGAAGGCCGTGCCGCGCCGGGCCGTGGCACGCCGTCCGCGAGGCGCTGCGCGCTGCGCTGGAGGCCCTGCAGCGCCGCGCCGACGCCGCCGAGCGGGCCGGCGGCCCACCACGGCGGCGGCGCCTGCGCGCGCTGCTGCTGCTGCTGCTGCTGCATCGCGCTCACTTGCGCGGCGCGGGCGCCGGGTCCGGCCTGAGCCCCGGCGTGGCGAGGCGCTCGACCACGGGGCGCAGGCCCTTGTAGCGCGCAAAGTCAAAGAGCACACGCCGCTTGTCGGGCGTCGCGGCGCCCGCCGCCTGCGCCTTGTGCAGCGCCTGCAGGAAGAAGCGCAGCGCGAGCCGGATCTCCTCGTGGCGGTTGAAGATGCCCTGCGGGGATGACATCGCCTGCGCGGCGGGCGCCTGCGCGCGGGCAGAGCAGCAGCAGCAGCGACGGCGGTCGGCGGTCGGCGCGGCGCGGCGCGGGCCGGGCCAGGCTGCTGCTGCTGGCCAGCGCGGCGCATGCGGTCGGCAGGGCGCGCCAGGGCCCGCGGGCGCCCCGCGCTGCGCCCGGGCGGCGACGCGGCGGGCGCATCTTGCTGCTCCGGCCCACCTGGCCCCGTCCGCGGTCGCGGCGCGCCGATCGCCGGCGCGACGGCCCGATCGCAGTCACGCGCACAGAACCAGAGGGCGCGGCGCGCGGATCGAGGGCGTTTCAGCGGCGCCCGCTGCTGCGAGAGGCTGCGCGCGGCCTGGCGGGGTCCTGGCTCCTGCGGCCGGGGCGGGGTGTGCGCGGGTGACGGCGCCTGCGGGTGAGCTGCGGCGGCGCTGCATACATGCGCCGCGCCGCGCGCCGCCGCCGAGACCTGTGCCGCCGCGCCCGCGAGCGTGCGGGGACGCCGGGCGCCCCCGCCGCCCCGGACTTCGCCGAGCCCCTCCCCCCTTCCGCCCCCGCGGTCACCGGTCACCGGTCAGGCGCAGCAGCATGGACGCCCGCGCGCGCGCGGAGGCGCGGCGGCAGAAGATCCTGGCGCGCGGCGCGGACCGCATGACCGCCATCCTGGGGCCCTACGCCGAGCCCGCGCAGCCCGACGGCGACACAGGTGCGTGGATTCCGCGGCAGCGCCGCCGGCACGCGCCAGCGGGCTGCCGGGGAGCTCGCGCCGGCGCAGCGGCGGCGGCCGACGCGAGCGCCCCCGCCGCGTGCGCAGGGCCGCCGCCGGCGTCGGCGGCGTCGCCGCCACCGCTGCAGCAACAGCAGCAGCAGGCGCGGCCGCCAAGCGCGGCGCCGCTGCCGGAGCAGCAGCAGCAGCAGCAGGAGCGGGAGCTGGCGGCGGTCGCGGCGCGGCAGCAGCAAGAGCTGCAGCGGCAGCAGCAGCAGGAGCAGGAGCGCGCCGCCGCGGCGCTCATGGCAGCAGTGGGCGACAGCCTGCGCCGCGCGCAGGCGGCTGTGGCCGCGGGCGGCGGCGACGCCGCGCCGTCGGCGTCGGCGGCCGGGCTGCGCGCGCGGGGCGGCGCCCCCGCGGCGGTCACGGCCGCGGCAGCGGCTGCCGCGGCCGACGCCAGCGCGCCCGGCGCCGGCTGGGCGCCGCCCGGCGGCGACGACCTGCCCGCGCAGCCCGACCAGGGCTGGGCCGGCGCCGCGGCGGCGGGGCCGGCAGCGGCGGCGGCGCCGCGCAGGGCGCGGCGGCGGCGCTGCTGCGGCTCGGCCCCAGCCTGGGCGTGGCGGTGCGGCAGACGGCGGTGCTGCGCGCGGCCGTGGCGCTGCTGCTGGCGTATGCGGCGCTCGGGGGCGCGCGGCTCGCGGCGCCGCCCGCGGTGCTGCTGGTCGTCGCGAGCGCGGCGCTGCTCGCGGGCGCGCTGGTGCTGCTGCACCACACGTCGCGCGGCCGGCGCGCGCTCGCAGACGCTGCGGGCGGTGCGGCCGGGGGCGGCGCCGGCGCGCTGCCGCCGCGGCTGCGCGGCTTTGACGTCACCGCTCTCGTGCCGGGCCTGCGTGAGCTGCTGGCGGCGGCCGCGGGATACCGCGACCTCGCGGCCGCGCTCTCCGAGGACGCCGCGTTGCTGCTGGCCGCCCTCGTCCTGATGAGCGCGGTCACGGGCGGCCAGCCGCCGCGCGTCGCGGTGTGACGGGCGTCGCGACGCGTTGTTGGCGCTGCCGTCTGCAACAGCCCTCCGACGCACACACGAGCGCTCCCCAGCCGCCTGTGGCAGCCTGGTGAGCTGCGCGTCCCCAGCTTTGCCGTGCCCTCGCCCGCGTGCGGCGCCGACGCGGCTCGTGCGCGTGCGCATGCGCCGCCGCCGCCCCCGCGCGCGCGCAGGTCGACATCCGCGACCCGCATCGGCAGCCTCGACCGCGCGGGAGCGGCAGCGTTGGCGCTCTAGGCCGCTTTCCCGCGCGTGGGGCTCGCGGCATCGCGGGCGGCGGCAGGCCGCGGCAGCAGCGCGCGGCGCTGCTCGCGCGCGGATGCTGGGCGCGGCGCCGCAGTCGGCCGCCTGGGGCGCCCCTGTCGCGCCCCGGCGCGGCAGTGGAGCCCGCTTGAGCGCGCAGGGCGCCGCCGCGCCGCCCCCGCCGCTGCTGCGGCGCCTCGGGCGCCCACGGAGCCGCCTGCTGCTGGCGCTGAGCCTGCTGGTGTGCGCTGGTGTCACCGCCAGCGTGCTCGTGGCGGTTCGGCAGCAGCCGGAGAGCAGCAGCGGCGCCGGCGGCAAGGCCCTGCACGCGGCCGCGCCGCCCGAGGGCGCGCGGATCGGGCGCGGTGCGCCGCAGCCGCAAGCGCGGCCGCGGCAGGAGCAGCTCGGCGGCGAAGTTGGCGGCGGCAGCGGCGGCGGCGGCAGCCCGCGCCGGCACCACGCGCGCCAGGACGCCGGCCGGCAGGCGGCGGCGGGCGCCACCGGCACCCCCGTGCCTGAGGTTCCGCTGCCGGCGGGCCTGCAGCAGCTGCTGCCGGGCGCGCAGCCGGCTCAGCAGTCGCTGCCGCAGGCGGGCCAGCCGCCGCCGGCGCCGCCGCACGGCGCGCCTGGCGGCGCCGTCGCTGGCGGTGCGCCGGCGTCGGCTGCCGCCGCCAGCGCGCCGGCGCGCGGCGCCGCGGGCGGCCCGCCGCGCCCCGCGCGGCGCCGCTTCCCGGTGTGGTGGCACGGGCCGGTCTTCTCGGGCAGCGGCTACGGCAGCGAGGCGATCAACTTTGTGCTGTCCCTGGCACGCGCGGGCCGCGGCGTGTCGCGCGGCGACGTGTGGGCTTCCCACCACGGCGACGTGTGGCGCGAGCACGTGGTCGCCGCGCTGGCGCCCGAGGACCGGGCGGGTGCGGCCCGGGCGGCGCGCGGGGCGCGGCCCGCTGCGGCGCGCGCGACGCCGCCGGCTGCGGGGCCCGCGCCCGCAGCTCACCTCCGCGCGCCGCCCGCCCGCGCCCGCCGCTTCTGCCGCCACCGCCGCAGAGCTGGAGCACCTCACGACCCTGCCTGCCGAGGCTGCGCGCGAGCGCGCGGCGATCGTGGTGTGCCACTCCGTGCCGACCAACTGGGCGGTGCCGGAGCCGGTGTGGCAGGTCGGCGCGCGCTGCCCGCCCGACCCCCGCGAGCGGGGCTGGGTGTACACCATCGGCCGCACCATGTTTGAGGTGCGCGTGCGGCGGGCGCGCGGAGCGCACAGCGCGCGCGCCTTGCCCGCGGCGGCGCCGCGCACGCGGGCACCCGAGCACCCGCGCCGCCGCCGCGCAGACCGACAGCCTGCCCGCCGAGTTTGTGCCGCGGCTGAACGCGATGACCGAGGTCTGGGTGCCCTCCGCCTGGCAGCGCGAGACGTTTGCCGCGTCGGGCGTGTCGCCGCACAAGCTGCGCGTCGTGCCGGAGGGCGTCAACACCACCTACTTTGACCCCGCGGCGCACACGCCGCTCGACCTCGCCGCCCGGGCGCAGCTCGTGTTCGGCCAGCCCTGGCCCGCCAAGGCCGGCGCCGCGCGGGCGCGCGCCAAGGCCGGCGCGGGCGCGGCGCCCCCGGCGCGGCCGTACCGCTTCATCAGCGCCTTCAAGTGGGAGGAGCGCAAGGGCTGGTCGACGCTGCTCACCGCGTACCTGCAGGCGCGGCCGCGCCACGCAGCGCACGCCACGCGCAGCGCGCCACGTAGCACGCGCAGCGCCCTCACCCGCCCCCCTGCCGCCGCCGGCGCCGCCGGCGCCCTGCTGCCGCACGCAGGAGTTTGGCCCCGGGGACGACGTGGAGCTCTACATCCTCACGCAGCCCTTCTCCGACTCGGGCAACGGTGCGCGCGCGAGCTCAAGCTGCAGGCCCGCGTCCGCTGCCGCGCGCGCGCCAGGGCTCGAGCGTGGTGCCGCCGCGCGCGGCGGCCGCCGCCGCTCAGGCTTCAAGGACAAGATGCGCGGCTGGGCGGGCAAGCTCCCGCCGCCGCCGCCTCCGCCGCCGCCGCGTGCCGGCGGCAGCCCTGCGCCGCGCGCGGGCGGCGCCCGCGCGGCCGCCACGGGCACGGCGCGGCCGCGGCAGCTGCTGGCGCAGTGCGGCCGCGGCGCCTGGGGCGCGGCCAGCAACTGCTCGTCGCCGGCGGGCGGCGGCGCAGACGCGGCGCCGGCGCACGCGCCCAGCGCGGGCGGCGCAGACGCGGCGCCGGCGCACGCGCCTGGCGACGTGGGCGACGCGCAGCTGCGCCAGCGCGCGCACGTGGCGGGCGTGGTCACAGCGATCCGGGCCTTGGCTCAGAGCCTGGCCGCCGGCGACGGGCGCGCGGGCGAGTCCCTGCGCCGCTCGCTGCAGGAGCGCGGCGCGGGCGACGCGCGGGACGCCAACGCGCTGGACGCCGACACGCGCGCCGCGCGGCACCCCACGCTCTACGTGGTCGACTCCCACATCTCTGACGCCGACTTCCCTCGCTTCTACAAGTGCCCGCCGCGCTGCCGCGCCCGCCCGCGCCCCGCCGCGCGGGGCGCGCCTGCCGCCGTCCCCTGCAGAGCGTGCGCCGCCGCCGCCGCCGCCGTCGCCGTCGCCGCGCGCGCAGGGCTGGCGACGCGTTCGTGCTGCCCACGCGCGGCGAAGGATGGGGGCGGCCCCAGGTCGAGGCCATGAGCATGGCACTGCCCGTGCTGTCGACCAACTGGTGGGTCGCGGCGCGGCTGCGCCCGGCCGGGGCGGCGGCCGCCGCCACCGTCACGCCAGCGCGCGGCGCGAGCCCCGCCCTCCGCCCTCGCCCTGCGTCCTCCGCTCCCTGCCCCCCGCCCAGGAGCGGCATCACTGCCTTCCTCGACGAGTCGGTGGGCTACCCGCTCGCGATTGACGGCCTCGTGCCGGTGCAGGGCGGCGCAGAGGTCCTCTGGTGCGGCGCGCGCACGCGGGCAGGTGCTCGGGCGCGCCGCCCGCGCGCCGGCCGCGCCACCGCACCGCCCGCGCCGCGCCCGCGCGCAGGTGGTTCCGCGGCCAGCGCTGGGCGCAGCCGAGCGTGGAGCACCTGCGGCAGCTGATGCGCCGCGTCTTCACGCGCCGCGGCGAGGCGGCGGCGCGCGGCGCCGCGGCGCGCGCGCGCATGGTCGAGCGCTACTCGCCGGGCGCGATCGCGGAGCTGGTGCTCGACGAGCTGCGGCGCGTGGAGGACGCCATCCCCTGACTACGCACGGCAAGCCTTGAGCCAAGGCCCTTGACCAGGGGGGACGAACTTGGGTTGAGCAGCTCCTTGGGGCGCGTGGAGATTTGATTGAGCGAGCGAGGGCGCTGCGTGCGTGGGCGGTTTGTGCGGCGCGGGAACCTCGGCCGTCGCGACGCCGGCGCCGCGCGGGCAGCTGACCTGCGGCGGCCCGCAGCGCGCCAGTCCGGGTCGCCCAGGGCCCCCGCATCCGCACAGCCTTCCCACGATGCCCGTCCCCGTGAGTGTGACGCACGCCAAGGGCCGCGGCCTGGAGGCGGCGCGGCCGTCGGTGGTGGAGAGCGAGGGGCCGTTTGCCCGCACGGCGCGGATCAAGGCCGAGGCAGAGGCCGCAGCAGCGGCAGCAGCAGCGGCGGCAGCGGCAGCGCCCGCGGCGGACGCGGGCCAGGCGCGGGCGGGCGATGCTGCTGCCAGCGCGCCAGCGGCGCCCGCGGACGCGCCGGCAGCGCAGCAGGAATTCAGCATCGACGTTCAGCACCTGGACTTTGCATACCCGGGCCTGGGTGAGGCGCGGCGCGGGGCGCGGGCGCTGTGGGCCACGCGCTGGCGCGCGGCCCTGGCCCGCGCAATCGGGGCCGCGCCGGCGCGCCGCGCCGCGGCCAGCACTGGCGCGGCAGCTCGGCCACGCGTACGCGCGCGCTGCAGCTGCCTCCGCCGGCGCGCCGGCGGCGCCGAGCGACAGCAGCGGCGGGTGCCGCCACCGGCCTGGCCGCCGGCGGCGGCGGCGCGGCGCTGGCCGGCGGCGCGCTGTGAGCTGCCCCCGGCCTCCGCACCTTCCTCTCCTCCTTCCCCGCAGACGGCCGGCCCGTCCCCGACCAGCCGCCGCTCATCACCGACATGTGCCTCTCGCTGCGCCCCGGCACGCGCTGCCTGCTCGTCGGCGCCAACGGCGCGGGCAAGACGACGCTGCTCAAGATCCTGGCGGGCAAGCACATGGTCTCGCGCGGCGCGGTGTCGGTGCTCGGGCGGCCGCCGTTCCACGACACGCTGCTGACCACGTCGGGCGACCTCGCGTACGTCGGCGGCAACTGGACGCGCGACATCGCGTTTGCGGGGACGAGCGTGCCGCTCACGGGCGACTTCCCGGCGCGCAAGATGATTGACAGCGTCCCCGGCGTGCCCGCGGCGCGGCGGGACGCGCTCATGCGCGTGCTGGACATCGACCCCGAGTGGCGCATGCACCAGGTCTCCGACGGCCAGCGCCGGCGTGTGCAGATCTGCGTCGGCCTGCTCCGCCCGTTCAAGGCGCGCCGCCGGCGCGCAGCGCGGGTCGGGGCGCGGGGCGCGCGCCGCCGCCGCCGCCGCACCGCGCCCGCGCACCCGCGCCGCTGCATTGCGCGCCCGCCCTGACGCGTGGCCGCCCGGCCCCCTCGCCCGCGTTCCTGCGCCCCGCCGCGCCCAGGTGCTGCTGCTGGATGAGATCACCGTTGACCTGGACGTGCTGGGCCGCGCCGACCTCATGGCCTTCCTCGCGGCCGAATGCGAGACGCGCGGCGCGGCGATCGTGTACGCGACGCACATCTTCGACGGCCTCGAGGCCTGGCCCACGCACGTCGCCTACGTCGCGCGCGGTGGGTGGGGCGCCCGCCGCACGCCGCCGCGCGGTCGCGGCCCCACGCCCACTGCGCGGACGCAGCTCGCGCGCCGCCCGCCGGCCGCCGACGCGCGCCCGCGCGCCGCCGCCGCCGCCGCCGCCGCCGCCGCCGCGCAGGCAAGCTGCAGTTCTGCTCGCCCGCGGCGAGCATACCGGAGCTGGCGCAGGGGCAGCTGCTGGAGCTGGTGACGCGGCTGCTGCGGGAGGAGCGCGACCGCGGGCTCGCGGCGGGGCAGGCCAAGCCGCTGGAGTACGACCCCTCGCGCGAGGGCGAGGTCTCGGCCTTTTCGTACGTCTTCAACAACGGCTGGGTCCCCAGCACGCTCGCGACGTCGCTCGCGCACGGCAGCAACGCCGTCATGCGCTGCTGAGCGGCGGCGGCGCGCGCACGCGCACGCGAATAAGCGCCGGCCGCGCGTGGCGGCCGCCACGCGCGGCCGCGGCCCGCCCATTGCGGGCTCGCCTTGCGCGCCGCGGGGGTGCCGCGGCCCCGCGGCCAGTGCACTGCTCTCTCGTCTTCGTTACTCGCGCCTCGGCGCCCGCGCCGCCCCGCCGCACAGGCCGGGCGGCGCGGGGCGCGCGCGCCGAGGCAACCGCCCCGTGCGCCACGGCGCGCGTCCGGCCCAGCCACCCTCCTCTGCCCCGCGTCCGCCGCCCGGCGGGCACCCCCTGTGCGCCGCAGCCCCGCGGCCCCGCCCTGGGCGTCGCCCACTCGTTCACTCGCCCGAGCCCGCCAGCCGCGCCATGAGGGCGCCGAGGGACCCCCAGAACACGTGGCTCAGCGCGGCCCACCAGCCGATGAAGCCCGACACGCAGGCAAACAGCTCGGACCGGCCCCCCACCCACGCCGCGGCGGCAGGCGGCTGCTCGCCCCCGGCGGCGCCGCTGCGGGCGGGCGGGGCGTCGCGGCGAGCAGCAGCACCGCGCCGCTCACGCAGAGCAGCATCGGCATGAACGCGAGCTGCAGCGCCGCCTTGCTGAGCTGGCGCAGCGTGAGCGTGCACTGCTGCTTCACGAGCGCGCTGCGCGTCGTCGCGTCCCATTCGGGCGTGGAGAGGATGACGTCCACCGCGTACGGCGCGGTCAGCAGGAACGTCTGCCGCGGCGGTCGAGCGCGCCGGGCCGGGCCGGCGGCGCGCGGGAGGTCGGGCGGGGAGGGGGGGGGGGGGCGCAAGGGCGCGCCGGCGACGCGCCGCGGCGGCGCGCGCGCACCTGCGCGAGCGTCGACAGCGCGCCGGCCTGCAGCAGCCCCGCCAGCAGCAGCCCCCCGCCACGCACGTAGGGCAGCGCCTCGGCCGGCAGCGCCAGCACGTCCGTCAGCGGCACCACCTGGCCGCGGCCACGGGGCGCGGGGCGCGCGTCGGGTGAGCGCGCCGCGCGTGGGGCGGGGCGGCGTGGCGCCCGCCCGCTGACTCACGCCGGCGCGGCGCGGCGCGGCGCTCCCACCCAGAGCGGGACGACCAGCAGCTCAGCGACGAAGCCCAGCCGCGCGACCATGGTCCACAGGGGCTTGCCGGCCACGCTCGGCTTGAAGTTGGCCGCCCACAGCGGCGGCGACAGCAGCATGTGCAGCACGCGGCCGTAGCGCAGCCCGGGGCCCAGCAGCAGCGCGCCTGCGCGGCGCGGCGCGGCGCGGGGGCGGGCGGGCGGGCGGCGCGCCGTCGCCGGCCGGCCGCGCGCCGCGCGGCGCGGTCGCGCGGCCGCGCGCGCCGCCGCGGCGCCGCTCACTCAGAGCGCCCGCGACCACCGCGAGCGGCACGGCGAGCGCAACGGGCGCCGGCGTCAGCGGCACATCCTTGTCCGTCCACCACGGGCTGCGCGCCACGACGGCCGCGTGCACGCGCCCCGCCAGCTCCTCGGCCGCGGCCGGCACGTTGAACGGCAGCGCGCTCGGCGGCGCCGCGAGCACGCCGCACGCGAGGCCCGCCCCCGCCAGCGCCAGCACGACCATCGCGCGCTTGTCGGTGCGGCCCACGCTGGGGTGCAGCCACTCCACCTGCGCGCCGCGCCGCGCGCGGTCGGTCGGGGACGCCGCGGGCGCGCGGCGTGGCGCGCGGCACGGCGGCGCGGGCGCGGCGGCGCGAGCGTGGGCGCGCGGGTGCCGGCGTGGGCGCTGCGCAGGCGCTGCCCCGCGTGCGCCGCGCCTTTGCCATGTAGGCGAGCAGCAGCGTGGCCCCCGCGACGACCAGGTAGGACACCAGGGACAAGGTGGGCCCCCCGTGCCAGCGCGCCGCCACCGCGGTGCCGATGTTGACCAGCAGCAGCAGGCCCATCACCGCCTGCGCCGGCGGCGGAGGGGCCGCGGCGGCGGGCTCGGGCGGCGGCGCGGTCGGGCGGCGGCACGGCGGCGCGCCGCGCAGGCGCACCAGGAGGTCGAGCTCGTCCGTGAACTCCAGCTGCGCCAGCAGGCTCGTCTCGACCTCGCCCCAGCGCAGCTCGTGGTTGGCCGCCGCGCCCTTGAGCTGCGCGGCGAGGCGCTTCTCCTGCTTCTTGCTCACGCCGTCCATGCCCGTCGCCATGCTCACGCTCGGCTTGACCACCGTCATCCCCGTCAGCCCGCACAGCAGCGCGTTGCGCAGCAGCCCGCGCCCGCTGCGGACGGCGGGCGGGCGGGCGAAAGGGTTGGCGCGCGGGCGCGCGGGCGCCGCCGATCGCGCTGCGGCGGCGGCAGGCCCCCGCGCGCACGTGGCAAAGCACGCCAACACGACGCTGATGGCGAGCACGGCGTAGGGTGTGAACACGACCAGAAACTCCCGAAGCGTGGACGGATCCGCGTCCATGGCTGCCGCCGGCAGGGCGCCGCCGCTGCCGGCGGTGCCGCCGCTGCTGC
This sequence comes from Scenedesmus sp. PABB004, assembly GCA_014905635.1. NCBI lineage: Eukaryota > Viridiplantae > Chlorophyta > Chlorophyceae > Sphaeropleales > Scenedesmaceae > Scenedesmus > Scenedesmus sp. PABB004. Next base: position 2,304,034 of record CM026547.1, on the reverse strand, counting down.
CGCCGCTGCTGCCGCCGCTGCTGTGTGTGCCGCCTCCCGCGCGCCTGACAAACGGCAGCCGCCGCGTCACGGGGAGGGGTAGGGGGCGAATGGGCGGGCGGGGGCGAACGCGCACAGAGTCGTCGCGAAAAGAACGGCGCCGTCGTGACCGCCGCCGCAGCTCCGCGTTACGTCCTTCGGCTGTGCTGCCCACAGACACCCGCGCTCACCCAGCCCGCGCCGCGCCGCAGACTGACAGCCCCGCGAGAGAGCCGCGCCCCGCCGTCGCCGGCTGCTGCCGCCGCCCGCGCCGCCGCCTGCGGTCCCGCAGCCCCGCCGCGCGCGCCCGGCGGCACCGCCGCGCCCTGCTCTCGCAGCCGCGACCGGCGCCCGGGCAGGCCGGCGGCGGGGGGCGCGGAGGCGCAGCAGCGGCGGCTGCAGGCGGCGCCGCCCCGCGGCGGCGCGGCGCTCGGCCGCCATGCTGCGCCGCAACGCGCGCCTGCGCAAGGAGTACCTGTACCGCAAGAGCTTGGAGGGCAAGGAGAAGGCCAGCTATGAGCGCAAGCGCCAGATTCGCAAGGCGCTCGACGGTGCGGCCGCGCCCAGCGCAGCGCAGCCGCGCGCGGCGCCCGCACGGCCTTGCCGCGCCGCCCGCCTCGCCCCGCCGACCGCCGCGCCGCGCCGTGCGCCGCCCGCGTGGCCGGCAGAGGGCAAGCCCATCCCGAACGAGCTGCGGCGCGACGAGGCGGCGCTGCGGCGGGAGGTCGCGCTCGAGGACGACAACACCGCGGTGCCGCGGAGCCACGTCGACGACGAGTACGCGCACGCGGGCGAGGCCGACCCCAAGGTGCTCGTGACGACCAGCCGCGACCCCAGCAGCCGGCTCACGCAGTTTGCCAAGGTGGGCGAGGCGCGGCCGCGGCGGCGCGGGGGGCGGCCCGGCCGGGCGGCGCGCGCGGCCGCGCGGCCCCCGCGCTGCTGCGGCAGGGCCGCACCCGCTTCGCGCGCTCAGCGGCGCGCCGCGGCGCGGCGCGACGCGGCGCGTGCAGGAGATGCGGCTGGTCATCCCCAACAGCCAGCGCATCAACCGCGGCGGCCTGGTGCTGAGCGAGCTCGTCGACACGTGCCGCAACCACGGCTTCACCGACGTGGTGCTGCTGCACGAGCACAGGGGCGAGCCGGGTGCGCGCGGCGCGGGGCGCTGCGCGCGGCAGGGACGCCGGGCGGGCGGGGCGCGCGCCCCCTTGCTGCCGCCGCCGGCCGCCGCCGCCGCCACTGACCGGCGCCGCCCTGGCCACCGCCGCGTGGCGCCGCGTGGCGCAGACGGCATGGTCGTGTGCCACCTGCCGTACGGCCCCACCGCTTACTTTGGCATCTTCAACACAGTGCTGCGCCACGACATCGGCCAGAAGAAGGAGGCGCGGCGCCGCGGCCGCGCGCGGGCGCGCCGCGGCGCCGAGCGCGGCCCGCCGCTCAGCGCGCTCAGCGTGCGCGCACCCGCCCGCGTGTCGCGCCGCCGCGCGCAGGTGGGCACGATCAGCGAGGCGTACCCGCACCTGGTGTTTGAGGGCTTCACCAGCCAGCTGGGCGCGCGGCTGGCGGCGGTGCTGAAGCACCTCTTCCCCGTGCCAAAGGACGACAGCAAGCGCGTCGTCACGTTTGCAAACACCGACGACTACGTCGCGTTCCGGCACCACACCTACACCGCGCCAAAGGGCGCCAAGTCCATCGAGCTCAAGGAGGTGCGCCGCGGGCTGCGGGCGCGCGCGTGCGGCCGCGGGCTGCGCCCTAAGACCCCTGGGGGTCAACTCTGACTGCCTGGCGCGCCGCCGCAGTGCGGGCCGCGGTTTGAGCTGCGGCCGTACCAGATCAAGCTGGGCACGGTGGACCAGGCGCACGCGGAGAACGAGTGGGTGCTGCGCGCCTACACGCGCAGCGCCAAGAAGGCCAAGCTGGCGGCGGCGGACGACTGATCACAGCCCCCGCGCGCTGCTGCCGCTGCTGTTGCTGCCCGCGCGCCCCACGCGCCCACGCCGCCGGCGTGCTGAAACAGTTTACAACGCCGCCGCGAGTCGGGGCTCTCCCCGACCAAAAGCCGCGCGCAGCTTGCTGGCTGCTGCTGGCCAGACGCGCTCATGCGCCCCGGCCGGCCAGACGAAAGCGATGCTCGGCGGCGGCGGCGGCGGCGGCAGACGAAAGCGATGCTCGCTGCGCGGCGGGCCTTTGAGTATGATACACAGTGTGCGGCGGTCGCAGCACACGCGGAGCCCGACCCGCCTCAACCCGAGTCCGCCGCGACCGGCAGCGCGGCTGGCGCTGGGAGCAGCTGCTCCGCCGCCAGCGGCCCGGCCTGCAGGCCGGCCGGCAGCCAGCCCTCGCCCCAGCTGCTGCCGCCGCCGCCGCCGCCGCCGCTGCTGCTGCCACTGCCGCCACTGCTGCTGCTGCCCTCGCCTGCGAGCGCGGCGCGGCTGGCCACCGGCGCTGCTGCTGCAGCGCCGCGCTCCTGCTCCAGGCCGCGGAACCAGGCGCCTGCGGGCGGCGGCGCGCCGCGCGCCGGCAGGGGCATGGGGGCGTCAGCGCGCCGGCGGTCGGCGCTCCCCCGCCGCGCCGCCCGCAGCTGCCAGCAGCTGCGCGCCGCCCGCTCCCTGCCGCGCCGCGCACCGGGCACGGGCTGCTGTGGCGCGCCGGGCACGAGGTTGAGCCCCGCGAGCAGCGGGCCGAGGCCCTGCATGGGCGGGTCGCGCAGGATGACGTTGTCGACGGCGTGCTCGTAGATCTTGCCCTGCCCGTCGAGCTTGTACTGGCTGATGCCGTCGAAGATGCCCTCCGCCTCCCACGGCACGCGCGGGATGCCGTGCACCGTCCAGCGCATGCTGATCACGCCGTCGCTCGGCTGCCAGATGCGGCGGACCTCGACGTACAGGCGTGTGAAGAAGATGCGGCCGTGGAAGCGCAGGCTCCAGAAGATGAGCTTGTAGTTCTTCATGCCCGCAAAGCTGTTCCGCGGGTCGCGGAAGACAATGTCCTCCCGGTAGATGCCGTCTGCGCGGGCGGGCGTGGGAGTGCGCCCGGCGCGCCGCAGGCCGGCGCGCCGCCCAGTCGCGCGCCCAGCCGCGCCGGCGCGCCGCCGCGCGTGCCGCGTCCTGGCTGCCGTTGGCGCCAGCCGCGCCACTGCCGGCGGGGCAGCGGCAGCGGCGGCGGCAGCAGCGGCGGCGGCGGCGGCGGCGGCAGCAGCGGCGGCGGCGGCGGCGGCGGCGCAGCAGCGCCGCGCTCACAGTTGAGCTCGCGCTCGAACAATGCCGGCACGTCCTCGCGCAGCGTGCGGATGGCGTCGCCGACGTTGGCGTAGTAGTCGGGGCTCTTCTCCTGGGGGCTGCGCGTCGGCGTCGGCGGCTTGTCGTCGACCGAGACGAGGAAGACGCCGTGCCGCCACGCCGGCTCGTCGCCGCCGCCGCCGGCGGCGGACGGGAGGGGCTGCAGCGGGCTCAGCTGGTAGAGCCGCTCCAGGGAGGGCACGACCGCGGCGCCGCGCGCGGGCGGGCCGCCCGCGCCGCCTCTGCTCCACACGCCGCCGCCGCCGCCCGGGCGCGCGGCCGGCGCTGGCGCTCGCCCGGGAGCCGCGGCCACGCCGGCGGGGGCGGGTGCCCGCGCCAGGGCGGCGCGCGGGCGCGGCGCCTGGCCGGGGGGCGCCCCGCGGGCCGGGCTGGCCCGCCGGGCGGGCCCGATCGCGGGCGCGCGGCCGCGCAGCCCGCTGCCCGCGTGGCCGCCGACGCGGGCCATGGCGGGCGGCGGCCCGCGGTGGGCGGGTCGAGCAGCTGCTGCCCCTGCTGCTGCGGTGCCGGGGCGCGCGCGGGGGGAGCCCGGGCGGTCGAGGAGAGCGAGAGGGTCGGCGCCGGGTGGCGGGTGCGCTGCTGGCGGGACTGGCGGGGCTGCGGAGGCTGACGAGTGGGGCAACAGCACAAACCCCTGCGCCCCGGGCTCAGGCTGCGCCCTCGCCGCGCATCAGGCTGCTGCTCGCCGCCCCCGGCCACCCGGCACGACCGCGGAGCAGCGCCGCCCCGGCTCGCGCTGCGCCGCGCCCATCATCCACCCCCCGTGCTGCTGCCGGCGCGCCGCTGCCGCACGCGCCTCGCTGCCGGGCCCGCGCGCACATGCAGGCGGCCGGGCGTGCACTGACAGCGCGGTTCTCCATAGCCAGCCTCAACGGCACAGCGGGGCCTCCCAGCGCGATGGGCGGCCTGTCAAGGCGCTTCCTGGAGGCGCTGGGCAAGTCGGTGGGCGTGATCGGCGCCAGTGAGGTGGGGGACAAGACCTTCTTCATCGCCGCCATCATGGCCATGCGCAGCTCGCGCTGGACGGTGCGGCGCGGCGCGCGGGACGGGCCGCGCGGCCGCGCGCCGCTGCCGCCGCGCGGCGCTGCCGGCAGCGGCCGACGGGCGCCGCCGGCCCGCCGCCGCGGCCGCGCAGGTCTTTGCCGGCGCGCTGGGCGCGCTGGCGGCCATGACGGTGCTGTCGGCGCTGCTGGGCTGGGCGGCGCCCAACCTGGTGCGCGCAGCTGCTTGCGCGCCCGGCCGCAGCTGCTCGCAGCGCGCGCGCGGCCGCCGGCACTGCGCCACGCGCGCCACACGCCGCCACGCGCCGCCACGCGCCGGCACGCGCGTGCACAGATATCCAAGGTCTACACGCACTACGCGGCGACCATTCTCTTCTTCTTCTTCGGCTTCAAAACCCTCTACGACACATACACACACACAGACGTGCGCCCCGCCGCAGCCCGCGCCGCGCCGCAGCCCGCGCCGCGCCGCCGCAGCCCGCGCCAGCCTGCCGCGTGCGACGGCGGCCCTGCCGCGCGACGGCGCCCGCGGCGTTCCCGCGCCGCCGCGCGCGCAGGACGGCGAGTCGGAGCTGGAGGAGGTTGAGAAGGAGCTGAGCGGCGGCAGCAGCAAGCGCGCGCTCACAGACAGCGACGACGGCGCCAAGAAGCAGCAGGGCGCCGCCGCGCGGGTGCTGGGCGCGCTGTTCTCGCAGGTCTTCCTCAAGGCCTTCACGCTCACCTTCCTCGCCGAGTGGGGCGACCGCAGCCAGATCGCAACCATCGGGTGCGGCGCCGCCAGCAGCAGCGCCGCGCGCGCGCGGGGCGGCCCGCGCCGCCGCGCTGCACGCCGACGCGCGCCGCGCCGCCGCCGCCGCAGGCTGGCGGCGCAGCTCGACGTGGTGGGCGTGATCATCGGCAGCATCGTCGGCCACGCCGCCTGCACAGGCGCCGCGGTGCTGGGCGGCAAGCACTTGGCGGAGCACATCGACGAGCGGCTCGTCGGGGTGCGGCGCGCGCACGGCGCGCGCGCGCCGACGGCACGCGCGCGCCTGCCTGCTCACCGCCGTTCCGCGCCGCGCCGCGCCGCGCGCAGATCGTTGGCGGTGTGCTCTTCCTGCTGTTTGGGGCGCACGCGCTGTGGACGGGGCCGGAGTAGGCGCGGCAGCCGCGGCGGCGCCAGGCCCGCAGTTCCAAACGGACGCGCCCGCCGGCGCAGGCGCAAGAGGGGGGGGGGCGCTGCAGCGTGCAGCGCGGCGGGGTCAACAGGGGCGGGTGAGGTGGGGGGAGCGAGATTTTTTTCTGCGTGCGCTGCAGCAGCCTTCTCGGCCAGCCCCAGCGACGCAGGGCGAATAACGCCAGGGGCGATCCCACGCGCTGAGAGCGCTTGGGTGGGGCTGTTGCTGGTCGGCCGCCACGAGCGAGGCTCCGCCCCTGTGACGTGCACGCGCAGCGCTGCCGCGGTCAACCGGCCCGGCCGCAGCGGAGCAGCACGGAGCACAGAGCAGCTGCATCGTGGCCAGCGGCGGGCTGGGGCCCGTGTGGCGCGCGCAGCCCGCGCGCCCGTCCGATGGGCGCGCTTCGACGCCGGCGCCCCCGCGCGACGGGCGCGTCGCCGGCAGCCACGCGCCGGCTGGTGCGCCAGCGCGCGGCCGCGCCTGCGAGCTTGGGCGCGAGCCGCACGAGCTGGGGCGCGACCTCAGCGGGCTCTGCGCCGGCCGCGGCGGGCCGCGCGGCCTCGCGCCGTCGGCGGGCGGCGTGCGGCCCGCGGCGGCGGCGGCGCGGGCGCGCGCGGCCGGTGTGCGTGTGTGGCGTGTCGCGTGGGCGCTGTTGGGCGCGCTGGCGCGCGCCGTGGCGCAGTATCGTCGACTTTTGGCGGTGTTTTGTGGCGAGTTGTTCCTCCCCCCCGCTCAACAGTGGGTCTGAGTGGCCCTCCCGGGCCCCCTAACACGTTGCGGGGGTCACAGGTGCGAAAGGATGGCAGGGTGCGATTTGGCCAAATTTGAGGCATGCTGTACATATTACGCGCAGATGGCTCGACGGGCAACCTCACCGAACGCGCCTCCTTCACCGGAGGTCTTGAGAATAGCACATGTGACGGGAGCTGTCTTGCGCGGCTTCCGGGAACTTGGTCTAGTGGTATGATTCTCGTTTAGGGTACGAGAGGTCGCGGGTTCAATTCCCGCAGTTCCCCTTTTACCTTTTTCGCACCCCAAACCGGGGCGCCCGCTCCTCGATAGCGCGCGGGAGGGCCGCTGGGGGCCGCCGGGCGCCGCCGGGCGCCGCTGCTGCCGCGGCGCCCCCGAAGCCGCTGCCGCACGTCCCGCCGCTGCAGGCTGCGGGCTGCATGGCATCACCCTCCACCTCCCGCCGCCGCCGCTGTGCCACCCGCGCGGAGGTGCGCGCCGCCGTGCCCGGGGCGCGCAAAGCACACCGGCGCGCGGGCCCCGCACCCGGCGGCGTCGCGCGCGCCGCAGCAGGCCCCGCCCCGCGCGCCGCCCGTGGCGCACCGGCCCTGTCCTCGGGCGCCAGCGCGGCGACCACGTGCTCGCGCCACACGTCGCCGTGGTGGGAGGCCCACACGTCGCCGCGCGACACGCCGCGGCCCGCGCGTGCCAGGGACAGCACAAAGTTGATCGCCTCGCTGCCGTAGCCGCTGCCCGAGAAGACCGGCCCGTGCCACCACACCGGGAAGCGGCGCCGCGCGGGGGGCGGCGGACTGCCCGCGGCGCCGCGCGCCGGCGCGCTGGCGGCGGCAGCCGACGCCGCCGCACCGCCAGCGACGGCGCCGCCGGGCGCGCCGTGCGGCGGCGCCGGCGGCGGCTGGCCCGCCTGCGGCAGCGACTGCTGTGCCGGCTGCGCGCCCGGCAGCAGCTGGGGTGGGGCGAGGGAGCGCGCTCACAAGACCAGCGGCGCCAGTGGTGTCAGCGTTGGTAATCTAGCAATCTGGCTACTCTGTGGAGTAAGCTTTTGCGGGCAGGCAATCTGCACAGAGTACGGTTTTGAGCGCTGGCGGGGCTGTCTTAATCTGGCACAGCAGGCCGGCGGTTGCGCCGCCCTGCCCCAGATTGAGCGCCTGCGGGCTCATAATCTGGCTGGAGTAGGCCCCACAGCAACGCTGACACCACTGAGCGGCGCGCTCCCGGGAGGGCGCAGCGCGATATGACGGCCGGAGTCTCCGCGCCCGCCGCCGCGCGCACGGCCGCCGCTCCCCCAACCCCCCTGTTCAATCCCTCTGCCTCCGCACGCACCCCTCGTTCCGTCCGACCTTGCCAGCAGCAGCGGCAGCTGCAGCGGCGGCAGCGGTCGGCGCGCGTCGCCAGGCGGGGCCCCTGCGCGGCGCCATGCACCGCCTCAACCGCCTCACGCTCAATGTGACTCGATGTGACAGGCCGCTCGCCAGCCGGCCGGTCTGCGGGCTGGCGCCGCGGGCCTCGCTGAGGTGGGCGCCCGCCCCGGCCGCTGCGGGCCGCCCCGGCCGCTGCGGCGCCCGGCGCTGCGGGCTGAGACCGCGCCCCGCTGCACCCCCAGGCCGGCGTCGCGGGCGCGCGGGCCACCGGCATGCCGGGCCAACAGCACAAACACCGGCGCAGGTGCGCTGCTGCGCCGCCGCCAGCGCCTCGCCGCTGGCCGCATGCGCGCCCGGGCCGGCCCCTGACCGCCCCCGCCGTCGCAGAGGAGGCGCCCAAGCTGCGGGCCGAGGAGCCGCCGGCGCAGCAGGAGCAGCAGCAGCAGCTGGAGCAGCCGCCGCCCTCGGACGGCTACTTCAGCTTCCTGGGCCTGCGCGTGAGCAAAGACGACCTGCTCACCATCACGCTGGCGCTGGGCATCTCTTACGGCATCCGCTGGTGCGCGCGCGGCGGGGCGGGCCGGCCTGCGCGGCGGCAGCGGCGGCGGGCGGGGCGCTGGGCCGGGCTCGGCCGCGGCTGCGCCGCCGCGCGTGCAGCAGCGGCCGGGGCCGACCCGGCAGCGCCGCCGCGCCGCCGGCCGGCGCGCAGGTTTGTCGCGGAGCCGCGCTTCATCCCGTCGCTCTCGATGTTCCCCACCTTTGACGTCGGCGACCGCCTCATCGCGGAGAAGCTGACCTACCGCTTCAGCCGGTGCGCGCCGCGGCCGCGGCCCGGCCCAGACGTGGCCGCGGCGCGACGCGGCGCGCGCGCGCGCGCGTGCGCCCGCCGCGCCCCGCGCGGCCCGACCGCCACGCCCCGCCGCGCCCCGCGCGCGCGCCGCGCGCCGCGCAGGCCGCCGGTCGCGGGCGACGTCGTGATCTTCCACCCCGTGGAGGGCGTGGGCAGCAAGGACCTGTTTGGCGACAACGTCTTCATCAAGCGCGTCGTCGCGGTCGAGGGCGACACCGTCGAGGCGCGCGCCGCGCCGACGCGCTCGCGTGCGCGTGCGCATGCGGGGCTGCAGCGCCACGCCGCGCCGCGCCCCGCGCGCCGACGCGCGCGCCGACGCGTCCGCGCGCCGCAGGTGCGCGACGGCACGCTCTACGTCAACGGCGTGGCGCGGGAGGAGCCGTTCATCTACCAGCGCCCAGCCTACACGCTCGGCCGGCTCGTGGTGCCGCCGGGCGACGTGAGCGCGGCGCGCAGCGGCGCGGCGGCGCGCTGCGCGGCGGCGCGCTGCGCGGCGGCGGCGGCGGCAGCAGCCCACGCGCCGCCGCTGCCCCCCCCCCCATCCGCCCAGGTGTTTTGCCTGGGCGACAACCGCAACAACAGCTACGACGGCCACGTGTGGGGCCCGCTGCCCAAGGAGAACATCCTGGGCCGCGCGGTGTTCAAGTACTGGCCCATCAACAAGGTCGGCCCGCTACCAGACTACACGCGCCTCCCGGCCGCGCCGGCGGCGGCCGCGGCGCCCGGCAGCGCAGCGGCGCCCGCGCCCGCGCCCGCGCTGGCGCCTCAGCAGTAGCACGGCGGGCGGCTGCGTGCTGCGCGGCTGGCCCCTGTGTCGTGCGCGGCGGCAGGAAGGCGGCGCGAGCGGGGCTCTGAGTGACGTGCACGCGCAGCGCCGCACCGCCGCGTGCAACCGGCCCGGCCGCAGCGGAGCAGCACGGAGCACAGAGCAGCTGCATCGTGGCCAGCGGCGGGCTGGGGCCCGTGTGGCGCGCGCAGCCCGCGCGCCCGTCCGATGGGCGCGCTTCGACGCCGGCGCCCCCGCGCGACGGGCGCGTCGCCGGCAGCCACGCGCCGGCTGGTGCGCCAGCGCGCGGCCGCGCCTGCGAGCTTGGGCGCGAGCCGCACGAGCTGGGGCGCGACCTCAGCGGGCTCTGCGCTGGCCGCGGCGGGCCGCGCGGCCTCGCGCCGTCGGCGGGCGGCGTGCGGCCCGCGGCGGCGGCGGCGCGGGCGCGCGCGGCCGGTGTGCGTGTGTGGCGTGTCGCGTGGGCGCTGTTGGGCGCGCTGGCGCGCGCCGTGGCGCAGTATCGTCGACTTTTGGCGGTGTTTTGTGGCGAGTTGTTCCTCCCCCCCGCTCAACAGTGGGTCTGAGTGGCCCTCCCGGGCCCCCCTAACACGTTGCGGGGGTCACAGGTGCGAAAGGATGGCAGGGTGCGATTTGGCCAAATTTGAGGCATGCTGTACATATTACGCGCAGATGGCTCGACGGGCAACCTCACCGAACGCGCCTCCTTCACCGGAGGTCTTGAGAATAGCACATGTGACGGGAGCTGTCTTGCGCGGCTTCCGGGAACTTGGTCTAGTGGTATGATTCTCGTTTAGGGTACGAGAGGTCGCGGGTTCAATTCCCGCAGTTCCCCTTTTACCTTTTTCGCACCCCAAACCGGGGCGCCCGCTCCTCGATAGCGCGCGGGAGGGCCGCTGGGGGCCGCCGGGCGCCGCCGGGCGCCGCTGCTGCCGCGGCGCCCCCGAAGCCGCTGCCGCACGTCCCGCCGCTGCAGGCTGCGGGCTGCATGGCATCACCCTCCACCTCCCGCCGCCGCCGCTGTGCCACCCGCGCGGAGGCGCGCGCCGCCGTGCCCGGGCGGGGCGCGCAAAGCCACACACCGGCGCGCGGGCCCCGCACACACGTCCCCCGGTCGTCGTCAGTTGGCCGAGCGCTCAGGCCAGCAGTCTTTGTGTGCCCACGAGCTCATGCGTATGCCCCAGGTGCAGCCGTAACGATGCGCAACGACAGTCAAGGTCGGTCCGGCGCGCCCGGAGCTTGCGAGCCGCGTTCGTTGGTTGGACAGCGCGCGTGCGCGCGAAGCGATCAACTGATTAAAGTGAACAGTGCTGCCGCAAGCCGCCGTGCCAGCGCGAGCAGCGAGCCGCGCTCAGAAGCGCCGCACGCCGCTGCTGCTGCCGGCGGCCGCGAGGCGGGCCTGCAGCGCCGCGACGTCCAGGGTCGCGTCGCCCGCGGCGACCGCGGGCGGCGACGTGCTGCTGCTGCGGCCGGGGCCGAGCCGGCTGCCGCCGCCGGACGTGGCCGACGAGCTCCGCGCCGACAGGTAGCTCGCGGGGGCGTCCCCGGTGAAGCTCGCCGCGGGCGACCCGGCCGCGCTGGAGCCGCGGCTGCTCACGCGGCGCCAGCTCGTGCCCGTCGGCGGGCCCGCCTGGCGCGGCTCGCCGGTGGCGCTGGCCATGCTGCGCGGCGGCAGCGCGGCGTTCACGGCCTCGTCGTCGGCGATGGCCATCTCCACGCCGCCCTGCTCCGTCTCCTGCAGCACCGCCGTCTTGCTCTTGAAGCAGCGCGCGAAGCGGCGCGAGAGCCAGCTCTTGCTGGCCTGCGAGTCGATCGCCGCCTCGGCCATCTCCATGGCGTGCAGGATGTCCGCGTCGACCTCCAGCTCGCCGCAGCAGTAGCGGCAGCGCGACGCGGCGAGGCTGATCTCCTCGAAGCAGTACGGGCAGTCCCGCAGGATCGCGCGGTGCTTGAACGCCGCGAATTGCAGCTGCGGCGGCGCGGCGCGCGGCGCGCGTCGCAACGCAGCACAGCGCGCGACGCTCCGCCCCGCCGTGGGCTGCGCCCGCGCGCACCTTTTCGAGCGGCACGACCACCGCAAAGTAGAGCAGCAAGCAGACGAGTATGAAGACGATGAACTCGTTGATGAAGTGCCCGTAGTTGAACGTGCTGCCGTTGAGCTGGAAGCTCAGCTCCTGGAAGTTGGAGCCCCGGAAGATCGCGCCGATCAGGGGCGTGATCCAGTCCTGCGCGCGCACAGCGCGCGCGGCGCGCGCGCTGAGCCGCCGCCAACCGCCCCTGCTGCCGCCGCCCCCGCCGCGCCGCGCCGCGCGCCAGCTGGCCCGCCCCGCCCGCAGCGCCGCGCGCACCGAGGTGGCCGCCGCGATGAGGTTGGTGAACGCCGTGCCCAGCACGACCGCGACCGCGAGCTCCACCACCGTGCCGCGCAGGATGAAGTCCCTGGCGGCGGCGCCGCGGGCGCAGCCCCCGCCCGTGTCGCGCGCTGGCTGCTGCCGCCGCACCGGCAGCCCGCAGCCCGCAGCTCGCAGGCGTGACGCGCGCGCGCGCGCGCGCCGTGGGGTTGCCCGGGCGCACACCTGAAGCCGCGGCCGAGGGAGAAGACGCCCGACAGCCCCGCGTTGGTCGCCGCGCCGACGACGCCGCCCACGCCGCTGCCGACCGCGCCCGCAGCGGCGCCTGCGGCGGCGGCGGCATGGCGCTCGGCTGCCGCCGGCGCCGCCGGCGCCCGCGGCGCGGCGCGGCGCCCCCGCCGCCGCGCGCCGGCGCACCCGCGCCCTTGACGGCGGTGCTCAGGCCCGTGTCGAGCGTCTTCACCGCCGTCGACAGGCCGCTGTCCAGGCTCCTCATGCCCTGCCCCAGGGCTTCCAGCTTGAACTTTACCATCCTGGCCGCGCGCGGCGGCGCGGCCGCGCGGAGCGCCCGCGACGCGGAGCAGCAGCGGCGGCGGGCGCGTGCGCGGCGGGGTGCGCCGGCGGGCGCGCGAGCTGGCCCACGCGTGTCGCAGCCTTCGCCTCTGGTCGCCAGGGAGTGTGTTGCGCGCCGCCCGGCTGAACTGCACTGTCGGTTGCAGCTTGCAAGTGACATCGCGGCTCAGCGCGCCGCCGCGACGCGCCGCGACACCCCGACGTGTCTCTGGCGGCGTCACAATGCTGGCATCATTCACGCGGACGTTGGCGCGCTCATCGTGCTTGCTCCCGGCCTTGCGCGCTGCAGCAGCGTCGACACGCTTGGCGCGCCTCCCGGGAGCTCCCGTGAGCAGATCGGCGCTCACAGCCAGCGCCCGCGCCTCGCCCAGCCAGCGCCGGCGGCAGCAGCAGCGCGTGATGGCCGCCGAGGCCGGCGCGCACAAGCGCAAGGCCGTGAGCATCGGGACGCACTCGGGCACCTTCCACTGCGATGAGGCGCGTGGCGCGGCGCCGGGGGCGGGCCCCCCATTGCAGCGCGGCGCCGGTGCCGGCAGCAGCGCACGCGGCGCGCGCCGAGCGCTGGCCGTGGCGCGGCGGCGCAGGCGCTGGGCTGCTTCATGCTCAAGCAGACGTCGCAGTTCAAGGACTGCAGCATCGTCAGGCGCGCGCGCGCGGCCGCCGTGCGTGCGGGCGCGGCCCGGCGGCCCGACGCCGCAGCCGGAGCCGCCGCCGCTGAGTGCGCGGCGCGCTTGGCGCCGCAGGTCGCGCGACCCCGCGGTGCTGGCCGACTGTGACGTCGTGATTGACGTCGGCGGCGTGTACGACCCCGCCGCCGCGCGCTACGACCACCACCAGCGCGGCTTCGACGAGGTCTTTGGCCACGGCTTCACGACCAAGCTCTCCAGCGCGGGTGCGGCCGCCGGCGCCGCGGCGGCGCGGCGCCCCGGCGCGTGCTCCCGGCGCCGCGCGCGGCTGGCCGCGGGGCGCGCCCCTCCCCGCCCACCGCCCGCCCGCGCTCCGCCCTGCTCGCCGCCAGGCCTGGTGTACAAGCACTATGGGCGGGAGATTGTCGCGGCCGCGATGAAGCTGCCCGAGGGCCACGCCGACGTGGAGGCGGCCTACCTGGCGGTCTACCGCTCCTTCATGGAGGCGGTCGACGCCATCGACAACGGCGTCAGCCAGTTCGACACCGACGCGCCCGCGCGGTGCGCGCGCGGCGGCGATGCAGCGGCGGCGGCGGCGGCGCGGGACCGCGCGCGGGCCGCCCCACGGCTGCCCCACGGCGCGGCGCGGCGCGCACGCAGGTATGTCAACAACTCGACGCTCGCGGCGCGCGTGGCGCGGTTCAACCCCGCCTGGAACGAGGCGTACACCGACGAGACGCTCGACGCGGGCTTTGCAAAGGCCATGGCGCTCGCGGGTGCACGCCGCGGCCGCGGCGGCGCGGGAGCGTGCCGCCTGCCGCGCCGCCGCGCTCACGCGCCCCCGGGCGCGCGCAGGCGGTGAGTTCCTGGAGGCGGTCAAGTACGTGGCGGGCGTGTGGCTGCCGGCGAAGCAGGTCGTCGCGGCGGCCATCCAGGAGCGCCTCACGGTCGACCCCAGCGGCCAGATCGTGGTGCTCAAGGCGGTGCGCCCCGCCCGCCCGCAGCCGCCCGCCCGCCCGCGCCTCGCCCGCCCGCAGCCGCGCGGCGGCGCGCCCTGCCGCCGCCGCGCGCGCCGCGCCGCCACCGCACGCGCACGGCGCCGCGCGCGCCCGCTGCCGCCCACCCCCGCCGCGCCGCGGGGCGCAGGGCGGCGTGCCGTGGAAGGAGCACCTGTTTGCGCTGGAGGAGGAGCTGCGCGTGAGCAGCCCCATCCTGTACGTGCTGTACGAGGACGAGCGCGAACGCAAGTGGCGCATCCAGTGCGTGCCGCCCGCGCCGGGCAGCTTTGAGCAGCGCAAGGGCCTCCCGGCCGCGTGGCGCGGCCTGCGCGACGACGCGCTGTCCGAGGCGAGCGGCGTGCCGGGCGGCGTGTTTGTGCACGCGGGCGGGTTCATCGGCGGCAACGCCACATACGACGGCGCGCTCGAGATGGCGCGCCGCGCGGTCGCGGCGGAGTGAGCGCGCGGACGAGTGAGCGCGCGCGCCGATGCAACACGTGTGCCGCCCCCTCCGGGAGCTGGGGCGGCGGCAGCGTTACACGCGGCCGCGGCGGCGGCGGCGACGCGGGCGCCGCTACTTGTTGCCGTAGCGCTTCAACGCCTCTGCCGGCGCGCCGAGGCGCGTGCCCACGCGGTACTTGTCGTACCGCTCCTGCGATGCGCGCGGGCGGGCGGGGGCGCGGCGCAGGCGCGGCGGCGCCGGCGTCAGCTCAGCGCCGCGCCGCGCTGCAGCCAGGGCGGCGCCGGCGGTCGGGGCGCGCGCCGTGCGCCGCGCGCCGCGGCGCGCCTGCTTGGCGTAGGTGTCCTTGAGCCCCAGGCGGTGCAGCACAAACGCGTAGCGCGCAAAGTTGGAGCGCCGCAGGAAGGCCAGCAGCTTGCGGCGCTGGTTCAGCATGCCCTGCAGCCCCCTGGGCGGCGGCGGCGGCGGCGGCGGTGCGGTGTCGGCGCGGGCGCGTGCGCGCAGGCGCGCCGCCGCGGGGGCCGCACCGCATCGAGTGGTAGTCCTTGCGGTGCTTGATGAAGTGGCCGGCCATGTCTCGGATCTTCTCGGTCAGCAGCGCGACTGCAGGGACCGGCGGGCGCGCGGGACCGGCAGGCGGCGTGATGGGCCGCGCGCTCGCCGGGGCGCGCGGGGCGGCCGGCGGCGCGCGCGGGGCGGCCGGCGCGCACTCTGCACTTCGGGCGACCCCACGTCGCCGTCGGCGCGCTGGAACTCCCGTATGACCTCCAGCTTGCGCGCCTCCAGCTGCTGCCGCCGCCCGCTGTGCACCGCGCTCAGCAGCTGCGGCGCCGGCGCGCGGCGGCGGGGGGCGTGGAGGGCCTGGCAGCTCGGCGCCGCACGCCAGCCGGCGCGGCCCCCTGCCCGGCGCGGCGGCACCACGCGCACCTGTTCCACCAGCTGCGGCTGCGGCTCTGCTGAGCTGGCGGCGTCGCTGCCGGCAGCGGCGCCGTCGTGCGGGCCGCCGCCGTCGCCGATGCAGCCGCTGCTCGTGTGCAGCGCCGCGCCGCCTGCGGGGCCCGGCAGCGGCCGCCGGTCGGCTCGCCGGGCTGGGCGTGGTGGCGTGTCACGCCCGCCGCGGCGCCCGCGCACCTGGCGCCGGCGCTGGGGGCCGCGAGACCGCCCCGAGGGATCGCAGCAGGCCCGCGCAGCTGGCGGACGCAAGCAGCGCCGCCGCGTGCAGGTGCAGCAGGCCAGCGGCGCTGCCCCGCGCCAGCATGGCGCGGCTGCTAACACGGCGCGGCGTGGCCGGCTGGCCGGCGGCGGCAGCAGCGAAAGTGGCGGCGCTGCGGCGGGCGCGGGGCTGCGGGCGTTGCGTGCGAAGAGGGCCTGCCGTGGTCGTGTCAATTGGACGGCGGCGCCGCCGGTGCCGCGCCCACACGCGCCGCCGCGCCGCCGAGACCTCGCGCTGCGCCGCGCCGCCGGCCCGTCACTTGGGCGTGAACGGCACCGCGGTGAAGGAGTCGTTCCAGCGCTTGTACGCGAGGTGGTAGCCAAACTCCTTGATGAGCAGCTTGATGCCCTCGCTGTGAAACTCCTTCGCCGACTCGTAGATGCTCTGTATCTCCTCGAGCAGCCGCTTGTACTGGCTCTCAAACGCCCCGCCGTCCTGGTTGGCTTCAAAGTTGGCCTGCGAGGGAAGGCGCGGCGGCGGCGCCGCCGCCGCGCTCGCGCCGGCCGCGCGCCGCGCGCGCGCGTGTGGGGGGGGGCCGCCTGGCCGCCGCCGGCCGGCCGGCGGCCAGGCGCCGCGCTCACGATCCAGGCGCGGTTCTTCTCGATGCGGTCCTGCACGTCGGCGCGCTGCGTCTGCAGCTTGGACAGGTAGGCCTCGAACTCCTTCTTGCCCTTGAGGTCCTCCTTGAGCTCTGCGCGGGCGAGCGAGAGGCGGGGCGAGGCGGGAGCCTGGTCGCCGGCGCCGGCTGGCCGCGCGGCCGAGCCAGTGCTGGCTGGCTCTGCCGCCGCCCCGGAGCTGCCCCTCAGCCACCACACAGCACCGCCACACCGGCGTCAAGCTGCTTGAGCCGGCGCTTGAGGCTCTCCGCCGTGCCGCCGATGCTGCTGGTCGCGAGCTTGAACGAGTCCGCCTGCTGCTGCGCCAGCGCGCGCGCCTCCGCGGCGCTCATGGCGGACCCGTTGTGGGACGTGCACGCACGACCGAGGGCTGGCCGGCCCGCCGGCGCGGCCGGCGCCGACCGCGCGCGGAGCTGCTGTGCGCCGCCGCTGCTGCGTTGGCGGCGCCGCGCTGTCCCGCGCCGCAGGCGGCCGTGCCGCGCGTGATACGGGGGAGCGGCGAGACGAGCGTTCTCCCGGGCGGTCGGAGCGGTCCGTCCGTGGGCCGTGCGCGAGCGCGGCGCGGGTTCAACGCGGTCCGCTGCTCATGGGCGGGCAGCTGGCGGGGAGGCTTCGCGCGGCGGCGCGGGTGCGAGGGGATGCCTGAGGCCGCAGGCGCCTCCGTGGGGGTCGGTCGCGGGCGGGCGGGCGGCGCGCGAGGGCCGGAGCTCTGCCACGGTGCGCGAGGTCTCAGCGGCCGGCGCGTGCTGCGGCTGCCGGCGGCGGCTGCCGGCGCGCCGCTGAGGGGGCGCTGCCCGCGGGGGGTGACACACCGAGCTGGTTACCGTGGCCGACGCTCCTGACAATGGGTCATGTCGCCGCCAGGGCCGCGCGCGACACGTGCAATCAATCGCCCCGCCCGCCGCCCACGCACATGCGCGTGCCTGTTGTGTTCTCTCGCCGCTAGCAAAAAAGAAGGTTGGTTTCGATGCAAAATGCGTCAAGCCTCTCGACAGCAGCGGCCGACCGCTCAGGCGCGCGTGCGCCGCGCGCCCGCGCTGGCGGGCCGTAGCGCGGCGCCGACCCGGCGCCGCGCCCAGCCAGCGCCGCCAGCTCTCAACCGCCGCGGGCGGCGCCAGCTGCTGCTGCTGCGCTGCCGCCGCCGCCGCCAGCCGCTGCTGCTGCCACGGCCGCTGCCGCCGCTGTCGCGCGCTGCAGGGGCAGCGGCGGGCACGCCGGCGCGCGCAGCTGGGCCGGGGGCGGGCCCCGCGCTCGCGTGCGCGCCCCGCTGCGCCAGCGCCGGCGCGAGGAGGAAGCCCAGCCAGAAGGATGCCGCCGCCCTGTCACACCGGAGGCAAGCCGCCAAGTGCATTATAGCTAAGCACTCGAGCACGGCAGGCTCGGGGCTGCTCCGGGTGCAGGGCGGGGCTGCAGCTGCGCCTCTAGCGAGGCTAGCGAGCTGCTCCTTCAGGCCGGCGTTCTCCTGCGCCAGGCTGGCCAGCAGGGCGCGCATCTGCGCGTTCTCCGCCTCCAGACCGGCCATGCGCTCCTCCATGTCCACCAGCTGCTCCTTCTTGCGCTCGCGGCTGCGCGCGGCGGTGATGCGGTTCTTGGCGAGCCGCCGCTGGCGGCGGCGCTCCGCGGGGTCGTCGATGGACCGCCAGTCGACCTCGGGCGCCTTGCGCTTGGCCGCCGCGAGCTGCTGCTTGGTCGGCGCCGCGGCGGCGGCGCCGCCGCCGCCCTGCTGCGCGCCCGCCGCCGACGAGGCGCGCGGCGGGCGCGCGGCGGCGCGCGCCGCGCCGCTGCGCAGGCTCAGCTGGCTCGCGAGCGGCGCCGGCAGCGCCGAGGCGTCGCTCGACGCGGGCAGGCTGCTCGTCGCCAGCGGGCTGCCCGGGGCGCTGCCGCCGCCGCTGCGGCAGGCGGCCGCGCTGTCGTCGCTGCTGCTCGTCGACGCCGCGCGGCTCGCAAGGCGGGGCCGGCGCTGCGCGCGCCGCGCCGGCGCCGGCGCCGCCGGCGGCAGCGCCGCGCCGCCGCCGCACGCGAGCGCCGTGGTCACCACGGGCGCGAGCAGGGGCGGCAGCTGCGCCGCGGGCGCGAACGCGGGCGCGAACGCGGGCGAGCCCGCCGCGCAGCTGCTCGTCGCCTCGGGCGAGCCCGGCAGCGCCGCGTCGGGGATGAGCGGCAGCGGGCCCGTGAGGTCGCTCTCGGCGAGGAACTCCAGGAAGTCGGGCGAGGACAGGTCGGGCAGGTCGTGGTCGTCCATGGGGTCGAGCGCCTCCAGCCCCGCCGGCCACAGGGCGTCGCCGAGCAGGCCGCCGCAGGCCGCCGCCGCCGCCACCGCCATGGGGGCCTGCTGCGCCGCTCGCGACGGGGGGTGCTGCCTACGTCGTCGAACGCCCCGGCGTCGAAGTCCTGCGCGGCGGGGGGGACACGTCGGCGCGCGGAGGTGAGGGACAGCGCGCCATCTCCGCAAACGCCGGCTCCGCCGCGCCGCCCGGCCCGCTGGCGCGCCGGCGCCGCGCGCAAGCGACGCGAGCGCGGCGCACGCGCCCAACCCGGCGGCGCGGGCCCCGGCGCGGCGCGTGGGCGCGACGAGCGCCGCGGCAGGCCGGGCGAAGCTTCCACCGCCCGCCGCACCTGCTCAGCTCGACGCGCCGCTGCGTCGGGCGCGCCCGGACCGCATGCGCACGCCACGCGCTGCGCCGGGGCGCTGATCGGCGACGGCGGAGGCGGGGCGGAAGCTGCGCCGCAAGAGTGCGCGCGCTGGTCAGAGGACCGGTCCAGGCGCAAGGGGAGGTCGCTGGGGGCGTGTCCGAGCGGGCGTCTGAGCGGGCAGTGGCCGGGGGACGGCATTTGGGGCGGGCGAGCAAGGACACGCTGTCCCCCTTGGTTTTAGGGCGGCGCGCCCCAGGCGCCCCCACCGCGCGCAGCGCCGTGCCTGGACGAACCGTGGGCGGCGGCGCCCGGGCGGCCGCACGGGCGCGGCGGCGGCCGCGGTCAACCGCTGCCCGCGGCGGCGTGCGCCCTGCGGCGAGCGTCGCCGTGCGTGCGGAGCGGGGGCAAGCGCGTTCTGGCTGCCGCGCGGCGCCGGCGCCGGCGGCGCTGGGGCGGGCGGCCGCGCTGGTCGCTGCTCTTTGCCGCGCTGCGGGCCGGTCGGGGTGCCGTCGCCGCCCAGGCACCGGCCGCCGCCAGCTCTGTCTGCGACGCCGCCGCCGCCGGGCAGCCGCGAGCAGCCGGCAGCCGCGCGGCGCGCGCCGGCCGCTGAGACCTCTCTGTGGCAGGGCTCCGGCCCTCGCGCGCCGCGCGCCCGCCCGCGGCCGACCAGCACGGAGGCGCCTGCGGCCTCAGGCATCCCCTCGCACCCGCGCCGCCGCGCGAGCCTCCCCGCCAGCTGCCCGCCCACGAGCAGCGGACCGCGTTGAACCCGCGCCGCGCTCGCGCACGGCCACGGACCGTCCGTTTCGACCGCCCGGGAGCACGCTCGTCTCGCCACGCCCCCGTATCACGCGCGGCACGGCCGCCTGCGGCGCGGGACAGCGCGGCGGCGCCGGCGCAGCAGCGGCGGCGCGTCTCCGCGCGCGGTCGGCGCCGCGCCGCCCGCAGCAAGCTGCTAGGCCAGCTGTTGCTGCGCGGGCAGCAGCATGTCGAAAAACACGGAGGCGGTGAAGGTGCGGCGCGCCGCACGCGCCTGCTGTCGCGCGCGCCCGGGCGGCGCCCACTCGGCGTGCGCCCCTCCCGGCGCCGCAGGTGGTGGTGCGGTGCAGGCCCCTCAACGACAAGGAGAAGCAGGATGGCCGGCAGCGCATCGTGGACATGGACGCGCGGCAGGGCCAGGTCCTGGTGCGCGGCGCGGCGGCGGCGCGCGGCGCGTCCGCGCGCGGCGCGTCCGGGCGCGCAACGGCCCCGCGGCGCGCGGGGCTGCCGCTGGCCGACCGCGCGCGCTGTGCGCCGCCGCAGCTGCGCAACCCCAAGTCGGACGAGCGGGAGCCGCCCAAGTCGTTCACCTTTGATCAGGCGCGACGGGGGCGGCGGTCAGCGCGCGCGGCGCGAGCTGGCGCTGCGGGCGGCAGCGCCAGCCGACCCGCGCCGCGGGTGTCAACAGCGCGGGTGCCCGCGCCCCCCGCCTGGCCGCTCCCCCGCCGCAGGTGTACGACTGGAACAGCGAGCAGGGCACCATTTTCGAGATCACCGCCAAGCCCATCATCGACGCCTGCATGGGCGGCTACAACGGTGCGGGCGCCGCGGCGCCGGTGGCTGGCAGCGGGGCGCAGCTCGGACGGACCCTGCGCGCGCCTCGGCGGCGCCGCGCGCGCGCGCGGCGCACCATGCGACCCGCCCTGGCCGCGCCGCCCGCGCAGGCACCATCTTTGCGTACGGTCAGACGGGCACGGGCAAGTCGTTCACCATGGAGGGCCGCGACGAGCCGCCCGAGCTGCGCGGCATCATCCCCGCGACCTTCAACTACGTCTTCGACACCATCGCCCAGCAGGGTGCGCGGCGGCGGCAACGGCGGCGCGCCCGCGCCCGCGCCCGCCGCACGCGGCCAGCGCGCGCCGCGCGTCACTGCCGCGCGCCCGCGCCCGGCCCGCGCGGCGCGCAGGCGGCGCGGCGGAGTTCCTCGTGCGCGCGAGCTACCTGGAGATTTACAACGAGGAGATCCGGGACCTGCTCTCCAAGAGCCCCGACGCGCGGCTGGAGCTCAAGGAGCACCCCGACCGCGGCGTGTACGTGCGCGACCTCATGCAGTTTGTCGTCAAGAGCGCGGCGGAGGTCAACAGCGTGCTGCAGGTGCGCGCGTGTGTGTGTGCGTGCGTGTGCACGCGGCGCACGGCCGCTGGCCCACGCGCCCCCGCTGGCCCACGCGCGGCCGTGCTGGCCCACGCGCCGCCGCCGCCGCCGCCGCGCGCGCCGTGCCGCACAGGTGGGCAAGAAGAACCGCTCCGTCGGCGCGACGCTGATGAACCAGGACAGCTCGCGCTCGCACTCCATCTTCACCATCACCATCGAGGCCGCCGAGCGCGCGCCCCCGGCGGCCGAGGGCGCCGGCCACATCCGCGTGGGCAAGCTCAACCTGGTGGACCTCGCCGGCAGCGAGCGGCAGAGCAAGACGGGCGCGACGGGTGCGGCGCGCGCACACGCGCGCGCGCGCGCGCGCGCGCGCGGGGTGCTGCGCGGCGGGGGCCGCCCGCGGCGCTGCCGTGCGCCGCCCGCCGCGACCGCGCCGCGGCCTGCCGCCCCGGCTGTGCCCGGGCCGCCCCGTGCGGCCGCAGGCGAGCGGCTGAAGGAGGCGGCCAAGATCAACCTCTCCCTCAGCGCGCTCGGCAACGTCATCAGCGCGCTCGTGGACGGCAAGAGCGGGCACATCCCCTACAGGCGCGCCGCGCCCGGCGCCAGGCTGACGGGCGGCGTCCGAGCTCAGCGGCGACCCGGCCGCGGCGCCCCCCGCCGCGCGCGCGCGCGCGCAGGGACTCCAAGCTCACGCGCCTGCTGCAGGACAGCCTCGGCGGCAACACCAAGACCGTGATGGTCGCCAACGTCGGCCCCGCGGACTGGAACTACGAGGAGACGCTCAGCACGCTGCGCTACGCCAACAGGCGCGCGCGCGCGCGCGCGCGCGCGCGCGCCCGCGCGCCGCGCCGGCCGGGGCGCCGCTTCGACGCCGGTCGGTCGTCACGCGGCCGCGCTCGCCTGCTCGCAGGGCCAAGAACATCACCAACAAGCCGCGCATCAACGAGGACCCCAAGGACGCCATGCTGCGCGAGTTCCAGGCGCGCCGCCGCAGCGCCACCGCGCGCAGCATGCGCGGCGCCGCTGGGCGCGGCCGAGCTCGGCGACCGCCCCGCAGGATGAGATATCGCGCCTCAAGGCGCAGCTGGCGGCGCGCCAGGGCGGCGGCGCGGCCGGCGACGGCGCCGACGTGCAGGCGCGCCGGTGGGAGGAGGGCGAGCCAGCCGCGCACGCGCCGGCCGCCGGCTGGCTGGCCGCGGGCTGACCCGGTGCGCTGAGCAGCGCCGGCCCGCCGCGCAGGTCGTCGAGCGCGTGGTGGAGGTGGAGCCCGACAAGGCGACGCTGGTGCAGCAGCTGCGCGCGCAGATGCGGGCGGAGATGGCGGCGCAGCAGCAGCAGCAGCTCGAGGGCCAGGCGCTGGAGGCGGCGCGCGCGGATGCGGAGGCCCGCGCGCGGCAGCAGCTCGAGGTGCGGCCGGCGGCGGGCGGCGGCCCAGCACGGGCGCCGCCCAGCGCGCCGCCGCTCCAAGGGCGTGTGCGCAGCCGCACGAACCGCTGCCAGCTGCCGCCAACCGCCGCCGGCGCCAACCGCCGCAGTCGCTGATGGCGGCGAGCGACGCGACCGAGGAGCAGCGGCGCGCGCTGCGCGAGGACCTGAAGCGCCAGATCGCCGACATGCGCGCGCTCGAGGCCGCCGCGGTGCAGGAGCGCAGCGAGCAGCAGGAGCTGCTCGAGCGCATCGCCGCGATGGAGAGCAAGGCGCGGCACGCCGCGGCGCGCGGCGCTGGCGGCAAGGCCTCGCCGCGCGCGGCGCCTCGCCGCGCGCGGCGCCGCGCCGCGCGAGCGCGCGCCCCGCCCTGCCCTGCCCGCCGCGCGGCCGCCAGGTGCTGCACGGCGGCGAGAACCTGCTGGACAAGGTGGAGGCGCTGAAGCAGCGCAGCGCGGCGACCAAGACGCAGCTCGAGGTCGCCGCGCGGCAGCAGGCGGAGCAGCGGCGCCGCCTGGAGCAGCTGCAGCTGGAGCGCCTCGACCTCAACGCGAAGTACAGCAGCCTCGAGGCGCGGCGGCGCCAGCGGCCCCGGCGGCGGGCGGGCGGGCGGGCGGGCGGGCGGGCGCGGGCGGGCGCGCTGACCGGCCGCGCTGGTCGCGCTGGCCGCGCAGGAGGAGGTCGCGCAGAAGGGCGCGCAGCTCGCCGCGCTCGCGCGGCGCTACCGCGAGCGCCGCGCGGAGGCGGCGGACGTGTCGGCCCAGTTCCAGGCGGAGCGCGAGGACCTGCTGGCCGACTACCGCGCGCTGAGCCAGCAGGTCAAGCTCAAGAATCTGGCCATCGCCGCCTTCATCCCGCCGCCCTACCAGGACCTCATCAGCAGCGCGGCACAGTGGCGCGAGTACGACGAGGCCTGGGCCATCGCAAACGTCGCCGCCGCGGGTGCGCGCGCGGCGCCGTGCGCGCGCGCGGGGGCGAGGCAGGGCGCCGCGGCGCGCGCGCCGCCTGCGCCGACCTTGCGCGCGCGCGCCCCGCAGGCAACAGCGTGCGCCTGCAGCGCGAGCTCGACCAGGCGGCGGCGCCGCCGGGGGCGCAAGCCTTTGACCTGGCGCGCTTTGACTGCGACCGCCTGCAGCGCGCCTACCTGAGCCTCGCGGACGCCGCCGGCGCAGAGCAGGCGCAGCCCAGTGGCAGCAGCAGCAGCAGCAGCGCCGCGGCGTGCGGCGCGAGCGGCCGGCCCGCGTCGGCGCGCCGCACGTCGCAGTCGGCGGCCGGCATCGCAGCGTGCGGCGTCAGTGCGCGCCCCGGCTCGGCCGCAGCGCGGCGCACCAAGGAGCTGCTGCTGTGCGCGGCAGCGGCAGGCCCTGCCGGCGGCGGCGCGCTGCAGCTGAGGGGCCGCGGCGGGGCTGGGTCGCTGCTGGACGGCGTCGCCGCCGGGCGTGGCGGCGGCGGCCCGGCGGCGGCGGGCGACCAGCAGCCGGCGCCCAGGGCGCGCGGCCTGGTGCGGGGCAGCACCGACGCGGTGCGCTGCTCGGCGCGGCCGCCCAGCCGGGGGCTGTGAGGGTGCGAGGCGGTCACGGTCACGGCGGGGTTCACAAGAGCTCTTGGCTCGTGCGGTAATCGCGGCGCCGGGTGTTGTACAACGTCAGCCCGCGCGCAGGGCGGCAGGCCGGGCTAGTGGCGGGGGGCGACCGCAGAGGGCAGGCACGCGGCGTGAGGTTGGAAGCGCTTGGGGCGCCGGGCCGCGGCGGCGGCTCGGGCGCACCGCCGGGCCCGGGCGGCGCACGCGAGCGCGCGTGCGATGCACGTAGACACAGTGGTGCAGACCCAGTGCACAGTTGAAGCGCAGTGCAGCCGGGCACGAGTCGTGAGGTTTGTCAGTCAGCCCCGCGCCGCCGACCGCGAGGGCACGGGGCGCGGGCAGTCAGCGCTCGCTCCATGCGGCGGCGCGCCGTCGCGTGGCGCCGGCGGCCGCGCGCCGTCGACAGTCAGGGCGTGGGGGCCGTCGGCACGTGCGGCCGCCGCAGCGGAGGCACAGGCCCTGCACTGCCGTCGCACGGCGCGGTCATGGGCGCGTGCACCTGGCGATGCCGCCAACAGCAATGGCGTTCCTATCAGCTAGCTGCGATGCGCTCACTCGCCCAGCCCCAACACCCCGGCGCCGGGCCGCCCAGCTGGCGGCTGCGTGGGCGCCGCAGCCGGCGGCGGCGGCGGGCCGACGTGGGCGACGCCGGGGTGTTGAGGAAACCACAGTCCGGGATGCCCGGCCACGGGCGCCACCAGCATCGCCTGCGGGCCCAGGCCCGCCCGCATCTGCGCGGCGGCCTCGGCCGACCGCTGATGCGCCTGCGGCGCAGCGCTCGCGCTGGCGCCGCCTGTGGTGGGCGGCTGCTGCTGCGGCTGCTGCGGCTGCTGCGGCTGCTGCGGCTGCTGCGGCTGCTGCGGCTGCTGCGGCTGCTGCGGCTGCGGCGGCCCGCCCTCGACGACCGGTGGCGGCACGGGCTGGTGCATGCCGGCGCCGTCGTGCGCGTGCTCCGGGGCGCCCCCGGCTGCTGGGGAGCGCCGCCGCCCGCCCAGCCGCCGCCGCCGCCGCCGGGCGGCGTGAGCGGCCAGAGCACGGGCGCATAGAACGCGCCCGGCGGGAAGCCAGGCACGTAGCTGGGCGGGCCGCCGCCGTGCGGGGCCTGCCCCGCCGGCGCCTGCGGGTCGGCCGGCGCGCCCAGCTGCGCGGACCACGGGTCCCCGCCGCCGCCGGCGTGCGGGTGGCCCGGGCCCGCCGGCTGCTGAGTCGCCTCCGGCACGTACGCGGCCGGGAAGTGCAGCGGGGGCCCGTACGCCGCGGGGTGGCCCAGCAGCGGCACCATGCCGGCGTAGCCCCCCGGCGGCGCCGGCGGCAGCTCGGTGGTCACGTGGCCCTCCCGGATGCTGCTCGCCGGCTCCGGCGCCAGCGGGTGGCTGTGCGGCGGCCCGCCGGCGCCCGCGGCGCCGGGCCAGGGGCTCGCGCTGCGGCTCGCCGCGGGGCTGCCCCTGAAGCGCGCGTCCTGGGGCGGGTCGTCGTACACCACAAACTCGCGGCTCACAAACGCCGCGTTGGGGACCATCAGCCGGCGGCGTCCGTCCCTGGGACGGCGGGTCGGGGATCAACGGGGGCCAGGCGGCCGATGGGCCGCGGACGGGACGAGGCGGCGTGCCCGCGCCGCCGCCGCCCCGCCGCCCACCTGAGCACCGTGTAGCGCAGGTCGACCTTCTCGCACACGCCCTCAAACCAGCCCTGCATGCCCGCGGGCGCGCCCGCCGCCGCGCCGGCGCGCCGCGCGCCGTCGGGCGGCGCGATGGGGACGGCGCAGCTCACGGCGACGACGTCGCCCAGCCGCACGGGCTGCACCAGCACCAGGTAGAAGCCTGGCGGCGCGGCGCGGAGCCCGGCACGGGCGCTGAGCGGCTGGCGCGGCCGGCAGCCGGCGGCCGTGGCACGCGTGCCGCGCGCCGCGCGCACCGGCGATGAGGTTTTGGAGCAGGTCGCGCGACGCGATCGCGACGACGACGCCGGTCGGCAGGAGGAGCGTGGAGATGTTGAGGCCGAGGCAGGAGAGGACGAGGATGCCGGCGAGCAGCAGGCTGCTGACCTGACGTGCGCGAGCGCGCGCGGGCGCGGGCACGGGCGCGGGCGCGGCGTCGCCGCCACCCGGCAGCGGCCAGTGGGCCCCGCCGGCCACGCGGCGGCGGCGGGCGGCGGCGGGCGGCGGCGGCGGCGGCGGCGGGCGGCGGCGGCGGCGGCGCACCTCGGTGGTCATGCGCAGCCCGGCAGAGGTGCGCGCGTCGATGCGGCCCTGCACGCGCAGCGCGAGCCAGGTATTTTGCATGACGGCGTTGGCAAACCACACGAGCCAGAGCAGCACGACCAGCAGGCCGAGGCGGGGGAAGATGAAGCTCGCGTTGCGCTTGATGGTGTTGAGCGCCATGCCCGTCCCCAGCAGCAGCGGCGCGAGCGACACGAGCGACACCTGGCTCGCGAGCGCGCCGCCCTGCGTGAGCAGCAGCGCCGCGAGCGCGGGCAGGCGCACGCTCCAGTTCGCGACCGCGGCGGAGATGCGAATCGACTTGATGAGCGGCAGCTCCCACAGGAAGTGGAGCTTGGCCATCGGCCCCTCGGGCAGCTCCGCCGCCTGCGCGGCGGTGTGGTGGCGGCGCGGGTGTGGGTGTGCCATACGCCGCAGCCGCGGCGGCCGCGCGTGCTGCGCGCACCATCTTTTGCAGCCGGTGCCGCGCGCGCGCCGGGCTGACGTGAGTGAGCGGCTGCGTCGCCAGGAGCAGCAGCGCGCCGAGCGGCTGCAGCAGGCGCAGCGCGAGGCCGATGACGGCCATCCACGCCGCCACCGCGGCGCCGACCACGCCGCCGCCGGCGTCGTCCGCGGCCGCGCGGCGCCTGTGCTGCGCCCGGCGCGGCGTCTGGTCCGGCACGGCGTCATCCTCGTAGTCGTCGGAGTCCAGCGCCCGCCGGGCGCCCCACGGGCCCCCCAGGGCCGCGGCGCGGCCCTGGGCGGGCGGCGCGGCGGCGCGCAGCGGCCGCGGCCGCGCCGGCGCGCCGCGGGCGCCCGGCAGCGGGCGCCGCGCGCGCAGGAGCGCCGTCTCCATCCGAGCTCACGGCCCTGCGCCGCACATCATGGCCGGCGCCGCCGGCGGCGCGCGGCGGGCGGCGTTGTTGCCTCAGCTGCCGCCGGTGGGCGTTATGAATCGTGGCGCGGCCGCGTGGCGCAGCGTGATGATCGCACGTGCGTGGTGCCGTGCGGGCTGCGGGCGAGCGCGGGGCGCAGGCGACAGCTGGTTCGAGCACGCCCTGAGCCGCGCGTGCCACCAAGCCTCCCCCCGCCGCGCGAATGGGTGCGGCAA
This sequence comes from Scenedesmus sp. PABB004, assembly GCA_014905635.1. Classification (NCBI taxonomy): domain Eukaryota; kingdom Viridiplantae; phylum Chlorophyta; class Chlorophyceae; order Sphaeropleales; family Scenedesmaceae; genus Scenedesmus; species Scenedesmus sp. PABB004. The sequence continues at coordinate 2,276,900 of CM026547.1, read as the reverse complement.
CGATAGCAGAGCGTCCCGCGACCGCGCCCGCGAGCTTGCTGGCCTGCTGCTGCCGCGCCGAGAAGGAGGCCGCCCCGACCGCCGCTCCCGTTCGGCCTGCCGTGCGTCGTGTGCCGCGAACGATGCGCGCGGCCGCCGGCAGTCGATGCGGCGGGCGGCTGGCCGGCGCGGCGGCGCCGCCGCTGCTGGCGCCGGCGCTGCTGCTGGCGCCGGCAGCGCCGCGGCGCTGCGCCTGCGCGCGCGTTGAGGCCGCGGGCAAGGGCTTTGGCAGCCTGGTCAAGTCGCCGTCCAAGAAGGACTTTTGGAAGTGCGCCGCGCGCGGCAGCGGGCGGGCGGCGAGCAGCGGCGCGCGGCTGGCGGCGAGCAGCGGCGCGCGGCCGGCGGCTGGCGGCTGCAGGGGCGGCAAGCAGCGGCGGTGGCCCACGCACGCACACCGCCCGCGCCTGCCCCGTCCGCGCCGCAGCGGGCGCGAGCCGCTGAAGCCGTTCCGGGTGTCGCCCATGCGCGTCGTGCCGCCGGGGATAGCGCGCCCGCCGTACGCCGACAGCGGGCTGCACCCGCCCGTGGAGATGCGGCCGCAAGTGCACACGCCCGAGGTGCGCCGCGCCCGCAGCAGCCGCCGCGGGCGCGGCGGGGCGCGCGGGGGGCGAGGTGCGCGGCCGCACGACCGCGCCCCCACGCCGCCGCGGCACGGCGCCGCGCCGCTGGCAGGGCCTGGTCAAGATGCGCGCGGCGTGCCGGCTCGCGGCGGACGTGCTGAACCGCGCGGGTGCGCTCGTCGCGCCGGGCGTGAGCACGGACGACATCGACGCGGCGGTGCACGAGATGGCGCTCGCGGCGGGCGCGTACCCGTCGCCGCTCAACTACGGGCGCTTCCCCAAGAGCGTCTGCACGAGCGTGAACGAGGTCATGTGCCACGGCATCCCCGACAAGCGGTGCGCCGCGCGTGGGCGCGGCGCCAGCGGTGCTGCGCGCCGGCGCGGCGCGTTGGCGCGGTTGCGCGCGCGACGGCGGGCGCCGGCCGCGCCCCGACGGCGCGCCGTGCCGCCCGCGCCGCCGCGTCGTGGCAGGGAGCTGCGCGCGGGTGACATCATCAACATCGACGTCACCGTCTTCCTCGACGGCCACCACGGCGACACGTCGCGCACCTTCTGCGTCGGCAAGCCCTCCCCCGCGGCGCAGCGCCTGATCGCGGCGAACGAGGAGGCGCTGGCGGAGGCCATCAAGGCGCGGCGCGCCGCTGGCGGCGGGCGCGCGGCGGGCGCGCGGCGGGCGCGGGCGCGCGTTGCGCGTCGTGGCGGCTGCGCTGTGCTGGCCGCGGCGCGGGCGTGGCAGCCCACTGGCCGCCTGCTGCGCGGCGCAGGTGTGCGGCCCGGGCGTGCCGGTGTCGGCGATCGGCGACGTGTGCGAGGCGGTGGCGGCCAAGCACAAGCTGACCGTCGTGCGCGACTTCATCGGCCATGGCGTCGGCCGCGTCTTCCACGCCGCGCCCGAGGTGCTGCACCACAAAAACAGCAAGCGCGACAAGATGCAGGTCCGCGGCGCGCGGCGCGCGGACCGGCGCGGCGTGGCCGCCGGCAGCGCGCGCGCCCGACCCGCGCGCTGCCGCCGCCTCACGCCCCCGCCGCGCGTGGCGCGTGGCGCCGCGGCGCAGGTGAACCAGACGTTCACGATTGAGCCCATCTTTGTGGAGGGCAGCAACAAGGTGCGCATGTGGAAGGACGACTGGACCGCGACCACCATCGACGGCGGGCTCGCGGCGCAGTGCGAGCACACCATCCTCATCACGCCGGGCGGCCACGAAATCCTGACGCTCGCCTGAGCGGCGGTGCGGGACGCGGGTAACTCGCGCGGCCCCCGCCCGCGCGCCGGGTCCCCGCGCGCCCCCGCGGTCAGCCGTCCGCCGCCGCCGGCGGCAGCTGTGTCGGCGGCTCCAGCGCTCGCTGCTGCTCGCCGGCCGCCGCCGGCTGCTGCTTTGGCTGCGGCTGCTGCGGCGGGCCGCCCGCCGCCTGCGACTGCGAGCGCGCCGCCAGGGCGTACAGCAGCGGCCTGCGGCGCGCACGGGCACACGCGGGCGGCGTCAGGCGCCGCGGCGCGGCACGCGCGGGCGGCGGCAGCGCGCGCGTGGCCGGGGGCTCACACTTGCTGCGTGTGCGGCGCGTCAGCGATGCAAAGGTGCCGCGCCAGGAACTCGCGGTTGAACGGCCGCGCCGCGGGCTGCCCGCTCTCTGCGCGGCGCGGCGGGCGGCGCGGCGGCGGCGGCGGGCGTGGGACGGCGGCGGCCTGCCCGCTCGCGGCGCGGGGCGCCGCGCGCTGCGCCTGGCGCCGCGCCGCGCGCCTGCGTGCGCGGGCGTGCCGGGCGCCTGTCTGCGGCGGGCGGCGCACCGGGGATGAAGACCGACAGCGTGTCGCGCAGGCCGTTGAAGATGAGGTACTCGCGGATGAGCTCGTTGACCACCAGGCTCTCGTCACACGGCTCCGGCCGCGCCTCCTCCTGCGGGCGGGCGCGCCCGCGGCGGCGCGCCCGCGTCGGCGCCCGCACGCCGCCCGGCGCGCCTGCGCTGAGGTGCGGCTCGCTCGCCGCACCTCGGCTTCCAGCAGGATCTTGAATACCTGGCTGCGCACCGCGGACTGGAGGCCCCGCAGCGCGCCCTTGCGCTCGAGCGTGTCCTTGACGGCTGCGGCGCGGTGCGCGCGCGAGCAGCGGCGTCGGCGCGCGCGTGGCGAGCCAGCGCTGCTGCCCGCGGGGCCGCCGGCGCTCAGCAGCCCGCACCGTCCTTCAGCTCCGCCACCGACGCCATCGGGGGGCGCTGGCGGGCTGGCGGCGGCGTGCGCGGGAGCAGCGTCGGCGCGCCGACGCCGGTGGAGCGTGTTCTGGAGCGAGAGACGCCGGGCGCGGTCGGGAGTGGCCGGGGGTGGCCCTGCGGTGGTGCCCTGCGCAGCCCAGCCCGCCGCGCAGGTTTCGTAGCGCGTCACGCCGCACGCGCCGCTGCCACGCGCACCTTCAACCACCAGGGCGGCGGCCGCCCGCTCTCGCCGCGCGCATCGGAGCCACCCGCGCAACGCCGCGCGCCGCCGCGCCCAGCGCCGGCCCGCCGCCACCTCCGACGCCCCACGTCGGCGCTGCTCCGCCGCACGCGTCCTGCGCAGCCATGCGGGCCCTCACGCGCGGCGCCCAGCGCTGCCCTGGACCGGCTCCAGCAGCGACGGCAGCGACAGCAGCAGCGGCAGCACGGCACGGCGCGGCGGCAGCGGCAGCAGCACGGCGGCGCAGCGCGGCGCCGCGGCGGCGCGTCGTGGCGGCCGCCGCCGCCGACCGGCCGCAGCAGCCGGCGACCGCGTCGCTGGAGGAGCTGGAGGTCGCGGTGCCCGAGGAGCAGCGCCCCGTGAACGAGCTCGCCGCGCTGCGCGCCGCGCCGTTCATGGCGTGGGCGGCGCTGCCGCTCGGCGCGTTCACGTCCCGCCTCGGCGGCGTGTTTGCGGGCTGCACGCTGCTGCTCAGCGCGCCGATCGCGCAGCAGACGTTTGCGCCCGACCGGCAGCCGCTCGAGTTTGTGCTGAGCGCCGCGACGGGCAGCCTGGTGGTCACGGGGGTGCTGATGCTTCGCCTGTATCTTGGGTGGTCGTACGTCGGCGGCCGCCTGCGGGACGCGGCGATCCCGTACGAGGAGTCGGGATGGTGCGCCCCGCCCGGCCCCCCGCCCCGCGCGGCGCGGCGCGGTCGACCTGCTGCTGCCTCGCGCCGCGGCGGCCGGCGCCGAGGGCACGGGGAGCGGGGGCCGGCCGAGCCTGAGGGACGCGCCCGCCCGCTGCGGCGCGCGCGCGCGCGCAGGTACGACGGGCAGACGTTCGTCAAGCCGCGCGCGGTGCTCGCGCGCGATCGCCTGCTCGCGGCGTACGAGGTCAAGCCCGTGCTCGCCGTGCTGCGGCGGACGCTGCTCGGCCTCGCGGGCACGCTGCTCGCGTGCAGCCTGCTCCTGGGGGGGCTCATCCGCGCCGGCACCGACGCGGACGGCGTTTACGTCGGTGCGGCGCGGCGGCGGCGGAGCCCGCGCCGCGCCGCGCGGCGCCCCGGCGGTCGTTGGCCGACGCGCGCCGCCCCGCGCCCGCCGCCGTGCAGGCAGCGCCGCGCGGCCCATGCCACGGCAAGTCACCGCGGACGGCGTGCTGTACGGCCGGCGCGGCGACCTCTCGCAGCTCGCCGGCGACGACGAGCTGGCAGCCGAGGAGGCAGAGGCTCAGAAGGGCGTGCCTGGCTACTGCGGCGACCGCCTGCTGCGGGCGTACGCGGGCGGCAGCATGTGTGCCAAGTTTGATCGCTGAGGGCGCGCGTGCGTTGGCTTCCCTGGGCCCGCCCCGCTCAGCGGGCGCTCGTGACGTGGCGGCGGCGCAGCGTGTGCGGCGTCCGCGCATGCCGTCCTGAACTCCGCAGTGGCAGGCTGAGAGACGGCACCACCAGGCCGGGGCCCCAGGTTAATTCAGCTTGCAGCAGCATTTGCCCGCGACAGATGGCCGCGCGCCGCGCCAGCGCAGCCGCAGCGCCGCCGCCAGCGCGCTGCCCGCCCGCCCACAGAAAGCTCGCGCGCCGGCCTCGCGCGTCGCGCCCGCCAGCGGCAGCGGCAGCGCCAGGCGGCGCGGCGGCAGCGGCAGCAGCAGCAGCGGCGGGCGGAGCGGCGGCAGCAGCGCCGACCGGCGCAGCAGCGGCGCCGCCCGGCGACGACGTGCGGGCGGCGTGGGATGCGCTGGCGCCGCTGCTGCTGCACGAGCCCGGCCTCGTCGTGGCCGAGCGCACGCCGCTCGGGCGCGGGCTGGTCGCGGCGCGGCCGCTGGCGGCGGGGCGCGCGGTGCTGAGCGTCGACGCCTTCAACCTGCTCGCCGTGCCGGACGAGCCCGGGCGCACCGGCAAGGCGTTCTCGGCAGCCGCCCTCGCCGACTGGCAGGTCCGGCGCCGGCGGCGGCGGCGCGCAGCCTCCCGCCCGCGCGCGCACCCGCCGTAGCGGCCGCGCCCAGCGCCGCGCGTCGCCGCGCAGGCGCTGCACGGCGAGCTGCCGCCGGCGCTGTCGAGCTACGTGCTGTCGAGCCGGGGCACGTGGTTCACGCGCCTCGCGGCGTGGCTGCTCTGGCTCGCGTCTGGCGACGGGGGCGGCGGCGTCTGGCGGCTCTACCTGGCCCTGCTGCCGCGCGAGCGCGACATGGGGTGCCTCATGAACTTTGCGCCCGAGGAGCGCCACGAGCTCCAGTTTGCCGACCTCCAGGCGCTCGCGGAGAGCGAGCGCGCCGCGATCCGGGGCCTGCACGACGCCGTGTTCAGCACGAAAGGCGGCGAGCTCGCGGGGCTCGACCTCGCGCGCCGCTTCGAGGACACGCTGTGGGCGGCGTGCATGGTCAACAGCCGCTGCTTTGCCGACGCCGCGGGGCGGGAGGTGCTGTCGCTCGTGGTGCCGTGCGCGGACATGGTGCGGCGGCGGCAGGGCGCGGCGCGGGCGGGCGGGCGGCGCGGCGCGGCGCAGCTCGACGCGGCGCGGCCGACGCGCGTGCCGGCCGCCGGCGCAGGCCAACCACAGCGCGGCGCCCAACGCCGAGTACCGGCTGGACCCGGGCAGCGGCACGTTCAGCCTCACGCTCACGCGCGACCTGCCCGCCGGGGCGGAGGTTCTCATCAGCTACCTCGGCACACAGCCCAGCAAGAGCAACGCGGAGCTGATGAAGGACTATGGCTTTGTGCTGCGCGGCAACGCCGCCGACGCGGTCGCGCTGCGGCCCGCGGGTGCGCCGCCGGCGCGGCCGCGGCACCCCGCCGCGGAGAGGCGCGCCGCGCCCGCCTGCGCGCGGCGCGCCGGGGAGGGGGGGGCTCCCTGCGCCGGGGCCCCCGGCCCCCGGCCCGCGCCTCAACCGCCCGCTCTCTCCGCCGCTCGCGCGCTGGCCGCCGCCGCAGGCGGCATCGAGCCCCTGCTGAGCGCGGCGGGCCTGGTGCAGGCCGCGGCCGCCTGCCCGGCCGCAGCGCCGGGCGGCAGCGCCGCGGACGCGGAGGCCGAGGCGGCCCACCGGCGGCGGCAGCAGGCGGCGCTCAAGTCGCTGCAGCCGTTTGTGGCGCTGGGCGAGCCGCGCGACCCCGCGCGCGCGGCGCGGGAGCGCGAGCTGGCGGCGGCGCTGGCGCAGCAGTGCCAGGAGCAGCTGGACAGGTGAGCGGCTCTCGGCGCAGGGCGGGGGGCGCGCGCGCACGCCGGACCGCGGCGCCACCGAGGCCGACCTCCCCCTGCCGCCCGCAGCTGCGCGACGGCGCTGGCGCACGACGAGCAGCTGCTGGCGGCGGGGGCGCTCGCGCCGCGGCTGGAGGCCGCAGTGGCGGCGCGTGCCGAGCGCAAGCGGCTGCTGACCGCCGCGCGCGAGCTGCTGCAGCGGCATGCGGCGGGCCTGGGGTGAACCGTCGACTGTTGCGCAGCACACGGCCCGGACCAGAGCGTGGCGGGGCGACGTCGCGGGACCACGCGGCTAGGGCACGGCGGCGCGAGTTAAACATGTCGCTGCGACGGCGTCCCCCTCGCCTGCGGCGCTCTGCCTCGCCGCGCGTGCGCACCGCGCTCGCTCGCCCCCACATGCCACCCGCGGCCCCGCGGCCTGCCGCGCCCGCTGCAGGCGCGGCGCGGAGGCAGCGGCGCGCAAGCGCGCCCCGCTCGCCGCCCGCGCGCTCGCTCGCCCCCGCCTGGCCGGGCGCGCCGCTGCAGCCGCTGGATGCCTCACCAGCCGCCCCACTGCGTGCGGTACCAGCCCTCCTTGATGATGCGCCGCTTGTCGCGCTCCCGGCGGGGCAGCCAGTGGAGTTCCTCGTGAGTCCACCGCGGGTCGAAGTGCATGCTGCGCTTGCCGCCCGCGTCGAGCTTTGCAAGCGCAAAGTCGACCGCGCCCTTCTCCTCGATGCTGCGCGTGCGCGCGTACACCGCCTTGAGCAGGCCCTCGCTCAGCCGCGCGCTCGGCGCGGCCAGCCCGAGGTCGGCCAGGCCGCTCGCGAGGCGCGCGAGGTCAAACGCGCCGAGGTCGCCCGGGAACTCCACCACCTGGTACTCCGCCTCGCCCGCGACCGCGTCGAGCCACCCGGGCGGCAGCGCCAGCGCCGGCGGCGCGGCGTCGCCGCCGCCGCCGGCGGCGTCGCCGCCGCCGCCGCCGCCCGCCGCGGCGGGCGGCTGCGCCACGCCGCCGTCGGGCGCAAACGCGCCGCGAGCGCTCGCGTGGATGCTGCCCGCCGCGCACAGCAGGCGCGCGAGGTCGGGGCCGTAAAAGTCGGGCAGCTGCGCCGCCGCGGCGCGCAGCAGCGCGTCCCACTGCGCCGCCGCCGGCGCGTGGCGCAGGTTGCTCAGCGCCCACAGCGCGCCCGCGAGCTGCGCGGGCGGCAGGCCGGCGGCGTCGCGCGCGAGCGCGTCGAGCGCCCCGGCCATCCAGCCGGGCTCGGGCGTGAAGTCGAGCGCCGCGAGCGCCTCGAGCAGCGCCACCGCGTCGGCGCCGCCCAGGCCGCCCAGCAGCGGCGCCGCGCCGGTCAGCAGGCGCCCCAGCCACGCCTGCGACGGCGGCGCCGCGCCCTCGCCCGCGCCCTCGCCCTCGGCCGCTGCGGCGGCGGCTGCGGCGGCGGCGGCGCGCAGCAGCAGCAGCGCGTCCTGCGGCGGCGGGGCGGGGGCGGGGGCAGGGGCGGGGCGGTCGGCCGGGCACGCGGCGGCGGCGGCGGCGGCGGCTGCGCACCGCGCCCGACCTGCGCCTGCAGCTGCTCGGGGATCGGGTGCGCGTCGTCAAAGGGCGAGCCGTCCGGCGGCAGCCCGCGGGCCTGCCACGACCACGTGTAGCCCGGCGCGCCCGACGCGGGGCCCCCGGCCGCCGCCGGCGCCGCCGCGGCCGCGGCCACGCGCCGCCGCGCCGCCCCCGGCGGCGCGCGCCGCAGGCCCACGCCCACGGCGCGCGCGCCGGCGCATGCGGCGACCGGCGGCCGGCCGGCGGCGGCGCGCGGCGCGGCAGTGGCCCGCCCGCCGGCGGCGGCGCGCCCGGCGGCGGCGCTGCTCGTCGCGTCGTCGTCGCGGCCGCCGCCCAGGTGGCTGCTGCTGCTGTGCGCGCGGCCCGCGCACAGCAGCATGGCGCCGATCGCCGCGCCCGGCGGCCGTGCGCGTGCTGCTGCTGCTGCGGCGGCGGCGGCGGCGAGTGCAGCGCCACGGCGCGACGGTCGCGGTGGAGAGTCTGGAGTCAGGGAGCGCGGTCGCGGTGGTGCCGGCCGATTCTGCGCCAGCGCCCGGACAACTCCCGCTTCAGTCGTGCCCCCTCGCCGCGACCGCTCCGCGCCCGGGCCGCCCTTGTCTCCGCCGCCCCGCGTCTCGGCGCCCCCTCTGCGATAGGGTGCGCTGACCCACGCGAGCGTTGAGGCCGGCCCGCGCCGCGACCGCCAAAATGGGCACGCTGGGGCGCGCCTACTTCACCACCAACCTCTCCCTGCCGAGCCTGCTGCAGGTGGGTCCCAATGGGGCCGGCGCGGCGGCGCGCGGGGCGCCGGGGCGCGCGCTGAGGCGGCCCATCGCGCCCGCCCGCAGGAGGAGCCCCACGCGCCGCTGGCGAGCACGCACATCGCCTGCACGCTCGGACCGGTGTCCAATGACGTCGCCACGCTCACGGAGATGCTGCAGACGGGCATGTCGGTGCGCGCGCGGCGCGCGCGGGAGCAGCAGGTGCTCCCGCCCCCGCCGTAACGCCCGCCGCCCCGCCGCGCGCCGCAGATCGCGCGCTTCGACTTCAGCCTCGGCGACCTGGTGCGCCGCGCGCGCCGGCGGCGGCGCGGCGGCGCGGCGCGGGGCGGCGGCCGGCGCGCCGCGCTGGCGCCAGCACGCGCTGCGCCGCGGCCGAGCGGCGCGCCGCCCGCCGACCCACGCGCGGCCCGCAGGAGATGCACCAGCGCGGCCTGGACAACCTGCGCGCGGCGTCCAAGGCGACGCGCAAGCTGTGCGCCACGATGATGGACACGCTCGGCCCCGAGATCGTGGTCGTCAACCGGTGCGCGCCGCAGCGGCGGGCGCGGCGGGGGCCACGCGGGCAGCAGCGGGCGCGGCGGCAGCAGGCAGCGGGCGCGGCGGCGGGCGCGGCGGGCGCGGTGGCGGGCGCGGCGGGCGCGGCGGCGGCAGGCGCGGCAGCGGCGGCAGGCAGCGTGCGCGGCGGCGTGCGGGGCTGGCTAGGCGCGCGGCGGGTCCGCAGCCGCGCCGCGCGCGCCCCCGAGTTGCCGCCGCCCGTGCCTGCCGCCCCGCAGGCCCGCAGAGCCCATCGTGCTGGAGGCGGGGCAGTCGGTGCTGATCACGTGCGACGCGAGCAAGGCGGCGAGCAGCACGGTGCTGCCGATCTCCTACCCCTCGCTCGCGGGCACGGGGCTGCAGCCGGGGCGCTCCGTCTTTGTCGGCCAATACCTCTTCACAGGTGGGGCAAGGCGCCCCGGCCGGCAGGAGGGCCCCCAGGCCCGCGCGCGCGCCGCGGGCGCCGCCGCCGCGCGCGCGGCTGCGTCGCGCGCGCCCACCCGCCCCGCGCCCACCCGCCCCGCGCCCACCCGCCCCGCGCCCGCCGCGCCGCGCGTCGGCGCGCGCCAGGCAGCGAGACGACGAGCGCGTACCTCACGGTGCAGTCGGTCGACGCCGCCGGCGGCGGCGCGACGTGCGTGGTCCAGAACTCGTGCGTGCTGGAGGGCGTGCAGCTCACGGTGCACTTTGGGAGCATGAAGAACACGGCGCCCATCCTGGCCGAGGCGGACAAGGCCGCGCTGGCGGGCTTTGCGCGGCCCAACAAGATCGACTTTGTCGCGCTCAGCTTCACGCGCTCCGCGCAGGACGTCAAGGACGCGCGCGCGTACCTCGACAAGTGCGGCGCGCGCGCCCCGGGGGCGCGCGGGGCGCACGCGGGAGGAGGCCCCGCCGCCGCGCCTGGCCGCGCGCGCCCACGCGCCCACGCGCCGCGCGCCCCGTCGCCGCGCCGCCCCCCCAGGATCGGCATGGCTGAGGTGAAGATCATGGCCAAGATTGAGAACATGGAGGGCCTGGTCAACTACAGGGACATCATGGACGCGGCCGACGTCATGCTGCTCTCGCGCGGCAGCATGGGCAACTGCGTCGACCCCGAGAAGATGTTCCTCGCTCAGAAGATGCTGCTGCGGGTGCGCCGGGCGGGCGGGCGACCGCGCGCCGCGGCGGGGGCGGGGCGGGGCGCGGCGCGGGCTGCGAGCAGCGGGCGGGGCGGCGCGGGCGGGGCGGGGCGTGGCGGGGCAGCGGCGGCGCCCGCGCGCCTGCGCGTCCACGTCGCGCGCCGCGCGCGCGCAGGAGTGCAACCTGGCGGGCAAGCCCGTGTTTGTGACGCGCGTGGTGGACACCATGACCGACGCGCCGCGCCCCACGCGCGCAGAGGCGACGGGTGCGCCCGCGCCCGCCCGCGCGCGCGTGCGCACCTGCACCCGCCCGCGCCCGGCGGCGGCGGCAGCGCGCGCGCGGCCCGCCCACGTGCCCCCCGCCGCGCGCCGCGCTGCTGCGCCCCGCCGCGCGCGCGCAGACGTGGCCAACCTGGTGCTGGACGGCGCCGACGGCATCGTGCTGGGCAGCGAGACGTTCCGCGGCAAGTTTGCGGTCGCGTGCGTCGACACGGTGCTCGCGATCTGCCGGCAGGCGGAGAAGTGCTTCGACTCCTTTGCCTACTACCAGTCGGTCATGGACTACGGCGGCTTCCACACCATCAACCCAGACATCTCAAAGGCGCGCCCTGCTCCGCGGCGCCTGCTGGGACCCCGCGCGGCGCCCGCGCCGCGCAGCGCGGCGGATGGGCGGCCCCGCGCCGACGCGCCGGCGCGCTGACGCGCCGCCCGCGCTGCGCTCGCGCGCGCAGACCGAGGCGCTCGCCACGGCGGCGGTGCGCGCGGCGACGAAGCTGCAGGCGGCGCTGATTGTGGTCTTCACCGTCACGGGGCGCACCGCGCGGCTGATCGCAAAGTACCGCCCCCAGCAGCCCATCCTCACGGTGAGCCAGCGCACCCGGCGCGGGCGGGCGGTAGGGTGGACTGGCGGGCGGGCGGGCGGGCGGGCGGGTGGGCGCACGGGCGGGCGCACGGGCGGGCGGGCGCGCGGGCGGGTGCCGGTGCCACGAGGGGCGGCGCGCTGGCGCGTGCAGCGCGGCGCACGCAGCGGCGCCCGCGGGGCCCGGGCAGCGGCGGCGGCGCAGCACACGCGATCGGGGGGCCGCCTGCGCGGCCGCGGCGCGAGCACCGAGCGAGGCACTGGTGGGGCCGGGGCGGCCTGCGGCGCCGCCCCGCCCGGCAGCGCCGCCGGCTGGCCTCACCCCACCAGTCCCCCTGCTCGGTGCCGCGCCGCGCGTGCCGCCCAGGTGGTCCTCCCCAGCGACGCCGCCAACAACCGGGACCCGGAGCCCTCGGGCAGCGCAGACGCGGGCAGCGGGGCGGGGGCAGCGACAGGCGACGGAGCCCAGGTTGGTGGCCCACCGCCCGGCGGCAGCCGACACGACGGCAGCGAGGCGGAGGGGGCAGCAGCCGGGCAGCGCGCGCTGCTGCCGCCTGGGCCGCCGCCGCCGGTCGTCACACCGCCGGCAGCGGCCGCCGCGCCCTGCCGCCCGCAGCACCCGCCGCTGCGCGCTGGCCGCCGACCCGCGCCGCCGCCGCCCCCGCCGCCGCCGGCGCCGCCGCCGCGCGCAGGTCGTGGTGCCGCGGCTGTCCACCAACGGCATCCGCTGGCACTGCACCGGCGACTTTGTCGCGCGGCAGTGCCTGCAGTACCGCGGCGTCATGCCCGTGTGCGCCGACCCCAGCCTGGGCAGCCCCGACGGCGCCATCCTGCGCGCCGCGCTGCACGAGGTGCGGCGCGCCGCCACCGCCGCCGCGCCGCCGCGCCGCGCCGCGCAACGCGCCGCGCCCGGCGGCCGGCGGCCGTGCGCCGACGCGCGCGCGCCCGCCGCCGCCCCTGCCCCCCCCCCTTCTCCCTCTGCCCCTCTTTCCCCCACGCACGCAGGCCAGCGCGCGCGGTCTGATCAAGGCGGGCGACCGCGTCGTCGTGAGCCAGTGCCCGCGCGTGAGCGAGCGCTTCCCCTGCATGAGCGAGGCGGGCGTGGTCAAGATCCTGACCATCGACGCCGACGGCGTCGCGCCGGCCGACCCGGTCGTCACGTGCGCCGCCGGCGTGCAGCGCTGCACGTCGCGCCACGTCTTTGGCAGCGCCGACGCGGTGGAGGACTGCAGCGACCTCGTGTGAGGCGCGCACGCCGCGCGGGACTGAACTCGGGCCGCGCCGCGCGCGGGCGGCGAGCGCGCCTGCGGGCGCGCGGCGGGCGGGCCGGGCCCGCGGGGGGCGGGGGGCGGGGCTCTAGCCTGGCTGCAGCGCCGATTGTGCGCGCGCGAGCGAGCGCATGCAGGGGGGAGCGACGCAGCTTGCGTGTACACACCGCGCGCCCGGCGGGCCGCCCCGCCCGCCGTGCATCCCATGTGCATTCCGGGGGCGGGCGGCGCGGCGCGGCGCAGAGCGTGGGGGGCGGCGGGCTTCTGCTCGGCGGAGGTGGCCGGAGGTCGGCTGCGGCGGACGCGCGGCGCGCGTGCATGCGCGCCGCGCGCCCGCCGCCTAGGCTAGGGGAGGCCGCCGTTTTGACCAGCGCGCGCCCCACCTTGTGGGCGCAGTCAGGCAGGCAGGAGGCTGTACACAACCAAACCGCACGGCGCGCGCGGCGCATTGTGCGCGCGGCCGGCCGCGGGCGGCGGGCGCGGCGGCGCGGTGCGGCGGCTTGTCGCTTGGCGCGCGCCGCATCCGCAGCGCCGCCGGTCACTCAGACACCACCACTGGCGCGGCCCACGCGCTGTCCGAGCGAGGCGCGCGGGCGGGCGCGAGCCCGCAGCAGACCAGCGCGCCGCGGCGTCAGGAGCCCCGCGCGGGGACGCGGGGAAACCCCCCGTACGACGGAGCGCCATGATCGCGCGCCGTTCCCCGCCCCGCGCGCCTGCTCGGGCAGCCTAAAGCCTAAAACCGCGCCCGCCAGTGCTGCTGCGCGCGCTTTTTGCTGGCTGCGGCTCCCTCCGTCGCCCTCTTCGGTGTGGCTGTCGCCCACGAGCAGCACACGCGCCAAGATGACCACCCGTGCGTGGCGGCTGCGGGCGGCCCTGGGGGCGCGCGGGCGCGGCGGGGGCGGCCCGGCGGCGCCCCGGGCGGGGCATGGCGGCGGGTGGCGCCCTCGCCCGGGCCGGCGGCGCGAGGGCGGCCCGCGGCGCGGGGCGGGGGCTCATCACCGCCCGGGCGCCGCGCGCAGGGCTGAGGAAGCACCGCAAGAAGCGCGGGCACGTCAGTGCCGGCCACGGCCGCATCGGCAAGCACCGCAAGCACCCTGGCGGTCGCGGTAATGCCGGTGGCCAGCACCACCACCGCATCATGTTCGACAAGTACCACCCCGGCTTCTTCGGCAAGGTGCGCCCCCCGGGCGCCCCCGCCCCGGGCGCAGGGCCGCGCGCGCCGCCCGCACGCGCGGCGCGGGGCCGGGCGGGCGCCGGGGCGCGCCCAGCCGCCCGCCGCCGCCGCCGGCGGCCGCCGCTGCTGCCGCGCGCAGGTGGGCATGCGGCACTTCCACAAGCAGAAGAACCACTACCACTGCCCCATCGTCAACCTGGACAAGCTGTGGGCGCTCGTCGGCGAGGAGGTGAGCAGCAGCGCCGGCGGCGCGGCAGCAGCGCGTGGAGCGCCCGGGCGCCGGGCGCAGCAGCTCCAGAGCCTGGAGGTGGAGCGCGCCCGGCGCAGGCGCAGGCGCAGCTGCAGCTGCAGGCGCACGGCGCAGGCGCGCAGCAGCAGCAGCACCGGGCGCGGAGACGCTGGCGCAGCGGCGGCTCGCGGTGGCGCCCGACGCAGGGGCGGCAGTCGCAGCGCCGGTGGCAGCAGCGGCGGCGGCAACAGTCGGCGGCAGTCCGACAGCTGGCGGGCGGCAGCGGCGGGCGGCAGGCGGCAGGCGGCAGGCGGCAGCGGCAGTCTGCGGCCGGACCGCTCGCGGGGGCAGCAGCGGGCGCGCTCCGCGGCGCCGGCCCCGCGCCGCGTCGCTGGGCCCGGCCGCCGCCCGCGCCGCGCCGCTGCAGCTGCCGCCGCTGACGGCGCGCCGCGCCCCCGACCGCGCGCGCAGGCGCGCGAGGCCGCCGCCAAGGACAGCGCCACGGCGCCGGTGATCGACGTCACCAAGTTCGGCAAGTTCAAGGTGCTCGGCAAGGGCCAGCTGCCGTCGCAGCCCGTGGTCGTGAAGGCCAAGTTCTTCAGCAAGCTGGCGGAGAAGAAGATCAAGGAGGTCGGCGGCGCGTGCGTGCTCACCGCCTGAGCGCGCGCCGGCGCGCCCGCGCGGCGCGCCCGCTGCAGGCGCAGCGGGCGGCCGCGCGCGTTGACGCGGGTAACCCCCCTTCTCCTCCTGCGCCTTGCTGCCGATGCCCCCGCGGCCGCGGCGACGGCCGCGGCCTGCCGCGACGGCTGCGTGACCGCGCGTGCAGCCGCGCGTGCCCGCGGTGCGTGCCAGCCGCGCCCGCGCCAGCGGCGGGCGTTGAGGCAGCAACCTCCGGCGCTCAGGCCAGGCAGCGAGCGTGGGGCCGCCGCCGCCGCCGCCGCAGGCGCAGCCGGGCGGCGGCGCGCGCGCGGTGATGGTCGGCCGACACCGCTGATGGCAGAGCGCGCCGCCGAGCGTTGCGTGCGTTCCCGCAGCTGGCGCTTGCGCGTGAGAGCTCGAGGCGGTCAGGGGGAAGCCCAGGCCACGTGGTTGGCGACCGCGGGGCTTGGCCAGCGGCGTGCGCCCGCCACTCCTGCGGCGCCACCCTCTGCCGCGCCGCCGCAGTCTCGCCCCTGAGCTCGGTCCCGACGCGCCGGCGGTGGCGCCGTCCGCGCACACCCGGCCGCGCAGCGCTGCAGCGCCAGCCAGCCTCCCACGCCGCCCTCGCCCGCGGCCAGGCCGGCGCGCCACACGCCACCCACACGCCGAGCGTGGCGTGACCGAGGCAGGTGGCCAGCGGCGCGCGGCAGCCGCAGCAGGACAGCGGGATGGCCGCGTAGGGGCGGCAGCGCAGCATATTGAGCCGGCCAGGCCAGGCCACGGCTGCGAGACAGGCGGCAGAGCTCCGCGGAGACCGCCCAGGCGCACGGCGGCGCGCCGCGAGGCGGCGCCAGGGCTCGGCGGGTGCGTGCGTGGGAGCAGCAGCGCTCTCCACCAATCCCGGCGCCGCCGCCGCGGCGGGGCGCCGGCCGCCCCGGCCACGGGGGGCGGACGCCCGCCCGGTGGCGCCGGCCGCCGCGCGGCGCGCCCCGGCCGACGCCGCCGCCGCGCCGCCGCGCCGCCAACCGCAGCGGCAGGCAGCGGCGGCCCAGCGGGCGGTGGGCGCGATGGCGGCGTCGCGGCTGCGGCAGGCGTTCAACCTGATCAAGTACCCGCTCGTCACCGCGGGGCGCTCGTACAACGAGGTCGCGCAGCGCTACCCGTTTGAGACGGGCGTCGTCACGACCGTCGTGAAGACGAGCGCGGCCGACATGTTTGCGCAAAAGGCGCGCGCCCGCGCGCGCGCGCGCGCGCAGCGAGCCCCGCCCGCCGCCGTCGCCGCCGCTGACGCCGCCGCGACCCTACAAACCCAGGTGATTGAGAAGCGCGAGGAGATGGACTGGAAGCGGCACGGCGTGTTCATCACGTTTGGCCTCTTTTACCTCGGCGGCTTCCAGTACTACCTGTACAACACACTCTTTGTGCGCTGGTGCTCCGGCATCACCGCCGCGCTGGGGCACAAGGGCTCGGCGCCGATCAAGACCTTCATCGACCAGGCCATCCAGTGAGCGCACCCGCGTGCCGCCCGCGCCGCAAGCGCACGCGCCAGCTGCCCACGCCCGCTGGCGCCCTGGCCCGCTGGCGCGCCGCCGCCTGACCGCGGCTCTGCTTCCGCCCCCCCTCCCTCCTCTCTCCTCTCACCTCTCCCCTCCCCCTCCTCCCAGCCACCCGTTCTTCTACTTCCCCGTGTTTTACGGCATGAAGGGCTACGTCGAGGGCCGCTCGCCCGCCGGCATCTACGACAAGTACCGCGCGGAGCTCTGGGACAACTGCAAGGCGCTCTGGACCATCTGGGTGCCCGCGCAGCTCGTCAACTTCAGCGTCGTGCCGCGCCACCTGCGCATCCCGTTTGGTGAGCCCGGCGCGCCGCCGGCACGCCGCGCCGCGCCCCCGCGGCCGCGCGCCCACGTCCCCGCCCGCCCGCCCGCCCCTGCGCGCGCGGCGCGGCCGCCGTGGCGGTGCCGCGTTTCAGTTGCGGGCGTGTCGTTCGCGTGGACCGTGATCATCAGCGTCATGCGCGGCGCCCTCGACGGCACCACCGCCGCCGCGCCCACCACGGCGCAGCTGGAGGAGGCCGCCGCGCAGGTCGCCGCGGCGGCGGCGGCGGTCGCGACGGCGGCGGCGGAGCCCGTGGAGCAGCCGGGCGCGCACGCCGCGCCGGCGCCCGCGCCGCTGCTGGCGGCCGCCGCGCCGGGCGGGGCCGGCCCCGTCATCGCGGGCTGCGAGCTGCAGAGCGCGCCGGCGTCGGGGCTCAAGGCCCTGGTGGTGCCGCGCGCGGCCGGCGGCGTGGAGGCCGCCACCTAGGGCAGCGCTGCCGGCAGCGCTCGGCGGCAGCGCGTGCGCGCGCCTCCCTCCCCGCAGCTGGCGGGGGGAGAGCCACAGCCGCCGCACGCCGCGCTGCAATTGCAGCGCGCGCCGCACGCGGGACCGCCGCACGCGGGACTGCCGCACGCCTCGTGCCGTTGTCAATAAGAGGGCCGGCCGGGGGCGGCGGCGGGCGGGCGGTGGGGGGTGTGCAGTTGAATTTGCTGCAGCAGCCGCCGGGGGCGGCTGCACGACAGCGCGGGCTCGCCGTCTGCACCACCGCCGCATAAGCGCGGCCGCGGCGCCCGCCGCGCCCTGGCGACAGACGCTGCTGGGTGCGGCGCCGCCGCGGGCGCGACCATTGTCTCACGCGCTGACTGACCCCAGTGTACGGTAGGGCGGGGCTGCGAGCCGGGGGCATCCCCCGGCCAGGGTTGTGCGGTCCAATTCGAGAGAGGGGCGGGGCGCAGGCCCGCTGCGCGCCCGCGAGCTTATCTGCGAACTGTCGCGACAGAACAGCAGCACTGAACCCAACTCGGCGGCCGTTCTGTAACGCGCCGCCCATCGACTCGTGCTGCCGCGGGCGCCCCGGTCGCCGTGAACGTTACAAAACCGCCGCCAGGCCCGTGCACGGGCACGCCTGCGCTGGCCGCCCGAGCCCGCCCGCCGCGCCCAGGCCAGGCCGCTCGACCCCCTGGCAGCGCGCCACGCGCCCGCAAAACTGTGCGCCGCCGCCCGCGCCCCGCCCTGTGCGCGCGCGCGGCGCTCACAGGCCCTTGAGGTCGGCGGCGAGGCCGGTGGACTGCGCCCAGCCCTCGAGCGCGGCCACGAGCGCGACGTACTGCTGCTTGGAGGCCTTGAGGTCGCCCTTGCCCGCGGTGTTGCGCAGCGTCGAGAGGTCGTCAAAGATGGCCGCCGCCGCGGCCTTCTCCTCGTCGGTCGAGTCCAGCACCGCCGTCGCGCGCTGGAACTCCTCCACCCAGCCGCTGCTCAGCGTCGACGCCGCGCCCTTGAGGTCGCCCGCCTCGAGCTGCGAGCCTGCGCGGGCGCGCCGGGCCGCGCGATCGGGCCGGCGACGGCGCGGGCGGCGGCGCCGCGGCGCGCCGCGCCGCGCCGCCAGCGGTGGCCTCCCCTCGCCTCCGCCCTCCTCCCCGCGCCGCCGCCGCGCGGCGCGCACCCGACTTGGCGAGGTTGACCACCGCCTTCTGCACCGGGATGAGCTCACTGTCGAGCTGCTTGTCGGCGATGCCCTCGACGCGCAGGAACTCGCGCGTCGTCTCCTTCTGCGCGGCCAGGCGCTTCGCGCGGTTGGCCTTGGCCTTCTCCAGCATCGCCTCGTCCTCCTCGTCGGGGCTGCGGCGCCGGCGGCGGCGGCGCCGGCGGCGGCGGGCGCGGCGTGCGCGCGTGGTCGGCGGCGCGCGTGGCCGGCGGCAGCAGCGGCGGCGCCGCGGCGCCGCGGCAGCCCCGCGCCGGCCGCCCAGCCGGTTGTGGGTCAGCCACCGTGCCACGCGAGCCCCGGCGCGCCAATGGGCCCCCGCCGCGGCGCCCCCGGCTCACATGAGCGCCCAGGCGCGCGGAGCGATCGCCGCGCCGCCCGCCAGCAGGCCCGCGGCCAGCGCGGCGCGCCGGCTGGTGGCGACGGCGCCGGCCTCGGCGCTGCGCGCCGCGGAGCAGCGCACGGGGCCGCGCTGGCCGCTGGCGGGCCTGAACGCGGTCGCCTGGCGGGCCTTGAGCATCGCGGCCATCTCTCTGGTCCCGGCTGTTGGTGGGGCGGTGCGGGTCGCGCGGCGGAGAGGGCGCCCGCGGCCGCTGCGGCTGCGCCAGTCGGCGGGCGCGCGCCGTCGCGACGGCGGCGGCGCAGGGCGCAGCAGCGCGCAGGCCGTGCGGCGCCCTTCCGTGCTGTCCGTCCTGTTCAGTGCCCGCCACCGCACGACGCTGGGCCCTGTCGCACGCGCGCAGCCGGTCGCCGCCACCCACGCGCGCGGCGCGCGCGCCGGACCGGCGACCGCGCGTCGGGCGCAGTCGGCACACCCAGCCGGCCCGCCGCGTGCTGCAGCAGCATGCCTCGGTTACCGCGCTGCCCCCGCCGCCGGTCAGAGCTCTGCGTTCCACGCCACGTCGACGAGCGTGCCGTCCGGCGCGACGCGGTTGCGGTCCGACACGCGCAGGCTGAGGCCCTCGACGTTGGCGCGCAGCAGCGCGTGCCGGTGCGCGAGCAGGCGGCGGACGGCGGCGCGGAACTCGTCCGCACTGAGCAGCGGGTCGCGCAGCAGCCGGCGCAGCCCCAGCCGCGCGCGCGCGTCCGCGCTGAGCGCGTCGAGCTCCGCAGCGAGCGCCGCCTTGCGCGCGACCACGGCCGCCGCCGCGGCGCCGTGCGCCTGCGCGGGGCGGCGCGCGGGGCGGGGCGGGGCCGGTCGGAGGCGGCCGCGCGCGCCCTCCCCCTCCAGGAGTGGCGGCGGCCGTGTGCGCGCACCCGCAGCGTGGCGTAGACGCGCTCCGCGCTGTCGCTCATGCTCACGGTGACGAAGCCCTGCGTCTCGTGCACCGGCGCCTGCTGCGCCTCCTGCGCCTGCTGCGCCTCCTGCGCCTGCTGCGCCTGCTGCGACGGCGCCACGTACAGCGGCACGCTGCCGAGGCCCTGCTGCTGCTCGCCGGCGCCGCCGCCGCGCGGCTGCACGGGCCCGTGCTCCGCCGCGTGGGCCGCGAGGCGCTCCAGGAAGGCGCGGTGCTCGTGGCTCATCAGCTGCGCCGCCGTGGTGAAGATCATGCGCACCCCGAGCGCCGCCGCGACGCCCGCCTCCAGCCGGCGCACCGCGTCGGCCGCGGCGCGGCGGTGGCGCGCGTAGTCGGCGTCCACGCCGCCCAGGAAGTCGGCCCACTCCTGGCCGCGGGCGCGGCGCGGCGCGGCGCGGCGCGACCGGGGGGTCGGCGGCGGCGGCGCGGCGCGGCGCGGCGCGGCGCGGCACGCCCCGCGGCGGCGGCGGCGGGGCGGGGCCAGCGCACCTCTGCGCTGCCCGCCGCGTCGAGGCAGAGCGTGCCCTGGCTGTCGAGGCGCGTCGCGCCGCATATGAGCAGGTGCAGCCCCGACAGGTCCAGCGGCTCCTCCACCCCAGACGCGGCGTCCTCGGCGGCGACGCGCTCCAGCGCCGCCGCGAGGCGCTGCGGGGCGCAGGGGCGGCGGCGGCGGCGGCGGCGGCGCAGCGGTCGCTCGGGCAGCACGCGCGGGCTGGGCGCTGCGCCGGCCGAGCGCGCGGCGCTGCCGACCTGCAGCAGCTCCACCTGCTGCGCGCCCGGGAACATGCCAGGCGCAAAGCCGGCCACGACCTGCGTGGGGGCAGGGCAGGGCGGCGGCCGGGCAGGGCGCGCGGCTGTGTGGCTGGCCGGCGCCAGGGCGCCAGGGCGCCGGCGCGGCCCCACACCTTGCGCGCCAGTCTGAGCGCGGCGCGCAGGTTGGCCACGCGCACGTCCTGCCCGGGGCTGCCCGACTCGCGCTGCCGCACGACCTGGCGCGCGGGCGGCGGCGCGCGGCGCGGTCGGCGGCGGCGCGGCGGCAGCCGCGAGCCGCAGCCCCCCCCCCCACACACACACACCCACACACACACCTCAGCCGCCTCGGGCAAGAATCGCAGCAGGTGCTGCGCCGCGTCCGCCTCCTCCTGCGCCTCCTGCGCGGCCAGCGCCGGCAGCCCGCACATGCGCAGGAGCTTGGCCAGCGCCTTGTGCGCTGCGGGGCTGAGCGGGCCCGCCTGCTCGCCCGCGCCGCCCGGCCGCGGCGGCGGCGGCGGCGGCGGCAGCGACAGCGCCACCAGCCGGAAGCCGGGGCCCGCCGCATCGCCCTCGCCGCCGCCGGGGTCGGGCGCCCCGCCCTCGGGCGGCTCCTGCCACGCGTCTGCGGGCGGCGCGGGGCGCGCAGCCGCCTGAGCGCGGCGCGGCAGCGCCCCGCCGCTGCGCGCCCCGCCGCTGCGGCGCGCACCGTCTGCCTGGGGCATGAGGTGGAAGCGAAAATGGTACGCCACGCGGCTCGCGGGCCCGGCGCTCGGCGCGCGCGCGAGGCGGAGGTAGTCCTGCGAGCGCCGGGCGCGGCGGCGGCGGCGGCGGCGACGCGTGAGCGCTCGGCCGCGCGCGGCGGCGCGGCCCGCCAGCCGGCGGCACCTGCAGCAGCTTGAACGAGCGCTCGTTGTCGGCCTGCCAGCGGGGGCGCGCGCGGGCGGCGTGAGCGGCGCGGCGGCGCGGCAAGCTGCCACAGGAGCTGCACAGACGTAAGCCTCACCTGCTCTGCCGGGAAGTCCGAAAACAGGTCGGGGTGCACGCGCTTGTACAGCGACCGCAGCGCCGCCTTGAGCGGCAGCTCCCCGCGCTGCTGCTGCGGGGAGGAGCAGAACGGCGCGAGTGCCTGCAGCTGCGCGCAGGGCTGCTGCGGCTGCTGCAGCGCCAAATGTGCTGCTGCTGCTGCGGCTGCCTGCTGCTGCGCTCGCCCGGCGGCGCGCAGCGCTGCCAGCAGCAGCGGCGCGCTGCTGCCGCCGCCGCTGCACGCCAGCCAGCGCGCCATGACTGTGAGGTCACCTAGAGAGCGCTAACATCTCGATGGGAGTGGTGGCAGCGGCGGTGGGGTCCGCTGGCAGTAGCGCCGCCGTCGTCGTCACCGACTCCGCGGTCTGGCGAAGCGCTCCGCGGTCTGGCGAAGCAGCCGCGCGCCTTCGCCGTTCTGCGGCACCCCAGGTCGCGAGCCAGCGAGTAAACGCGCCGATTCGCCGCCCACGTCGCCGCCCGCGCGCGCTCCGACGCCGCCGCCGCGCCAGCAGCGGCCATCGCGCCGCCGCCGAATGGGCCGCACGGCGCCCTGAGATGCTCCCGCGAGCCTGCGCCGCAGCCAGACGCAGGCCGTGCGGCGCACAACCAGCCGCTGGAGCCCGTGCCGCCGCCGCAGCACGGCGCGGCCACTGCCGCTGTCGCGCCTCGATGGCCGATCAGGCGGCGCACGAGCTGCCGGAGAGCCCCTGGCCGCACGAGCTGACGGTGGCGTACCTGCACAGCGGCGACTGGCGGGTGCGGTGGCCGCCAGCGCGCGGTGGTGGGCGCCCCGGCGCCTGGCAGCGCGCAGCGCCGACTCGCTGCCCCGGGCCTGCCCCAGGCCGTCGAAGATTTCTATGTGCAGCTGGTGGCGGGCACCGCCTGCCTGTCGCAGCTGGGCCTGGCGCCGGCAGGCGCGAATGCGCGCAGCGCCGGCGCCGGCGCCCCGCGGCAGGAGGCGGGAGGCAGCCAGGCGCGGGAGCCGCCTGCCCCAGCCAGCACGGACGGCGCTGAGCAGCTGGATCAGCAGCTGGATCAGCAGCAGCAGCAGCAGCAGCAGCAGCAGCAGGAGCAGCCGGAGCAGCAGCCAGAGCAGCCGGAGCAGCAGCAGGACCAGGCGCAGGGCCCGGCCGCTGACGCCGCGGCGGAGCCGGGGCAGTCGCGCCCGCAGCGCACGACCTACAAGGTCCATGTCTCATACCTGGGCAGCAGCTTCGCGGGCTGGATGCGCCAGCCCGACCGCGTCACGCTGGAGCACACGCTGGCCGCGGCGATCGCGGCGGCGGGCCTGGCCGCCCACCCGCCCGGCTACAACACGCAGCGCGCGGCGGCCAAGGCGGCCCGGCGCGCCGGTAGGCAGGCCGTCAAGCGCGCGCGCACGGACCAGGTCGGCGCCGCTGCGGAGGGCGGCCCCTGCCAGGCGGCGCCCGCGCCAGCTGCGGACCGAGCGGCAGCTGACGCGGGCGGTGCACAGCAGCAGCAGCAGCAGCAGCAGCAGGCGCAGCTGCCCGCCGTGATGTGCGCCGGCCGCACTGACGCCGGCGTGACGGCGGCGGGGCAGGTGGGTGGCGGCGCGGGCCGCGCCCCCGCGCGCGGCGCTCGAGTGGCTGCGCCGCCGCTGGCTCCCACGCGCAACTCGCAGGTGGTGTCGTTCTACAGCTGGCAGCCGGCGCTGTCGCCGCAGGAGCTGCTGGCCGCGCTCAACACGCAGCTGCCGGGCGCCGTCGCGGCGCAGGCGGCGCTGCTGGCACAGCCGGGCGGCGGCTGCGCGGGGGCCGAGCAGCAGCAGGCGGCGGGGCTGGTGCACATGCGCGCCTGGCGCGCGGCGGTGGTGCCGCGCGACTTCCACGCCACCTTCTCTGCGCGCTGGCGGCGCTACGTGTACATCCTGCCCCTCCCGCGCCCGCGCGCGGGCGACGAGGGCGCCGGGCGATCTGCGTCGCCGCGGCTGTCGGGCGAGCTGGCGCAGGCGCGCGGCGCGCGGCGCGGCGCGGCGCCGCCCGGCGGCGACGCCGACGCCGCCGCCGCGCTGCGCGCCGCGCTCGCGGCGGCGCCGGCGCTGGACGTCGGGCGCGTGGACGCGCTGCTGCGGGCGCTGCAGGGCGCGGCGCTGGACTTCACCGCCTACGCGCGCGACACGCCACCGGGCAAGGCCACGGCCTGCACGCTCGCCGTGGCGCGCGCGGCGCTCGTGCGCCTGCCATCGGGAACTGGCGGCGCCGGCGGCGGCGCGGCGTGCCTGTGCGTGGAGCTGGTGGGCGACCGCTTCCTGCGCCGCATGGTGCGCGTGCTGGTGGCGACCGCGGTGCGCGAGGCGGCCGCGGTGCCGCCGGGGCGCGCGTTTGACCCGGGCCGCCTGCGTGCGCTCGCGGGCGCGGCCGACCGCCGCCTGACCGCGCCGCCGGCGCCCGCGCTGGGGCTGTGCTTTGCCGCCGCGGGCTACGACGGCGACGATTGAGATGGCGCGGCGGCACCGGCTCCGGCCCCGGCGCCGCTGCCGGCGCGCGGCGGCGGAGCGAGGCCGCGCGCGGGTTCCCCAAGCGCGCGTGAGAAAAGGCCGGCTGCGTGCGTTTGCAATTACAGCGCGGGCGGACTCAACGAGTTGACCACCAACCCTGAACCTCGGTTCATGGATCTACCGCCCCGGCTGCCTCTGGCTGTCGCCCGACGTGCAGCCGTGTCCAGCGTCGTCGCATCGGTGCCGCGCCACACCCGCCGCAGCCGTCCAAGATGGCCCTCACCATGCGCACCTCCGGCATGAGCCTGACCCGCAGCAAGGCGCCCCTGCGTGCGTGGCCATGCGCGCGACGCCCGGAGCGCAGCCGCGCCGGGCCGGCCGGCGCCCCCAGCGCCGCGGCGCGCGGCGATCTGCGTTGGCGCGGCTCGCCGCGCGCCCGCGCCTCGCCGCGGGCGCCCCGGCCCTGGGCTGACGTGGGCGCGGCTGCCGCTCCGCAGGGTCTGCCGCGCGCGCCGCGCCGGCCTCCCGCCGCGCCGTGACCGTGCGCGCGTGAGTTGCGCCCATCGCGCGCCCCTGCCGCGCAGCAGCGGGCGCCCTGGCCGCAGCGGCTGCGCCCACGGGCGCAGAGGCAGCGGGGCCAGGCCTGGCCGCCGCGGCGGCGGCAGATCCCCGCGGCGCGGCGGCGCCGCGCGCCGCGGCAGCGGCGGCAGCGGCGGGCCCGCTGACTGCGCCGCCGCCGCCCGGCGCGCGCGCGACCCGCAGCGGCCAGCCCTACCCCAGCGACTGGATCAAGCGCGACCCGCTCGTGCCCGTGCTGGGCTTCCTGGGGTGAGCGCGGGCTCGTGCGAGCAGCAGCAGCGGCCTGCGCCGGCGCGCGGCGGCCGCTGTCGCGGGCGCGCCGGCGGAGCGCTCAGCATGCCGCGCCCCTCGCCCGCGCAGCTGGACCATCCCCAGCAACATCCCCACCAGCGCGTTTGGCGGCCAGAGCCTGTTCGGCCTGTTCACCCAGAGCATCGGCGAGGAGCTGGCCAAGTTCCCCACCGGCCCCTCCATCGACGACCCGTTCTGGCTCTACCTCGTGCGTCGCCGCGCGGGCCGGGCCGGAGCGGCAGCGCGCCAGGCCGCGGCGGCGGCAGCAGCGGCGGAGCGCGGCAGCCGCCCGCGCGACCTGCCCGGCAGCCCTCCGCCCGGCCGCCGCCCCCCACCCCGCCGCCGCCCGCCCCCTCGCGCGCCACCGCCGCCCGGGCGCGCCGCCCACAGCTCACCTGGCACATGGGCCTGTTCGCGTGCCTGTTCTGGGGCCAGATCGGCGTGCAGGGCCGCAAGCAGGGCTACTGGTAAGCAGCGGCCAGCCCCGCAGCTGGAGCGCCGGGCCATGTACAACGAGTTAGGCGGCCTGGGAGCAGCGGCAGCGGAGCAGATGCTTGAGCTGCCGAGCCGGGCCGGCGGCGCCACGGCCGCGGTCCGACGGGCGGGCCGCCGCGAGGCCGGCGGCGCGGCGTAGGCGGGCCGGACCAGCCGGAGCTGGTCGCGGGTGGTGGTGCACGCCCTGCAGGCGCAGGCCGCGCGGCACCCGCCCCGCGCGCGCGAGGGCCCCGCCGTTGCAGCAGTCGCCCGCCCGAGGGCGCTGTAACGAGCGCGTTGCCCGGCCCGAGCCGAGCTCTGGCGCGCGCAAGCTGGGTGGGGGGGGGGAGCAGCGGCGGCAGACGGGTCTGACGCGCGCGAGAGAGCGAGCGGTGGACCGGACCCGGCTCGGCTCGGCGGTCACCAGTCGAGCCACCCCGCGTCGGCGACCTGCTGCAGCTCCACCACGTGGCAGCCGCCGCCGAGGCCGCACCGCTTGGGCGCGCCCGCGGTGAGCGCGTGCAGCAGGCGGAACAGCGCCAGGCACCGCTCGTGTGTCGCGCCCGCCGCGCCGCCCTGCCGCTCGGCAGCGCGGCCGCCGCCGACGGCGAGGCAGCCGCGCAGCAGGCACTCGAGCAGGCGCGGCACGAGGCGCGCCTCGACGTGGTGGTGCAGCAGCAGCTGCTGCAGCTTCTGCACCGCGCGCGCGTGCTGCGCGAGCTCGCCCGCGTCCGAATAGCACAGCGCCACGGGCGCCGTCTGCGCGGCGCCCGCCGGCGCCAGCACGCGCCATACGGGCGAGCCGCCGCCGCGGCCGTCGACGCCGTCAGCGGCGTCCAGCGGGCCCCAGCACTGTTCCGGCAGCCACACTGCCAGCTGGGGGCCCGCCGCGCTGCAGCTTCCCGCCGCCGCCGCCGCCGCAGTGGCTGCGTCAGGCGCCGCCGGCTCCAGCGCCGCGGCCGTCGCCAGGACGCCGCGCAGGCAGCGGTTCTGCCAGCGCGCTGCGGCGCTGACGGCCTCATCGTCCGCGGCAGGCTGTGTCGCCTCCCGCTCGTGCTGCTCGCACCAGAGCTCGCACGCCAGCAGCACGCGCCGCGCCGCCTCGTGCAGCTCCGGGTCGCCCGCCGGCACGGCGCCGCCGCTGCCGAGCGCCTGCACCGCGGCAAGCGCCGCGGACGCGAGCCCCACAAACTCTGCCTGGCGGCTGAACGCGGCCGCGCCCAGCCGCGACTGTCCCGCCGGCTGCGCGCTGCCGTACGCCTGGTCAAGGCCCGCCATGAAACCCGCGGCCGCCGAGTCGGTGAGCCCCGCCGCCGGCGGCACGGGCACGTGCCCGCCGACCTGCTGCTGCAGGGCCGCAAACCGCGCGAGCAGCTCCCGGAAGGCCGCCGGCAGCGCGGGCGGCGCCGCGGCGCCGCGGCGGCCGCCGCCCTCCGCAGCCTGGGCGGCCGGCTGCGGCGCGGCCGGCGCGGGAACGCTGGCGGCTCGGCCAGCACCGCTGCTGCCGGCGCTGCCGCCGCTGCGCGGCGCCGCTGCGCCCGCGCGGCCGCTGCCCGGCCGCTGCCCGCGCTGCTGCTGCGCCAGCCCGGCGGCGCCGGGCGCGGGCTGCAGGTGCGGCCGCCTGTGCTGCGCCAGAACCTGCGCCGCGGGCTCCGGCAGCGCCTGCTCGTCGCCGCTGGGCCTGCGACCGCGCGGCGGCAGCGGTTGCCGCGGAAGGACAGCGGCGGCGTCGCGCGCCGCGGCTGCCCACACTGGGGGACCCACCTGGCCTGCAGGCGCCTCACAACGCGCTTAAGGTCGGCGTTCACGGCGCTGGCGAGCGCCACCTCGGCCTCGATGGCCGCCCTCGCCTGCGGCGGCGGCGTGCGATGCATAGCGGCCCTCGCCAGCCCCCGATCGGCGCGCTGCTGCCCGGAGCACGCGCTCCTCCGCACCTCTGCCAGAACGTCTAGCACCTCCTCCAGCGCCGAGAGCAGCTCGGAGTCCATCGTGCGGCGGCGGAGCGTGCGCACGCCTCGTGCAGCTGTCTCTCTCGTGCGGCCGCGGTCGGGGCGGCGCGGAGGCTGTGCCCATCACTGAGCACCAGCACGGTTCACGCACGGTGCGGCGGCGCCCGTCGTGTCGCGGAGCCCTGAACCACGCCGCTCACGCGACCTGCCCCGCGCACCGGCCAAGCCGACCGCGATCGTTCAGCGTCCGTCGCCGCCGCCGCCGCCGCCGCCGCCGCCGGGCGCGGGCGGCAGGCGCTGGCGCGCGTACTCGTACATCGCCAGGGCGCCGGCGACGTGCACGTTGAGCGAGCGCACGACGCCGAGCTGGGGGATCTCGACCGTCGCGTCGAGCATCGCGATGACCTCCGGCGGGATGCCCTCCTTCTCACGCCCCAGCACCAGCACGGTGCGGCGGGGGAAGGCGTAGTGCGGCAGCACGCGCGACTCGGCCGTCTGCTCCAGGCCGACCAGGGCGTAGCCCTCAGCCCGCCGCGCCGACAGCCAGCCGAGCAGCTCCGCCTCCCTGACCTCGAGCAGCGGCACCCAGCGCTCCGCCGTCACGCTCACGCTGCGCGCGGCAGGGGCGGGCGCTCGGGGCGCGTGCAGCGCACAGCACGCAGCGCGCGGTCCGCACAGCGCACACGGCCGCCCGGGCGGCGCGCCGCACCTGGTGAAGCCCTGCTCGCTCGTGACGCGCGCGTCGCCCAGCACGAGCGCACCCGCGCCCAGCACCTCGGCCGTGCGCGCGAGGCCTCCCAGGTTGGGGGCCTTGTGGATGAGGCTCGCCACGACCAGCAGCTCGTGCCGCGCCGTGCCCGCGGGCCCCGCCGCGCCGCCCGCGCCTGTCGGGGCGGCGGCGCGCCGCCGCGGTCAGGGAGGCGCGCGCCGGCAGGGGAGGCGCGCGCGGCGCAGCGGGGCCCGCCGCGCGCGCCGTGCGCGCGCCCGTGCACACACCCGGCTCCGGCAGCTCGTCCAGGACGTCCGCCATCAGC
Source organism: Scenedesmus sp. PABB004 (assembly GCA_014905635.1). Lineage (NCBI taxonomy): Eukaryota > Viridiplantae > Chlorophyta > Chlorophyceae > Sphaeropleales > Scenedesmaceae > Scenedesmus > Scenedesmus sp. PABB004. Next base: position 2,249,202 of record CM026547.1, on the reverse strand, counting down.
GCCGCTCGCTCGCTGGGCGTGACCTTGCGCTGGTAGCGCGCCGGCGCGCCGCCGCCGCCGCCGCCGCCGCCACCGGGCTGCTGCGCGGCCGGCGGCGCGGCCTGGGGCCCGCCCGCGTAGCCCGCGACGCGGTCGACCGCCGCGCCGCGCAGCTTGGCGCGCTCGGCGGTCAGGAAGGTGGTCAGCCGGTCCAGGAGCGCCTCGGGCACGCCCTCAAACGTCACGGGCACCTCCTCCGCGCCTGCGCGCGCGCGCGCGCGCGCGGCGCGTGGGGCGGCGGCGGCGACGGGCGGGCGGGGGCGGGCGTCGCCGCGCGCTCGGCGCCGCTGCGCCCCGCCGCTGCCCCCGCGCCGCCGCACCCGCGAGGTGCAGGCTGGTGCTGAAGATTCGGCGCGGCGCGGTGAGCCCGGCGGGGCTCCACGCGGCGATGCCGGCGCCCATGGCGCGGCGGAAGCGCTGGAAGTCGGCGTTGTCCCGCGTGAAGCGCAGCAGCTCGCCCAGCACGGCGGCGCCGCCGGGCCCGAGCCCCGCGTCCCAGCCCGGCCACGCGCCCGGCCCGGCGCCCATCGGCGCCGCCTCGGCGAGCGCGATGAATCCGAGCTGCGCAAAGGTCCGGATGCTGTGCGTGTGGTGGTTGGTCCAGGGCAGCAGCAGCGACGCGACGCGCGGCAGCAGCGCCGCCTGCGTGGCGGGCGGGCTGTGCAGCGCGACCTGCACCGCGATGAGCAGCTCGCTCGCGGTCGCGGCGCTGCCGCGCTCAACGCTCGCGAGCGCGGGCAGCACGTGCGCCTCGAGCAGCCCCGGGTGCGCGAGCAGCAGGGACGCGAGCACCGCCTCCTGGTACTGCTTGAGGCTGGGCGGGTTGTTGTCGCCCAGCGCGGCGACCAGGTCTGCGACGTGGGTGACCCCCCGCGCGGAGGCGCAAGCGTGTGGGCGCGGGCTCGCAGCCGCCGCGCGCGCGCAGCGCGCGCAGCGCGCGCAGCGCGCGCAGCAGGGGGGCCCGCACCCGCGACCGCCGCCTCCGCCGCGGGGCGCTGCCGCGGGCTGGCGAAGAACGCCGACGCCGCGGTGAGGCCCTGCCAGGCGCGGACCTTGAGGCGGTGCACGTCCGAGCCGACCTTGAAGCGCTCGCCGCCCAGCAGCGGGTCGCTGCGCAGCGCCTGCGGCGGCCGGCAGAGGCAGCGGGCGTTGGGCCGTGGCCGCGCGCCCCGCGCGTGCGCACGCGGCGCACGCCGGCCCCCGCCGCCCCGCGCGCGGCGCCGCACCTCGAGCCAGCTGCCCCAGAGCGCCACGCCCGCGGCCTCCGCCTCGGCCGCCCACGCGTCGTCGCCCGCCGCGGCGCCGCCGCCGCCGAGGCCCGCGGCTGTCGCGAGCGCGTGCAGCGCCGAGACCACGGCGACGCGGGGGCCGATGTCTGTGAGCGCATACGCGTCCTGCAGCTCCGCGTCCAGCGGCCCCGCCAGCAGCACGCGCTCCCGGCACGCCTCCAAGCTCGGCAGGCCCTGGCGGCGCGGACGCGCGGCGGCGCGGCAGGCGCGGCGCGGTCCTCGGCCGTCGCGAGGGCGGGCGCGGCGCGGCGGCGCAGGCTGTGGCCGCAGCGCGCGCAGCGCGCCTGCGCGTCGGCGTCGGCGCCGAGCGCCGCGTTGGCCGTGCCGAAGAGCACCAGGCGGCGCAGCTCGGGGGCGTACCAGCCCAGCAGCGCCGGCGCGGCGGGCAGCAGCGCGGAGAGGTGCAGCGCGAGCACGAGCATCAGGCGCGGGCTGCCCTTGGCACCGATGTCGAGCAGGCCGCGCACAAAGCCCCGCAGCGGCGCGCCGTCGCCGGCGTGCAGCGCGGCAAGGCCGGGCGCCGCGGAGGGGTCAAACGCGCACAGCCCCGGCAGCAGCAGCGCGCCCAGCGCGGCGCTGTAGAGCGCCTCGGGGCGCTTCTTGGCGCCGAGCAGCATGTCCAGCAGCCCACGCGACAGGCCGCCTGCGAGCCGCGACAGCGGCGCGCCCTCGGCGCTCGGCAGCGCGCCGGCGGCGTCCAGGCGCTCCGCGGCGGCAGCCTACGCGGCGGACGCGGACGCGGACACGGATGCGTCGCGCGCGGCGCGCGGGCGGCGCGAGTCGCGATGGCCGCCCGGCAAGCGAGCCGCGCGCCGCGCCGCCGCGGGGCGACGCACCTGCAGCGCCTCGTCGGCCGCCACAAGCGTCCACAGGCGCCGCAGGCAGCGCAGCAGCTGCATGGCGTCGCTGCCCGACTCGGTGGTGGTCCACTGCAGCGCGTCCAGCGCCTGCGCCAGCAGCTCGCCCACCAGCGCCGGCGGCAGCGCGCCACGCGGCAGCTGCGCGCCCCGCGCCGCCGCGCCGCCGCCCTGGACGGCCGCCAGCAGCGCCATCGTGCCGTCGCAGGCGCGCCAATGCATGCCGCACAGCCAGCCCTGCATGGGGTCCCCGCTGCGCACGCTCGCCGCCGCCGACGCAGCCGGCAGCCACGCGTCGTGCGCCGCGCGCGCGGCGGCGACCTCGCGCTGCAGCGCCGCCTGCCAGGCCACGGGGCGGCAGCGGAGCGCGGGCGCCAGCTCGGGGCAGCAGGCCAGGGCGCGCGACAGGCCCAGGCTCGCATGCGCGAGCACGTCCAGCGCCGCCGCGCGCGACTGCTCGGCCGCGGCCGCCTCGTGCAGCTGCGGCGGCACGGCCCCCGCCCGCGGCGCGCCCGCGTCCGGCGGCGGGCTGCTGACGGGCAGCGACTGGTCCGCCAGGCGCTCGCCCACGTCTGCGAGCGCCCCCAGCAGCTGCAGCAGCGCCGCGGCGCCGCGCCGCGCAGGCGGCGCTACCGCGGGCGCTGTCGGGGTGCCCTCGTCCGCGCCGCAGGCGTCCCAGCAGCCCGACACGTGCCGCGCCAGCAGCAGCACCGCCGCCGCCGCCGCGCCGGCCGCGGCCTCGGCACGCGCCGCGGCCGCCCACGAGCTGGCGGGCAGGCCGTACGGCGCCGCGCTGTCCGGCGCCGGCGGCGGCCCCCCGCCGGCGCCGCCGCCCCACGCCAGCTCGGCGGGGCTGCGCCAGAAGCAGCTGGCGTACGCCTCCATGGCCCGCCCGAGCGGCCCCGCCGCCGCCTCGGCCAGGCGCGCCACGGCCGCCGTCAGCGGCGGCGGCGGCTCCCCCGCCTCCGCCGCGACGCGCCCCGCCGCCTCGGCGCCCTCGAGCAGCACGCCCAGCATGACCAGCGTGCGCTCCGCCGCGCCGGGCGGCAGGTAGCTGCGGCTGCTGAGCTGCTCCACGCGGTCCGCGAGCTCCGCGCACGCCGCCGCGAGCAGCGGCTGCAGTGCGTCGCCCGCGCACAGCGCCACGCGCTGCCACGCGTCCGCTGACGCGCGCCAGGCCTGGTAGTCGTGCGGCCGCACCCCCCACGCCTGCGCCGCCGCCGGCTGCTGCGCGCGCTGCCCGCCCGGCGCCGCGCCGTCGGCTGCGCCAAAAAACTGCTCCCACATGACGCCCGCCTGCTCCGCCAGCCACACGCCGCCCTCGTGGCCGCCGCCCAGCAGCCACGCGCGCACGGCGCCGTGCAGCGGCCCGCCGGGACCCTGCAGGGCGCCAGGCAAGGCCTGCACGAGCCGCGCCGCCGCCGCGAGCCGGCACGAGCCCGCTGGCGCCGCCGCCGCTGCGATGGCGACCAGCAGGCCGAAGCAGGCGGTGCGGTAGTCCTGGCCCGAGTAGGTCGCGAGCCGGCCCTGCAGCGCGTGCAGCGTGGACAGGGCCGCCTCCGCGTACGCGGCGCCGGCGCGCTCGTCCAGGCCCGCCAGCAGCGCGCGCGCCCCGCGCCACCGCCGCCCTCGGCCGCGCCCGCGAGCGCGCGCAGCAGCGCGAGGCAGCCCGCGCGCGGCAGCTCCTGGCCCGGCGCCGCCGCGAGCGCGAGGCCGCCGGCGATGACCTCGCGCGCCGCGGCGGGGCCCGCGGCGCGCGCAAACGCGCCCAGCAGCGCGGCGGCCTGCGGCACGAGCGCAAAGGCGCGCCCGCCCGCGTCGCCACCGTCGGCGTCGGCGTCGGCGTCGGCGTCGGCGTCACCGCCGGCAGCCACGGCGCCGCCCGTGGCGGTGAGGCCCCCCGCCGACGCAACACGGTGGTGCACGGGGCTCATGAGCGCGGGCAGCAGGCTGCCGGTGATGAAGGCCACGGGGACCGAGGACAGCACCCGCGCCGTCCAGCGGCGCTTGAGCAGCGTCTTGAGCGCCATGCGCTGCACCTGCAGGTTCTTGTGCCGCAGCGCCAGCTCCCACAGCACCCGCGTCCACTCAAAGGCGAGCGGCAGCGGCGCGTCCGCGCCCGCGCCCGCGCCATCGCCGCCCTGCGGCATGGTGCCGCCGCCGGGCGCCTGCTGCCCCGCCTGGGCGCGCTTGATGCGATTCATCGCACCGCTGTGCGCCACGTCCGCGGCGGCGTCCTCGCCCGCAAACTCGGGCGCCGCCGGGTGCAGCGTGCTGACCTGCGCGCCGCGCCGCGCAGCGCGCGTTGGCGGCCCGCCCGCCTGCCCGCCCGCCGCCGCCGACCTGGCGACGCGCAGCCGCGGCGCCGCGCTCACCAGGGGCCACGACTCCTTGACCAGGTGGACGCTGAACTCCTCGAGCAGCTCCAGGAGCACCAGGAACGTGCCCCACACCGGCGCGGCGCGCAGCTCCGCCTCCGGCAGCAGCAGCTGCAGCAGGCGCAGCGCGCGCTTGCGGTTGAGCGGCTCGCCGTCGGCGAGGCACGACCGCAGCACCGCCCAGAAGCGCCGGCTCTCGCCCGGCGCCGCGGCCGGGCCGGCGGCGGGCGCGTCGGCGCCGCTCGCCGCCGCCGCGTCGCTGGCGCAGTCGCCGCTGCTGCCGTCGCCGTCGCCCGGCGACGGCGGGAGCACGCCCCAGGCGGCGTGGTGGTGCAGCAGCAGCGCCAGGCCCATGCGCCGCGGCAGCGCCGGCGCGGCCGCCATGTCGAGGCACTGCCGCCAGAGCGCGGCCATGCAGGCGGCGCGCGCGCCCGCCGCGCCCGCCGCGTCCAGCAGCGCCGGCAGGAGCACCTGGAAGGACAGCCGCCGCAGCGCCGCGTTGGGGCTGGTCAGCAGCTGCAGCGCGGTGCCAAACAGCGGCCCCGCGCACAGCGCCAGCAGGGGCGCCGCGCCGGCGGCGTCGTCGCCGCCCGCGGCGGCCGCCGCCGCCTCGGACAGCGCCGCGACCGCCGCGGCTGCGACGGCCGGCGGCAGCCGCAGCGTGATGCGCCCCGCCTGCGGCTCCGGGAGCCGCGCGCCGGCCGCCGCGCCCTCGGGCGCGAGGCTCGCGTGCGCCGCCGCCGCCGCGTCGAGCGCGAGTCCCCAGTGCCCGCCGCGCGCGAGCAGGCGGGCCGTCGCGCGCACGAGCTGCTCCGCCTCTGCCTGCGCGCCGTCGCGCGCGCGCGCGGCCGCGAGCGGCAGCAGCACCGCGTCCGCAAACTGCGCCAGCACGAGCGCGCCCACCGGCCGCGCCTCGAGGCCCGCGAGCGCCGCCGCCGCCGCGGCGAGGGCCTCGTCGCCGCGGCCGTCCGCCAGGGCCTCGCGCGCGGCATCAAACAGCGCCGACAGCGCCGCCGGCGTGGCGGCGGCGGCGGCGCCCCACGCCGCCACCGCGAGCGCCTGGCGCGCGGCGAGCGGCGCGCCCGGCGGCGCGGCCGCCGCGAGCGCGGCCAGCCGCGCCGGCAGCTCGGCCAGCGGCGGCGCCGCCATTGATGCCGTGACCCCGCTGCGGCGGCGCCCCGAGTGCGTCCTGGCAGGACGGGGCGCCCGGCGCACCGCCGCGCGGCGGCGCCGGCGGCCGCCGCTGCTGCCGCGGGGTGTGTGCACTGCGCGCACTGCGCCGCGGCGCGCTTGCGAAGCGTGTGCTCGGCCTGTCGGGAGAGCTGTCTGGAACGCCGGCGGGAGCGAAAAGAAGCGCGCCGGCGGCCACGCCCGCGCGTTAAAGTTCAAGCCGGCTGTCGCTGCCTGCGCGCAGCCCCGCCCGTCCCCCGCCGCCTCGCGCCTCCTATCGCATCGTCGGCTGCCCCACGACACTGCTGGGCCGCCGTGCGCGTCGCCAACAACGAGCAGCCCCGGTGGCTCCCAGCCTGCTCCGCTCCAGGCCGGGGCGGGCCGCTCCCGTGACGCCGGGGACGGCCGGCGTTACCGCAGCGCAGCGCAGCACCGCCGCGGGCAGCAGGGGGAGCAGCGCGCGCCGCGGCAATGGCGGCGCCTGCGGATGGCGCGCTGGTGCAGCTGCTGGAGATATCTCGCGCCCGCATCGCCGCCGAGGAGCGCCTGCATGGCCTGCAGGTGGTGCACGCGCAGGAGGCGCAGCAGCATGAGGCGGAGTACCGCAAGAAGGAGGTCGACGAGGTGCGCCGTTCGCACGCGGCCGCGCCGCACGCGCACCCGCGCCGCCGCTCGGCCGCGCCGAGCCCCGCCCCGCCTCGATCCCCCCCCCCCCCCCCCTCGTCCCCACCCGCTGCCGCCGATGCCGCCGCGCAGGCGCAGCGGCTGCTGCAGCTGGAGCTGCGCCAGGCGCAGCTGCAGAACGAGCAGCTCAAGCTCGAGGTGCTGCGCTGGCGCAAACAGTGCTCGCTCATGCGCCTCAAGCTCGCGAGCGCGCGCGAGAACGTGCAGCTGCACGAGCGCAACGCCGAGCTCATGACCGCGCACGAGGCGCGGCTCCTCGCGAGCGGCGCGGCGCTGCGGGCGCAGCTGAGCGACGCGGCGGCGGCGCTCACCGACATGACGGCGGCCAAGGCGCAGGCGCAGGCGGAGGCCTCCAAGTACCAGGTGCGCCGGCGCGCACCCACGTGCTCAGCGCCGCGGCCGGCCGCGCGCGGCGCCGCCGACGTGCCCCGCCGCCCCGCGCCCTGCTCCCCCCGCCGGCCGGCCGCAGAGCCAGGCGCTGGCGGCGGACATGCAGCTCACGCAGCTGCGGGAGGAGCTGAAGCTCACGAGCGGGCGCTGCAGCGCGACGGGCGCGGCGGCCGCCGAGGCGCAGGCGGCGCTGGCGGCGCTGCGCGCGGAGAACGCCAGCCTGCTGCAGCAGCTCAACGAGGGCGCGGCGCGCGGCGGCGAGGCGGCCGCCGCCAAGGAGCAGCTGCAGCGCACGCTGGACTCGCTCAAGGGCGAGCTGCGCAGGTGCGCGCGGCGAGCCGCGACGCGGCGGCGCGGCCCACCCGCGGGGCGCCGCCCGACTGCCCTGCCCCCGCCCCTGCCCTGCGCCCCTGCCTCGGCCGCGGCGCTCGCCGCGCGCAGCTACAAGAAGCGCCTGGAGGAGGAGCGCGGCGCGCGCGTCGAGGCGGAGTCGGTCGCGCGCAAGGCGGGCGTGGCCGCAGAGACCGCGTGCGACGCGCTGGCGGTCAAGGAGCTGCAGCTGGAGGAGTGGCGCAAGCTGGAGCAGGCCAGCAAGGAGACGGCGTCGCAGCAGATGCAGCTGTCGCAGGCGCGCGCGCGTGGGCGCGCCGGGCGGGCCCGCGTGGCGGCGCGGCCGCGCGGGCCGGCCTGCAGCTCTCAGCAACTGTCGCCGCGTCTGCCGCAGGCCCAGCTGGCGGGCATGCGTGAGAAGGCGACCATCACTGAGGGCAGGCTGCTGGACGAGCTCGCGGCCATGCGCCAGCAGCTCGCCGTGGAGCGGGCGGCGAGGTGGGCGGCGCAGCCGCGCAGGGCGGCGCCGCGCGGCGGCGCGGCGGGTGCGCCTGGCTGAACGCCGTGGCGCCGCCGTCGTCGCAGGGCCGCCGCGGAGGCGGGCAGCAGCGCGGCCGCAAGGGTGGGCGCGGCCAGCAGGGGTCTGGAGGCGCGCGTGGTGGAGCTGGACCAGCAGGTGGGGCCAGGCGCTCTGGGGAGAGAGGGAGGGTGCGCGTGCAGCCGCGCCCTGCTGCTGGCGGCGCTCACCCCCCCCCCCCCCCCCCCCCCCCCCGCAGGTCGGCGAGCTGCAGGGCCAGCTCAAGGCGGCTGCCAAGCAGGCCGCCAGGGAGGCGCGGCGCGCCGCGGCGCTGGAGGCGGAGCTGGAGGCACAGCAGGAGGCCAGCACGCGCGCGGCGGTGCGGGCGGTGGACGACATCGTGGCGGCGCTCAGCCCGCCCCCGCCCGCCGGCGGCGGCAAGGGCCGGCGCGCGCCCGCGCCCGGCGGCGGCGGCCGGCGCGGCCAGCGTGCGCGGGCCAAGGCGGCCGCGGCGACGTCAGACGTCGCGGAGGAGCAGGAGGAGGAGGAGGAGGAGGAGCACGTGCACGCGGAGGAGGCGGAGGAGGAGCAGCAGCTGGAGCTGGAGCAGCCGCCGGCCAGGGCCCACCGGCCGGCCCACGCGGCCCGGGGCGCAGCCGCCGCGGCGCAGGCGGGCCCCAGCGTGCCGCCGCCGCGCGTGCTGCAGCAGGTTGACGACAACCGGCGCGGCGCGCCGGAGCAGCCGGCGGGCGAGGGCAGCAAGGCCGCGCAGCGACGCAGCGGCGGCGGCAAGGCCGCCGCGCCGTCAGCGCCGCCGCCGCTCAGCTTTGAGCCCCGGTCTACCGCCAATCCCACGGCGGCGCTGGCGCTGCCTAGGTACCTGCCGGCGGCGGCAGGCGGCGCGGCAGGCGGCGCGCGGGCGCCGGGCAGCAGCCAGCGGCCCACCCCGCGCGCGCTGCCGTCCGCGCCGCGCAGGGTGGCGGCCGCGGCGCAGGAGCGCGTGTCTGCCGCGGACATGCTCAAGACGCTCACCGCGCGCGCCGCGAGGTGAGCATGGCGCAGGCCGCAGCCGCGCGCGCGCGCGCGCGTGCGCGCGCGGCTGCATGCGCGCCGCGCCTGACGCGCCGCGCCGCGCCGCCCGCAGCGGCGCCGCCAGCAAGCCTAGCGCGCGCGCGATGCTGGGCAAGCGCAAGGCGCTGGGCCCGCTGCCGCCGCCGGGCACCATGGACGTCATGCCCGCGCACATGCTGCTCAAGCCCAACTTCACGGCGCCAAAGGTGCGGCGGCCGTGAGCCGGCGGGCGCGCGAGGGGCTGTGTCAGGAGGGGCTGCACCTGGACCACACGGCACTACTGACGACACTGCTGACGCTTGACTGGGGGAGGGGGAGGGGCACACGCATGCATGGCGGGTGCGCGCTGCTGGCTGGCTGGCGGCCGTGCACGCGACGTCGTTGGAGTTGGGGCTGGCCGGGGGCTGGGTGCAAGCGCTGGGCGCCGACTCAGGGTCAAGAGCTCAGGTTTACAAAGGCCCGTCGTCCGAGGCGCTCGCTGGCCGCAGGCATGCCGCCCACACGGAGGGTGTGGGCCGCCCCCGAAACAGCCACGCCGGCGAGCGAGCAGCGCGCTGGGCTCGCGTGCGAGGCCCGGCCTAGGCCCGCGCCGGCAGCGGAAAACGCCCGCGCGATCGAAAAGAATAGTGCTCGTGCGCCGCCAACATCCCCATGGGGGATTCTCTGCACCGTCACAGGGTCGACCCTCCACCGTGTCAGTCAAGCGGCACGCCAGTGGGCGGCGGCCGCACCAGCAACACAAGGGATGCGTCAAGTCAGGCGGCGGCCGCCTGGCGGCCACGCGCGCCGCGCCGCTGCGGTCCAGGTAGCCCGGCCAGCCCCTGGCAGGGCGCCGAGCGTGCGCTGGCAGCGGCGAGGGAGAGCACACGGGGCTGCTACAGCCCCTCCGCGGCGGCGCGGCAGCAGCAGCCGGCCGCGAGGTGGCCGCTCCACCAGAGGAGCGCCTGCCCAAAATTGACGACCCCCCGCCCCTGGGCGTCGGCGGCGCTGCGGGCGGGCGGGTGCGGCGCGTCGGCACGCAGCCGCCGCGGCAGCGCGCCGCGCGCGCGCGGCCGCTGCCGCACCAGAACGCCGCGTCGGCCAGTGCCTGCAAGCCCGGCAGCTCGCATTCGCGCTCCAGCTCGCGGAGCACCATGGCGAAGTCGTGGCGATCGATCTGGCCGTTGCCGTGGTGGTCGTTGCGCCGGAACGCGCGGCGCAGCGCGGCAAAGCACTTGTACAGAGCAATAAAGTCGGCGACACGCAGCAGGCCGTCGCGGTCCGCGTCTGCGCGCGCCGCGGCATGCGGGCGAGCGGGCGTGAGCCGGCCGGCCGCTGCGCCGCCGCCACGCGCGGTGTGGCGTCGGCCGCGGCCACCGCTGCCGCCGCCGCGTGCTTCCGCACACGCCGCACACGCCGCGCACCCGCTGCGGTGAGCGCCGCGCCGACGAGGCGGTCGTAGGCTTCGTAGGGCAGCGGCAGCGCGAGCTCCAGCAGCAGGTCGTACAGGTCCTGCCGCGCCAGGCCGCCGCGCCGGGCCATGTCGTAGCGCGCAAAGAGCGCCTGCGCGCTCTTGATGCTGCCGTCGAGCTGCGGCGGCGCGCGCGGGGGCGCGCTGGGCGGGCGGGCGCGCGCGCGCGCCGGCCGCGCCGCCGGCGGCGCGGCTGGCGCGCGCGCGCGCCCGCCCGCCCAGCGCGCCCCCGCGCGCGCCGCCGCCGGGAGCGCCGCCCGCTGCCGCCGCGAGCCAGCGCGCACCACGGCGTTGACGCCGGCCTCCGCCTCGCCCGCGCTGGCCATGCACGCGCCGAGCGCGTCCCAGTCGCCGGCAACGCCCGGCGGGTAGCTCGTGCTCGCGCCGCAGTCGCTCGCCGGCACGTGCATGGCCGCGGGGATGCCGGAGCTGGAGGAGGCGCCGTCCCCGTCCGGCGCCGCCGCGCCGCGCTTCTTCGCCGCCGCCGCGCCGCCGAGCGGCGTCGCAGCGCGCGCGTCGCGCTGCTGCTGCTTCGCCTGGCCCGGCGGCCGCGGCTCAGCCCCCGCGAGCGGCGGTCCCGCCTGCACGCCGGCGGCGGGCGAGCAATGAGCGCGGCGAAGGCGCGAGGGCAGGCCCGGCGGCGCCGCGAGTCGCGGCGAGTCGCGGCGCCGCCGCTGCGCGCTCACCCCTTGCTGCTCGCGCGCGGCCGCGGCGCCGCCGCTGCCCAGGCAGAGCCACTGCGCCAGCAGGAAGCCCATGTCGGGCGCCGGCCGGCAGGCTCTCGGCGCGCTGCTCCGGCGCTGCTCCGCCTCTCGCGGGCCGCGCGCGCCTCGCCACCGCGCGGGCTGGGGACGCGTGTGACAGTCTCAGGACGGCTGTGGAGAGCTGGGGTGAGCGCGGCGCGCTCGGCGAAAAAAGCTGTTGCCGGGGCGGCTGTTTTTTGGCCGCCAACCGGCGCCCGAGCTCGCTCCCGAGCTGGCCCCAGGTCCGAGTGTGCCTCCGACACCGGCGCCCGCGCGGCGGCTCCGGCGCGAGGCTCAGTCGCCGGCCGGGTACGCGAGCCCGCGCCGCGCCGCCGCGGCGAGTCCGAGGGCAAAGCCGGCGATGCCGAGCGCGGTGGCGCCCAGCCACAGGCGCCGGCGTGGGTGCGCGGCCATGTCGGCGAACGGGGGCACGCCGAGCGCGTTGGCGAGCGCGTGTGCGACGACCGCCGGCGCGAGCCGCCCCGACGCCAGGAGCAGCCAGGTCGCAAACCAGCCGAACAGCGTCGTGTAGGCCAGCTGGAAGCAGAGCTGCGCGGCAGCGACGGCGGCGGGCGGGCGGCGGTGAGCGGACGCGGCGCGGGTGCGCAATCACCGCGCGCGCCCCCCGTTCGGCCCCGCCGGCGCACCACCGCGGCGACGCGGCCCGCCGGCCAGCGCTGCACGAGCACCAGCTCGCGCGCGTGGTGGAGGTGGCACAGCCCGAAGCACAGCGGCGTGGCAAAGATTATGCGCGCGGGCGGCACGCCCCGCAGCCACAGCAGCGGGACCATGCAGCCGCGGAAGCACCACTCCTCCGTGAGCGGCGCGACGACGCAGTCCCGCAGCGCGTGCACGCCCGGCGCGTGCCGGCCCGGCGCGCCGCCGCGCAGGAGGCCGCCGCGCGCGCGCGCCGCCGCCGCCGCCGCGGCGCCGCGGAAGAGCAGCGGCCCAGCGTATAGCGTGAGCACGAGACCCAGCGCCTCGCCCAGCGCCGCCAGCGCGCCGGGGCCGCCGCGCAGGCCCAGCAGCGCGGCCAGGCCGGGCGGCGCCGGCGCGGCGCCCGCGGCGACGAGCTGCTGCCGCGACAGCGCGGCGGGCAGCCAGGCGCCGGCCGACACGACCGCGACCGCGGCCATGCGCCGCCGCACGGTCGTGGGGTGCTGCCGCGACGCCGGCGCGCGCACCGCGTAGAGCGCGGCGACGTAGGCGGCGGCAATGGCCAGGCACCAGGCGCCGCCCGCAAGCTGCGCCGCCGCGCCGCCACGCATCGCCGCTGCGCCGCGCGGGCCGGCGGCCGCCGCCGCAGCCGCGGCGCTGTGGCGTGCGCTGCTGCTTGGCGTGGCGCGCGGGTGTGGTGGCGGTGAGGGGCGGCCTTGGTGCAAGTCCTGTCGGCAGCAGTGAGGGCAGTGGCGTGGGGCAGCTGCGGCGCCGATCGGCAGCGGCGCAGGCAACTGGCGCGCCGACGACGGTCGTGACCGCTCGCACGCCGCGCCGCCGCCGCGCGCGATCAGGCCTCGCCGCGCCGACGTGGGACCCGCACACGTCCTCCCCGAGCTGCAGGCACCCACCCCGCCCCCTCAATTCGCCGCAGAGCAGAGATGCGGGCGTGCCTCTCTGGCGCCGCCGCGCCCCGGCTGCAGCGCGCAGGTGGGCGCCCCGGGCGCGCGGTGGCGGACGCGTGGCGACCCTGGAACTGGCGTCGTAGTGGGAGCGAGCCAGCAGCGGCAGCGCTGGAGCCGTGCCGCGGAGCAGCGCGGCGCTGCTCGCGCGCGGCGGCAATGGCCGGCCCGCCGCCGCCCCCCAGCCCCTCACGCCCGCCGCCCTGCCTCCCACCTCCCGCAGCCGCGTTCCAGCCCGCGCGCGCTGGCGTGCGGCCGCGCCGCGCGGTCGTGGTGCGCGCCGCGCAGGGCGACGCCGTCGGCCCGGCCGAGTATGCGGGCATCGCGGCGGGGCTGGTGGCCAACCCGGTGTGCCTGTGGAGCGAGTACACGCTCAAAACGACGGGCGCCGGACTGCCACCGGGGCCCGGCGGCGCGCTCGGCGCGCTCGGTGAGCCCGGCCGACCACCCGCGCCCGGCGGCGCCGGGCCCGGCCGCCGCGCTGCGCCCCACACCGCCGTCGCCGGCCCCGGCCGCCGCGCCGCGGCCACACTGCCGTCATCGGGGCTGTCCACGCGCAGAGGGCGTGAGCTACCTGGTCGTCGTGGGCATCATCGCCTGGTCCGTTGCGACCAAGGCCCGCACCGGCAGCGGCCTGCCCGCGGGGCCTGCGGGGCTGCTCGGTGCAGTGGAGGGGTTTTCCTACCTCTCCCTGCTTGGCGGTGAGCGTGGGCGCCTGAGCGTGCCTGGGGCGGGCCAGGGAGGGGGGCCCCTCGACCCTCAGCGCCCTGGACCGTGCAGGCGGCCAGCCTCCGGCAGTGCTCAAGCTGACCCCCCCCCTGCCGCCGCCCTTCCGCCCTCCCCCGCAGCCATCGTTGCGTTTGGGCTGACGTTTGCTGAGAAGGGCGCCCTGCCGGGCATCACGGGCTGAGCGCTGGCGGCGGCGTGCTGGGCGGCAGGCGCGGCGCGGCCGAGCCCAAGGCGCAGGCGCGGGCGCGCGCGCGGCTCGAGGTTACTCCACCCTCTGCAGTCAGGCGACCGCGCAACTGCTGCAGCCACTCAGACAAAACTGGTTGCGTTTGGCGTGTGCGCTCACCAACGCATCACAGAACAGCACCTCACAGCACAACGCAGCACGCGGCCCGCGCGTCAGACGGCCGGCCCACCACCAACAGCAGCACGCCGCACGCACGGCGCGCTGGCGCCTCGCTCGACAGGAAAACACCGCGCCCCGTCGACGCCGTCCCGAGCGGCGCCGCCACGGGGCGGGCCGCTCACGCGATGCGCGCGGGCGGCACGAACGACTTGAGCGCCGCCTGCAGCACCGGCGCCGCGGCGTCGACCTGCTCCTCCAGGCACTGCCCCGTGAGCGTGTAGAGCCTGTTGTAGCGCCCGTTGTAGGCCAGCGCGACGAGCGAGTAGAGGTGGCGCTTCGGGCCGGGCTGCTTTTCAACCGTGTACTCCCTGCGTGCACGGGCGGCGGCGCCGAGGGCGGACGGGCGGCGCGCGGCGTCGGCTCGCCGCGCGGCCCCTCGCGGCGCGGCCGCGCGCGCAGCTGTGCGCCCGCGCCGTGCGGCGGCCGCGCTCACACGTAGTACATGCCGCGCGTCTCGCGCGCGTCCAGCAGCTTGGCGACCTGCACCGGCTCCTCCGCCGTGCCCACGGGCGTGCTGCCCCGCACGCGCAGCAGGAAGGAGCGGTCCATCGAGTTGACCAGGTTTTGGCCAAACGTGAACACGTTGCCAAAGCTGCGCCGCGGCGGCGGGGCGGACGGCGGCGGGAGGTGAGCCCGGCGAGTCTGCGAGGGCTGCCGCCGCTGCCGCCGCTGCCTGCTTATACTCCACTACGCGGACCTGCCGAGCTTGGTGAACTCGGCCGACGTGTTGGTGATGGTGAGGCTGAGGTTGACGTCCCCGCCCTCGGGCGGGTACCAGGCGAGCGTGCGCCGCGCGCCCGACGCGCCCTGGAAGCTGGTGCTGCCGGGGAGCTGGCCCTCCCCCGCCGCCCAGTGGCTCGGCACGGTGAGACGGAAGCCGTCCTCGACGTCCACATCCACCACGCCCGCCGTGGCAGCGGCCGCGGCGCCGCCGCCCTCCTCCGCGCGCGCGCCGCCCGCCGACAGCGCGAGCGGCGCCAGCAGCACCGCGCCGCCCGCGGCCAGCTGCTCGCGGCGGCTCAGCGCCGAGCACTGCGCGGCCGCGCCGCGCCGGGCGTGCGCCGCCGTCGGCCGCGGGCTGGCGCCCGCGCGCTGGCTCGCGCAGGGACGCGCGGCGGGGCGAGGGCGCTGCATGGCGCCCAGCGGCGTGGCGCCGATCGGCTGCATGGCGCCGTGCGGCGGCGCGCGTCCGCTGCTGCGGCGGCGGCGGCGCGCGGGTGGGCGAGCACAGGCGGGGCCTCCAGGCGGCCGCAGGGAGCAGAGCAGGGTCTGGCAGAGGGGCGGCCGGCGGGGATCGCCGTGTCCGGGCTCAGCCAGCGCGCTGGGCCTCCGCGGTCCAGCGCTCGAGGTCGTTGCGGGCGGGCGAGCAGGCCGGCCGCGGCGCGGGCAATCCTGGCGTCAACCGTCCTGGAGACGTCGGCCGGCGCCCGCGCAGCCTCGCCCGCTCGCGCACTTGCGGCACACCGGGGCACCCAGGCGCGCGCCGAGCTCCAGACCGTCCCCAGCATCGAAAAGCATCGAAAACCGGCCATACTGAGCACAGGAGGAACGAACATGGGCGCGGAGGGCGCGCCGGCGGCACCGCCCGCCGCGCAGACCCGGGAAGCCGCCCTGTTCCTGCCCACCGTCGGCCAGGTGCGGCGCCAGGGGCCGCGGCGGCGGGCCGATCACGGTGCCGCGGCGCTGCCCCACCTCCCGCCGCGCGCTGGAACGGCATGGACGCCCGGCGGCGCCGGCGCGGCCGCCAACTGCTGCGGCGCCTGGCGCCGCTCGCCGCCGCTCGCCACCAGGTCAGCTTCTGCGTGGCCTACCTCTGGGCCATCGGCCTCTACCTTTACGCGCTGGCGCTGAGCAGAGCCAAGTGCGCGCGCGGCGCGCGGCGCGGCAGGGGCGGCAGGGGCGGCGTGGGCGGCAGCGCCGCCCGGCGCCGCGGGCGGGGGCAGCGGCCGAGCGGGCGCCGGGCGCGCGGCACGCAGGACCGCGACGCTGGCGGCGATGAAGGTGCACCTGTCGGACCCGGACATTGAGAGCAAAGCGCACGAGGCGATCGAAACGACGGCGCTCGTGAACGGCGGCGACAAGGACGGCGCAGCGGCGGCGCCCGGCGGCGGCGGCGGCGACGGCGGCGGCGGCGGGGGCGGCAGCAGCAGCGTCAAGCCGTCGGCCGTGCTGGCGGGCTTCTGGAGCACGCCGCTGTTCAGGTGCGCGGCAGGCGGCGCGGCAGGCAGCAGGCCGCGGCGGCTGCCAGCAGGCGCGCGCCGACGCGCGCCGCCCGCCCGTGCGCCGCAGGTGCTTGCGGCTGGAGCAGAGCGCGGTGCTGGGCTCAAAGGACACGCTGCTGCACATGTGAGCGGCGGGGCCGGCGCGCGGCGGGGCCGGCCAGCTGGCAGCGCCGCCAACGCTGGGGCTGTCACGGCTGCGGCCGGCAGGGCGGGGGGAAGCCTCCGGCTGACCTGCCGCACGCGCCGCCCGGGCGCGGCGCCGCAGCGTGGAGTTTGGCAGCATCCTGGTGTGGTTCTACATGTGCGACCGCACCAACATCTTCTGGCAGTCGGAGAAGGTGTGTGTGTGTGTGTGTGTGTGTGTGTGTGTCCGTTGCGCCGCGGCGGCCCGCCCGCGCCCGCGCACGCGCCCTGCTGGCAGCTCGCCCCGCGTGCACACACGCAACGCACACACACACCGCCACGCCCTGCCCGCTGCCGCCGCCCGCTGCCCGCGCTGCCGCCGCGCAGTGGTACAGCCGGGACCTCTTCTGGTTCCTCTTTGCCTGCCTCACCGCGGTCGCGGTCGGCAGCTCGCTGCAGCCCGTGCGCACGCCGCTGCTGCTCAACCGGCCGCAGACGGAGGAGTGGAAGGGCTGGATGCAGGTGCGCGCGCGCGTGTGTGGGGGGGGGGGGGCGGCGCGCAGCCGCTTCCCCTCCCCTGCCGCCGCCACCCTGCCGCCGCCCTGCCGGGCCTGCCGCCGCCGCCCTGCCGCCACCCTGCCGCCAACCCTGCCGCCAACCCTGCCCCGCCCTGCCTCCCTGCCAGGTGCTGTTCCTGCTGTACCACTACTTTGAGGCGCGTGAGCTCTACAACGCCATCCGCATCTTCATTGCAGGCTACGTGTGGATGACGGGGTACGGCAACTTCACCTACTACTACCGCACGGGCGATTTCAGCGTCGGACGGTCAGCCCCCGCGGCCGCCGCAGCCGCCGCAGCCGCGGGCCGGCCGGCGGCGCGGGGCCGCGCCACAGGCACGCGGCTGACGCGCCCGCGGCTGCTCGCGCCCACGCCGTGTGTCGCCGCGGCGCGGCCCAGGTTTTGCCAGATGATGTGGCGCCTCAACTTCCTGGTCCTCTTCTGCTGCGCCGTGCTGGGCAACAGTTACATGCTCTACTACATCTGCCCCATGCACACCATCTTCACCGTCTTTGTCTACGCCGCCCTCGGCATCGCGTCGCACCTCAACAAGACGCCCGCGTGGATGTGGACCAAGTGCGCACAGCAGCGACCCGCGGCGACCCGCGCGACCTGCGCCGCGACGCGCCCGCCGCCGCGCGAGCCCGCGCCGCGCGCCGCGCCGCGCCTCGCAGGATTGCGCTGTGCTTTGTGGCCGTGTTTGTGCTGTGGGACGTGAAGCCCGTGTTTTATGCCATCTGGGGCCCCCTCGACTGGCTCGTGGGCTACACCGACCCCCGCAAGGGCGCCAACCAGGACCGCCTGCACGGTGCGGCCGCGCGCCCGCTGCGTGCCTCACCACGCACGCACGCGTGCGTGCTCGCGCCCGCGCCTCTGCGCCCACCCGCGCCCACGCCGCCGCCGCCACCACCGCGCCGCCGCCGGGGCGCGCAGAGTGGTACTTCCGCAGCGGGCTCGACCGCTACGTGTGGATCTGGGGCATGGTCTGCGCGTACCTGCACCCCGCCGCGAGCCGCGCGCTCGCCGCGGTCGACGGCCTGCCGCGCCTGACCGCCGCGGGCGCGCGCGCGGCGCTGCTCGCCGGCGTCGCCGCGGCGCTGGCGGTCTACTACCACACCGTGTACAGCCTGCCCAAGCTCGAGTACAACAAGGTCCACCCCTTCACGAGCTGGATCCCGCTCACGCTCTGGATCGTCGTGCGCAACCTCACGCCGCGGTGCCGCACGTTCAGCGCGCGCCTCTACGGCTGGCTCGGCTGCGTGACGCTCGAGACGTACCTCTGCCAGTTCCACATCTGGCTGCACAGCGACGTCCCCGACGGCCAGCCCAAGTACCTGCTCTGCCTGCTGCCGGGCTACCCGATGCTCAACTTTGGCCTCGTCACAGCGCGTGCGTGTGTCCGAGGGGGGGGGCCCTCGCTGGGGGGCGGGCGGGCGGCCGGGGGGCGCGCGCGGCTGCGCGGCGGCCGCGGCTGCGCGGCCGCCGGCCCGACGCGCCTGCCCGCTGACGCGCACTGCTGCGCCCCGCCCTCCCCGCCCCGCCGTCCGCCCCGCCGCCGCCTGCCCCTGCGTGGGCGTCAGTGTATGTGTTCATCTCCAACCGCCTCTTCCACCTCACCAACGAGCTCAAGGACAAGGCCGTCCCGCACGACGACAACGCCACGCTCGCACGCAACGTGCTGCAGATGGCCGTCGTCGGCGGCGCCACGCTCGGCGTGGGCTGGCTGCTCGAGCGCACCGTCGTGCTGCACTTGTTCTGAGCTGGCGCCCGCGCGGCACGGCGCGCGGCGCGGCACGCGGCGCGGCACGCAGCGCTGCCGGCCAGCGGCGCGCCGGCGGCGCGCCGGGCGCCGGCGGCGCGCCGGGCATTCCTTGCAGCTAGGCAGGCGAGCAAGAGGGCTGGGTCGGCTGCTGCAGCTGCAGCAGGTGCAAGCTCTGGGGGCTGGGATGACATGACTGCGCTTCCTGATTGATTGATTGCGGCCGTTGACTCGATCGCGAGTAACCGCCGGCGCGCGCGGTGCCCACCGCAGCGCTCACGCCCCGCCCGCGCTCGCGAGCGCGCCCCGCGCAAACGCCTCCAGCTGCGCCGCCACGTGCCAGGGCTGGTCCTCGACGCGCTCAACCGCCAGCAGCACGCGCACATGCCGGCGCGCAGCCGGGAGAGCGCGGCGCGGCGGCGGCGGGCCCTGGTCCGCGCCAAGCCCCGCGGCGCCGCGCGACGCGAGGACGGCCGCCTCGGCCGCGGCGGCAGCCTCCGCCAGCGCGGCGGCGTCCAGCGGGCGCGGCGGCGCCCGCGGCGGCACCGGCGGCGCGCCACCGCCCGCCTGCAGCCACGCGCGTCGCCGGATGCCGGTCACGCGCGCGGCGCCGACCTCCTCCCCCAGCAGCTCCTCCAGGGTGGGGTAGGCGCTGCTGCCGCCCGCCGCGTGGCGGCCCGGGCCGGCACGAGCGCGGGGCTCCTCCTCCGCGCCCGCGAGCGCCGCGGCCAGCTCGCGCTCGCGCGCGCCCGGCGCGCCCGCCGCCGCGAGGCGCAGGCGCTGCACCAGCGCTGCGGCGCGGCGCGCCAGGCCGCCCCCCGCGCGGCCCGGCCAGCGCGGCGCGGGCGCGCCTGCCGCGTGGCGGGCGGGCAGCCGCGCGCTGGCGGGCGCCGCCAGGACAAAGCGCACGGCGTCGGTGCACAGCTGCCGCCGCACGGCCCTGGCGCAAGGCAGCGCAGGAGGCGGCGCGGCCGCAGCCGCGCCGCTGCCGCCCTGCAGCTCGGGCAGCTCGCGCAACTCGGCGCGCCACAGCTCCTGCCGGCTGCGCGCCAGCCAGGGCAGACCGCGCACGACGGCCAGCGCCACGTCCCAGCGAGTCACCCCCGGCAGCCCAAAGGGCGCCGCGTGCGCGCGCAGCATGGCCGCGAGCGCGGCGAGGCGCGCGGCCGGGCCCGGCGGCGCCGGCTCGGCGCGCGGGCCGCCGGCGGCGCTGCGGCGGTCCGCCGCCGCCTGGCGCAGCAGCACCGCGTGCACCAGCGCCGCCCGGTACTCCGCCGCGCCCCACGCCGCGCCGCGGCGCTGCGCCGCCTGCGCGCGCAGGCGCCGCGCCTCGGCGCGGCGCGCCTGCCTGGCCGCGCGCTTGGCGTCCCGCGCGATGTGCTTGCGCGCCGCCGCCTGCGCCTTGCGCGCGCTCTTGCGCTGCTCGTCTGCCCTGCTCGGGTTGGCGCGGGCGCGGCGCGAGGCGCACGTCCTGGCGGGGCCGCACAGCGCCGGCTCTGGCGCCGTAGTGCCCGCCTTGCGCCGCTCCCCTCCGAGGCTGCCGCCCCTGCCGCACCTCGCCGCGTGCGCGCGGAACTCGCTCTCCTTGTCGCCCGCCGCGCTGCGCAGGGCCTTGTGCGTCCGCTTCTGCCGCGCCGCCGCGGCCACGAAGGCGCGGCGCTCGTCCCGGAGCCGCCGACGCAGCGCGCGGTGCTCCTCGACCGCCGCCCGCGCGGCGCGCGCCTCGCCGCAGGCCGCATCGGCGGCCGCGAGCGCGGCGGTGGCGGCGCGCGCCGCTGCGGCGCCGCGCTCGGGGCCCAGTTGGGCGGCGAGCGCCGCCGCGGCGCGGGCGGCGACCGCGGCGGCGGTGCACGTGTGCGCGAGCGCGCGCGCGTGCTCGGCCCCCGCCCGGAGCTGCGCGGCGCTGAACCCGGCGGCGAAGAGCGGCTTGTCGAGGCCAGCGACGATTGTGTTGGGGCGCAGCAGGCGTGCGTGGGCGACGGCCAGCGGCAGCGCGGTCGACTGGTGGTGCACCACGCGCACGCTCTTGCCCGCGTTGCCCGCGCTGAGCAGCGCGCCCGGCGGCGTGAGGTCGTTCTGGCGCAGCACGTCGGCGACAAAGCTGGCGGTGTAGCAGTTGTCGTTGCGCGGAAGGAAGGCGCGCAGCCCGGGGTCGCCGAGCAGCTGGACGTCGACCGTGCCGTCCGCGCTCGCAGCGGCGGAGAAGGGACTCTCGGGCGCTGCCATCGCCTGAGGCGACGCGCGCGAGAGGCGAGAGGCGTAGGGGCCCCAACGCCGGGGGCCCGGGCCACCGGCGGGGCCTGCCCGCTCGCGCGCGGCCGCGCTGCTGCGCGGCGGCGCCGCTCACGGCGCGGCCTGGCCGGGCGCGGTCGGAGTCGCGCCGGTCCACCGAGCTCTTGGGCCGCGCCGGCGCGGCGCCCGCGGGCGCCCGCGCGCGGGGCCGCAGGCGCGGAACGGTCGATTTGCGCGGGAGAGCCCGCCGACACTCGCAAGGAGCCCCGCCCAGTCCGCTCGAGCCGGGAGCGCGGGTCACCCCCCCCCCCGCCAGCGGCTCGCTGGGCCAGGCAGGCGGCGCCGCCGCGGCACAAAACCCCCCGCGCCAGCGCCACCGACAGCGGTGGACTGCCCGCGCCCGGGGCCACCAGTGGGGGCCCGGGTAGCGCGGGTAAGCTCGGGAAAGTTTACCGCAGCCCCTGGAAAGTTTACCGCAGCCCCTGGTAGGCCCGGGTAAAGCGCTGGTGGGCGCGGGTAGGCCCCTGGCTGCGCCTCCCGTCCCTCGGGCTACCAGAGCCTACCAGCGCCGCCCAGCGCTGGCGCCCGCAGCCGCGCCGCCTCGCCGCAGCGGTGGGGGCGCTGCCGCCGTCTGCCGCCGCCACCACCGTCAGCCGCCGCGCGGCAGCTCCGGCGGGGCGGCCAGGCTCGGCGCGGAAGCGGTGCGCAGCGCGCGCGAGAGCACGGCGTGCTGCTGCTCCAGCGTGGATGGCGCGCGCCCGAGCCGGCTCGCCGTGCGCGTGCCGCCTGGCGGCGCAGCTTGCGGCGCGTCGCTGCCACCGCCGCCGCTGCTGCTCGCGGCTCCCTGGTGGAGCGGCAGCACGCCCAGCGCGCAGGACCACCAGCCCGGCGAACGTGCACGGGCGCCGTCGACGACGGCCGTCATCGAGGCCGCGCGGGGGGCGAGCGCCGGCGCGTCGTCGTCGTCGTCGTCGTCGTCGTCGTCGTCATCGTGGTCGTCGTGGCGCGAGCTGCTGAAGCTCAGCCGGCTTGCGCTCGTCCCCCGCCGGCTGGGGAGGTGCGCGGCCGAGTGTGAGCTGCGGCGCACGCCGGCCGCGCGCTGCAGCGTCAGCTGCGCCGCCGACCGGCCCGACGCCGCCGGCGGGGTCGCGGCCGGGCGGCGGCTGGCGCGCTCCGGGCTCGCAGCGCGCCCGGCCGGCGGAACTGCCGCCTCGGGCGACGGCGAGCCGTCGCCGAGGGGCGGCGAGGGCGTGCTGTCCCTGCTGCTCAGGCTGTCGGGGCGGCCTGCGCTGCTGCAGGGGCTCAGCTGCTCCTCGCCGGAGTCGCCGTCCATGCCCGCCAGCAGCCACGGCAGCGGCCGCCGCCGCCGGACGGCCGGCGCCGGCGGCGGCGCGGCCGCGCGCGCTACGGCGCCGGCCCTGCCGCCCGCCAGCCAGCGCCTGGCCGCCGCGCGCGCCTGCCGGCGCTCGTGCCGCGGCCAGTCGGCCGCGCGCTCGTCGAGCTCGCACAGCCTGCGCTCGGCGGCGCGCGAGCGCCGCCTCGGTGCCGGCGGCGCGCGCCGCCGCCGCCCCGCGGGCGCCGCGCCTGCCGGCGCCTGCACGCGCACCTGTCGGGCACTGCCATCAGGCTCTGCACCTCGCACTCCAGCAGCAGCCGCCGCAGCACCTCTGCCTTGCGCCGCTGCTCCTGCGGCGTCACAAAGCGCTCGGCCCCCGCCGCCGCCGCGTCGGCGTCGCGCTGCAGCTCGTCCAGCAGGCCCTGCACCTCCGGCGCGGCGCCGTCCCACGGCCGCGCCAGCCACGGCACGTTGCGTGCCGCGAGGCGCGCCAGCTCGCAGCGGCCGCACGGCACGCCCTCGAGGTGCGGGCCGCGCTTGGCCAGCACAAGGCGCGCCAGCCGGCGCAGCCGCGCGCGCAGGCCATACCGCCGCCGGAGCCACGCCCACTCGCCGCGCTCCTCCCCGAGCGCCAGGCACGCCTCATGGTGCGCCGCGCCCGGCTGGCGGCGGCCGGTCGGGTCGCGCAGCAGGCGCGCCAGCTGGCGGCGGCACACCTCGGCCACGCTCTCGGGCGCGGCGCGCGCGGGCTGCAGCAGCTCCTGCAGCACGCCGGCGTGCAGCTCGTCGTGCCGCGCCTCGCCCTCGTCGTAGCACGCCTGCGCCAGCGTGAGCGCGCCCTTGCACGCCAGCTGCGCCCCGCGCCGAGCCAGCACGGCGAGCGCGGCCGCCTCCGCGCGCCGCTCGTCGTCGTCGTCGTCCGCGCCGCCGGGCGCGGCCGCGAGCGCCGCCGCCGCGGCCTGAGCCTCGGCCGCCGCCGCGACGGCCGCGATGGCCGCAGCCTGTGCGCGCGCGGTGGTGGCCGCGAAGCGCCCGCGCCCGAAGCGCGTGCTGGCGGGCGCGTCCGCGGCCGGCGTGGCCGCGTCTGCGCGGTCGCGCGGCATGTACACGACGCGCGCCGTGTCGCCGGCGGCGGTGAGCTCAGGCGGCGGCGTCACGCGCCACAGTCGCAGCGTCTCCGCGACGAACGACGCGGGCTGCTGGTCGGCCAGCGGCAGGAGCTGCAGCAGCGCGGGCGTGACCTGCAGCTCGACGGTGCCCGCCGCCACCTCAATGGGCGCGTCAAACAGGCCCTCCGGCGGCCAGCTCCAGGGCAGGATGGGCGCGGCTGCGCGCGGGCGCAGTGGGCGTCGCGCGGGCGCTGCAGCGCTGGTCGGCCGGGCGCGGCGCGGCACGCGCGCTCGGGTCGCACCGTCGCCGAGGCCGTGCCGCCACGCGCTTCCGTGCCGATGGCCCTTCGACGGCGCCATGTTTCTGGGGTGGTTGGGGCGGGCTCGGGGGCCACCAGCGGGGCCTGCCCGCTCGCGCGCGGCCGCGCTGCTGCGCGGCGCCGCCGCTCACGGCGCGGCCTGGCCGGGCGCGGTCGGAGTCGCGCCGGTCCACCGAGCTCTTGGGCCGCGCCGGCGCGGCGCCCGCGGGCGCCCGCGCGCGGGGCCGCAGGCGCGGAACGGTCGATTTGCGCGGGAGAGCCCGCCGACACTCGCAAGGAGCCCCGCCCAGTCCGCTCGAGCCGGGAGCGCGGGTCACCCCCCCCCCCCCCCCGCCAGCGGCTCGCTGGGCCAGGCAGGCGGCGCCGCCGCGGCACAAAACCCCCCGCGCCAGCGCCACCGACAGCGGTGGACTGCCCGCGCCCGGGGCCACCAGTGGGGGCCCGGGTAGCGCGGGTAAGCTCGGGAAAGTTTACCGCAGCCCCTGGAAAGTTTACCGCAGCCCCTGGTAGGCCCGGGTAAAGCGCTGGTGGGCGCGGGTAGGCCCCTGGCTGCGCCTCCCGTCCCTCGGGCTACCAGAGCCTACCAGCGCTGGTACCAGCGCCGCCCAGCGCTGGCGTCCCCAGCCGCGCCGCCTCGCCGCAGCGGTGGGGGCGCTGCCGCCGTCTGCCGCCGCCACCACCGTCAGCCGCCGCGCGGCAGCTCCGGCTCACCCGCCGCGCCGCGCCGCGCCGACGAGCGTCTGCAGCGCGCCCTTGAGCCGCAAGAGGCCGGCGCCCTCCTTGGCCGACACGGGCAGGATGGGCAGCGGCGTCGCGGCCTTGAGCGCCGCCAGCGCCGCGGCGGCGGCCGGCGGCGGCAGCGCGTCGAGCTTGTTGGCGACGACCACGCTCGGCAGCGCCAGCACGGAGGCGTCGTAGCGCGCGAGCTCGTCCTGCAAGCGGCCGGCGCCACGCAACGTGAGCGCCGCGCCGCGCCGCGCCCGGTCGCGCCCCGGTGGATGCGCCGCGCGCGTGCACGCGCCTGCAGGATCCGCAGCTGCTGCGCCGGCGCGTGCGGCACCAGCGGCGCGGCCGCGCCGCCGTCGTCCGTCGTTGCGCCCTGCTGCTGCGGCGCGCCGCCGCTCATGTCGAGCACCAGCGCGAGGCAGCGCGCGCGCTGCAGGTGCGCGAGGAAGGCGGTGCCGCGCCCCCGGCCCGCGTGCGCGCCCGGCACCAGCCCCGGCAGGTCCGCCACCACCACGCGCGCGCCGTCGCCCGCCGGGTCGGCCGCTGCCGCGCCGCCGCCGCCGCCTTCAGCGCTGGGGTCGTCGGTGATGGTGCCGAGCTGCGGCCGCAGCGTGGTGAAGGCGTAATCCCCGACCTGCGCGGGGCGGCGCCCCGCCGTTGGCGGCGGAGGACTTGCGCGCGCGCGCCTGGCGCGTGGGCGCGGGGCTCGCACGTGGCGAACCCACCTGCGCGCGCGCGTGCGTGAGCGCCGCAATGAGGGAGGACTTGCCCACGTTGGGCAGGCCCACCAGCACCACGTCGGCCAGCAGCCGCAGCTTGAGCAGCAGCAGCACCTGGCCGGCGGCGCGGGCGTGCGCGTAGGCGTGGGCGTGCGTGGGCGCCACGCCCTGCTCAGTGCGCCTGCCGTGTGGCCGCCGTGCGGGCCGCCGTGCGGCCGCCACGGCCCCTTGGGGCGAGCCAGCGCCGGCCTCACCTCCTGGCCCGGTTCGCCGTCGCTGCGCGCCTTGCTGGCAGGTCGGTTGGGCGTGCTGGGCCCCGCTGCGTTGCCGCGTCCGCCGCGCCCGCCCGCCGCCACGACAAGCTCCTGCCGCTCCTCGTCCAGCTCGCCCAGCAGCACCGCCTGGGCCTCCAGGATGGCCCACACCTGCAGAGGGGGGAGGAGAGATTGCTCGGCGCTGCCAGCTGCTGCACCGCAGCGCGGGCCCGCACCCCGCCCCCGCCACACCCCGCCCCACCTGCTGCTTGGTGAACTGGCGCTCCGCCTGCGCGTTGTCCTGCCAGGCGTCAGGTGCCGCCCAGGCGCCGTCCGGGTGGTCGCCTGGGGGGAGCACCTCCCACGGCCCCTCGTCGTCCGAGGCGCTGTCCTCGCCTGTGTCGTCGTTGTCGCTGCCCGCCGCGGCCGCGCGCTCGAGCGCGGCTGAGCCGTCGCTGGCCGCCGGCAGCGCTGCCGGGTCGGGTAGGCGGCCCACGTGCAGCAGCGACAGCTTCTCGTCATTGGACAGCCGCCGCTCGCCGCTGAGCAGCTGCTCAAACAGGGCGCAGCTGTCAGCGTTGCCCGTGCTGTCGTGCTGCTCGCCAGCCGGATCGCCCCCCGCTGCGCCGCTCGGGGGCGGCTGCGACAGCTCCGGGAACAGCAGTCGCCGGTGACCACTGTGCGACGCCGGCGTCGCTGCTGCCTGCTGCTGCTGCTGCTGCTGCTGCTGCTGCTGCTGCTGCTGCTGCTGCTGCTGCTGCTGCTGCTGCTGCTGCCCCTGCTGCTGCCCCTGCTGCTGCCCCTGCTGCTGCCCCTGCTGCTGGCTCTGCTGCTGTTGCGGCTGCTGCTGCTGCAGCGGGGCCGCCACCGCCGGCAGCGGTGTGACGCCGTGCCGCACCGCGGCGCCGCCACGCAGCTCCGCCAGCTGCCACACGATCGTTCCAAGCGGCACCGGGACCAGCCGGTCGGTGCCGCGCTTGCCGTCCATCCACTGCTTGCCGCCGCTGCCGCCGCGGCCGCCCTCGGCGTGCAGCGGCAGGCTGCCCAGGCCCGTGAGCTGGCGCGTCGCGCGCAGCACCACGGCGCCGCCGGGCGCGCCGTTGCCGCCCGCTGCGCGCGCGTGGTGGCCTGGCCGACGGCGAGGGCAGGGGCGGGGCGCGTCGGCGGCGGGGGGCGCGGCGCGCGGCGCGCGCCGCGGCGGCGGCGCTGCCGCTGCCGCGCACCCGTGCGGCCGAACAGCGCGCTCGAGCCGCCACCGCCGTGGCCGCCGCGCGCCGTCACGCGCAGCGCGTCCACAAACTTGACCTTCTGCGGGATCGCCGGCTTCTTGCGCTGCTGCTCGCCGGCGGCGGCGGCGGCGGCGGCGGTGCAGAGAGCGCGCGCGGCCGCACGGCGCAGCTCGGCCGCCTGCGGCGGCAGCCGCCGCATGGCCGCCGCCGCGCGCGACCGGCGGCGTCGCAGACTGACGGTCGCGTGGTGTCTGGTCCCGTGCGTCGCACTCGTGGGCGGGGAGCGGGAGCAGTACTGTGAGCGCGGTGGGCAGAACGGCGGCGATGCAGCGGCGGCGTGCGCTCGCCGCCCTGACGCGGCGCTGCTCGCTGAACCGCGGCATGCCGCCAGCTGGCCCACGGCTGCGGGCCCGCCTGCATGTCCACCCCGCACCCTGTCACCGCCTCGCCGGCGCCCGCTGAGCCCGCAAGCGGACTGCCCAGCAGCACCTGAAGCCCTGCTGCTGCTGTCGCCCGTACGAGCCTGCACCGCGCACCAGCAGTTCCTGAGGAGGCCCTCTATCCGTCGCGCCGCGCAGCTCCTCGCGGCGACCCGTGAGCAGCATGGCGGTGCGGGTGTCGTGGGATGCCGCGTTCACCGCGTGCGCCTGCCGGGCTTTCGCGGACGCCCTGGCCGCCCCCGGCAGCTACCCGAGCCTGGACGCCGTTCTCGCGGCCGCGCAGCGCATTTGGTGGAACGACGTCGGCGTGGCGGGCTGGCTCGAGGCGTTCGCAGCTCACCCCGAAATTGGGGACGCAGGTGCGCCGCCCGCGCGCCGGCAGGCAGGCCACCAGGTCGGCCAGCCTCCTGGCCTGGCCGCACGCCGCCGGCGAGCCAGCACGCCGGCAGCGCCCGCGGCGGCGCGGCGGCGCCGGGCAGCGGGCGGCGCCGGGAGTAACCCACGACGCGGGCGCGGCGCGCGCAGGCCGCGGGACGCCCACCTGCGCCTGCCCGCCCCCCGCCGCTCGCCGCCCCACGCTGCCCCCTGCGCCCGCCGCAGGCGCGCTGCGGGAGAAGTTTGGCGGCGCGGGCGGCGCGTTTGGCGCGCTCAGCGCCGGCGAGCAGGCGGCCGCGCTCGCCGGCGGCGGCGACGGCGGCGTGTTTGAGGAGCTCGCCGCGGCCAACGCCGCGTACCGGCAGCGGCACGGCTTCATCTTCATCATCTGCGCCGCGGGCAAGTCGGCGGCGCAGATGCTGGCCGCGCTGCGCGCGCGCCTGCCCAACGCGCCGTACACCGAGCTCGGCGCGGCGGCGGCGGAGCAGATGAAGATCACGGCCCTGCGCCTGGAGAAGCTGCTGGCCGCCGGCGGCGGCGGCGGCGGGGGCAGCCCCGCCGAGCGCGCGGCGGTGCGCACGGGGCAGCTCGCGGGCCACCTTGCGCCGGGCCCGGCGCCGGCGCCGGCGCCGGCGGGCGGGCGCGGCGGGGCGCTGCGCTCGCCCATCACCACGCACGTGCTCGACACCGCGCTCGGCGTGCCGGCGGCGGGGCTGCCGATCAGCCTCCACCGCCTCATGCCGGGCTCGCAGCGCGTGTGGGACTGCCTCGCCGCGGGGCGCACCGACGCCGACGGCCGCATCGGCGGCCTGCTGCCGCCGGCGAGCACTGTCGCGCCGGGGGCGTACCAGATGCGCTTTGACACAGGCGCCTACCTGCGCGCCTGCAGGCGCGTGCGGCGCGCAGCACGCGGCGGCCCCGCGCGCGGCGCGCGGCCGCCGCCACCGCCGCCGCCGCGCCGCCGCCGCCGCCGCGGCCGCCCGACCCGTGCGCCGCCGCGCGCCGGCGCGCAGGGAGGCGCACCCGGGCGTGTTCAGCGCGGTGCCGTTTTACCCCGAGGCGGTCGTCGAGTTTGTCGTCACGCCCGACCAGGCGGCGCAGCACTTTCACATCCCGCTGCTGCTCAGCCCCTACGGCTTCAGCACATACCGCGGCAGCTGACCGGCCGCGGCGAGCACGGCGAGCGCGGCGAGTGCGGCGCTGTGGGCGCGGTGAGCGCGGCGCTGCGGCCGCGGCGGCGGTGGTTGCGGCGGGCCGGGGCGGCGGGGCCGGCGGCGGGCCGCGGCGGGGGGCGCGCACTTGAGGGCCGCGCCTTTGTGGTTGCACTGCGGCGCGGGCGCCAGCTCGGGCGCAGCGGCAGTGCGTGCAGGGACGACCTGGGCTGAGTGACACGTTCACAGCTCAAAACATGGGCAACGTCGGGTGAGGGCCAGCACTGGCAACTCGTTGCGACCGTGCTGCCCCAACTTGTGCCTGACCTGCCAGCTTGTGCCCTGCGATATACTTCCTGACGGACACACGGAGACCCCGCGACCGATCCCCGCGACCGATCCCGCCACCCCCTGCCGCCTCACTCACTTGCGGCGCACCTTGGACCCCCCGCCGCGCGTGCTCGCCTCGGCCGCGCGCTTGGCCGCCCCGCCGCTCAGGGGGTCGCACCAGACGAACGCGTGTGGCGTCGCCTCCAGCTGCCAGCCACGCCACTTCTGCTTGTGACTCTCGAACCGCAGCGCCCACGCCTCGCTCGGCGGCGCCCCCGGCTCCGTGCGCCGCACGACGATCAGCGCACCCAGGCTCTTGTCTGCAGGCCCCGGGGCGCGGAGCGCGGCGAACGCGGCGGGCGCGGCTGAGCGGCGCGTGCGAGGCCGCCGAGCGCCCGGGCGGCGCTGACCAGCGCGCGCGCCGTGCGCCGCGCGGCTTGGGCACCCGCCGCGCCCGCCGCGCGCGCACCTGTGGACTTGATGGCGTACGCCTGGCGCGCCTGACCCCCGCCGCCCGCGTCGCCGCCGTCCGCGAGCTGCTGCAGCTCCGCGCTGTTGGGCAGCGTGTGCAGGCTGTTGACTTTGAAGTTGAAGTTGCGCGGGCAGGCGGTGCCCGTGCCCGCGCGCTGCTGGCCCGCCTTGGCGGTGCGCGCCTTGGCGAGCGAGAGCCGCCACCATGTCTTGCTCGCCGTGGCGGGCAGCTGCTCACACACAAGGCAGCGCGGCGACCGCATGCACGCGAGGCCTTTCATGAGGATGGCGGCCATCTCCTGAAAGCTCTCCGCGTTCCGCGCCGCGCCGCGCCCGGCACTGAAGTGCGCCAGCACCTCGTCGCCGCGGCGCTTCAGCTCGGCGCAGTCCGGGCACAGGCCCTCGCTGGTGCCGCTCGCGTGGCCGGCGGCGTGCGCCGCCGGCGCCAGGGTGCTAGGGCACTGCAGCTGCGCCTGTGCCGCGCGCAGCTGCAGGTGCTGCAGCTGCAGCTGCTGAAGCACCTGCAGGTGCTTCAGCAGCCCACCCGCTGCCAGCGGCATCGACATGCCCAGCGGCAGCGGCGTCCCGCCCGCGAGCGCGAGCTGACCGCCGGCCCAGCCGCCGCTGGGCACGCTCTCGACGCTGCCCGCCCGGCAGAGACCAAAGTCGGTGTCGGCGCTGCCGCCGCTGCCCGCGCCGGCGCTGCCCGAGGCGTCCGCCCGCAGCGCCGCGCGCGCCCGCGGCGACGCCGCCGCGCCGGCGGCCGGGCACGGCGGCCGGGCGAGCCACGCCAGCGGCCCGCCCAGGCCCAGGGCGTCGCAGGCCGGCGGCGCGGCGCGATCGCGCGCGCCGCCGAGCGCGGCGTCCAGGTCGTTGCCGGCGCGCGGGAGGTCCTCGAGCAGCTCCTCCAGGCGCGGCAGGTCCAGATCGTCGTCGTCGCCGGCGTCCGGGCCGATCAGGGGGCAGGGCGCGCCGGGCGCGTGAGGCTCCATCGCGGCCTGGCGGGCGGCGCAGGGCGCTGCTGGGCGGGCCCCAGCTCGCGCGCGGCGCCGGAGAGGAGCCTCCGCACCGCTGGGGACCCGCCGTGAGCCCGCAGCGCGACGGCGAGGGGTTTTTCTGCGCCCACGGATGCGCGCGCGGGCGCAACGGATGGCGCCTCGCGGGCCGTCGGCAGCGCGCGCGCGCCCGCCGCCTGCCCGAACATGCGCGGAATAGCGCCGCGCGCTCACTGGCGCGGCCGCTCGCGCCGCCGCTTCGGCGGCACCGCCTCCGCCGGTGAGGTGCAGCGGCGCGCGCCCGGCCCTCGGCCTCGCTGGGCGGCGAGCTTGGATCGGGCTGAGCCGGCGGCCCTGCTGCTGCCACACACACGTGTGGGACGTGGGTGGACGAGCGGCGCCGGGCAGCGGGCGAGGCGGTTGCCGGGCCGCCGCGCCGCGCTCAGCCGGTCAGGAGCGTCGGCAGCACCACGCTGCGCGTGCCCAGCAGCTTGCCGCCAAGGTCTGGCACCTCGTCGCAATCTACCAGCGGGCCGACGGCGCCGTCGGCGGCCACGGTCGCCGGGTAGGTTAGCAGGTGCCCGCGCGGCAGCGGCTGCACGTCCGGGCCAGCAAACACGCGCCAGTTGGCGTCCCCGATCGCGCGCAGCGAGCGCATGCACTCCAGGCTGCTGGGGTCGTCGTGCTCCGGGCCCAGCGCCTGCGCGCGCCGGCGGCACCGCGGGGGCGTCGGCGCCGTCGGCAGGGGCGGCGCCCGCGGGTCGCGCGCGCCCGCGGGTCACGCACCCCAGCGCGCCCCAGCCTCACCCCGATGTGCTCGCGCCACAGCGCGCGCCGGAAGCCCGCGACCTGCCCCCGCGGCAGCGCGCCGCCTGTGCTCGCGAGCGTGTGGCCCGCCTGGAAGGCGCCGACGCTGATCTCGCTGTCGCGCGCGCCGTCGAGGGAGCGCTGGTTGATGTTGGCGCTGCCCACCACCACGTACTCGTCGTCAACGATCATCAGCTTGCTGCGATGACGCGGCGGCGGCAGCACGCGGCGGCGGCGGCGGCAAGGGTGGCGGCAGGGGTGGGCGGACGCGGCGGCAGGGCAGGGGATGGGCGGCGGCGCGCGCCCGGCCCCGGCCGCGCTGCGTCCGCGGCAGCTGGCGGCGCGCCTGGCCGGGGCCCCCTGTGGGGCGGGCGCTGGCGCGCCCGGGTCACACCTGTGCACATAGATCATGAACCGCCGCGCCGCGGCGGCGCGAGCCTGGGCGCTGCCCGGCTCGGGCGGCGGCAGCTGCGCGGCGCCCGGCGGCACGGCCGAGCACGGCTCGGCGCCGGCCGGCGCGGGGCACTGCGGCGGCGCGGCGGCGGCGCGGCGGCGGCGCGGCGGGCCGCTCGGCGCGGGCGTGTGTGTGCGGGCGCGCGGCTGTGCCGCCCCGCCGCCGCAGGCGGCGGGCGGCGCACCGCGCTGGGGTCGGTGCCGATGGGGTCGCGCGTGCCGAGGCAGAAGAACTGGAGGTAATCGGTCGGGTGCGCGGCGCCCTGCAGCCCCACCTCGCGGAGGGCGTCCGCGATAAGCCTGGCGGCGGCGGCGGCGGCGGCGGCGGCGGCGGCGGGGCGCGTGGCAGCCCAGGGACCCCCACACCGTGCCCGTGCGCCACGCCGCGGGCCGCGGGCCCCTGGCTGGCCGCCCCCTCCGGTGGGGGCGCACCGGTACATCATCTCGCGCGTGGCCGCTTGAAAGTGCAGGATGGCCTGCACGCTGGCGCTCGTGGGCACGCCCTCCGGGTACATCGGCTGCACCACGTAAGCCCGGAACGGCTCGCCCGCCTGGGAGCGTCCCGCCCCGCAGGGGGCGCGCCAAGCGCCGAGTGCGGCGTCGGGGCCGGGCGCTTGCGGGCTGCGCGCGGGCTGCGCGCCGAGGCGAGCCGCGCGCCGTGCGTGCGGCGGCGGCGGCGGCGGCGGCGGCGGCGCGCCTTGATCTTGGCGCAGATCTTGAGCGCGATCTCGGCGGGCACGAGGTGCGTCGCGGCGTCGTGGTCGCTGGCCCACAGGTGGCTGCGCGGCGCGGACGCGGCACGCGGGCGCCTCGGCGCGGCGCGGCGCGCGCCCTGCCCTGCGCAGCGCGGCGCGGCGCGCGGCGTGGGCAAGGGGTGTGTGTGTGTGTGTGTGTGTGTGTGTGCGTGGCGCGCCTGCTGCCGAGGAAGTACTGGTTCTCTATGTAGAGGAAGCGGGCCGCGCCGCGCACGAGGCGCACGAGGGCGCGGTGGATGGACGCGTCCACGACCTTGCCCTTGCCCACGCTCAGCCCCGCCTCGTACGCGCCCTCGCGGCTGCGCGGGAAGCCCTCCGCCGAGTCTGCGCGCGGGGCAGCGCGGCGGCGCGCGTCGGCGGCGGCGGCCGCGGTCGCGCGCGCGCTCGCGCCCTGCGGCGCGGCGCGGCGCGGGTCGGCGCACCAGAATCGATGCTCCGGAGCACCTGCACGCTCCACTCCTCGCCGGGCGGCAGGCCCGGCACGGCGAGCGCGGGCTGGTGCGGGGCCTTGATGGCACTGACCTTGAGGTTGATGTGCCCGCGGTCCATGATCACGCTGCGCACCATGGCAGCCTTGGACTGCAGCGGGGGAGGGCACACCGCCCGACGCGGCGGCCGCGCGGTGAGCGCCCCCCGCTGGCGGCGGGCTGCTGGCGGCGGCCTGTCCTCCCCGCCCACGCGGCCGCCGCGCCCACGCCGCACCGTGAAGACCTCAAACCCTGGCGGGAGCGCCACGTCGCCGTGGTCGCCGATGTGGCGCATCTTGGCGCGGTGGCGGTGTGGGACCTGCTTCGACCAGCGCTCCAGGAAGTTGAGGGCCACGTCACACGCCGCCGGGCCCTCCAGGCGCGCGTGGATGTCGTGCCACGGCTCGCGCGGGCACGCGCGCGTGGCGTCGAGCGCTGCGGCGCGCGCGCGGGTGGGCGCGCGCCCGCGGCGCGCGCGCGCCTGGCCCGCGGCGCGTGCGGGCGCCGCTCACGCGACACGCAGGCCTGGTGAAAATCCTCGCTGTGCGCGCCGCCGGGGCCGCACGTCGAGAAGAGCGGGTGCGCGGGGGAGTCGTAGCGGCCGTCGCAGAGGTCGAGGCCACCGACAAACGCGACGATGCGGCGCGGCGCCGCGCGGCGCGGCGCGCCGCCCGGCGCCGCGGGGTGCTCCGGCGGGTGCGGGGCGTCGAGCACGACCGTCTTCTGGTGGTGCGTGAAGAGGTTGCCGGCGCTGAACTTCTGCGCGCGCGGCGGCGGCAGCGGCGGCGGCGGCCACGCGGCGGCGGCCCGCGGCGAGGCGCTGGGCGCGGCGTGCGCGCCGACGCAGCAGTTGCCCGGCGGCGGCCCGTGCCCCCCAGCACGCGCGCGCCCGGCTGGAAGCGCGCCGCGCGCGTGGCCGCGCCTGCAGCACGGTCGCCTCAAGCGAGCCCTGGCGGGGGACAAGCACGCAGGTCACGGCGGTGTCCTTGAAGTATGCGTGCGTCTCCTGGTCGTGTGTCGCCATCACGCCGCTGTGCAGGCCGAGGTTGTTGCTCGTGTCGTCCCAGACCTGGCGCGCGGCGCCGCGCAGCCAAGGGTTGGGGCAGGCCGCCGCCGCCGCGCGGCACGTGCTGCGGCGGCGGACCCTGCCCCGCACCAGCAGCAGCACGTTCACGCCCGCCGCCGCCTTGGCGATCAGCAGCTCGCCGAGCGTCGGCGAGTCGGCGCCGCGGTCGGGCGCGCGCTGCAGCCGCGTGGAGGTCCACACGCTCCAGCCGGTGATCCAGATGAACCTGGCCGCACGCGCCGGCAGCGCCGGCGGCGGCGACGGCGGCGGTGGCCGGGCGGGCGGGCGGGGCTCGGGCGGCGGCGGGGCGGGGCGGAGCGGCGGCGCGAGCGCCGAGCGCGGCCCTGTAGGAGCGCTGCGCACCGCTGCGCGTCGCGTATGGCGGCGTAGAGGTCGTCCCAGCAGCTCGACTCGCTGTACAGCCCGCCGCTCGCCTCCACGCCCGGCACCGGCCCCGGCGTGCACACGGCGTCGTGGTATAGCGTCACGCGGTTGCCGCCGCGCAGCGGGAAGTATGTGTGCGGCACCTCGCCCGCGCCGGCCGCCTGGCGGGCGGTGAGTGCGGCGGCGGGTCGGGCGAGCGAGCGCAGAGGCGGGTGCAGGGCAGGCGTTGGGGGCAGGCGTTGCCGCCTGCACGAGGCGGCTGCGCGCGCGCGCGCCGCACCTCGAGCTGTGCGACCGGGGTGAAGCGCAGCGTCACGTGCAGCGTCGCCTGCTGGAACGCCTTGCTGGCGTCGTCCGCCGCGCCCACGGGCCGGCCGGCGGCGTCGCTGAGCGGCAGCCAGCGGTCCACGGCCTGCCCGCCCAAGAGCGCGGCGACCGGCAGGGCCGCCTGGCCGAGGCTCTCCGCGCCCACCAGGTCCGCATCCTGCGGCGGGCGCGGCGGTGGCGCTGGCGCGACCTGGCGGCAGGCGGCGCGTGGACCGCTGGCCCGCCGCTGCCCACCTTGACCTCCAGGGTCAGCTCCTCCGCCTCGTCGGCGACGAACACCTCGGCGCGCTCGCCCCACACCGGAGCGACGCTGCCCTGCACGACCGAGGAGCGCAGGCGCCGCGTGCCGCCGACGCTGAGCACGACGTACGGGTCCACGCTGCCCACCAGCATGGGGCCGCCCGCGCAGCACAGCGCCGACTTGAGGCAGCCGCCCGCGGCGTTGGCGAGCGACGTCGGCAGGTGGCGGGCCTCACGGATCGTGACGTCCAGCACGCCGTGGAGCAGCACCATCGTGTCCCGCTGCTGGCAGAGCAGCAGCCCGCGCCACCGAGCGGGCGAGCGACCGCTGGATCAGGCGATCAGCCTGCGTTGCATCGGGCTGGCGAACGCCCCTGGGACCGCGGCAGCGCCGCCGCAGCAGCGGCGCGCGCCGCCGGCCCGCTGCCCGCGTGACGACCCAACGACGGTCTAAACGAACGGCGCGATGAGTTTGCGAGCACGCAAGCGCGACGCGGCAGGCGCTTCGCCAGCTGCCGCTGCCGGCGGGGCGGCGACGACGCTGCTGCGGCGACGGGCGTCCCGCGCGCAGCGCCGGCGGGCTGGCGGCCAGCTGCGGGTGGATGCCCCTGCCGAAAAGATGCTGGGGAAGGCGGTTGCGCCACGCGCCGGGGTTCCCGCCAAGTGCCGGGGTTCACGCGCGCTGCGCCGCCGCCGCGGCGGCGGCGCCAACGCGGCGCGTCAGCGCGGCCTTCTCCCGCAGCAGCCCCGCCATCTCGTCCGCCAGCGCCGCCTCCTGGCGCCAGCCCTCCACGCCGTTGGCCGCCACGTAAGCCACGAGCCGCGCGAGCCAGTCCGCCGCGAGCTCCAGCGACGCCGCCTGCTCCCTGCGCCGCACGCGTGGGCGCGCGGCGGGCGCACGCGCCGGGTCGGCCCTGGAGCGCGTGCGCGCGCGCGCGCCGCCGGCGCGCCCGCCGCGCCGCCGCGGGCGCACCCGCGGTCCTTGAGCGCGGGCGCGGCGGCCTGCAGCGCGCGGCCGAGGCAGAACGCGGCGCTGAGGTAGTGGCCCTCCATCTCGGGCCCCACCGCGCCCGGCTGCACGCCGTCGGGGCCCGCAAAGCTCGCGAGGAAGCGTGTGTAGTGCGCCGCGGCGGCGCCCGCCGCGGCCGCGACCTGCGGCGGCGCGGCGCGCGGCGTCGGCGCCCGCGGCGCGCGCGGCGCCCGCGGCGCCGCCCGCCGCGGTGCACGCGGCCTGCGCGCACGCGTGCGCGCGCGCGCCTTGTCCTGCTCCCGCCCCGCGGCGGCCTTGATGTCACAGATCTCCCTGAACACGTTGCCCAGCTCGAGGCTGATGCTGCGCGACAGCCCGGGGTAGTGCGTCGGCGACAGCTCGCCCTCCAGCGGCGCGAGCAGCTTAGCGCGGTGGCGGTGCAGCACGCAGCGCCGGTGCGGGTCGCGCTCAAAGCCCGCCAGGCAGCTGCGGCGGGTGGGGTGGGGGCGCGGGGGCGGGCCGGCGGCGCGGGGGCGGGCCGGCGGCGCGTCAGCGCGGCGCGCCGCCGCCGGGCGGGCGGGCGCGGTGCGCCGCACGGCAGGCGGGGGGCTCACCGGTAGAGGTTGCTCATCTCAAACAGTATGCCGCAGTGCTCCGTGACCCAGCCGTCCAGTCGGTAGTACTCCAGCGCCTGCCGCAGCCACAGCAGCGCGCCGCGGAACAGCGCGCGCGCCGCGCCCGCGTCGGCCGCGAGCGCGGCGTCGCCCCAGCGCAGGCGCTCCAGCGGCGGCAGGCCGGGCAGCGCGTCGAAGCGCAGCACAGCCGGCACGTCGGCGGGGCGCGGGTAGCTGTACGCAAGGCGCTTGCCCTCCACGTGGCGCTCGTGCGACGCCACGAGGCGGTACAGGCAGTGCTTGCCGAGCGCGAGGCGCACGTTGGCCGCGACGTCCTCGTCCAGCGCCGCCAGCGCGGGCGCCAGCGCCGCGCTGCGCCGCGCGTGCTCGTCGCCCTGGTCCTTGGCCGCCCCCGCCGCCGCCGCTGCCGCCAGCAGCGGCGGGCTGCCCGCCTTGGCGGCGGCGCCCTTGGCACTCGGGCCAGGCGGCTGCTGCTGCTGCTGCTGCTGCTGCTGCTGCTGCTGCTGCTGCTGCTTGTCCGTCTGGTCCTTGCCGCGCGCGTCCGGCTG
Source organism: Scenedesmus sp. PABB004 (assembly GCA_014905635.1). Taxonomy (NCBI): domain Eukaryota; kingdom Viridiplantae; phylum Chlorophyta; class Chlorophyceae; order Sphaeropleales; family Scenedesmaceae; genus Scenedesmus; species Scenedesmus sp. PABB004. Next base: position 2,212,529 of record CM026547.1, on the reverse strand, counting down.
CTGCAGCTCTCCCGCCTGCTCGCCTGACGGCTGCTCGGCCCCTGGCTGCTGCTGCTCGGCCCCTGGCTGCTGCTGCTCGCCCTGCTGCTGTGCATGCCGCTGCAGCAGCATGGCCTCCACCGCCGCGCAGCAGTACTCTGACAGCGCAAAGGCGTTGCCGTCCAAAAAGTAGCCCGACAGCTGAAGGCAGTTTTGGACCCACTCGTCCGCGCTGAAGCCGCCGAGCTGGAGCTGGCGGTTGAGCGTGGCGGCGCAGTAGGCGGCGCTGCGTGCCTTGTCGCCCGCATGGCCGTGCACCTGGGCCAGGAAGTAGAGCGTCGTCGTGTGCCCCGCCTCCAGCTCGCCCAGCTCGGCCAGCGCCGCCTGCCAGCCGGCCGGCGCCCGCTCGCACGGGTCGCCCGGCCGCTGCTCCTCCTGGCCCTGCTCCGGCTGCTGCTCCTCCTGGCCCCGCTCCCGCCCCCGCTCGTGCTCGCGCTGTTGCTGCGCGCCAGCGGCGTCGGCCGCCGCGAGCGCGGCGGCGCGCGCGTAGAGCGCCTCTGCCGCGCTCAGGTGGCGCAGCGCGGCCTCAAAGTCCTCGCGCCCGCACCAGAGCGCGCCCAGCGCGTTGTGAGCGGCCTGGCGCGCGGCGCAGGCGCCGCGCAAGTCGGGCCAGGCCGCGTCCAGCGCGGCCTCCAGCGCCGCCTGGCCCTCCGCCACGAGGTCCGTCTCCACCTGCGCCAGCCCCCGCGCCAGCTGGCAGACCGCCACCGCCGCGGCGGCGTCCTCCGCCCGCCCCGTGGCCGCGCCCAGGCGGGCGGCCTCGGCCTCCAGGCCCGCCAGCAGGTCGGCGGCGGCGTACTTGCTCGCGTACGGCGCCGCGTCGTCGTCCTCCACGGCCTGCAGCCGGCGCGCCTCGGCGACGCCCGGTATCAGCCGATCAGCGATGAAGGCGTCCAGGGCGGCGCAGTCAAGCGGGGCGCCGGCGCCGGCGCTGGCGCCATCCTCGCTGCTCCCGCCGCCACTGCCGCCGGGGGCGCCTGCCGCTGCGCCGTCAGCCACCATGACAGCTCACGCGAGAAGAAGGACGCCCTGTGGAGAGCTGAGCGGGCGCCGCTGCGCGCACGTTCGAAGAACAACGCCGCCTGCTCGCCTTCGCGCTTTTGGCGGCTCTTTTCTGCGCCCCCGGGGCTGCTGCCACTGCTTTGTTGTCCAGCACCCCAGCACCGCCGCCGCCGCCGAACGCGTGCGCAGCCTGGCGGCAGCCGGCCGCGCCGCTGCGCCCTCCCTGTGCCGTGCGCCGCCGCGCCATGCGCTGGAGGCGTCGCCGCCGACCCGCACGCGCGTCGCAGCACTCGACGCCACGCGCGCGTGCACGCACGAGCCGCGGCACGACATTCACGCGCGCCTGGAAGGCCCGGCGGCGTGTGACGTGGCCCTCAACTTCCTGGAGCGCTGGTCCCGCACCGCCACCGCGCCAAGATGCGCCACATCGGCGACCACGGCGACGTGGCGCTCCCGCCAGGGTTTGAGGTCTTCACGGTGCGGCGTGGGCGCGGCGGCCGCGTGAGCGGGGAGGGCAGGCCGCCGCCGGCCCGCCGCGAGCAGCGGGCGCCCATCGCGGCCGCCGCGTCGGGCCCTGCCCTCCCCCCGCTGCAGTCCAAGGCCGCCATGGTGCGCAGCGTGATCATGGACCGCGGGCACATCAACCTCAAGGTGCCATCAAGGCCCCGCACCAGCCCGCGCTCGCCGTGCCGGGCCTGCCGCCCGGCGAGGAGTGGAGCGTGCAGGTGCTCCGGAGCATCGACTCTGGTGACCCGACCCGCGCCGCGCGACCGCGCGCGCGGCCACGGCTGCCGCCGCGCCGCCGCTTATGCACGCCGCTGCGCTGCCGCGCCGGCCGCGCAGACTCGGCCGAGGGCTTCCCGCGCAGCCGCGAGGGCGCGTACGAGGCGGGGCTGAGCGTGGGCAAGGGCAAGGTCGTGGACGCGTCCATCCACAGGGCAGGGCGCGCGCCGCGCCGCGTGACCGGCGAGCCGCCCCACCCCTGCCCTGCCGCCGCGTCCGCCCACCCCTGCCGCCACCCTTGCCGCCGCCGCCGCCGCCGCGTGCTGCCGCCGCCGCGTCGTCGCAGCAAGCTGATGATTGTTGACGACGAATACGTGGTGGTGGGCAGCGCTAACATCAACCAGCGCTCCCTCGACGGCGCGCGCGACAGCGAGATCAGCATCGGCGCCTTCCAGGCGGGCCACACGCTCGCGAGCACGGGCGGCGCGCTGCCGCGGGGGCAGGTCGCGGGCTTCCGGCGCGCGCTGTGGCGCGAGCACATCGGGGTGAGGCTGGGGCGCGCTGGGGTGCGTGACCCGCGGGCGCGCGCGACCCGCGGGCGCCGCCCCTGCCGACGCCGCCGACGCCCCCGCGGTGCCGCCGGCGCGCGCAGGCGCTGGACCTGGAGCACGACGACCCCAGCAGCCTGGAGTGCATGTGCTCGCTGCGCGCGATCGGGGACGCCAACTGGCGCGTGTTTGCTGGCCCGGACGTACTGCCGTTGCCGCGCGGGCACCTGCTGACCTACCCGGCGACCGTGGCCGCCGACGGCGCCGTTGGCCCGCTGGTAGACTGCGACGAGGTGCCAGACCTCGGCGGCAAGCTGCTGGGCACGCGCAGCGTGGTGCTGCCGATGCTCCTGACCGGCTGAGCCCTGCGCCTGGGCAGGCCGCTGGCGTGGCTCGCGCGGCCGCCGTGCCCGGCCGCCGGCGCGGCGGCGTCGCCGCGGGCGCGCTTGGCGCTGCGGGCCGACGCCTCGGGCAGCGCCGGCGCGGGCAGCGGCGGCAGCGCCGACACCGACTTTGGTCTCTGCCGGGTGGGCAGCGTCGAGAGCGTGCCCAGCGGCGGCTGGGCCGGCGGTCAGCTCGCGCTGGCGGGCGCACGCCGGCAGCGGCAGCAGCAGCGGCGCGCGGCGTCGGCGTCGGCCACGCCGGGCGCCTGGGGATTCAACGTCGTCTTCAAAGTGCGCCGTCCACCGCGGCGCGCGGGAGACGGGGCGAGCACGCGCGACCTGGGCGGGCGGGTGGCGCGGGCTCGGGCGTCTCGACGCGCCCCAGGGTCGCGCCCGCGCCCGCCCCGCCTCCGCCAGGCGCTTCCCTGGGCAGACGCACGCACGTCGCCCGCGTCGCGCCTCCACGCCCTGCGTCGCGGCTGGTGGCCGCGCCGCTCGAGCAGGCGCTGCTCCAGCGCCGAGCCGCCAGCCTGGGGCGGCCGGGCGAGCGCGCGTCCGGCCCACGCCGGCGCGCCTGTGATGTCTAGAGTCGCGGCGCTGGCGGCGGCGCTCACAGCGCTGCTGCTGATCGGCAGCGCGCGCGCGGCGCCCAGGCCGCCCGGCGGACGCGGCAACGGCACAGCGGCGGCCAACGCCACGGCGCCGCCTCCGGCAACGGCCAACGCGACCCGAGGCGGCGGCAACGGGAGCAGCAGCGCCGCGCCGCCGGCGCGCGCCCCCACGCCGGCGCCGGCGGTGCTGCCGGCGCCGCCGGCCTGCCCCGCGACGCTGCTGGGTGCGCTGGAGCGCTTGGTGCAGGTGCCGGCCCCGCGCGGCGCCGGCGCGGCACCGGCGCTCAACGCCAGCGCGGGCGCGGCGCCCCGGCGCGCGCCGCCGCCGCCGCCGCCGCCGCCGGGCGTGGCGTGCACGCTGGAGGTCGGCCAGCTCGCGGCCGGCGCGCCCGGCGGCGCCGCGGCGTGCGCGCGCGTGGCCGTGATCAACAACCTGCCCAGCAACCTGTACAGCTGGCAGCTGGTTTGGCAGCCCGGCGCCGACCTCGCGCCGCGCGGCGCTGACGGAGCCGTGCTCATCGCCAGCGCGGCGCCTGGTGCGGCCGGCGCCCGCCGCCCGCGGGCCCCGCCCGTCCGCGCGCGCGCGCGCGCCACCCACGCCCCGCCGCGCCCGCCCCGCGCGCAGGCGGCGCAGCGCGCGCGGTCAACGGCCCGCAGAGCCCCACCATCATGGCCCGGGGCGGCACTGCCAGCTTCACCGTGGCGCTGCGCGTCGACGGCAACGCGACGACCGCGGCGCCGCGCGGCGGCGCCGGCGGTGGCGGCACCGGCGGCGCCGGCGGCGACAGCGGCGGTGCCGGGCCGTTTGCCAGCCCCGCCATGGGCGCCGTGTACCTCAACGGCCTGCAGTGCACGCGGCTGCCGCTGCCGCCGGGCGCGCGCACGCCGCACCAGGACTGCGCGGCCGCGCGCTGGCCGCTCGGCGCGGACGGCCGGCTGGGCCCGGCGCCGCCGCGCAACGCGAGCGGCGGCCCGGCCGCGCGCGCGGGCGGAGAGGAGGGGGCCTGGCTGGCGTGCGCGTCTCGGTTTTGCTGCGGGCTGCAGGTGCTCCCCGCAGGCGGCGCGCCGGCGCCCGCGCAGGCGCCGCCGGAGGAGGACAACGGCACCGTGGTCGGCGCCTTCGGCGGGCGCGGCGAGGACGCAGGCACCCCCGCCGCGCCCGGGCGCAGGCCCCGTCTCCCGCAGGTGAGCGAGCGCCCCGCGCTGGCCAGCCCGCCGCCGGTCTGGCGCGCAGCTCTCACCCTGCCCCCCCCCCTCTGCTCCTTGGCAGGGCCCGCCGCCGCCCAACGCGACCGCGGCCGTGGCTCCTGCCGCAGTCGTCGCGGCGCAGGCCGGCCCCGCCGACCCCGGCGGCGCTGCGGGCGCGTCCGCCGAGCAGCCGGGCCGCGACGGCGCCGGCGCGCAGCTGGCCGCGGGCCTGGTGCCGGCGCTGGTGCTGGGCGCGGCGGTGGTGGCGAGCCTGGCGGGGCTGGTTCACGTGCGGCGGCGGCGCGCCCGGCGCGCGCGGTCGCGCCAGCTGCTCCTGCACCTGCACAAGGAGCCACCACCGATCCACCTCACCACGGCGGCGCTGGTGCGCGCCAGCTCCGGCGCGAGCACCGACAGCCACGGCTCGCAGCCAGGTGGGGCGGCGCCGCGCCGCGTGCGCTCAGCCGCAGCCACCACCTGCTCCCCCCCCCCCACACACACACCCCACCGCCGCCCCGCCGCCCGCAGGTGGCGCCGCTTCCACGGCGAGCGCCGGCAGCCTGGCGAGCGCCGCGTCCCGCACCGGCTCGGCCGCGTGGCCGCCGGCGCCTGTCGCGTCGCACAGCACAGCGCCCGCCTCGTTCCTGGCGGCCGCAGCCGCGGGCGCCGCCGCCGGGCCCTTGTTCCGTGCAGGCAGCTGGCAGGGTGCGGCGGGGGCGGCGCAGCTGCCGGCGCTGCCGCCGCGCCACCAGCTGCGGCGCAGCGCCAGCAGCCCGCAGTCCCTGCTGCACCAGCAGCGCCCGGCCGGGCAGGTGGCGCTCGACGTGCGCGCCCTGCCGGCGCCGGCGCCGCTGCTGCGGAGCGGCTCCGGCGCAGCGCGGCTCGGCCGGGCGGGCTCGCTGGGCGCGCCGAGCGCCGGCTCGGTGGCGGCGGGCGCGGACGAGGCGGCCGCGCCGCCCGGCGAGGGCGGCGGGCGCGTCGGGAGCGCGCCTGGCGACGCGCTGGCCCGCGCGGTCAGCGGCGTCAGCAGCCACGACAGCGCCGCCAGCAGCGGCGCGCCACTGCTGGCCGCAACCCCGGCCGTGGCGGGCGCGGGCAGCTCGCTGGGGTCCACCTGGGGCTCGCTACGCCGGCTGCTGGGCGCCAGCAGCAGCGCACGGCCGCCCAAGAGCAGCACGGCGTCCCCGGGCAGCAGCGGCGCGCTGCCCGGCCCGCCGGGCGCGCGCGCCGCCGGCGCGCTCGCGCGGGCGGGCAGCGGCGGCGGCCTGCCGCTCCCGCACCACCACCGCCCGCTGGGGCTCATCCGCGAGTCAGCGCCGCTGGTCGGCGCGCAGCTGGCCGCGCCCGGCGGCCTGCAGGCGGCGGGCCTCGCGCCCGCCTGGCCGCCCGGCGGCGGCGCGCCGCCGGTGAGCCGGCGCGTGAGCCCGGCCGCGTCGGCCTACGACGACGGCAGCAGCGCGGCGAGCAACGACAGCGCCGGCCCGGCCGCGTGGCACCTGTCCGACCAGCGCCAGCTGCTCGAGCAGCCGGGTTGGCTCAGCATCGACTTTGCGCGCGAGGTGCGGCTGGAGCGCAAGCTCGGCGAGGGCGGCTTTGGCCAGGTGCGGCGCGCCGGCGGGCGCGGCGGGCGCGGGCGCGGGCGCGGGCGCGGGCGCGGGCGCGGGCGCGGGCGCGGGCGCGGGCGCGGGCGCGGGCGCGGGCGCGGGCGCGGGCGCGGGCTGTGCGCCGCGTGACACCCTTGCGCGCCGCGCGCGCGCGCGCGCGCGCCGCCGCAGGTCTTCCGCGCGCGCTGGCGGGGGCAGGTGATCGCGGTGAAGCTGGTGCCCTTCATGACCCTCACGCCCCCGCAGCCCCCGCACCCGCCGCTCGCGCTTGTCAGCGCCGCACCGCCGGACGGCGGCGGCGGCGGCGGCGCGCCGCGCCCCGGCTCGCACGGGCCCGGCCCCGCCGCGGCGCCGGGCGGCGCGCTCGCCGGCGGCATGGGCCTCGCCGCGAGCGCCGCGTCGCTGCGCGCGGTGCGGGGCGAGATCCGCGTGCTGAGCCAGGTCAGCCACCCGTGCATCGTCGCGTTCTTCGGCGCGTGCGCCTGCCCGCCGCACATCGCGATCCTGGAGGAGCTGGCCGAGGGCGGCTCGCTGCACGCGCGCCTGCACGCGCGCCGGGGCGCCGCGGCGGCCGGCCCGGCGGCGGCCGGCCCGGCGGCGGCGAGGCGCGCGCGCCGGCGCCGCCGCCGGCGCCGCTCGCGCTGGGCGAGGTGCTGCGCATTGGCGTGGACGTCGCGAGCGCGATGGCCTACCTGCACGGCCTGGTGCCCCAGGTGGTGCACCGCGACCTCAAGCCCCAAAACGTCGTCATCGACCGCGCCGGCCGCGCCAAGGCGCGCGAGGGCCCGCGGGGCGCGGTGGGGGGGGGGGGGGGGGGCGGCACGCGCCGCGCTGCGCCGCTGCCCGCCACGACGCGCGCGCCGCGCCCCGCCGCGGTGCCCGCAGGTGTGTGACTTTGGCATCAGCAAGATGCGCGACGCCTCGCTCGCCGCCAGCAGCACGCGGCTGCAGGGCGCGGGCACGCCGGCGTACATGTCGCCCGAGCAGGTGGCCGGGGGGCCGGTGGCCGCGCCGCGCCGCGCCACGCCGCGCATGCCAGGCGCGCGTCCTGCCCCTGCGCTCCCCGCGCCGGCCCACACGCCGCGCGCCGGCCGCCGAGCCGCCAGTTTGAGGGCAGCCCCGTGACGGACAAGGTCGACGTCTTCTCCATGGCGGTGCTGCTCTGGGAGTGCTGCGCGCAGGCGCAGCCGTGGCGGGACCTGTCGGCGATGCAGGTGCGCGGCGCGCGCGCCAGCCGGGCGAGCTTTCCTAGCCGGCGCGCACACCCGGAGCGCCCCGCCCCGCCCCGCCCCGCCCGCCCCGCCCCGCTCCGCCCCGGCCCGCCGCGGCAGATCATCTACACCGTCGGCGTGCAGGTGCCGGGGCGGCGGCGCCGCGGCGCCGCTGGCTGCGTGCTCGCGGTCGCAGCCCGCGCGGCTCACCCGCCCGCCCGCCCACTCGCGCCCGCCGCCGCAGAAGGAGCGCCTGGCGCGGCCGGCGCGCTGCCCCGACGGCCTGTGGCGGCTGATCACGGCGTGCTGGGCGCAGGCGCCCGAGGCGCGGCCCGCGTTTGCCGACGTCCTGGCGGAGCTGCAGCGGCTGCGGGCCGAGCTCGATGGCGGCGCGTGAGGCGCGTGAGGGAGCACGGATGAAGGTTACCATGTTGCGCGCTGTCGGTGGGCTCTGGCCGGGGGCGCCGCCGGCGAGCCGGCCGCGCAGGCAGGGCGCCCGCGTGACCCACGGCGAGCGTGTCGCAGCTCATGCCGCCGCCTCCGGCGCCGCCCCCGGGCCGCCACCGCCGCCAGACCTCTTAGATAGCAGCAGACAGACGCGCCCGATCCGCCCGCCCGTCGCTGCCCGCACCCCAAAGGCCCCGCCGCTGCGTTGGGTCGTGTGTACAGTGGGAGCGGCCGGCGGCTGCGGCGGTCGTGGCGGGTGCGTCTCACAGCACCCCACCGCGACCGCCGCGCGCGCGGCGGCCGGCGCGCGCTCGCGCTCGCAGCGCGCGCGCCCGCCTCGCCGCACGGCCCCACCAGCGCCAGCCACGCTGCTGCTGCGGGCTGCACGAAAGAGTCGTCAAACGCAGGCATCTGTGCAGGGGCCAGGCCGGCCGTCATCCAGCGCCGCGGGCGCCCCGCGTGCGCGGGCGCGGCCGCCTCGCGGCCGCCGCGCCCGGCCGCGAGCGCGGCTGCGCATGCGTGGGTGCACACACACAAACGGCGAGTGCGTCTTTCAGCTTCACACGAGGCGTGGGAGCGTTGCACATTCACACGAGGCGGCGGCGCGTGGGCCGCGCCCGACAGCCGCCAAAACCGGCGCCCCCCGCCGAACTGTACACTGCGGGCGCGAGGCGCGCGCGCAGCGCGGGCGGGCCTGTGCAGCCCGCCGCCGCCCGCGTGCCGCACCGCTGGGAGCGCCTGTCGCCGTCATCATCATCGTTCCGAGTGCCTAGAGCAGTTTGTTGATTCTGGTCTGCCAGAGAGAGCCGCGCCGCCACGCGCGCGCGTGCGCACGCGCGGCGGCGCGGCCCGCCGTGCGCACGCCGCCTCCTGCGCTCCCTCAGCGCGCCCCCCCCCTGCCGTGCCGCCGCCGCGGGGGGCGCGCGCCGCGGCGCCGCGGGCGCCGGCCGGGTCTTGCAACGGCCGGCGCCCCGGCGACTGCTGCTGCTGCTGCGCGCCCCGCCCGCGCGGGCGCGCATGCGCGCGCACGCCCGCGCGCGAGGGAAAATGGCGCCCGTGCGGCGCGGACGATGTGCCCCGCGCCACGTCCGCAGGGAATGTCAGCGGGACGCAGGGCGCTATGAAACAAGCCGCCGCCAGCGCCTCGTGGGCGCTGCAAAGAACGCCGCCCGCGCGCGGCGCTGCGCGCCTGTGCGTGCGTCGGCACGCGCGAGCCCCCGCCCCCGCCCCGCCCCCGCCCCCGCCCCCGCCTCCGCCCCCGCCCTGCTGCCCCGGCGCCGCCTCAGTGCGGCAGGCCGGGGTGCAGCAGCGCCGCCGAGCCGGCGCCGTAGCTGCCCGTGCGCTTGGGCGCGGCCGGCGGCGTCGGCGCGCCGCCGGCGCGCCCCGCGCGGCCCGCGGGCAGCGGGCTCGGGCTTGCGCAGGCGTCGAGCGCGGCGGCGCTGCCGGGGGCCTTGAGCGCCCCAATGAGGGACTGAATGATGGTGAGGTCGCGGATGAGCTTGTCGTCGACCACGCCCTCGTCCTTTTTGAGGCTGAGCTGCCCGATGAGGCCGGCGATGTCGATGCTCTCCAGCTGGCTGCCCATGCCGGGCTTGGGCGTGAGCCCGCCCGGCGTGGAGCAGGGCGTGGGGCTCGGCAGCGGGCTGCAGGCCGGGCTCGGCAGCGCGGCCGTGTTGAGCGTCGGCCGCGCGCCCGCGGGGGGCTTGCCGCCGCCGTAGCTCGACGCCGCGCTGCCGGTGGAGCTGCAGCGCCCGCTGCCGGGCAGGCTGCCGCTGCTGGAGCTGCAGCTGCTGCTCCGCGCGCTCGCGCCCTCGCTCGCCGTGACGGGGCTCGTCGGCGCGCTGTGCGAGAGGCACTCGGCGAGGCCCTCGCCGCTCAGCTCGCCCGGCGGCGCGCCGAGCACGCTCTCCGCCTCGGGCATCACAAAGTTGGGCGGCAGCACCGCGCCGGCGCTCGCGGCCGCGCTGGCCGCGTTGGCCGCGGCCGCGTGCGCCGCCGCGGCCGCGGTCGCCGTGTCCTTGCCCGTCGCCTGCGCCGTGACGGCCGCGACCGCGGCGCGCGCGATCTCGCACACGCTCTCCTCCACCGCCGCCGCGGCGGCCGCGAGCTGCTGGCTGCGCGTCGGCCCGCCCGCGCGGGGCGGCGCGCCGTCGGCGCCGCCGCCGCCGCGCGCGGGCGCGCTGCCGCCGGGGCTGAGCGGCCCGTCGGCGCCCGCGGCCGCCTCCTTCTCCGCCTCGACCGCGGCGAGCTCCTCCAGCGCGGTGAGGTGGCTGATGTTGGGCACCGTGACCTGCACCTCCGCCTTTTGCAGCAGCGCCTGGCTGACCTCGAGCAGGCCCTTGAGCGCGCGCTCCTTGGCGCGGCGCAGCGTGCGGCGCTGCCGCGCGTTGAGGCGCGGCTGGCCGTCGGGGCCGATCTTGGGCTCGCTGTTCTTGCGCGCCTTGAACTTGCTGCGCGCGCCCGCCATGCCGCCCGCGCCGCCGAGCAGCGCCGACGCCTCGAGGTGGCTCAGGTCGGCGCTGTGCGTGACGTGCAGGCGGCCCATGTGCGCCGCGAGGGGCAGCGCGCCCGCGCTCGCGCTCAGGCCGCCGTGGCCGAGGCCGAGGCCGCCGCCCGCGCTCAGGCCCGCCAGCTGCGCCGCGACCGCGGCGGGCGTCGACATGTTGCGCCGCAGCTGCGCGGCATGCTGCTGCTGCTGCTGCTGCTGCTGCAGCAGCACCGCCGCCGCGGCCGCCGACGCGCTCGCCTGCGCCTGCAGCCCGCCGTCCAGGCTGAGCGACCCGCCCGCGCTGCGCATCGGCTCCAGCGCCGACAGCATGGCCGAGGGGTAGCCCGACAGGAAGGGCTGCCCCCCCGCCTGGCTCAGCGCCGCGCTGAGGCTGGCCTGCAGCAGGTGCTGCTGCATCGCTGCCGCCGCCTGCTGCTGCTGCTGCGCCGCCGCGAGGCTCGCCGCCTGCTGGCCCATGAGCGTGCTGCTGAACGCGGCCTGCAGCGACGACAGCGCGGCGCCGCCGCCGCCGCCGCCGCCCGCCGCCGCCGCGGCGGCCTGGTAGTAGAAGGGCGGCAGCGCCGCGTGGTGCGCGTTGAGCGCCGCCGCCGCGGCCGCGCTGGCGGCCGCCGCCTCGGCCGCCGCCATGTGCGCGCCGCCGCCGGTGAAGCTGCCCGTGAGCTGCAGCGAGCCGCGCACGCTGCCGCCGCCGTTGAGGGCGCCGGCGCCGCTGTATGGCGTGGGGCTGCTGAACAGCGAGCGCGGCGAGCCGGGCGCGCCCAGGCCGCCGGGCGACGGGCTGGGGTTGAGCATCACGCCTGCGGCGCGGCGGCGGCGCGCGGCGGCCGTCGGCGCGCGGCGGCCGTCGGCGCCCCGCCCTCGCCCTGGCCCTGGCCCCGGCCCCGGCCCGCCTCGCCGCCGCGGCCGGTGCCCGCGGCGCGCCCGCGCGCGCACCTGGGCTCATCGGCGAGCCGGGCATGTCAAGGTGCGGCGGCGCGGGCGCGTCGCTGAGGTAGGAGGCCATGTGCGCGCCCCAGGGCACGCCCATGAAGGGGCTGTACGCCGACAGGCCGTCGATGGGCGACGGCGGCAGGCCGACGCCGCCCGAGAGGTCGCTGCCGCTGCCATCAGAGGGCACGCCGCCGAGGGCCGGGTTCTGCGGCCGCGCCGCCGCGCGTTGCCGGCGGGTGGGCGGGCGGGCCGGCGGGCCGGCGCGCGCGCGCGCCCGCGCCGAGGCGCCGCCGAGGCGCTGCCGCAGCGGCCAGCCTGGCGCGCGTCGCCAGCCTGGCGCCGGCGCCACTGCTCGCTGCTCGCCGCCGCAGCGGCGCACCTGGTTGGCAAAGGGGCTGAACATGTTTTTGTTGCTCACGTTCGGGCTGGCAGAGCACACTCCTTGGCTGGGCGTGAACGGCACTGCGGCGCGGGCGGCGCGCGGGGAGGGCGGGCGACGCGCGGCATCGCGACTCCTTCCGCGCGGACGCCGACCGCAGCCGCGGGCCTCGGCGCGGCCGCGTGCGGCGCGGCGCCGGACGTGTCCCGGCGCCTGGCCCGCGTCCCGGGGCGCGCCGCGGCGCGGCGAGCAGCGCGCGGCGCACCAGCATCCCAGGGCGTGTGTCGCTCCCCAGCGCGCGCAAACGCGGTGCGCACGTGCTTGATCGACTCCGCGTCCTGCGTCACGGCGCCGGCGCGCGTGGGGCGCCGCGTCCGCGCCCGCAGCGCGGCGCAGGCGGCCGGGCGCCCCTGCTGCGCCGCGCCCGCGGCCGCGGAGCGGCCGGCGCCGCTCCCGCGGCCGCGCGGCGGCGCTGGCGCGCGGAATGCTAGCGCCTCGCGCCCAGATCACCGCCCCCGACGCGCCACCGCGCCGCGGCTGGCGGGGCCGCACCGCGGCGCCCCGCGCGCCCGCCCGGCCCGGCGCGGGCGTCCCAGGGCCGGGCCGTGGCCCTGGCGCGCCGCCGCGGCGCCGGGATCGCCGCGCCCGCGCCGCCCCGCCGCGCCGCGGTCCGCCGCACCCGCTGCGCCTGGTCCGAGCTCAGCCGGCCGGCTATGGCGTCTCCGTCGCCGCCGGGGAAGCGCGAGTAGCTCTCAGGCGCAACGCAGGCAGACGCCATGGCGCGAGCCGGCGAGCGCGCCCATGCCCCTCTCTGCGCCGCGCTGGGGGAGTGTGTGGACGGCCGCAGGCGTCGTGCGGGCTGCTACTACTTGGTGCCTCCGCGGCGAGCGCGGGGCCAGCAGGGCTGCCTGCACGCTGCAGGCGCGGGGTTTGGGTCTTCGGCGCCGGCCCCTCGGCGCGCGCTGGCGCAGTCCGGGCCGGCGCAGTCCGGGCCGGCGCCCGTTGTTGCTGGCGACGACCCCTCCAACAGGCCCGTGACTGTGCCGCGGTGTGGCGGGGCGCCGGCTGGGAGCGGGCGCGCGCCGAGCCAGCGACCGCCGCCCGCACAGCGACTCCCCGGACGCACCCGTGGCCGTCCGGTGCCGCCTGTTGCATCACGTCAGAGGGCCGCGTGCACACGCCGCCGGCGCACCGCGCCGCCGCCCTCACACGCGCGCCGGCCCCGCCGGGTAGCCGGGCGGCGGCCCCGCGCCGACGGGCGGCTTGTAGCTGCTCCCCGGCATGGCCACCTGCCCGGGCGCCGCAAAGGGGTTGACCGGCGGCGCGCCCGGGCCCGCGCCGCCGCCGTGCTGCGCGGCGGTGAACGCGAACATCGGGTGCAGCGCAAGCTGCCCCTTGCGGTAGCAGTCAAACAGCTGCCACGTCGAGTAGAGGATCCACAGCCCAACCTGCTCGCGGCGCGGCGCGCGGGCCGGGGCTCGGCGCCGCTGCCGCGCGCCGGCGCTGCCGGCCGCGGACGCGGCCGCGGCGGCACCCGCGCCGGCGCCGGCGCCGCACCAGGATGGTGACGACCTGGAAGCGCACCGCGCCGAGGACGACGATGCCGATCGCGATCGGCGCCGCGACGCAGCAGGTGATGACCGCGGTCGTGCGCTCCGCGACGCCGCACGTCAGCAGCGCGTCCACGAGGATGCGGCCGCCGTCCTGCGGCGGGCGCCGCGCCGCGCCGCGCGTCGGCGTCCGCGCCGCGCCGCCACCATGCTGCCGCGCTGCCGCGCCGCCGCGCGGCCGGGGCGCGCGGCGCGCCAACCAGGGGGTAGGCGGGTACGAGGAGGTTGAAGACAAAGAGTGATATGTTGAGCACGACCGCGCCCACGCACACCGCGACGCCGAGGCTGCGCGTGCTGAGCCGCGTCGGCCACGCGAGGCTCACGTGCGCGTGGCCGGTCGCGACCCAGCTCGCGACGGCGAGCATCGCGAGCCAGAACGCGACGCCCGGCACGTGCGTGAGCGGGCCCGCGACCGCGACCCACATGTCGGCTGCGCGGCGGGCGCGCGGGCGCTGTCGGCGGCTGCGCGCGCCGCCCGCGCGCGCGCCGCCGCGGCGCGGGCGCACCCTTGGGCCCCTTGTCGTGGCCGATGTAGGCGAGGCCGCCGAGCGGCCACAGCAGGATGCTGTGCGCCGTGCCGCCGACCTGGCGCGCGGCGAGGCAGTGCCCGAGCTCGTGGAAGAGCACCGTGGCGAGCAGCACGGGGCCGAGGATGATGAACCAGTACTGCAGCGCCGCCGCAGCGCGGGGCGGCGGGTCAGGCCTCGCGCGCGGCCAGCTGCTGACGCCAGGCCCCGGCCGCCGAGCGCGCGCCGCCAGGCTCACCAGCGGCCATAGGCCGCCATACACGAAGCTGCCCGCCACTTGCAGGACCAGGAACAGCGGGAACAGGTCTGCGACGCGCGTCGCCAGCAGCGGCGCCAGCAGCAGCGCGGCGGGCGGGGGCGTGAGCTGGGGGCGGCGCCCAGCGCTGCCGCGGTGCGCTGCCTGGCGCCGGCCCAAGGCTGGAGCCCCAAAGCGTGGCGGTCGCTGCTGGGCGGCCAGTTGGCATCGCGAGAGCCCGCGGCGCTCCGGCCGACGCTCACAGTGCATGCGCACGGGAATCCCAAAGCAACATCGAGCGGGCAGCAGAGGGAACGAGCCGCCACTGAAGTCGACCATCCTGGTGCACCGCGAGGCTTGGCCTGGCTGCTGCTGGGGTCCGCGCGCGAGCAGGACGCGCCCGGCCGGGCGGGGCGCGGCGGGGTCAGCGCAGGACGGAGAGCAATGCTGTGCGGTGGGTGCGGCGCGCCGCGGGGCCGTGCGCCGCCCGCCGCGCTGACGGCCGCCCCGACACCGTGAGCTGACGCGCCGCAGGTCAGCTGCGCTGGCCCGCCGCAGCTGACGCGCCGCAGCTGAACTGCCGCTGACGCTCCCCCTCGCGGCCTCCACCTCCGCGTTACCCTCACAGGGACCGCCCGCGCATGCTGGCGTTCCAGCGGCGGCGCGGCTTGGCGCGGCGGTCGCCGACCACGAGCGCCTCGGCCTCGTTGAGCCCGCGCAGCGCGCCGCCCGGCTCCGCCACGTACGGCCGCGACGGCGCGGGGCCCAGCGCGGGGTCCAGCCCCGACACGGAGCCCGCGGCGCCGTCGGCGTCGCCGTCGCCCTCCAGCCACTGCTGCCGCGCCTGGCGCCGCAGCTCGGCGCGCGTGAGCGCGCGGGCCGCGCCGCCCACCGGGTGCACGACCCACGACCAGCCGGCGTCGGGCTTGGGCGGCCGCACGGTGCCCACGTGCTGGTGCAGGTCGGGCGCGATCTGCAGGTCGCGGCGCGCGCGGCGCCGGCGCGCCGTGAGCGCGCGGCGCGCTGCGTCCGGCGGCCGGCGCCCGCGCCCGCGCCCCGCCGCCCGCGGCGCGGCGCGGTGTGGCGCACCAGGCCCAGGTTGCGCAGCAGGCGGTCCCTGAACTCCTTCCACATCATGTTGTCCTCCCGCTCCGCGGCGAGGCGCGTCACCGCGCTCAGCTCGCCCTCGCGCGCCGCGTCAAACTCCTGCGCCACGACGCGACAGCAGGTCGGGGGGCGGGGGCGGGCGCGCTCGGCGCCGGCCCGCCGCCGCCGCCGCAGCCCTGGGGCCGCCGCCGCGCACGCCACGGCCGCGCCCGCGCCCGCGCCCGCGCCCGCACCTCGAGGCTGTAGCCCTCGAACGAGGGGTAGCTCAGCGGGCGCACAAAGTGGCGGTCGCCGCTGCCGCGGTGGAACGTGCGGCCCACGACGACCGCGTCGAGGTGCCCCGCCATGAGGTCGGGCGACACCCGCGCGCTCGCCGGCGCGTCGGCGGGCAGGTCCGGATAGTCGGCAAAGCTGCTCGGCGCGCCCGCGGCAGCCTGCGCGGCGGCGGCGCGTGCAGCGGCGCGTGCGGCGGCGTGCGGCGGGCGGGCGGGTGGGGGGAGGGGCGGGCGGGCGCGCGGCGCGCAGCGCGCGGCGCGCGGCGGGCGCGGCGGGCGCGCACCGCCTGGGCGTCGAGCTGCTTGATGGCCGCGTGGACGCGGCGCTTGAGGCGGTGCAGGCGGCGCGCGTCGCCGCGGCGGCCGCCCCCCGCGGCGCCGGCCTCCTCCTTCATGTAGCTCTCCCACAGCAGCAGCTTCTCCACCGCGTGCGGGTCGAGCGCGGCGAGGATGCGCACCGCGCGGCGCTGCGCCGCAGGCGGCAGCGGCGGCGGCGCCGCGCCGCCCACCGCCTGCGCCGCCTGCTCGCCCAGCACGCGGTCGTACTCCCACACCAGCCCGCTGTACAGGCGCACCGCCGCCTGCACCGCCGCGAGCTCGCCCGCGCCCGGCGCGGGGCGCGCGCCGCCGCCGTCGCCGCCGTCGCCGGGCGGCAGCGCGTCCAGCAGCCGCTGCACGCCGCCCGTGGCGGCCTGCAGCGCGGCCAGCTGCGCGCGCGGGAGCTCCTCAAAGCCCCACACGTCCACCAGCGGCGGCACCGCGCCCGGCCACGCGCCCGGCGGCGCGTGCTTCTCGGCCGGCGCGGCGTCGCCGTCGGCGCCGCCGTCAGCACCGCCGCCGTCGCTGCCGCCGGCCGCCAGCGCCGCGCGCAGGTCGGCGCCCTGGACGTTGAGCGCGATGCGCGCCTCGGGCGCCAGCTCCAGCACCCGCTGCCGGCCCGCCAGGTCCAGCTGGTTGAAGGCCGCGGCAAACGCGGCCGGCGGCGCGGCCTTGATCACGCCCGCCACGCCGTCCGCGCCGCCCGCCGGCTGCTGCTCACCCTCCGCCGGCGCGTGCGCCGCGCCGGACAGCGCGTGCCGCAGCGCCGCCAGCACGCGGCCGACCTCGCGCTCCTGCTCCGGGCCCGCGTCCTGCAGCAGCGGCGCGAGCGCTGCGACGAGGCCCGCGATCGCGCTGCGCTGCGCGTCAAAGTCGAGCCACGCCGGCGGCGCCGCCGCCGCTGCGGCCTCGCCGCCGTCCCCCTCCTCGCCGCCAGCCGCGTCGGCGCCCGCATCGGCGGCCGCGCCGGCGGGCGGCGCGCTGCTGGCCAGCAGCAGCGCCTCGAGCGCGGTGCCCGCGACGTGGGTCCGGAAGTATGCCTCCGCCGCGTCCACCTGCGCCAGCAGCCGCCGCTGCAGCTCCTCCGCGCTGAAGTGGTGCTGCTGCAGCAACTGCAGCAGCTGCAGCTGCAGCTGCTGCGCGGTCAGCGCGACCGCCGGCATCGCCGTCGCCAGGTCAGCGGCCTGGTCGCCCGCCGCCGCTGCCAGGCTGCTCAGCGCGTCGCCGCCCGCGCCGGCGGCGTCGCTGCTGCTGCCGCCCCCGCTGGTGGCGTCTTGCGCCAAAAACTCGTCCAGGCTGCCCAGGCCCGCCGCGTCCGACGCGGCGCCGTCGCTCGGGCCGGGGCCGCCGCCGCCGCCGCCGGGCGGCTGCTGCTGCTGCTGCTGCTGCTGCTGCTGCTGCTGCTGCTGCTGCTGCTGCTGGTCCGCCACGAGCGCCGCGAGGTCGAGCGGCTCGCCGTCGGGCGTGACGTGAAAGTCGCGCAGCGGCACGCGGAACGCGTACGGCGCGAGGGGGCCGGCCATGTCCGTCCCGGCGTCGATGCGGTGCGCCTGGATCTCCTTGAGCGCCAGGATGGCCAGCACGCGCTGCCGCCGCACCCGGAACTTGTCTGCGAGCGCCGGGATCGTCCACCTGCGCGCGCGCGGGGCGAGGTGTGGGCGCGGCGGGGGCCGGCGCCGGCGGCGCGGCGCGCGGCGGCGGAGTTGCACAGCGCGCGCGTCGCGTCGTCGCCGCGCGGCCGCACCGCTGCGGGTCCTTGCAGCGCAGCAGGTACATGAGGTTCTTGGAGTGGTCGCTGAGCCGGGCGTCCATGTACATGTGCAGGAGCTGGTCCGGGCCGGCGCCGCTGTAGCGGAACCAGTCGACGCCGTTGCTCGGCGACGACCACACCCACTCCACGCTCACGTCCTCGCCCCAGGGCGTGGTGGTGGTGTCGTCCGCGACGCCGGTGCGGGGATCGCCGATGAGCTGGTGCACGGCCAGGGGCGCGCCCTCTGCTGCCGCGTCAAAGTGCTCCGTCGCCGCGCCCGCACCGCCCGCCGCGGGCGCGTCGGCACCACGATCGTCTCCCGCATCGTTGGCGAGCGAGCGGCAGGCGCAGGCGCCGCCCCACGCGCCGTGGCCGGGCGGCAGCAGCAGCGCGCGCCTCGCCGCCCGCGCCAGGCGGCCCGCCGCGAGCATGGCGCCGCGGCCGAGCGCCTGGCGTCAGCAATGATCGCGCGTAAGCAATGACTGGCCCCTCGCGGCCGCCGGTGGCGCGGCAGCCGGCGGCCGCGGCGGCGGCTGCCGGTGGATCTGTCTCGAGCGGCGTGCGGCACGGGCGAAGGCCGCTGCGGGTCGGTCGGTCCGTCGCTCGCTTCACTAGGCAACCCACCGCCGGGGCGCGCCGCGTCGCAACGACGACGCGGGCCCAGGGCGCAGGCCCCGCCTGCGCCCCAGCCGCCCGTGCCCCTCCGGCCGCGCCGCCCCCGGCGGCGGCGCGAGCGCAATGCACCAACCAGTGCGCCCTCACTCCCCGTTGCCGGCCGGCGCAAAGGCGAGGCTGGCGTAGGTGGGCGTGAAAGCGCGGCTCGCGATCCACGCGAGCAGCGCCGCGTCGCCCTCTGCCGCCGCGGCGCGCGCCTCCTTGCAGCCGACGTGCCCGCCCGCCGCCGCGGTCTTGATGACCTCCGCCGCGATGCGGTAGCTCAGCGCGCGGATGTCCTGCACGCGTGCGCGGCGCGAAGCGCGGCGCGGCGCGGGTCGGCGGCGCGCCCCGGCGGGGCCCGCACCACCACACGGCCGCGCGCGCCGGCGGGCCGCGGCGCACACCTTGAGGCTCGGATACACGCAGCCGCGCGCGACGTCGTCGTCGCTGATGAGGTGGGGCAGCACCTCCGCGGCAGCCATGATCATGTCGTCGGTCACGACGCGCGTCTGGCCGAGGAAGCCGCCCAGGGCGAGGCCGGGGAAGATGTACCTGCGCGGCGTGGCGCCCGGGCGGGGCGCGCGGGCCCCGGGCGGCGCGTGGATGTGTGTGGGTGTGCGGGGGGGGGGGGTCTCCAAGGGGGCGGGCGGCGCGGCCCCGGCGGCGGCGCGCCCGCCGCGCGCGCGCGCGCGCGCGCTCACATGTTGTTGGCCTGCGACGCGGGGTGGGTCACGCCGTTGAGCTCCACGGCGGGCTGCGGCGAGCCGCTCGCGTAGATGCAGCGCCCTGCCAGGGCGGCCGCGGCGGCGGCGAGCGCGGCGGCGAGTGCGGCGGTGAGCGAGTCGGCGGCGGCGGCGGGCCCGCCCCACGACCGCGCGTGGCACCCTGCCCCGCGGGGGCGGCGCCCTGCCTCACCCTGCGTGATGGTGATGGCGTCGTGCGAGGTCGCCTCGAGCTTGGCGGTGGGGTTGCTCATCGGGAATATCACCGGCCGCTCGCAGCCGTCCGCCACCGCGCGCAGCACTGGCTCCGTGAACAGCCGCCCCGCGCCTGCGCACGCGCGAGGGTGCGGCGCCGCGCGGCCGGCGCGGGTCGGCGGGGGCTCCCGCGCCCAGCGCCCGCGCCCGCGCGCCCCGCCGGCCGCGGCCGCCGCGTGCGTGCGCGCGGCGCCCCCGCGCACCCGCCAGGCCCAGGATGACGGTCGGCTTGACGCGCTGCACCACCTCCAGCAGCCCCGCGCCCTCGCCGCAGTCCTCGCCCGCCGCGGGGCGCGCGAAGCGTGCGACGTGGTCGGGCAGGCCCGCGCGCGCACCGGTCACGAGGCCCTTGGCGTCCAGCACCCAGAACCGCGCCGCCGCCTCCTCGCCCGACAGCCCGCCCTGCTTCTGCATGCCTGCGCGCGCGTGCATGCGGCCGCGCTCGAGCGGCACACCCCCCGCGTCGGCGGCCGCCCGCCGGCCGCGCTCGCGCGCGCGGCGGCAGCGGCAGCGGCAGCGGCGGCAGCGGCGGCAGCGGCGGCAGCGGCGGCAGCGGCGGCAGCGGCGGCAGCGGCGGCAGCGGCGGCAGCGGCGGCAGCGGCGGCAGCGGTGCGCGCACCCGCTGCGATCATGGACACCACGCCCATGCCGGCGCTGCCCGCGCCCACGCACACGACGCGCTGCTCCGCCAGCGCCGCCGGGGGCTGCCCCGTCACGCGCAGCGCGCCGTACAGCCCCGCCAGCGCGGTCGCGGCGGTGCCCTGCGCGCCGGCGGCGGGGGGGCTCGCCTCGGCGCACGTGCGCGCGCGCCGTCGCCCCCCGCCGTCGCCCCCGGCGCCATCACCCCCGCGCCCGGGCTCCGCGCGTGCCGCCCCGCCTGCGCACCTGAATGTCGTCGTTGAACACCAGGTGGTGCTCCCGGTAGCGCTCCAGCAGCGTCAGCGCGTGCGCCATCTGACCGCCAGCGCCGCGGGCGCGCGAAACGGCGGGCGGGCGGCGGCGGCGGCGGCGCGGCGCGCGTCGGCGCGCGAAGCGCGGGCGCGGCGGCGCGACTCGCCCCGGCGCGCGCGCGCCCTTTGGCGCGGCGGCGGCGGCGGCGTCGTCGCGCCTCGAAGTCCTCAAACTGCGTGAGGGCCTTGGGCCAGCGGGACATGACGGCGTTCATAAACTGCCCGGGGAGGGGGGGGGCGTGGGTGGGTGTGTGTGGGTGTGGGTGGTTGGGGGACCCCGCCGCGCCGAGGCTGGGCCCGACCCCCAGCCCCCCCTGCCACCCAGCCCCCCCCCCACTGCCACCCAGCCCCCGGCCCCCCAGCCCCCCCCCCCCCACCTCGTCCAGTATCTCGTAGTAGGCCCGCCCCGTGAGGCGGGGGGTGCGCAGGCCCATGTACAGCGCGTCGTCGCGCAGCGCCTGACACACACCACGCACACGCACACGCACGCACGAGGGGTGGGTGGGTGTGGGGGGGGGGGGGGGCTCGTGGGCGGTGAGGCGCCGCAGGGCTCGCACGGGGGCCGCCGCAGCGCCGCCGCGGCTGGGCCGGGCCGGGCGCCCCGCGCGCACCTGGTTGTTGGTCCCCACGTCGATGACCACGGGCAGAACCTTGGACGGGTGGAAGCCTGCGCCCCGCGCGCGCCGCCGCGCTCAGCGGCTCGCCCACGCTGCCGTCACTCGCCGCCGCCGCCCCACCGCACGCCCCGCGCCGCACCCCCCCCCCCCCAGCACGCACCCGCTGCTGCGCAGTACAGGTCCAGCTTGCCCACCGGGATACCGAGGCCGTTCAGCCCCAGGTCACCCAGGCCAAGGATGCGGCTGCCGTCGGTCACTGCGCCGCGGCGGCGCGCAGGCGTGGGGCGCGTGGTGGGGGATGGGGCGCGCGGCGCGCCTGGCCTCGCCCGGCCGTGCGCGCGGCGCGCCGCGCGGCGGCTGCAGGGCCGCGCACGCACCCACGATCGCGTGCACGTCGTCCTGCGGCCAGTTGTGCACGAGCGCGGCCTGCGCGGCGCGCGCGCGCGCACGCGGGCGGGGGTAGCCGCGGCGGCGCTGGTGGCGGCGGCGGCGGCAGCGCCGCGCGCGCGGAACAGGCGCGGCAGCGGGGGCGGCGGTGGCAGCGCAGGCGCGGGGGCGGGGGGCGCACCATCTCTCCCTTGTCCTCTGCGCTGAGGAACATGCCCAGCGGGCGGCGGTAGAGCTTGTGGTAGTTGCTGCACACCCAGCCCACCTGCGGCCGCGCCCCGCGGCGGCGTGCTGGGCGGCCGGGCCCGCCGCGCGCGCGCGCGGCGCGCCGGCGCTGCGCCGGTCAAACAACCCATGCGCGGCGGGGCCGCCGCCGCCCCCGCCGGCCGCCGGCGCGCACTGTTGGTGTGTAGACGATCTTGCTCATCTCCTCAAAGTGGTCCATAAGGACTTTTGTAGTACAGCGTCACGTTGCGGGTCTGGCGGGTGTGGGCGGGTGGGTGTGGGTGGTTGGGCGGGCGGGTGGGCGGGTGGGGGTGGGCGGGCGGGCGGGTGGGCGGGTGGGTGGGTGGGTGGGTGGGTCGTTGATTGGGGGTGCGCCAAATGGTCCACCACCGGATTGGTGGTGCGGGGCACGCGCGGCGCGGCGGCGCGGCGGCGGGCGGCGTGCCGAGCGGGGCGGGGCGGCCCGCTGCGCGCGCGCGCGCGCGCCTGCAGGTTTTGGAGGACCTGCCAGCGCCGAGCCATCTCGCTCGACACGCCGCCGGAGCCGATCTCCTCGGCCGGGATGAGCGTGAGGCCGTGCTCGTACTCGGCCAGGAAGCGCTCCTCCTGGCAGGCGCGGGGGCGAGCGTGCGGGGGCGGGGTGCAGCTGGGCGAGGTGGCGAGCGCGCGTGCGCGCGTGCGCCCCGGCGGGCGCCGTGCCAGGCGGCGCGCACCTGCAGCTGCATCGTGCTCACGCGCGGCGGCAGCAGCCCGCGCACGCGCAGGCGCTCCCGCTCGGCCTTGCTGAACGCGGTGCCCTTGTTGAACCAGGCGTCCTGCAGGATCGCCGCGCCGCACTTGTGCACGACGCTCACGGGCTCGGCCTCCGGCACAAACGGCGGCAGCATCGACTTGAGCGCCTTCGCCTTCTCCGCCGACCCGCCCTCGGTCGTGGTGCGCAGGTAGCCGCGCGTGAGCGTGGGCGGAGTCCCTGCGAGTGCCGCTGCGCCGCCCTCGGCCGTGGTGCGCAGGCAGTCGCCGCCGCGGGCGAGCGCGGGCGGAATCGCTGCGAGTGCCGCTGCCGCCGCGCCGCCGCCGCCGCCGCCGCGCGCGAGGCCGCCGCGCAGGAGCAGGGCGGCCGCCGACATGATGCTGAGAGCGGGGGCGGGCGCGCGCGATCTGGCGAGCGCCGCCGGCGGCGATCGGCGAGAGTGGGACGCACACGCGCTGCTCGCCGCGCGCTCGCGGCGCTCACGCGCCCCGCCCTGACTCCCGGCAGCGCGGAGCGCAAGCGCGAGCGGGGCTGCGGGGTGTGGCAAAGGCGACGCGATCCAGAGAGGTCAGCCGATCGCGGCGTGACGGCGCGGCACAACGTCGGCAGCAGCGGCGGCCGGTGGGTGACCAGGGGCGGCGCGGCGGCAACCGCTCTACACAGTGGCCATCTCCCTCGCAGCGTCCGCTTCCGGACTCCCCTCCCGCAGCACACACGGTCACCCTTGAACCGACCAGCAGCACCATCGGCAGCCTCCGGACTGCTCCCACAACTGCAAGAGATCGGCCTGCGGGCCATCCGCGCCGGGCGGCGCAGCCCCTAAGCGGCCGCGCAGCGCGGGCCGGCGGCTCCCCCGCCCGGCGCGCCGCGAGTACAAAGCATGGGCGCGGCAACGGCACGCGGCGCCCTGCTGCTGTCGCTGCTGGTCGCGCTTGCAGCCGGCGCGCACGCGCAGCAGCAGCAGAAGCAGCAGCAGCAGCAGCAGCAGCACACGCAGGCGCTCAAGTTCGCGCCGCCCCCGAGCGCGGTCAACCTGCGCCAGGCGGTGGCCAACCCGAAGCTCGACGGTGCGCGCCGGCTGGGCGGGGAGCCCCGGCGCCGCCGCGCCGCCGCCGCCGCCGAGCGCTCGCCGCCGCGCGCCGGGCCAGCGGCGACCAACGCGCCGCGCGCCCCGCCCCGCCGCGCCGCGCCGCGGCCGCGCCCGCGCGCGCAGGCACCCTCCGCCGGCTCTACCTGCAGCACCTCATCGCGAGCACGCCGCCGAAGCAGCTGCGCGCGGTGCTGGAGCCGCTCGCGACGCCCGACGCGCGCAAGAAGGTGCAGCTGGACATCGACTACCTGATCGAGCACCCCGATGAGATCGTGCCCTACTTCACCAGCCGCGACGCGGACGAGGTCCTGCTCCTGCTCGGCAGCATGCTCGGCGAGCGCGGCGAGGCGGTCGACCTCCGGCACCTCACGCCCGCGCAGCAGCAGCAGCTCAAGAGCGCCGTCGACAGCGGCGAGCTGAGCGAGTGGGTCGCCAAAAAGTACCGCAACGGCCGCAACCCCGACACGGTGCGCGGCGCGGGAGGGGCGCGGCGCAGGAGGAGGGCAGGAGGAGGGCGCAGCCCGTGGGGCGGCCCTGCGCGGCCGCTGCCGCGCCTGCCAACGCGCGCGCCGCCGCCGCGCCGCGCCGCGCGCAGGAGATGAAGGCGTCTGCCAAGCCCGTGCAGATGCCGCCCGCGCCGCGGCTGAGCCAGGAGCAGATGGCGGCCTACCTGCCGCCCTTCCCCAAGGCCGCGGCCGACGGCGGCAGCACCTCCCTGCCCGCGTCGAGCCCGCCGCAGACGCTGGACCAGATGCTCGCGTCGATCGCGCAGTTCAACCCCAAGTCGGGCGTCAAGGGCCCCAAGCCCTTTGGCCGCATCAAGGGCTTCAAGCCCATGCGCGTCCCCATCGTGTTCCACCGTGAGCCGCGCGGCGCGGCGCCAGCGCGGCGCGCGCGCGCGCGGCCCCTGGGGCGGGCGAGCGCGGCGCCGCGCGGCGGCCGCGCGCCGAGCCCCGCCGCTGCCGCCGCCGCCGCGCGCGCAGTGCTGGGCTACGCTGACAAGGACGGCACCTATTTGCCGCCCTACAACTGGTGGGCCGACAAGGCGGCGCTGCACATGGTGGCCGAGGTCAACAAGTTTTACGCCGGCACAGGATTCCAGTTCTACGTCAAAGAGGTGCGGCCCCGGGCAGGCCCCCGCGGCGCCGCGGCGCCGTGGCGCAGCGCGCGGCGCTGGGCGGCGCGCAGCCGCGCCGGGCCGCGGCCGGGGCGCGGGCCCGCGCGGCGCCTGGTCGCGCGCGCGGCGTTTGCGAGCGCCGGCCGCGCGCGCAGGTGCGGTGGGACCCGAGCAAGTATCCCTACCTCAACCGCGGCGACCTGCTGGCGTGGCAGAACTGCGGCAAGGACTGCTGGGACGACCTGTCGAGCCGCTACAACGTGCAGGGCGGCCCGATCAACATCTGGGTCGCGGGGTCGTTCGAGGGCGCGTTCAAGTGCACGCCGCTCGCGGTGCTCTGCCAGCTTGGCGCCAACGGGCTGACCACGGTCAACCCCGGCGCCAGCGAGGACTGGAAGCCCGGCTACGAGTTCCTGCCCACCCAGGCGCGCGCGGCGCGAGGTCGCGGGCGCAGGGGCGCGCGGCGCGCCGCCGCGCTGCGCGGCCCCGCCCCTCACCGCCGCCGCCCCGCCCGCACCGCCGCCGCCGCCTCGCCCCCCCCCCCTGCCCGCCCGCTCCTCCCCCCCGCCTGCCCCCGCAGCTGGTGTACATCAACTACGACCGCTTCAGCCCCGACGCGCTGAACCGCCCCGGCGCGTGGGAGGGCGGCGCGGTCGTGGCGGCGCACGAGATCGGGCACTACTTTGGCCTGCTGCACACGTTTGAAAACGGGTGCACGCCGCCCGGCGACGCGACGACCGACACGCCCCAAAACCTCGACCCCGACAGCGGCTGGCAGCCGACGTGGCTCGTCGAGCTCACGCAGTGGTGCAAGGACTTTCGCACCGGGCGCTCGCCGCCGGCGGGCAAGCTGCTCAAGTTTCGGTCGTGCCCCAACGCGGGCGGGCCGCGCGTGGTGGACAACATCTTCAACATGATGTCCTACCTCGACGACGTCTGCCGCATGGCCTTCACGCCAAACCAGGTCGCGCGCCTGCAGTGGGCGGCGATGACGTACCGGCCGTCCATGCAGACCAAGTACGCCGCGGCCACGCCCGCGGCCGCGCCCGCGGCCAGGCCGCAGGCGCCCGCGGCCAGGCCGCAGGCGGCGGCGGCGCAGCGTCGACCCTGACGCGCGCGTCCCTGGGCCTGACAGGGGGAAGGGGCGCGGGGCGGGGAGCGCGCGGCGCGGCGGCGGCAGCCCCTCCGTCCTTGTGGAGGCAGGGGCGCCCGCTGCCGCGCGCGCCGCGGGAGGGGCACGGCTTGATTCGAGCGTGTGGGCGCTGGCGCCGGGCGTGCCCCGCCATCCGCGAGGGGGCGCCTCGGACGCTTGACTTTGCATCCTGACCACCACTGGGCGTGGGATGCGAGATGCGGCGCCGCCGCCGCCTGTGCGGCCGGCGGCCGCCGGAGACTTTCTTTCTTGGGCCGAGCGAGGGCGGGCGCGAGCAGCATTGCGGCCGGAGCTGGCCCTAGCTGGTCCCGGGCGCCAGGGACAACAAGTTGTGGGCAGACTCGCGGCGTGGTGGTGGTCACAGCGGGGAGGGGTGGTGCAACCCGGAGGGCCTGCCTGCGCCTCGCCGCCGCCCCCGCGCCGCAAGCTCTCTGCTTTTGCAGCAGCACCGCCCGCCGTGCTGCCTGCCCGCCCGCCCACACCGCGCGCCAGCTCGCGCGCCTGCTGCTTGTCCGGCGGCCCCGCCCTCCCCCCGTCCGTCCGCCGCCAAAATTGACAGACCGCGGTCCAGTTCACGGCAGAGCCCGCCCACAGCCGCGCGCGCTCAGCGGCCGCGCATCGCGCGCACGGCGGCGCACACCTCGTCCTTCTGCGGGCGCGGCGGCGGCGCGGCGCGGCGGGTCGGGGCGTGGCGCGCCCGGCCCGCGTCGCCCCGCGCGCCTCGCCGCCCCCGGCGGCGCAGCCGACCCCGCGCGCACCTTTGCGGCGTTGGGCTCGAACACGTACTTGATGAGCGACTCGCGGATGGGCAGCAGCTCCGGGAACTCGCCAGAGATCTGCGGCGCGGCGCCGGCGGCGCACGCTGGGCCGCGCGCCGCGCGCCGCGCCAGGCAACAAAATTCGCCGCGCCGCGCCGGGCAGCCGCGGCGCCGCGTGCGCCGCGGCTGCGCCGCGGTGGGTCTCACGCGCTGTGTGTCGAGCAGGTTGTTGCTGCGCGGCGCGACGATGACCTTGGCCTGCTCCTCAAGGCTGAAGTTGGACCAGGTGAACTCGGGGTCGATGTACTGCTTGTACAGCTCAAGGATCTGCGCACGCGCCGGCCGGCCGGGGCCGGGGGGGGGGGGGGGGGGGGCGCGCTCGGGCGCGGCGCGCGGGCGTGCGCGGGCGCTGGTGCGCTGGTGCGCGGCGCGTGCGCGGTGCGGGGCGTGCGCGGGCGCGGGCGGCGGGCGTGCGCGGGCGGCGGGCATGCGCGGGCGTGCGCGGGGCGCCGCGGCGCCGCGCCTCGTTGTGGCTGACGACGCCGGGGTTAGTGAAGTTCATGATGCCCGTGAGCTTGCGCTTGGCCTGGGGGCAGGGGCAGAAGGGAGGGGGAGGCGCGGGGCAGGGGCGGCGGGGCGCGGGGCTCAAAGTCTGAAGTGGCGCGCGCGCCGCTGCGTGCGCGGGAGCGGGGGCGCGCGGGCGGCGCGGCGCGGCGCGCGCACCATCTCGATCGACAGCGGCAGCAGCTCGGGCAGGACGGTCATCGAGTTGGGGATGTCCACCACCTGCCGCGGCGCCGGCGGCGCTCGGCCCGCGCGCGCGCCCGCGCGCGCGCCCGCGCGCCGCTGCCGCCGGCTGCTCGCCCACCGCCGCAGCGCGACGCCGCGGCCGCGCCCCGCGCGCGCGGCTGTGCGCCGCACGCTCCCAGCCTCCTCCTCCCCCGGCGCGTGCCGGAGTGCCCCCCCTTAGCCCCCCCCCCCCCCCCCTGCAGGCAGGGGGTCGCACCTTTTCGTACTTGATGATCTTGGTGATGAAGTTGCGCTCGTAGGTGAGGTCGGCCACGATCGGCATGCGCACGCGCAGCGTGAGTACGTTGGGGTACTCCTTCAGCAGGCTCTCAACCATCGCCTGCGCCCGCGCGGACGCGGCGGCGACGCGGCGCGGACGCGTCGCGGCGTCGCAATCGCCCGCCCCGCTCCGCCCCGCCCCGCGCGGCGCTGCGCGCGGTGCCCTCCCCCAGCCCGCCGCGCCGCGCCGCGCCGAGCCCTGGCCCTGGCCCTGGCCGCGCGCCTTGGTGTAGGAGTAGTAGCTGCCGGTGAAGTTGGGCTTGTCGCTCTCCTTGAAGCCCTTGCCGCTGCCCTGGGGGAAGTGCTCGTCGTAGTGGAAGATGCAGCCGGTGCCGTAGTAGGTCATGTGCAGCCCGCGCGACGCGCACACGTCGGCGAGGTTCAGGCAGCCGATGACGTTGGAGCGGATGGTCTCGACCTGCGCGCGCGCGGCGCGCGCAGGCCGTGTGTGGGCGGGCGCGCCGCCGCCGCGGCCGCCGCCGCTGCTGCCGCGCCGGCGCAGCCGCGCGCCGCGCGCCGCGCGCGCCGGGCAGCACGCGCCGCACCTTGTGGGTCTCGCACCAGTCGACGTTGGGCCGGCCGGTGAGGCCCGCCGCGTTGAGCACGTGCGTGGGCTTGACCTGCGTGCGGGGCAGCCGCGCGCGCGGCGCGGCTCGGCGCCGCGGGGGCGGCGGGCCGCCGCCGCCGCGCTCGCTGCCGCGCCGCGCTCGCTGCCGCGCCGCGCTCGCTGCCGCGCCGCGCTCGCTGCCGCGCCGCCGCGCCGCCGCCGCGGCTCACGCGCTCAATGTCGGCGATGATCGCCGTGCGGTCCTCCAGGCGCGCCGTGGCGTACTCCCACTTGGCGCCCTGCTGCTTCAGCAGGTCGCCCACCAGGCCGCCGATCCAGCCGGAGCGGCCGAAGATCAGGAAGACCTGCGCGCGGCCGGCGGCGCGGGCGGTTGCCGCCGGCGCCGCTGCTGCTGCGGTTGCCGCCGCCGCGCCGGCCGCGCGCCGGCGTCGTCAGGCCCGCCGCGCACCGGCGCATCGCCGGAGCCGTTGGCCTCGGCCATGGCGGCGCGCGTTCGCGCGGAGCGGGGCGCGCGGGCAGCGGCGGTGCGGGGCGCGCCTGGGCGGGCGCTCGGCTGCGGGGCGGCGGCCACGGGTCTGGCCAGGGCGACGGGCATGAGCGTGGGCACCAGCCGGGCCGGGGCTGCTCGGCGGTTCAGGCGGCACGCCGCGACCGTCTGCACAATCCGGTGCGCGGCGCTTGGGCACCAGATCGTTCACGGTCGGAGGCACGCAGCGGTCACCCGCGCCCGGCGAGAGCCTTCCGCGATGCACAGCCGGTCGATCGGGCGACTGGGGCGCGCGCGCTACCGGCAGCCCAAGCCGGCGCGCGCCGCGATGGACAGCTCAGGCGGATCGATCCCGCGCACCCCGTGGCGCCCGCCGGCCTTTTCGCGCTGCCGGTGCTGAACTGGGGCGCGCCGCAGCCCGCGCCGCAGCCGGCGGCGCCGGCGCAGCCGCGCCCGCCGCCGGCGGGCGCCGGCTGGCGCCGCGTGTATCGCGGGCAGGAGGAGGACTGGCTGCAGCCGCCGCCGCCGCAGCAGCAGCACCAGCACCAGCACCAGCAGCAGCACCAGCACCAGCAGCAGCAGCAGCGCGCGGGCGCGTCGGCGCCGCGGCAGCCGCCCGCTGCCGGCGGCTTCGCGTACCAGGAGGTGGTGCGCGGGCCGGCGCGCCAGGACCTGCCGGGGCACGACTGTGCTCAGTGCCGCGACTTCTACGGCGCCCTCTCCACCTGGGGCGCGCCGGCGCCGGGCACCATGATGCTGCTCCCGTGCACGCACGCGCTGGCCCCGGCCGCGCTGCAGGCCGCGTCGCGGCACCGCGCCCAGCACGCGCCTCCCGAGACCCCGCCGGGGTTTTGGGACATCGGGTTCACGCCCGATGAGCAGGCGGCGGTGTTTACGCTTGGCGACCCTCCGCCGCCGCCGCCGCCGCCGCCGCCGCCGGCGGGCGTGCCCGCCCCGTGCGGCGGGCGCAGCCGCAGCCGCAGCCCGCCGCAGCCGCCGCCGCAGCAGGGGCAGCAACCCAGCGACGCGTCGCCGCCGTGGCGCACCGTGGCGCGCGCGCGCCGCCCCCCCGGCGGCGGCGGCGGCGGCGGCGGCGGCGCGCTGCCCGCCGCGCGCGGGCCGGGCCCTGGCCGCGCAGCCGCGCTCGGCGGTGGCGGCAGGGGCAGCCCCGGGCCCAGCAGCAGCAGCGGGAGCGGCAGCGGGAGCGGCAGCGGGAGCGGCTGGCGCGGCGGCAGCCCGGCGCCGCGGCCGGACGACGCGCCGGTGCCGGCGCCGGCGCCGCCGCCGCCCGTGGCGCCGCAGCAGCGGCAGCCGCCGGCGGCCGCGCCGCGCGGCGCGCCGGCGCCGGCGCCGCCGCCGCCCGTGCCGCCGCCGCTGCAGCGGCAGCCGCCGGCGGCCGCGCCTGCCCCGTGCGGCGGGCGCAGCCGCAGCCGCAGCCCGCCGCAGCCGCCGCAGCCGCCGCCGCAGCAGGGGCGGCAGCCCAGCGACGCGGCGGCCGAGTGGCGCACCGTGGCGCGCGCGCGCCGCCCCGGCGGCGGCGGCGGCGGCGGCGGCGGCGCGCTGCCCGCCGCGCGCGGGCCGGGCCCTGGCCGCGCAGCCGCGCTCGGCGGTGGCGGCAGGGGCAGCCCCAGGCCCAGCAGCAGCAGCAGCGGCAGCGGCAGCGTCAGCGGGAGCGGCTGGGGCGGCGGCAGCCCGGCGCTGCGGCCGGACGACGCGCCGGTGCCGGCGCCGGCGGCGCCGCCGCCCGTGGCGCCGCAGCAGCGGCAGCCGCCGGCGGCCGCGCCGCGCGGCGCGCCGGCGCCGGCGCCGCCGCCGCCCGTGGCGCCGCAGCAGCGGCAGCCGCCGGCGGCCGCGCCGCGCGGCGCGCCGGCGCGGGCGCCGCCGAAGCTCATGGCGCCGGCGGGCACGTGCACCGGCGCGCAGCTCGCGCTGCTGAAGCGCGAGCTGGAGGACAAGGGGTACGCGCTCGTGCACGGCCGCGCCAACGGCCTGTGCGGGTTCTCCCTCATTGCGATTGCCGTGCTGCGCATGCTGGAGGCGGCGGAGCTGCAGGAGCCGACCCACGACCTGCGCAGTTTCGAACCCGACGTGCTGGACATGTTGGACGAGCAGGCGGGCGAGCTGCGGTCGCGGACGGTGGAGCTCATCCGCGAGCTGGGCCTGAGCGACCAGCTGCACCCGAGCGGCGTGCCCTGGCGCGATGTGCTCGGCGTGGCCCGCGCGGACGCCGTGGAGGAGCTGGCGCGAGACCTGGAGGCCGGGGGCTACCCCAGCGAGGCTGAGCTGCGGGCGCTGTGCATGCGCCTGGCAGACTTGGTCTTCCTGACCGACGTCTACAGCCTTGACACGCTCCTCATCGCCCTGCAGGAGCAGGGCGACGCGTTCCAGGCGAGCGAGGGCAACCGGCTCGTGGCGCTCGCGCTGCCGGCCGCCGCGGCGCCGGAGTTTGCGCCCGTGCTCGGGGCGCAAAACCCGCTGCCGCTCAACCACTGGGCGGCGGTGGTGCCGGCACGCAGGCCGCCGCCGCGCGGCGCGCCGGCGGAGCTGCAGCAGGTGCGCGAGCCGCCGCGCGGCGCGCCGGCGCAGCAGCGGCTGCAGGAGGCGGCGCCGCGCGCCGCGGAGCTCGCCGCGGACAGCAGCGACGAGGAGGGCGGCCCGGCGGCGAGCCAGCCGCGGCAGCCGCTGCAGCCGCTGCAGCCGCTGCAGCCGCTGCAGCCGCAGCAGCTCGGGCGCAAGGAGCGCCGCGGCAAGGGCAACGGCGCCGCGGCGCCGCTGGGCACCAGCAACAGCGACAGCAGCAGCAGCAGCAGCCGCCGCCGCCGCCGCGCCGCGACCGCCGCCGCCATCGACGCGGCGTGGGAGAAGCCGGTGGAGCGCCGCGCGGAGCTCGACGCGTCCAAGGCGCGCGCCGAGGCGGCCGGGACGTCCGACGAGGACGTGCGGCGCTCCAAGCAGCGCGCGAGCTACGACGCCAAGCACGCGCGCGGCGGCGGCGGCGCCAGCGGCGGCGGCCAGAGCGGCCAGAGCGGCGCGCGCAGTGGCAGCGTCAGCGGCGGCGGCACGAGCCGCGCGCGCAGCGACAGCGCCGGCGGCAGCGCCGGCAGCAGCACCGGCGGCGGCACGAGCGGCGCGCGCAGCGGCGGGGGCACCCCGGGCCCCCCGCCCGCGCGCGGCATCGACCCCGCCGAGCGCGCGGCGCAGCCCGTGAGCGGCGCCGACTGGGAGGCGCTGCGCCGCCACGCGCAGGCCCGCGGCGAGGCCGCCCGCGCGGCGGCGATGGCGGCGGTGCTCTCGGCGCCCGCCGCCAGCGTCGGCTGGTCCGCCGGCAGCGCCGCGGCCAGCAGCGATGAGGAGGAGGGCGGCCCGGCGGCGAAGCGCGCGCGTGGCGCCGACGCGGCGCAGCGCCGCAGCCGCGGCCGCGGCCGCGCGCGCTCGCGCGGCAGCGCCAAGGCCGCGACGCGCGGCGGCCGCACGCCCTCGCGCGGCGGCGGCCGCGCGCGCTCGCGCGGCGGCGCGGCGGCGGCGCCGCGCGGCCGCCGCAAGCGCTCGCGCGGCGCCGACGAGGCGTCGGGGCGTGCCTCGCCCGCGCGCGGTGCAGCGGCGGCCGAGGCGGGCGACAAGGCAGGGCGGCAGCAGCAGCAGGCGCTGCCGCGCCACTTCACCAAGCGCAGCAAGAAACGGACCGAGCAGGCCAAAAAGGCAGCGGCCGGCTCTGGCATGCGTGAGTGTGCCCGCCGCGCGGCGCGCTGCCGGGCCGCCGGGCCGCTCTCTCGGCACCCAGCGCCGCCGCCGCCCCGCGCCCTGCCCGCGCCCCCCTCACCTGCCCTCGCCCGCCCGCCCGCCCGCCCGCCTCAGGCGTGCGCGTCTGCGCGCTGCGCGGCGCCGTGCGCAAGCCAGAGGTGGTCCCCTACCTCGAGGCGCTCGTGTGCGCCTACAGCCGGCTGGGCATCCTCGGCCGCGACGCGCACCACGTGGCGCTCGTGTATGGGGCGAGGTGCGCGCGCGCGCGGGTGGGGCGCGCCCGCGCGCTTTGCGCCCCCTCCTCCGCGCCGCCCGCCGAGTCGCGCCGCCCGCCCGCCCGCCCGCCCGCTGCGCAGCCGGCTGTACGGGCTGGACACGCGCCAGCCGCCGCCGCAGCCGGCGGCGCAGGAGCAGGGCCCGCAGCAGCCCCAGCCCCCGCCTGCAGCGCAGCAGGCCCAGCAGCCGGCGCCGCCGCCGCCCGCGTGCGCCTGCTACCTGCAGGCCGCGTGCGGCGGCGCGCCGCTCGTGTACGACCTAATCAACTTTTTTAGCCAGGGCAACTGGCGGCGCGTTGGCGGCGGCCTGTCCAGCGACCTGCGCCATGCGCTGGAGCAGGCCTGCGGCGTCAACGAGCTGCAGCGCGTGCCCCTGCCGGCCTGGGTCACAGGCCGCCTGCACCACGACCTCGTCAACCCTCTCGCGGAGCTGTACAACACCAACCTGCAGCTCCACCTCGCCGACGGCGAGCGCCTGGAGAAGGCGCTCGACGCCGCCGCCCTGCAGGCGTGGTTTGCCGCGGGCTGCGCCGGCACGCCCAGCCGCGCCGCGCGCGACTGCCTCATCGCCGGCGGCGCGGCGCTGCTGTACAGCGCGTCGCCGCTGCTCTGGGAGCGCCAGGGCGTGCTGCAGCCGGGCGAGGGCGTGGTGCCCGCGGCGGCGGGCGACGGCCAGGACGCCGGCCGGCTGCGGCTGGCCATGGCGATGATGCGCGACATGCTCGCGCGGATGCGCCTGCACCTGGAGCAGCCCTTCCCGGCGGCGGACGGCGAGGCGGCGCGCGCGCCCGCGCCAGGCGGCAGGGGCGCAGGCGACGCCCGGCCTGCAGCGCTGGGAGTCGGACGAGGCGGCCGGCAAGCACGGCCGCGTGCTCGACTGGGCGCGGAGCGGCATGCCGCGCGCGCCGGACGCGGGCGCGCAGGCAGGGGGCGCGCCGCTCGTGCCGCAGCCGCCGGAGCCGCTGGCGCACGGCGCGGGCGCGGCGGCGCGGCAGCAGCACGACGCGGCCTACGACGCCTGGCGCGCGGCGCTGGCCCGGCAGCTCGAGGGCCTGGCGTACCGGGAGGGCGACGCCGACGCCATGGCGCGCCGCGTCGCGCGCGACTTTGTCGTCATGCTCGGCCAGCAGCACATGTTTGCTGCCTGCGCGCCGCGGCTCGCGGACTCGCTGGCAGCCCAGCAGGGCGCGGCGGCGCGGCCGGCGCTGGAGGCGATGCTGCGCCGCGCCGCGTCGCTCGGGGCGGCCCCGGAGCCGGCGTCGGCCGGCGCGCTCGCGGCGGCCGTCGAGTCGCTGGCAGAGGCGATGGACGGCAGCAGCGGGCGCAGCGGCAGCGGCAGCAGCAGCAGCAGCCGCAGCCGCGGCCAGCGTCCGCCGGCGCCCCCCAAGCTGCTGGACGCCAGCGCCCAGGAGCCGCGCCTGCGCGAGCTGCAGCGGGCGCGCGAGCTGGGCAAGCTCGAGGCGGCGGTGCAGCGCCTGCGCGCCGCCGTGGATGCCAGCGAGGCGGCCGTGCGTCTGCGCAAGGAACCCCTCAAGGACCTGCAGCGGGAGGTCGCCAGCCGCGCTGCGGTCCAGGGAGGTATGACGGGCCCGCCCGACCACGCGCGCAACCGGCTGCGCCGCCTGCAGCGCAAGGACGCGCACGCGGCGGCGCTCCGGCGCCGGCTGGCCGTCGCGGAGGCGCGGCTGCTCCGCGCCCGGGGGCAAGGCGCCGCGCCGGGCGCGGCGCCGGGCCAGGGCCGGGCGCGGCGCTGCCGGCCGCGGCCGCGGAG
The DNA here is from genome assembly GCA_014905635.1 of Scenedesmus sp. PABB004. Classification (NCBI taxonomy): domain Eukaryota; kingdom Viridiplantae; phylum Chlorophyta; class Chlorophyceae; order Sphaeropleales; family Scenedesmaceae; genus Scenedesmus; species Scenedesmus sp. PABB004. The sequence goes on along the minus strand of CM026547.1, from coordinate 2,178,541 downwards.
CGGCTGCGGCTGGCGCTGGCCGCGCTGACCGCCGCCGGCGACGCGACGGTGGGGGCCGACCTCGCAGCCGTGGAGGCGGAGTGGCAGGCTGCCATGGCGCAGCACCACGAGCGCGACGCGGCGCTCGTGCAGCACCAGCGGCGCTTCGCGCGACCGCACGGCGCGGCGGCGGCGCCCGACGCGGACGCGGCCCGCCGCACGGCGGACGCCGCGCGCGCCGCGCGCGACCAGGGCGCGCGGCTGCTGGGCGACTGCGGCGCCCGACTGGCGGCAGCGCGCGGCCACCTGGCGGCCGCGCGCGGCCACCTGGCCGCCGCAGCGGCCGCGCAGGGTCGCGCTGCGCCGGCGCCGCCGGCCCAGCAGCAACAGCAGCAGCAGCAGCAGCAGCAGCAGCAGCCGCCCGCGCCGCGCACGCCCGAGGAGGCGGCGGCGGCTGTCGCGGCGCTGCGTCGCGATGTCTCGGCCGGCTGGCGCCACGCGGTGTGCGCGACGCTCGAGGCGGTGCTGGCTGCGGCGACCGCGGCCGGCGCGGCGCCGGCGCCGCCCGGCGGCCGCAGCGGCGGCGGGCAGCCGCCGCAGCGCGCCGGCGGCGCGGGGCAGCACCCCGACGCGCTCGTCGCGGTCACGGGCGCGTGCAAGGTGCTGCGCGGCCTGCGCTCGCGGCACGCCGCGCGCGTGGCGCTGCCCAAGCGGCGCGCCTTCACGCTGGCGCCGGTGCCCAAGTACGGCACCCAGCACCTGCACCTGTCCACCTCGGGCATGCAGGCGCTGGATGTTGCGCTGCGCGCGCCCCAGGCGAAGGCGCCCGCGGGGGGCCAGCCGGCAGGCCAGCCGCCGCCGCCGCCGCCACCGCCGACCCAAGAGGGCGGGGGCTACGATCCCGTTTGGGATGAATGTTTTCATTTTGGCCGGCGCCCCGGGCGCGCGCGCGGCGTGCTGCACGCCAACACGCGCTTCGCGGGCTCGGTGACGTTTGATTTGGCGGCGCTGCACGTGCGCGTGCGCGTTGAGGGCGCCACCGACCCCGCCCCGCCCCGCGGCCAGCAGTCGCGCGCCGCCAAGGCGGCGCAGCGCGCGGCAGAGCACCGCGCGGGCGCGGCGGCAGCGCGGCGGCTGCTCTGTGACGCGCTGGCGCCGCACGGCGTGGCCGACGAGGCGGCGCTCGACGCGCTGCCGCTCGACCCGTGCGAGCTGCGCGGCGTGGAGGGCCTGCCGCCGGGGCACGCGCTGCGCGGCGCGGCCGCGGCCGTGCACGCGGGCGTGCGCGTCGTCGGAGTCGACCCGGGCCGGGCCCGCATGGTTTGTGCCGCGACTTGGCGGCAGGGCCCGGGCTGCACGCGCGTCGCGCACCGCCGCATCGCGCAGCGGCGCTGCCCCAACGCGCCGCGCCACCGCGGCGACCACGGCCGCCGCTACGAGGCGGAGCGCATCATCCGAATAAAGACCGCCGCGCACCGCGACTCGCGCGGGATCGAGCGGCACCGCCTGTGGCAGCAGGGGCGGCCGGGGCGGCCGGGGCGGTACGACCGCCGCCCGCCCGGCGGCGGCGACTGCGTGCATGCCTGCCTGAACCGCGTGCCTGCCTACTCGGGCACGAGCGTCGCCGCCGCCGGGGCGTGGCGCAACGGCCGGGTGCATCATGTGTTGGACAATGCATTCGCATGTAGCTTGCTTGCGTGCCGTGCAGAGTGTGCGTGGCGGCTGCGGAAGCACGGGCTGAAGCAGCGCGCGCTGCATGCCGTGATTCAGTTGACTGCATACGGCCGGGTCTTTGTGCGCGGGCGCGTCCGGCAGCACGCGCGCCTGCCCGCCGACCTGCCCGCGGTGGTGCTGGGCATCGGGGACGCCAGCCTGGGCATGGGGGGCTGCATCTCGGGGCCGGGGCCGCCGCGGCAGGCGCTGCTGGCGCTGCTGCGCACTTATTATGCGCGCCGGCGCGTCGCCGCGGTGCTCATGGACGAGCACCGCACGAGCGTCACCTGCTCTGTCTGCGGGGCGCGCGTGGAGAAGCTGCGGGGCATCTATGGTCTGGTGCAGTGCCCCGGGTGCACGGTCGTCGCGCCGCGCGACGACAACGCGGCGCGCAACATCTGCGCGCTCACGCTGCACGAGTTGCTGCGCGGCGGCCGCGGCACGGCGGGCGGCGCGCGCCTCGCCGGCGCGTTCCGGCAGGCGGCCGCCGCCGCGGTGGACCCCCGGGCGTGAGCGGCGTGTGCGGTGCGCTGCGCTCTCCGTCCTGGGCAGGACGTTAAAAGGCCTCTTGCTGTTGTGTTGTGTTGCCAGGTTAGGTCAGGCGTGTGCGCGTGCGTTTCTCGCCTTGTCACCCGTTCCGGGTGGGGCGGACCCCTCGCGGGGCACCGACCGACGGGCCGGTCCCAAACCGTCATGCCTCGCGCCGCTGTGGCCTGTTTCAGGCGGCCGGCGATCAGAGGATGCCCATGGTCGGTGTTGGCGGCGGCGGCGCGCGCGCGCGGCGGTGGCAGCGCCGCGCACGCGCGCCGCGCGCCCGCGGCGCCGGGGCGCCCCCCGGGGCGCCCCGGCAGCCCCCATCCCCCCAGCAGCCGGTGTTGAGACCACCGGCCGGCGCTCCCACGGCGGTAGCGAGGCCGGGGAGCACGCTAGCAGCGGTCGAACACGCGCCGAGCTGTCCGCTGAGGAGCTGGAGCAGCTGATGACGATCGTGGCCAACCCGCGCCAGTACAAGATCCCCGACTGGTTCCTGAACAGGCAGAAGGACCACAAGGACGGCCGCCCCTCGCGCTCCCCGTTGCCCTTTTCCCCAACCCGCCCCAGCCCGGGCGCTGCCACTCGGTACCGGCACCGTCCCTGGGTGCCCGCTGCGCGCCCCGGGCGCCCGCCCCGGCCATCCGCCTGGGCACAGCATCGGGACAAGCCGGGCTGCCCCGCGCGGCATGGGCGTCGGTTGAGGCGGGTGCCGGTTGAGGCGGGGTGCCGTCATGGAGCCCCAGCGCGAGGCGGGGGACTGGATTCTGGAGGCGGAGGTCGGCGCCGGCAGCTTTGCCAAGGTCTGGCGCGCGCGGCACCGCAGCAGCGGGCAGGTGGCGGCGGTGAAGGAGATCAACATGGACAAGCTCAACAAGAAGCTGCAGGAGAGCCTGGCCTCCGAGGTGGCGGTGCTCAACCACACGAAGCACGCCAACATCGTGTGCCTGCTCGACCTCATCCGGGTGCGCCGCCGCCGCCGCCGCCGCGCGGCCGCCGCCGGCACAGGGCCCGCCGCCAGCACACGCCGACGCGCGCCGCTGCGGCCGCCGCCGCCGCCGCTGCCGCGCGGGCGCAGGTGCACAGCCGCCTGTTCATCGTGCTCGAGTTTTGCGCCGGCGGGGACCTGGGGCACTACATACGCCGCTACCGCGCCGTGTCGGAGGCCACCGCGCGCTACTTCCTGCTGCAGCTCGCAGAGGGCCTCAAGGAGCTGCGCCGGCACAACGTCATACACGTGCGGGACCCGCGCGCGGAGCGGTCGAGCATGCCGCTGCCAGCAGCGGCGCCAGCAGCCGCAGCCGCGGCCGCGGGCGCGGCGGCGCCAGCAGCTCAGCCCCGCCCCACGCGGCCGCCCGGGCGGCCGCCGCAGCGCGACCTCAAGCCCCAGAACCTGCTGCTCAGCGACGCGTCGTCGACGCCGCTGCTGAAGATCGCCGACTTTGGCTTTGCACGCAGCCTGGGGCCGCAGGGCCTCGCCGAGACGCTGTGCGGGTCGCCGCTCTACATGGCGCCAGAGATCCTGCAGTTTCACAAGTACGACGCCAAGGTGCGCGCTGACGCGGCGGTGACAGGCGGCAGGCGGCGGCGGCAGGGGGCGGCGGCGGCGGCAGGGCGGTGGGCGGCGTTGCCGGGGGCGCGGCGCAGCGCGGCCGCCGACCGAGCGGCGCGGGCGCCGCCGCCGCGGCGCAGGCCGACCTGTGGTCCATCGGCACCATCCTCTACGAGCTGCTCGTGGGGCGGCCGCCGTTCAACGGGTCCAACCACATGCAGCTGCTGCGCAACATCGAGCGCGGCGAGGCGCGCCTGCCCGACGCGGTCGCGGCGCACCTCAGCGCGCCCTGCAAGGCGCTGCTCGGCCGCCTGCTGCAGCGCAACCCCGTGGAGCGCATCACGTTTGACGAGTTCTTCTCCCACCCCTTCCTCACCAGCGGCGCCGGTGCGCGCGCTGCCGCGCGTGCGGGCCGCGCGTGCGGGCCGCGGCGGGCGGGCGCCGGGACGCGCTTCAACGCCGCTGCCCCCGCGCCGCGCCGCGCCGCGCCGCAGGCCCCTCCGCCGGCGTGCCACCGTCGCAGCCCGTGGCGCACGCGCCGCCGGCCGCGGCGCTGCCGCCGGCGGTGCGGCAGGCGGCGGCCGCCGCCACGGCTGCGGCCGCGGCAGCAGACGTCAATAACAGGGCCGCCGCCGGCATGCCCCGTCCCAGCCTGCACCTGCAGCAGCAGCCGCCGCAGCAGCAGCCGCCGGCGCAGCAGCCCTGGCAGCAGCAGCCGCAGCAGCAGCGGGCGCCGCCGCCGCCGCCGCATGGCGGCGTGGTGCTGCGGCCGGCAGCCACGCACCCGCTCGCCCGCACGCCGCCGCCGCGCGACGCCGAGGGCGAGCCGCTGAGCGACTCGATGGAGGGAGACTTTGTGGTGGTGCACACGCCCGGCGCCGGCGCGGCGCCTCGCAGCAGCAGCGGCGGCAGCAGCAAGGCCAGCAGCGGCCTGGTGGAGCCGCGCGCGGCGGCGGTGCTGCAGGGCGCCGGGGCGCGGCCGGCGTGGCCGGGCGCGGCCGCACCACAGGGGCTGGGCCAGCAGCAGCCGCACCCGGCGGCCGCGCAGCTCGCCCCCGCGGGGCCGGCGCCGCCCGGCGACGCGTGGCTGTGGCCCGGCGGCGCGGCTGCGGGCGCCGGCGGCGGCAGCCTGGCGCTCGACGCCTTCGGCCCGGGCCTCGCAGCGCAGCCGCCCACCGACGCGCAGCGCGCGCAGCTGCTGGTGCAGGTCGTGCGCGGCTGTGCCACGCTGCTGGCCCGCAATGACGCGGCCGGCGGCAACGAGGCGGCCCCGCCGCCCGCGCAGCAGGGCGAGGCGGTGGCGCTCATGCTGCTGGCGCTGCAGCTCGTGCACGCGGTCTGCCTGCCGGGCGAGCAGGGCGACGGCGGCGCCGGTGAGCAGGAGGGCGGCGGCGGCGGCGGCGTGTCGTCGGTGCTCGCCGCCGCGAGCCAGGCCGACCTGGAGCAGCTCATGGCCGCCGCGGTGGAGCTGCTGCGCCTTGCGCGCGGCCTGCCCGCCCTCGCCGGCAGCGCCAGCGGCGGCGCGGGCGCCGGCCTCGGCGGGCTGTCCGACTCGCTCGCGGCGGCGCCGCTGCCCGACCCCGTGGGCGTGCTGCACGGCGCCGCGCTCGAGGCGGCGCGCAGCGCAGCGGCGGACGAGGTGCTGGGGTGCTGGGCGTCCGCAGTCGCCGGCTACGGCCTCGCCGCCGACCTGCTGCTCTTCTTGGCCTGCGAGTGGCCGCAGCTTGGGGCCGCCGACCCGCGCCTCGCGCCGCCCGCGCGCGCCGCGGCGGCGCGGCTGCACGCCGCCGTCCACGCCCGCCTCGCGGCCGCGCTGGCCGAGGCGCCCGCCGCCACGGCGGCGCTGTGCTGAGGGCGGCGGGGGCCTTGCACATGTGTACGATCATCGGCCGGCGCGGCGTCGGGCGGGCCATCATCGCCGCCCGCTGTACCGTAGCGAGCAGGAGCGAGAGCTGCTGGGTTGCGCGTGTGTACAAGCATTGCGCTGGCTGCTCTCTCCAGCCAGCTGTATACTCTGTCCAGCTGCTATTGCGGCCGGGCTGCCCTGGCAGCCTGCGGCGGCGCGAGAGCGCGAGAGCTCGGGGGCGGCGGCAACGCCGCGGGGGTGCCGCGGTGACGCGAGCCAGGGCGCGGACGGCAGGCTCGCCGCTCGTTACTCGCCCGAGCGCTCGCGCAGCACGAGCGCTCGCGCAGCATGAGCGCTCGCGCAGCACGAGCGCTCGCGCAGCATGAGCGCTCGCGCAGCACGAGCGCTCGCGCAGCATGAGCGCTCGCGCAGCACGCGCCGCGCACACAGCGCAGCGCGGTCACAGCAGGTAGCGTGACAGGTCGGAGCTCGGCTTGAGCACCTCGGCCATGCACGCCTCCACCATCTCCCGCGTCACCTCGTACCGCACCGGCAGCGCACCGCGCTCGTCGTCACTGCCCGACCCGTCCGCGGCGGGGGCTGCCTCGCGCGCCGCGCGCGCCTTGTCGGGCGCCGCAAAGCTGATCTCACTCAGCACGCGCTCCAGCACCTGCACGCGGCGTCGTGGGCGGGGGCGCGCGGCGCGTGGGCCCCGCGGGCCGCCTCCACCACCGCGACGCCGGCAGCGCCGCCAGGGGGCGGCCGCCCGGCCGGGCGCGGCGGCGGCGGCGGCGGCTTGGGAGGCGGCGGGCGCGGTCGCGCACCGTGTGCAGGCGCCGCGCGCCGATGTTGTCGAGCTGTCGGTTGGCCGTCTCCGCGGCGTCCGCGATCGCGCGCACCGCGCCGTCGGTGAACGCTAGCGCGACGCCCTCCGTGTCGAGCAGCGCCGCCGCCTGGCGCAGCATGTTGTGCGCCGGCTCGGTGAGGATGCGGAAAAAGTCGTCCGCCGTCAGGCCCGCCAGCTCGACGCGCACCGGCAGCCGCCCCTGCATGCGACGGCAGCGGGTGAGCCGCGCGGCGGCCGCGCGTCTCGCCGGCGCCGCGCGCGCGGCCGGCGCGCTGCGCGGCGCGGCGCGGCGCCTGGCGCGCGCGCCTGCAGCTCGGCGAGCATGTCGCCTGGCTTGGTCGAGTGGAAGGCGCCGCTGCAGATGAAGAGCACGTGGTCGGTCGACACGGGGCCGTGCTTGGTCGTCACGACGCTGCCCTCCAGGATGGGCAGCAGGTCGCGCTGCACGCCCTCGCTGCTCACGTTGCTGCCTGCGCGCGCGCGCGCGCGCGGGGGAGGGCGAGGCGCGTCGGCGAGGGCGCGCGCGGGGCGCACGCGCGTCGCCCGGCGCGCGCCGCCTCACTCGTCGCGCCCGCCGCGCCGCGGCTCGCGTCGACGATCTTGTCCTGCGCGCGGCGCGGGCGGGGCGCGCGGTCACGCCCCGCGGGGCGTCATCGCCGCGCCGGGCTGCCCGCGTCCCCTCGTTCGCCAGGGCCCCCCTCCTCCCTGGCCGTGCCCGCCCCTCGGCCCCCGCTCGCGCCCCTCGGTGCCGCTCACAATCTCGTCAATGAACACGATGCCGTCCTCGCCCGCGCACCGCAGCGCCTCGCGCACCTGCACGGCAGGCGCGGCGTGGGACAGGGCAGGGCTCGCGCGCCGCGCCGTGCCGCGGCGGCTGGCTGGCGGGCTGCCCGCGCGGCGCCGCGCCGCGCCGCGCACCACGCGGTCGCTCGCGAGGCAGCGCTCCACCTCGGCGTCGAGCAGCAGCCGCCGCGCCTCGGCGATGGGCATGCGCTGCCGCCGCGCGCCGCGGTGCCCGCCGCCGCGGTGCCCGCCGTCGCCGCCGCCACGGCGCGCCATCGCCTCCATCACGCTCGCGAGCGCGCCCAGCGGGTGCCCCGCCGCGCCCGCGCCGCCGGCGCCGGCGCCGCCGGGCCCCTCGCCCGGCGCGCCCCCGGGCGGCGCGCCGCCGCCGCCGAGCGGGCCGCCCGGGCCGCCCAGGCTCGCGAGGCCACCCGGGCCCGCGGCCGTCGCGTCGCCGAGGGCGTCCAGGTCCACCGTCACGAGGCGGTCGTCGAGCTCGCCCGCACGGTAGAGGGGCGTGAACGCCTCGACCATGCCCGGGCTGTCGCCGCAGAGCTCGCGCAGCAGCAGCGCCTCCACGACGCCGCCCGCCGCGGCGCGCAGGCCCTCGGCCAGGCGCGCGCGCGTGAGCGCGAGCGCCGCGTCGGCCAAGTCCTTCACGATCTGAGCGGGGCGAGACGGCAAGGGGAGCGCGGTGCGGGGTGTAGGGGCGGGGCGCGCGTCGCCCGGCGCCGCGCCGGCAACAGCTGCCGCGCCGCGCGCGCCCCCTCCCGCGGCCGCACGCCGCCCGTCCCCCACCTCGTCGACGTCGCGCCCCACAAAGCCCAGCTCCGTGAACTTGGTGGCCTCAACCTGCGCGCCCCCGAGACCAGCAGCGGCCGGCCTCGGCCGCGGCGCGCAGCGCGCCAGCCGTGCCAGCCACAACCAGCGCCGGCGCACCTTGACGAACGGCGCGTCCACGAGCTTGGCCAGGCGGCGCGCGATCTCGGTCTTGCCGCACCCGGTCGGCCCAACCTGCGGCAGGGGGGGGGGGGGCAGCTGGGCGCAGCGCGGGTGCGGGCGCGCGGCGTGCGCGCGCGCGGCGCGCCCCCCCCCCCCAGCCCGGGTGACGGCGCGGGCCGCCCACCATGAGGATGTTTTTGGGCGTGATCTGGCGGGCCGGGGCGGGGAGTCGAGAGCGGGGGCGGCGGGGCGGGGTGGGCCGCCCGCCCGGCGGCAGGCGCGGGCGGCGGCGGCGGAGCGCGCGCCGCGCCGCACCTCCTCGGCGATGTGCTGCGGCAGCCGGTGCCGGCGCCAGCGGTTGCGCAGCGCCACCGCCACGGCGCGCTTGGCGGCCTGGCGGGCGGGCGGGGCCGCGGCGGTGTTGGCGCGCCGCGCGCCGTGCGCCGCGCGGGCAGGGAGAGGCGCCGCGCCGCGCCGCGCCGCGCACCGCCTGGCCGACGATGTGCCTGTCCAGCTGCTGCGTGATGGCCGCCGGCGTGAGCTTGCCGGCGCGCGAGCTGCTGCGAAGCGCCGCCAGCGCCGCCGTGAGCGAGTCGCCCGGGGGCGGCGCGTCCCCAGGATCGTCGTCGGCCCGGCTCGCGTGCGCCGCGCTGCCGCTGCCGCTGCCGCTGCCGCTGCTGCCGCTGCCGCTGCCGCTGCTTCCACTCTCGCCGCTCTCCTGCGCCCACGGCCGCGCCGCCGCCTGCGCGAGCGGCGGCGGCGAGCACAGCAGCGATGGAGGGCGCCGCCGCGTCGTCGCGGCACCCAGCGCGGCGCCCTGCTCCGCTTCGTGCGCCACCAGCCGGCCCAGCAGCGCCGCCGCCTCCGGCGCCGCAGCGGCGGGCAGCGCGGCGGTCGCCGCCGCCTGCTGCTGCCCGAGCGCTGCCGCCGCGGCGAGCGCCCGCCGGCACGCCATCACGCCCGCAGCTCCGGGGCGCCGCAGCGCAGCGCAGCAGGGCCAAAAAAGCCCCGGCGCGCGGGGGTGTGCGCGCGCGCTGCTGCCACGCGCCGCGCGAGCGGCGGCGTCCGGCGGCGGCGGGCGCGTTGAGCGGGCGCTTTTGGCGGCAGTGCAGGCGCATGCGGCCCTGCGCGGTGCGCAGACGCACCCGCGGCGGTCGGGCCGCCGCTGAGCCGCTGAGCCGCACAGAACGGCGAAACGACGGCCGCCCCGGCGTCGTGCGGCGGTGTGAGCTCCTGGGCGCGCCGCTTGCCGCCCGCTCACACATCCCCGGGCTGCAGCGCGATCGATCGCCGACCCGCCCCTCCGCGCCAGCTCACGCCCGGCAAGAGCCGCTCCCGGCGCGCTCACGCGCGCGCGGCGCCCGCTCGATGGTGCCCCCGCCTGCCTAGAGCGTCTGTGACCTCTCCGGTGATTGCGGGCACCATGCCGGCAGGTGGGCGCGACGCGGGGGCGGCTCGCGGGAGAGGCGGGGGCCAGCGCCCGCCGCGGTGCCTGGGGCGGGTCCGCGCTGCGGCGCGGGGTTCCGGGAGGGAGGCGCGCTCCGGGGCTGCTCTGTGGAGGCGCGGGTTGCGGGCCCGCCGGCCGGCGCCGCCGGCGCAGCGAGCAGCAGCGCGAGTCGCCCGCGCCGCGCCGCCGCGCGGGCCGCCGCGCGCAGCCATGGCCGCGGCCCTGGACATGCCGCTGATCCAGGAGGCGACCAACGACTACTACCGGTGCGCGCGGCTGCTGCGTCACGCGGCGCGCGCCCGCCGCGCCCGCCTCGCCCGCCGCCGCGCGAGCGCGCCCCTGCGCCCGCAGGGACATCTACGCCGACCCGGACCTGGGCCCGCTGTTCCGGGGCGTCAACATGGTGGTGCTGCGCACGCACGTGAGCTACTTCCTGCACCAGCTCACGCTCTTTGACGCCGCGATGACGGAGCGCCAGATCGAGTACCTGCGCCGCGTGCACGTGCCCGTCATCAAGGCCCACGCCGTCACGCAGCGCCACTACGACATCATGGTGCGCCCGGGGGCGGGGGGGCACGGGGGCCGGTCGGCGGCGGTGGCCGCGCCGCGAGGGCGGTTGCGCAGCCGCGCCGCGCGCGCGCCCACCTCCGCCGTGCCGCGCCCCGCCCCGCCGCCCCACCGCGCCGCGCGCGTGCCAGATGGGCTACCTGCTCAGCGCGATGCGCACCAACGGCGCGGAGGAGGCCAACCTGACGCTGGTGCAGGCGCGCCTGCAGCCGCTGCGCCAGATGTTCCCGCCGCCCGGCGGCAGCTTCGACGGCGCAGTGCTGCTCGAGCGGGGCGGCGGCGCGGCGCGGGGGCCCGGCCGCAAGGGCGGCGGCTCGGGCGCCGCCGGGGAGGGGGAGGCCGCCGCCCGCCCCGGCTGGCTGGCGCGCCTGCTCCGCGCCCTCTGCGCGCGCCGGTGACCGCGGCGGGCAAACGAGGGCCGTCGCGGCGGAGGGGGGCCCCGACTCGACTGGGGGGCGGGGGGCGGGATTGGGGGCTCGCGTCGCCCTCGCGTCGCCCTCACGGAGGGGGCGCCCGCGCGGCGGCGCCTGCCGCGCGAACCCGGGGGCCTCGGCGCGCGCGCCGCGCCGAGGTGTGCCCTGCGCGTCAGCGCGCACATCTGACTTGCTTGACCTCAACGCGGCCGCTTTGGTTTTGGCCGCTCGATGGCGGCGCCAGGGATTGAACGGGCTCGACGGCGTCGCTGGCTTGGGGGCCGCGTGGTGTCCCGCGCCACGGCCCGCGCCTTGTCCTCTGGTTCCTCTTGCGTGCCGTTACACGCGACCGTCGTCGTCGTGCCAGGCGCATTTGTCTGCTGCCTAATGCGCGCCAGCTTTAAACAAGCTGGCAGCGGCAGGGCTTGGTGTGTGTGTGTGGCGGTTGCCAGAGCGCTGCTGCACGTGCCGCGCGCGCACCGGCGTGCGGCGGCGCCGCTGTGGCGCAGGAGCCTGCACCGCAGCCATGGTGCGCGTGTGCGCAGCCTGCGCCGCGCGGCCCGGCTGCCGCCACCGGGCGCGTCGCCTGACACTGAACATTTGTCGATAACCGCCAAACGCAAGGCGGCGTCCTTGCTGGCTGCGGCGCTGGCGGGAGTTTACGCGCGCGCGCGCGTTGCTCTGCTGTGCACGGCTGCGCAGCCGAAAGATTGGGCACACCGTCGCCCCCCTCCTCCCATCGCCACCCTGTGCAACACGGGCCGTTTGCTGCCCGCCGGCCGCCCGTGCGGGTCGGCTCCACCTGCACTCCTTCCGTAGGTCGGCGCGCCCTGTTGCTTTTCCCGCCATGATTCGTCCTCGCCCACGAGGGCCCCAGAACTGCGCTTTGCTCACCCTGGAAACGCCGGCTAGGGCTTTCGGTTCGGCTCAGTATCGCGCCTGCTCGCGCAGCATCCCGAGCCGCCGACGACGCCCAGCCCCCGCGCCCAGCTCCCGCGTGACCGTCGGTCGCATGGGGCCGCGATCATGAGCTCCGCGCTGCACCATGCGCCGGCAGCGCCGGCGCCGCTGCCGGCGCCGGCGCCGGCGCGTCGGCGGGGCGCCTGCCAGGTGCCCTCCAGGTCCCCGCCGGCCCGGCCAGCCTGCCGGCGCGTGCGCTGCGCCAGCGGCGCCTCGGGCGGCGGCGCCTCGGGCGGCGGCGGCGAGCCGCCCAGCGCGCCGTCGGCCGACCGCACGGCCGACCGCGCGGCCGACCAACCCTCCAGGCGCACGCTCGACCAGCCCTACAGCTTCACCGGGCCCCTGCCGGACAGCAGCTGGAGCGCCTCCACGGCCAGGCCGCACGTCGGGGGCGGGCCGGACTGGGACCTGGTGAACGGGGCGGCCGCGGACGTCGCGCGCTTCCGGGGCCAGGCGGCGCGCGCCGCCGCCGGCGCGCCCGCGCCGCCGGCGCGGCCGCGCCCGCGCAGCCGGCGGCGCTGGCTGCGCGCGCTGCGCGAGCTGCCCAAGCGCGCACTGTACGAGTACTACAACTGGCGCACCGACGGCGTGTCAGACCTCCTGCTCATCTCCGGCGCCTCCTCCCTCCTCCTGCTCGCCGCGGCGCTGCTCAAACGGATCGCAATCGACCCCGCCGCCGACGCGGCGGCCGCCGCCGCGGCCGCGTCGGCGGCCGCGGCGGCATCGGCGGCGGGCGCGCCCGGCGCGGCGGCGGCTGGCGCCCCCGCCGCGGCGTCGGGTGGCGCTGGCAGCTGGCTGGCCGCGCTGTGGGGTGACGTGTACCAGGTCATGGTCCTCAGCTTCGGCGAGAGCTTCCCAGGCACAGACGGCCCCGCGACGCCCGTGGAGCAGGCGCGGCGCGGCGCGGCGCGGCGCGGCGCGGCGCCCCCGCCGGCGGCCGCCGAGGGTCTGCGCCGCGCCGCTCCTCGCCGCGCCGGCAGGTGTTCAGCGTGCTCGTCGCGCTCGTGGGCCTCGCGGGCTTTGCGCTCGCGCTGGCCATTGTGGAGCAGCTGGTGCTGGAGGCCAACCTGGCAAACGTCAAGAAGGGCAGCCAGGTCTTCGAGTCCGGCCACGTGAGCCCGCCCCGGCCGCGCCACCGCGCCGCCGCCGGCCGCGCGTGCGCGCGCGCGCAGCTGACGCGCCCGCGCGCCGCTCTCCGCCGCCGCAGTTCCTGGTGCTGTCCTGGGCGGTGAGCCAGCGCGACCTGGAGGTGCTGATCAAGCTCGTGGGCCAGCTCTGCGCCGCCGCCGCGGCGGAGGGCGGCGCGACGATCGTGGTGCTGAGTCAGCGGGAAAAGCTGGAGATGGAGGAGATCTTCAGGTGGGCGGAGAGGGTTTAGGGTTGAGGGCGAGGAGGGAGGAGGTGAGAGATGGGAGAGGAATGCAGTGGGGCGCCTCGCCCCCGGCGGCCCTGCGCCACGGCGGCGGCCAGGCCAGCGGGCGCGCCAGCCAGGCAGGCGCGGCGCCGCGGCGGCGGCCGCCCGCCGCCGAGCGCGCCGCCGGCCCGCGCGCGCGCCCGCAGGAACGCGCTGCCCCCCGCGACGCGTGCGGGCTGCCGGCTGGTGTTCCGGCAGGGCAGCCCGCTGCTGCCCAGCGACCTGAGCAACGTGGCGGCCAGCCGCGCGCGCAGCGTCATCATCCTCAGCGACCAGAGCCGCGGCCGCGACGAGGCGGACGCGCAGAGCCTCCGGTGCGGCCGCGCCGCGCTGCCTGGACCCCCCGGGCGGGCGGGCGGGCGGCGGCGCGCGCGCCGCCGGTGCCGCACCCTCAGGCGCACACACACACACACACAACACACCACACACGCCAAGCCCCACACAAACACGCGCGCACACGCTCTCGCCCGCGCGCAGGTGCGCCATCCTGCTGGACGAGCTGGACGACTACCGCGGCCTGCGCCGGGGGCGGCAGCTCGGGCACATCGTGGTCGAGACGCGCACCGCCAACGCGGTGCCGCTCCTGCGCTTCAGCTGCAGCCGCCGCGTGATACCGCTGCCGACGGGCGCGCTCAACGCGCACCGGTGCGTGCGCGCGGCCGCCGGCGGCGGAGGCGACGGGGCCAGCCGGCCCTCCGCCGCGCGCGGCCAGCCGGCGGCGACCCCACGCCGCGCGTGCCGTCCCCCCTCTTCCCTGCTCCCCGCCCTCCAGGCTCGCGCGCATGATCAAGCGCCCCTTTGTCTCCTGGATCAGCCAGCGCCTGTTTGCGTTCGACTCTCGCAGTGGGCTCCACATCCAGGCGATGCCCGAGCTCACGGGCACGCCGTTCCGCAGCCTCGCGCGCCTCTTCCCCGACGCCATCGTGCTCGGCGTGGCGCACCTGGGCAGCGGGCGCGTGAGCCTGAGCCTGCCCGCCGACTACTGCGTGCGCCCCGACGACGAGCTGGTCTTCTGCCGCCCCACGTCGATCGCGGCGGCCGACTTCCGGCCGCTGCCGCGGCTGCTCAGCATCGGCGAGCTCGAGCAGCAGGGGCAGGCACTGCTGCAGCAGCAGCAGCGCGAGGCGGCGGCGCAGGCGCGGGGCTGGCAGGGGAAGCTGGTGGACCTCCTGGCCGGCAGCGCCTGGCAGGAGCAGCAGGGCTCGGCAGCGGCCGCGCCGGGCGGCCAGGCAGCGGCGACGGCGGAGCCTGCCGGCGTCATGGCCCAGCAGCGCCCGTCGTACGTCGGCGCAGAGACAGAGCTGGGCGAGGAGCCACCGCCGGCGCGCAGCGCAGCAGCAGCCAGCCGCCAGGCGCAGCGGCAGACGCAGCAGCTGGACCTGCCGCCGCCGGCGCCGGCGCCGGCGGCGCAGCAGCAGCAGCAGCAGCAGCAGCAGCAGCAGCAGCAGCAGCAGCAGCCACAGGTGGTGGCGCGGCCAGCGGCGACCAGCAGGACCGGCAGCAGCAGCGACAGCTCGGGGGACAGCCTGGGCGTGCCCTTCTCGGCGGCGATGGTGGACGACAGGAGCCCGGGCAGCTCCCTGGCGCAGTCTTCCATCGACCAGGAGCAGACGCAGCTGCCGCGCGCCGCTGGCGGAGGTGGCAGCGGCGGCGTGCAGCCTGGGATGGCAGGCCCTGCAGCTGCAGGGCCGCTGGCCAGCGCCAGCATCGCTGCCAGCAACGGCCGCCGCGCTCGCGCTCCCGCGGCAACGTTTGCGTCTGCCGTGCTGAGCAGCTGCGAGGAGGAGCTGGCGGGCGGCCTGGGCGCCGCCGCCGCCGCCGGAAGCCGGCGCGGCGCGACGATGCGCACGGCGCTGGAGTCTGACGAGGACCTGATGCCCGGGGGCGACGACGACGCGCCGTCGCCCGACCCCGGCGACTGGGACCAGCCGGGGCTGCAGGCGCGCGCAGGGCTGGCCATGGCGACGGGCTCGTCGCTGGACGCCGACTACGGCGCCGGCTACGGCGGCATCGACTATGAGGGCGACGACGCTCTGGACGCTCTGGACGCGCCGGGCTCGGCAGCGGGCAGCGCTGACGACCTGGCGAGCGCGCGCTACAGCGGCGCGTCGGGGTGGAGCAGCGGGTCGGTGCTGGAGAGCACGCTGGACAGCATGGACGCCCTGCCCCGGGACGCCGTGCCCACCGTCGGGCGCGACAGCGCGAGCAGCATGGACGGCCTGCCGACGGTGCCGCCGGGCGCCGGGGGCGGGGCGGGCCAGCCGGCGCCGCGCGCGGGGCGGCTCGCGGCCGGCGGCGCCCCACCGACGGGCGCGCCCGACCTGAGCCGCCACGCCTGGGTCGGCAGCGACGATCAGTCGAGCTGGAGCTACGTGCCGCGGGAGTACCTGGCGGTGGACAGGTGACACTGCGCCGCGCTGCGGCAGGGCCGCGCGGGCTCCGGGGGCCAGCGGGTGGGTCCCCCAAAACCCGAGACAGGGATGCCGGCTGAGATGCCCGACGCCGCGCGGCCTGCCCTCTGGCCTGCCGCCGCGTGCCGCGCCGCAGCTCGCCGCAGGCCGTGCTGGTGTGCGGCATGGCGGAGCCGGGGCTGATGCGTGAGCTTATGTCGGCGCTGGAGGGTGGCTTCCTCCCGCCGGGCAGCGAGGTGGTGTGCGTCAACACACACCCGGCCGACGACCTCATGCGCGCGCTGCGCCGCGTCGGGCAGGACAGCAACATCAAGGCGCGGCGCAGGCAGGGCCCGGCCTGGCGCCAGGGCGGCTGCTGGCCCGGCCGCGCGGCGCGTGCTGAACTCGCGCCGCCGCCGCCGCGGCGGCGCCCGCCCCCCGCGCCCAGGTGTCGCACGTGCTCGCGGACCCGCTGCAGCGCTCGCAGCTCGCGGCGCTGCCGCTCGCCCGCTTCCGCGCGGCGCTGGTGCTGGCCGACTCGCGCTGGTCCGACCCCGACGGCGATGACACCAACGGCATTGATGCGATCGACCAGCCCAGCGTGCTGCGCCAGGACGCGCTCATGGTCACGGTCCAGGTGCGCGGCGCACGGGGCGCGGGGGCCGCGGCGCGCGGCTGCTGGTGTGCGCCGCGGGCGGGCGGGCGGGCGGGCGGGCCGTGCCGGCGCGCCCACCGCCGCACCCCCACCGCCGCGACCGCCGCCGCGGCCGCGCAGCTCAACATTCGCAAGCTGCTGGAGGAGCTGCGGCTGCCGCCGATCAACATCATCTGCCAGAAGGTCGCCACGCAGGGCCTGACCCGCTTCGAGGACCGCCGGCGGCTGCCGCTCGGCATCAGCGTCAACGTGAGCCGGCCGGGCGGTCGGGGCACGCCACGCTGCGGCGCGGCGAGGCGCGCGCGCCCTGACGCCGGGCGCCGCCGCCGCCGCCGCCGCCGCGGCAGATCAACTCCATGTCCGCCAAGCTGCTGGCCCAGGTGGCGGTCAACCCGCTCGCCATGCTGGTCATCACCGGCGTCGGCCAGCGCTCGGACTGGAGCATCGTCGACGCCTCCGAGTACTGCGCCCGCGGCGAGGCGATCAGCCTGTGGCGCGTGCTCAGCCGGGCGCAGGCCGCGGGCGACGTTCTCTTGGGCTACTACGTACTGCCAGCGCATCTGGACCAGCCAATCGAGAGCACCATCAACCCGCAGGGCCTCGGCCCACGGAGCAAGCGCCGCATTTGGAACACGGGCGACGGGCGGCTCAAGTTCATGGTCATACGAGACAAGGCATTCGCGCCCTTCTGAGCTGGGGCGGCAGCTGGCGCCGCCGGGCCCGAGCGCCGCCGCGGCCGCTTGCGGCTCGCGCGCCGCGCAGTGCCGGGTGCCGCAAGGTAACCGGCCGCCGCCGCCCGCCCCGAGGGGCGCGCGCGACGTGGCATCGAGCTCGATGCGCGATCCCTAGACGCTGGGCGGTGCACGCGCGGCCGTGCGGGTCGCCGTGCGCGAGCGGCCCTCGCATCCCTGCGCACTGCCCCTGCGGCCGGCGCCGATCTGCAACCCGCGCGGCTCAAAGACGCCTGAGAATGTTCAGGGTGCGACGTTCATTGTATTGGCTTGCGAAGCAGCCGCGATTTTTCAGCACACGCGAGTCCCGTCCCCGGTGGACAAGCTGCTGTTGACCTCTCCGGCCAGCTGTTTGCCGGCCGGCTTCTCCCGGGCTGGACGTGCTCCTGTGCCGCTGAGCCGTACGCCACGCGCGCATACAGAGCCACAGACGCGTGGCAAGGCCGGCAATCGAAGCTGCGCTTCTCCGCGAAGCTCGAGGAGACCGCGGTGCGCCTGCGGCACCCGCCGGCGGCCTCCGCAGCAAGGTGAGCGCTGTGACTGGCTGATCGGTGCCATGCATTTTCGCGGGCGGCGTGCGGCTTGGCGGCCGGCGGGCGGGCGGGCCCGGGGCCTGGGCTGGCGGGCGCGACTGCCGCGGGCCGTTCAGCGCCCCTGGATCGCGCGCGCGGCTTACCAGCTCCTGCGTGGCCCCCAACACCAGGCGCAGCCCCCGCACGGCGCGGCGGAGGCGGCGGCGGTGGCGTCGGCGGCGGCCCTCACCGGCGGGCAGCGACGCCGCGGTGACGCTGCGCGCCCGCTCCGCCCGCAGACCCGTTGCGCGGCTGGTCAACGAGCAGGCATGAGGCGCGCGTACGCGCTCCTGCTGGTGGTGGCGGGCCTGGCGCGCGCGGTGGCGCTGGACGTCGACCTCTTCACCCCCCTCATGCGCGACGACGCGCCGGCCACCGTCAGCAGCACACGGGGGAGCTACGGCACGACGCTGGGCGCGCTGCGGCGCCGGCTCCTGCAGGTGCGCGCGGCGCGGCGCGGGCTGGGCGCGGAGAGCGCGCGGCGCGCTCCGGCCGACGCCGCCGCCGCCGGCCGCCGCAGACCAACTGCAGCGCCGCGGACTACGGCCCCGCGTTTGACTCCAACTGCATCGCCGCCGACGGCGGCACCGGCTGCACCGCGAACGACCTCAGGATCATCGGCGCCAGCATCCTCGCCCCGGCTGTCACCGCCGGCGCGTCGCTGCCGGGCGCCCCGTGCTGTGACCCCGCGCTCGCGGGCAAGACGTGCGCGGTGTGCTACAGCGGCCAGCGCATGGCGGGCACGCTCGTCGTCACCTTGTCGGCCAGCACGAACCGGTACGACATCGGCATCTATGCGAGGCAGGCCAACGGCAAGTGCACCAAGATTGCGCTGGACCCGACCGTCACCGCACAGAGCGACAACGACTGCTGCGGTGCGGGCGAGGCGGGCGCTGGCGCAGCGCGCGCGGCGGCACCCGGGAGGCCCGGCGCGGCGGCGGCGCGCCCCGCGCGCTGCGCCAGCGCGGCGCGCCGCCGCGGTGCAGGGGACGTGGCTTCCGGGAACGTGAACGTGAGCGTGCCCGGCTTTGTGGTGGACTGCGTCATGCCCGCCCTGAACGTGTCGACCCGGCCCTGCGGCGGCCAGCCCCTGGACTGGGCGATCGGGTGGTGCGCGCTCGCCGCAGCCGCCGGGGCCGGCGACGGCCGGGCTGCCGGCGCGCGCACTGCGCTGGGGCGCTGCGCGCGGGCGGCGCAGCGCCGGCAGGCGCCGACGACGCCGCCGCCTCACCCGCAGGAGCCAGAGCCTTACGGGCTCAGCGTGCGCCGCGACGAACAGCACGCCAAGCCACTGGATGGTCAGCGGCCCCGCGACGTCGAGCAAATGCAGCAGCGGCGTGCTGCCAATCAACGTGCAGACCTTTGTGCCCACGTGCGGCCTCTACATGGTGCGCGCGCCTCCTAGCAGCCCACCGCCACGCCCTGGCGGCCCCCGCCCGCGCCGCAGCCGTCGCCACCGCTGCGCCGCCCGCCGCGCAGTACAACGCGTCGTTCGCCTGCGCCACGGGCACGTTTTTCAACACCTCCCGCAACGGAACTTACCAGAACATTGAGACCGCCACGAAGGCCCAGGCCACGTGCTGCTACACCCCGGCTAACACGGCAAACCTCAGGACGACGGCATCAGGTCCCGCTGGCTCGGTGCTGCCGAGCACCAACTTTAACGTCGCGCTGCTGGTAGAGTCGGTCGGAGACTCCACCGCGGAGAGCGCGGCGCTGACCAGCACGCTGCCCGCCGGCGTGACCTGCTCGGCGGTGACGCCCACTCCCGCGTGCTCCTTGACGAGCAGCACGGCGCTCTCCTGCAACTTTGGCAACATGACGGCGGGCAGCAGCATCACGGGTGTGCGCGCGCGGGCGGGGCCAGCGGCGGCTGCGCACCGCCACCGCCACTCCGCAGCAGCGCGGCCCAGCTCGCCCGCCCCTCGCACGCCCGCGCCACGCGCCCCCGCACCGCCGCCCGGCCGCGCCGCAGTGACGCTGACCTGCCAGGCGAGCGCGGGCGGGTCGTACCCCATCAGCGGCACGTCCACGGCCACAAACGATCTCATCTTAGGCGACAACACGGACAGCGCGAGCGTCATCGTCTTCACTCCCACATGCGGCCTCTACGACCCGACCGCGCCCGCGGGGGCCCAGGAGTACCCCTGCACCGGGTCGAGCGTGCTCGATGCCGCAAACGTCAACTCCACCACCACCGACGCCGCGACCTGCTGCAGGGTGCGGCGCGCGCGGCGCGCGCGCAGCGCGCGGGGCCACCGCGGCCGGCCGGCGCTGCCGCCGCGCTCCCGCCGGCCGGTCCCCGCCGCGCGCGCCCGCCACGCGCCTCCGTCTCTGTGCCGCCCCCGTCGCGCTCGCGCGCCGCAGATCGTGGTGCTGGGCACGGCCTCGGTCGCCATCGCCAAGGCGGGGCCCGCGTCCCTGATCCAGGTTGGCGCTCCGTTTAACTTCAGCCTCATCCTCAACTCCACGGGCACCATCGCGGCCGTGAACGTGACAGTGATCGACGACCTGCCAACCAACGTCGTGCCGCAGTCCGCGTCGGCCAGCAGTGAGCGCCGCAGCGCGTGCCTCCTGGCGCCCGCCCGCTGCCTCCCGGCACCCGCCGCGCGTGCGCCCCGCACGGCAGCAGTCGTGCCACAGCGCGCCCGACGCGCCTGCCGCTGCGCCGCCGCGCCCCCCGCCGCCAGGCGGCGCCTGCACCGTCACTGGCCAGCGCGTGAGGTGCAGCCTGGGCGACGTGCCCGAGGACACGGCCGTGACCATCACCATCACGGCCCAGGCCAGCACCGCCAACACGTTTGCCAACACGGCCAACGCCTACATCGGCGCCGGCGCAGCGGTGCCCTCCAACACCGTCTCCGTGACCACGGTGCGCGCGCGGCACGCGCAGCGCGCTGCCCACGCTCCGCGCGCTGCCGGCGAGCGACCAGGCCGCGCGCGCGCTGCGCCTCAGCCGCGCCCCGCGGCCGCGGCGCGCGCGCAGTATGTCCCCGCGTGCGGCTCCACCGACGGCAACGGCGCGACGTACGTCTGCACCGGCGACCTCGTCTACAACGCCACCTCCGCCCTGCTCGCACCGCCCAGCGCCGCCACCTGCTGCAAGGAGACCCCGGGGGCAGACCTGGAGGCGCGCGCCGCGCGTGGCCCGCCCAGCCCGCACGCCGCCGCCGCGGCCCGCGCCGCGCGCGGAGAGCCCGCCGCAGCCCCGGCCCCGCACGCGCCGAGGGCCCGCCGCGCGGCCTGCCCTCGCCCCCACACGCGGCGCGCAGGTCCGCAAGTACGGCCCCGCCACGCTGATCCCGCTCACCTCGACGTTTGACTTTCGCATCCAGCTCAGCTCGCGCGGGACATTCAAGGCCAAGAACGTCACACTGGCAGACACCTTTCCCGCGGGGCTCACCCCCCTCAGCGTCGCCGTCACGCCCAGCCCCGGCGCCACTGGTGCGCGCGCGCCCATGCAAGCGCGCGCGCGCGCGCCCGCCGGCGCGCCAACGCCGCCGCCACCGCCGCCGTCGCATGCGCGCAGTGTGCACGATCAGCGCCCAGGTCCTGTCGTGTGACTTTGGCACGGTGCCGGTCGGCACCACCTACAACATCACCGTCACGACCCAGGCGGTCGGCCCGACCCTCGGCGCGGTCGCCAACCGCGTGGACGCGGCCGCCCTGCTCGACGCAAACCTGGCCGACAACACCGACACGGTGCGGGGCGCGGCGGCCGCCGCCGCGGCCGGGCTGAGGCGCGGCAGGCGCATCGCTGAGCGCCCGCCCGCCGCTGCCGCCCGCAGGTCAGCGTCACCTTGGTGAGCCCGCCAGGCAGCGCACTGCCTGGCAGGGCCGGAGCTGGGGCGGCAGCAGCGCGAGCGGCCGGCGTGCGGCGTTGTGATGCGCGGGCGGCACCGAGCCGCCGACGTCCCCGCCGGCCCCGCCGCCGCCGCGCCACGCAGTACGTGCCCACCTGCGCCGTCTTTACGACCGCCGGCGCCGCGTTTACCTGCCCGGCCAACTACACCGTGAACGCCGGCGCCGCGAGCAGCACCTCGCCGGGCCTCGCGACCTGCTGCAACCGCGTGCTCTTCCCAGACCTGGCGCTCACCAAGACCGCGCCCGCGACCGCGGTGGCGGTAGACACCAACTTTGACTTCGTGCTGCGCGTAGACGCGCGCGGCGCCGACCCCTCCACCGCCGTGCAGCTCGTCGACACGCTGCAGGCGCCGCTCGTGCCGGTGTCGGTCACGCCGTCGCCGGCGTGCGGCATCGCCGGCCAGACCGTGACGTGCAACCTGGGCAACATGAGCGCGGGCAGCTCGGTGACGGTCCGGGTCACCACCCGCTCGAGCACGCAGGTGCGCGCGCGCCGGCCCGCGGTCAGGCCGCGTGACTTGTCTCCCCCCCCCCCAAAACCACAAACACACACACGCACCCACACCCCTTTTGCCGGTGGCGCGCAGGGCACATTCAACAACGTCGCGACCGTGAGCTCGGCGCAGGACATCGACCTCTCAAACAACGCCGACAGCGCCTCGGCCTCGGTCTTCCTGCCCCGCTGCGGCTTCATCAACGCCGCGGGCGACAAGTTTGCCTGCCCCACGGGCTACAGCTTTGACGGCGGCGCGCTGCAGGCCACGCCGCCCACGCAGGCCGTGTGCTGCGTCCTCGTGCCCGTGCCGCAGCCCGACGTCGCGCTCACAAAGACGGGTGCGCCCGGCGCCCGGTGCCCGAGGGGCCGGCGCGCGCGCGCCGCGCGGTGGGGCCCCCGGGAAGGCTGGCTGGCGCGCGCACGCGCCGCCGCGGCCGACAGGCGCTCGACCCCGCGCTGTCGCTCGTCGCCGCAGGCCCGTCTGACGCGGTGCGCGTGGGTGACACGTTCAACTACACACTCACGGTCAGGAGCCTGGGCCCCGCGGACGCCGCGGGCGTGGTGCTGACCGACGTGCTGCCCAATGGGATGAGCTTCGTCGTGATCTCCCCGGGTGAGACGAGCTGCCCAGGCGGCCCGGCAGGGCCGGCGCGGACCCGCGCGCGCCGTGCGAGAGCCCACGCTGCCGCCGCCGCCGCCGCCCCGCAGCCTGCGCGCGCCGCCGGCGCGCGCGCCCCGCAGCGGGCAGCGTCGTGACGTGCGCCATCGGCGCCATGCCCGCGGGCAGCAGCCGCACGTACACGCTCACGCTGCGCTCCGACGCGCCGGGGGCGGTTGCCAACTATGCGAGCGTCAGCGCGGTGGGCGAGACGCTGCTGTCGGACAACACGGCCGGCGCCAACACCTACATGTACCGCTCCACGTGCGGCGCATTCACGCCAGCCGCCAAGCCCATCGACTGCGGGGACGGCCTCGAGATCGACCCCGCCAAGCTCGACCAGAGCAGCCCGCCGCCGAGCGCCAAGGAGTGCTGCCGCCGCGCGCCGCCGCCGGAGCTGGACGTCGCCAAGATCGGGCCCGACGCGGCCGTCGAGGTGGGCCAGGAGTTTGACTTCAGGTGCGCCGCGCGCTGCGCGTGGGATGGGGCAAGGGCGCCGCCGCCGCCATGGTCGCCGGCCGCTCACGCCGCCGATGCCACGCGCAGGTTCCTCATCAGCAACGTGGGCAACAAGACCGCCGCCGCGGCGCAGCTCATCGACACGCTGACCGCGCCGTTTGTCGTCGTGTCGACCCCCACCGCGGGCTGCTCCGTGTCGGGCAACACGCTCAAGTGCGCCCTCGGCGACCTGGCCGTCGGCGCGAGCAGGACCGTGCTGCTGCGCTGCACGGCGAGCGCGGCCGGCACGTTCTTCAACTATGCGAGTGTCACCAGCGGCGACCAGCTCTACACCCACGCCGACAGCGCGATCGTGCGCGTGGTGAGCCAGCCGGCGGCGGGCACGCGCCGGCCGGGCGGCCCCTGCCTCGCCCGGGGCGCGGCGGCGGACGCCGCCGCTGACGCGTGCCTGCCTCCCGCCTGTGTGCGCGCAGCTGGACCCCACGTGCGGCCTGTTCCAGCTGGGCAAGCCCTTCCCCTGCGCCGCAGGGTCCCTGTTCAATGCCAGCGCAACCCAGGCCGACTCGCCCAGCCAAGAGACGTGCTGCGTGAGTCGGCGCGGCGCACGCCCGCGCAGCGGGCCGCCCCGGGGCAGGGCACCCCCCCCCCTGCACCTGCCGCTCCACGCCTAGCCCGCCGCCCCGTCCGCTCGTGCAGTATCGCCTGCCTGCCGCGCCCGGCGCGGACATGGCCCTGGTCAAGGTCGGCCCCACCGACCGCCAGCCCGTGGGCAGCCGCTTTGATTACTCCCTGCGCGTGACGTCCATTGGCGACGGCGCCGCCACGGGCGTCAGTCTGACTGACGACATCATCGCGGCGCTCAGGCCCGTGGCCGTCAGCCCCGCGGGTGCGCCGCCGCCGCGCGCGGGCGGCCGTGCGGGCCGAGCTCCAGCGGGGCGCGCAGCGAGCGCGCGCGCCGCCTGTGCTGCCCGCCTTACGCCCGCGGGCCCGCCTGCGCCGCGGCCACGCAGGCGCGTGCGCCATCGCCGGGCAGCGCGTCTCGTGCGGCTGGGCGAGCCTGGCGGCAGGCAGCAGCGCGGTGGTCAAGATCACCGTCACCGTGCTCGCGGCGGGCAGCCTCGGCAACACCGCGTCTGCCGACGCCGACAACGAGCCCGCCGACAAGAAGGCCAACAACAGGGCCACCGCCACCGTCACCACGGTGAGCCGGCAGGCGCCGGCCCGGGGCCCAGCGCCCCGCCCCGCCCCGAACCGGCCCGGCGCGCCGGCCGCCCCCAGTCACCCCGCGCTCACCCGCCCCGCCCCGCCGCGCCGCGCAGTACACGCCGACGTGCGGCTCGTACTCCCCCGACGGCGCCAAGTGGCCCTGCGCCGCAGGCTCGGTCTTCAACGCCAGCGCGGCCGCGAGCACCTCGCCCAGCGACGCGGCGTGCTGCGGGCCCGCGGGCGTGGTGGACCTGGAGGTTGCCAAGTACGGCCCCAGCGCGCTGGTGCCGGTGGGCGAGCCCTTTGCCTACACCATAGCGCTCGCGTCGCGGGGGCAGCTCGCCGCGGCCAACGTGGTCGTCGTGGACGCGATGACGCCGCCGCTCCGCCCGCTGAGCGTGGACCACCCCAAGTGCAGCATCGCCGGCCGCACGGTCACCTGCAACCTCGGCACCCTCGCCGGGGGCGCCGCGCTCAACATCACCATCGCCGCCGCCGCGAGCGAGGCGGGGTCGTGGTCCAACGCCGTCCGCGCGACCGCCGACGCCGACGCTGACCTGAGCAACAACAACGACTACGTCTGGACCAACGTGGTGAGCCGCCGGGGCCGCACCAGCCGCTGTGGCCAGACCCCCGCCCAGCGCCGCGCCGTGCCGCACCGCGCGGGTGCCGACCGCCCGCCCCGCCGCCCCGCCGCCCCGCGCAGTACACGCCGACGTGCGGCCGGTTCTCGCCCGACGGCGCCAAGTGGCCCTGCCCCGCGGACGCCGTGTCCAACGCCGCGACGCGGGACGTCTCGTCGCCCTCGGACGTCGCCTGCTGCATCAAGCTCGACCGCCCCCGCCCTGACATGGAGGTGGTCAAGTCGGGTGAGAGCTACCGGCCCGCCGTGACACGCGCCGCAGGCTCGGCGCGCGGCCGCGCGGGACGCGCCGCCGCCTGCCCGCGCCCACCCCCGCCTGCCCGCGCGCCGCGCCGCGCCGCGCCGCGCCGCACAGGCCCGACCCTGCCCGTCGCCGCGGGGTCTGAGTTTGACTACACCATCACCCTGACCAACCGTGGGACGGGCGAGGCGCGCAACGTGGTCGCCACCGACGCCCTCCCCGCCAGCGTGCAGTTTGTGGCCGTGTCGCCCGCCTCCCTGAGTGAGCGCCGGCCGCGCGCGAGCTCCGCCAGCTGGGCCGGCCGCCAGGCCGCGCCGCGCCCGCCCGCGCCGGCGCCGCCCAACCCCGCCGCCCTGCCCTGCCGCCCGGCCCCGCACTCGCCCTGCAGACTGCGTGATGACGCCGTCCGCGGGCAGGCAGGTCGTGACGTGCACCGTCGGCACCGTCCCCGCCGGCGCCGCGGTTGAGGGCACGATCCGGGTCAAGGCGCTGTCGTCGGGCGTGGTCGGCAACGCGGTGTTTGTGACCGCCGACGATGACGTTTTTGAGGGCGACAACAGCGACGCGATCAACACCTTTGTGGTGCGCGCACGCGCGCGCGCCGGCCCAGCGCAGCCCCCCCCGCCGCCGGCCGGCGCCGCAGACCCCGCGCCGCGCCCGCCCGCCCGCAGTACACGCCCACGTGCGGCGCGTTCACGCCGACGGGCGGGCGCTTCCCCTGCCCGCTGGGCCTGGTGCTCGACACCGCCAACATCGCGAGCACCGAGGCGTCGGTTGCCAAGTGCTGCACCATCGACCTCACGCCCGCCGGCGCGCCCGACATCACGGTCACCAAGGTCGGCCCCGGGGCAGCCATCCGCATCAACGAGCCGTGCAACTTCACCATGACGGTGCGGGCGCGCCCCGCCCGGCCCACACGGCGCGGCGCAGCCAACCTGCTGCCGCGCGCCGCGGCGGCCGGCGCCGCGGGCGCGGGGCGCGCGGGCCGAGGGCGCGCCCGCCCGCCGCCCGCTGCGCGCAGGTGCGCAACGCGGGCCTTGGTGAGGTGCGCAGCGTGAAGCTCGTCGACGCCCTCATCGCGCCGCTCAAGCCCACGGCCGTCAGCCCCAAGGGTGCGCGCCGCGCCCTGCCGCGGGGCCGCCACGGCGCGCGGCGCCGCGCAGGCGCGCGCGCACGAGCCCACCCCCGTGCGCGCCCGTCGCCCACTGCGCGGCGCGCGCAGAGTGCTCCCTGTCCGGTCAGACGATGACGTGCGACTGGGGCACGCTGAAGGAGGGCGAGACGCGCACCGCCACGCTCACCGCCGTCGCGACCGGCCCCGGCGCGCTCAATAACTTTGCCACCGCCGCCGGCAACGGCGTGCTGGCCGCCGGCACCCTCGTGCGGGCCGCCGGCGGCGACGCCACCATGTCGCTCGCGGTGCGCGCCCGGCCGGCGGCGCGCGCCCACTGCGGGCGGCGCGGGGCTCGCGCGTGCCGCGCCCTGCCACGCCCCGCCTGACGCCGCCCGCCTGCCCGCGCGCGGCGCGCCCGCCAGTTTGTCCCGAGCTGCGGCGCGTTCAACTGGGACAACAGCCGGTTCAGCTGCCCCGCGGGGAGCTACTTCAATGCGAGCGCGGTCAAGGTCACCTCCCCCAGCAACAGTCTGACCGCGGCCGACTGCTGCGTGCGCGTGGCCGCGGCCCCCACGGTGACGCTCAGCAAGGCCG
Source organism: Scenedesmus sp. PABB004 (assembly GCA_014905635.1). Classification (NCBI taxonomy): domain Eukaryota; kingdom Viridiplantae; phylum Chlorophyta; class Chlorophyceae; order Sphaeropleales; family Scenedesmaceae; genus Scenedesmus; species Scenedesmus sp. PABB004. The sequence continues at coordinate 2,151,924 of CM026547.1, read as the reverse complement.
GCGCGCCCACGCGGCCCACCGTGGGCGGCGTCGTGCGCTACACCATCATCGCCGCGTCGAGCAACGGCGTGGCGACGGGCGTCGTTGTCCGGGACCCGCTGCCGGCCGGCCTCGACTTTGTGTCGGTCTTGCCGGCCAAGGAGTGCGCGCTCGAGGGCGGCGGGTCGGTCGTGAGCTGCCTTTTTGCCAGCATCCCCGCGGGCCAGAGCCGGCGCGTGGTGATCGCCGCACGGGTCACGCAGGAGGGCGAGATCATCAACGTGGCCTCCGTGCTCGCGCCCGGCAGCATCGTGTCAACCAGCAGCGCCAGCGCCACCGTCAAAGCCCTGGTGCGCAGCCCACCGCCGCCGCCGCCGGCACGCGGCGCGCGGCGCGCACCTGCCTCACCCCGCGCCCGCCGCCCGCAGGCCACCGGCGCGTGCTGCAACCCCACGACCGGCGCGTGCACCAACAGACACAGCCTCGCCCAGTGCCCGGCGCCGAGCACGTGGAGCGCGGGAGGCACCTGCGGGCAGAAGGGCGTCTGGTGAGCAGCCGCGCTGCTCGCCTGCCGCGGTGCAGCTCGCCGGGCAGCGGTTGTTGCGCCGGGCCGCTGCTGAGCTCGCGCGCCCGCCCGCGTGCCCTCCTGCCGCCACAGCGTCGGCGCGTGCTGCACGCAGAGCGGCACGTGCGTGCAGACCCTCGCCTCGGGCTGCTCCGGCGCCACGCGCTGGCAGTTTGGCGCGGCCTGCGCGCCCGACACCTGCGCGACATGCACGGGCGCGTGGCTCGAGTGCACGCCCTGCACCGGCGCGGGCTGCAAGGACCCCTGCTGCGCGGGCTCCTCCTGCCAGGCGCTGGCCAAGGCCCGGCCGCACACGTACTACAGCCCCAGCTTCCGCTGCCTGCCCACGCGCCAGTGCGGCAAGGAGGGCGAGGTCTGCGGCAACTGGTGCGGACGCGCCGCGCGACGGCGGCGCGGCGGCCGCGTGCCCGCCCTGCCCGCCCATTGCCGTGGCTGGCGGCGAATCCGCCGCCTGCGCCACCCCGCCCCGCCCCGCCCGCGCCGCCCGCGCGCAGCTATGGCGGCGCCACGTGCTGCGACGGCCTCATCTGCAAGTGGGACCACGCCAGCCGCGTCGGCTACTGCCGCGCGCCGGAGGCCTGGCCCTGCGCCAAGGCCGACGCCCAGTGCCGCGCTGACGCCGACTGCTGCCCCGGCTGCCGCTGCAGCAGCGGCAAGTGCAAGCTCGCGGTGTGCAGGTCGGACTGCACCTACTACAGCAAGCACAAGTGCTCCAAGGAGGAGGAGAAGAACTGCAGCGCCGCCGCCGCGGCGTTTGCGTCCGCCGCGTGAGCGGGCGCGCGCGGTTGCGCTGTGAGTGCGCAGCGGCCAGCTGCCAGGCGGTCGTCGGCGTCCGACGTGTGTTGATTTGCGGTGTCGTGGTTTCCAACGTATCGAATTGAGTGTGGCGCCAGCGGGCACTATGAGAACCGGCTGTTGCTAGAGAACCGCCGCTTGCCGGAGAACCGCCGGTCCCCGACCGTTGCTGGAAAAAGACTGGCGGTTGCTGGAGAAACGGCGGTTGCTGGAGAACGCGTCGGTTGCCGGTCACAAACAGATGCACACAGCTTTGCGCGCGCTCGCCTTGACCGCGGCGGGCGGCCGGGGCCTTGGTCGGCGCCTTGAAGCATGCTCTTCTCTCGCGTCCAAAGCGGAGGTGTGAGCACTGACCGCTCTGCGCTTTTAGGCGAGCGGAGGTTGCAGGGAGGGGGGCTTGTCTGGGGAGCGGGCTGACTTGCACGGGTGTTGCGCTAGCGCGTGCGTGGGCTTACAGAAATGGACGCACCCTCGCGCGCCGGCCCCTCCCCTCCCCTCCGCCTAGCCTGGCTAGCCGGGCGCCGCGCTCCACCTGTCCGCGCCGTACACGAGGCGCGGGAAGGGCCGCAGCCCCCGCGCGGCCGCCGCGGCGCGCAGCTTCTGCACCAGCCGCACGTCCGCCGCCGCCGCCGCCGCGCCCGGGGCCTGCCAGCCGCCGCCGCCGCTGCCGGGCGCGCCAGCCGCCGCGCCGGCGACCGCGGCCGCCGCGCTGGGTCCGGGGTTGTCGATGCACTGCTGCAGCGCGGCCTGGGTGCCCACCACCAGCAGCAGCTGCTTGGCGCGGCTCACCGCCGTGTACAGCAGCGACCGCTGCAGCAGCAGCGCGCCCTGCGACTGGTGCAGCGGCAGCAGCGCGAGCGGAAACTCGCCGCCCTGCGCCTGCGGGCGGCGGGCGGGGGCGGGCGCGGCGCGGTCGGCGCGCGTGCGCACGCGCCGGCACGCGCGGCTCGCCGCCACTGCCGAGCCCACTGCCGAGCCCACGCGGGCGCGCACGTGCCTTGTGCACGGTGACGGCCCACGCGAGCTGCAGCTCGTCGTTGACCGCGCCGCCCTCGTACGCAACGCGGTGGAAGCGCGGCGCGCCGCCGGCGCTGGCGCCGCCGCCGCGCGGCGGGTAGCGCACGACCAGGCGCCGGCGGGCGGCGTCGGCGCCCTCGACGTAGCCCAGGTCGCCGTTGTAGACGTCGCGCTCGGGGTCGTTCACCAGGTGCACCACACGGTCGCCCACGCGCCACACCGGCGCCAACGACGCCGCGGCCGGCGCGGCCACAGCGGAGCCCGCCGCCGCGCCGGACGCGCCCCCGCCCGCGCCGGCGTGCGCATGCGCGTGCGGGTGCGCGGGCAGCTCGGCCTTGCCCGGCGCGCGCGGGTTGAGCAGCGCCTGCAGGTGCGCGTTGAGCTGGCCAGTGCCCGCGGGGCCGCGCTTGGTGGGGCTCAGCACCTGCACGTCCAGCGCCGCGTCGCCGCCGAGGCGCGGCAGCAGCACCCGCAGCGCCGCGAGCGCCGCGTCGGCGACGTGGTGCGCCGCGGCGTCGTCTGGGAGGCGCAGCAGCAGCGCGTTGCTCGGCAGCGCCAGCTGCCCGCTGTCGGGGTCGGTCGGCACCGCCGCCAGCCGCGCCGCCAGGGCCGCCTCGAGCGCGGCCGGGTCGTCGTGCACGCCGCCGGGCATGAGGTCCCAGGTCGTGATGACCGGCGTCGCGCCTGGCGGGGCGCGTCGGCGCGGCGCGGCGCGGCGCGGGCGGCGCGTCGGCGCCGGTGCAGCGGGGCGGGGAGGGGCGGGGCGGGGAGGGGCGCGCCCCCAGCGCGGCGCGCGGCGCAACGAGGCGGTGCGCACCGCGGTTGATGGCGTGCGCTGCGTTGACGATGGCGCTGCTGGCGGCGCTGCGGTAGATCTGGCGCAGGTCAACGCAGGGCAGCAGGCCCGCCGCCAGCGCGCACACGAGCGGCCGCCCAGGGCCGACCGGCGGCAGCTGGTCGGGGTCGCCCACGAGCAGCAGCGAGCTGCGGCGCTCGCTGCGGGGACGACGCCGCAGCGCGTGGCGCGCGCGGTGAGGGCGGCGGGCGTGGCCAGCGCCGCGGCCGTGGCCGCGGCCCGCCCCAGCCCCGCCCCGCCCTGCCTCCCCCCTCTCCCCGCGGTGGCCGCGGCCCTCACTCGATCGCCGCCAGCAGCGCCGCGGAGAGGGGCAGGTCCATCATGCTGACCTCATCCAACAGCAGGCGCCGGTGCGGCAGCGGGTTGCCAGCGTTGTGCTCGCACAGCCGCCCCAGCGCGAGCTCGTCGGCGGGCCATGCCGGCAAGGCGACGCCGTCCGGGCCCCGGGCGGCGTCCGCGCCGGCGGCGCCCTCCGTGCCGCGCCGCGTCTGCGCCGCGGCGGCCGACGACGGCGCCCGCTGGCCGCGGTAGCCGAGCAGGCGGTGGATGGTCGACGCGGGCGCGTCCTGCGAGGCGCCGCACACCACCTCCTGCAGCCGCTGCGCGGCGCGGCCTGCAGCGGCGCCGGTGGGCGGCGGCGCTGAGCTAGCAGCGCCGCGCGCGCTGCGGCCGGCGCGTGCGACGCCGCCCGCTGTGCCCCCCCCACCCCCCCGCGCCGGCCCACCTGTCGGCGCCGCCATGGCGAGCCCCTCCCCCTGGCTGAGCGCGTGCCGCGCAAACGCCTGGCTCGCAAGCGTCTTGCCGCACCCCGGCCCGCCCGTCAGCACCATCGCCGGCAGCTGCGCCGCCAGCACCAGCGCGTGGCGCTGGCCGTCGTTCAACGCCACGGGCCGCCCCAGCTCGGCGCTGAGCTCCACCTCGCACCGCCGCAGCCAGGCATGGTCGTCCGCGCCCAGCGGCAGCAGCGGGTACGGCAGCGCCTGCTGCTGCTCGCCGCCGCTGGCGCTGCTGCTCCGGCTGCTCCCTCTGCTCCTGCCTCTCCTGCTGCCGCCCTCGCCGCTGCTCGCACCGTCGCCGCCAGCCGCGGCGCCCGCGTGCGCCCTGTGCAGGCGCGCGAGGGCCTTGTGGCAGTCGGCCGCCGCGGCGACGAGCGAGTCGACCACGCGGCACTCCGCCTTGTGCAGCTCCGCCAGCAGCACAAACGCGTCGTCCGACCAGCCCGCGTCCACGGCGCGAAAGTCAAACAGCGCCGGCGGCGGCGCCGCGCCGTGCGCCGTGCGCGGCTGCGAGACGCGCGCCGCCTCTTCGACCATCACGTCACCCTCCGCCACCAGCAGCTCCGCGCCCGGGCGCAGGCCCGCGCCCGCGGGCCACGGCCGCAGGGCGCCGCCGCGGCGGCCCGTCAGCGCCGCCGCGCTGCGCCCCGCGCCGCGCAGGGTTTCGAGCGCGCGGCGCTCGAGCTCGTGCCACGGCAGGCCCTGCGCGCTGTCGTTGCGCGCGGCGGCCAGCAGCACCTGCCGCAGCACCGCGGCCGCGCGGTGCAGCGAGCCGGGGTCGAGCCCCAGCATCGCCGCGACCGCCTCGGCGTGCGCCAGCTTGAAGCCGCGGCAGCGCACAAACGCCCACGGGTTGCGCGACGCCTGCTCCCGCGTGCGCTCGCCCCACCACAGCGACACGCTCTTGGCGGCCGACGGCGGCACGCCCAGCTCCTGCAGCCAGGCGTACGCGTCGTGCGAGCCTGCGCCGCCGGCGCGCGGGCGGGCGGGAGCGCGCCGCAGCGCGCAGCAGAGGGCGCGGCGAGTCAGGGTGTCGGTGCTCGCCGCCCCTCGTGCGCATGCGCGCGCTCTGACGCGCCGGGGCGCACGGACCCGTGCTCTCGTCCCACTGGCGCTTGATGTCGGCGGCCTTGGCGGGGCCGATGCCCCGCACCGCCGAGAGCGCCGCGACGGCGGTCGCCGCGTCGCTGCTGAGCACCGCCTTGACGCGCTCGCCGCCCAGCGCGGCCACAATGTCGGCCGCGGTCTTCGGCCCCACGCCCCGGATGGCGCCCACCAGGTAGGCGGCAGGGTCGCTCGGCGGCAGCTGCCGGTACTCCAGAACGCTGCGCGGGCCGGCCAGAGCGCGCCGGGCGGCGGCGGCGGCGGCGGCGGCTCACGCCCCACCTCGCTGTGCGTTGCTCGCGCAGGCAGCAGAGCCCTGCGCGCCTGCCCCGCGCCCCGCGCGGCGGCCTCACCGGACCTGCCAGTTGTACTGGCTGTGCTTCTCCCAGCGCCCGCCCAGCTCCAGCTCAGCGCCGACCGTGACGTCCGGCATGGTCCCCACCGCCGCGAGCAGCTCGCTCCTGCGCCCGCTGCGCGGCACGCCCGTGCTCGCCGCAGCGAGCACCGCGGCGCCCGCCTGCGCGGTCGCGGCGTCCGCCGACGGCAGCGTCTCGCCCTCCGCCACCTGCCGGGCGCGCGCGGGCGGGCGGGTCGGCTGCCGCCGGCGCGCGGCTGGACGCGCGGCTGGACGCGCGCAAGCGCTGCTGCGCTGCTGCCGCACACCTGCAGCTTCACGATCTTGAAGCCGGTGTCGCCGCTCTCAAACGTGATGGTGCGCACCGTGCCGCGCACCGTAACGTTGACGTCTGGCGCGCGCGGCCGGGGCTGGCCGCCGTCGCTGCCGCTGCCGCTGCCGCCGCCGCTTCCGCTGCCGCCGCCGCTGCCGCCGGCCCTGCCGGCGGCGGCGCCCTGCCTCGGCGGGCCGCTCACGGCGAGCGAGCGGCGCGCCAGCACAGGCGGCCCCGCCGCCCGCCGCGGCGGCCCCGGGCGCGGGCTGGCGGCTGTGCGCGGCCGCGGGCGCGGCGACGGCGACGGCGCCGGCCGGGCGGCCGGGCGGCCAGCGGCCGGGCCGGCGGCGCCGGCGTCCGCGGCGCCGCCCGGCCCCGCCGCTGACGCGCTCAGCAGCCGCAGCGGTCGGCTGGCCGCCGGCGCGCCCGCCCCCGCGCCGCCGCCGCCGTGCCGGCAGCGGCTCAGCATGACACGCGCCGCAGCGGCGAGCGCGCCCGCGCCGCTGCGCATGCGCCGCTGCTAGGCGGCGGCATGGCGCAGGCGCATGCTGCTGCTGCTTCTCCTGCTGCTGCTGCTGCGGCCTTGCGCGGCGGCGGGCGGGCCTGTGCGGCGGTGCGAGAGCGGCGCTGCTGCTGATGGCTCAGCCAGACCGCGCGCGCGGGTGATCGCCTCGCGGCGGCACAGCGCACGGTCGAAAGAGTTGGGCTAGACGTCGAGAGAGGGCCTCAGCGTGCTCCTCGCGCTGTGTTACACGCGGCGCCGTGCCAAAGCCCGCGCGACTGCCCGCACGGCTCTCGCGCGACCTCCCGGACCGCCCGGCACGCCGCCAGGCGCATCCCCACGCACTCCCGTTCCGGCACTCAGCGGCGGCCACGCGCGGGCCCAGCGGTCGGCACAGCGCTGCTGCTCCGCGGCGGCGACGCCCCGCCGACGCCGCGCGGCACCTGCCGGCGGCGGCGCCTGGTCTGGACACGTGCCGCAGCTCTGTCTGCCTTTCGCGCCTGCCCGGCCCGGGCGCGGTGGTGCGCGCAGGCAGCCCGCGGCGCCGCCAGCAGGTGCCGCCAGCAGGTGCGCCAGCAGGTGCCGCCAGCAGGTGCGCCAGCAGGTGCGCCAGCAGGGCGCCGCCTGCCGGCGATGCTGTCGGCGCTCGGGGCGGCGGGCGCCGCGCTCGCGGCGGCGCTGTGCTGGCTCCTGGTGCAGCAGCTGCAGCCGTCCTCCGTGCTGTCTCGCCGGTGGGCGACGCGGGGGGTTCCAGAGCCCGGCGGCCACTGGCTGCTGGGGCACTTGCTTGTGCTCCTTGAGCGCCCGGGGTGCTCGTACCTCCTGTTCCAGCAGTGGGCGCGCGACCTGGGGCCCGTGTACCGCATCCGCTTCCTCCTGCGCCCGGTGAGCCGCCACGTGCAGCAGCGAGGGGGCTGGCCAGGCGCCTGGGCGCCACGCACCCCCGGGGCGCCGCGCCGCCTGAGCAAGCAACCTCGCCCCCGCCGCCCCTCTGCGCCGCCCCGCAGGTGCTCGTCGTGACGGCGCCCGCCCTCTACCAGCCCCTGCTGCGCCCCGGCCCGCACAAGCTCCACAAGCACCTGCCGCCGTACGCGATGGTGCGCCGCGCCGCGCCGCGCCGCGCACGTTGTTCTTGTGTGTGCCGGCGGCGCGCGCCCGACCTGGCCGCCGCCGCGCCGCCGGCGGCTGGCCGCCGCCGCAGTTCAACGTCTTTGCGCGCCCCCCGCGCGCCAACATCCTGTCGTCCCTCGAGACCAGCCCCACGTGGCGCTCCGTGCGCCGCGCGGCGGCGTCCGCCCTGACGATGTCCCACCTGCGCGCCGCGCTGCCCCACATCAACGTCGCGACGGAGCGCCTCGTCGCCGAGCTCGCGGCGGCGGGGCCCGACGCGGCGCAGGACCTGGACGCCGCCGCGCAGCGCGTGACGGTCGACGTCGTCGGCCTCGCCGCGTTTGATCGCGACCTGCGGGCCACGGGCGGCGGCGGCGCGGGCGCGGGCGTGGACGCGGGGTGCCGCGTGCTCGCGTGCGGGCCCGCGGTGGTGGAGACCATGCGGCACCTGGTCGTGGCCATGCAGGCGCGCAACAACCCCCTCAACCGCTGGTTCTCCTGGCGCAAGGTCAGGACCGCGCGCAGCGCGCGCAGCAGCTGCGCCGGCTGCCGGCGTGGCTGCGGGGGCGGCGGCGGCGCCGGCGCCGCGCCGCTGCGCGCCGGCCGCCGCTGCGCGCCGACCGCCGCTCCGCGCCGCCGCCGAGCTGCGCGCCGCAGGCGGCCCGCGACCTGGTCTTCTGGGGCGGGCGCATGAGCGCGCTGGTGGAGGAGCTGCTGGCCGACCTGGAGGCGGAGCCGCCGCCGCCGCACACGCTCGCTGCGCACCTGCTCGCCTGCCGCGACGACACGGGTGCGGCTGCGGCGCGCGCCGCCGCCCGGTCGGGCCTCGCCGCAGCCGCGCGCGGGGGCCCGACGCGCCGCGCCGCGCCGCCGTGCCGCCCGCTGGTCGTAGGGGCGCCGCTGGAGCGCGAGCAGATCCTTGCGGAGCTGGGGCTCTTCTGGGGCGCGGCCTTTGAGACGACCGCGCACACGATCTGCTGGACGCTGGCGCTCGTCGCGACGACGCCGGGCGTCGAGGCGCGCGTGGCGGCGGAGCTGGGCGCGCTGGGGCTGCTCGCGTCGCCCGAGCGCCCGCGCCCGCCGCCGCTCGCGTGGGAGCAGCTCTCGCAGCTGCGGTACCTCAGCGCGGTGATCAACGAGTCGATGCGGCTGTACCCGGTGGTTTCCTCCGGCACGATCCGCGTCACGCACGCGCCCATGCGCCTCGGCAGCCTGGCGGTGCCGCCGGGGCAGCCCATCCTCATCCCCACATACGCCATCCACCGCAGGCGCGGCCCGGCTGCTGTCCCGCGCGCCGGCGCGGCGCTGGCCGACCCGTGCGCGCCGCCGCCGCCGCCGCCGCCGCCGCCGCGGCCACGCAGCCCCGCGCTCTGGGACGAGCCCGACGCGTTCCGGCCCGAGCGCTGGCTGCAGCAGGCCGGCGGCGACGACGGCCTGCTCGGTGGCGGCTACGTCGACGTCGCGGCCGACGCCGACGCCGACGTGCACGCGCGCAGCGACCAGGGCGCCAAGCGAGCCGCCGACAGGGCCGGCGGCGCGCTGGCGGCGCCCGCCAAGCCGAGCAGCGGGCTGGAGATCAAGGTGGGGCGCCGCGGGCGAGCAGGGGCAGCGAGCGGGCCCGCCGGCCTGCGCCCTGAGAGCCGCCGCTGCGCGCAGGACGCCGGCGCCGCGCGGCGTGGCTTCCTTCCATTTTCCGCGGGTACCAGGAGCTGTGCTGGCTCGACGCTGGCGGTCGTCGAGCTCAAGACCGTGCTTGCCCAGCTGCTGGGAAATTTCGTGTTCGAGCTCGATGCCGCGATGGGCGGCATGGCCGGCGTCGCCGCCGATGCGCGCCAGGTGCGGCCGCCGCCGCAGGCACCGCCGCGCGCGCCGGCCGGCTGACGCCGCCGCCGCCCCGCCGCTGCGCCAGGCCGTCACGCTGCGCCCCGAGCACGGCCTGCTCATGCACGCGCGCCACCGCAGCCTGCCGCCGCCGCGGGCGCCGCCGGCGCGAGCTTGCTGAGCGGCGGCGGTCCGAGTGTTATGCCTGTTGACGCGCTGCCAGCTCTTCAGTGCTTCGACCCGACCTCAGCAGCACGCGACCTCACCGCGCCGATCGCTGGACCGAGAAGCGCTGGACCGAGAAGCGCCGCAGCAGGCGAGCCCGTTTGAAAACGCGCTGCTGCTCGATCACGCCCGTGGCGTGCGCGCGGTCTTCTGCGCTGCATCAACTGGCACGAGGCCGTGTTCAGGGAGGCTCGCGGGGCTTCGCCGCAGCCGGCTGCGCCCGTCCGGGACTGCTGAGCGCTCAGATGCCGCCGCGCACGCCCACGCGCGGCCCGGGCCCCTGCCCCTACAAGGTGTGGCACCGCACAGCGATCCCAACAACACAGGCGCAGCCGGGCGGCCTGGGCGCGCCGTCACTCGGGGGCCGCTGCATCCGCCGGCACTGCCGCTGCCGCCCACGCGCTGCGATCGGCACCGCCGCCGCTGCCGCCGCCGCCGCACGCGCGCGCGTGCCGTGGCCCTTTGCAGGGCCTGGAACTGCAGGTGCCGGGCGCGATCTTTGACGAGCCCGGCGCCGCGTACGCCGCGGCGGTGACGGGCTGGAACAACCGCCGGACCGATCAGGTCGTCGTCAGGATGGAGGACAACGGGGAGAAGGTGTGCGTGCCGGGGGCGCTGCGCGCCGGGGCTGAGCACCCGCCGCGCGCGCCCGCGCGGCGCGAGCCGCCCGGCCCCCGCGCTCGCGCCCGGCCACCGCCGCAGTACTGGTTCCCGCTGGGCGACGTGCTCAAGTGGGCGGGCGTGGAGGCGGTGCCGCTCTCGCCGCCGCCGGCGGCGACGCCGGCCAGCCCGCGCGCGCGCGCGGCACGCGGCGCGCCCGCCGCCGACGACACGCCGGCGGCGGCGGCGCCGCCAGGCGCGCGCGCGCGCGCCCCGCGCCGCGCCGCGGCGGCGGCCGCGCGGGGCAGGGGCAGCAGCCCGGAGCACACCGCGGACGAGGTGTTTGACATGCCCCTCTGGGCGGCGGCGCAGGAGCGCCACATGGCCGAGCTGCAGGCGCGCATCGACCGCCTGCACCGCAACGCCGGCGCCGGCGCCCCGCGCCGCAGCCTCGGCGCGAGCAGCGCGCTGCTCGCGCTCGCGGTCGCGGCGCTGCTGTGCGGCATGGTCGTCGCGATCGCCGCGCTGCGCGGCGCCGCGACCGACCTCGAGGCGTGGCTCGACTGGGATGGCCTGCGCGCGCTGCCGCGCGACGTGCAGGAGCGCGTGCGCGCAAAGCTGCAGCGCTCGTGAGGCCCGGGGCGGACCCTTGGGCGGTGCGCGGCACGCTGCCGAGCCGGGGCTGGGGGCACTGCTGCACGGCGGCGCCGCCTCGGCCCTGGGCGCGTGGCGGCGCGTGGCGGCGCGGCGCGCCGGCGGCGCGGCGGCCCCCGCCGCGAGGTGGCAGCAGCGATTACTGAACTCTGCGACCCGCGCGCGCGCCGCTCTCAGCAACGCCAACAGCCCAGCCGCGCCCTGCACCGCAACGGCGATGCAACGGCCTGCAGCGCGGCATGCGCAGTGCACCCGCCCGCCCCGCCCGCCCGCCCCGCGCGCGGCGGCTGCTGCGCCTGCAGCAGCGCCGGCCGGCCGGCCGGCGGCGCCGCGCGTGCGCTCAGGCCTGTAGCTCGGGCAGGTCCTCGTCGTCGCTGTCGGCGCCCGCGGCGTCGCCCGCGCCGCCCGGCTCGCCGTCGCCGCCGCCGCCGCCGCCGAGCGCGCTGAAGTCGATGCCGTCCAGGCCGCCCATGCCGCCGCCCATCATGCCGGCCAGGCCGCCCATGCCGCCGCCCATCATGCCGCCCAGGCCGCCGCCCATGCCGCCTAGGCTGCTGAAGTCGCCCATCGCGGAGGGGTCAAACGCGTCGTCGCCCTCGTCGTCGCTGTCGACCCACTTGTCCCAGTCGACCTTGATGTGGCTCAGGTGCCGCCCCGTGTCCTTGGTCAGGCGCGGCCACGTCCCCGCCTCGCTCTTCTCGAGCACGAGGAAGACGCTGCGCGGGCTGATCGTGATGCGCGACTTCTCCTTGTCCACGCCGCCGTAGAGCATCAGGTCCAGCGCGTACTCCTGGTCCTCCACGCCGCCGCTCGCCGTGGCGCGGTAGGTGAGGTGCCCGTTCTTGCCGTCCTCGCTGTTGGTGACCTCGAGCTTGGGCTCTGCGCCGCGAGGGCGCGCGCGTGCGCAGCGGCGGCGCCCGCGCGTGAGCCCTCCCCCCGCGCCGCCGCACACAGCGCGCCGCCGACCAGGGCGCGGCGTGCGCGCGGCCGCCGCGGATCGGCGCGCCGCGCGGGCGCACGGGCGCGCGGCGCGCGCGGGGCGCCGCGCGGCGCGCCGCCGCTGCTCCGCGGTCGCCGGCGCGGCCGCCGGCGCGGCGCACCCTTGGAGTCCTGCACGTCGATGGTCAGGTACACCACCGCCTCGCGCTGCGCCCACTTGACGGTGGGGATGAGCGCCATGGCGCGCGCTGGAAGCTTCGCGCGCCGGTGATCGACGCGTGCGCGGGCGCGGGCGGTGAGGCGTGCCGGTCTGCGGCGTGAGCGAGGTGCGGTGGAGGTCACGGCGCCGCGTGTGTGGGCGCCGGCGATCGGCGAGCGCCGCAGGAGAGGGGCGCGCAGCCGGGGGAGTCTGGCGGTCGGTCGCGCAGGGCTCACATCGCCTTGCCCCGTCCACACAGCGGCACAGGGCCCGTGCAGCCCTCACCGGGGCAACAACAACACCGCGCGACACCGCGACTCGTGGCCGCACAGCAGCGCTGTCGCAGCCCCTCCCCCGCAGCCAGGCGCGCCCGGCCGGGCCTGCAGCCCGCGCACGGGCGGCCCCTCACGCCCGGGAGCCCCCTTCCGCCCCGTGCGGCGCGCGGCGGCGGCAGCGCGCGCGCGGCGCGGCAGCGCGGCGGGCAGGCAGCAGCGGCGGCGGCGCGCGGTCGGCCGGCCGCCCCGCCGCGCGCGCGGCGCCGGCGGCCGCGATGTCCAAGCGCGGCGGCAAGTCGGGCGTGGACAACACCGCGCGCCGCACGTGGGACCGCGAGGAGTTTGTCGAGAAGGCGGCGGAGCGCGAGAAGAAGGCGGCGGCGCACGATGACGACGAGACCGCGCTCGCCGTGCGTAAGCGCAAGCGCCTCGAGCGCGACCCGCTGCACCAGGGCCTCATCGTCGCGCGCAGCAGCCTGCAGATGCGCAGCTACGAGGTCAACCTCGGCGAGCGCCTGGGCAAGAGCCAGGTCATCGGCCTCAACACGCCGCTCTCGCAGCAGGCGGGCTACTACTGCAGCGTGTGCGACTGCGTGCTCCGCGACAGCCAGTCCTACCTGGACCACATCAACGGCAAGTACCACAACCGCGCGCTCGGGATGAGCATGAAGGTCGAGGCCTCGACCGTGGAGCAGGCGCGGCGGCGCGGCGCGGCGCGGCGCGGCGCGGCGCGGCGCGGCGCGGCGGCGGGGGCGGCGGCGGCGAACGCGCGGACGCGCGGACGCGCGGCGGCGGCGCAGCGGGGCGGCGCAGCGGGGCGCCGGGCGGTGCAGGGGCGGCAGCCGGCGCCGCGGCGGCGGCGGTTGCTGCGCCGGCAGCCCGCGCGCGCGCGCCGCAGCGCCGCCGGCGGCGGCGCGGCTGACGGCTCCGCGTCCGCCACGGCCGCGCCGCGCCGCAGGTCAAGAACCGGCTGCAGCTGCACAAGGAGAAGGCGGCGGCGGCGCGGCCGGACGACTACCTGCCGGACGGCATCGACCGCCGCCTCGCGGAGCGCGAGGCGGAGGAGGAGCGGCTCAAGGCGGAGAAGAAGGAGGCCAAGCGCGCCGCCAAGCGCGCCGCGCGCGACGGCGACGACGACGGCGGCCTGGGCGGGGCGGACGAGGACATGATGGCGCTCATGGGCTTTGGCGGCTTTGGCGGCGGCAAGAAGGCCTGACGCCGCGGCGCGCGGGCGCGGCGCAGCGGCGCCGCGCCGCAGCTTGCTCGGGCGGGGTTCAGAGCTTTGCGCGCGCGCGGCATGCATGCCCCCGCTGCTCCGTCGGCGGCCACTGTGTCAGTGCGTGCGCGCGCGCGGCGCGCCCGAGTTGCTGGGGCTGCTGCGGCTGCTGCCGCCGCCGCTGCTGAACGAACAAGCGCGCAGCTCCGCTCGATGCAGTCCCTCTCCGCGCACCGACGAGTCACGAACGCTGCGTTCGCGCTCCACGCGAGGCCGCACGCGGCGCTGCTGCACCATCGGCGCGCGCTGGTGGCGTTGGCGATGCAGTCGCAGCAGCACCACGGGCTGGCATCCACGGCGCAGCTGTGCCCTCTGTCGCCGCTGCCGTTTCAAGGAAATGTGGGCGAGCTGGACGCTGGCGCAGGGCGGCCCACGCTGGCGCAGCTCGCCGCGCTCCTGGCCGAGCGCGCCGCCGCGGTCGAGGCCTTTGGCAGCGCTCGGCCTGAGGTCTCCAACCTCGGCAAGCTCGCGTCCCGCATCCGGCGCGAGCTGGCCTTCTGCCAGACGGCCGCCGCGGAGGAGGCCGCCGCCGGCAGCGTCGGCGCTGCGGAGGCGAGCCGGCGGCGCCTGCAGGGCGTGGTCAACAATTTAGTCGGCTTTCAAGGCGAGCTGCTGGCGCTGCACGAGGCGCCCGGCGTGGTCGCCGTCTGCCGCAAGTTCAGCAGCTTGCCGCCGAGAATCTGGGCGCCGAGCTGCCGCCTGTCGCAGCGGCCGTCCGACGGCAGCAGTGACGGCAGTGACAGCAGCGACAGCAGCACCAGCACCGGCAGCAGCGCCGGCAGCAGCCACGCCAGCAGCGCCAGCAGCGCCAGCAGCGCCAGCAGCGCTGGCGGCGGCGGGGCGGAGCGGTGCCGGCGCCCCGCGGGCGCGGCGGTGCGGGGCCGCAACACGTACGCCCTGCCCGACTCGCCCGTGGAGCCCGGCGAGGCGCCGCAGCCGCCGCCGGGGGGCGGCGCGGTGACGGTGGAGGTGGACGTGGTCGCTGCTGGCGGCCTGGCCTGGATTGAGGTCAAGAACCAGCGCCGCTTCGGGCTCGACTCGGCCCACTGGCGCGGCGCGCCGGGGCACGGCCGCGGCCTGCAGCAGCAGGTGGCCGACCTGCTCGCCGTGGCGGCGGCGCCCGTGAACAGCCGCCGCTGGCAGCGGCCCGCGGTGGTGGTGTTCTTTCCCTCGGGCGTGTCGCAGGAGGTCGCGGACGCGGTGCGCGCGCTCGGCGCGGCCGTGGCGGACGGGCCAGGTGCGGCGCGCCGCCGGCGGCGCGCGCCGGCAGCTGGCCCTGCGGCGCCACACGCGCCGCGCCGGCTGAGCTGCCGCCCCTGCGCGGGCCGTCGCTGCTCAGGCTCGCTGGCCGCGCTGCCGGTGCCCGGGGATCACGCCGCCGGGTCAGCTGTGAACCTCGACGTGACGGCCATGTGCGCGCTGGTGTCGGAGGTCTCCTGGGCCGACCCAGACTCCCCACAGCTCGCCGCGTGGGCCGCGCGCACCACCCACTGGACGGTGCGCCGCGGGGCAGCCGCGCGGGCGCGCGACGCAGCTCGCCGCCCGCCGCGCGGGCACGGCGCCGTGCTCGGCGGCAGGCCCGACCGTGACCGCGGCGCGCCCCGCCCCCGCCCCGCGCGCCTCCGCAGGACTGCCTCACCGCGCAGCGCGCGAGCCCCCTGCTGCAGCACAAGCTCAGCGCATGCCTGGCCGACGGCCAGGCGCTGATCGCGAGCTGCGCCGCGGTGGCGCAGTTTGGCAAGCTCATGCGCTTTGGGGGGCCGCGCGAGCGCACGCGCTGGGCGGAGCTCCAGGCGCGCGTGCGCGTGCACCACCGCTGCGACGCGCCGGGCGGCGCCTGCTGCGACTGCGGCGTCGGGCTCCACGGCGCCGGCGCCGGCGCGGCGGCGCGGGCCTGCGCGGCGGGGGCGTCGCGGTCGTGGCAGCTGCCGGCTGCGCGGCGCCCGCGGCGCCGGAGGAGGGCGAGGGGCCGGCGGCGCCGCTGCCGTTCTACGCCGAGCCGCCGCGCATCGCGCGCATCGCCAAGCTCAGCGCGCAGCAGCGCGCCGTGTTTGCCCTCGGCGACGCCGCGCGCGCGGTCACGCTGACGGCCAACGGCAACGCCGTGCGCTGCGCGGCGCAGTTTGGCGTGGAGCTGGAGGTCGTGCTGCACCGCCCGGTGTGGCTGACCGGGCTGTGAGCGTGCGACGGCGGCAGCGCAGTGCGGCTGGCTCTGAGCGCGGGCGGGGAGCGCCGCGCGCTGTGACTGCAGCGGCGGCGTTTGCGTGGCGTCGTGACGCGCGTACGGCTTCACGGCTGGCGTCCTGCTTTACCGCCGGTCATGCGCGGTCCAGAGTACCTCGCCGGCGCGGCGCCGCCGCTGGCGGGCACCTGGCCGCCCAAAGCTGGGCCCGCACCTGCCCCGCGGCTGTTTCCCGGCTGCCCGCATAAAGCCCGGCGACCCTGGGCCGCTCGCCACGCACCGCCGAGCACGCGACAGCTCCCGCGCAGCAGCTGCCACGCCCTCCGCGCGAGCGCCGCCGCCCAGCCGTGCCGCGCCCCCCTGATCGACCGTCTGAGCGCAGCCACTGAGCGCGCAGCCAGCAGGCGACGCCGGGCCGAGCACGCTCAACAACTTGCGGCAGCGGTCACGCTCGCAGCCGCCAGCTGCCGGCCCCGCCTCCCCGGCCTGCACCCATGGCCACGATCGTCAAGGCCTCGCGCGCCGCCGCCGCGCCGGCTGCGCCGGTGCTGCGCGCGGCGCCGCGCGGAGGCGGCGGCGTGCGCCCGCCCGCGCCGGCGCCACGTGGCAGCGTCAAGGCAGCGTTCTGCCCGATGTGCATCACCGCGGCCGTCATCGGCGCGGCGCCCGCCATCGGCGGCGCTCTCGGCGCCACGCTTGGCGGGCTGGCCGTGGCCCGCCTCGCGGCGCAGGACGACCACCACCAGGCGCCCCGGGCCGGGCCCGAGGCGCGCGGCGCACAGGCCGGCGGCGCGCACGCGCCGCCCGCGGCCGGCCGCGCGCCCAGCGCACTGCGGAGCTTCGAGGAGTGAAGCTCTGAAGCAGGCGCGGGGGCTCGCTAGGAGCCCGGCAGCCCGCCCGGCGCCGCCCTCCGGCGGCGCGAGGGGGGGGGGGGGGGGGGCAGCGTGCGTCGGCCGCGGGCGGCGCGTGTGCGCCAGGTCAGGTGCAGGTGTGCGTGCAGAGTCAGAACGCCGGGTCGGCGCGGGCACTGAGACACGTGTGCGCGGCCGCTGGCCCGCTGTATCATCATCACCACCGCGCAGCGCGCATCGCCGGTGCGTGGGCGCGCCCCGCGCTGCTGCTGCACAGGATTGGCGCTTGTGTGGCTGTTCAGGCTGGCCACGGCGGCGGGCCGCGGGCTCGCTCGCGGCCGCCGGCCGCCGTTGTAAGACTAAGTCGAGAGCGAGAGCGTTCCACACCTCCGCCCCCGCCCGCACCGCGCGCTCACTCGCCGTCGGCAGGGGCGGCCGCGGCCGCCGCGAGCGCCAGGAACACGCGCTCCAGGCTGCTCTGGCTCAGGCTGAACTCGCTTACGCCCAGAGCAGCGCGGCCGCGCTCGACCGCCTCAAACGCGTCCGCGAGCGACAGACCGCCCCGCCCCGCGCCGCCGCCGGTGCCGGCGCCCGGCGAGGCGATCGGCAGGCGCAGCAGCAGCCGCCCCGGCTCGCGCTCGAGCACCACCGCGCCCGGCAGCGCCGCGAGGAAGTGGCGCTCGGCCGCGGCCGTCGCGGCGTCGGCGGCGGCGGCCGCCGCCGCGGCCGCCGGCTCGGGCAGCTCCCGCTGCCCCACGCCCTGCGCCTGTTCCGCGCCCTGCTGCTGCTGCTCCGCGCCCTCCTGCCCCGCCGCGCCCTGCTGCCCCGCGGCCCCGGGCGGGCGCGGGCGCAGGCGCAGCTCGAGCGTGTAGCCGTCGCCGTAGGCGCCCTTGAGGCGCTGCGGCGTGCCGCAGCACCGCGCGCGCCCGGCCGCTAGAATGGCGAGGCGGCTCGCGAGCGCGTCGACCTCCTCCATGGAGTGGCTGGTGAGGATGATGGTCCGCCCCGCGCCCAGCACCTCGGACTGCGCCGGGGGGGGGGGGGGGGCGTCGGCGGCGCGGCGGCCGCGCCGGGTGCGCGGCCTGCCGCCGCGGCGCGCGCGGCGCGCGACGCGCGCCGGCCCGGCACGGGCGGGGCGGGGCGGAGCGGGGCGCGCACCTGCAGCACGCGCCAGAGGAAGCGGCGCGCAGAGGGGTCCATCCCCGTGGACGGCTCGTCGAGCAGCACGAGCGGCGGCCCGCCCACGAGCGCGACGGCGACGCTGAGCTTGCGCTTGCTGCCGCCGCTGAGCGCGCCGCACGGCGTGTCGCCGTAGGCCGACAGGCCGAGCCGCGCCAGCAGCGCGTCGGCCATGGCCGACACGTCGGCCGCCGCCGCCACGCCGCGCAGGCGCGCGTAGAGGGCCAGCACCTCGCGCCCCGTCATCGCGCCCGGCAGCGCCTCAAACTGGGGGCAGTACCCCAGGCAGCGCCTGCGCGGGCGGCGCCGCGCCGCGCCGCGGCGGCGCGCGCGGGGCCCCGTGGGCGCGGGGCGGCGGGCGGGGCGCGGGCGCAGGCGCGCGCGCTGCGGCGGCGGGTGCGCGCGGGGGGCGCCGCGCACCGCGCCGCCGCGAGCTGCGTGAGCACCGAGCGCCCCGCGATCGTCGCGTTGCCCGCGTCGGGCGCCGCCTCGCCGGTGAGAAGTTTAAAGGTGGTTGTCTTGCCCGCGCCGTTGACGCCGAGCAGGCCAAAGCACTCGCCCGGCCACACGCGCAGCCAGAGGCCCGCCACCGCCAGCAGCCGCGGCTCGCCCGGGCCCTGGGGGTACGACTTGGTCACGCCGTCCAGCACGACCTGCGCGGCGCAGAGGCGCGCATGCGCAGCCGCGTGGGCGCGGCGCCGGGCTCGGCGGGCGCGCGCGCCCGGCCGCCGGCCGCCGGCCGCCCGGCGTGCGGCGCGCTGCCGCCCCCGCGCGCGCCGCACCATGGCCTCGTCCAGGCGCTCGCCCGCCTGCACCGCGCGCCGCTCCGCGGCGACGCCCGCGTCCTCCGCCAGCCCGGGCGCGCCGCGGCGCGGCCGCGCCGGCGGCGGCCGCGCCGGCCGCCGCCAGCGCCGCAGCAGCTGGCCGACGCCGACGTCGAGCAGCACGGCGGCGCCGCCAAACACCACGGCCTGCGCGGCGAGGTGCGCGAGCGCGGTGCCCAGCACCTCCCAGGCAAACGGGTCGGTCGGGCCCTCCGGCTGCAGCCCCGGCACGGGCAGGCCGCCTGCGCGCGCGGGGCGCGCGGGGCGGCGCGCTCACGCGGCGGCCGCGCGCCCGCAGGCCGCCGACGGTGCCCCGTGGCGCGGCGCGGCGCCGCACCGCCGTCTGGCGCGGTGGCGCTGATATCGTAGAGCGCCTGCGCAAAGCCGTAGTGCGGCGACGCCGCGCGCAGCAGGCCGCGCGCGCGCGCGCGGCCGCGGCGGCGAGCCCCGGGCGCCCGAGCACGCGCGCGACGAGGCCGAGCACCCATGTGGCGGTGAAGCCCAGGTAGCCGGGCAGGAAGTAGGCTGTGTTGAGGCGCTGCAGCGCGCGCATCTCGTCCTGCAAGCGGGGCGGCGCGGGGGCGGGCGCGGGTCGGCGCTGCGAGCTGGACGCGCGCGCGCGCGCGACCCGGACGCGGCGGGCCGGGCGGCGCGGCGGCGGCGGGGCCACGGCCGGGCAGGTGGGAGGAGGGCCCAGGGGTGCGGCGCGCGCGCACTCGGAAGGCAGAGTGGGACAGGTAGGTCAGCCCAATGCCCGCGGGGCCAAACCCGGCGAGCAGCACGGCGAGCGCGGCGAGGCGGCGCCCCGCGAGCTGGGGCGCGTTGAACCAGGCGACCAGCGCGAGCATGCCGCACGCGGAGAGCGCAAAGCTGATCGCGTCCCACGCAAAGTTGGCCGCCCAGAACGCGGTCGGCGGCGCGCCCGACACGAGCTGGAGGTGCTTAGAGCCGTTCTCGGTCTCCCTGTGGGCGCGCGAGTCGGGCGGCGGCGGCCGGGCCGCGTCGGCCGTGGCCAGGCCGCGGCGCCACGCGCGCGCGCCAGGCGGCCGGCCGCGCGCCGAGACCCGCCGCGGGGCCTGCCGCACGCCCTCACCGCACGAGGAAGACGACGAACGACGCCGACAGCACGCTGACCGCGAGCGTCATGCACAGCACCAGCATCAGCGCGCCCGCGTCCGCGCGCACGCGCGCCGCCGCCTCGCCGCGCACGAGCGGCAGCGGCGCGCTGCTCGCCCGGATCTCGGGCAGGCAGGAGGGCAGGCGCCCGCGCCGCGGCGCCGCGCGCCGGCGCGCCGCCGCCCTGGCCGCGCAGCGCGCGGCGGCTCGCGCGGCCGGGCGCCCCCGCGGTGCTGCCGTCCTCCCCCGTCGTCGCCGCCGCCGCCGCCGCCGCGGCCGCGCGGCGCCACGTTGGGCCCGCCGCCGCCGGCGGCGACCATGAGGCGCAGCAGCGCGCTGGTCGCCTGGCCCAGCGCGGCGGGCAGCGCCGCCGGGGCGCTCTGGTTGAGCAGCAGCGTGAGCGCCGGCGCGCCGCCGAGCGGCGCGAGCAGCGCCTCGAGGCGGGGCAGCGCGGCGACGTAGAGGGCGTCGAAGCGCGGCGCGCCGGACGCCCACTGCGCCAGCAGCTGGCCCTCGAGCGTGAGGTTGAGCGGCGGGCCCGCGCTGCCGCGGTAGAGCTGCGTGTACCGCGTGTCAACCAGGTCAGACCTGGCGCCGCACGGGGGCGGCGGGCGCGGCGGGTTGGGCGGGCACGGCAGGCGCGGCTGGTCGGGCGGCGGGTCGGGCAGCGCCCCGGGCGCGGCCGGCGCGGCCGCAGCGGAGCTGGCACAGCGCGGCGGCGGCGGCGGCGGCGGCGGCGGCGGCGGCGGCGGCGGCGCTCACCGGGGGTAGCTGTCCAGCAGGCCCCTGAACTCCACCTGCTGCCGCACCGCCGGCGCGGCCGCGAGCAGCGCGGGCGTGCCGCCGAGGCAGCGCCCGCGCGTGAGCGGCAGCGCCGGCTGCGCGGGCGTCGACGCCTGCATGCTCGCCACGCCCATCGCCGCGGCGACGAGGCCGAGCGGGACCAGGAGCTGCGTGACAAACGCGAGGCGGTCGCGCCGCGCGCAGAGGAGGCGCTTCGTGAAGAGCGCGCCGAGCTGCTGCCAGTACAGCGCAGCGCCGTGGCCAGGCGCGGCGCGGCGCCGCCGCGGCCGGGGCCGGGCGCGTCGTCGGGGTCGCCGCCGGGCAGAGCAGCGTAGCCGCCGGCCGCGACGGCCGCGCCGGCGCGCGGCGGCGGCGGCGGGGCGGCGCTCGTCTTGCCGCCGCCGCGCCGCCGCCGCGCCGCCGCCGCCAGCGCCGCCGCCGCCGCCGCCGCCGCCGCGCCGCCGCCGCCGCCGCCGCCGCCGCCGCCGCGCCGCCGCTGCCGCTGTCGCCGCCGCCGCCGCCGCCGCTGCCGCCGTCGACGCCGCTCCCACCGTCGCCGCCGCCGTGCAGCGTGACGGCGTGGTCCGCGACGGCCAGGAAGACCTCTTCCAGCGTTGTCACCGACAGGCCGTAACTGGAGACGCCGAGGGCGGCCGCCCGCGCCTCGAGCTCGCGCAGCAGCGCGGGGAACGCGCCGGCCGCCTCCTTGGGCAGCCGCAGCGCGACCTCCCCGCCCGCCGCGCTGAGCAGCACCGCCGCCGGCACGTGCGCGCGCACGAGCGCCGCGAGGCGCGCCGCCGCGCCCCCGAGCGCCGCCGCGCCGCCGTCCGCGCCGCCGCCGGGCGCGGCGCCCGGCCCGGGCCGCGCGCCGCCCGGCTGCGCGCCGGGGTGCGCCAGCACGGCGGTGAGCGTGTAGCCCACGCCGTAGCGCGCCTTGAGCTCCAGCGGGCTGCCCGAGGCGACGAGGCGCCCCTCGGCGAGGATGTGGATGTCATCGGCGAGGCAGTCCGCCTCCTCCATGGAGTGGGTGGTCAGCACGATCGCGGCGCGGCCGCGCCGGCGGCGGATGACCTCCCACGTGGCGCGCCGGCTGAACGGGTCCATGCCGCTGGTGGGCTCGTCCAGGAACACCACTGTGCGCGGCGGCAGGGCGAAAGAAAAACAGGGGAGCGGGCGGCATCGTGAGCCGGGGCGCATGATGCGGGCCGCACGCAGCACGGCGCTCGGCGCAGACGGCTGAGCGGTGCGGGCGGTTGCTCCCCCGCTCCACGCCCACACGGGCAACAAACACGACCACACACACAGAAGCACGCACCCGCTGGGTCGCCCAGGAACGCGATCGCCACCGACAGCTTGCGCCGCTGCCCGCCCGACAGCTCGCCCGCGAGGCTGCCCAGCTTGTCAGCGAGCCCCACCTGCGGCGACGGCGGCCGCGCTGGTCGGCAGGGCGGGGGCAGCGGCGCGCGCGCCGGGCGGCGGCGCCGGCCCGCGGCGGCGCCGCCCGCACCTCCACGGCCGCGCGCAGCGCGGCGGTCTCTGCCTCGCGCCGGTCCGCGCCCTTTATGGCGGCGTAGAGGGCCAGGTGCTCCGCGACGGTGATGTCGGGCCTGCGCGGCGACGCGCGGCGCGGCGCGGCCCAGCGCTCAGCGCGCGCCCGGCGCCCGGCCGGCTCGGCGCGCGCGCGCGCCCGCCCCGCCTCTCCCCCTCCCCTTGCCCCACTCGGCGCGGCGCGCGCCAGAGGATGTCGAACTGGGGGCAGATGCCGAGGCTCTGCCGGATGGCCGGCATGCGCGTCGCGATGTCCAGGCCGTTGATGCGGGCGCTGCCGCCGCTCGGCTGCAGCATGCCTGCGCGCGCGGCGCGGCGGCGCGGCGGCGGGTCGGCCGGCGGCCGCGCGCGCGCCTGGCGCGCGGGGCCTCGGGCGCCCTCCTCCTCCCGGGCCCGGGGCGGCGGCGCACCGGTCAGCATGTGAATGGTGGTCGTCTTGCCCGCGCCGTTGTGCCCCAGCAGCGCGGTGATGCGGCCGCTGCGCATCACGACGCGCAGCCCCTCCACCGCCACGCGCACGCCGCCGCCGGGGCGGCAAACACGCGGCGCAGGCCCGGACGTCGATGGCCGGCGGCGCGCCGCCGGGGCCCTCAGGCTCGTCGCCCGGCGCGTCCTGCGCGCCGCCGCCGGGCCGCTCCGCCCCTGGCGGCACGGCGCCGCGCGCCTCGCCGCCGCCGTCCGCGCGCCAGTAGGAGGGAGACAGCGGGAACCAGGGCGGCAGCACCTGCCCGTGCGTGGAGGGCACGACCTGCGCGGCGCGGCCGCCAGGCGCGGGGGGAGGGGGAGGGGCACGAGGCGCGGGCGTCAGCGGCCGCCGCCGCACCAGCGCTCGCCTGCCCCCTCTCTGCCTCCTGGCCGCCGGCGCCGCCGGTGCCGCCGCCCGGTGCCGGGCGCGGCGTGCTGCTGCCGCGCGCGCGCCGCCGCTCACTTTGTCGCCGTACCAGGCGAGGGCGCCGAAGAGCAGCACGTCCAGGGCGAGCATGGCGAGCGCGGTGCCGGCGCTGTACGCGCTGCCCTGCGTGACTGGAAGCCACAGCGTGCGCACCGTCACGCCCGCGGCGAGGCGCTCCCAGTTGACCAGCGCGGCCGCAAAGAGCGACGCCGCGCTGGTGGGGCTGAGCGAGGCCCAGTACCAGCTCGCGCCGCCGTACGGCCGCACAAAGGGCAGCAGGAAGCTGCGCGGGCGCGGCGGCGGATGCAGCGGCGGCGGCGGCGGCGTGCGAGGGGGGCCACCACGGGCGAGAGCCGCGCCGCGGGCTGCACAGCACGCGCAGCACGCACAGCGCACGCAGCACGCGCAGCGCGCGCGACTCGCCCCGGGATCATCGAGAGCGCGTAGATGAGCTGCGTGGCGGTGCCGGCGACGCGGCTCGCGGCGAAGAGCGTGCTGAGCGCGTAGCTGAACGCGATGAGCGCGGCGGCAAAGAGCCAGTAAAAGGCCAGCATCACCCACAGGCTGCTGTGGGCAAAGGGGTACAGCCCAACCTGGCGCGCGCGCGCGCGGGCGGAGAGGGGTCGGCGGGCGGGCAGAGGTGGACGGCGGCGGCCGACCGGCGGCGGGCGGCGGGCGGCGGGCGGGCGCCGCGGGCGCACCACGGCGCAGAGCAGCCCCGACGCCGCGAGCGTGAGCCAGTGGGTGAGTGACCAGGACGCCCAATACGCGGCCTCCTGCGGCCGCGGACGCGGTGCGCGGTGCGGTGCGCGCGCGGTGTGCGGCGGCCGCGGTGGTGCAGCGCACGCGCGCGGGCGCGGCCGCCCGTGCGCGCGTGCGGTGCGCGCACCGAGAGGCCGAATATGCGCATGCCCTCGCGCAGGCGCAGCTCCTTCTCTCGCACGATCGCGCCCACCACGGCGCGCGTGGGCGCGAGGAAGGCGTAGACGAGCAGCAGGTTGAAAAAGGCAGCAGCCGACGCGGCGCCCAGGTCCTCCAGCTTGGCCGGCCCTGCGCGGGCGGGGTGGCGGCGCGGGTGGGCGGCGAGTGCGCCGCCGGCGGCAGGCCACGCCGGTGCCGTGTGCCGCGCCGCACAGGGGAAGGGCTTGACCCGCACGCTGAGGCTCGCGGGGAAGGTGCCGTTGCCTTGGCGCCCGCCCAGCAGCGACCGGTCGATCGCGAGCTGGAGGTTGGCCAGGAACCAGTACCCACGGTACGCCCTGGCGCCGCGGCGTCGCGGCGGGGCGGCGTGGCAAGGCGCGGCGGCGCCCGCCGAGCGGCCAGGCTCGGGCGGGCGGGCGGCGGCTGCGGCACGGCGGGGCGAGGCACCACCGCCGCGGCCGCGGCGCACCAGAGCAGGTTGCCCGGGAGGGGCATGAGGCCGGGGGAGACGTCAAAGAGGTCGCGCAGCAGCTGCGTGGGCGGGACGTCTGTCGCGTTCATGCGGATCGCATACTCGAGCAGCACCCCGTCCCCCGGCGCCCCGCCGAGCGCGCCGCAGCCGCCGCCGCCGCCGCCGCCGCCCGCCGACGCGTTGCCGGCGGGGGCGGCTGCAGCGGCGGCGCGGGGGAAGACGACGACGGCGTCCACCGAGTGCGGGCGCTCCTCGAGCAGCGCGAGCGCGGCGGCCTCGCTCGGCAGCAGCGTGATGTGCTCCGCAAGCGCGCGCGCGTAGCACGCGGGCGTGGCCATGCATGTGGCAGCGTCCTGCGCGTGGCGGCGGAGGCAGGCGGGCAGGCGCTCGCGCGCGCGCCTGCGTTGTCGTCTGCGCGCGCCCAGGCGCGCGCCGCCCGCCGCGCGCGCCTCGCAGCCGCGCGGCGCCGCCGCGACGCCAAAGAGGCAGGCAAAGGTGGTGATGCTGCCGGGGCTGCAGATGCGCTTGTAGGGCTCGGGCGGGCAGGACACGGCCATCGCGAGCCGCGCCGCGAGCGCCGCGACGGGCGGCGTGTCGGGCACGAGCACCACGCGCGCGGCGCCGGTCGCGGACGCGGGGCCCTCGTAGGGCGTGGCGCCGGCCCAGGCCTTGGTGTCGAGGTCGTGCTCCTGCGCCTGCAGGAGGCGCGGGTGCTGGTAGGGCTGAATGTAGTGCTTGGGGATGCTGCGGCGCGGCGCGCGGACCGGCAAGGCGCGGACCGCGGGGCGCGGGCGGCGCGGGCGGCGCGGGCGGCGCGGGCGGCGCGGGCGGCGCGGGGGCGTCAGCGCGGCACGCCCAGCAGCCGGACGGGCTAGCAGCGGCGGCGCGCGGCGGCGGCGCGCCGCTCGCACCACATGAGCGCGAAGAAGCCCACGGGCAGCAGCACCTGCGCCACGAGCCCCGCCCACCCGCCGAGGCCGAACAGCGTGCGCCGGCCGCGCGTCTGGAGGATGAAGTTCTTGCGCAGCACGGCGCCAAACTGGCGCGTCCGCCGCGGCCCGGGCCGCGCCGCCGCCGCCGGCATCGCGCCGCTGCTGCCGCTCACTCCGCCGGCGCGCCGCCGGCGCGGTCACGGCGCCGCGGCCATGCCACCGCTGGTCGCTGCCTCACCACACGCCGCTCTCGTGTGGTGCGGGCGCGCCCCCCTGGAGGTGCGGCGCGGCGCGGCGGCGAGCGCGCCGCTGTCGCTGCTGCGGGCGCGTGCGTGGGCGCGGGCGCGCCGGGCCGAGCCTGCGCACGTCGCGGCCGTCGCAGCCGAGTCCGAGTTGTCGGCGTGAGGGGCGTGATGGCCTCTCGTGCGCCCGGGGGGGGGGGGGCAGAGCAGGGTGCAGGTCGCTGCGAGGTTGAGCCCTCTCGCGCCCGGGGCGCTGCTCGACCCGCCGCTCGCCGTGACAGTGCAGAACCACTAAACGGGCGTCCTGCAAGGCAGCGGCACGCGTTTGCGGCGCCCGGCGCGCCGCCTGGGCGAAGCGCGGGAGCCGGCCGCGACGCGCGTGCAGGCGGCGCGACTGCGCAGTGCGCGCGAGCTCGTGAGAGCTGGCGTGGAGCTTTAGGCGCCCGTAGCCGTCGCCCCGCGGTCAGCCGCGCCACGGAGCGACCCGGCATCTGGTCGGCTCGGGCGCGGAGTGTGAGGTCCGTGGGGCCCGGACGAGCTCCCCGGCGGCCTGGCCGCGCTGACTCCAGCTCGCGGGCGGGCGCCGGCGCTGAGCGGGCGCGCGCCGCGCCGCCGCGCTGCTCTGGCCGCGCGCCGCGCGCGCAGGCCACCCGCGCCGTCGGCGGCATGATGCAGAAGCAGGCTCAGGCCGACCACCGGGGCCGGCGCGCCAGCGTGGGCGGCGCGCCGCCGGCGGGCCTTGCGGCCAGGCTGGCGGCCGCGGTGCTGCGCGCGCTCTCGGCGTCGCCGCGCGGCGCCGCGGCGGCGGCGGCGCCGCGGTGGCAGTGCTGCGGCGGCGGCGCCGCGTGCGCGACCGCGTCATTCACCGGCTGGCCCGGCGGCGGCGGCGGCGCCGCGTCGAGCGGCAGCTCCGGCCCCACTGCGCTCATCACGGCGCGGCCCCCGCCGGCGCGCGCAGCTCCGGCCGCACGCCGCCGCCGCGGCCGGCGACGCCGGAGGGCTGGCGCCGCGCGCCGTCGCCGGGCAGCAGCGACGCGAGCAGCAGCGCCGCGGGCGCGCGCACGCCGCTGCAGGCGGTGGAGGACGAGGAGCGCGCCGCCGACGCGGCGTGGCGGCAGTCCCACACGTTCCGGTGCGCGGCGGCGGCGCGCGCGCTGGCTGGTGCGCGGCTCGTTGCCGGCGCGCCGACCCGCCGGCCGGCCCCGCCCGCGCCTGCGCCCCGCAGGCTGCAGTGGCTGGACGCCGCGCTGCGTCAGCGCATGAGCTGGAGCGAGGGCGCGCTCACCGCGCACGAGGCGGCGCTCAGCCAGTTCCTGCGCGACGGCTCCCTCATCAGCGTGGAGGGCTGGGGCTCCTCCGGCGAGCACACGCCGCCCACGGCCGCGACGTGCAGCGCGGCCTCGGCGGCCAAGGCGCCGCGCGCGCGCGGCGACAGCAGCGGCCTGCTCGCCGCGTGAGCGCGCGCGCGTGCAGAGCAGGGGAGGAGCGAGGTGCGCGCGTGCTGATCTGTCGGGGGAGCGGCTTGGCGGGCTTGCAGCCGCAGCGCACTGCACTCAACAAGAGCCGCTGACGTGATGGCTGGCTGGCACTGAACTTCAGCGCTGCGGAGCGCGCGCGCGGGCAGTTCCATGGAGTTAATTCTTCTCGCGCAGTCCCGCAGCACCGACCGGTCAACGCGGCGGCGACGCCCCCACGCGCGGCGTGGACAGTGCCTCCCCCCCCCCACCCATGCCCATGCCCATGCGCCGCGCCCGCCCCGCCGCTGCTGCGCACCAGCAGCCGCACGCCGCCCCCCGCCGCCGCGGTGGTTGCCGCCCGCCCCGCCCCGCGCGCCCCGCGCGCCCACCCCGACGCCCCGTCACTTGCGCACCGCGCCGGCCGTCAGCGGCCGGCCGACCCACTCGCCGGTGGCGCGCCCCGCCGCCCCCGTCACTTGCGCGTCGTGCTGCGCCGGTGGCGCGGTCCCGTCACTTGCGCGTCATGCTGCCGATGACGCGGTCCCGGATCTCCTCCTCGCTGATCTCGCTCGGCTCGGTCGCCTGCAGCTCCGCGCCGATGCCCTCCAGGAAGCTCTTGAAAAAGTCCTTGGTGCTCGCGTACATCATCTTGGGCTTCACGCCGCTGTCGTCGGGCGCCCTGCGCGGCGGCGCACGCGCCGGCGCGCGGGCGCGCGGCGGGCGTGTCGCGGGCGCGCGGCGGGCGTGTGTGTGTGTGGGGGGGGGGGGATGGAGGGCGGGGCGCGGCGCGCTGCACGGGAGGAGGGGGGCGGGGCGCGCGGAGAGGGCGCGGGCGCGGGGCTCCGTGCCGTGCCGCGTCCCCCCCCCCCCCCCCCACCAGAGCAGGAAGACGAGCTTCTTGAACGTCCCGCGCTCGGGGCTGCGGTACTCATAGTCGTACACTGCGCGTTCAGGTCAGGCGGGGAGGGGGGGGGGGGCGGAGCGGCGGGGTGGGGGAGGGAGCACGCGCGCGGCGCGCGGCGCGCGGCGCGGGCGCGGGCGCGGCGGCCCCGCGGCGCGCCCGCGGCCGCACCCGCGTATCTGCACTGCCCGTCGGGCAGCGCGCAGACAAAGTCGTTGTACGACGACGCCTGGCCGCCGATCTTGTCCGGCACGACCTGCGCCAGGGCGCACGGCCTGCGCTCGGCCTGCGCTCGGCCCGCGCGCCTGCTGCGCCTGCCGCGTCGCACTGCGTGCGCGCGCGTCCGTGCGCTGTGCGTGCGTGCGCTGCCCCCCCCCCCCTCTCTCACCGTGCGGCCGCTGTCGTCGACCTTGAAGATGAGCCACTTGTACTAAGGGGGGGGGGGGGGGGGGGGGAGACGGGGGAGGGCGGGCGGGCGGGCGGCGGTGACGGCGGGGCGGGCGCCCCGGGCCCCGCGCTCGCCGCCGCCGCGGCGCCGTGCTGCTGGCGCAGGCGCAGGCGCGGCCCCGCGCCCGCGCCGCCGCTGCTCCCGCGTCCCGTCGCTGCTGCTCCCGCTCCCCCGCTGCTGCTCCGCGCCCCCCCGCCCCCCCCCCCCCCCCCCCCCCCCGTCCCTCACCGACTTGCGCGTCTTCATGTGCATGAACAGGTTCACGCACGCCTCGTCCACGGCGATGCCTGACATGGATTTCTGGACTCACCCGGCGGCCCCCCCGCGGCGGCGACACGGCTGGCGGGCGAGGCAGACACGGGCGACACGCGCGGCCCGGCGCGCGGCAGCGGCCCGGCGCGGCCGGGCGCTGCGATGCGTCGCGCCGCCGCACCTTGCCCGCGGTCGCGCCCTTGCAGTAATCTGGGAGGTCCCCGGGGATGTCGCGCAGCGCGCCGCCGTCCTCCGACACCGACGTGTGCGCCGACAGCGTGCCCGACGCGCCGCCGCCGGCGAGCGCGGGGCCGAGCCCGCCGCCGCCGCTGCTGCTGCGCGGCGTGAAGCCCGACGACGCCGCGGCGCCGCCGGCGGCGGCGGCGGCGCCGCCGAGCGCCACCGCGCGACCGCCGCCCAGCGACGCCGACGGCGCCGGCGGCGGCGGCTGGTACTGCTGCTGCGCCGGCGCGGGCGCGGGCGCGGGCGCGCGCGGCGGCGCCGCGCCGCCGGCCGCCGCGCCGCCGCCGCTGAGCGCCGGCACCGCGGCGATGAGCTGGAAGTCCATGGCGTGCAGGTAGGCCGTGACGGCCTTGTCGTAGTCCTCGCGCCGGATGAAGCCGGCGTCGAGGCCGGCCTTGATCTGCTGCGCGCGCAGGAAGGCGACCTTGACGACGTCAAAGTCCTGCGCGCTGATGAGCCCCTCGTCCAGCGCCGCCCGGGCCGTGCGCAGCGCGCCCAGCTCCGCCATGGCGGCCGCCGGGAGCGGCGCGCGGGCGCGAGGGCGGCGGGGGGAGGGCGCCGGGCGGCGCCGCTGCTGTTGGTGTTTGGTGGTGTGTGCCCGCGAGGTCCCTGCGAGGAGCGGCCGCGCCGAGGGGCGAGGGGGAGGGGCACTGACGGCGATGCGCAGGCCCGCGGGAGTGATGGGGCACCGGCTGCACCAGGCAAACCCTTCGAGCGCTGCCGCGTCAGTTCAGTTACGCCTGCCGCCGGCCGCGGCGGGCCCCAAGTGGCGCACAACGGAGCTCCTCCACCGAAGCGCCCGCACGCGCGCCTCCCAAATTTGCCGCCGCCACCGGCGCCGCTGCCGCTGCTGCCGCTCCCGCCGCTGCTGCCGCTGCCGCTGCCGCATCGCCGCATCGCCGCCGCCTTGCACACAGCCGGGGGATGCGCAGCATGCTGCGCCAGGCCTGGCGCGGTAGCCCGCCAGCCGCCTGCGGGGCCGGCCCCGGGCGCCGGCGCAGCGCCGGCCCGCTCGTCGCGCCGCGCTGCGCGGGCGCCGGCGCGGGCGCCGCCAGCGCCGCGGACGCCCCCGGCGGCGGCGGCACCGCGGCGCGCTTCCTGAGCGCCGCGGGCGGCGACCAGCCCTGGTCGATCGGCAGCTACCACACCAAGAAGCTCGCGCGGCCGACCGACAGCCTCGGCAACTTTGTGCGGAGCGGCGACGGCGCGGACACCGCGGACCTGTTCTCGGGCGAGGCCAAGCTGCTGCTCGCGGTGCGCGTCGTGGCGCGCGACGCGGGCGTGGCCGAGGGCGAGCTGCTGGGCCGCGTTCAGGCGCTGGCGGCGGTGCTGCCAGACATCGACGGCCTCGCCGCGTTGCGCCCCGGCGACGTGGCGCGCCTCACGCAGCGCGTGGACGACGTTGCGGCCAAGCTGCTCGCGCTGCGGCAGGCGTTTCCCCGCGCGGACGTGGCGCGCCTGCTGACAGCGTGCGGGCCGCTGCTGCTGCTCGGGCTGCGGGACTTTACGGAACGCCTGGCCGAGGCGCAGGCGCTGCTGGCGGGCGCGTGCGACCCCTGCAGGCTGCTGGACGCCGCGCCGCAGCTGCTGGACCCGGCGGTGCTCCAGGCCGTGCTGGACGACCTGGCGCGGCTCTTCGGCGACGCCGCGGAGCCGCTGCAGCTGCTGGAGCGGGACCCGGGGCTGGCGCTGAGCTGCCAGAGCCTGCAGGTGGGCGCGCGCAGCGCAGCGCACGCGCGCGCGGCAGGAGCGGCTAGCAGCGCCTCGGCCGAGCGCCGCCCCCCGTCGCCCGCCCTCGGCAGGGCCAGGCGCGCGGCGACCGGGACGCTGCATACCTCGGGGACATTTTCGGGCCCGCAAGCGGCGGCGGCAGTGCCTGAACCGCGGGGCGCGCGGCGAGGCAGCGGCGCGCGCAGCGCACGTGTGCGTTACAAACGCGCAGCGTGCCTCCGGTCCGCTGGCCCGCGACCGCACGCCGCCGGCGTGCTTTCCCACGCCCGGCCGGCCGCCAGCGCGCGTCGCCGCCGGTCACCGATCGCGGATGCGCTGCTGCTGCGCCGCGGGCGCCTGCTCCCCCTCGCCGCCGCGCAGCGAGGCCATGGCCTCCCGGTACTCCTCTGCGCAGCGCGCACGCGCGGCGGGCGGGTCGGCGGGGCTGCGCTGGCGCCGCGCGGCCCAGCTGGGCGCCGCCGCCCCCGGCTTGCGCCGCCGCCGCCGGCTTGCCGCCGCCGCCGGCTTGCGCCGCCGCCGCCGCGGTGGTCACCTGGGTCGACCTTGAGCATGGGGAACACAAAGATGCCAAAGAGCATGAACCCGATCATCAGCCCGTAGGGGCTCTTGATGAACGACCACACGTCAACAGGCTTGCGCAGCTGCGGCGGCGGCGGCGGCGGGGCGGCGGCGCGGGCGGGCAGCAGGCGCGGCGCACGTGTCCACACGGGCGGCGCGGCGCGCCGCGGCGCGGGCGTGCGGCGCCGCGCCGAGCGCGCCCGCGCACCTCGTAGTACTGCGCCTGCAGGGCGGGCCTGATGAAGAGCGCCGAGGTCATGATCTGCGGCGCGGCGCGGCGCGCGTCGGCCGCGCGCGGGCGCGGCGGCGGGCCCCGCGCGGCGGGCGCGGCGCGCCTCGGCCCCGGCCGCCCACCTGCTGCTTATTGAACACGAACGCAGCGCGCGCGAGGCCGGCCTTGGCGGTGACGTCGATGGCCACGTCGGGGTAGACGAAGGCGGGGTTGGTGGTGGTGACCACGTAGCTGCCGGGCGACACGTCGCGCAGCGTGAACCAGCCCTCGCGGTCGGCAAACGTGCGCGCCGCCTCGCCGTCGGGGCCGCTGAGCGTGACCTCGGTGACGCTCCCGGGCCGGAGCGGCACGACGGTGAAGCCGTCCACTGCGCGCAGCACGCGGCGGCACGGCGGGGGCGTCGCATGGGGCGCGCGCGCGCGGCCCGGCCGCTGCGCAGCAGCGGCTGCGCACCCGAGAGCCCCACTTTGCCCCTGATCTCCATGCTCGCTGCTGCGGCGCACAGGCTGCGGGCAGCGCGGCAGGCGCAGCGCGGCGCGTGAGGGCCGAGCGGAAGGGAGCGGGCGGCCGCTGAGCAGGCACCGCACCTCGCCAGCAGCAGCAGCAAGCTCCGCGCAGCCGCCATGCCGCGCCGCCGGCCCGACGGCCTTTGCGGGCGCTTGGTCGGCAGTTACCGGTGCTTCTGGCGACCGAGCGAGCGCGCGGGCCGGCCTGGGACGCCCGGCGCGCCCGTGCGGCGGCAGGGGTTGCGCGGCGGCGATGGTTCGCGCGCGGCGTGTTCCTCGAGCGCCCCCGTGTGCCGTTGCGCGGCGATCGAGTGAGAGGAGAGGACGTGCAGGATACAGGGCGACGCGCTGACACGGCTGTCATGACAGCGCCGCGCTTCTAGCGGCGCGCTTGCGCTGCTTGTGCGGCGCCGGGCCCCGGCGGCCACACACCGCCGCCGCTGCAGCCTGCCTTGCCTGACCAGAGCACCCCCCCCCAAACACACACCACACACCAGAGACAGACATGCGGTCGCGCGGGCCTGCGGCGGGCCTGTCGGCGGGAGGAGGCGGGGCGATGGCGGCGGCCGCCCAGCCGGCCGCGGCGCCGGCGTACGCCGCGAGCCTGCAGGACATCCGCGCCGCCGCGGAGCGCATCGCCGGGCACGCGCACGTGACGCCCGTGATGACGTGCAGCACGCTCGACGCGCTCGCCGGCGCCGAGCTGACGTTCAAGTGCGAGACGCTCCAGAAAGGGTGCGGCGCTGCCCCCCGCGGTGGTGCGGCGGCGCTGCGCGCGCCGCGCGCCCGCCCGCCGACGCGCCGCCGCCCGCCCGCACGCGAGCAGCGGCGCGTTCAAGTTTCGCGGCGCGCTCAACGCGGTGCGCTCGCTGTCGCCGGAGCAGGCGGCGCGGGGCGTGGTCACGCACAGGTGGCGGGCGGCGCGCGCGCGCGGGCGCGGCGCCGGCAGCCCCGCCCCCTGCCCCGCGCCGCGCCGCCCCACACGCGGCGGCGGCGCGGGCTGACGCCGCGCGCGGCGCCGCAGCTCGGGCAACCACGCGTCGGCGCTCGCGCTCGCTGCGCGCGTGTGCGGGTGCAAGGCCTACATCGTCGTCCCGCGCAATGCACCCGCCGTCAAGCTCGCGGCAGTCAAGGAGTACGGAGGTGAGACGCCCGGCAGGGCCGCCGGCCCTAGCCGCGCTGGCGGAGGCGTGGCGGAGGCGCGGCCCTGGGCCGCGCCGCGCGCGCGCCTACCGCCGCGCGCCGCCGCCGCCGCAGGCGAGCTGATCCTGTGCGAGCCGACGCTGGCCGACCGCGAGGCCACGGCCGCGCGCGTCGCGGCGGAGACGGGCGCCACCTTCGTACCCCCTTACGACTGCGCGCCCGTCATCGCGGGGCAGGGCACCATTGCGCTGGAGCTGCTCGCGCAGGCGCGGCGCGCCGCGGCGCCGCAGGGGGGGGGGGGGGGGGCGCCGGCCGCGGCAGCGCCCCGCGCTCCTTCGACGCGCACCCGCCGCCGGCGGCGCCCGCCGGCGACAGGCGCCCGAGCTGGACGTGATCGTCGTGCCAGTGAGCGGCGGGGGCATGATCGCGGGCGTGGCGCTCGCGGCCAAGGCGCTGCGCCCCGGCATCGCCGTCGTCGCGGCGGAGCCGTCCGGCAGCAACGGCGCGGCCGACGTCGCCGCGTCAAAGGCGGCGGGGCGGCTGGTGGCCGACATGCCCAAGCCCCTCACCATCGCGGACGGCCTGCAGGGTGTGCGGCGCGCGGGGCCGGCCTGCTGGCAGCGGCCTGCTGGCAGCGGCGCGGCGCGCGCGGCACTGCGCGGCGCGCGCTCAGCCGCGACCGCCGCCGCGACCGCCGCCGCCGCCGCCGCGACCGCCGCCGCCGCCGCCGCCGCCGCCGCCGCGGCCGCCGGCAGCGCGGCTGGGCGAGCTGACATGGCCCGTTGTAAGGGACTGCGTTGACGGCGTGGTGGTGGTGAGCGACGCGGAGATTGTTGCGGCGATGCGGCTCATCATGGAGCGGATGAAGCTCGTGGTCGAGCCCAGCGGCGCGGCGGGGCTCGCGGCGGTGCTGTCGCCCGGCTTTGCCGCGGCCGCGGCGGCCGGCGGCGCGACGGCGCGCCCGGGCGCGGCGCTGCGCGTGGGCGTGGTGCTCTGCGGCGGCAACCTCGACTTTGACGCCCGCGGGGGGTTTTGGCGGGAGGAGAACTGGCGCCCCGCGGGGTGAGGGCGGCCGTCGTCGTTAACGCGCGCGCGCTCTCTCGGCGGACGCGGCCGCGCTCGCTCCACGCGCCCGTAGACGGCCGGCAAGCGCCGCGCGCTCACGCAGCGCCAAACGTGTACCGGCGCACCACCAGGTCGTAGCCCTCCGCCTCGCCCTCGTCTGCAACGTTGAGAAAGGCCACCAGTGCGGCCGTCGCGCGCGGCGGCCACCTGTGGCGGGCGGCGACATGCGGCGGCCGCAGCGCGCGCAGCTGTCGGGCCGCCGTTCGCGGCGGCCGCGGCGCCCGCCGGCGACCGCCGCCGCCCCGCCGTCGGCGCGCACCTGTGCCGCACGCGCTCCACGGCGCCGGTGGCGGAGTAGAGTGCGGCGCCGAGGCCGTCCGACGCCTGCTGCAGCGCCTCCCACTCGCCCTCGGCCGCACTGCGCTGCCCCGAGCCCCACAGGAACGCGGTCAGCGCTGCGCGGGCGTCCAGGAACTCCGGGTCCCTGCACCCCACCGCCAGCAGCGGCAGCGCCGGCAAACGGGTGGCGGTCAGGGGGGCGCGCCAACCGCGTGCCAACGCGACCCCCCCCTCCCCCCCGCGCACCCACCTGCGCAGCAGCTGCCGCGCGGTCGCGACCGCGGCGCCGGCGTCGCCCGTCTCCCACGCGGCGAGCGCGTAGTTGGCGAGCGCGATGGCCCCGACCTCGGCGTCGCCCCCCGCGGCGCGGTAGTGTCGCAGCGCGTCGGGCCACCGCCCGAGCGCGCCCTCTGCGTTGCCGAGGTTGTTTAGCAGCACGCCGCTCGCCGCGCCGCGCTGCTCCGCCTCCAGCGCCGCCGCGGCCGCGAGGTCGTCGTACGCCGCCGCCCACTCGCCGGCCTGCAGCCGCACAGTGCCGCGGTTGCTCCGTGCCGCCGCATTCTCGGGCGCGAGCGCGATCGCGCGCCCCCACGCGGCGTCGGCGTCGGCAAAGGAGCGGGCCGCCAGCGCCTCCTGGAAGGCCACCGCCAGGGCGGGGTCCACCGCTGGCGGCCGCGCCGCCGCCGCGCGCGCCGCCCGCTGCGGCGCCGCGAGCAGCAGCCCCGCCGCCGCCGCGGCCGCCAGCGTCCCCCGGCGGCCCAGCGGCCGATGCTGCGTCTGCGTCTGCCGGTGCTGCTGCCGGTGCTGAGTCTGCTGCTGCGTCTGCATGTGCTGCTGCGTCTGCGTCTGCTGCTGCCGGTGCTGCTGGCGGTCTGCTGCGGCCTCGGCGCCCGGGCAGCGGCGGGCGCGGACGCAGCGCGGCGCCGCCGCCGCCGCGGTCGCCGCCGGCGCACCCCAAATGGCGCGTTGGATCTGCATGGCAGCGGCAGCTCCGGGAGTGGTGCGGCGCGGCGCCACGCGCAGCGCCTGAGCAGCGGCGCAGCGCGCCCGAAAAACGCCGCGTTTTTCCACAGCCTTGAGCAGCGCGTCCGCCCCGCCCCCCAGCTTGCGCCCTGCACGCTCGCACATCCTTCGCGCCCGCCGCGCCGCAACTCGCTGCCGCCGCTGCCGCGCGGCAGCGCAAGCAGCGCCGCCGCTGCGCCACCGCCGACCGTTGCCGCGCCGCCGCAGCGCCGCCGCTACAAGCGCGGCCGCCGCAGCGGCGGCGGCGGCGGCGACATGCCGCCGGCGGCGCCGCTGCTGCGCGTGCACCACGCGGCGCAGCTGCCGGGCCCGCTGTGCCCGCGCGGCCGCCCCGTGCTGTACGGGCACACGCTGTGCCCCTACGCGCAGCGCGTGCTGCTGGCGCTGCTATGCAAGGGCGAGGGCTTTGAACTGGTGCAGGTGGACCTCGCCCGCAAGCCGGCCTGGTTTATGGCGCAGGTCAACCCCGCCGGCCTCGTGCCGGCGCTCGTCGACGGCGGCGGCGCGGCGCACGTGGAGAGCCTGGACGTGTGCAGGTGGCTCGACGGCGCGAGCGCCGGCCCGTCGCTCACGCCCGCAGCGCCGGCCGCGGCGGCGGGCATGGAGGAGCTGCTGCGCCAGGCCGGGGGCATCGTGTCGGCGGGTGCGGCGGCGGGCGCGGCGGCGTGCGCGTGCGCGTAGCGCCCGCCCACGCCCAAGCCCGGGCCCAAGCCCACGCGCCCGCGCGCCGCAGGCCTGGACGTGGTGGCGGGCACCACGGCGCGCGCGTGGGGCGTCGGCGCGGCGCCGAGCGCGGCGCAGGTGCGCCGCTTTGAGGCGCAGAGCGGCGCCCTCGCCGCGGCGCTGGAGCGCTTCGGCGGGCCCTGCCTCACGGGGCCGACGGCGTCGCTGGTGAGCGGCCGGGCGGCGCGGCGGCCTGCCGCCAGGCCGCGCCGGCGCGCTGCGGCGCCTCGCTCACACCCGCCCCCCGGGCCGCCGGCAGGCCGACGTCGCGCTGCTGCCCTTCTTCGAGCGCTTTGCCTGG
The DNA here is from genome assembly GCA_014905635.1 of Scenedesmus sp. PABB004. NCBI lineage: Eukaryota > Viridiplantae > Chlorophyta > Chlorophyceae > Sphaeropleales > Scenedesmaceae > Scenedesmus > Scenedesmus sp. PABB004. Next base: position 2,115,678 of record CM026547.1, on the reverse strand, counting down.
GCGCTGGCGCTGCGCGGCGAGGTGGATGTGGCCGCGCTGCACGGCGGCGCGCTGGCCGCCTGGATGGTGCGCGGCCCGCTGCGCGTGCGCCGCGCGTGCCGCCGCGACCGCCCACAGCCGCGCGAGCCGCCGCGACCGCCCCGTTGCCGACGCAGGCGCACCTGCACAGCCAGCCCTGGGCGGCGCTGGCGGCGCCGGACGCGGGCCTCTTTGCCTCGGCGCTGCGGCGGCACGGCAGCCTCGACTTCTTCGACTACGACAGCTACGACGCCTTCCAGCTCTCGCCCCACCTGCGCCGGTGGGCGGCGTGACGCCGTGGAGCTCGCCCCACCTGCCGCCGGTGGGCGGCGTGACGCCGTGCTGATCAGGCTGAGCGCGCTGGGCGACGCAGCGATGGCAACACGCCCGCGCCGCCGCGCGCCGGCCGCGTTGCGTTTTCAAACGCGCTGCGGCTCAGGTTCAGGCGCCCGCATCCCCGGCGCTTGGGCTGTCGATGCGCGCTGTCGACAGCGCGTCGCCGCTGCTCCCTGGCCACTGCAGCGCGCCGCACCAGCAGCCGCGAGCCCCGCCCGCAGCGCATCGCTGCGCCCCTCGCCGCGCCGCTGCCCCGCCGCTGCCGTCTCGGCCTGCCCGACGATCCGCGCCGCGCTCCAGCCGCCCCCGGCATTCCCTGCCCCTCCCTCGCCCCCGCGGGGAGCGCCTGATCAGTGCCGCAGCCACCGGCCACCCCCCGCGCAGCCCAGGCGCCCGCAGCCCCCGCCGCGCCGTTCGGGAGGACGGCCGTGACGCCCGCCAGCCTCAGCGCAGCAGCGGAGCCGCGATGATCGGCCAGCGCGACGACGTGGAGGCCGAGGTGCTGGGCCGGGAGCCGTGGGCCCGGGACGCCGCGGAGAGCGAGGAGGGCGGCGAGGACGAGGACGACGACGATGAGGACTTTGACGCCGGCGAGGAGGGCGGCGCCGACGTGAGCCTGGGCGGGGGAGGGCGCTGCTGCTGCCCGCCTGCTGCTCGGCGCCAGCCCGTGCCGGGGGCGCGCCCGCGGGCGGGGCGGGGCGGCCCGGCCGGGACCCGCGCGCACGCTCCGCAGCGGCCGCGCGCCGCGCGCGCTCCGAGCAGCGGCGCCGCCGCCGGTGCCGCGCGCCGCAGCAGCGGCAGCTCTCCCTGCACCCGCCCCGCGCCTGCTCGCGCACGACTCCGCCGCCGCGCTGGCCGGCCCGCCCCTCACACTGTTCCGGCCCGCGCGGGAGCTGCGGGCGCCGCTCACCGCCGCCGCGCTGCTGCCGCCCCCGCGCGACTTTTGCTTGCGCGCCTGCCTGCAGGGCGGCGGCGACGACGACGACGGCGACGCCGAGGGCGAGGAGGGCGAGGAGGAAGGCTCGGCGTACGAGGAGGAGGCGGAGCCCGGCGTGGAGATGATTGCGGTGCGCAGCGCGGCAGCCGCGCGCCGCGCGCCCCGCGCCCCGCGCCCCGCGCCCCGCGCCCCGCGCCCCGCGCCCCGCCCGACGCGCGCGCGCGTGCCGCCGCCGCCGCGGCAGGGCGACGAGCCGGCGCCGGAGGACGAGGAGGACTACGAGGCGGAGCCAGAGGAGGACAGCGAGGGCGACGACGAGGACGACGAGGGCGAGGTGCGCGCCGCGCAGCTGTGGCCGCCGGCCGCCGGCCGCCGCGCACGGCGGCGGCAGCAGGAGGGGGGCAGCGGTCGAGCCGCGCTGCTGACGCGGCCGCCCGCGCGCCGCCGCGCAGGAGGCGTCCGCGCCGGCGCACAAGCGGAAACGCGAGGCTGGCGACGACGGCGAGGAGGAGGAGGAGGAGGAGGACGACGAGGAGGACGAGGAGTAGAGAGCCGCGCCGCCGCCACGCGCTGCCGCAGGCGGGCCGCCTGGCCTGCAGCTTGCGCGGGCGGCCGCATGTGCGCGCCGCTGCCGCGTGTGCGCGCTGCTGGGCGCGCCCCGGCCCTGCCACAGCGCGGCCGGGGGCGCCGGCGCAGCAGCCAGCGCGCCGCGCGCCGTCGCTGTACCCTGGCTGTACTTTCTCCCCGTGACCTGCCGCGCCCGCTGCGGAAGCGCTCGCGGCCTCTGATTAGCGCCGGCCTCGGCGGCGCGCGCGCGGGCAGCCGCGGGGTTGGGGCTGGGGCCTGGGGCTGCTCGGTAACTCATGCTCGACTTGACTTGACGGCGGCCGCGCCGCGCCCTCCCGCGCGGCACCGCGCGCGGCGGCCGCGCCCGTCGGCGCGGCTGGCGGGCCGCGACCGCCCCCCCCCCCCCCCGCTCGCTGCGTCCGGCGGGCCCCAGGCGCGAGGGGTCATTCGTTGTTGCACGCGCACGCACACGCCTCTCCTGCCCCTCCCGAGGGGCCCCGTCGTCCTTTATTTGCGTGCGCGCCGCCGCCGGCCGCGCCGAATGCGAGCGCGCCGGCGGCGGCGCGTGGATGGCCCGGCCGCCGCTGCAGCCGGGTGACATCACAAGTGAGGGCGGGGCCGACGCGCGCGCGCGCGCGCGGGAGCGCTGGCCCGCCGCGAGCGCGCGCGCGCGCGCCGGTGCGCGTGCGCTGTGGCTCCGTCCTGCCCCTGTCTGTGTCAGGTCTCGTGCCCCCGTGTCCCCTCGCCTGCCGCGGCCCCGCCTGCCTAGAGGATGATGTTTGGCGTCTGCACCGACTCCTTGATCTCCTTGTGCGGCAGCACGACCGCGCCGTTCATGTAGAGCTCGCTGCGCACCTGCACGTCCTCGCCCAGCACGCAGTGGTTCTCCAGCCGGCACCAGCTGCCGACCTTGCTCTCCCAGCCCACGATGCACTTGTCGACCTGCGCAGGTCGGCGCGCCGGGCGGCGCGCGCGCGGTCGGCGGCCGCCGCGCGGCGCGCCAGCACCCGCCGCCGCGCGGCCAGCGCCGCCGCGCGCGCGCGCACCTTGCTGTGGTCGCCGATCTCCACGCCCCGCATGACCACGCAGTTGCTCAGCCGCACGCCCGCGCCGACGACGCAGCCCTCGCCGATGGAGACGTCGGGCCCGATCTTGCAGCCGGGGCCGATCTTGGCGCTGCCCGCGACGAGCACGTTGCCGCTCACGCCCGGCGCGCTGTACAGCGCGCCGGGCGCGTGGATGTTGAGCGAGTCGAGGTGCAGCGTCAGGCCTGCGCGGCCGCGGCGCGGCGGCGGCGGCGGCGGCGGCGGCGGCGGCGGCGGCGGCGGCGGCGGCGGCGGCGGCGGCGGCGGCGGCGGCGGCAGCGGCGGCGGGGGTCGGCCGTCCGCGCGCACGGCGGCGGGGGTCGGCCGTCCGCGCGCACGGCGCTGTCGCCGCGCTGCCGCGCGCGGCGCTGTCGTCGCCGCGCTGCCGCGCCGGCGGCGCTGTCGCCGCGGCGGCGCCGCCGCCGCGGCGCCGCACCCTTGAGGTAGTCCTTGGGCTGGCCCACGTCCATCCAGTAGCCGCTGAGGGTGAAGGCGTAGAGCTGCGCGTCGGCGGCGACGTGGGGGAAGACCTCCTTCTCGATGCTCGTGGGGCGGAGCTCGATGCGGTCGAGCACGCGGGGGCTGCAGCAGTAGATGCCCGCGTTGATCTTGTCGCCCACAAACTCCTTGGGCTTCTCCACAAACTGCTGCACCTGGCCGTACTCGTTGATGATCACCACGCCGTACTTGCTCGGGTCGTCCACCTGGCGCGGGCGCGGGCGCGGGCGCGGGCGCGGGCACGGGCGCGGGCGCGGCGCGCGCGTCTTGAGCGCCCGCGCGCCTCGCGGCGGGGCCGCGGCGCGTGCGGCCCGCCGAGGCTGGCGGCGGCGGCGCGGGGGGCGCGCGCCGCACCTTGGTGACGAGGATGGTCGCCTCTGCGCCGCGCGCGCGGTGAAACTCGAGCATCTCCTTCAGCGGGTACTCGCACGCGACGTCGCTGCGCGCGCGCGGGCGGGGCGCGGCGCGACGTGTGACACGCGCCGCGGGCCGCGGGGCCGCGCGCGGGGCCGTGCGGCCGCGGTGGCGGCGGGGCGGCGGCGCCGAGGGGCGCGGTGTCGCTGACCTGTTGAGCACGAAGAAGGGCTGCCCGCTGCCGTCGTCGAGCAGCTCCCGCGCGAGCGCCAGCGGGCCCGCGGTGCCCATCGGCTCCTTCTCCTGCACGACAGACAGAGCGCCGCGGCGGGGCCGCGCGGCGGCGGCGCGTTGAGCGGTGCCGCCCCTGCACCGCGGCGGCGCGCGGGCACCCCGTGCGCGCCCCGGCCCGGGCCGCCGCGGTGGCCACACGCACCTGCGAGCACACGATCTTGACGCCCAGCTTGGGCTCCCACTCGGCGATGAAGCCCATCATCACCTGGCGGCGCGCGCCGCGGCGGCGGGTGAGCAGCAGCGCGCGAGCCACCACCGCCCCGGCGCCCGGCGCGTGTGGCTCAGCGGGGCGCGGCACACGACCCGAGCGCCGCCCCGGTCGCTGGCCCTGCGCGGCGCGCCGCGGGCGGGGGGCAACTGCCAACGATTTCGCCGCGCCCGGCGCGCACCTCGGGGCGGTAGTTGATGGCCAGCACGACCTCGGTCACGCCCGCGCTCTTGAGCGCCTGCGATGCGACGCCGCGGGGCGGCGTGGGCGGCCGCGCCGGGCGGCGCGCGGGGGCAGCAAAATGTGCTGCGCGCGGGGTGGCCGCACCTCGATCTGGTGGACAATCATGGGCTTGTTGCTGCGGCACCGTGCGGCGCGGAGTTCAGCCGAGCCCCGGAGCAGCTGCGCGCGGCGCGGCGGGCCCCCGCTGCCCAGGCGCGCCCGCGAGCGCCGCATGCGCGCGCTGCCGGCGTGGCCGCCGCCCCCGCGCCCCACGCGCGACGCCGGCGCCTCCCCGCGCGCTGGCAGGCTCACCAGAACTCCACCAGCGGCTTGGGCACCGTCAGCGTGAGCGGGCGGAGGCGGGTGCCATAGCCACCGACCAGGATGAGCGCCTTCATGGTGCCTGGGGGCCGCGTTGAGCGAGGGGGAGCGTGTGCTGAGGTGTGGCGGCGCCGCGCGCGAACGGCTGCGCTCGTGCGCGCCGGGGGCCAGCGACAGTTGAGGCGCGCCCTGTCATAGGCCGCCCGGTCCCCCGCCGCAGCGTCGTGCGGCGCGGAGCGCGCTGGCGCGCCTGGCGGGCGTGTGTGCATGCGCCCGGGGGCAGCGCGCGGGCCAGAGGCGCGCGCGGGCCCGCCGCCGCACGCGCGCCCGGCGGCGCGCCCGGCGGCGCGGCCTGCCGCGCGCGCGGCCGGGCGGCTGCGCTGGGGGCTGCCCGCCGCGCGGCGCCGACCGGTTCTGCGAGTGCTGCTGCTGGCCGGCGGCCCTCGCGCGCACCGCGGTCGTCGCCGTCACCGCACGAAGAAGGAGACAGTTCGCCCTGTCGTTGGTCCTCAACGCCACGCAACGGATGGGGGGTCCTCCTCCTCCTCTCTCTTGATCAGCTCGATCAGCCTGACACACATACGCACATGGCGCCGGCACACAACCCACACCGCAAACGCGCGCCGAGGCCGAGGCCCGCGCGTCGACATACCTACGCGCGCCCCCCACGCGGGGGCGCGCGCGCACACGCAGACTACGAGGCCATGCCGGCGCGCCCGCGGCATGCAAGCTACAAGAGAGCACGTTCGTTGGCCGGCCTCCCACGCCGCCGCCGGTGCGGCACCGCCCCGCCCGCGCTTGGGGACGGGAGGAAGCCGCGCCGCCCGCCCCGCCCCAAAACCGTGCGGCGCGGCCGTCCGGCCGCGCCGCTTCGTGCCCGTGTGCTGTTGCGCGGCGGCTGCCTGTGCGGCAGGCCCGCAACCCGTCCCGACGCCGCCCCGCCCGCGCCTGCCGCTACCCTTGTCGCCGTCCGTCCTCCTCCTGTCCGCCCCGCGCGCGCGCGCCACACAAACAGCAGACATCCAGGCGGCCGGCGGCGGCAGCCTGGAGGCCGCAAACAAAGCAACCCTCCTACGTTGCGTCTCCAGCACGGCGGCGAGGGCCGGCGCCCCCCCCGCACCTCACAATCGTCGTCGTCGCCACGACCGCCGCGAAGGGGCGAGCACACACGCCGCCCCCAACGCGCGCTCCGCCCGCCCGCCCGCCCCAAAACTGGCCTGTCGCCGCTCAAAACCACGGCCTGTACAGGTGCGCATGCGCATGCGTTTGCATGCCCACGCGCGAGGGCCGTGCCGTGCCGCCGTCCTCCTGCACCGTGTGCCGCCGCGCGCCGCCGCCGCTGCGGCCGCGCCGGGGTCCGGCCCGCCGCTGCACCCACACGTGCGCCGCCCCCCGCCGCCGCCGCCGCAAAAAGCTGGCGCCATGTGCATCCGCCGCGGCACATGGCGCCGCGCGACGGCGCGGCGGCAGCAGCACAGGCTGCCTGCCGCCGCGCGGGCGCCGCTCTGGAGGGCGCGCAATATCCCCGTCGCAGCCAGGCGCGCGCGCATCGGGCGCGCGCGCTCCGCTCGTCAGCACCGCCGCCGGCGCGCGGCCGGCCGCGGCAAACGATCAACACATGGAGATGCAAAGCACGGCGCGCGGCGCGCGCGCCAAAGATGGGCGACCGAGCCGCCCGCCCCGCCGTCCGGCCCCGCCGTCCGCCCCGCGCCCCGCGCCCCGCCGGGCGGCGGGGCGCACGCGCCCCAGCGCCCCGCCCCGCAGCAGCAGGAGAGCGGCGCCGTTCCATGGCGCGGGCTGTGGGTGTGCGCACGCAGAGCAACTGCTCCGTCCCCAGCCCTCGGTCGGTGGCCGCCGCGCGCGCGGCGCCGCCTCAGCCGCTGGCCATGGCGGGTGGCTGCTGGTGCAGCGCCGCGCCGCCGGGCGGCGCCGGCGGCGCCGCGTAGGCGCCCCAGCGCACGGTTGTGATGCGCCGCCAGGGCTCGTCCCCCGTGGTCCGGTAGTGCGTGCGCCGGATGAGCGCGTCGCTGCCGCCCGCGCCGGGCGTGCCGGCGCCGCCGCCCGGCAGCGGCCCGGCGCCGAGCGCGGCTGCCGCCAGCGGCGCCGCCGCTGCGTCGCGGGCGTCGCCGCCGCACGGCAGCGGCGGCGCCAGCGCGCCGCGCGGCGGGCCGGGCATCTTTTTGAGCGCCGCCGCGAGCAGGCCCTTCATCTTGCGCCCGTTGCCGCGGCTGTTCTTCCACTCCGCGCTCGCCTTGCGCGTGAACTTGAGCGTGCTGCTGCCGCCGCCGCCGGTCAGGCCCTCGGCCGCCTCCAGCAGCGCGAGCACGTCGGCAGCCGCGGGGGAGATGCCCGCCGGCGCGCCCGACAGGCACGCCAGGCCGGGCGGCAGCGCCGACAGCACGGCCGGCGCCGCCGCCGCGGCGCCGCCGCCGCCGCCGCGCGCACCGCCCGGCAGCGGCAGCGCGCCGCTGATGGCGGGCGCGGCGCGGCGGGCGGGTGCTGCCTGAGCAGCGCGTGCGGCGGCGGCGACGCGCCGCCGCCGCCGCGGCCGCCGTGCTCGGGCAGCGGCCCGGCCGGCGCCAGCAGCTGCGCAGCCAGCTGCTGCTGCATCTCCGGCGGCATGATCGTCAGCAGCTGCGCGGCCGTGAGGGCGCCCGGGCCGCCGTTGGCCGCGGTCGCCGCAGCAAACGCCTGGGCCGCCGCCTGGCCCGCCGCGCCGCCCTCGCCCGCGGCGCCGGGCGGCGCGCTGCCCACGGCGGCGTGCGGCGCGTGCGCGGCCGCGGGCCGCGCGCCGTTGCACAGCCGCTCGTGCGCGGCGGCCGCCGACGTGACGTCCATGCTGAGGCGGCGCACGTTGGCGATCTTGGCCGCCAGCTCCGCGAGCTGCGTCGGCGACCACTTGCTCAGCAGCGCCTGCCGCGTGCGCCAGGGCGGCACGGGCAAGCCCTGCACCTTGAACGCGCCCACCATCTGCTCGCACAGCAGGCGCACCACGGCCTCCAGGTGCGGCGCGGGCCCGACGAAGCAGAGCGGCACGCCCTGCAGCAGCGCCTCGTACTCGGGCGTCGGGTGCGCGATCGCAAACTGCTCCCTGAAGCGCGGCTCGACGACGAGCGGCTCCGGCAGGTACTCGGGCTCCGCCTCGGCGCTCGCGCGCCAGCCGAGGCACACGATGAAGCGGTGGCGCAGGTGCTGCAGGCAGCTGCGCGCGCTCCTGGCGCGCTCCGCCTGCTGCGCGCCGTCGCGGACCTGCACGAGGAAGCCCGACGCCAGCAGCTCGCACGCCATGGCGCCGATGTCCATGCTGCTCTCCGGCGCCAGGAAGCCCGACGCGCCCGCGCCGGCGGTGGGGCTGCCGCCGCCGGGCGGGCTGCCGGCGCTCGCGGGGCTGCCCGTGCCGCTGCCGGCCCGGTTCTCGGCGGCAAACGTCACGCGCAGGCGCTGCAGCTGCTGCAGGAGCTGCGCGGCGCGCGGCGGGGGAGGGGCGGGGCGGCGTCGGGCGGCGCCGCTCGGCCGGGCGGCGGGCGCGGCGCAGCCGCGCCCCGCCGCGGCACGCCGGCCCCACCTGGCAGGCCATGGGCGTCGTGCAGCGGCAGAGGGCCAGGATCTGCGCCAGCAGGCCGGGGCGGTCGTCGGCGTGGCCCGCAAACGCCTGCTCCGAGCAGCACCGCTCGACGCCCGCGCCGGCGGCGCCGCGCTTGGCCTCCAGCTCCAGCTCGAACACGGGGCTGAACGGCGACAGCAGGGCGTGCGAGGAGCCCGCGCGAGGCAGGCCGGGCTCGCCGGAGGGCGCCATCTGCGGGCGGCGCGCGGGGCGGGCGATGCGACGTCACGGCGCCGCGCCACGCTGCGCGCGCTGCCGGCGCGCCGGCGCGCCGCGGCTCGCGCCCAGACCCCGCCGCGCGCCCGCCCCGCGCGCGCCGCGCGGGCGGCAGGATTGGCCGCTGGCTGGCGGAGCGTTGGCGGCATTTTCGGTCCCCGCGCGCCGCCGCGCCCGCCCGCGCCTCCGGGCGGCCCGTTCCGGGCCGTGCGCCCCGAGGCCGGCGCGGGCGGGCGCGGCGGGCCCGCACGCGCGAGGGGCACGCAGCGGGCATCGCTGAGTCTTCCGCCCTGGCGCCGCCGCGTGCTCACCTCAGGCGCGGCTCCACGCCCGGGCGCGCTGCCGACCGCCGCCGGCGGATGGCTCGAGACGCGCCGCAGGCCTTGCCGGCTCGACTGGGCGCCACGCTGCATCAGTTGCGGCCCCCGACGCTCCCGCGGTCAGGCGCCCCGGGCCCGGCGGCGGCCCGCCTGGGTAGCCATGCCTGGCCTTGGCCGCAGCCGTCCAGGTGTGGAGAGGAGCCTCCTCCCGGCTGCAAACGCAGGAGTCGGTCCGTGCGACCCTCGTACGTGGGGCTGAATGCGATGGGGGATCGTTCTGCGCGCCAATGAGCGCAGCGGACCGCTGGGGCGAGCGGAACAGCGGCGTTTCGCGGAACAGCCGGCGCCCCAGCCACTGGCGCGAGCTGGAGGCCCAGGCGGGGCCGATGATGCGCGTCGTGGAGGGCTGGCGCGGGGCCCACCATGGCGCTCCTGCGCAAAAGCCCCGCGAGCTGCTGTGCCCCGGCCCGCGCCCCACCGCCAGCTCGCCCGCGCCGTCCTGCGCGCTGCCCTCGCTCTGCCCTCGCTCAGCAGAGGCCCTCCCGCCCGCCCTCCCTCGCCTGCTGCTGCAAGAGCGGCAGCGCGCGCCCGCCCGGCCCACGCGGGCTGAAGAGCGGCGGCTCGGGGCGCGGTCCAGCGCTGCACCGCCGCCGCCCGCGCTCCGCCGCGGCGGTGTCCCCGCGAGCGCCCGCCCAGCCCCCAGTGCTACCGCGCTCATCTCGTGTCCCTGTGGCTCCAGAGGCGTCACAGCAGCGAGAGGCGAGGTTTCGAGAGCGTGGCAGCGCCCACGCGCGGCACCCGCGCACCCGTCGCGCACGCCATGGCGTCCGGGTGGGTCGTCCGACACCGACCGACGCGCGCCGCTCCGCCGCGGCGCGCTGCCGCGTCCGGGGCGGGCGGGGTCGATCGACATCTGCGCCGCGCCGTCCGCTGCCCGGCGCCCCGCGCAGGCCCGCCCGCGGCTAGCCATGAGCCGGCGGAGGAGCGCAAGGATGGGCGGGGGTGAGCGCCCGCGCCGCCGCGCCGCCGCGCCGGCGGCCGCAGAGATGATGGGCGCCGGCGAGCGCCCGCGCCGCCGCCGCGCCGCTGCCGCGCCGGCTGACCCGCCGCTGCCACGCCCGACTGCGACTCCGACGCCGTTCCGCAGGGGAGGAGGACGAGGAGATAAAGCCCCCAACGTGCACGCGTGCGCACCTGCTGCGCCGGGGCTGCGCGAGCGCCGCGTGGTGTTTTTCCACGGCGTGCCGAACGGCAACTGCGCGCTGCACCTGCTCGCCGCGGTGCGGCGGCGCCTGCTGCACCTGCTGCGCCTGGCGCCCGGCGCCGACGTGGCGGACTTCCCGCCACACACGCGGCGCCAGCTGGACAGCGAGGCGCACGAGGAGCTGCACCCCCAGCTCGCGGCGCTCGTGCTCTCGCTCGCCGACCCCGCGGCGAGCCGCGAGGCGCACGCCGCGGTGCTGATGGCGCGCGACCGTCTCGGCGGCGACTTTGCTGCGCAGCAGCTCGCGATCAGGGAGATCTCGGAGGCGCTGCTCGACAGCAGCACCTACCTGACCGCCGCCGAGCTGGGGCTGCTCTGCGACCAGAACGGCCTGCGGCTGGTCTCGGAGCACCCGCCGCAGGCGGTGCTCGCCGCGCTGGAGCGCGGCGAGCAGCTGGTGGTGTGCGACGAGGAGGCGCGCGAGGTGGCGGCGTACTTCATGCCCGCCACCGCTGCGCCCAGCTTCGACGGCGCGGCGCTCGAGGACGCCACGATCAACCACTGCGTCGGCCTCGTGCGCGCGGACGTGCTGCGCGAGCCGCCGCCGGGGTGCGCCGAGACGCCCGACGAGCTGCGGCGCGCGGCGGCGCGCGCGCGCGCGGCGCGCGAGGCGGCCGAGGCGGCCGCGCGGCGCGACGCGGAGCAGCGCGCCGCGAGCGCTGCTGCGGCTGCCACCGCGGCGGCCTGGGCCAAGTCGGAGGAGGAAGCTGCGGAGCTCGCCGCGTCCAAGGCGCGCGCCGCGGCGGCCCCGCCGTCTGCCAAGGCCGTGGCGGCCGCCGAGCAGCGCGTGGTCTTTGCGGACCTGCACGCGCGCCGCGTCGCCGGCCGCGCCGCCCGCGCCGCCAGCGGCGGCGGCGGCGGCGGCGGCCGCCGCAGTGGCGGCACGAGCGGCGCGCGCAGCGGCAGCACCAGCAGCACCACCAGCAGCGTCGGCGGCGGCGGCGGCGCGAGCGGCGCGCGCAGCGGCGGCCCCCCGGGCCCGCCGCCCGCGCGCGGCATCGACACCGCCAAGGACCCCGCCAAGCTCGCGGGCCAGCCCGTGGGCGACGCCGACTGGAAGGAGCTGCGCCGCCGCGCGCAGGCCTGCCGCGAGGCCGACCGCGCGGCGGCCATGGAGGCGGTGCGCCGGGCGCCCGGCCCCTTTGCCACCTGGCGCGCGGCGGCCTCGCAGGCGGCGCCCGGCGGCGGCGGCGAGGAGGGCGGCGCCCCGGCGGCGGGCGGCGCCAGCGCCGGGCCGTCCGCGGGCAGCGCCGCGGCCGGCAGCGACGAGGTGGGGGCCCGGCGGCGGGCCCGCCGCAGCAGCCGCAGCCGCCGCCGCAGCCGCAGCCGCAGCCGCCGCAGCAGCCGCAGCCGCAGCCGCAGCCGCAGCCGCAGCCGCCGCAGCAGCGGCGGCGCAGCCGCAAGAAGCGCCGCGGCAAGGGCAAGGGCGCCGCGGCGCCGCTGGACAGCGACAGCAGCAGCAGCAGCAACAGCAGCAGCAGCAGCAGCAGCAGCAACGACAGCGCCGGCAGCAGCGGCAGCTCGGGCAGCGCGCGGAGGTGCCGGAAGCGCCGCCGCAGGGGCGCCGCGGCGGAGGAGCCGCCGGGGGCTGCGCCGCCGGCGCCGGCGCCGCGGCAGCAGCCGGCGCGGCAGCAGCAGCAGCAGCAGCAGGAGCCGGGGCAGGAGCAGCAGCAACAGCAGCAGGCGCACCAGCAGCAGCAGCAGCAGCAGCGCGCGCCCGCGCCACGCAAGCGCCCGGCGCCGCCGGCCGGCGGGCACTGGCAGGCTGGCCCGCGCACCAAGCGCGAGCGGGCAGAGGAGAGCGCCCGGATCGGTGAGCGGGGCGGGCGGGCTCGGCGCCACGACTGCCCACCACGCCGCGCCGCGCAGGCTGGCCGACGACCGCCGCTGCGCCGCGCCCCCGCAGGCACGGTGGTGCGCCGCCTGCGCAGCGCGCTGGCGCGCGCGGCGCGTGTGGGGCGGCCCGCCCTGCCCGCGGCGCTGGTCGACACGCGAATGCAGCTCATCAACCAGCTGGTGACGCTGCTGAGCAAGGCCACCTACATGGCGCGGCAGGCGCACGAGCTCATGACTCACTACGCCTGCGCGTGAGTGCCCGCGCGGCGCGGCGGCGGCAGCGCGCACGCGCGCGCGCACGCGTGGCGCCACCGCCGCCCCAAGCCTCGCGCGCCGACCCCGCCGCCGCTGCCGCGCCCGCAGGCGTGTGGCCGGGCACGAGGTGCCACGCGCCGGCCAGGGCCTGCTGCGAGACGGTCCCGTGACCACCGCAGCGTGCTCCGACTACCTGCGCTGGGTCGCCGGCAGCGAGCGCGCGCTGGAGGACCTGATCTTCGCGGTCACCAGCTTGCCAGGGCGGCAGCATGAGGCGTGCGCAACGCGCACCCCATGGGAGCTGCAGCGCATGCTGCCGCTCTTTTGGGCGGCGACGGGCGCGGCCGCGGTGGAGCTGCCGCGCTGGGTGAGCCCCACGCTTCTGGAGGAGCTGGCGCACGGCTACACCCGGCTGTTTGCGCTTAACGTGCGCCTGCACGCGCGGCACCCGCGGCTGCGCAAGCTGGCCGACCTGCTGGTCTGCCTCGCCGCCAACCTGGCAGGCGCGCGCTGCCCGCCGGCGCGCGAGCGCGCCAAGCTGGGCGGCGCGCTCGTGTGCGCCGTGCTGGCGGAGAGCCCCGCCGCGTGGGACGCGGCGTGGCAGCCGGCTGCCACATGGCTGACCCAGGCCGCCGCGCGGCTGCGCCGCGCCGGCGGCGGCGGCGAGGCGGAGGCGCGCCGCGCGCTGGACTTTCTGCGGCGCCACGCGCTGGCGCTGCGGCTCGAGCTGCTGCGGCCGCTGCCGCCGCAGCACGACCCCGACGCCGCAGCCGGCGACGGCGACGCGGCGCCCGGCGGGCCGGCGGCGACCGCCGCTGCCGGCGCGCGGAACCGCCGGCCGCCCGCCGGCCGCGCGGAGGACCTGCAGGCCCTGGGCCTGTCGGCCGGCCACCAGGGCGTGACGGCGGACCTGCTGTCGTGGCTGCGTGCCGGCCGCGGCTCGGCGCACGCTGGCGGCGGCGGCGGCGGCGGCGGCGGCGACGGCGGCTGGCGCGCGGCGATGGAGGCGCCGCCGCCCGCGGGCGCGCCGGCCGACCCCGGTGCCGACGACGACGCAGAGCAGCAGCCGGCCCAACAACCGAGCCACGCGCAGCGCCTGGACGCGCTCCGTCAGGCGCAGCGGCAGCAGGGCGAGGCAGACGCGGCCCACCGCGAGGCCGACGCAGCGGTTGCGTTCAACGACCTGCAGAAGTGCTTGCTGTTCAACTACTTCACCCAGCGCCTGCAGGCGGCGGCAGTGGGGGAGTGGCGGCGCCGCGCGCCAGGCGCGGCCGTGGTGCGTCAGGTGCAGGGGCTGCCGCTGCTGGAGCTCGCCGCCACGCCGCGGGCCGTGGCGCAGCGCGCCGCGAGCGTGCCCGGGCCGTCGGCGCCACCACAGCGCCTCGCGGCGCTGCAGCAGCTCAAGGCCGACATGGCGGCCGCCCAGCAGCGCCTGGCTGCGCTGGCGGTGCGGCTTGGCGGCGACGTGCTGCCCGACGCGCTGGTCGCGCGCCGGCGCGGCGGCTACCCGCACGTGCACCAGGCGCAGTGGCTGGCGCGCGAGGCGGAGCGCGTCAGCCAGCAGGCGCAGCGCGTCGCGCGCCACGAGCTCCACGAGGCCCGCAGGCCGGCCAGGCAGGCGGCGCTCGCGGAGGTGCAGCGCGGGCGGCCGTCGCCGCGCCCCCGCGCTGCGGGCGAGCGGCGCTACCGCACGCAGGCGCAGCACCGCCAGGCGCGCCTGCAGAAGGCGCTGCGCGACGGCGGCAAGGCCAAGGCGGCGGCGACGGAATGGGGGCCGGCGAAGCTGGAACGCTTCAGGGCGACCCGCCCGGCCCTGCCCGCCGCCGCGCCGCTGCCGCTCGGGGCCAGCCGGCAGCGGCCGCGGCGGGCAACGCGGCGGCGGCGGACGCCGCGGCGGCGGCGGCCGCCGCCGCGGCGTGCGCCGACTGGTCGCTGCGCGAGGCCGTGCTGGGCGCCGCGTGCCAGCAGATGGCAGCCGCCCTGGGCGCGCTGGCAGATGCGCGCGAGCAGCTCGAGGCGGCCGCGTGGCAGCAGCAGGCGGCGCCAGGGCCCCTGGCTGCAGTTTGGCCCGGCGCGCAGGCCGCCCACGCGGCCCTCGCCGGCGCGGGCCAGCAGCTGGGCGAGGCGCGGGCGCGCGCGCTGCGCTTTGCCGGGCGGCACCTCGGCGATCATGTCGCTGCGGCGGCCGCGCAGGAGCGCGCGTAGCACCCGCCGGCGGCGCTGCCGGCGGCGGCGCCGCAGAGCCTGGCGGTGGCGGGCGAGCTGCTGGACCGGCTGGACGCCGACGCGGCGGTCCTCTACCAGCACCTGGCGGCGGAGGTGCTGGAGGACGGCCTGGCCGCGTGCCGCGCGGCCGAGCTGCAGGCCGACAGCGCCATCGCCGCCCTGCGCCAGCGCAACCCGGGGTTGCCAGGCGACGCGGCGCCGCGCGCGCGCGCGGCGGCGTTTGCCCCCGGCGTGGACGACGCGCTGCTCGCGCGCCTGCGCAAGCTGAGCGAGGCGCGCGGCCGCTGCGACGCGCTCGCGGGGCGCCGCGGCTTCTCGCTGCAGCCGCGGCAGCACTACGGGCGGGTTCACCTCCACCTGTTTGAGACTGCCCAGGGGCACCTGCACCGCGACACGCTCGAGCTGCAGCGCGCCGCGTGCCCCGGGTTTGACCTCGAGGGTGAGGCGGACTGGCTTGATCGCGACGGGCTCAGCACCCCGCACGTGGCGCGCGTCCGGCCAGCTTTGCACAAATGGATACGATGCATGTGTCATGCGGGCGCGCGCCGACCCGGCTGCCCCCGCGCCGGCGCCGGCGCCCGAGCCGGGCTCGAGCGACGCCGAGCCGGGCTCGAGCGACGCCGAGCCCGGGCTGGCGCCGGCGCCCGACCCCGCGGCGGCGGCGGCTGCAGCGGCGGCGGCGCCGCCGTCGCGCGACCCGCTGCCGCCCTGGCGCCGGCCCGCCCGGCCCGGCGCCGCCGACCGCCGCGCGTTCAAGGCCGACGACCGCGCGCGCGCGCAGGCCGCGCTCGCCGCCGGCGGCGCGGTCCTCGACGCCGCGTTTGACCCCGCCCGGCCGGCCGCGCCGGCGGCCGTGGCGGCGCTGGGGCGCACGCTGGCGTGGGGCTGGGACCCCGGCCTCGGCGACATCGCCGCGTGCCGGGCGCTGTCGCACCCTGCCTGCGGCTGCACGCGCCGCGGGCACCGCACCGCCGCGCAGCACCGCTGCCCCGCCGCGCACGACGCGCGGGGCGGCGCCGACGTGGTGACGCTCTCAATGCGGGGGTATCGGGACGCATCAGCATTCAATAACCGCACACGCAACCAAGAAACCCGGGTGCGCGGGGCGGAGGGGGCCGGGGGCGGGGGCACGTCGGACGTTTGCGCGCGCGCAGGAGGGCCTGGCCACGCGCGCGCCGCGGCTCTGCGGCAGCTTCCTGGCCGCCGCCGACGCGGCGGGCGCGCGCGTGGGCCTGTTTGACCGTGCATTTTGTGTTTACGGCTGCATGCATGCGTGTGCGTGGGAGTTTCGGGTGCACATGCTGAACGACAAGGAGATGCACCGGTTTTTTAGCGCATTCGCAACTTTGACACGTGCACCAACACGACCTTTCATACGGTGCGCGGGCGCTGGACGCCCTTCTTCAGGCAGGGGCGCGGGCGCCTGGGATACCTGCGGCGCCGCGTCGAGCACCGCGCGCGCGCGCCGGCGGCCGTGCTGTTTGTCGGGAGCGCGTCCGCCGGGCGGGGGTCGATCATCGCGCGCCCCCAGGACGCGCCGGTCAAGACGCTCGTCAGGTTTGGCGAGCGCCATGGGTATTGTGTTTGCATGATTGTGAATAAGTGCTGGACCTCCCAGGTCCACCACGCCTGCATGGCGGCCACCACCAACGCCGCGCCCGGCATGAATAAGCGCGACGGCTTCAAGGTGCGGCAGTGCTACGGCACCTGCCGCACCGACGCCGTGCCGCCGCGGCCGCTGCTGTTCAATCGCGACGTAAACGCGGCGGCCAACATTGCCGCGCTGGGCCTGGCGCAGACGTTTGTGAACGCCGACCGCCAGCGCCTGCTGGCGGCCGGCTTCACCGAGGCGCAGGTCGGCCTGGCCAGCACGACCGCCGGCGCGGCGGCGACGCGCGCGGTGCGCGCGGCCGCGCGCGCCACGCGCGGGCGTGACCGCGGCGGGTGCGGCCGCGGCGGCGGGCGGGGCCGGGGCGGCGGCCGGCACGGGCGTGGCGGGCGCGGGCGGGGCGGCGGGGGCGAGCTCACGCCGCCCCAGTCTGACGGCGACGATATGGATTGGGAGCCAGGGGCGGGCTGAAGTTGAGTTTGAGGTCCCGAGGTCGGAGGTCCGAGGTCCCAGCCGTCGCCGCCGCCGGGGCGCGCGCCCCGGCGGCGGCCGGTGCCCGGTCGCGGCGGGTGCCGGGCTTAAATGGGTTTGAGCGGCGCCTGCGTCCGAGTTGCTCAGGACCTGCCTGCGCGTCTGCTCATGTGTGGTGTGTGTGCGGCCGATGACCGTGTGCACAGCAGCACGCTGCGCCCTCGCGGGGCGTCCCGCCGGGACGCCCGACGCGTCTGGGGGCAAGCGGCCCCGGGCGCCACACACGTGTGTGTGCGGCTAGTAATAAAGAACACCAGCAGGCCACCTGAACAAGGTGTGCTGGCCGCGCCCCGGTTTTGTCGTGCTGCTGTTGGAGCCTGCCTGCTGGTGGCGGCCGCGCCTCGCGCGGCCGTTCAGAAGTCGCGCGCTCCTAGTGCGTTGCGGTGCCCGGTGCAGGGCTGCCCAGCGGGCCCCGGGGGCAGCTACGCCTTCGGTTGTGTAGCACGTCCAAACCACCGTCAGCCTGCCCGCCGCAGCGTCGTGGGCCGCGCAGCGCGCTGGCGCGGCCGCAGAGAGAGCGTGCGCTCGCGCCCGACCCGCGCCGCGCGGCGGGACAGAGGCGCGCGCGCGCCGCCGTCGGCACTCCGCGCCCGGGGTGCGCGGCCTCGGGCCAGCGAGAGAGGATGACCCTCTGCGCTGCGTGGTGTTGAGGACCAGCGACAGGGCGAGCTGCCTCCTTCTTCGTGCGGTGACGGCGACGACCGCGCGAGGGCCGCCGGCCAGCACCCGCAGCACGGGCCAGCGCCGCGTTCAGCCCTCCACGCAGCAGCCCGGCTCAGCTCGCCGCGGCCCCCCTTCCACAGGCCGCGCGCCCTCCAGCGACGCCAGCGCCGCCGGCAGCGACGCCGTGAGCTGCGGGTCCGGCGGCGCGGGCCCTGCGCCGACCGCGGCGGCGGCGGTGAGCGCCGGCGGGCTGCGGCAGAGGCGCCCGCGGCCGCGCGCCGGCGGGGGCGCGCGCGCGGCCCGCGCGCACCGCCGAGCGCCGCCTGCAGCGCCGGCAGGCCCCTGACCAGGCTGTTAAGCTCGAGCCGCCGCAGCAGCGGCTCGACCTCGGCGGCGCAGAAGCCCGCCATGCGGCACGCGGCGAGGTCCAGCGCCGGCGCGGCCTCGGGCCTGCGCGGCGGGGCGGCCCCCGCCCGGGCGGCGGCGGGGTCTCGGGCCTGGCCGGCGCCGGCGGCGCGGCGCGCGGGGCGACGCGGGCCACCACGCCCGGGCGCGGGGTCCGGCGCCCACCTCAGGCGTGTCACCTCCAGCGCGCGCTCGGCGGCCGCCTGCTGCCCCCGCAGCTTGCGCGCGAGCGCCTCGCGCAGCTGGCCCGCCTCGAGCGCCCCGAACACGCCCGCCAGGCTGCCGCCGGCGGTGAGCAGCTCCGCGCCGGTCTTGGGCCCGACGCCGCGCACGCCCGGCACGTTGTCTGACGCGTCCCCGACCAGGGCCTTGTAGTCGGCGACGAGGTGCGCCGGCACGCCCCCGAGCCGCGCCTGCACGGCCGCCTCGTCCAGCAGCGCGCCCGCGGGCGCCCGCGCCTGCCCTCCGCGCCCCGCCGCCGGCCGCGACGCCGGCGCCGGCAGCAGCACCGCGACGCGCGCGGCGTCGTCGACCAGCTGCCGGCGGCGGCGGCGGCGGGACGCGCGTGAGTGGCGGCGCGGGCCCGGCGGGGGCCGTGCGCGCGCGCGCGTGCGCGCGTGCGCGTGCCGCTCGCCTGCCAGAGGTCAGAGTCGGACGAGAAGATGCGCACCTCCGCGCCCTGCGCGCTGCCCTGCGCCGCGAGGCCGGCGAGGACGTCGTCCGCCTCAAACCCCGGCACGCTCACCGTGGCCACGCGCATGTGCGCCAGCAGCGTGCGCAGGTTGCGCAGGTCAGGGGCAAAGCTCGGCGGCAACCGCGCGCGGGTGGCCTTGTAGGTCGGCAGCAGCTGCGCGCGGAACGCGCTGCCCCCGGGCGCGTCAAAGACGGCCACCAGCGCGTGCGGCCGCTCCTGCTCCGTGATCGCCAGGAGGCTGCGCGTGAAGCCAAACACGACCGACGTCGGTATGCCGTCGGCTGGGCGCGCGGCGCAGACCAGGGGGGAGGGCGCCGGCGTCTCAGCGCCGCGCCGCGCCACGCGCCCCGGGCGCGCGCTGGGCCCCCGCGTGCTGCGCCGCGCGCTGTGGGTGCCGCGCCGCGCGCCGTACCCGTTGACGGCGCGAGCGAGCGCTGGAGCGCGTAGAAGGCCCTGCAAGCAATGCTGTGGCCGTCGACCAGCAGCAGCCGCGGCGGCGAGCCCGCCGCCGGCACCGGCGACGCCGCCTTGGCCGCCGCGGCGCTCGCCGGTGGCGCCGCTTTGGCCGCCGCGGCGCTCGCCGGCGGCGCCGCCTTGGCCCCGGCTGCGCGGGCCCCTGCCGCTTTGGCCGCCGCGGCCCGCACGCCGCACAGCGCCCGCCCGCCCGCAGCACGCCCGCCGCCACGCAGCAGTGGAGCCCCGCCCCGCTCCGCAGCGGACCCCCGCAGCGAGGCCGTGAGCATGGCGAGCGCCCCACTCATGAAACGCAGCAGGGCGCCATCCGCGCCGCGCGCGGCCGCCGCCGCTGCTGCCGCGCTGCTGCTGCCGCGCTGCAGCTGTCGCCCCCGCCGGCGTTTGCTGCAGCGTTGGCTGGGGAAACAACTGCCGCGGAGCGACGGAGGATACGGGGGACGTTGGGCCGCGGGGAGCGCCCGGTGCGCGAGGTTTAACGGCGCAGCGCTCAAAACGCGCGCCGCCGCCGCGCCCGCTCCGGACAAGGGAAGCGGGGGTCAAGCGCACGACGGGATTTGCGGCACCACGCTGCTGAGGGCCAGGCCCCTTGCCGTGCGGCGCCGCGCTGCGCGTGAGCACGGTCGACCGCAGACCGGGGCGTGGGGGGTCAGCCCTTGATCGTGTACTTCTCGCCGTAGTCGGCGGTGGGGTCGAATATCTCCCACCGGCTCGCGGGGAAGATGTGCTTGTTGCGCTCGTACCAGTGCCGCTCCACGACCTGCCGGCGGGCGGGGCGCGTCGGCGCGCCGCCGCCGCCGCCGCCGCCGCCGCCGCCGCCGCCGCCGCCGCGCGCCGCCGCCGCCGCGCAGCAGGCGCGCGCGCCGCCGCGGCGCACCTTGCCCGCGTGCACGTCCTGGCTCTCCACGCTCGCGTCGCCGAGCATGCGGATGTCGTCCTTGACGCCAAAGTCGAACAGCGGCCCCGACTTGCCGCGCGCTTTGTTGACGATGAGCTCGTAGAAGGAGTGGTGGTGCGGGAGGATCAGGTCCTCCTGGCCCGCGGCGCGCGCGGGTACGCGCGTGGGCGGCGCGGGGGGCGCGCGTGGGCGGCGCGCGGCGCGCGGCGCGCAGCCGCCCGCATTCCCGCCCGCGCCCGCGCCCCGCGCCCGTGCGCCCTCTCCCGCCGCCCCGCCGCCCGCCCCCCCCCCCCCCCCCCGCCGCACCTTGATGTACATCATGTTGTCCACGCTCACCGCGCGCAGCTCGCGGAACGACGGCGCGAGTTGCTCCCGCACCGCCTTGAGGAAGCCGCCGATGGTGTCGCCCTTGCGCACCGTCACCTGCACCCGCGGCGGGGCACGGCGCGGCGCGGCCGGGCGGGGCGCTCGGACCCTCGCGCGCGCCCGCCGCGCCCGCGCGCGCACGCCTGCCGCGCCGCGCCCGCGCCCGCACCTTGCGGCGGTGGCCGCTGCCGTCCCAGTAGCTGTACACGATCTCCAGCGGCTCGTTCTTGATTGCCTCCTGCTGCGCGGCAAACTCCTGCGGCGTGGTGCGCGCGTCGGCGGCCCACGCCCGCGGCGGGCGGCGCCGCCGCCGGCGCTGTGCACGCCCGCCGCGCCGCGCGCACCCGCTTGAGCTGCAGCCGCAGCTCCTCCTCCTGCAGCTCGCGGTCCCTGTCCGGCAGGAAGGTCGTCTGCACGCTCGGGTCCTTGCCCAGCTTGCTGAACCGCGGCCGCTTCGGCGCGGCGCCTGCTGCCGCTGCAGCCGCCGCCTCGCCCGCGCCGGCGGCCTCGTCGCCGCTGCCGCTGGCTTGCCGCTTGGCCGCCGCTGCGGCGTCCGGCTGCTGCGCCTGCTCCTGCTGCGCCTGCTGCGCCGGCGCCGGCTCGGCCTCCTCCTCCTCCTCCTGCGCGGCGGCGCCCGGGCGCGCGGGGCCGCCGGCGTGAGGCCGCGCCGTGCGCCCGCGCAGCCAGCCCCGCAGCCGCCTGCTGGTCCGGCCGCCCCCCCGACTGCGCAGCCGGGGGCTGCGGTGCCGCCGCCTGCGCAGCGGCGGCAGCAGCGCGGCGGCAGCGGCGGCAGCAGCAGCAGCGCGGCGGCAGCAGCGGCGGCCCGGGCGCACGTCGGCCGCGAACGACAGCTTGTTCTTGGCCTTCTTCGCCGCCTTCTCCTTGCGCCGCCGGTCCTTCTCCGCGAGGGCCGCGGCCTCGGCCGCCGCGCGGTCGCGAGCCTCGTCGTCCTCGGCGCTCGCGATGGTGGCGCGCTTCTCCAAGAACTGCTGGCGCGTCACGAGCCCCACGGTGTCGTTCTTGAACGCCGCCTCATAGGCCTCGCTCTTGGAGGACCCAAACTGCCGCAGCCCGGCCGCCTCGTTGCGCTTCTTGTCGGATGCGTCCTCGAACTTTTTGCGCTGCTCCTCGCGCTGCTTGTCGAGCTTGCGGATGCGCGCCGCGTCGTCAGCCGTCCCCACATAACCGTTGGCGTACATGGCGCTGCCCCCCCGAGCGCGGCGGCGCCGCGGCGGCGGAGCGGCGGCCGCTGCAGCAGCAGCGGCGTGGCGCGCGCGCGATTGGGTGCGCGGTGGCCGTGCGTGGCGGGCCCGGGGTGTGGTGGTCGGGGGAGCAGCCGCTGTGCGACCGCACGGGGGGCGCATGCGCCAAAGGGAGGCGCGCGGGCGGCGCCGCTGTCGCGAGGGCTTTGCCGGCGCGCTTCTGCGCGGCGCGCGTCGTGCCGTTGCCCTCAGCTCAGCACGCCAGCGCCATGCCCGTCAGGCGGCCCACACAATCACACACAACAAGTGCTCGCCGCGCACCCGGCGACGCCGGACGCGCCGACAGCAGCAGCAGCAGGGGAGCAGCAACGGCAGCGACGCCCCCGCGCGTGATGCCTGCGTGAGGCCTGCGCCAGCCTCCGGCATGGCGGCCCAGGCGGCGCGGGGCCGGGCGGGCCCGGCGTGCCGCTGCCTGCCCCCCGAGCACTCCGCCCAGCGCGCGACGTGAGCTGCGCGGCCGCTCAGGGCGTGGCGGGGGCGTAATTGAACGCGCACGACGCGGCGCCGCGCGGCATGGGGCGCCCAGCGGCGCGGCGCGGCGCGGCGCCTACCACCGCCGACCGCGCCGCCCCCGCGCCGCCTGATCCGCGCCGCCCGCCGCCCGCAGCGCGCCGCGTGTCGTGCGGCCCGTTGCTGCGGCGCCGCAGGGAGGCGGGTTCGCGGACCTGGCCATCCAGGTGCGCCGGCGCAGCAGCAGCAGCGCGCTGCGTGGTAGGCTGCCGCTGCCGCCCGGGAGCGCGCCCAGAACAGCGGCTGTTCCCCGCCGCCGCCGTGCTCGCAGGCGCTCGTGCAGACGGGCCAGGTGCACGGGGCCGCGGCGGTGGGCCTGCTGCTGGCCGACCCGCAGCAGGCCCTGGCGGCGCCGCCGTCGCAGGCGCAGCAGCCCGAGCAGCAGCAGCAGCCTTGGGCGCAGCAGCTGCGGCCGCGCCCCGTGTACGCGCGCGGCGAGGTGGAGCGCGTCGCGGCGGCGCTGCGGCGCTGCGGCAGCGTGGACGAGCTCGCCGCCGTGCTGCAGCCGCGGCTGCGCGAGCTGCCGCCGAGCTGCCTGGCGGTGGCCATGCAGCAGCTGCTGGCGCTGCAGCAGGCGCGCCCGGCGCGGGAGCGGGCGCGCGCTGGCGACCTGCAGCGGGCGCTCGCGGAGCAGCTCGCGGGCGCGCTCGCGGCGCGGCTGCCCGCGGCGTCGGCGCACGCGCTCGCAGCCTTCCTGGCGGCGGCGGCGGCGGCGCGCGTGGCGCTGCCGCCGGCGGTGCTGGAGCGCCTCGCGTCCGACCTGGTGCACCGCGCGCTGCACCAGGCGTGCCAGCAGCACCGACAGGTGCACGAGCAGCAGCAGCAGCAGGCGCAGCAGCAGCCGCAGGTGCAGCAGCAGCAGGCGCAGGCGCAGGCGCCGCCACACGTCGTGGCGCGGTCGGCGTGGGCGCTGGCGAGGCTGCAGGTGCGGCAGCGCGGCGTCTGGGCAGAGCTCGCCAGCGTCGCCGGCGAGCAGCTGGAGCAGCTGGGCCCGCAGGACTGCGTGCTGCTGGCGTGGGCGCTCGCGACGGCGCGGGCGCAGGAGCCGGGGCTGCTCCACGCGGTGCTGCAGCGCGTGCGGGGCGCCGCCGGCGCGCTGCCGCCCGACAGCGTCGCCTGCCTGCTGTGGGCGGCGGGGCGCGCGGGGCACTACCACCACGCCGC
Source organism: Scenedesmus sp. PABB004 (assembly GCA_014905635.1). Taxonomy (NCBI): domain Eukaryota; kingdom Viridiplantae; phylum Chlorophyta; class Chlorophyceae; order Sphaeropleales; family Scenedesmaceae; genus Scenedesmus; species Scenedesmus sp. PABB004. Next base: position 2,092,544 of record CM026547.1, on the reverse strand, counting down.
GGTGTCGGACCTGTGCGGGGCGGCCACGCGGCGCATGGAGCGCTTCAGCCCGCGCGCGCTCGCGCGCCTGCTGTGGGGCGCCGCGCGGCTGCGGCACTACGACGCGCGGCTGCTGAGCGCGCTGCGCGTGCGCGCGCTCGCGAGCATGTCCGAGTTTGAGCCCCACAGCCTGTCGGTGCTGCTGTGGGGCCTGGCCAGCCTCGGCGTGCGCGACGCCGCCCTGGCGGCGGCCGCGGGGCGGCACGCCGCGCGCGTCGCGGGCGGGTTCACCATGCAGGGCGTGGCCAACACCGCCTGGGCGCTGGCCAAGCTGGGCCAGGCGGACGGCGGCGCCGGCGCAGCCTCCGGCGGCGAGGCGCGCGCCGCGATGGCGGCGCTGTGCGACGCCGCGGTGGGGCTGCTGCCGGGCGCCAAGCCGCAGGAGGTGTGCTCGCTGCTGTGGGCGTGCGCGGTGCAGCGGCACCGCCACGATGCGGCCCTCGACGCGGCGTGCGCGCGCCTGGTGGCGGTGGCAGACGGCGCCAGCCCGCGCGACCTCGCGCAGGCGGCGTGGGCGCTCGAGGTGCTGCGCCACCGCCGCCGCGGCGCGCAGCAGGCGCTGCACCGCCGGGCGCTGCGCACGCTGCACCTGTTTGGCCCGCAGTCGCTCAGCAACTGGGCGTGGGCGGCCGCGTCAGCGGGCGGCGAGCTGCCGCCGGGGCTGCCCGCCGCGGCCGCGGCGCAGTTCCAGGCGGTGCTGCCGCAGCTCAGCCCGCAGGGCGTGGCCACCACGCTCTGGGCGCTCGGGCGCATGGGCCGCGTGCCGTGCGGCGTGCTGCGCGCCGCCAGCCCCGCCATACTGGCCAACCTGGGGACCTACAACGCGCAGGACGTGTGCGGCGTCGCGCTCGTGGCCGCCAAGGCGCGCTTCCGCGAGCCCGGCCTGCTCGCGGGCCTCGCCGGCGCGGCGACGAGCGCAGCGGTCGCCACGCTCGCGCTGCGGGGCGGTGGCGGCGCCGGCGCCGGCGGCCCGCCGCCCGCCGCGCGCGGGCCGGCGCCGTGGCTGGGCGGCGCGGCGGCGGCCGGCGGCAGCAGCCGGCCGCAGGCGCCCGCGTCGGCCCTCCACGGCGCGGCGCTGCGCGCGCTGCGGCCCAAGCAGCTCACGCCCCAGGGCGTGTGCAACCTGGCGTACGCGTTCGCGGGGCTGGGCTGGCACGACCCGCAGCTCATGGCCGCCCTGCGCGACGCAGCGGCGCCGCTGCTGCGCGACGGCGAGCTCGCGCCGGCGCACATCGCGGGGCTGCTGCAGAGCTTTGCGCTGCTGCGCGAGGACTGCGGGCCGAGCCTGGACGCGCTGCAGGCTGCCAGCGTGCTGGGCCAGCACCCCGCGCGTGCGCGCCGGCGCGGCGACGGCGGCGCGCGCGCGGCGCCGAGCGCCGAGCGCGAGGCGGGCGCCGCCGCAGCCGCCGCGCCGGCCGGCGAGCGGCAGGCGGCGCGCTGGGCGCGCCAGCTGCGCGCCTGGCCCGCCGACGCGCTCGCGCTGCTGGCGTGGGCCGCCGTCGCCGGCGGCGCGCACTGCACGCACGGACCGTTCCTGGCGGCGGTGCTGCGCGCGCTGCAGGGCGCGGGCGCGGCGCGCCTGGGCGCGGCGCGGCGCGTGCAGCTGCACCACGCGCTCACGCTGCTCGCGACCGACTGGGGCGTCGTGGCCTGGGGCGCGCACGCCGGCCTGGGCGGCGACGGCGGCGACGACTGCGGCGACTGCGACGCCGCCGCCGCCGACTCCGCCGACGTCGCCGACGCAGCCGCCGGTGCCGACGCCGGCGCGCGCGAGCACGCCGGCGCGGCGCGGCGCCCGCCCGCGGGCGTGCCGCCCGGCGAGGCCGCGGCGCTGCTGCGCGGCAAGCTGGCGCGGCAGTGCGCCGCCGCCTGGGAGCACGCCGAGGCGGCCGCCACGCTGAGCGAGGCCGAGCAGCAGGCGGCCTCCGCGCTCGCGGGCATGGGCCTGCGCCCGCTCGTGCAGCGCTGGCTCGCGCCGTGCGCCGGCGGCGGCGGCGGCGGCCTGCGCGTGCGCGTCGGCGTGCCGGGCGCCGCGCTGGGCGCGGGCGCGCCGCCCGTCGCGGTCGCGCTGCTGCCGGCCGCAGCGGTGAGCGCGAGCTGGCCGCCGCGCGCGCTCGGCCGCACCGCGCTGGAGCACGCCGCGCTGGAGGCGGCCGGCTGGCGCGTCGCGGCGCTGGCGGTCGACGAGTGGGACGCGCTGGGCGGGGACCGCGCCGCGCAGCGCGCGCGCCTCGCCGCACTCCTCGGCCTCGACGGCCGCGGCGCGTGATCGGCGCCGCGCGCGCCGGGCGGGGTGCTGCTGTAAACTGCCGTGCGCACGTGCCGGGCTGGTGCCTGGGGCGGCGGGCCGGCGCGCGCCGGCGGCGGCGGGCGCAGACTTTGCCGCGCGCTGCCGCGGCGCCGCCGCAGCGCCCGTCCGGGCGCGACGCAGCCCGCCGCACCGTGGGCGCTCACCGGCTCGGCGCGCGCGCAGCGCCATGGAGGCAGCGCGGCGGGCGCGGGTTGGACGCGCGTTCATTCATCGGTCGCTCGCGATGCTTCCAGCCGCCCCCAGCCCCGCGCCCGCACACGCGCCGCTCGCCCGCACGTCGCCGCGACCCAACGCGCCGCCTGTGGCCCCGCAATTTGCGCCCGGCCGTCCGGCGCCCACCACCTGCGTGTCCAGGGGCGGCGCGATGCAGCTGACCGCGGGACGGGCGCAGCTGGCGGCGAGGCCGCCGCCCAGCAGCAGGCGGGCCGCCCGCGCGCCGCCCGTGCGCGCGCTGCAGCAGCTCGCGCCGCGCGTCCAGCGGCGGGCGGTGCAATTGCGGGCCGCAGAGGTGCGGCGCGGGGGCGCCCGGCGCACGGGGCGCGCCGCCCGCCAGCGCGCGCCGCGGCGCGCCGCCGCCCCGGCAGCGACGGGCGCCGCTGCCGCTGCCGCCGGCGCGCGGGCATGCATGCGACGCCCGCCGCCCGCGCGCCGCGGCGCCGCCCGCAGGAGCCGGCGGCGGCCACAGCAGAGGCTGAGGCCGAGGCCGCGGCCGAGGTGGAGAGGTGCGCGCGCGGCGGCGGCGCCGGCGGTGGCAACCGGGCGCACGGGCGGGCGCCGCGCCGCGCCGCGCCGACCGCCACGCCGCCGGCCTCGCAGCAACGGCGCCGTGGGCGACGACGCGGCGTCGGCGATGTCGCCGCTGGACCGGGCGCGGCAGGCGCTCGAGGCGGAGGTCATCGACAGGTCGCTCATGGTGCGGCCGCGCACCAGACCGCGCCGCGCACCAGACCGCGCTGCGCCGGCCGCTGCCCCGCCGCGGCGGCGCCGCCGAGCGCCGGCCCGCGCGCCGCGCCGCGCCGCGCCGCGCAGGAGGAGCTGCTTGCCGAGCTCGAGGGCCAGGAGTTTGACCTGCGCGACCAGCTCGCCGCGTCGGCGGGCGCGGTGGCCAAGGCGGAGGCGCTGGAGGGCAGCCTCGCGTCGAGCAAGGACCAGCTGCTGCGCCTGACCGCGGACTTTGAAAACTTCAGGAAGCGCACCGCGACGGAGAAGGACGAGCTCACCTCGCGCGCCAAGGGCGACGTCGTGGCGGGCATCCTGCCGCTCGTGGACGCGTTTGAGCTCGCGCGCACGCAGGTCAAGCCCGAGACGGAGGGCGAGGAGAAGATCAACAACAGCTACCAGGCGCGGCGGCGCCGGCGGCGGCGGCACGCGGCGGCGGCGCCGCACGGCGCTGGAGGGGCGGGGGCCGCGCGCGCGTGCGGGGGCGCCTGAGCCGTGCCGCCCCTCGCCGCCGCGCTGCCGCGCCGCCGCCGCCGCCGCGGCCGTGTGCGCGCGCAGGGGCTGTACAAGCAGATGGTCGACTTCCTGAAGGGCCTCGGCGTGGACGCGGTCGACACCGTGGGCGCGCCGTTTGACCCGGAGCTGCACGAGGCGATCATGCGCGAGCCGAGCGACGACGTGCCGGACGGCACGGTGCTGCTGGAGTTCCGCAAGGGCTTCCGCATGGGCGACCGCCTGCTGCGCCCCGCGATGGTCAAGGTCTCCTTCAGCGAGGCGCCCGCGCCCGCGGCGGAGAGCGCGGAGACCGACTCGGAGCCGAACAGCATTGAGGAGGAGGCGTGAGGAGTGGACGGCGAGTGGACGGCGCGGCGGCGGCGGCGGCGGCGCGGGGCTCGCGGCGCCGTGGGGCCGTGCAGCGCCGCTGGCTCTTCCGTCGGCGGCCGGCGGCCGGCTTGTTGCGGGGCGCAAGCAGCGTGCGAGGGGGCTGGTAAGCGTCGCCTGCATCGTGGCGTCTGCATCAGCGGCCGTCGGCAGCGGGCTGCGGCGGTCAGCCGCGTCGCTGTAGCCGGCCGAGCACACGGCGGCGCGCCGGCCGCGCCCCCCGCACACTCCGCACCTCGCGCTCCGCACTCCTGCGCGCAGCGAGCCCCGGCCACAGCGGCAGGCGGGCCTGGTCGCGTGCAGTCCTGCCCAGCCAGCCCGCAAAATCCCAGGCCCCGCGCGCACGGCCCTGCAGGAGCTCGTGTGAGCTCCTCGGCGACGCCGGCGAGGCGCGCGGCGGTGCGCGGGCGAGAGGCGGCGAGCCGGCGCCAGTCCGCTGCTCGCGCGCGCCGCGCCGCCGGCGCAACGGCGGTCGCCAGCCCGCGCCCGCAGCTCCACGCCCCTGGCAGCGGGCGTCTGACCTCCACACGCGCTGCCCGCCCTCCTGCCGCCGCGCCGCAGCGCGGAACAGCGGCGGCGCGCGGGGCGCGGCGTCGCGGTGCTGGCAGCCATGGACGCGGACGCGCAGCGGCACGCGCGCGTGCGGCGGCCCGACCCCAGCGTCAAGGGCTTGCGCAGCGGCTTCGGCTCCCAGGTCCGCTCCAGCTCGCCGAGCAACCCGTCGTTTGGCTTCGGCACGTCCGTGCGCGACGCGGGGCTGCGGCAGTACATCAGCCCCGAGCACGCGCGCGCCGCGGGCGGCAACAACTCACAGGGCCCCGTGTACAAGATCTACGTGCGCGCGCCGCCGGGCTGCGCGGACGCGCGCCGCGCGCGGGCGCGCCGCGCACAGCGTGCGCAGCCGCCCACCCGCCGCCCGCGCGCGCCGCGCAGTCGTCCATGGGCCCGCAGCCGGACTCGACGGTGCCCAACCAGGGCACGATGACGTTTGGCTCCGCGCAGCGCCTGCCCAAGCCGGGCAAGAGCGGCGTGCCCGGCCCGGGTGCGCGGCGCGCCGCAGCCAGCGCGCTGCGCCAGCCGCGGCGGGCGCGTGGGCTGGCCGCCGCCGCCCCCTGCCTTGCGGGCGCGCCGACGCGCGCCGCGCCCCGCGCGCCGCGCCCCGCGCGCCGCGCCGGCGCAGGGCACTACAAGGCGTCGCCCGCGCTGGGCGAGCAGTCGGAGAGCAAGCGGTCGAGCGCGTCGCGCGCCGTGTTTGGCACCGCCACGCGCGACGGGCAGGCCAAGGTCTACCTCGACGCGGAGCTGATGAAGACGTACTACGGCAAGGAGAGCGCGCCGCCGGGGAGCTACAACGTCCCCGGCGCGATGGGCCGGCAGGTCGCGAGCACCAAGGCCTCTGCGCCGGGCATACGCATTGGCACCAGCCTGCGCAGCCTCGACTACAAGGCGCGCCCGCCGGGCTGAGCCCCACACCGCGCACCCCGCGCGGGGCCGGGCTGGGCTGCGCGCCGCCGCTGCGCGCTCATGCCGCGCGCCGCCGCAGGTGATGCGCGCGGGCGACATGCCCGGCGCGGGCGCGTACGCGACCTGCCCCGGCGTGGGCAAGCAGCCGCTGAGCAACAAGAAGACCCTGCCGGCGCACTCGTTTGGAAAGAGCACGCGCGACGCGAGCAAGAAGGCGCGCCTTGCTCTGCGCGCCGCGCTCGCTCGGCAGGGCCCCGCGCGCCGCCGCCGCGCCGGCTGACCGCGCCACACTCGCTGCGCCGCCGCGCCGCGTGTCCGCTGGCCCCGCGCGCAGACGTTTATCAGCAAGGAGCACGAGAAGCAGGCGTTCGGCATGACCAGCCCCGGCCCCGGCACGGCAAAGCCCTACACCGCCAGCGGCGCGCAGCAGCTCTCGACCAAGGCCACCAACCCCACCTGGGGCTTCGGCACCTCCAAGGCGCGCGCGCGGCGCCCCGCCGCGTGCTGTGCGCAGCCGGCTGGCGGCCTGCGCGCGGCGCCGCTCACCCGCCCCGCCGCGCCGCGCGGCGCGCCGCGCAGCGCCTCAAGGAGTATGCCAACGAGGCGCCCGGCCCCGGCACCTACTACGCCTGAGCCCCGCGGCGCGGCGGCGTGCGGGCGGGCGGAGCGGCAGACGCGCGCGGCTCTGCGGCAGGGGGCGCCGGGTGGGGCGGGCGGGCAGGCAGGAGGGGCGCCGCGCAACCGGGCGAGGTTGCCTCGCTTACAGCCTGTGCAACGCGCGCCGCGGCCAGCCCACGAACAGCCGCGCCGCCGTCAGAGAGTGGTCTAAACACAAAAGCTCGCCCCACGCCATGCACAGCCCCGCCCGCTGGCGCCCCGCCGGACGCCCGCTGGCCGGCCAGCTAGTGGTGGCGGCCGTCCGCCGCGGGCGCGAGCGCGGGCCGGCGCGCGCGGCCCGACCGGTCGTGCCGGTCCCCGCCCGCCGCGTCGCCGCCGCCACCGTGCGCGGCGCCGCCGCCCGGCGCGCTGGGCGCGCCGAGCTTGGCCATGAGGTCGCGTGTGAGCTGGTCAATGTCGGCCACGCCTGCCGCGCCCGCCGCCGCGACCTGCGCGACCAGGGCCTTCATTTGCTCCTCCGACAGCCCCCCGCCGGGCGGCGCCGCCGCGGGGCGGCGGTTGGGGTGCAGGAAGGGGTGGTCCAGCAGCTCCTGCGCGACGAGGCGCGCGCGGCGCGGCGTGGCGCGGCGTGGCAGGCGGGTCGGTCGGTGCGGCGCCGCCGCGAGGCCCCCCCCCCCCCGGCGCCGCGTGCCGCGCGCAGCGCGGCACGCGCCTGCAGCGTGATGCGTGTCTTTGGGTCGCGGTCGAGGCAGCGCCGCATGACGTCGGCGAGGTCGGCGTTGGCGAGCGGCGGGTAGGCCACGGCGTGCCCCGGCGAGCAGATCGCGTGCATCTTGGGCAGGAAGGGCAGCTCAGCAAACGGCGTGCTGCGCGGCACGGCGCGCCGCGACGGCGGCGGCGGGGGCAAGGGCGGGCGCGGGGGCGGGGGCGAGGGCGGCGGCGGGGGCAGGGGCGGGGCGGGCGTCGGGGCGCAGAGGCTGGCAGCGGCGAGCCCTCGGCCGCCCGGCCTGGCCCGGCCCGGGCCACCCCGCCCTGCTCCTGCCCCCCCCCCCTGGGGCCGCGCACCGTCCGTAGACCATCTGGTAGAGGATGCAGCCGAGCGACCACACGTCGCTGGGCCGGCCCACGCGCATCGCGGGGCCGCCCAGGATGTTGGTGCTGCCGCCGAGGATGGCCTCGGGGGACATGTAGTTCAGCGTCCCCACCTGCGCGCACGCGCGCGCGCCGGCGGCGGACGCAGCGCCATCACGGCAGGGGGCGGGCGGCGGCGGGCGCGGCGGGGCGCGCCGGCGCGCACGCGCAGCGCGGGCGCGGGCCCGTGCGCGCGGGCCGCGCCTGCGACTCGCGCGCGATGCTGGTGGTGTCGCCGCTGATGGCCTTGGCGATGCCAAAGTCGATGAGCTTCAGCTGCCCCTCCACGAGCAGGAAGTTGGCGGGCTTGAGGTCGCTGTGCACGATGCGCTGCTCGTGCACGCCCGCGACAGCCTGGCAGCAGCAGCGACAGCGCGCGGCCGGGTCGGCGGGCGGGCCGGCCGGCCGGGAGCGCGCGCGCGCAGCCCCCGCCCGTGGCGCCGCCACGCCCGGGCGCGCCCGGCCGCACGACGGGTCCCCCTCTCCCTTGCAGCCCCCACCCCGCCCACCTGCAGCATCTGCTGCCAATAGAGGCGGATGAAGTTTTCGTCCAGCGCCTCGCTCAGCAGCGCGCCCGCCGCGCCCGGCGCGCCGCCGCCGCCCGCGGCGGCGGCGCGGCGCGGCGCGTCGTGCTTTGCGAGGAGTCGCGCGAGGTCAATCTCCCCGTACTCCTGGACCATGTAGATGAGGCCCTCCTCGGGGAACACCTGGGCACCCCGACACGGGGGGTAGGAGACGAGGGGGGAGGGCGTGAGGGGGCGAGGGGCGGCGGGCACGAGACAGGCGCGGCGGGCATGAGAGAGGCACGGGGGGCGCGGGGACGCGGTTGCGGCGGCGCGCCTGGCTGTCGACGAGCTGGATGATGTTTGGCTTGTTGCGCAGGCAGGTGAGGAGGTTGATCTCGTCGATGAAGCCGCTCGCCGCCTCGGCGTCGCGGCCGGCGAGGCGGATGCGCTTGAGCGCGTAGATCTTGCAGCCCGGGCCCATCACCTGCGCGGCCCGGACGGTGGCGGTCGTCGGTCAACGGGCAGGGCGGGGCGGGCTGCCGAGCTGCCGCCACGCCACGCCCCCTGGCGCCGCGGGCGAACCCGGGGCGCGCGCACCTTGAAGACCTTGCTGCTGCCGCCGCGGCCGACGCACTCGAGCTTGGTGTAGCGCACGCCCTGCACGTACACCGTCTGCGCGTCCTCGCGCGGCCGCAGCTGCCGCACGCCCGCCTGCGCCGGCGGCGCCTGCGCCGGCGCCTGCTCGGGCTGGCCGCGCTGCGCCTGCGCCGGCGCCTGCTCGGGCTGGCCGCGCTGCGGCTGCGGCGGGGCCGGGGCGGGCTGGTGGTGCGGCTGCGGCGCCTGCTGCTGCGGCGGCGCCCGCGCCACGCCGGGCTGCTGGCCCGTCTCCACCGCGGCCGGCGGCGCTGCCTGCTGCTGCTTGGCAGGCGCCCCGCTCCCGTGCGGGCGGGCGTGCTGCGCCGCGGCGCCGGCGTGCCCCTGCGCCTGCAGCGGCCTGCGGCGGCGTGGGCGCGGGGCGCGCGGTGAGGGCACTCCGCTGGCCAGCGGCAGCCCAGCGCGCACGCGCAGCCGGCCGACCCCCAACCCACCTGAGCGGCTCCCTGGCGCCGGGCGCGGCGCCGGCGCCGGCAGCGGCTGCGTTGCTGGCCGGCCGGTGCGCCGGCGGCTGCGCCGGCGGCTGCTGCCGTGCCTGCTCCGCGCGCTGGGCGCCGCCGTTGTGCTGGCCGCGCGCCGCCGCCTCAGACAGCACGACCGTGGGCATTGTCTGCTCCTCCTCGCCCTCGCCCTCACCCTCGCGCGGCGCCGCCCCGGTGGGCTGCTGCTGCGCGCGGGGCGGCGCCCCGCCCTGCCGCGCCGCGCCGGCGCTGCCGGTGCCGCCGCCAAACGGGGCAAACTCGGGCGTGCTCTCCAGCGAGCTCGGCAGCTGCCCCTCCGCGGGCGGCGTCCAGTCGCCGCTCGGCTCGCGCCAGGCGGGCCGCTGCCTGGGCGCGCCCTGCGGCGTGCCCCGGTCGGGCGCGAGGCGCGCGGCGAGCTTGCTGCTGACCAGCGGCACGCTGTCGCCATCGGACGACTCCTCGGCGCCTGCGGCCGGCGCGGCGGCGTGCGCCGCGCCGCCGCGCGCCAGCTCCTCCGGCCGCGCCCGGACCTGCTGGCCGTCCTTGCAGGTCGCCGTGAGCTTGGGAGAGGTCTTGGGGCTGGGCGTGCCGCCCTGCCCCGCGCGGCGCTTGCGGCCGAGCGCGCCGTCGTCTGCCGCGTCGCCCGCAGCCACGGCGGCCGGCGGCGCGGCCCCTGCCTGGCCGTCAGGCTGCGCGCCCGCAGGCGCAGCGCGCGCGGCCGGCGGCGGCATGCTGCTCGCGGGCGCGCCGCCGGCCGCAGCCCCCGGCTCGGCGGGCGCCGCGGCGGCGTCCGAGGCGCCGCCCACGCGAAGCGCGCGCGACTTGAAGCCTGCGGCGGCGTGCGGGCGGGGCGCGGCTCGGCGCCAGCACTGCACGGCGGCGGGGCCCGCGCTGCAGCAGGCCGCCACGCAGGCGGCAGCGGCGGCGGCACCCACCAAAGCGCTTCAGGCCGAGCGTCGCTGTGTTGGAGCCAAGCCCCGCGCCCGGCGTCAGGCTGCTCCCGCTCAGCGGTGCGGTGCTGGGCTTGGCGGCACTCGCTGCGGCGGCAGGCGGGCAGGGGCTCAGGCCGGCGCGCCGGGCGCAGCGGGCACATTGGCGCGGCGCGGCGCGGCGCGGCGCGGTGCGGGCCGCGCACCTTTGGAGGTCGGGCCCGCCGGCGGCGCGGCACCGGCGCGGCAGGTGATGGTGTCCTCCTCAGCGCCGCCCATGGCGGAGCTCTCGGTGGTGCTGCTCTTGTAGCTCGGCGCGCTGCCGGCAAAGGGCAGGTACGCGCCGTCGTGCACTGCGGCGGCGCGGCGCGGCGCGGCGCGGCAGCCAGGGGTGAGCCGCTGGCCGGCCGCGCGGCGGGGAGCGGCGGGCGAGCCGCTCGCCCCTGCTGGCGCGGGCCGCTGCACCGCGCGCGGGCGCACCCGAGGCGGAGGAGCGGCTGGACGTGCTGCTCGAGGACAGGCAGCCGCTGTGGCCCTCCCCCGAGCGCGCCACGGAGCGGCTGCTGGCCGCGCTCGCAGAGCCTGCGCCGGCGCAGCGTGGCGCGCTCGACCGCGACCGCCAGCGGGCCGCGCGCAGCAGTCCCGTGTCGGCAGCGTGCGCCGCGCTCACCTGCCGCGACCGCGGAGGCCGGCCGCCTGCCGTGCTCGTCGCGCCCGCCGCTGTGCACGTCGGCGGCAAACGTCACCGCCCGCCCCGCGTGCTCGTGCGCGGGGCCCGGCGCGGCCGCGCTGCCCTTCAGGCAGCTCGCCACGCCCGGCGGCCCCGCACGCGGCGCCGTCACGCCCAGGGGCCTCACGCCGGCGCCGCCCGTCGGTGCGGGCGTGCTCAGCGCGGCGGCGCCATGCTGCTGCTGCAGTTGGCGTGCCGCCATGCTGCTGGCGTCGATGGTGAGCGTCTCGGTGAACGCGCCGGCCGCCTTGAGGTCAAACGTGCCGCTCTGCATCTCGCCGCGCAGCTGCTCCAGCAGGCTGCGCGCGCGCGCGTGCGCGTGCGCCGGCCGCGGCGTCAGCGCCGGCTGCGGCCCGCGGCGTCCGCGCGCAGCGCGCGCCGCGTCCGCGCGCCGCGTCCGCGCGCCGCGCACCTCGCGGGCTGCGCGCCCGCCTTGATGCCACGCGCGAGGACGCCGAGCGCCCTGCTGATGTTGCCCGCCGCGTGCTCGAGCGAAGCCCACGCGTGGTAGAGCGCCGCGCTGTCGCCGCCGATGTGCTGGTTCTTCAGCGTCTTCAGCGTGTCCCGCGCGTCGTCGGGGCTGCGCGACCACTGCTGCCGCGCAAAGCCGAGCCAGAGCTGCAGGTACGCCTCCTTGTGCTGCGCCGTGCTGCTGCGCGGCACGAGCTGCGTGGCCCAGTAGTACATGTGGTACAGGCTGACGCGCCCGGGGTCGGCCGGCGGCGCGAGGCCGTGCTGCGTCGCGTTGCCGCACGCCTCCTCGTGCGCGAGCAGCGCGCGCCACGCCGCCGCCGACTGCGGCGCGCCCTTGACGCGCGCCACGAGCTCACGCCGCTCCGCGTCGCCCGGCTCGTGGGTGGCGATGTAGGCGTCCAGGTCCGCCAGCCACGACGACGCCGCGGCGGCGGCGCCGCTGCCGCTGCCGCTGCCGGCGCGCGCGCCCGCGCGCCCGGCGTCCGGCGTCTGCGCAGGCCGCAGGGGCGTGCGGCCCGTGAGCGCGGCGCGGCGTGCGGCGGGATCTGGGGCCGCCGGCGCGCGCACCTGGATCGGCGCCTGCATCGCGCGCAGTTCGAGCGCGCCGCTGTTGCTGCGCTCGCGCGGCGCCTCGCCCCGGTCGTCACTGCCGCGCTCAGCAGCCCTCTCGTAGCCGTAGGAGCGTGCCTCAGCCGCAGGCGCGCGCGGGGTGCATGCTGCGGGCCGCGCGCCGGCTCAGGGGCTTCTGTTGGGTCGCCGCTGCCCCTGCGTGTCGCGCCGGGCCGCCCGCGGCCCGGAGTGTGTCAGGGGCGCGACTGCGAGCGCGGGGTTCGGCGGGACGCAGCGACTGCGCCGCGGCGACAGCTCGATTCGCGCAGACCCTGGCCGCAGGTATCCCCCGAGACGCCCGCGCTCCAGCAGCCTCCAGCGCTCAATTCCGGGCGCCCGATCGCAGGCCCGAAACCCAGGCCGCCATGGCTGACCCGCGCGAGCCCGGCCTGGACGCGGAGGGCCTGGCGGATGCCGAGGAGGACCTCGCGGCAGAGGAGGGCGCCGAGGAGGACCTCCACGGCAACCGGCGCCGCCGAGCGCGCGCAGTCCACGCAGAGGTGCGCCGCCAGGCTGCGGCGCGGGCCCGCGGCCCGCGCCGCAGCGCCGGGCAGCGGCGACGGCGAGCAGCGGCGGCGCGCGCGCCCGCAGCGCCGCCGCGGCCGTCCCCTGCCCCTGTGCGCCGCCGCTGTGACACACCGGCACCTTTATCAATCCGCACGACCGCCACGGACCCCCCAGCGGCGGCCGCGCCCCGCCGCGCGCGCGCCGCCGCTGCCGCTGCTCAGCGCTGCTGCCGCAACCGCCGCCCTCGCCCGCCCCCGCAGGCCATCCCGCTGGAGGGCCTGCTGCGCCTGCTGGCGGGGCAGCGCGTGGTCGTGCAGCGCCGCGACGCGGCGCGCAGCAACGAGGAGCTCGTCGCGGGGCTGAAGCGCGCGGGCATGCTCACGAGCGAGGGCGTCGCGCGCGCGATGCTCGCGGTGCCTCGCGGCGCGATGGTCCCCGAGGCCTACCGGGGCGAGGCCTGGGTCGACTCGCCCATCCGCGTGGAGGAGGACGACTTCAACATCAGCGCACCCCACATGTGCGCGATCGGGGTCGGCCGCGCTGCGCCACCGCGCCGCCGCGCGAGCCCCCCCCCCCCGCGAGCTCCCGCCGCGGCGCCCGCCGCGGCGCCCGCCGCGGCGCCCCCGCAACCCCCCCCCCCCCCACACACACACACACGCACGCGTGCGCGCGCGCCGCGCCGCGGCGCCCAGGCACGCGCAGATGCTGGACTCGCTGGAGCTCGCGCCCGGCGACCGCATGCTGGACGTGGGGTGCGGCTGCGCAATCATATCGGCGTGCGCGGCGCTGCTGGTCGGGCGGACGGGGCGCGTCGTCGGCATCGACACCAAGCCCCGCTGCGTGCAGCTGTCGCGCGACAACGTCGCGCGCCTGGCCGAGGCCAACGCCGAGTTTGCGTCGTCCGCCGCGCCGCTGAGCTTCTTCCAGCACAACGTCTTCATCCCCTCGCCCCAGCTCAAGGGCAAGTTCAACAAGGTGCGCGCCGCGCCGCCCCGCCGCAGGCCGCCGGCCGCAGGCGGCGCGACGCGCGCACGCTGTTGGCTGCTGCGCGTGCACACCCCGCGCACGCTGTTGGCTGCTGCGCGTGCACACCCCGCGCACGCTGTTGGCTGCTGCGCGTGCACACCCCGCGCACTCACCCCCGCGCGCGCAGGTGTGCGTCGGCGCGGCGTGCCCCGAGGACCGCGTGCACCTGCTGCTGACGCTGCTGGAGCCGTCGGGCAAGCTGCTCGCGCCGGTGGACAGCGACCTGCGCCTGTACAGCCGCGCGCCCGACGGCAGCGTGCGGCACAGCCTCGTGTCGTCGGTGCGCTTCAGCGAGCTCGATGTTCCCTCCGACGCGACCATCGCGCTCGCGGTGCTCGGCGAGGCGCGGCGCGGCGCGATGCGCATCGACGTCTCCCCGCCCACGCTTGCACAGGACCTGCGCGACGGCGCGGGCCCGGGTGCGTGCGCGCCGCGGGGCGCACGGCGCGCGACAGGCCGCGCCGCGCCGTGCGCGCGGGCAGCGCGTGCAGCGCGCGCTGCGGCGCCGCCGGCACGCCGCGCCCGACGCGCCCGCCGCCGCTGGCGCCGCCAGGCTGCGGGGGCCTGCTGGCCAGCGTGTGGACGAGCTGCTTCAGCCCCTTTGGCGCCAACGCCACGCCGCCGGCGCCGGGCACGAGCCCCGGCAGCGAGCCGCTGCCGCTGCCCGAGACGCCTGTGATGCGGGGCGGCCGCACTGCGGCGCCCGCGCCGGCGGGCGAGGACGGCGTGGCGGCGGGCGCAGCGGAGGCGGCGCCAACTGCCCCCGCCGGCGGTGCGGGCGCTGGCGACGGCCCGGGCGAGCTGTGGGGGGGCCTGGCGGGGCTGGGCACGCCAGACATCGAGCTGCTGGGCCAGGGCTGGCGCCTGCCCGCGCACAAGGCGGTGCTGCGGGCCCGCGCCGCGCACTTTGCTGCGCGGCTGTCGAGCGGGATGAGGGACGCGCACGACGCGAGCCACACCGCGCCGGAGGGCTTCAGCCTCGCCTGCATGAAGGTGGGTTGAGTGTGGCGGGGTGCGCGGGGGTGCTGGGGGGGGGGCGTTGCGGCTGCCGTGCCTGGGGGGCGGCGCGCGCGCCCACGCCCCTCGCCTCCCTCGCCTCCCTTGGCCCCCCCTTTCCTCAGAGCCTGCTGCACTACATGTACCATGATGACCTGCCGCCGGGGCTCGACCCGCCCGCGGTGGTGCGCCTGCTGCACGCCGCCTGCTTCTACGGCACCCCCAGGCGCGCGCGCGGGGCATGGGGGCGGGGCCCGCGGCAGCTCCGCCGGCCGGCCGGCCGCCCGCGGCGCGCGCCTGGGCGGGGGCGCCGAGCGCGCGCGCGCCCGCCGCCCCGCGCAGGCTGATTGAGCTGTGCCAGGAGAGCCTCGTCGCGGAGCTGCTGCGCATGCCGCCCGCCGCGGCGGCGGCCGAGGCGCCGCACCTGCTCGCGCTGGCGGACGAGCTGGGCCTGGTGGCGCTGCGCCGCGCGGCGGCCTGCTACGTCGCGCAGCGCTACGCCGACGTCTCCCGCAGCGAGGCGTGGGCGGGCCTCGACCGCAGCGCCGTGGAGCACGTCGCGGCGCACCTCGCGGGCGAGGTCACGCGGCTCACGGCGCTGCTCAAGGAGCTGGAGCCGCCCTCGGGCGCGGCGGCGGTGCCCAAGCGGCGCGCCTGGTGGTGAGCGAGCACGGCGGCGGCGGCGCCGGCGGCCGCGGCGCGCCGCGTGCAGGGTGGGTGGGTGGGGCGGGGGGCGCAGGGTGGTGCCGTGGACGTGGGCAGTGGGCGCGCGCGCTTGTGCTTGCCGTCCGCGGCCGTTGTATGTGCTTGTGCGTGGCTGGAGAGCGCGGATGCGGGCGCGCGCGTGATTCGTCGCGGGCCGACACCCGGCATGCAGGACGGCTCTTGTTGATCTGTTGCAGCGGCGGCGGCGCACCTAGCCGGGCGTTGTATGATAGCTCCCCTCACCAACTGTAACAACAGGCTAGCAGCCTCGGCGAGTCACACGCGCACGCAGCTCGCTCAGCGCGCGGCGGCCCGCCCGCCCGCGACGGCCGCGGCGCGCGTGCGGCCGCGCCCACGCGCAGCGGCCCCGGCTCGCCCCTTGCCGCCCGCGGCCGCTGCCTTGCCGCCCGCGGCCGCTGCCTTGCCGCCCGCCCCAGCGCCGCGCGCGGGCGCGTCCACGTCGGCCGCCGCCGCGGCCGCCGCGCGCGTCTGCACGCGCGGGCGCTTGGCCTCGCCCGCGCGCGCCTGCTGGTCGCGGCCGCTGCCGGCGCGCTTGCGGGCGCGGCCGGCCGCCGCGGGGGGCGCCGTCGGCGCCTGGTCCCGGTCCGGATCCGCTGCGGCCCGGTTGGCCCAGGCGAGGTACTGGCGCAGCTTGGCGTCCTCCACGCCTGCGGCGGCAGGCGCACGCGGCGGCGGGCAGTGCTTGAGGCGTCGCAGCGCCGGCGCGCGCCATGCCGCTGCGCGCGCGCGCGGGCGGGGACGCACCCCGCGCGTCGCGGGCGCCGCGGCAGAAGATGCGCCAGCTGTCGGCCACAAACTTGCCGCACCCCCGGAACTCGCTCGGCTCTGCCCAGGCGGTGGCGAGAAAGTCGCGCGACACCGCGCGCACCGCCGCGAGGCGCGTGGCCTGCAGGCCCAGCGGCTGCAGCAGCGACATGACCGCCGCGTCGGGCGCGGCGAGCACGGCGCTGGGCGTGGGCAGCGCGTCAAAGAACGCGGCCACCGAGGCACGAATGAGCGCGCTGCCGCTCGTGCGCGCGCAGAGCACGCAGCACACGATGTGCTGCCACGGGTCCGCGTAACGCTCCTGCAGCAGCGACAGCGGACTCTGCGGGATGCTGCGCAGCTCCAGGCGCGCGCAGCAGTACGCCTGCCAGCCGGGCGCCGCGCCACCGCGCTCGGCGAGCGCCGCGTCGGCGAGCGGCTTCAGCTCGTGCACCGCGGGGCCCCACTTGGCCTCGGCGAGGGCGCGCCAGAGGCCGTCGTCCGCGACGACCGCGCGCAGCGCTGCGGGCGCAGGCGGCGCCGTGCGGGCGGGCGTGCGCGGCGGCGGGCGGAGGCTCGCGACAGCGGCGGCGGGCGGCACAGGTGCGCTCAGGCGCGGCCCGTGCGCACCGGAGCAGCAGGCGCCGACGGCGAGCGCGTCCACCACGCTCAGCCGGCCCACGACGGCCAGCGCGCACTCGCGGGGGAGGTCGCAGAGGCCGATCGCCATGGCGGCGCTGGTGCGAGCGGCGGCGCGCGAGCGTTCGAGCGCAGCGGTCCAGGTGCTGGCGCAGCACTCGAGTGCGCAGGGGGGAATAGGCTTCGCAGAAGGGGGCAGGCGCGACGAGCTGTGCGGCCGTGCGACGAGTCACAGCGCTTCTGCGCCGCGCACGAACGTGCGCGGCGGCGGCCCCAACGCGCGCCACCCGCAGCCCCGCCCAAACGCCCGCTCCACCCCCTCCTACACACATCCCTCAGCGACGGCGGTCGGCTGCGTCGCACACGGCTGGCCGCAGCAGCGGCGCCGCTCGCCGCTTTGCGCTCGCTCGGTGCTGGTCCGCAGCGCGCCTAGCTCAGCCGCCGACCGCCCGCGAGCGGTGGCCAGGGGGCATGCCCTGCGCGCGGCGGTAGCCAGCGGCGGCGGCGGCGGCAGCGGCAGCAGCGCCGCGCTCGCCGCCGTGCGCTCGCTCGCTCGCCGAGGGTTCGGCGCCAGTCCGCAGCGCGCGGCCGGTGGGTCGAGCAGGAGGGCCAGCCGCCATGTTTGAGCCCGGCGCGCCGCCGCCGGCGGCGCCGGGGCTGCCGCGCCGCGTGATCGTGCACCTCGACCTCGATTGCTTCTACGCCCAGGTGGAGCAGAAGCGCCTGGCCATCCCGCGCGACACGCCGACCGCGGTGCAGCAATGGGAGGGATTGATTGCGGTCAACTACGCGGCGCGAGCGGCGGGCGTGACCCGGCACATGCGGGTCAGGGAGGCGCTGAAGCACTGCCCCGCCCTGCGCCTGGTGCACGTGCAGACCATCGGTACGGGGGCCCGCAGCGCGCGGCAGCGCGGCGGCGGCGCGCGGCGGCGCTCGCGCCGGTCTGCGGCCCAGCAGCCGGCCGACAAAGCTCACCAAACGCTGCCCGCGCTGCGCGCAGGCTGCGTGCAGCCTGCCGGCGCGGCCGGCCCCTCCGGCGCGGCGGGCCCCGCTGGCGCGGCGGGCCCCTCTGGCTCGGCACCTCCCCCTGGCGCGGCCGATGCCGCAGCAGCCGACGCCGCAGCGGACGGCGCCGAGGGCGCGGCGCAGGACCGCGGCTCGGCCAAGGCCTGCCTGCAGCGCTACCGGCGAGCGTCTGCTGAGATTGTGAGCCTGCTCGCGCAGCTCGCGCCGGGCTGCGCGCTGGAGAAGGCCAGCATCGACGAGGTCCGCGCCGCCACCCGCGCGCCGGCACGCGCCTCCGGCGTGCTTCCCCACGCGGCCGCGCCAGCGCGCGCTCGCCCGGCGTGGCCCCGCGAGGGGTGTGACCTGACCGCGCCCCTCGCTGTGGCGCCGCGGCGGCGGCCCGCGCAGGTCTATGTGGACGTCACGCCCCTGGCTGTGCGCGAACTGGCCAAGGCGGAGGCGCGCGCCCCGGGCGACGACGGCACGGGCGACGGCGTCGTGGAGCTGCTGGCGCGCGCCGGCGCGGGCAGCGTCGTGCTGGGCGAGGGCGGGCTGCAGGCTGAGCTGGGGTTTGACCGCCTGGCAGCGGCGGGTGCGTGGCTCTGGGGGCGCCGGCGGCGGCGCGGGGGCTGCGCGCTGCCGCCTGTGCGCGCGCGGGGCCCCGCCGGCCGCCATCAGCGCCCGCGCAGCCAGCAGCGCCGCGCGCGCGCCACGCAGGTGCGGTGGTGGCGCTGGCGCTGCGCGGCGCTGTGTTTGACCGGCTCGCCTTCACGTCAAGCGCCGGCATCGCGCACAACAAGCTGCTCGCCAAGATCGGCAGCGCCAGGCACAAGCCCAACCAGCAGACGATCGTGCTGCCGCGCGGGGTGGCGGGCCTGATGCGGGACCTGCCGCTCGGCAAGGTCAAGGGCCTCGGCGGCAAGCTCGGCGCGGCGCTGCACGAGCTGGGGGCCGCGACCGCGGGCGCCGCGGCCGAGTTCAGCTGGCAGACGCTCGTGTCGCACTTTGGCGGCAAGGCCAGGTGGGTGCACGACGCGGTGCGCGGCGTGGACGACGAGGACGTGCAGCCCAAGGACAAGATCAAGTCACTCAACGCCTGCAAAAGGTAGGTGGACCACCGCGCCCGCACCGCGCGCAGCGTGCGCGCCGCGGGATGGGCGGGAGACGCGCTGCTGCCGCCGCCGCCGCCGCCAACCGCAAACTCCGCCGTGCCCGCCGCCGCCGGCGCAGCCTGCCCGTGCCCGCGCGCGACCTGCGCGCAGTGGAGGCCTGGCTGGCGGTGCTCGCGGCGGAGCTGGCAGAGCGCACGGCCGAGGACGAGTGCGAGCACAGCCGGCGGCCGCGCAGTCTCGTGCTGCAGTGGCGCAGCGGCGGCGCCGGTGGCGCCGGCGACCGCAGCATCCGGGGCGCCATGCCCGCGGCGCGCACCGCCGACGGCCCCAGCCCCGACGCCATCGCCGCGGCGGCGCTGGCGCTGTTCCGGCGCCTCGTGCCAGCGCCCTGGCCGGTCGCACGGCTGGCGCTGGTCGCGACCGACTTCACCGCCGGCGGCGACAGCAGCGGCGCAGCGGCGCTCGCGCGCTTCCTCACGGGCAGCAACAGCGGCCACCAGCAGCAGCACCAGCAGCAGCACCAGCAGCAGGCGGGGGAGCAGCAGCAGCAGCAGCAGGCGGGGGAGCAGCAGCAGCAGCAGCAGCAGCAGCAGCAGCAGCAGCAGCAGCAGCAGCAGCAGCAGCAGCAGCAGCAGGAGGACGGGCTGCAAGCGCAGCCCGCGAGCCCGCAGCACGAGGGGCAGCAGCTGGGAGCTCCCAGCGGCCGTGGCCAGCCCTCCGCGCACCCTGTGGTGGCGGCTGAGCTCGGCCAGCCGCCTGCGAGCCAGCAGTTGGACCAGCAGGAGCAGGTGCAGCGAGAGCAGCAGGAGCAGGAGCAGCAGGGGCAGCCGCGGCCGTCCTCGGCAGCAGCCGACGGCGGCCCCGACGCGGCCGCCGACGCGGCTGCGCTCGCGGGCGTCGACGTCGCTGAGCAGGCCCGCATCCTGCGAGACATCGAGGTCCAGGGCATGCGCGCCAGCGCAGGCGGGCCGCGCGCGCCCGCCGCCGCAGCGGGCGGCAGCAAGAAGCGCGCGGGCGGCGGCGGCGCCGGGCGCGGCGGCAAGCGGCAGGACACGGGCGGCGGCAAGCAGCGGAGCATCGTGGACATGCTCGCCGCGCGGGGCAGCGCGGCGGGCGGCCGCGCCAGCGTTGTGCCGTAGCGCGGGCAGCGCTCCGCCGCGCGCACGGGCCCGCACGGAGCAGGCGCTGCTGGGCTCGGAGCGCGCGAGTTGTGACACTGCTGAGTTGCACGCCGCCGCCTCACGCGCCCCCCGCCGCGAGCCGCGCCGCCAGCTTCACGCCCAGCCACAGCCCCAGTGCCGCGAAGGCCGCCGCCGCGGCCAGGCTGTCGCGGCGCACCGCGGCGGTGATCGTGCTGTAGCGCACGCTCGACCCGAGCTGCAGCAGAGCTGGCTGGCGGCCGTAAAGGAAGGGCACCAGCTTGGAGAGAATGGTCCCCACCAGCACGTGGCTCAGCAGCTGCAGAAAGTCGGGGTCCGCGAGCCCGCGCCGCCTGCGCGGCGGGACGGGCGACGGCCGCGGCGCGCGGCTCGCTCGGCGCGACGGCCGCCGGCTGGCTGCGCCGCCGCGGGCAGCCCGGCCGCCGCGCGGCTGGCGCGCGCGCGCAGGCGTGTGTGTGTGTGTGTGTGTGTGTGTGTGCGTGTGTGCGTGCGTGTGTGTGTGTGTGTGTGTGTGTGTGTGTGTGTGTGTGTGTGTGTGTGTGTGTGTGTGTGTGTGTGTGTGTGTGTGTGTGTGTGTGTGTGTGTGTGTGTGTGTGTGCGCGCGCGCGCGCGCGCGCCCGCGCCTGAAGAAGGAGTAGGCCTTGGCGTCGAGCTCGTTGAGGGCGTGCATGTCCTCCAGCCGCGCGGCGGTGAAGCGCGCGGGCACCTCGTCCAGCTTGCCGCCGGCCTCCGCCAGCACCTGGCCCAGGACTTTGCAGCTCTCGAGGGCGCTGTTTGCACCCTGCCCAAACACGGGGGTCACTGCGTGCGCAGCGTCCCCGAGCAGCAGCACGCCGGGGCCGTCGAGCCGCGAGCAGCGGATGCGCTTGCCTGCGCGGCACGCGGCGGGCGAGGCGCTTGTGAGGGTACGAAGGCGCCGCCGCTGCCGGCGCTGCTGCCGGCGCGGCGCCGGCGCGTACCCGCCGGGCTGGGCGTCTCGTTGACGACCTGCGCGGCGATCGCGGGCACCCAGGCATCGGGCAGGCCCACAAACTTGGCGCGCAGCAGGCCCTCGTAGTCGGCCGCGGTGGCCAGGCCCTCAAAGCCGCCCGTCTTGAGGCTCATCGTGCCGCTGTACGTGCCGTCTGAGCGGCGCGGCGGCCGCAGCCGCGGCGGCGGCGGCGGCGGCGGCGCGCGATCGCGGCGGCGCGGCGGCGCGCGGGGTCACGGCAGCGCGCGGGGTCGCGCCGCTCGGGGCGCGGCCCAGCCACGGGGCGGCCGCGCCGCCGCCGCCGCGCGCACCCGGGTTGGAGTGCGCGGTCACTGTGGTCCAGGGGTCGTCCGAGGTGTAGAGGTGCAGCGTGGCGCCCGGGTTGGCCTTGAACTCTGCCGCCGCCGCCGCCGCCGCCGCCGCCGCGCGGGCGCGGCATGAGACGGGAGCGCGCCGCGCGGCGGGCCCGCCGCCGCGCCGTGGGCCCGCCGCCGCCGCGGGCGCGGCGCACCGTCTGGCTCTATGTTGCCGCGCAGGCCGCGGTAGGTCTTGTACTCGCGCCCCGAGTCGGTGACGGCGACGGTCATGTCCGGGAAGTGGCCCTGCAGCGCGGCCCGCACAGCGCTGCCCACGCCGTCGGCGCCGACCAGCAGGTCGTAGCGCGCCGCGACGCGGCCGCCCGGCCCCGTGAACGCGGCGGTGCGCCCCGCGATGTCCACGCCTGCGCGCGCCGGGCGGGCGGGCGCGCGGGCGCCGCCGCCAGGCTGTGCCACGCCGCGCTGCGCCGCGCCGCGCTGCGCTGCGCGCCGCGCGTTGGCGGCAAGCGAGGTGGGGCGCGCGCGCACCCTCGAGCGCGGCGCCAAAGTGGAAGCGGATGGCGGTCGGGAAGGCGGCGCGCGCCTGGTCGATGAGGTACTGGGCCAGCGACGATCGTCTGAAGGTGACGTTGCCCTCCTCGCGGCTCACGCCGACCTGGCCCTTCTTGTTGTGCCGCACAGTGCCCTTGGTCTTGTACTCGGCCGCGCTCGGCAGCGGCACGCCCAGCTGCGCGCGGCGCGGCGCGGCGCGTGACGCGGCGCGCGCTGCCGCGGGACGGGGCCGGGGCGTCGGCCCCCTGCGGCGGCGTCTCACGTCGTTCAGCGCAGCCTGGCCGCGGGGGATGACGATTATGATGTAGGCCTGCACGCGCCGGGCGGGCGGGCGCCTGGGCGCCTGGGCGCGCAGGCCGCGCCGCGCCGCGCTGCGCCGCGCCGCGCGTCGGCAGCGGCAAGCCAGGTGGGGCACTCGCCCGGCCGGTGTCGACCTCGTCGTCGCGCGGCTCGGGGCGGCGCTCAAAGACGTCGACCGTCATGCCCTGGCGCGCCAGGAACATCGCGGCGGTCGAGCCCGCCGGCCCCGCGCCCACCACGACCGCGCGCTTGCCGGTGTACAGCGGCACCACCGCGGCGGGCGGCGCGGGCGCAGCATCGGCGGCGGGCGGCGCCGACGCGCCCGCGCGCGGCGGCAGCGGCCCGGGCGCGCTCCGAGGGCTGCTGCTCCAAGGGCGCTGCTGCCAGCAGCCACGCGGGCCGCGGCGCGCGCCGGCGGGCGCTGGCAGCAGCAGCGGCGCGGCAGCGCCGCGCGGCGCCGCGGCCTGCTGCCGGCGCCCGCCGGCGACGCCCTGGCACGACGGTGACGCGAGCATGATCGTGACAGACTTTGAAGTGGGAGTGGCGGGAGGGAGGAGCGCTGCAGCACAAGCACGCACCGCCGTCGTGTCGTGCGTCCCGTCGTTTGTCGTTCCTCGGCGCCGCAACGCCAACGCTCCCGGGGCCGCTGGGCGCTCCCCAGATCGTTCCACCGACAGCGCGGCGGGCGAAGCCCAGGCGCCGATCGGCGTGCGCGCGCCCGCACACACAAAGCGGCAGCGGCGGCGTCGCGGCCCCCGCCGCGCTCAACAAGACACGCAGGCCCCCGCCGTGCCTCGCGGACGTGCTGAGGGTCCCGTCATGGACGCCATCGCAGCGCTCATGGCGTCGCTGGCGAGCGAGGAGGCCGACCGCAACGGGTCGCAGGCCATGCCGCCCCCGCCCGCCCGCAAGCCGCCCGCCGGCGCTGGCGGCGGCGCGTCTGCCGGCCGTGGCGACGCCTGGGCTATGCTGGCCGCCGCCGCGGGGGGCGGGCAGGCGGGGCCGGGCGGCAGCAGCGGGGGCCCCGACTCGCTGGACGACATCGCCAACCAGATCGTGGCCGCCCTGCCCGAGGTGCGCCGCCGCGGTCGCGTGGCGGCCGCCTCGGCGCCGCACGCCGCCGCGCAAGCGCCGCCACGGGCCGCGCGGGCGCTCACTGCCGCTGCCGCGCGCCGCACCGTCCCGGGCGGCCCGGCCGCCGCAGTTTGCGGAGCTGCTGCAGAACCGGCTCGGCCCCACTCCGGCGGCGCCGCCAGCGGCGGCGCCGGCGCCCGAGCCGCAGCTCGACGCGGCGCAGCAGGCGCTGCTGCAGCAGCTGGTGATGAGCGTCACGCAGCAGGCGGAGCAGGCCGATCAGGCGGAGCAGGCGGAGCAGGCGGAGCAGGACGAGCAGGTGCAGCTGCTGCAGCTGCTGCAGCGCCAGCGCCAGCAGCACGCGTCGCGGCAGCTCCAGATGGAGGCGCAGCAGCAGCTGCAGATGCAGGAGCTTGCGGTGCTGCAGCAGCAGGAGCAGCAGCTGCAGTTCCTGCTGGCGCAGCAGCAGCAGCAGCAGCAGCAGCAGGCGCTGCGGCCGCCGCACGCGGGGATGCTGCAGCAGCAGCAGCAGCCGTGGCTGGCGCCGCCGGCGCGCGGCGGCGCCGGCCTGCTCGGCGAGCCGGGGCGCACGTGGTCGGGGCAGCTGCTGGGCAGGGCGGCGCCCGGCTCCGGGTCGATGAGCGCCGCCGACAGCAACCAGGTGCTGCACCCTGGCGCGCAGGTGCCGGCGCAGCACCTCGCCGTGCCCAACAGCCCCGGCGGCGGCAGCGGCAGGGCCGCGGCGGCGGCCGCCGCCGCCGCCCTGCAGCCGCCGCGCGCCGCCCAGCAGGCGCTGGCGCTGCGGCAGGCCAAGCAGCCGCAGCGCGCGGACGGGCAGCAGGCGGCGGGCAGCGGGGCCCTGCAGTCGCGCCCCAGGGTGCGCCCCGCGCGCCTGCGCGACCCCGAGCCCGTGCAGAGCAGCGACGACGACGACGACGAGGACGATGACGACGACGACGACGATGATGACCAGGCGCCCGGCCGCGGGGCGGGCGCCGTCGACGCGGCGGCCCGCGCGGCCATCGAGGCGCCGCCCATGTCGCGGCGCCAGATGCTGGGCCTGCCCCCCGTGGGGCTGGGCACGCAGCTGCGCCGCGCGGCAGCCGCAGCCGCCGCCGCGGCGCCGCCGCCGGTGGTCAAGGCCGCGCCCGCCAAGAACAACGTGCGGACCCGCGCCGGCTGCGCGCGCTGGGCGCTGCCGTGCCCGCCGCGCGCCCTGCCTGCGCCGCGCTCACCCCCCTCGCCCGCGCCGGCGCGCACAGCACGCCGTGTTTGTGTGGGACCTGGACGAGACGCTCGTCCTGCTGCACAGCCTCGTCACGGGGCGCTACGCGGCCGCGTCGGGCGGCGCCGTCGACGGCCCCGCCGCGGCGGCGCTCGCGCGGCGCATGCAGGCGCTGGTGCTGAAGCTCGCGGACGAGCGCCTGCACTTCAGGCAGCTGGAGGACGTCGACCTGCTCTGCCTCGGCGACGCGTGGCGCCTGGCCGCGCGCCACGCTGAGCGCGTCAAGCGCGCGCAGCGCGCTGCCGGCGAGCCGCAGCCGCCCGGCAGCCCCGGGGCGGCGGCGGAGGCGATGGACGTGGACGCGGCCGGGGACGAGCCGCGGTCGGGCAGCGGCGAGGCGGCGCCGGCGGACGCCAGTGCGGGCGCGGACGCCGGCGCGGGCGCGGACGCCGACGGCGACGCCGACGCTGAGGCCGACGCCGACGGCGGGCGCGGGGCCGCGCCCGCGGCCGGCGGTGGCAGCGGCTCGCCGAGCGGCACGCCCGCGCCGGCCCCGCCCGCGCCCGACGCCGCGGCGTCGGGCGCGGCGCCGGCGGGCGAGGCGGAGCCGGTGCTCGTGGTGCGCCCCACCGTGGTGGGCCCGCGGCCGGACGCGCTCGCGGCGCTGGCGCGCGAGGTTCAGGCCCTCTACGACACCGGCTCGGGCGCGCTGCCGCTGCCGCGCGAGGAGCGGCGCGCGCTGGGGCTGCTCTGGGAGGAGCTCGACGCGGCGTGCGGCGGCTGGCTCACGGCGGGCCGCGAGCTGCTGCGCCGGCTCAGCGAGCCGGGCGGGTCGCTGGTCGTCACGCACGCGCTCGTGGGGACGAGCCAGCTCGCGCCGCTGCTGGCCAAGCTGCTGCTGTTCCGCCTGGACGGCGCGTTTGAGGCGGACGACGTCTACGCCGCGGCGCACGCGCCCAAGCTCGCCGCGTTTGGGGCCATCGCCTCCAAGTTTGGCCCGCGCGCGCGCTACGTGGCCGTCGGCGACGGCCCCGAGGACGAGGCCGCCGCGGAGGCCATGGGCTGGGCCTTTGTGCGCGTCACGCTCGCGCCGCCGGGCGCCGCGGCAGCGCCGAGCGGCGGCGGCTCGCCCGCGGGCGGGGAGCAGCGCGAGCAGCAGCCGGGGCGGGCCAACGGCGTCGCGGCGCCGGCCGACGCGGCGGCGGCGCCCAAGCGCGCGCGCGTGGACAGCAGCGGCGACGGCGACGGCAGCGGTGATGGCGCCGCTGCGGGCGAGGCCGCGGCGGCGCCGCCGGCTAAAGGCGGCGGCGGCGGCAGCGACGGCGCGGCCGAAGGCGCGGCCGGCTCGCCAGGCAGCAGCGCCGCCGCGCCGCCCGCCGGCGGCAGCCCCGCTGACGCGCCAGGAGAGGCCGAGGGCAAGGGCGACGACGACGGGTATGACGTCGCGGCGGCCGCTGCGGATGGCGGGTCGCTGCCGGCCGCGGCGCGGCTGGACGCGCTGGGCTCGGCGGGGCACACCCTGCCCGAGCTCACGGCGGAGCGGCTCATCGAGCTCGCGCTGTCGCTGTGAACGCTGGGGGGACGACCGGGGGACCAGCTGTGACCAAAATCGGGCGGGCGGGGAATTTTGTCCGCGGGTGCAAAGGAACGCTCTGTTGCCCTGCAGTCTCTCTCCGCCCGCCCTGGCGCCGCCCGCTCACGCGGCCGCCGCAAGCGCCGCGCGCGCGGCGGCGACCTGGCGCTTGAGGTATGCCGCGCGCGCCTCCTCGCCTGCCAGGCCGTCCCAGACGGTGTAGGGCACGTTCACGACCGCCCAGCCGAGCGCCTGCAGGTGGCGGCGCTTCATCGCGGTCGCGCCGAGGCGCTGCCGCGGCGCGTTGCGCGCCCAGTGGCTCGGCCCGTCCGCCTCGATCGCGACGCGCAGCCCCGGCAGCGTGACGTCCACCGCGTAGCCCCGCGCACGTCCTCCAGCACGTGCATCACGCGCAGCCGCCCCAGGCTGGCCGCGATGCTGCGCTGGTAGCTGCTGTGCGCGCGCGCCGCCGCGAGCGCGCCGCTCGTGCGCTTGAACGCCGCCGCCGCGTCGCCCAGCAGCTGGCGCGTGCCTGCGCGCGCGGCGGGGTGGCGGCGCGCGCGCGTGAGCCGCCCGCGCGGCCCCGTCCCGCCGTCAGCGCCCCCCCCCCCCTTCTTCCTTGCCCTCCCCGCGCGCCGCACCGTCGTCGCAGTAGAGCGCGTCAGGGGCGTAGCTGCCCTCGAGCTCCACCGCCAGCGCCGCCTGCGCCACGCGCACCAGGCCCGTGGGCTCCGCGCCGAGGCGCGGCCCCCGCACGCACACCTCTTGCCACGCTGCCCTGAACAGCGCGCCGTCCACGCGCTGCATGCACGCCAGCGACCACACCAGCGACGTGAGCTGCGACGGCGAGAGCTCGTGCAGCCGCCCCGCCGCCTGCTGCGGCTTGCCGCCGCCCCCGCGCGCCAGCCTGCTGCTGCTGCTGCCGCCGCTGCTGCTGCTGCGGCGGCGGCGGCTGCCGCCCGCGCTGCGCCGCGGGCAGCGCGCTGGCGGGCTTGACGCACCAGCCCCGCGCATCCAGCTCCGCGAGCAGCCTGGCGGGCGTGTGGCCGAGCGTGGCAAACGCCCACAGCGCGGTCACCAGCTCCGGCGCGGTGCAGGCGCGCGGCCCGCCCGCGGCCAGCAGCGCCGCCTCCAGCTCGCCCAGGCGCGGGCTCCAGTGCCGCGCGTTCGCGAGCGCCCACAGCACGTCTGAAACCTCGTGCGGCGCCAGCGCCCAGCGGCCGAGCGCGGCGACCTGCGCGCCGCCGGCCGGGGTCAGCCAGGCGCGGGGGCGCGGCCGGGCCGGGGCGCCCCCGTCCCGCCGGCAGGCGCGCGGGCGGGCGCCGCACCTGGGTGAGCGCCTCGACCTCGTCAGCAAAGAAGAGCGGCCCGCCCAGCACCGACAGGCCCCACACGCCGCCAACAAACGCCGCCTTGCGCACCTGGTCGTCGGCGCGCGCGCGCACCAGGCTTGCCGCCGCGCCGAGCTGCTCCCGCGACAGCCCTACGCCGGCCGCCTGCAGCTGCGCCAGCAGCGGGCCCAGCGCCGGCACCTGCCCCGCCGCGGTGCCGCTCAGCTCCTGCGCGGGCCGCTGCGCCCTGACCGCCGCGAGCAGCAGCTGCTGCGCCGCCGCGGCCGTCGCGCCCGCAGACCGCCAGTAGGCCTTGGCGACGCCCCACAGGCGCTGCGTGATGGCGGGCGCCTGGTGCGGCGGCAGGCGCGGCGAGGCGAGGCGCATCGCCTCGGCGAGGCCCAGCACCCGCCGGTCGCGTGCCTGCGGGGCGGGGTGCGCGCGGGGTGCGCGTTGGGTGAGCAGGGTGACCGCCGCCGCAGCATTGCCGGCCCGCGCGCGCGCGCACGCGCGCCGCGCCCGCACGCACCAGGCTCTGCATCTGCAACGGGTTGAGGCCCGCGCGCTTCGCCGCCAGCGCCACGCCCTTCAGGGCGACCCCCGCCTCCGCCGGCGTGGGCGCCGCCACCACGCCCGCCGCCTGCTGGTCCAGCAGCCAGCAGCCGTTTGCGGCCCAGACGGGGAAGGTCGCCTCCAGGTGCGCCAGCAGCGCGTCGGGGTGCTTGAACCCCAGCAGCACCCGCCGCACGTCGGCCGCGCCGGCGCTGCCGCTCGGGCGGCGCGGCGCGCTGGGCGGGGGCAGCGGCTCCCGCTCCTGCTGCTGCTCCTGCCGCTGCTGCCGCTCCTGCTGCTGCGGCGGCGCCTCCGGCGCCCCGTACCACGCGTCGGCCGCCCGCTGCGGCGCCAATGGCGTGTGCTGGCCGCCGCCCGCAGGCTGTTGCTGCCAGACGAGGGGATCAAACTCACCCCGCACCGCCAGGCTCTTGTCAGGCACAGCAGCCGCCGCTGCCGCCGCAGCCGCCGCCGCGCGCTGCGCCGCCTCCGCCGCAGCAGCCTCGGCCGGCGCCGGCGGCGGCGCCGCCGGCCGCGCGCGCTCGCTGCCAAAGCCGTCGGCGTCGCCGGGCTCCTCCTCGCCCGCGTCGTCGCCGCCGCCGCGCTGCAAGAAGAGCTCCCCGCTGCGGCTGCGCACCTCAAAGCCCGCCGCCTGCAGGTCGGCGACCCACGCGGGCAGCTGCCCGCTCGCGGGGTCGATACCCGCCAGCGTCGCGGGCGGCGGCGCGCCGCGCGCGGCGCGGCGCTTCGCAGGGCCGCCCCTGCCCGCGGCCTGCACGGGGTCGCCGCCCCCACCCAGCGTCTGCGCCTGGTTGCGGCTCGCCACGTGCGCTGCGGCCGCGCGGCGGGCGCACGCAGGGGGGCGGGCGTCACGGGGGCGCTTGCTGGCACCCCCGGCGCGGGCGGGCGACGCGGGCGGGGGCGCGGCGCACCCGCGACGTCGTCCAGGCCAAAGTCGTCCTCCTCGCCCGGCAGCCAGAGGTGGGCGCTGTTGAGCTCCCGGATGAGCGCCTCTGTGCAGGCCGCACGCGCCGTGAGCAGCGGCGGCGCCAGCGCCGCGCGGGGCGCGCGCGCGAGCGCGCCGCGCGGCCTCACCGTCCGACGTCACCGGAGCGGGCTGCGCATCGGGCTCGGGGCGGCGGCCGGGGCCGCCGCGGCGCGGGCGCCGGGCGCCGCTGCCGCCGGCAGCGGCCGCCGCTGCGTGCCGCGGCGCCTGCTGCCGCAGCGATGGCGCCGCCGCCCGCGACGACAGACCTCCCAGCAGCATGGCGTGGGGCCAGGGCGGGGCCGGGGCGCGGCGGCGGCGGCAGCAGCAGCTGCGCTGCGACGGGCAGTCGCCGCTGCGAAGACGGCGCGCCGTGAGCGGCCGTGCCTGTGCCAGCGGAAACACGGGCGACACCGAGACCGGGCGACACCGTGCGAGATCGAGAGGGAGGTCGTGAGAACAGGGTTTGAGCGGCGGGGCCGTCGCTGACGGCCGCACGTTCAGCACACGCGGGCACCTGCGCAGCGCCACACCGCCAGCCCTGCCAGCATGCTGGTCCGCGCGGCCGTCGCCGTGGCGCTGGCGGCGCTGCTGGCGGCGCGCGGCGCGCGGCGCGGCTCGCTGTCGGCGCGCGGCGCGGTCGCGGCGTTCACGCTTGGCGTCGTGCACCTGTCTGCGGGTTGGGCCTTTGGCGCGACGCTCATCGCCTTCTACCTGTCGTCGTCGCGGCTGACGCGGCGGCGCCAGGAGCTCAAGGCGGCGCTGGACGAAAGCTGCCGAGCCGGCGGCCGGCGCGGCGCCAAGCAGGTGCTCTGCGCGGGCGCGGGCGGCGCGGCGGCGGCCGCGGCTGCGACCGCCGCCTCCGCCGCCGGCTCGCAACGCCTGGAAGCCGCGGCGTGGGCGGCGTTCCTGGCGCACTATGCCTGCGCCTGCGCCGACACCTGGGCGAGCGAGGTCGGCATGCTCAGCGCCGCGCCGCCCCGCCTCATCACGCGCCCGTCGCGACGCGTGCCGGCGGGGACACACGGGGGCGTGACGCGCCTCGGCCTCGGCGCCGCGGCGGCCGGCGGCGCCGCGATGGCGGCCGTGCTGTGCTGCGTGGCGGCGCTCAGCGGCGAGGGCGCCGCGCTGGCGCCGCCCGTGTCGCGCGCGCTCGCGCGGCTGCCGGCGGGCCTCGCGACTGCGGCGCTGCAGCGGCTCCCGGGCACGGCATGGCTGCTGCTGGGCGTCGCCGCGGGCCTGGCGGGGTCGTGCGTGGACTCGCTGCTGGGGGCGACGCTGCAGTGGTCGGGGTTCTGCAGCAAAACAGGGCGCGCCGCCAGTGCACCCGGCCCGGGCGTGCAGCATGTGAGCGGGCGGGCGGTGCTGAGCAACGAGGGCGTCAACCTGCTCTCTGCTGCCTTCACCAGCGCGGGCGCGGCGGCGGTGGTCGCGTGGCTGCTCGCGTGAGCGGGCGTTTGTGTTACGCCTCCCTGCGGCCCACCACCAGGTCTGTGTCAGTCAATCAAAAGCAACGCTGCCGCCAGCGTCAGCCCGCAGCCCGCTACTGCACGCAGCCAGCCAGCACGCTGCCCAGAGCACAGCCAGCGCCGCGCGTGGTCATGCGTCCCCGCCGGCCGCCTCGTCGTCGTCGGCGGCCTCCAGGCCCGCCACCAGCGTCATGACCTCGCTGTGCTGCTCCAGCGCCGCCTGCAGCGCCCTGCTCGTCTCCGCGAGGCCCGCAAGGCACTCCTCGACGCCCAGCGCGACGGCCGCGGCGGGGCTCTGACCGCCGCTGCTCACCTCTGCCTCGGCCGACAGCTGAGCGCTCGCGGCCTCGCCCACCGGCGCGCCGCCCGCCGCCGCCTGCCGCAACTCCCACTGCTCCAGCAGCGCCGCCAGCGCCACGCCGCCGTCCGGCGGCGGCGCCGCGGCTGCCGCCTGCTGCTCCCCCGCCGCGGCGATGCCCTCGCCGCGTGCTGCCCGCCGGGCCGCCGCCGCCAGCAGGCCGTCGAGCTCGTCCGGGGACACCAGGTAAGGCCGCGCGCTGCCGGCGCCGTCCTCGCGCGGTTCGTGGTGGCTGAAGGCCGTGGCGCTGCTGAACCTGGGACCCTCCAGGTGGCCAAAGTTGCCCACCCACTTGTCGCTCCACTGCTGCCGCCGCGATTGGTGGCGGCGCTGCTGCCCGGCGCGCGCCTCCGCGCTCGCGCGCACAGCCTGCTCCAGCGCGGGCGCGTCCAGGTGGCCGTAATCGGCCGACCAGGGCTGCCGCGGCGGCGCGGCCGCCAGCAGCGCGGCCTCCACGTGCTGCGGGGGCGGCGCTGCAAAGATGCTGCTGCCGCCGCCGCCGCCGCCGTGCGCGCCGCTGCTGAGGCTGCCGGCGCCCAGCGCCTTGGCCGCCGGCTCGTGCGCAGCGGCCGCGCCGTCGGCGCCGCACTGCGCGTTGAGGCCGGCGGTGATGTCCGCCAGCGCGCCACGCGCCGGCGCGCCCGCTGCCGCGGCGCAGGGTGGCGGCGCCACGTCGCTGCCCGCGAGCGAGGCCTCAGCGCTGCCCGCGTCGCCGCTGGCGAGGGCCTCGCCGTACGCAGCCGCAGCGGCCGCCTCGTCAGCCGCCGCAGCCGCCGCAACGCTGGCCGCCGCCGCGACGCTGGCCGCTGCCGGCACTGCCGCGTCCGGCTGCGCACCGGGCGGCAGGAACCAGCTCGTCCACGGGTTGGCCATGAACTGCTCTGCCGTCGCCGCGGACGGGCAGGACGCCTCGGTTGCCGCGGCGCGCTGTGGCGCGGCGGCCGCGCGAGCGGCCGCGCTGCTGCTGGCGGCCACCACGGACGCGAGCATGTGCTGCCGCTCCTGCTGCCGCCCCTCGGCCTGCCGCCGCGACGCCTCGACCGCCTGCTTGATCTTGGACTGAGCCTGCTTGACGCGCGGCCGCGGCAGCGGGCCGCCACTCGGCCGCGCGGGCGCCGCGCGCGCCGCCGCCGCGCCGGCCGCCCGCTGCCGCATGGGGCTGCTCGCGGCGCTGCCGAGGGCCGCTGCGCCGGCGACATGGCCCTCGCCGCGCAGCACGCGCTGCTGCGGGGCCGGCGCCTCGCCGTCGGCCTGCACCTGGTGGCGGCCCACCACGCGGGCGGCGGCCAGCAGCTCAGTGTGCAGCGCACAGTGTGCAGCGCGCGTGGCCGTCCCGCTGGCTCATGCCCCCCCCCCCACCCCACCCCACACACACCTGTGGCGGTGGCAGCGAGTAGGCCAGCCGCGGCTGCTGGCACGGCGCCTGCGCCGGCTCGGCCGGCGGCGGCGGCGGCGGCGCGCTCTCCGCGGGGTCGGCCAGCCACCAGTCCGGGTAGATGGGGTTGGTGGCGCCCTGGTTGTCTGAGGCGGCGCCGGCGCGAGCCGCGAGCAAGGGTCAAAGGCGGCGCGCGGGGCGCTGCGGAGCGGTGCGGCAGCGGCACGCGCGGTCCCCCTACCGTGCGACCGCCGCAGCGGGAGCTCCGGCCGCGTCGGCGACGGGAAGCCCGAGGGCTCGCCCTGACGCCACGCGCCGGAGGGCTTGGGCGCCACGATGTTGAGGCGGGGCCGCGCGCGGGGCCGCAACACCGCCGCCGCCGCCAGGCGCGGCACCGCGCCCCCGCCCAGGCCGCGCGGCTGCTGCACGCCGCCCGCCGCTGCCGCTGTGGGGTCCTCGCCGCTCGTGGCGGGCCGCGCCGCCGCGCCGGCGGGCGCGGGCTGCGGCGCGGGCAGGGGGCGGGGTCGGGTGATCAGCGAGCGCCTGCTCGCTGATGAGGCCCCTGGCGCGCGGCGCTCTGCGCCGCGCCGTGCCCCCTGCCGCGCCCGGCCGGCCGCCCACCTCCAGCGCCAGGCGGTCGAACACGCCGTCCAGCGCGCTCTGCAGGCCCAGGATCTGGCGCTGCAACTCCGGCACGCGCCGCGACGCCGCCGCGCCCGCCGCGCCGCGCTCGACCGCGGCGCGCAGCTCGGCCAGCCCCGGCGTGCGGCCCGGGAACTCCGACCCCAGCGTCAGCACGCCGTGCAGCAGCGCCAGGCGCGCCGCCTCGGGGCGGTCCTGCGGGCTGAACGCCGCGAGCCAGGCGCGGGCGGCGGCGCCGCGCGCCGTGAGCGCCGCGCTGCCCTCCGCCTCGGCCGGCATGCGGCCGAGCGCTGCGGAGGCACCGGCCTGCTGACTCCGCCGGACGGGAGGGCGTGCGGCGCCCCGCCCGGGCGACGCGGGAGCCGGTGGTGATGGGCGTCAACAACGAGCTGGTTGCAGACCCCCGAGGACGCCGCTGGCCTGCCGGGGAGTGCGTGGGCGCCGATGATGCGGCGTGGCGCTGGCGCTGGGCGCTGCACGACGTGCGGCTGGCATGTTCTGAAAGGAAAAGCTGTTCAACGAGCGGGGTTTGTCGTGCGCTCAAGTCTGGCTCGCTCCGTGCGGCCTGCCGCACTGCGACACTGAGACTCGCTGAGCTGCTGCCGCGCCGCCGCGCCGCCGCCGCGCCCCGGCGAGCTGCTGCTGCCGAGCGCGCCGCCAGCAGCGCCCGGGCGCCGCCTCGCCGTTCCGTGCCCCCCCCCCCCCATGCTGCTGCGCCCGGCATCGCCGCTGTCCGGCTGCGGCGCCGCCCGGAGCGTCGCCGGGCGCCCGGGGCGCGCCGCTGGCAGGGGCGTCGCGGCGACCGCGGCGCGCGGCCGAGCGCAGCCAGCGCAGCCGGGGGAGGAGCAGCAGCAGGCACAGCAGCAGGCACAGCAGCAGGCACAGCAGCAGGCACAGCAGCAGGCACAGCCGCAGCAGCAGGCGCCCAGCCGGCGCCGGAGCCGGAGCGGCACCGCAAGCAGGAGCGGCGGCGCCGCGCCGCCGCAGCCGGCTGCTCGGCGGCGGCGCGCGACGACGGCCAGCGGCGGCTCCGGCGGCAACGGCAGCGGCGGCTGGCCGCCGCCCGGCTCGCCGGCGGCGGTGTCGGCGGACGGGGGCGACGAGGGCGTGCGGGGGCTGGTGGCCGGCGCGACGGTGCGCTTCAGCGACAGCCCCGCGCTGCGCCTGCGGCGCCGCGCGATGGTCGCGTGGGAGGGGCGTGGGCCGCGGCGCGTGCTGATCGTGAAGAAGCCGGGCGTGCCCGCCGCGGCGGCGGCGCTGGCCGACATGGCCGCGTGGCTGCAGGACCGGGGGCTGGAGGTGCTGGTCGAGCGCGGCGTCGCGGAGGCGGAGTTCCCCCGCCTGCCGCCCTTTGACGCGGCCGGCCCGCCCGTCGACTTTGCGGTCACGCTCGGCGGCGACGGCACGGTGCTGCACCTCGCGTCGCTCTTTGCCGCCGACGCGCCGCTGCCGCCGGTCATGTGCTTCGCCATGGGCAGGCGCGCGCGCGGCCGCGCGGCGGCGCGGCGCGTGCGTGCGCCACGGGCGGCGGTGCCTGCCCACCCAGGCCGGCCCGCCCGGGCCTCACCTCGCCCCGCCCGCCCCGCCCCGGTCCCGCCCGCGCCGTGCAGCCTCGGCTTCCTCACGCCCTTTGACGTCGCCGACCGCGCCGCGCACCTCTCGCGCGTGCTGTCCGCGCACCGCGACCCGCTGTTCTGCACGCTGCGCACGCGCAAGCGCTGCACCGTGCTCGGCCCGGGCGGCGAGGCGCTGCGCGTGCACCACGTGCTCAACGAGTGCGTCGTTGACAGGTGGGCGAAGCCCGCGCATGGCGCACGCCCAGCCCGCGCGCCCGCCCGCGCGCGCGCCGCCGCCGGGCCGGGCCGCGCAGCCCACGCGCCCCGCCCACGCGCGCCGCGCCCACGCGCCCCGCCCCGCCCACGCGCGCCCCGCCCACGCGCTGCGCTGCGCCGCGCCGCGCGTGTCGCGGGCCGTGCCAGGGGCGCGTTCCCGTCGAGCGTGTTCCTAGAGATCTACGTCGACGGCGCGCTGCTCACCGCGGCAGAGGCGGACGGCCTCATCGTCGCGACGCCGTCGGGCAGCACCGCCTACTCCATGTCCGCAGGTCACCCGCGGCCGCGCGGCGGCCCAGCCCGGGCGCCCCCTCTCAGGCCCTGCCCCTCACCCCCCTCACCCCCTCCTCAATACCTGCCGCCCCTCTCTCGCCCGCCGCCCCGCGCGCCCCCGCGCGCCAGGAGGCAGCATGGTCGCGCCGAGCGTGCCCTGCACCCTGCTCACACCGCTCTCGCCGCACAGCCTCTCCTTCCGTCCTCTGATCCTGCCCGAGACAGCCGACGTCCTGGTGCGCCTGCCATCAAACAGCCGCTGCCACGCGCGCGCCTCGTTCGACGGCAAGCACCCCGTGCGCATCGCCAAGGGCGGCGCCGTGGAGTTCAAGTCGTCGCTGTGCCCGCTGCCGCTCATAAACATCGGCGCCCTCGACACCGACTGGATCGGCGGCATCACAGACAAGGCGCGTGGCGCGCGCGCGGCCGCCGTGCCTCCGTCGCGCCGCGCCGCTCAGCTCCGCCGCCCGCCGCCCGCGCCGCGGCGCAGCTCGGCTGGAACTCCACGATCAGGGCCAAGGCCAGGCGGGCGGCGCAGACGGGGCTGGGCTAGGGACGCGGCAGCAGGGCGCGCGCTGCGACGACGCGCGCGCCGGTCGCGATCGAGCTCGGGGCGGGGAGCAAATTCAATCGCAGGCGCAGGTGTGACCTGTAAATCAGAGTGCCGGGGCGCGTCGGCGTCGGTGCGCGCGCGGTCGCGGAGACGCCGAAAAAAGCTTACACGCGTGCTAGGTGCAGGCCTGCAAGGGGCGCAGCAACTCGTCAAGCAGAGCCGCCGCCCCTCCCTCCGCTGCGGGAATGCTGGTTCTAGGTTCCCTGCCCCCCGCGCGGCGCAGCCGCCCCACCCACCCAGCCGCCGCTGGCTTGGCCAGCGCGCGGCCTTGCCGCCGACCCGCTGCGAGTGCGCCCCACCCGCTGCCGGCGCCGCGCCGCGGTGGCTCAGCCGAAGCCGAAGCCCTCGTGTCCCTCGTGGATGGCCATGGCGAGGCGCTCCGCGAGCTGGTCCTTGGAGTCGTACTCCGGCAGGTCGAGCTGGTTGAAGCACGTGTGCGCGCTGGGCAGGCGGTCGGTGGCGCCGTAGGACTTGTGGATCTGAAAGCGCTGCGGCCCGCTGATGCCCTGCAGCGCGCGGAAGCCGCCCAGCGGGACCTTGCTCGTGCCTGCGGGCGAGGCGCGCGGGCGCGTCAGAGGCCGCGCGGCGTCAGGGCCCGCGCGGTGGCGGCGGCGGAGCGGCGGCGCCCGCGCGCGCCGCGTCGCGTCGTGGCGCGCGGGCGCGGCAGCCGTGGGGCCGCACCTGTGACAAACTGCAGCAGAAGCGCGAGGTCCTGCTTGTCCATGTCTGCCACGACCTGCCAGAACCACTGAATGACGGGGCTGGAGGGCGTGTAGCCGCTGTACTCGGTGTTGGCGCGCAGGTCTGGGACGTCGATGTCGGGCAGGCCGCTGATGAGGAGCTCGAGCTCGTGGTCGTTGAAGATGCTGATCAGCGCCCGCGGCACGAGCTGCCAGAAGCCCTCCAGGAACGCCTGGCCGGGCGCGGGGCGGGGCGGGGCGGGGCGGGCGGGGCGGGGCGGGGCGGGGCGGGGCGGGGCGGGGCGGGGCGGGGAGGTGAGTGTGCTTGTGTGTGGGGAGGGGGGGGGGGGCAGGATGCGACGGGCGGCGCGCGGGCGGCGGTGGGCGCGCGCGCTGGCGGGCGGGGCCGCACCTGGATCTGTGCGCGGATGCTGGTGGTCATGCGGTGCCGGGCAATGAGGTTGACGTACGCGTGCTTGTTGGCCTCAGTCACCTTGACCTCGCGCCCGCCCGGCACCAGCTCGATCACCTGCGCGGCGCGCGGGGGCGGGGCGGGGCGGTCGCGCGCGTCGGGCGCCGCGCCGCGCCGCGGTGCGAGCATGCGCACGCGCGCCATGCCGCGCCGCCGCGTCCTGGCGCGTGCCCTGCCGCGCACCTCGGTGCGTCCGAAGAAGTCTGACTCTGCGGTGAAGGTGAGGTCGAGGACGTCCGTGATGTCGTGCTCCAGCATCCAGCGCAGGTTCTTGTAGTACTCGGGGTCGACCGCCTCGATGTCCTCGTGCGTGAGCGGCGCGCCGAGCATGTGCTTGTAGAAGGAGCGCGTGAAGTAGGCGTCCAGCATCTGGCCGTCGTGCAGCGCCTTGCCGACGAGGCGGCCGACAAAGGTGAAGAACTCGAGGTGGCTCACGCCCGGCGCGCTCTGCACGACGCTCGCGGGGTTGGGCTGGAAGGTCGTCCCGCCCTCGGGCACGCTCACAAAGAGCGCGAGGTTGGGGTTGAAGATCTCCCGCGCCATGACCTGGTACCACTCGCGGCTCACGCCGCCCGCGTCGATGCCCTCCTCGCCCACAAACGACACGCTCAGCTTGCCCCGCATCTCCGCCGCGCTCTTGCCGCGCAGGCGGTTGAAGGAGTCCTCAAACACGGCGCTCCGCTTCACCACCAGCCGCAGGCTGCCCGCGTAGCTGCGCTCGTCGGGCGAGCGAACCTTGGACCTGCGCGCGCGCCCGCGGCGGCGGCGGACGCGGCGGCGGCGGGCAGCGTGAGCGCGCGTCGAGCGCCGGCGGGCGGGCTGCGGCGCCCCCAGCCCCCCACAGCCTCCCCCCCCCCCCACACACACACACACGCACGCACGCCCCACCTGAAGTAGGCGCGCTTGTTGTCAAAGTCGATGAGCCGCGGCGCGCGCAGCAGCGGCGCGAGCGAGCTCTCCAGCAGGCCCGTGTGGCGCCGGATGTAGGCGTTGAGCAGCCGCCGGTGGCGCTCCGCAAAGCGCAGGAACGGCGCCGACCCCGCGTCGCCCTCGGGTGCGGCGGAGCCGAGCCGGCGCAGCGCGCCCGCGGGCGTGCCCGGCGGCGGCGTGCCGCGCGCGCCGTCGCCGCTGCCGGCGGGCTCGCCGCCGCCGCCGCCGCCGCCGAGCGCGTGCGCGTCGAGGCTGGGCGCCGCGAGTAGGTCCTTGGCCTGGCTGGGCGGCGACGGGATGGCCTTGCGCAGCGCGCACAGCACGAAGAACGCCTCCACCAGCGGCAGCACCTGCTGCGCGCCGGGCGGCAGCAGCCGCGCCGCCGCGCTGCCGGCGGTCTCGCCGCCGGCCATGCCGTGCGCGGGCAGCACCGCGCGCAGGTTGTCCTCGACGCGCAGGATGGCGGCGCTCAGGCTCGCCCACAGCGGCGCCGTGCGCGCCGCGATGAGCGCGACGGCACCCTCGACCTCCGCCACCGCCGCGGCGGGGTCCAGGCTGCTCGGCGGCGCCGCGCTGGCGCTGCTGCCGGCCGCGGCACTGCTGCCGGCCGCGGCGCTGCTGCCGGCCGCGGCGCTGCTCGACGCCACGCCCGCCGCGGCCGCCGCGCGGCCGCCGCCCCGGCGGCGCCCGCCTGCTGCTGCGTCTCCCGCTCCCGCTCCCGCTGCTCCTGCTGCTGCGCCTCTGCCCACGCGGCGACCTCGGCCTGGAAACCCTGCAGCGCGTGCAGCATGCGCAGCACGACGCCGCTCTTGGTGCCGATCGTGGGTGCGAGCTCCGCGTCGGCGTCGATGCCCTTGGCCGCCGCGGCGTCGAGGCAGGTGAGCAGCGTCGCGCCCACGCCCGCCACGCCGTCCACGAGCACGCCCAGCATGAGCGGCAGGCGCGCCGGCGCGGCCTCGACCACGAGCTTGATCACCTTGGCCACGCTCACGTACGCCGGCTCGCTCAGCGACTCGGCCGCCAGCAGCCCCGGCAGCTGCGACAGCAGCGGCGCCGGTATGCTGGCAAGCGTGCTCGCGAGCTCGCCGGGCGGCGGCGGCTCTGCCGCCTTGGCCGCCGACTGCTGCTCCTGCGCGCCCGCCGCCGCCTGGAAGGGCGTGGACGCCGGCTGCTGCTGCTGCTGCTGCTGCTGCTCCTGCTGCTGCGACGGCGCAGCGCCTGGGGCCAGCCCCGGCGGTGCTGGCTGCTCGCTGCCGCCAGCGGCTGCCGCCGCCTGCTGCGGTGGTGCCTGCTCTGGCTGCTGCTGGCCCGCCTGGCCAGCGTCCGCTGCTGCTTCCTGCACCGCCGCCTGCTCCGACGCCGCCGCCGTCGCCGCCGCCTGCTGCTGCTGCTTGCGGCGCTCGGCGGCCGCCGCCTCCAGCTCCCTCTGCCTGCGCACGGACTGCAGCACGGCCTGCGCTGCGTCGTGGCGCTGCACGCTCATGAGCACCACCTCCAGCAGCAGCATGAGCTGCTCCAGCAGGCTCACGCTCCGCTGGCACAGCGGCGCCGCCAGCAGGCCCAGCAGGACCTCCACCGCGCGCGGCTCGGGCGCCGCGCCGCCCGCGGGCGCCGCGGGCGCCTTGCCCTTGTCGCCGGCGCGCGGCGGCGGCGGCGCCGCGGGCGCGCGCAGGCTGAGCAGCTGGCGCGACACGCTGTCGCTGTGCCGCGCGAGGAAGGCCAGCATGTCCAGCACGCGCCGCGCGACCACCGCCGGCTTGCCGCCAGCGCCGCCGCCCAGCGGCGAGCCCGCGCCGCCCGCGCCCGGCTCGGCCGGCGCCGGCACGGCCGCGTCGAGCGCGGCCGCGAGGTCGCGGGGCGGCGGCGCGCCGCGCTCGTCGTCGGACGCGACGTCCATGCCGCCCGCCCCGCCTCGCCAGCGTCGCCCAGCTGCTCGTCGGCCTCGCCGCCGCCGGCCGCCGCGCCGGGCAGGCCGCGGACGAGGCCGAGCAGCATGCTCAGCAGGCACTGCCGCGTGACGCTGTGCCCCGCGAGGTTGAGCAGCAGCTTCTGCAGGTGCGCCTTGCTCAGCGGCAGGCTCACGCGCAGCAGCTGAACCAGCACCGCCAGCTCCGGCTCCTCCAGCACGGGCGGGCCCTCCGGCTCCGCCTCGCGCCGCGCCGCTGCCTCGAGCAGCTCCGCGCGCGACGCGCCGCCGCGCCCGCCGCGGCCAGCGCCGAGCGCGGCGGAGACGCTCACAAAGGTGCCGCGCCCGCCGCCAAGCGGCAGGCCGTTGGGCCCCAGCAGCGGCAGCGCCATGCG
Organism: Scenedesmus sp. PABB004; assembly: GCA_014905635.1. Lineage (NCBI taxonomy): Eukaryota > Viridiplantae > Chlorophyta > Chlorophyceae > Sphaeropleales > Scenedesmaceae > Scenedesmus > Scenedesmus sp. PABB004. The sequence goes on along the minus strand of CM026547.1, from coordinate 2,053,058 downwards.
CCCCGGCCCGCCGCCGAGCGGGCCGTCCACTAGCGGCCGCCACATCGGGAAATCGGCCGCCTGCTGCATGCCGGCCGCCGCGGCCTGCTGGTGCTGCGCCGCCTGCTGCGCCTGCTGCATCTGCCGCACCGCGCGCTCCCGCAGCGCCTGCGCCTGCGCGCGCATCTGCGGGCGGGCGCGGGCGTGGGCGGGTGGTGGGTGGGGGCCGTGAGTGCAGGGGCGCGGCGCACGCGTTGCCAGCAGCCCCGCGGCGGCAGGCGCCGCGGCGGGCGCGCCCCGCCCGCCCCGCGCGTCACCTGCGCGGGCAGCTGCGCGAGCGCGCCGTCATCGAGCTGCGTGAACGCGTCGGCACGCGCGTCGTCCGGCATCGCCGCCAGCAGGTCCGCCAGGTTCATGTCCTGCTGCCGCGCCGCCGCCGCGCGCGCGGCGGCCGCGCGCGGGCGCGCTGCTCCGCGCGCTGCTGCGCCAGCACCTCCTCCCGGATGTCCTCGGGCAGCGCCGCCAGGAACTCGGGGTCGATGCCCGCCTCGCCCGGCTCCGGCGCGCCGCCGGGCGCGCCGCCGCCGCCGGGCGCGCCGCTGCCCGCGCCGGCGGCCGCTGCCTCCGACGCGGCGGCCGCGGCGTCGCCAGCCGCGGCGGGCGCCGGCGCGGCGCCCGCGCCGCCCGCCTCGGCGGCCGCCGGCTCAGCCGGCGCGGCGCGCTCGGCCGGGGCGCCGCCTCGGCCGAGGGCGGCGCTGGCGCCGCTGCTGGCGGCGCGGCGCCGGCGGGCTGCGGCAGGTGCACCTCGACGCCGCGCGCGGCGAGCACCTCCACGCGCAGCTCCTCCGGCAGCGCCTCCAGGAAGGCGAGGTCGATCTCAGCCGCCGCGGCCGCCTCGCGCAGCGCCTCGTGCAGCGCGCCGCCGCCGCCGTCTGCGCCCGCGCCCTCGGCCTCCATGTCGGCCGGCGCGTCGGGCGCGTCCGGCGACGCCGCGGCGCGGGGCGAGGGCTGGCCGGCGTCCTCCGTGTCCATCTGCGCGGGCGCCTGCCCGGCGGCGCCCGACGGGGAGCCCGGCGCGGAGGGCGTCACGTCCACGGGGTGCGAGGCGATGTCGCCCGCGGGCGGGGCCTCCTCCTGGGCCGCCGCCTGCGCGGCCGGCGCGCCCCGCGCCGGCGGCGGGATGGGGTCGTCCCGCATGGCCGCCTCAAACGCGGCGGCAAAGACGTCCTCCGTCAGCATGCGCCGCGCCCCGCCCGCCCGGGCGGAGCTGCCCGGCGCGGCCGACGGCGCCACGGCCGCCGCCGGCGTGGCCGCCGGCGGCACGGGCGCCGTCGCAGCCGCTGCCGCGCTGGGCGCGGCCACGGGGCCCGCGGCGAGCGCAGCCGCACCGCCGCCGGCCTCGGCCGCATCTGCGGCTGCCGTGGCTGGCTGCGCTGGCGCCGCCGCGTCGCCAGGCACAGCCTCCTGCGCTGCTGGCGGCGCTGCCGGCGCGGGCGGCGCCTGGCTGCGCAGCAGCGACAGCAGCTGCGACTCCAGCGACCCTGCGCGTGGCGGCGGCCGCAGCCCGCGTGAGCGCTGCTGCGTGCGAGCGGATGCGGCGCGCGGGCGCGCGCCGCGCAGCCCCCAGCGCGCGCCCCGGTGGCGCTCACGTGGGTCCAGGCCGGCGTCGTCGGCGCCGGCGCCGCTGCGCGCGGGGCCCTGCACCGAGAGGCCCATGCGCTGCCGCGCGGGGCCCCCCGGGCCGAGCGCGTCCAGCAGCTGGCTGACCGCCTCGTCCCACACCGTGCTGTCGAGGTCGGCCAGCATGCCGCCGCCGCCGCCGCCCAGGCCGCCCGCCGCCTGCAGCAGCTCGACGCTCTGCAGGAAGTTGGCGGGCGACTGCAGCAGCCCGCCGCCGCCCAGCAGCAGGCCGCCGGTGCCGCGCACGGCCATGCGCCCGGAGCGGTCGCGCCCGTACGCGCCGCCGCCGTCGGGCATGCGGCTCAGGAGCCGCGTCAGCGCGTTGACGTGGCTCGCCTGGCCGCGCAGGCCCCGCCCGCCGCGTCGCCGGGCGCCGGCGCCGCCGCGCCGCCGGCCGACGCGAGCAGCGCGGCGCTCTCCGACGCGGGCAGCCGCGGCGGCAGCGCCAGCAGGCGGTGCTGCGACGGCAGCAGCTGCAGCGTGAGGGACTGCATCGCCGAGATGATGGCGCCGCTCACCGCGTCGCTGCCCGGGCCGCGCCCGCCGCCGCTGGCGTCGCCGCCCTCGACCGAGAGCGTGCCGGACAGGCGCATCGCGCGGCCGTTGGGCCCGACGAGCGCCACGCCGCCGCCGCCGCCCGCCTGCAGGCCGAGCTGGGACAGCAGCATCTGCATGGTCAGCACGGGGGCTGCGCGGCGCGGCGCGGCGCCGCAGGGCAGCGGCGGGGGCGGCTCGGTGTGGCGCGGTCCAGGCCAGCGCGCGCCGCCCCGCGCCCGCGCCCGCCCCCGCCGCCGACCCCGCGCCGCGCACCTCCGCCGAGCAGCGCGTCCTGCGCCGCGTCGCCCGCGTCGGCGTCGTCCCACACGCCCGCGCCGGCGCCGCCGGGGCTGGGGCGGAACATGTTCAGCCGCCGCCCGCCCGGCAGGCGGCCAAAGCCGTGCCCCGGGTGCATGAGCAGCGAGGGCGGGAGCTCATCCAGGCCCTCCATCGCCGCCCAGCCGCCGGGCAGGCCGCGGCCGCCGCCGACGTGGTCAAACGCCCCCGGCAGGCCGTCGCCGTCGGCCCAGCCCTCCTCGTCGTCGCTCGCCTCCTCGTCAAGGTACTCATCCTCCTCCTCCTCCTCCTCCTCCTCCTCAACCTCGTCGTCCAGCGGGTCAACCACGACGCCGTCCTGCGCGCGGCGCGGCGCGGTGGCGCGGCGCGGCGCGGCGGCGCGGCGGGTCGGCGCCCCGCGGCGGCAGCGCCAGCGGCGGCGGCGGCGGCGAGGCCAAGCGCACCTCCTGGGCGTGGCCGTCGAGGGCTGGCGGCATCATGTGGTGCAGCTCGACGTCGTCGGGCAGCAGCAGCGCGCCCTCGTCAAAGCCGTGCCCGGCGTGGCCCTCGTCGTCGTCGTCGTCGCTGTCGAGCGCGTCGAGCGCGTGCCCCGGGCCGCCGTTGGCCGCCGCCGCGGCGCCCGCGTCGATGAAGGCGCCGCCGTGCGGCAGCAGCAGGCCACCCTCCTCGCTCTCCCCTGCGCGTGCGGGCGGCCGCGGTCGGCGCGGGCGCGGGCAGCGCGTGCCGCGCCTGCGGCCGGCCGGGGCGTGCCGCGTCTGCGCTGGCGCGGGCACGGCCGGCGCGGCGGCGCACCGTGCACGTCGCTGCCGTCCTCGTCCTCCGTGAGGCTGGGCGAGCTCATGCCCTCACCGTGCTCGCCGTCCTCGCCGTGCTCCTCGGTGTCGCCCGGCGCGGCGTCGCCGTCGTCCATGTCGTCGTCGGAGTGCTCCGTGTCGCTGTCGCCGCTGTCGTCGACGTCGTCGTCGTCGTCGCCGTCGCCGTCGCCCAGCTCCACCTCAATGTCCACCAGCTGCTCCATGAGGTGGTGGGGCAGCAGCCCGCCGCCGCCGGCGCCGCCGCCGCGCCGCCCGCGCCGCCGCCGACAAAGCGCCCGGCCGCCGCGAGCGCGTCGGGCCCGGCCGCCTCCTCGCCCGCGGCCGGCGTGTGGGCGTGGTGCTGCTGCGCGTCCTCCTCCATCGCGGCGCGCCCGCCGCTGCCGCCGGACTCGCCGCTGGAGCGGCCGGCCGCGCCCGCAGCGCCCTCGCGCGGCGTGGCGGCGCCGGCTGCCGCGCCGCGGTGCAGCGCGCCCGCGTCGGCCGCGGGCGCCGCGGGCGTGCTGGGCGCAGCGCCCCGGCCAGGCCTGGCCGCCGCGGGCGTCGCGCCGCCGCCTGCGCCCGCGGCCGCGCTCGGGCGCGCGGCGCCGCGCCTGGCTGCCTGGTCCGCGCCGGCCGCCTGCCCCGGCGCCGGCACAGCTGCTGCTGCTGGCGCGTCAGGCGGCGGCGGGGCCTTGGGCAGGGGGCGCGTGAGCACCTCGAGGGGCTTGAGGATGGCGTTCAGCGCGTCCTTGGCCTGGCGGGGCGGGGATGAGGGAGGGGGACAGGGGCGCGCGGTGGCGCGCTCGGCCGCCCGCCGCAGGGCGAGGCTGGCGCCGCACAGCGGCGCCAGGCAGAGGGCTGGCGCTGGGCAGCCCCCTCCCCCCTTCCCCGGCGCCCCACCTGCGGGTGCCCTGTGTTGACCAGCGTCAGCGCCTGCGCCAGCGCCTTGACCGCGCCCGCTTCGCGCATCGCGCGCAACACCTCGAGCGGCATGGTGCTGCTGGCCGCCTGGCGCGGGTCGGTGCGCGACACGCCCGGGGCGGTGCTGCCGCTCTGCACCAGGGCGCCCATCAGGTTGACGCACGCAGCCACCTGGCGTCGGCGGGCGGCGGGCGGAGCCGGCGGGTGGGCGGCGCGCGGGGGCGCCTCCGCGCAGGCTGGCGCGCTGTCGCAGCCGCCGTCTGCCGCGCGCGGCAGGCAGCGGAAGGGCTTCGCCTGAGCGGGCTCATGCCCACTCCCCCACGCCCACCCACGGCCACACACCTGCGCTGGCGACGGCCCGCCCGGCCTGCACACGTACGGCAGCTGCGACCCAGCCGGCGCCGCAGCGGCCGGCTGCTGCTGGCCGCCGCCGGCGCCGGCGCTGAGCGTGGCCACGAGCTCGCTCAGGATGCGGCGCCGGCCCTCGCCGGACCGGATGCACACCGCCTGCAGCAGCGCAGAGGCGTTGGCCGCCACGCTGCTGGTGCCCGCGGGCGCGCTGCTGGGCCCGTCCACGAGCTGCACCGCCATGATGTGCCGCAGCACGACGCCCGCGCGGTGCGGGTCCGCCCCAGCGCCCGGCCGCGCGCCGGCGCCGCCGCCGCCGCCGCTGCTGCTGCTGTGGTGCCGCCCGCTGCTGCGCCGCGCGCCGCCGGGCGCCTTGCCCTCGCCGCCGGGCGTGGCGTGGCCGTGGGCGTGGGGGTGCTGCAGCGCCGTGCGCGCGTCGCCGGGCGCGCACTCGCTGTCGCGCTTAAGCAGCAGGCCCACGCTGCTGTTGAACAGCAGGCAGTAGTCGGCCAGCAGGCGCAGCACGAGCGACGCCAGCCCCACCTCGCGCACCAGCGGGCTCAGCCGGCGCAGCAGCAGGTCCGCCGGCAGCGGCGAGAGCTCCTGCGCGCTGCCGGCCGGCGCCGCCGCGGGCGCGGGCGGCGCGGCGTCGAGCTCCATGGCCGCCGCGCCGGCGGGCTCGCCCAGCTGCTGCTGGCCGCCCTGCCCCGCGCGCGGCGCGCCCTGGTAGCTGAGCACCACGTCCAGCAGCGCGTCGACCACCTCCACAAAGCTGCCCGGCACGAGCTTGCGGCTGTGCCGCTGCGACGCGCGCGCGCCGGCCTCGCCCGCGCGCGGCGTGCCCGCTGCGTCGCCGCCGCCCGGCGCCGCGCTGCGGGCCGCCGCCGAGGGCGGCGGCGGCGTGCCGCCAGCGACGCCGCCGCCTGCGGCGGCGCGTCGCCACCGGGCGGCGCGGGCTGCTGCGGCGGCTGCAACGCCTCGCGCTGCGTCTTGAGGCGCACCATGGGCTCGCCCCGCGCGCTGTCAAGCGTGCAGGTGCGCGCCACGGCCTGCAGGAAGACCGAGGGCTCGCGCGCAATGAGGGTCGACATCACAGACAGGAAGCTGCCCACGCTCAGCCACCTGCGCCCACCGCGCGGCGCAGCGCGTGCGCCGTGAGCCGGGGCGTGCCGCGGGCGCGCCACGCCCGCGCCCGCCCCGCGCGCTGCGCGCTGCGCGGCGCGGCGCGCCGCCGCGCCGCGCCCCGGCCGCCGCCGCCCGCACCTGGACGTCGCGTTGGGCTGGCCCGGTGGCGCGCGCGCCGCGTAGGCGTCGCGCAGCGCGTGCTTGGCGCTCATGCTGTTTTTTATCTCCGCCTCCATCCAGCCCTCCAGCGTGACCGGGTCCTCCAGCAGGTGCCGCAGCACGCCGCCGATGAGCGGCTCGACGCGGCTGATGGCCGGCGACAGGCACGCCGCCGGCAGCGACAGCAGCAGCCGGTGCCCGCCCGCCGCCAGCACGGCCTGCGCGTTGGCGTGGCGCCGCGTGAGGTGGCCCAGCAGGCCAAGCAGCGCCTGCGTCACGGCGCTGGGGTTGGGCAGCGAGCCGTCGGCCTCAAACATGCTCGTCGATGGGCGCTCCCACGCGTCGGCGTGGTCGTGCAGCTGCTGCAGCAGCGCCATGCACAGCGCCGTCGCCGCCGCCTGCTGCTCCTCGTCCAGCAGCCCGCAGGGCCGCCAGCTCGCCAGCACGCTGCTCAGGCCCGAGAGGCCCGCCAGCTCTGGCGGCAGGCGCACGCCGCCGGCGTCAGCCTCGGCCGGCGCGCCAGCCGCGCCCTCGTCGCCGACCTCGCCGCCAGCGGCTTGCGCACCGGCAGGCGCGGCCGGCTGCTGGTCCGCCATCGGCTCGTCGCCGCCCCCGCGCTCCGCCGCGGGCGCTGCGCCGGCATCGGCGTCCGCCGGGCGCGCCGCGGCGCCCTCGGCTGCCCCCGCGGCCGCGGGCGCTGCGCCCTCGGCCGCCTCCAGCGCCGAGCGCACCGCCGCTGCCGCGTTGGCGACCGCCGCCGTGGTCCTCGCCGCCGCGGTCCTCGCCGCCGCGGCGGCGGTGGCCGCCACGGGCCGCCCCGCGCGCGTACGGCGCCGGCGGCGGCCCTGGGTGAGGTTGTGGCGCAGAGGTCCAGCAGCATGAGCGCCGCCTCGACCCACGCGGGCACCTCGAGCGCCCTCGCGGCGCCGGGAGCGCGGCCGCCGGCCTCGTACGCCGCGACGTCCGCCTTGTAGCCCGCCTGCCACGACTGCAGGCGCGCAAGCACGCGCGGCACGAGGCCCTGGTCCGCCGCGACCTTGCGGCACGTGCCGTCCTTGTGCAGCAGGAGGAGCAGCAGGCGCGCGGGCGTGAAGGCGTCGCCGCCGGGCGGCGGAGCGGCGGCGGCCGCCGCTGCCGAGCTGGAGCCCGCGGCGGCCGCGCCCTCCCCCGCGGCCGGCAGCCACATGGCCATGAGCCGCTCCACGAGCGCCGGGCGGTCCTTGCCGTCCTCGCGCGCCGCGATCGTCGCGAGCAGCTCCGCGATGGCAAACGCGGTGCTCGGCGACGCGCTGACCAGTCGCACCGCGCCGTCGACGAGCTGCTGCGGCGCGGGGATGCCGGCGCCGGGCGCGGCCGACGCGCCGCCGCCGGCGCCGACCGCGGAGCCCACCGCAGCCGCCGCGCGCGCCGCCGCGCCGAGCACGGGCGCGCCGGGCTGCACCAGCGGGCGGGGCGTCATCTGCGGCGTGGCCGCGACCTCGCCCGCGCCAACGCCGGCGGCGGCGCCGGGTGGCGGCGGCGTCGCGGCGGCCGCCGCGGCGCCCGCCGCGGCGCCCGAGCCCGCCGTGCTCGCGCTGGGGCTCTCCCCCCCGGCGCTGCCCGCGACGGTCGCGTCGGTGGCGAGGCTGGGCGCCGCGGGCGCCGAGCGCTGCGCGACCGCGTCCGGCGACATGCCCACCACCGACAGCGACGCGAGCAGCGCGCGCGTGAGCTCCTCCTCCTCGCTCACGCCCTCGCCGCCGCCGGGCGCCGCACCGCCAGGCGCGGCGCCGCCGGGCGCCGCGGCCCCGGCGCCGGCGGCGGGCGGCGCGGCGCCGGCGCCGGCGGCGGGCGGCGCGCCCGGCGGCTCCTCGGGGTGCGCGATGAGCCACTCCATGGCGAGCTCCACGCTGTTGGCGCCCACGCGGCGCAGCGCCTCCTCGGACCGCGCCTGGCTGAAGCCCATCTCCATGATCGTGCCCACGAGCTGCGGGTCGGGCGGCGGCGCGACGCGCGGCGCCGGCGGCGCGCGCGCCGCGCCGGCCTGGCTGTACCGCAGGATGAGGCTGGCGGCGCTGGGGCCCGCCGCGCAGGTCTGCAGCACGCGGATCAGTGCCGTCAGCACGCCCGTGGGCGCCGTCGGCGCGCGCGGGTGGCTCCACAGCGGCAGCACCGCCGCCAGGATGTGGCCGTGCAGCGCCTGCACAAACTGCAGCGCGTCCGTCGCGGGCGGCAGCAGCGGCTGGCCCGCGTAATTGGGCAGCGCCACCAGCAGCATGTTGTTGGCCTGCGACGACGACGCGCGCGGCGCGCGGGCGTCAGCGGGGGCAGGCGCGCGCCACGGCGCGCGCCGGCCGCGCCGCAGCGCCGGGCGCGGCGTGCCTGTGGCGCCGCGAGCAGCACGTTGGCGTTGGCCAGCTGCTCGTAGATGGCCAGCATCTTCACCAGCACCGCCTCGAGCACCACGCGCGGGTCCTTGGCGACGGCGGGCGCCGGCGCCGCGGGCGCGGCGGACGCGGCGTCGCCGCCGGCCGGCGCGCCGGGCTGCGCCGCCGCCGCGGTCGCCGGGGCGCCGGCGGGCGACGCGTCGGCCATGGGCTGGTCGGCCCCCGGCTGGGCGGCATCCTGCGCGGCCTTGGCGGCCACCTGGGCGTCCATGAGCTGCCACAGCAGCTCCGCGGCGTCGTTGAAGCAGGCCGCCAGCGCCTGCGGGGGCGGCGCAGAGGGCCGCGGCGTCGGCAGCTGCGCGCGCGGCGCACGACCGCACGACCGCACGACCGCACGACCGCGGCGCGCAGGGCGCAGCGCGAGACGCGCCTGGCAGCCGCCCAGAGCGGCAAAGTAGTTGAGGACCAGGAGGTGGCAGTAGTGCCGCCGGCTATCAAACAGCACCTGGCTCAGCTCCTCCGCGATGCGCAGGAAGTGGCCCGACCGCCCCCGCACCGCCGCGACGGCCGCCTCAAGCTGCGCGGCGGCGTCGGGCGCCGCGGCGCCGGCCACGCCGGGCTGCGCCGCCTGCCGCTCCGCCTGCGCCGGCGGCTCCGGGGCGCCGCGCGCCGCAGCCCAGGGGCGCAGCTGCAGGTTGCCCACCAGCAGCAGCGCGAGGTTGAGCGCCGCCGCCTTCATGGGCACGCTCGGCGACGCCGCGACCTCCTCGCGCCGCCGCACGGGCGTGTGGATGGCCTTGGCGGTGCCCATGTAGAAGGTGCGCAGGCTGGTCAGCAGGTAGCTCAGCGCGTCGTACGAGGTGTCCTCGGGCGACCGCTTCGCCTTGCCGCCCGCGCTCGCAGCGCCCGCCGCGGCCGGCGCGGCGCCGTCGGCCGCCTCGGGCGCCGCCGCTCTGCGCAGCGGGGGCGGCAGTCACGAAGAGGGAGAGGGGAAGGGGCGCGGGGCGTCGGCGGCGAGCGCGCGGCGCGCGGGCGTGCCCACAGCCGAGGCTGCGTGCGCGCCGCAGCAGCCAGCGCGCACCCGTCCGCCACGGCCTCGGCCGCCGGCGCCTCCATGTCCTCGTCGGCGTCGCCAGCGCCCGCCACCGGCGCGAGGCCGCCCGCGCCCGGCAGCACAGCGGCCGCTTGCGCGGGGGCCGCGCCGTCTGCAGCCGCCGCCGCGGCGGCAACCGCGGCGGCCGCCTCTGCAGCCGCGGCCTCCTTCTTCGCCGCATCCCGCGCCTGCTTCCAGGGGTCTGACGCCGCCGCCTGGGCCATGACGATGCGCTCGAGCTGCCCCATGCTGGCCAGCAGCGGCGGCTCGCCCATGCTCACCTGCGCGCCGCGGCGGGGCTCAGCTCGGCGCTCGGCGCGGACGCATGCGCGGGCGCGGCGCAGCGGCGTTCCCGGCCCTCCCCCCTCCCCCAACCCCCGCGAGCCCGCGCGCGCACCTGGGGCAGCATGGCGGTGACGTTGCGCGCGACCGCGCTGGCCAGCGCCACCAGGCCCTGCACCGCCAGCACCCGCTTGACGTACGCGTCGCGCTCCTCCGCCGGCAGCGTGGGCACGCACACCGGCCCCAGGCGCGCCGCCTCGGGCAGCAGCAGCGCCAGCTGCGCCGCCACCGCGTCCTTGGACTTGGCCGCGATCGCGCCGCCGTGCGCGCCGGACAGCGCACGGAACACCGACAGCAGCGAGTGCGACGCCGATGAAAAGTTGAACACCGGCTGCGGCGGCGGTCGGCGCTCGGCGGTCAGCGCCGGCCGCGGGCGGCGCCGGCCCGACGCGGCGGGCGCGAGCCCTGCGCGAGCCCTGCGGCTCACCGTGAGGCGTGGCAGCTTGTAGAGCTTGAGCAGCACGTCCGCGCCGCCGCGCTCCACAAACAGGCGGCTGGTCTCCGGGTTGCCCAGCAGCGGCTCCAGCATGCGCGCCGCGGCCGTCAGCGCGAGCGGCAGGTACGCCTGCAGGCGCACGGGCGGAGCGTCAGGGGCGGCGGCGCGCGCGTGCGCGGTGAGCCGAGGCGCTGGCGCGGCGGCCGCGGCCGGGACCCCCCCCCCCCCGACAGGCCCGCGCCGCACCTCCACGTCCGTCTCCTGCGTGCGCCGCTCCGCCACGCCTTTCAGGGCTTCGGCCAGGGCCCGCTTGGCGATGGCCGACAGCCGCGCGTCCTCCTGCTGCTGCCGCTGCCGCTCCTGCTCGCGCTCCTGCTGCGCCGGTGTGAGCGCGGGGGCGGCTGGCGCTGCGCCGGCGCCGGCGCCGTCGGCGCCTGCGGCGGGCGCGGCCTGGGCCGCGCCGCCGCCATCGGCGTCCACGTCCATGCCCTCGGCGGACGCAGCGCCAGGCGCCGCCGCCGCCGCTGGCTCCGCTGCCGCCTCGGCGGGTGCGACGACGGCAGCATCCGCCGGCAGCGCACCACCGTCCGCCCCGCCCGCATCGGCCGCCTGCTCGCCGCTGCCAGCTGCTGCGTCGGTCTCCATGGGCTGGGGCGCCACGGCTGCTGCCTCGGCCGCCTCGCTGGCAGCAGCGCTGCTTGCCACCTCCTGTGCCGCGGCCGCGGGCGGCTCCTCCGGCACGCCCGGGGGCAGGGGCCGCGCTGTTGCCTCCAGCTCCTCAGCATCCTCTGCGGGGCGCGCGCAGCCGGCGAGCGGCGCGTCAGCGCACGCGGCCTGCGTGGCGCGGGCGGCTGTACCGCCGCGCGCCGCAGCGCGGCGGCCGCCGCACGGAGCCCGCCGCATGCCGCCACGCACCGCCGAGGATGCAGAGCGCCCTGAACACGCCCAGCACCACGTCCACGCCGTCGCTGCGCAGCGACGGCACAAACCTGCGGCACGCCCCGGGGCAGGCAGGAGGGCGTGAGGGCGGCGGCTCTGCGGCCGGCACGACGCGCGGCGCAGGGCAGCAGGGGCCGGCGCGGCGCGGCGGCCGCGCGCCTGAGCAGCTCCTCGAGCCCGCTGCCGAGTATGGCGGGCGTGTCGCTGGTGAGCAGGCGCATGGTCTTCTTGGAGGTGAAGATGTCCAGCAGCACGTTCAGCGCCGCGACCTCGCGCACGCGCGCCAGCCCCGCGCTGTTCAGGCACAGCGCCACCAGCGCGCCCGGCACCGACACGATCGCGTCCCCCGACGCGGGCAGCGCGCCGGCCTGCGCGCGGCGCGCGGCGCGAACGCGCGTGGGCGGCGGCGCGGGTGCCGGCGCCGCGCGCCGTGCCCGCGCCGCCGCGGGCGGCGCGGGTGCGCGGCTGCGCGCCTGTATGGCGTTGAGGAAGGCCTCCGGCAGGCCGGCGTCGTTGAGCGCCCTGAAGCTCTGCGGCTCGTGGTGGATGAGGTCGGTCATGACAGACACCGACAGGGAGAAGAGGCTGCCGCCAAACTCGTCGGGCCGGCGGAACATCTCCTGCGTGCCACGGCCGCGGCGGCGCGCGCGTCGGCGCGGCGCGCGCGCGGCGCGCCGCCGGCGGCGCGCGGGGGCGGGCGCGAGGTTGTGCGGTCGTGCGTGGCGCGCCTTGAGCGAGGCGTAGAGCAGCTGCGCGTCGTCGTCCTGGGGGCGCGTCGCCGCGAGGTTGCCGGTGGGTGCGTAGCTGCTGAGCGTGATGTTGCGCAGCAGGAACTTGAGCAGCGTCTTGCGCGCGTGGGACAGCTGCGCGGCGCGCGGCGCAGACGGGCGGCGCGAGCTCAGCGCCGGGCAGCGCGCGCGCCAGCGGCGGGCGGGCGGCGCCACGCCGCTGCCCTGCGCAGCGCCGCGCCCTCGCGCCCGCTCACCGGCTTGGGCGCCGCCGCCTCCGCCGCCGCCGGCGCCGCCGCAGGGCCGGCCGGGGCGCCAGGCGGTGCGGCGGGGTGGGGCTCCGCGGGCGCCATGGCCACGTCGCCGCCGCCGGGCGGCGGCGCGGGGGCGGGCAGGCGCGCGCCGACCTCGATCGCGGCGCGCTGGATCATCTCTGTGAGGCCGCCGAGGTCCCTGAACGTCGCGGACGCGGGCTGGCTGACGTCCATGAAGGCCTCCAGGATCTTGAGGGCGCTGCACACCAGGCCCAGGTGCTCGGGATCGAGGTCGCGCAGCAGCGGGAGCAGCGCCGAGATCACGCCCGCGTCGTTGAGGGCCTGGCACCCCGACGACGACTGCGCCAGCGCCGCGACCACCGCCAGCAGCGCGTCCACAAACGACACGCTGTACGACACGCTGCCGCTCGGCGGCGCCGCGGCGGCGGCGCCCGCGCCCGCGCCCGCGCTGCTGCCCGCGCCGGCCGCGCCCGCCGGCGCGACGCCCGAGGGCGCGAGCGGCACGCCCGCCTGCTGCAGGACGCTCGCGATGCTCTTGTGCAGCAGCATGGCCAGCAGCCCGCTCTGGCCGCCGCTGCTGACGGCGGCGATGACGGCGCTCGTGCGGCTGCGGTCGTGGAGCTGCGCCGCGAGCGCGCGCAGCGCCAGCGTGCGCAGCTCCTCCTCCACCGCCTCCTCCGCCTGCACCAGGCCCACCAGCTCCGCCACGAGCTCCGGCTCCGCCATGTACAGGGCGTGGTGCTCCTCTGCGGCCCGGCGGGCGCCCGAGGGGGGGGGGGGGCTCAGCCGCCCGCGCGCGCTGCGCGCCGACACGCACAGCAGCAGCCTCCCCTCCCCCCTGCGCACGCACCCGTGCTGCCGCCGCACTGCAGCAGGACGTTGAGGGCCAGCAGGCGCTGCTGCACCAGGCGGCGCCGCCCCGCCAGCGTGCCAAAGTTGCGCGCGACGCGGATGCGGCACAGCAGCTCAAACCTGGCCGCGGGCGGCACGTCGTAGCGGCGCACCAGCTCTGCCAGGATGTCCGCCTCGCCCTCGCTCAGGCTCGACACGCCCTCAACGTGCAGCACAGCCGCCCCGCCGCCCGCGGCGCCGCCTGGCTGCGCCCGCGCAAACTCAAAGTGCAGCGTCGTGGCCTTGTGCAGCACTTTGTTGACGGCGCTGTCGTCGGCCGAGGCGCACACCACCAGGTCCAGCCCCTGCAGGCGCCGACGAGGCGGACACGTCAGCCGCCGCACACGCCACCGCAGCAGCCGCTGCCTCGCACAACCGCTGCTGCCTGCGCACCCACCCACCCCTTCCCCCCATTGCGGGGCGCGCGCGCCGGCCGGCACCGCACCTCCTCCTTGCCGCCCCAGCCCTTGGCCAGGCACGCCAGGCGCTGCGCGAGCCCCGCAGGCGGCGCCCAGCGCACGGACGCATGGTGCGTCCTGCGCAGCAGCACCTGGAACGTCTGCAGCGCCGCCGCGACGACGTCCGGGTCGGGCGCCGCGAGCAGGGCGGCGAGGTGCTGCGGCGCGCGACGGTCGGCGCGGCTTGAGCAGCGGCGGCACCGCAGCGGCGCCGCGCGCTGCTGTCGCGGCGCCGCCGCTGGTGCCGCGCGCGCGCGTGCGCATGCAGCGCGGCATGCGCGGCCTGGCGGCGATCGCGTTCCCCCTGCGCGCACCTCGGTGGAGCTGTACGCCGCCTTGCTGCTGCAGTTGTCCAGCAGCACGCACGTCGCGCGCAGGACGGCCAGGCAGGCCTCGCTGGGGAACGGGCCGTCGAGCGGCACGCCCTCCTCGCCCCGCCTCAGCTGCACGTCCGCCCGCGCGGAGGTGTGCGCCTCCAGCCAGGCGTCGAAGTGGTCCAGCACCGGCACCCAGTGGTTGATGTCGCCCTGGCCCCGGCGCGGGCCGGCGCGGCGTCAGGGCGGCGCCCGCATCGCTCCGGCACGATCGGCCGCCCCGCGCTGGCCGCACCTTGTCCCAGGCCCACTTGAAGTCGGCCAGCGCGGCCGCGAGGCCCTCCAGCGGCGCGCCGGTGATGCGGGCGACCACCTCCGCCACATCGGCGGGCTGCGGGGAGTCGGGGCGGGCTCTGGCTCGGCCGCGCGGCGGGCGGCGCGATCCCGGGGGCGCGCGAGAGCGCGGACGCGCCGATCATCGGGCCCCCACAGCGCCGGCGCGGCCGGGCAGCGCGAGCGCGGCTCACCACCTCCACCGCCTTCCTGTTCTTCACCCTCATCGCGCCCAGGGCGCCCTCATGGCCGCATCGCCGCGACGCCCTGCTGCTGCCCGCCCTGCTGCTGCGCGAGAAGCGTCGCGAGGGGGGCGAAGCCGGGGGCGCCGGCGTCGGCTCAATCCAGAGCGCTCTACCCGCGCCGGGGCGCGGGGCGCGCCCATGCGGCGGCGGCGGCGGCGACGGCGCGGCGCGCGCGTCGAGGGCACAGCGAGAACCACGACGGCCGCGCCGCCGCCGGGAGGGCGCCCGGCGCACACAAACGACAGCCGCACGCACCGCCGCCGCGCCGCCGCAACACACCGCTCGCGCAGCCCCGCCCCCGCGCCCGCGGCCCGTCCGTCGTGGGCGCACCCGCGCCGCGCCCGCCAGCGCGCGACGCCGCACACAACAACAGCGACGGCCCGCGCGCCGCTATGGCCTCGCACGCGGGCTGGGCGGCGCGCCTGGAGTGCGCCGTGTGCCAGGGCGTGGAGGCGCACGCCGACCACTCGGTGCTGGCGTGCGGGCACGCCTACCACGACGTGCGCGCGCCCGCCGCCGCCGGCCGCTGCCGCCGCGCGCGCGGGCCCTCCCGGCGGCGCCGACCGCGCCGCGCCGTCGCCCGCGGCAGGCGTGCATCGACGCCTGGCTGGCACGCTCCGCGACGTGCCCCAGCTGCCAGGTGCGAGGCGGGCGGCCGGGGGCCGTCCAGGGCTGCCCACCTGGCTGGCGACAACGAGCAGCTGCGAGCGGTGCCAGGCCGACACGTCGGCGTCCGCGCAGCCTTCCACGGGACGCCGCAGCGGAGCTGCGGCACCGCGCTGCGTCCTGGGCAGGGAGCAGGGCAGCGCTGCGGCCGGCAGCACGCCAGCGTTTGGCGCTGCGGCCGGGAGCACGCCGGCATTTGGTGGTGCCGCGGGCGGCAGCACGCCGGCGTTTGGCGCTCCGGCGGGCAGCGGCGGCGCCGGCTTTGGGTGCGCCAGCTTCGGCGCGCCAGCTGCACAGGCACCCGCGGCGGCGCCCGCGCCGGGCGAGGTTGCGATTGGCGCCGGCGGCACCGGCGCCGACGCCGGGGGCCGCCGCAAGGTCGCGGCGCGGCGGCGTAGCACCGCTCGCTGACGAGTGAGCGGGGCCGTGAGCGTTGCGCAGGGCTCCCTGCGCAGGGCTCCCTCAGCAGGGCAGGTCGTCGTCGCTGGGAGCGCGGCGGCGCGCGCTCGTGCTGCGCCGCGCCGGCGCCGCCGCGCCCGCCGCGCCCGCCGCTGGGCCAGATGTTGGAAGCGTCAGCGCGCCCAGCGCGGGCTTCTGCGGGCTGGTGCGGGCAACTGGCGGGCCCGGGCACAGCACGTGGCAGGGTTCTGCACGTGCGGCTGTACAGCGGGCAACCGGCGGGCCTCCGCCGCCCGCCACAACGCAACAACGACGCACGCCGCAGCGGCCGCAGTGGCCGGCTCCGCAGCGCCGACGCAAAACGTGTCCCGCGCGCCGCCGTCAGCGAGCGGCGCGCGGGTCGCTCGCTCGCTGAACCCTGCTGCGGGTTCGACGTCGTTGCACAGGTCCCCCAGTGCCCTGCCAACGGTGGAGTCGCCTGGCGTCCCTGGCGATCCCCACGTGCCTGGCTGAGGCCTCTCTCGAAGCCGCCACCGGAGTCGTTGGCGCCGCCTCGCTGTCCGGACACTGCAGCGGGCGCAGCCAGGCCCCCGCGCGCGCCCAGCAGCGGAAAGCTGCACGCCTTTACGAAGCAGCGTGGCGCCAGGGCGGCGCGGGCCAGGGCGGCGCGGCGGCGGCGCCAACCACATCTGCTGTGCTGTCGCCCGCAGCCCGCGGCGCCGCAGCCCGCGAAGCTGCGGCGCGCTGCCGGCCTCCATGAGCTGCCGGCGAGGCGGGTGCGACGCCCTGGCGCCAGGGAGCCAGCGCGCCTGCCGCTGCCGCTGCAGGGTGCGCAGGGAGCAGCTGCCGACGCATCGCCGCCGCCGCCGGCGCGGGACGCGCAGCCCCTCGGCGCCGCAGGGTCTGGGAGGTAGCTAGCCATGCCCGCCGATGTGGGGCGGGGCGACGACGACGAGGAGGCCGCGCGGCTGCTGGGGCATGGCCCGGCGGCGGCGGAGCTCGCGGGCGGCGTCGCAGCGGCCTGCGCGCGCTTCCGGGCCACGGCAGAGCACGCCAGCGCGGGCACGCGCGTGACGCTGCTGCTGTGCCTGCTGCTGGTCTCCGCCGCGGCGGCGCAGTTTGCCGACGCCGCGCACCTGCAGCGCCTGGTGGAGGGCGCGGCGGGCGGCGGCGGCGTGCTGGGCGTGGTCGTGTTTGTGCTGCTGTTTGCGGTCGCCGTGGTGCTGCTGCTGCCGGGCATGCTGCTGAGCATCGGGGCGGGCGCCGCGTACGGCTGGGGCCTCGGCGCCGTCGTGGCGTGGCTGGGCACGCTGGGCGGGCAGGTCGGCGCGTTTGTGCTGGGCCGCTACCTGCTGCGCGGCGTGGTCTACGACGCCTGCGTGGCGCGGCTGCCGGGCTTTGCGGCCATCGACGCCAACATCGGGCAGGACGGCTGGCGCCTCGTGCTGCTGCTGCGGCTCAG
This sequence comes from Scenedesmus sp. PABB004, assembly GCA_014905635.1. Lineage (NCBI taxonomy): Eukaryota > Viridiplantae > Chlorophyta > Chlorophyceae > Sphaeropleales > Scenedesmaceae > Scenedesmus > Scenedesmus sp. PABB004. Next base: position 2,036,271 of record CM026547.1, on the reverse strand, counting down.
CCCCGTGCTGCCGTACAACCTCATGAACTACGGGCTCGGCTGCACGAGCGTCCGACTCGCGCCCTACGTCGCCTGCTCGGCCCTCGCCGCGGTCCCGTACTGCGCCTTCTTCGCCTGGCTCGGGGCGTCCGCGACCGACCTTTACACCCTCCTTCACCAAGGCGCGCGCGCGCAGCTCACGCCAGAGCTGCTCATCGTGCTCGCCTGCGTCATGATCCTCTCGGTGCGCCGCCGCCCGGCGCGCGCCGCGGCGCTGGCGCGGGGGGCGGGGCGGCAGGACGCTCCTGCCGGCCAGCGCGCCCGCCCTTGGCCAACCCGCTCGCCCGCTCGTGCGCAGGTGGTGGGGCTGTTTTTCGTTTGCCGCCACGCCATCACCGCCACGCCGCGCGGCCTGGCGCCCTCGCCGCCGCCAGGCGTGGAGCTGGCCGCGCCGCGGCCTGCTGCGCGCGCGGGGCAGCAGGCATGCTGACGGCACCGCTGGTGCGCACCGGGGCGGGTGAAACGTTTGAACCGTGGGGAGCGTTACCCGCTGGGCGCTCCGCCGGGCTGTTAACAGCCGGCCTCGCGTTGGGGCAGCGCAGCAGTCAAGTGCAAATGCGATGGTTCTGGGGTGGCGGGGGACCGCTCAGGCAGAGGTCCTCAAAAACGCCCCCGCCGAAATGGACAGCGCGCAGTCATGCGGACGACAGCGCGGGCAGTGGCAGCAACATGCGTTGCGCGCGCCCGCTGGCGTTCATTGAAGCAGCGGGAAAGCTATGCCGCCGCAACACCCCGCCGCGCCGCACCCGCCGCCCCCCCCCCCCCAAGCTGGGTGTTCGTGCCAAACGTCGCCTCACTCAAACAGACGAATTTTGGCGGTCACGTCTTGTCGGCAGAAGGGACACACGCTCATCTTGTCGCCGCAGTTGTGGCAGGTCTGGTGCCCGCAGCTGAACGCAAGGCTCTTGGGCTCCTCCATGCACACCGCGCAGCGCGCCGACTCGGCGCTCGCCGCGCGCTGGTACTCGGCGATGCTGCGCGCCAGCACCAGCTGCCGCACCGCCTTGGCGCTGCCCTCCAGCGTGCCTGCGGCGGCGGCGCGAGGCAGGCGCGGGGTGGGCAGGCGCGGCCGCGCGCGGATGCACGCACGTGCGCGCGCGGCGAGGCGGGGGGAGCACCGGGTGCGCAGCGGGGAGCGAGGCGCGCAGCGCTCGCACCCTCCAGCGCAGAGAGCTCGCCCAGGCTGCACGCCTCCAACGCCGCGGGCTGCGCCTGGAACACGCGCAGCTGCTGCGCCTGCGCCTCGGCGCGCGCCTCGGCCTCGGCGAGGCGCTGCGCGAGGCCCGCGTTGTCTGCCTCAAGCCGGTTGCGCGCCAGCTCAGAGACGGACAGGAACTGGCGGTACTGCGCCGCCTCGCTCGCGCAAGCCGCCACCGCCACGCTGGCCAGGCCGGCCGGGCTGGGCGGCCCACCCGGGCCCGGCGCCAGCACCGGCAGCACGCCCCCGCCGCTGGGCGCGCTGAGCCGGCCCGCCGCGGCACTCGCGACGGCGCTGGCGGGCGCGAGGTGCGTGCAGCTGCCGGCGGTCGCGGCGAGGAAGCGCTGGCAGATGCAGAGCAGGCACGCCGCCTCCAGCTGGCCGTGCCCGCACAGGCGCAGCGGCTCGTCCGCAGCAGGGTCGAGCGCGCGAGCGCTTCCAGCGCCGCCCTCCGGCTGCAGCTCGGCGCTCGAAGCGAGGGCATCGCCCCAGGCCACGTCCTCACTGCTGCTGCCGTCCGCGGGGCCCGCTGCCGCCAGGCTCGAGCTGGCACCCCCGGGGGCAGGCTGGCGCCGCTGCTGCTGCTGCTGCAGCTGCAGCTGCGCGGCGGCCGCCGCAGCCCCCGAGAGCGCCTCTCGCGAGTCGTCGTGACAAGAGTTCTGGCTGGCCTGCTGCGCGTCCTGCTGCAGCTGCTGCATCTGCAGCTGCTGCTGCTGCTGCTGCTGCTCCTGCTGCTGCTCCAGCTGCCGCTGCGCCTGGCGCCGCGCCGCTCGGAGCGAGTCGCGCTCCTGCTGCAGGCGGTGGAACCTGCTGGAGAGAATGCCCAGCTCCGCGCTCATGCTGTCCAGCAGCTGCCGCGCCTCCGCCAGCTCCTGCTCGCGGCTGACGAGGCTGTCGCGCAGGTCGGACAGCGCGGCAGACGTGGCCGCGTGCTCCGCCCGCTCGCGCGCCAGCCCTTTCTTGGCGTCTGCCAGCTCGTCCCGCAGCGACTGCGCCGACTGCTCCGCCTCCGCCGAGATGAGCTTGAGCTGCAGCACCTCCTTCTGCAGCGCCAGCCTGGCCGCCTGCGCCTCCTGCAGCTTGCACTCCACGGCCTCGGCCTGCGCGCGCGCGCGCCAGACAGCGCGGCGCGGTCGCGGCGCGTCAGCAGCTCCGCCTACCACACAGTTGCTGTGCTCTGAGCGCTCTGAGCGGTTGGCGCCACCGCCACCGCCACCGCTGCCGCTGCTGCGCTGCCGCCGCCGCTGTCACAGTTGCCTGCCGCCCCTGCTGCTGCCGCTGCCGCCCTGCCGCTGCCGCCGCCGCCGCCGGTGCCGGTGCCGCACCTTTTGCTGCGCCGTGACGTGCAGCTCCTCCATGTGCCGCTTGACCAGGAGGTCGCGCAGCTGCAGCTTCATGAAGTCGCCCACCAGCGGCGCGCCCGGCCCCGCCAGCGACGCACCCGGCGCGCCGCCGCGCGCCGCGCTGCCGGCCGCCGCCGCCGCCGCCGCCGCTGCCGCCGCGGCGGTGCCGGGCGGCGGCCCGCCGGTCATGCGCGCCAGCTCCTCGGCGACCGCGCCGAGGTCGGGGCCAAAGTTGGTCTCCAGCAGCACCACGGCGTCAAAGGCCCGCTTGGGGTTGATGCCGCCGTACATCGCGACCTTGCCGCCCAGCACGTGGCAGCAGTGGTGGTAGCGCGGCGGCGGCGGCGTGCTGAGCGGCTGCGCGCGCGCCCAGACGAGGGTGTCGAGGTTGAGCACGTACGCGTCGTTGAAAAACACGCCGCCCGCGTTGCAGCCGCCAAACACGAGCATCGTGCGCGGCGCGACGAGCGCGGCCGAGTGGTGCGCGCGCGGGCTGGGGATGGCGCCCGCGCACTCGGGCGCCGCCCACTCGTTGCGGCTGAGGCTGTACACGTAGGTCGCGTTGTCGGTCGCGCCGCCGGTGGAGCCGCCAAAGCACACGAGCGCGTCGCGCCCGTCCCACACCGCGCTGTGCCCCGACCGCGCCGGCGGCGGCCGCCCGCCGGGGCGCAGCTCCACCCACTCGGTGCCGCCCTGGCGCAGGACGTGGAGGTCGCTGTAGAGCTTCTTGCCCTGCCCGCCAAACAGGTACGCGAGCTGCCCGTTCACCGCCGTCAGGCTGTGCCCCTCGCGCGCCGCCGGCGCCGCGCCGCCCGGCGTGACGAGCCGCCAGGAGAGCATCTCGGTGTTGAGCACGTGCAGGCTGCGCAGGTGCTTGCGGCCCTGCTGGCCGCCAAAGAGCCAGAGGCTGCTGCCCAGGGCGCACATGGCGCCGCCGTGCAGCTTGTCCGGGCGGTCCTTGGGCCGCGCCGCCACGGGGGCGAGCGCACGCCACACCATGAGCTCGCCGTCGAGCACCGCCAGGTCGTCCAGCACGCTGGGGCCCACCCCGCCGTAGACGTAGAGAAAGCTGCCCACCGACGCGCTGGCAAAGGCCCAGCGCGCCACGGGGACGGTGCCAGACACCACAGGGTACTGGTACGCCAGCGGCACGCCCCCCGCCCCCGGCTCTGGGGCGGGCCGCTCCATCGATGCCGCCACCGCGCTCACGCGCCGCGGCGCGCCGCCGCGGCGGTCAGGCGCAGTGACAGGCGGGCATGGGGCGAGCGGCTGTGGGCGGCGGGGATCTCAGGCGGGAGCGAGCTGGGAGCCGGGCGCGGCCGGCTCGCACGCTGTGCGTCGGCGCTGCGGAGCCGGCCACAGCGGCCGCTGCGGCGTGCGTCGTTGTGGCGTTGTGGCGGGCGGTGGAGGGCGCGCGCGCGGGCTTGTACAGCCGCACGTGCAGAACCCTGCCACGTGCTTTGCCTGGGCGGGAGTTGCCCGCACCCGCCCCCCACAAGCCCGCGCGGGCGCGCTGACGCATCCAACATCCGGCCCGGCGGCACGCGCCGGCGGGCGCGGCGGCGCCGGCGCGGCAGCAGCACGAGCGCGCGCCGCCGCGCGCTCCCAGCGACGACGACCTGCCCTGCTCCCTTGCGCACGAAGCCCTGCGCAAGGGCACACTCGCGGCCCCGCTCACTCGTCAGCGAGCGGTGCTACGCCGCCGCGCCGCGACCTTGCGGCGGCCCCCGGCGTCGGCGCCGGTGCCGCCGGCGCCAATCGCAAACTCGCCCGGCGCGGGCGCTGCCGCGGGCGCCTGTGCAGCTGGCGCGCCGAAGCTGGCGCCCCCAAAACCGGCGCCGCCGCTGCCCGCCGGAGCGCCAAACGCCGGCGTGCTGCCGCACGCAGCACCAAAGCCGGCGCCGCCGCCGCCCGCAGTGCCAAACGCTGGCGTGCTCCCGGCCACAGCGCCAAACGCCGGCGTGGTGCCGGCCGCGGCGCCAAGGCCAGCGCCGCTGCCCGCGACGCCAAACGCAGGCGTGCTGCCGCCCGCGGCGCCAAAGCCGGCGCCGCCGCCGCCCGCAGTGCCAAACGCTGGCGTGCTCCCGGCCACAGCGCCAAACGCCGGCGTGCTGCCGGCCGCCGCGCCAAGGCCAGCGCCGCTGCCCGCGACGCCAAACGCAGGCGTGCTCCCAGCCGCAGCGCCAGATGCCGGCGTGCTGCCGCCCGCAGTGCCAAACGCTGGCGTGCTCCGGGCCACAGCGCCAAACGCCGGCGTGCTGCCGGCCGCCGCGCCAAGGCCAGCGCCGCTGCCCGCGACGCCAAACGCAGGCGTGCTGCCGCCCGCGGCGCCAAAGCCGGCGCCGCCGCCGCCCGCAGTGCCAAACGCTGGCGTGCTCCCGGCCACAGCGCCAAACGCCGGCGTGCTGCCGGCCGCCGCGCCAAGGCCAGCGCCGCTGCCCGCGACGCCAAACGCAGGCGTGCTCCCAGCCGCAGCGCCAGATGCCGGCGTGCTGCCCGCGGCGCCAGACGCTGGCGTGCTGCCGGCCGCGGCGCCAGAGGCAGCGCTGCTGCCGGCTGCTGTGCTGGCGGCAGCGCCGGGGAGCGCTGCGCCAAAGGCAAAGCCGGTGCCTGATGATGGGGCGCCGACCTCAGCGGGCTGCGTGCGCGTGCGCGGCGCCTGCGGCGCTGGCGGCGGCTTGGCCGCGGGCAGCAGCGGAGGCGGCGCGGACGGCGCCTCGGGCTCGTCCGCGAAGTCGTCATCGTCCAACGCGCCGCCAGGCGGCGCGCCAAACAGCGCGCCGCGCGCCGCGGGAGACGCGCCGATGAGCTGCTGCCTGCCGCCGGGCGTCGTCGCGGCGCCGGGCGTGGCGCCACTGGCCGTCGCGCGCGCGCGGGCCTTGAGCGCGTCCATGCGGCGCTTGGCCGCCACGCCGCCGACGAGCGCGCCAAGCGGGACGGCAAACAAGGGCGCTGCACCGCCCGCCGCCGCGCCGTCGCCCGCGTCGCGCGGCCGCTTGCCCGCGGGCGCGTCGTCCTCCACCTCCCGGGCGCCGCGCTTGCGGCCGCGGCTCTCCTGCAGCAGGTTCTCCTCCTGCTCCGGCGGCGGCCGCGCGGCCCTGCCGCCCGCGCCGCGCGGCGTGAGCGCGCTCTGCTGCTGCATCGCGCCCACGGCACACGTACAGGCACCCGCAGTCACGGCCCTGCCGGTGGCGGGCGCACGCAGGCGTGGCGGCGCTGAGCCGCGCAGCGGGGCATCAGCGGCAGCGCGCAGCCGCAGGCGGCGGGGAGGCAGGCTCGCTCCTTGACGTCTCACCCGCTCCGTGAAGTCTCAGATCGCCGCCGCGGCGCTTGCCATCAGCGGGCGGGCGGGGCAAGAGGGGCGCCGCCTCAACAACGCCGCGCCGACTGCTGCTCCGACTGCTGCTGCTGCTCCGACCGCTGCGGCTCCGGCGGCCGCCACAGAGGTGGCCGGCTGGTCGAGTGCGCGGTCGTGGCGAGGCCCGGCCGACAGTCCGAGCGGTTTGGTCACAAAAACGCGCGAATCGACGCCTGCGCGCCGCCGCCGCGGCTGCACTTCCGCGCCGGCACGGCCCCGCCCGGCGCGCGGCCCTGCGGCGCGAAAACGGAGGCGTTCAACCCTGAGAGGCGGCGGCAAGGGCCTCCAACGCTGGCCGGACGTGCGCGCGCCCGCACCCGTTTGAGCGGCGCGGTGGCGGTGCTGCCGTGGCCGTCGGGGCCGCTGCGGATGAAGGCGCCCGAGACGCTGCCGAGCGACGAGGCGCTTGCCTGGCGCCGGCAGGACGCGCGTGAGCCTCGGGGTCGCGCGCGCCGCGCCGGCGCGGCGCAGCCCGCGCGCGCTGCGCACCTTGCGCGCGAACGAGGGCACCTGCTGCAGCAGCGGCAGCCGCAGCGTTCCTGGTCCCAGCGCGGCAGCGACGTCCAGGACCAGTGCGGCGTCCTCCTGCTGCGCTGGCGACCGCTCCTCCAAGTCGACCCCGCGGTTGCGCCCAGGTGACGAGTCTGGTGCAGACTCGTCACGCGCCTGCTGCTGTCGCTGGGGCTGCTGCTCCGCGGAATGCACACGCTGCGCCTGCTGCTGCCCCCGCTGGACCTGACCGGCCGCGGCGCCGCCGCGCTCCAGCGCGAGCAGCACCCCACGCAGCTCGTCCAGCTGCTGCGCCAGCGCCTGGTTGTCGTACTGCGGCCGGGCAGCGGGCGGCCGCGTCAGCGCACCGCGGCGGCGGCCGGCCGGCTCGCGACCGCCAGGCCACGCTGGGCGCCCCGCCCACCTCCAGCTGCAGCGCGGCGCGCATGTGGGCCTGCTTCTCCTGCTCAAGCCGGCCACACGCTTCGGCGTGCCGCGCGTCCTGCTCGGCCGCGGCCTGCGCGGCCGCGACCCCCGCAGCCGCCAGGCGCTGCTGCAGCTGCTCCGCGCAAGCCTGCGCCGTCTGCAGCTCCTGGTTGCGCTGCGCAAGCGCAGCCGCCAGCGCTGCGGTCGTCTGCTGGTGGTCGCCGCCGAGCGCGGTCGGGCCGTCCACGTCGCCCAGGGACGCCAGGCCGGCCACGTCGTGGATGGACGCCACGCTCAGCAGCGCGGGGTTGGCGAGCTGCAGGCACCGCAGGTCGGACGCCGCCGCGCGCTCGCGGCGCTGCGCCTCCCGCACCTGCAGCTGCAGGCGGTGCTGCGGGCGCGGGGAGCGGCGCGGCGCCGCACCTCAGCCGCGTCGCAGCGCCTCGGCGGCGGCTGCGCGGCCGCCCACCGTGTCGGTCTTGTACCGCTCCCGCAGCTGCTCCTTGTCGCTGGCGAGGCTGCTGAGGCGCAAGCGGTCCTCGGCGTGCACCGCCTCCAGCGCAGCACACCTCTGCCGTGCGTCGGCGAGGCGCTGCCTGCACCTCTCCTGCTTGTCCGTCAGCAGGCCCACCGCCTGTGCGAGGCTGTCGGCCTGCTGCTGCGCGTCGGCCAGCTGCAGCGTCAGCGCCTCCAGCTCGCGCTGCTTGTCCGCGAGGCGCTCCGTCGCCGCGCAGCCGTCCAGCTGGCTGGCGCCTGCTGCTGCAACGACCTCCACGCCGCGGAGGGGCCGCGCCTGGCGCCAGACCACCTTTGCCTGCGCCACGCGCGTCGCGGGGCCCGCCGGCCAGGCACGCGAGCACGGGCTCGGCAAGGCGTGCCTCGCGGCGCGAACGACAACAGCGCGGGCGGGCGCCGCCGGCGCCGCGCGGCCGCCTCGCACCCGGCAGCTGGGGCACGTCGCGGAGCGCGCCAGCCAGGCGTCGATGCACGCCTGCCGCGGGCGGCGGCGCGGCGCGGTCGGCGCCGCCGGGAGGGCCCGCGCGCGCGGCGGCAGCGGCCGGCGGCGGCGGGCACGCGCACGTCGTGGTAGGCGTGCCCGCACGCCAGCACCGAGTAGTCGGCGTGCGCCTCCACACCCTGGCACACGGCGCACTCCAGGCGCGCCGCCCAGCCCGCGTGCGAGGCCATGGCGGCGCGCGGGCGCCGTCGCCGTTGTTGTGTGCGGCGCCGCGCGCTGGCGGGCGGCGCGGGTGCGCCCACGACGGAGGGCCGCGGGCGCGGGGGCGGGGGGCTCGCGAGCGGTGTGTTGCGGGGCGGCGGCGTGCGGCTGTCGTTTGCGCGCCGCCGCGGTGCAGGGCGCAGTGCGCCGGATCCGCAGACCTGCGTGGTTCGCGCCGCCACCGGGCGCGACCTGGTGGTGAGATCGTGTAATTGGCCTCGCCCGACGCGCGCCGCGAGCAGCAGTGGTTGTGCGATGCTGCTGCTCGTGGGCGGCCGGCGCGCGCCGGGTCCGCCGTTGCTGGCGGCCCTGCACGCGGCGGCTGGGAGCCATGGCGCGCCGGGACCTGGGCGGGCAGCGGCCGATGGCAGCAGCGGCCTCGGCGACGGCGATCGCAGCGCTGCGGCGTGCGGCGCGCGGCCCCCGCGACGGGCGCTGAGCGGCAGCGCCACCACCACCACGGCCGGCGCGCCGTGGCGGGGCCCGCTGGTGCTGCCGTTCCTGCGGGTGCGAGCGGCGTGCCTGCCGCTGCTGCTGCTGCTGCACCGCCAGCCAACCTGCGCTGCCGGCGCAGGACGTGCTTGGGTCGCTGAGCATCCCCGCGGCGGAGCTGGACTCCCTCGCGGCGGCGGGGCTGTCGGACGCGGCGCTGGCCGCCTGGGCGCTGGCCAGGACGGCGTCTCACCCCGCGGCAGCCGAGGCGGCCGCCGCCGCCGCCACGCTGCGCGCGCTGGTGGCCAAGCTGGACGGCGGCCTTGCGTGGCGCGCGCGCAGCGGGAGCAGCCCGCTGGGCGCGCTGCTGGCGGGCGCGGCGGAGGGCGGCGCGGCGCAGGTGCTGGCGTGTCGCGACGACGCGGAGCTAGAGGGCGGCGCGGTGCTGGAGTACGCGGTGCCCGCGGCGGCGGCGGCCGCAGCCGCGGCGGCGGCGCGCGGCGCGGCGCCCCCGACCAGGGCGGTGCTGGCGGAGGCCGTCGCCAGCGTGGGCCTGCTCACCGCGACGCACCCGCTCGAGGCGGCGGCGCACCCCGACTTCTGGGCGCTCGCGGCGGCCGCGGCGGCGCGCCGCCCGGGCCTGGCGGGCGAGCTCGCGCTGCTGGGGTACGGCCTGGAGGCCTGCGCCGGCGCCGCTGCGGCGCAGCTGGCGTGGGTGCAGGGCGTGCTGGGCTTGCAGGCGAGCGCGCTGCGCCGCGCGCTGCGTGGCGTCGCGGGACTGCGGGGCCTCAGCCGCGGCCTCTTCCTGCCGGGGCGCGAACCCGACCTCGCGGCCGCAGCGGGCGACGCCGAGGCGGCAGCCCTGCTGGGGCAGCTCGCCGCCATGCACGGCCTCGCGGCGGCGACGGGGCGCAGCGGCGTGCAGCTCTGGGGCCCGCCGAGCGCGCCGGAGCTGCTGGCGCGCCTCACCGGCGTGGCGCTGCCGCCGCCGGAGCTGGGCGAGGCGCTGGAGCAGCAGCTGGCAGCCGCCGCGCCCGCGCTGGCGGCGCTGGGCGCGCAGCTGCCGCTCGGCGCGCTCGCGCAGGCCAGCAGCAGCGGGCTGCTGGAGCTGATGCAGGCGCAGCCAGAGCTGCAGGTGAGGCGGCGGCGCGGCGCAGACGGGGGGTGTGTGGGAGGGGGGTAGGGCTCGCGCGAAGACGTCGTCCGGGGTGGTCACAATTGCCGCCCGCCCTGCCCATGCGCAGGGCCTGGCGTCCGCGCTGTCGGCGTGGCGCGCCGAGGCGGGCGCGCGCGGCTGCCTGGCGGTGATGGCCAGCCTGAGCGCAGCCGAGGTGGCGGCACTGTCGGCGGGCCAGGCGTCGCGGCTGGGCAGTCAGGTCATGACCCTGGAAGCACGCGGCCGGCTGTTGCTGCGCAAGGCGGCCGCGCGGCGGCTGCCGCTGGGCAGCCTGGAGCCGGAGGACGTCGCGGCGCTGTCGTGGAAGGCCCACACGGGCGGCGCCGCGGGCGCGGAGGAGCTGCAGCGACTTCTGATGGCGCAGGTGGGCGCGCTTGGGGGGGGGGGCAGCAGGTTGAGCTGGCGCAGCCTGCCCGCTGCAAGCACAGCCCCACCTGCCAACAGGAACGCGATACCAACGCCGCCGCCGCCGCCGCCGCCACCGCCGCCGCCGCCGCCGCAGGCCAGCGAGAGCTACGGCGCCGCAGCCGCCGAGTTGGCGGCTGCTGAGAGCGCGCTGGTGTGCATGGCGGCGGGCTTCAAGCTGGAGGAGGCGGCCTCCGCTGCGAGCAGCGCCGCGCCGCCGTCGCCGCTCGTGCTGGCAGGTGGGGCGGCGCTTGGCGGCACAGAGCGCTCGCCGCTGCGCGCGCGGGGCCGGGGGCCTCGGCTGGGCCACCCCAGCCGAGACGCCGCCCGGTCTGCACGGCCGCAGGCGTGCCGCAGCACCAGGTGTCGGAGCTGTCCAAGTCGCTGCCCTCGCTGACAGCGCCAGCAGGCGGCGCGCCGGCGCCCGCGCCCGGCACGGCCACTGCCGAGGCGCTCGTACGCGACCTGGCGGCCCTGCTGGCGCCGGGCGGCGACGGCAGCGGCCAGGCCGCCGCGCAGCGGCTCACGCTGCTGGCGCACGACCTGCCGCGGGTGCTCTCGGGGCCGCTGCTGGACCTGCTGCAGACGCACCAGCCCTGCAGTCTTGCTGACGCTGCCAGCGCAGCGGCAGCGCAGCAGCGCCTGCTGCAGGCCCTGCTCGCCGCGCTGGAGGTGGAGCTGCCGCGCCTGGTGGGCGGTGGCAGCGCTCGCGCCGACAGCGCGAGTGTGTGGGCGGCCGCCGGCGGCGGCGGCGGCGGCGATGGGGCTGGCGGCGCCGCCGAGGGCCTGCTGGAGCTGCTGGGCGAGCAAGACAGCGCAGACCTGCTGGCGCGGCGGGGCTCGGCCGTGCCCGGCGAGGCGGGGCTGTACGAGGTGCTGGCCGACATCCACCACGACGGCGAGGTGCAGCGCTACCTGCAGGTGCGGGCAGGAGGGCGCACACCGGGACGCACGCGCGCAGACGCGGAGCGGGCGCGCACGCACGGGGCGCGCACGCCTCACGCCCGCGCGCCGCCGCGCGCGGGGTGCCGCCAGATGGAGTTTGACGCTGCCCTGGAGCTGGAGCTGGTGCACGCACCGCCGGCCTGGGCGGCGCCCGAGGCGGCGCGCGGCGGGCAGGCGTTCCTGGAGGGCATGCGCCCCCTGCTGGATGAGTACCTCGCGGCCCAGGGCGAGCCGCGCCTGGCGGACTTGGAGTGGCAGGCGAGCAGGGCCGCGCCACGCCGCGCCGCCGCGCACTCTGGGCGCAGCGCCCCTGCCAGGCGCACCCCCGCCCCGCCGACTGTCGGCGCCGCGCCTCCCTGCATGCAGGTCTACTGTGACGCCGCGCTGGCCGAGGCGGAGGCGGCTGAGGCGGCAGCGGCGCCCGGCGGCGCCGCCCGCCCCGGCCCAGGCCGCAGCGCCAGCGAGGCAGCCTTCCTGGCAGCGCGCCTCGAGGCGGGGCTGCCGCCGGGCAGCGTGCTGGCAGCTGCCGCGCGCAAGTACCTGGCCGCCGCGCTGCGCAACCGCAGCTGGCGGTTTGAGCAGCGCCAGCAGCTGGTGGACCGCCTGGTGGGTGGTGGCGGCGCGCGCTGCGCAGCTGCTCCTGGCCCTGCTGCGCGCGCGCCTTGGGCGACGCGCTCACGCTGCAGGCCCGCCCTGCCGTCCGGCAGGTCGAGATCGCGGCCCACCTCGCGGCCCACCCGCCGCGCAGCCACCGCGGCTCGCCCTTCTCGCCGCTCTTCCAGCCTGGCGGCCCGCCCGCGGCGCCGCGCCTCTCCCGTCGCGGCGTTGGCGGCAACCTCAAGCTGGCGGCTGCCCGCGGCGCCGCGCAGTGAGCTGAGCGCACCCGGTCGGGGCGTGGCGAGGCCGCGCGCGGTGACGCGCGCTGTGGGCTCGGTTAAAGCGTTTAACCCACGCGCCGTCAGCGCAGGCTGTGCCACCGCATGCTGCGCGCGCGGTGCAGCCCCGCCTCGACCGCCGCCAGCACGTCTTGCACCAACACGTGTGCCGGATTATGGTCGCAGTTGCCCGGCCCTTCGTGCACGCCCGTCCGCACGAGCACCGACACCCACGGCGCACCCGCCTGGTTGGCGCCGCGCGTGTCGGCGGCAGGGTTGTCGCCCACCGCAAAGATGGCCCGAAACAGCCCGCCAGCGCCACCGCCGCCCGCCAGCGCGGCCTCCGCGTCAGCGGCGCGCGCCAGGCCCAGCTCGACCGCCTGCTGCGCGAGCAGCGCCTCGGCCAGCCTGCCCTCGCGCGGCCAGGCGCGCGCGGGCGGTGTGCGGCAGGCGGCGCGCTCGCAGCGAGCCCGGGCGCGGCCTGCCCCGCCGCGGGGCGCGGCGTTGCGCGGCGCGCTGGTACCTGTATGGCTCGGCGTGGGGCTTGCCGAAGAACGTTGCGTCCAGCGCCACGCCCAGCCGCGCCAGCAGCGCAGTCAGCGCCGTCGAAAAGGCGCCTTGCCCGAGCCTCGGCCGGCTGCGGCAGGGCGGAACACGGCGGTGGTTGCGGGGCCCGTCGAGCTGGGCCCAACCCCAGCCTCGGCGGCCCCCGTGCCGCTCGCAGCCGGACCTGTACTCCGCCGCCCACAGCAGGTCTGGGTTTGAGAAAAACACCTCGACGCCACGCGAACCTGCACGCGCGGGCAGCGCAGGCGCTGCGCTCGGTGCAGCAGGGGCGCTGGTCGCCGGGCCGCGCCCCTGCGTGGCGCCGGAAACGGTCTCCGACCGCTCTGGGCGCACCCGGCAGTGGCTGCTGGCGCGTGGGCACGCCGTGGCCGCTGATGACGTCAACAAGGAGCTGCAGGTCACGGTACCAGTCGGCGCTGTCGGCCATGACGAGCACCGCGGCCAGCGGCGCCGCCTTGCTGCCCCAGCCCAGCTCCCTCACCGGACACACGCCGCCGCGGGCGGCTGCGGCCCGGCCGCGCCGCGAGCGGGCGGGCGGGCAGGCGGGCACCACCTCAGCGCTGTCGCCGCGGCGCGGCGCAGCCGCGCAAGCGACTTTCTCTCTCGCGCGCCCACCTGGCGCGGGCGGGGCCGGCGCAAAGGGCAGCGCCCCCGGCGGCAGCGCCGCGGCGAGCTCTGCCGTGGTGAGGACCTTGGTGAAGCCGTAGCCCCGAGCCACGCGCGCGCAGTCGCCGCGGCCCACCACCAGCACCGGCGCCTGCCCGAGGCGGCCCGCGAGCGCGCGCATCGGCGTGTGCGACAGCACGACCTGGCCCTCGCTCACCGGCACGCCCAGCAGCGAGCTCAGCTGCGCCGCCTTGTCCGCCTCGGGGACGCCACCTCCATTGGTCAGGAAGCACACTGGCAGCGACCACGTGCCGTGCGGGCAAAGCTGCGCGCGGCGGCGGCGCAGCGCGGGAAGGGGGGGGGGGCTGGGAGGCGGCCGAAGCCCGCCCTGGGCGGCGACGGCAGCCCTGGGAGGCCCTCGAGCAGCGCCAGGCGCAGCGGCGGCAGCAGCGGCGCGCGGGCTGGCGTTGCTGGCATGCAGCCGCCCGCCCCGGCGCTGCGGCGGCAGCGGCGCGGCTCGCACCCGCGCGACGGCCTCGCGCGCGGTCGGCAGCGGCTCGCGTCCGCGCAGGAGCACGCCGTCGATGTCAAACACGAACGCCGGTGGACGACTGGAGGTGTGCAGGCCGCGCTGCCGGGCGTGGGCCAGCAGCGCACCGGCGGCGCCGTGGAGGTGCCGCATCCGCGGCCTGCCGGCCCCGCTGCCTCACGCGCCGCCGGTTGGAGAGCGTGAGCGTGCCTGGCGTGCCGGAGAGGGGTACAGCGGGGCGGGGGCGCGATCTTGCTGCAACAAGCGCGCGCCGGCGGCAGCAGCGGCGGGCGGGCGACCCGGCGGCCCGCGCACGCGTCGGGCGGGGCGCGGGCAGCAGTCTGGGGGGGCGCGCGAGGTCGGACGAAGAGATGCACCAGGCAAAACGCTTGCCCCATACCCGGCTCGAACGGATGACCTTGGCGTTATTAGCACCACGCTCTAACCAACTGAGCTAATAGGGCGAGACATGCGCAATTCAGGTAATTCATTCATCATATAATGCAAACCTCAGAAGGCACTCTTGACTTGCAGGACGTGTTCTCGCCCATTGCCGAAAACCCTGGATGCACGGGAGTAAAATTGAAATCAAATTTAAAACCAACAACAACAACCAACAATAATAATAATAATAACAACCTGGCCTGCCCCGCGGGTTTTGTCGCGCGCTGCGCGACCCCGCCACGGTGTGTTGCGCTGCTTGCGGCGCAGCACCCCCTTCCTCTGCACCGTGCCCGGCGCCGCTCACGCCGGCCGGTGCGAGAGGCTCTTTGTGTGGCGTGCGGCGGCGCCGGCGGGGCCGCGAAGCCGGCGGGGCCGCGCCGCCGCCCGGCACACCGGCGCACGACCGCGGCTGAGGCGTGTGGAGCGTAGGTCCGCCTGGCTGGGCCGGCAGCGGCGGCGGCGGCAGCGTCGCCGGCGGCGGCGGCGGCGGCAGCGGCAGCGACAGGGACAGCGTCGCCGGCAGCGGCGGCGGCGGCGGCTGCAGCGGCAGCGTCGCAGCGGCCGTGGTGGTGGGGCCCCGCCGGCGGCCTGGCCATCCCCAGCAGTGACAGCCTCGAGACCAAGACGGAGGCGGACGCGCAGGAGGCTGCGCCACCCAGGCGCGTGGAGGGCGCCGAGGCCGTTGGTCGACCACATCGATGGCGCCTGGGAGGCCGCCGCCGGCCGCGGCTCGGTGGCGCGGCGCTACCGGGAGGCCTTTGGCAGCGGCGTCTTCTCTACTCGCTCCTTCACGCGCCGCGCCGGCGTGCCGTGCGCCCGGGATTACCTGGGCTGGCTCTGCAGCCCCGGCGGCCCGCGGCGCGGCCGGCCGGCGGAGCTGCTCATGCGCCTGCGCATGGAGTGCCTCCCGCTGCGCGCTGCCCACAGCCACGCGCGCCGGGGGGAGTCGATCGCGCAGCAGGCGGAGCGAGAGCGCTGCCCCTGCTGCGCTGCGCGCGCGCCCGAATCGGCCGCGCACTTTCTCTTTGAGTGCGGCGCGCCCGGCCGCCCTGCACGCCTCGTTGCGCTGCTTGCGGACCTCCGTGCCAGCGGCGGGGGCGCGCATGCTGGCGCGCTGGCTGCGCACCTGCGTGCGGCTGGTGTTGAGATGGCGGCTAGCGGCAGCCAGGAGCTGGAGGCTGGAGTTGGCGGCGGCGGCAGCGGCAGCGTCAGCGACCCCGGCGTCGTGGCTAGCGCGGCGGCCCCTCGGGCTGCTGACGCAGGCGCGGCGGTCAGCATCAGCGATAGCGGCGTCACGGCTGATACGGCGGCCCCTCGGGCTGATGATGTCAGCGCGGCGGTCAGCGTCAGCAGCGTCTCTGCTGGTGCGGCGGCCCCTCGGGCTGCCGTTACCGGCGCGGCGAGTCGGTGTGCAGCACTGGAGCAGGCTCGGCGTTATCTGCTTGGTGACCTGATGCAGGATCAGCTTGCTGTTCACTTTGTGGCAGATTATGTGATGGACATCTGGAAGATGCGGGACACCGTCCTTAAGGGGCGCGGGACCAATGGGCGCGAGCCTGTGGTGTAACTATCTTTTCTTTTCTTTTCTTGGTCAGCGCCTCTTCGGCAGGCTGCATGCCGCGCCTTCCCCCGAGGCGCGGCGGCAGCGACAGGCGGCCGTGAGCGCATGCGCTCCGGCTGCATGACCTTCAGGCGGCGGCGGCGTCGACCTGGGCCTGCCCCGCGGGTTTTGTCGCGCGCTGCGCGACCCCGCCACGGTGTGTTGCGCTGCTTGCGGCGCAGCACCCCCTTCCTCTGCACCGTGCCCGGCGCCGCTCACGCCGGCCGGTGCGTGAGGCTCTTTGTGTGTGTGCGGGCGTGTGTGTTTGGTGCTGCCCCGCTGCCAGTTCTGTAGGCCGGTGTGTGTGGAGTCCCGGGGCACCGCCGGGCTGGGTGTGCGTGTGGCCGGGGTGGGGGGAGAAGGCGGCGTCGGTCGCGGGGGCGGCGGCGGGGCGGGGGGCGCGCGGGGGTTGGCCCTCGCAGCGGTTCTGCTGCCTTGTGCCACGTTCCGGCGCGCGGTCGAGACCAGAGGGCGGCATGCATGTGGGTTTGCTGGTGAGTTGCGCGCGCCTGGGCCGCGCCATGCTCGCTACACGCCCTGCGCCGGCTTGCCAGCATGCGATCGCGCTTGCGGGCTGCTCGGTTGGTCGCACTTGGAGGACACAGACACGTGCGGTGGCGGGGAGGGAGTTGGTCAGGCCCGCCAGGCGATCCGATGTGGAACGCTCACGCGCCCGGAGTGTACCGGGCCCCGCCGTGTAACCAACAACAACAAACAACAACCGGGCCTCCCCCCGAGGCGCAGCAGCAGCGACAAGCGGCGGTGGCCGAGCGCGAGCGCGCGCAGCGGCTGCAGCAGGCCCGGCAAGCGGCGGTGGTTCAACCGCCCGGAGCGTACCGGGCCCCGCCGTGTAACCAACAACTGTTGCGCTGCTGCTCGCTGCTCAGTGGCGAGGCCGTTGGTGTGTGGCGTGACTCCGTTACAAGCGCCAAGCAGTGGGGCGCCTATTTGTAGGGCGCGCGCGCGCTGGCTGTAGCGCCACGGGCTACATACAGCAGCTACAGCGCGCTACAGCGCGCTACAGCGCGCCACGGCGCGCCACGGCGCGCTCCAACAGCACACGGGCTGTTGAGCTGTTCGCGAGACAGCGCGCGCGCAGCAGTGCGCGGGGGCTGATGCCAGGTGTAGCAAGCTACAGCCGGCTGTAGCAGGCTGCAGCCAGGTGCAAGGGAGCAGGGCAAAAATCAGCTAGAGTGCTGAACTACAACACTCCCACGTGCACTGCTCCGTTGCGGCTGTTGGTGCCATGCATGCGCAAGAATGCAGCTCCCAACGCGTAGCACTAACGTTGGTGAGGGGTGCATGTTGTTGTGTATTTTATCAACTCCCACGGCTCGCGCGCAGCCGCTCAGATGCCACACATGCGGCGGCTGCGCAGCAGCTCAGCCCAGCCCCATGCCCGCCCTGCACACCTGCAGCTTGGCCGCGGGCAGCGCCTTGGTGAGCACGTCGGCGGTCATCTCGCCGGTGGGCAGGTAGCTAAAGTTGACCTCGCCACGCGTGACGCGCTCGTGCGCAAAGTGGTAGGCGACGTCGATGTGCTTCGAGCGCGAGGAGCTCATCGGGTTGAGCAGGAGCTTGATCGCGGACTGGTTGTCGGCGTGGATGTGCACCGTGTTGATGTGCAGCCCCAGCTCGCGCAGCAGGTTGCGCAGCCAGAGCGCCTCCTTGACCGCGGCTGCAGCCGCCAGATACTCGGCCTCGGTGGTGGAGGCCGCGACGGTGGGCTGGCGCTTGCTTGACCAGGAGATGGCCCCGCCGGCCAGCGTGAAGAGTTACCCGCAGGTCGAGCGGCGCGTGTCGATGCACGCCGCGTAGTCTGAGTCGGTGAAGCCGACCAGGTGCTGATCGGGGCCGGCGTAGGTGATGCCCACATCTGCGGTGCCGGAGAGGTAGCGCAGCGTGCTGCGCGCCGCCTCCCAGTGCGCGGTGGTGGGCTTGGCCATGAAGCGGGAGAGCAAGCCCACGGTGTAGGCGATGTCCGGCCGCGTGGAGATGGCCAGGTACATGATGCTGCCAATCAGGGCAGAGTAGTTGAACTTGGCGGTGTCGAGCGCGTCGCCGTCGGCGGTGCTCAGGCGCGCCGCCGGGCTGAGCGGCAGCACGCGGGGCTTCGCGTCGCTCAGCTCAAACTTCTCCAGGATGGCGCTGATCAGCCGCGCCTGGCTGATCTTGAGGGTGCGGCGCGCGCGGTCGCGCTCGATCAGGATGCCCAGGAAGCAGGTCACGGGGCCGAGGCAGCGGCCCTCGAACGCTGCGAGCAGGCGCGCGTTGAAGCGCTGCACCAGGTCGGTGCGCGGCGTGGCGATCAGCAGGTCGTCCACGTACACCAGCAAGATGAGGAAAGAGCTGTCGTGTTGGATGAAGTAGACCGCAGGGTCGGCTGCCGACTGGGTGAAGCCCATCGCCAGCAGTTCTGCGTGCAGGCGCTGGTTCCAGGCGCGCGGCGCCTGCTTCAGGCCATAGAGTGAGCGCCGCAGTTTGCAGGCAAAGCCGGGCGGCCCCTGCTCAAAGCCAGGGGGCTGCTGCATCCACAACTCTTCTTCAACGTCGCCGTTGAGGAAGGCCGTCTTGATGTCCACGTGGTACAGTTCCCAGTCGTTGGCAGCGGCGAGCGCGCAGAGCGCGCGAAAGGAGCTGTATTTGATGACGGGCGCAAAGACCTCGTGGTAGTCGATGCCCGCGCGCTGATGGAAAGATAAAGATAAAGATAGTTACACCACAGGCTCGCGCCCATTGGTCCCTCGGGCTGATGATGTCAGCGCGGCGGTCAGCGTCAGCAGCGTCTCTGCTGGTGCGGCGGCCCCTCGGGCTGCCGTTACCGGCGCGGCGAGTCGGTGTGCAGCACTGGAGCAGGCTCGGCGTTATTTGCTTGGTGACCTGCTGCAGGATCAGCTTGCTGTTCACTCTGTGGCAGATTATGTGATGGACATCTGGAAGATGCGGGACACCGTCCTTAAGGGGCGCGGGACCAATGGGCGCGAGCCTGTGGTGTAACTATCTTTATCTTTATCTTTATGCTGCCCCTTTGATTGCGGGGCATCACCTGGTCTCCTTGGGCGCCCGTTGGGCCTGGCAGATGCCACGGCGGCGCGGACCTCGCCCGCGCCAACGCGGCGGCGGGCGTCGTCGACGCGCTGCTGCGCGTGGCGCCGCAGCTCCGCGCGCAGCCCACGCACTACCAGCGGCGCGACGGGGCGGTGCACGGTGGCCGCATCGACGCGTGGTTTGTGGCGCAGGAGCTCGCCGACCACTGGCTGGTCGGTGCGGCGCACCACCCGCTGTGCCACAGCGACCACAGGCCGGTCAGCGTCAGCCTGCAGCGGCCGGGACAGCCGCTGGCTGGGCGGCGACGCTGGACGTTCCCCAACGACCTGCTCGCCTGCGCCAGCCGCCGGGCCGAGCTCCGCGACCGTGTAGCAGCTGCCGCGCGGCAGCTGCGGGACGCAGGGCTGGACCCGGGCGAGCTGTTTGAGCAGCTCAAACAGAGTGTGCGGCGCATCGCGGCGGAGCTGCGTGCGGAGATGCGGCAGCAGGAGCAGCAGGAGCTCCACCAGCTGCGAGCGGGCGCTCGCCGCGGCGGAGGCGGCGCAGCGGCGGCAGCAGGCGGACGCTCTGGAGGCGGTATGGGACGAGTGCGGCGAGGGGCCCAGCCGCTGGTTCCACCGCCTGGGCCGCGCGCCGGGCGGCGCGCAGCCAATTCACGCGCTCGCCCGCCCGGGCCAGCCCGCCGTGCCGCTTACCTCCAGGGCAGGCATCCAGGAGGGCGGCCGCATCATCGCCGACTTCTTCGACGCGGACGTGCCGGGCGGCATGTTCGGCGTCCGGCCGACCGACCAGCAACAGCAGGACTGCATGCTGGACGCGCTGGACCGGCAGCTCTCGGCAACCGAGCAGCGGGCCTGCCGCGGGCAGGACCCCGAGGGGCTGCTCACGTTCGCCGAGGCGACGGCGGCGCTGGCCAGCCTACCGCGCGGCGCGGCGCCGGGCAGCGACGGCCTCACCTGCGAGGCCTACGCGGCCCTGTGGGAGGTGCTGGGCGAGCCGCTCGTCCAAGCCTTCAACTATCACTACCTCAACCAGGCAGCCGGCGCGCCGCAGCTCGCGGCGACGCAGCGGCTCGGGCTCATCACGCTGATCCACAAGGGCGGCCAGCCGCGCGAGGCGGTCAGCAGCTACCGCCCCATCACGCTGCTCAACACAGACACCAAGATCGCAGCCAAGGCCATCGTGCAGCGGCTCGCGCCCGCGCTCGGCTCCATCGTCGACTGCACGCAGACGGCGTTTGTGCCGGGCCGGGACATCGCCGACAACGTGCTCATGCACCTGGAGGCGATCGACCACGCGCGCGAGACGCGCGCGCCGGGCTGCCTGCTGTTCCTCGACTTTGCCAAGGCCTACGACCGCCTCGACCGCGGCTGGCTGTTCAGGTGCCTCGCGCGCATGGGCCTGCCCGACGCAACCACGCGCTGGGTCCGCCTGCTGCTCGCAGGCACGCGGGCGCGCGTCGCCTTCAACGGCGGCCATGTCAGCCGCGAGTTCAGCGTGGCGTCGGGCTGCGCGCAGGGCAGCCCGCTCAGCCCGCTGCTGTATGTGCTGGCGGCGCAGCCGCTGGCGGCCATGTGCCGGCGCGTGCAGCGGCAGCCCGGTTTTGCCAGCCTGCAGCTGCCCGGCGGCGCAGGGCCGGCGCCCTGCTGCCACCAGCACGCAGACGACACCACCCTGCACGCAGCGTCAGTGGAGAGCGCCAAGCGGCTGCTGGACGGCGCCGTCGCGCCGTTCTGCCTGGCCAGCGGCGCGCAGCTCAACCTGGCCAAGTGCAAGGGCATGCTGCTGGGCGACCACCCGGCGCTGCAGCTGCAGCCGGATGGCAGCGGGCAGCTGGTCGAGTGCAGCACGGGCGTGTGCTTCCCGGACACAGAGCAGGCGCCGATCAGGCACCTGGGCGTGCTGCTCTCTGCCACCGGCGTCGGGCGGCACGCGGCGCAGCTTTACCGCGAGCGGCTGCGCACCATCACCTGCCGCATCGCGCACTGGTCGCGGTACGCGCTCACGCGCCCGGGCCGCCGGCACGTTGCGCGCCAGGTGCTCGCGGCCTGCGTGGGCTGGCACGCGCAGTTTGTGCCGGTGCCGGCCGACCTCCTGCGCCTCATCCAGCGGCGCGTCACCGCCTACATCGTCGGCAACTGGTGCATCCGCGAGAGCGACAACCGCATTATCAGGCAGGTTCCGCGGGCGGCCATCGCGTGCCTGCCCGCGAGCATGGGCGGCGAGGCGCAGGTCGACGTCGCGGCCTTCACCACGGCAATGCTGGCCAAGACGGCCGCCAGGCTGCTGCACCCGGTGGGGGCGGCCTGGAAGCCACCCGCGGCGGCGCGCTTCGCGCGCGCGCTGCCTGGCCGGGGCACCGCCGCCCTCGTGCAGGGCACCGCGCTGGAGCTGCGGGCGCAGCTGCCGTGGCGGTGGGGCGCGATCGCCTGCGCGTTTGCGGCTCTCGGCGTGCACCGGGTGATCCCCCACGGCAGCATGACCGTGGAGCAGATCAGGGTGGAGGCCCTGGTGGGCAACTGCAGCGTCGGCGCGGCCCTGGGCGGCGCGCGCATCGCGTCGCTCGAGGACCTGCCCGCGGAGCTGCGCAGCGACAGCCTCGGGCAGGCGGCGCCGCGCCTGCCGTGGCGGCCGGCCGCCGACGGCGTCGTCATGCCGGGTGAGTGGCAGCAGGCGCTCGCGCGCAGCGGGCCGAGCGCGCCGGGTTGGCAGGCGCTGCGGCCCAGCGCGGCGCCGCCGTCGCCGGCGGCGGCGTGGTGCAGCAGCCCCAGCAGCCGCTGGCGGCGCTGCCGGTGGAGCAGCCGCCGCAGCCGCCGCCGCCGCCGCCCGCCGTGCGGTGGGTACGGCGGTGGGCGCTGGGCGCGGCAGCGGCGAGCTTCTTCGAGGTGGGGCCTGACAGCAGGCTCCGCACCGCCGAGCCCCCGCCCGAGATAGTCGCGGCGGGGGGTGGGAGGACTGCTGCGTGGTGGACGCGGCGCAGGCGCCGCGGCCAGCGGCGGGCGCGCAGCGCGCGGCGGCCGGAGCGCCCGGGGCAGCGGCGCCGGCGGAGCAGCCGGAGCTGCACAGCAGGGCGCGGCGATGGTTCCTCGTGGGCTTCTGGCCTGACGTCCGCGTCGACCCCTCCGTGTGGGGGCTCGGGCACGCGGCCACGGTCATGCAGTTTACGGTGCGCGGCGCGACCCTGCGGCTGCTGCAGCTGCGCTGCGCGCGCGAGGTCACGCCGGCAGGGGGCTGGACGCCCGGCGTTGGCTGCGTGCCGGGCCTCTGGCGCGCCGGCTACGGCCAGGCATGCCCGGCCAGCGCCATCGCGCGGCGGGAGGCGGGCCAGAAGCGCAGCTGGGCGGAGCGGCAGCGAGCCGAGACGCCAGACCCGGAGCCTGGGCTGCCGGCGTGGCAGAAAGTCTCGCCCCCGCGGCGCCACGTCATGGAGCGCGTCGGGCCGGCGGCGGCCGCTGCCGCCGCGGCGCGGCGCGAGGAGCATGAGCAGCGGCGGGAGCAGCAGCTGGAGCAGCGCAGGACCCTGGTTCAGGAGCCGGCGGCCAACGACCTCGTCGACCCGCTCACTGGTGCGACTGCGCCGCCGCGCGCCGGCGAGCGCGCGGAGCCGCCCGCCTGGGCCGCCTGCTACGCGCGCGCGCAGCAGGCGCGCATGCCGCGCGCCCTGCGACACTTTGGCTGGAGCCTGCTGCACGGCGGGGTGCGCGTCAGCGGCGACAGGGTCTTCTCTTACCAGCGCGCGGCGCCGGAGCTGGCGGAGCTGGCGTGCCCGCACCCGCTCTGCCGCGCGCAGCAGCAGCCGCCGCTGGAGACGCTCGCCACGTCCTCGGCGGATGCCCCGTGGCGGCGGCGGTGCTGCAGTGGTTTGCTCACCTCTGGGCGCGGCTGCAGCCGGGCTTCCGCGCGCGCCGCCCCCGCCCAGGGTGATGCTGGCGGACGACTTTGCCAGGTCGGGCGTCGCGCCGGAGCTGCAGCAGCTCTGGACGCACCTCCGCCTGCTGCTGCTGCGCGCCCTGCTCGCCGCGAGCGCGCGGCACGGCGGCGGCCAGCCCGGGCACGCGCCTGTGGCGGCGATTCGCATCTTTGTGTACTCGGTGCGCGACGCAGTCGTGCTGGACTGGCGCAAGGCAGCGATGGACGTGCGCGCGCTGGCGGGCGTGCCGCGCCCCTGGCTGTCGGGCTCCGGCAAGGAGCTCACTCGGGCAGATTTCGAACGCCGGTGGTGCCACCGAGGGGTCATCGCGCGCACGGGCCAGCACGGGGGCCGCTTCACAATGGAGTTCCGGCTCACCGCAGCGGCGTGCCGGCGCTGCCGGCGGCGCCGGCGCTGGCCCCGCCGGCGGCGCAGGACCCCGCGGCGGCGGCGGCGGCGGCGGCGGCGGCGCAGCGCGGCGGCTAGCTGCAGGGCCGGGGGGGTCCGCGGCCGGGCTTGCTGCGACCCCGGCTGGCTGCGTGTCGCGCCTCTTCTGCAGCGTGCAAGGTTGGGCGGTGTCCGCCCGTGCCGCGGGCTGGTGTCTGCGTGTCGGTCGTCGCGCGGCGCGGGGGCTGATGCCGCTGAGGCCGGCCCCTGCCGCCGCCGGCGTGGATGGCGTTTGCGCGTGATCTCTGCGGGGAGGCTTGGAGCCGGTGCACCTCGCTGCACCGATGCCCGGTGCGGCTCGCCGCACCGGAAGGGGGGTGTGCGGCCTGATCTGCTGCTGCCCCTTTGATTGCGGGGCATCACCTGGTCTCCTTGGGCGCCCGTTGGGCGTTGGCCTCTGGCTGTGCCGTTGGGTGATGTGTGTGCCCCCTCTCGGGGGGCGCCGGGGCGCGGTTTTTCACGAGGGGTTGCTGCGCTCTTCCCGTTGGAGCTTTTTTTCAATGGGCTGCCCCTGGGCCTCGGTCCTTGTCTGGTCACCCATTGTAACAAAAAAATAAAAAAAAATAAAAAAAATAAAAAAGATCTCTGCGCGGAGGCTTGGAGCCGGTGCACCTCGCTGCACCGATGCCCGGTGCGGCTCGCCGCACCGGAAGGGGGGTGTGCGGCCTGATCTGCTGCTGCCCCTTTGATTGCGGGGCATCACCTGGTCTCCTTGGGCGCCCGTTGGGCGTTGGCCTCTGGCTGTGCCGTTGGGTGATGTGGGTGCCCCCTCTCGGGGGGCGCCGGGGCGCGGTTTTTCACGAGGGGTTGCTGCGCTCTTCCCGTTGGAGTTTTTTTCAGTGGGCTGCCCCTGGGCCTCGGTCCTTGTTTGGTCACCCATTGTAACAAAAAAAAAAAAAAAAAAAAAAAAAACCCATTGTAAAAAAAAAAAAAAAAAAAAAAACCGTGCCGCGCGCAGCCCCGCCGGGCACCGCCGGCGGCGCGCGCCGCGGTGCGGGGCCGCCGCGCCGCCCTCGCGCGGGCCCGCGCCGCGCGCCGCCGCTCCGCCGGGCGCGCCCGGCACGCGTCCGCGCGGTCCCCCACGTGCAGAGGAAGGCCCCCGCTGCCGCGCAGCACCGTGCGCCGCGCGCAGCCCGCCGGGCACCGCCGGCGGCGCGCGCCGCGGTGCGGGGCCGCCGCGCCGCCCTCGCGCGGGCCCGCGCCGCGCGCCGCCGCTCCGCCGGGCGCGCCCGGCACGCGTCCGCGCGGTCCCCCACGTGCAGAGGAAGGCCCCCGCTGCCGCGCAGCACCGTGCCGCGCGCAGCCCCGCCGGGCACCGCCGGCGGCGCGCGCCGCGGTGCGGGGCCGCCGCGCCGCCCTCGCGCGGGCCCGCGCCGCGCGCCGCCGCTCCGCCGGGCGCGCCCGGCACGCGTCCGCGCGGTCCCCCACGTGCAGAGGAAGGCCCCCGCTGCCGCGCAGCACCGTGCCGCGCGCAGCCCCGCCGGGCACCGCCGGCGGCGCGCGCCGCGGTGCGGGGCCGCCGCGCCGCCCTCGCGCGGGCCCGCGCCGCGCCGCCGCCGCCGCTCCGCCGGGCGCGCCCGGCACGCGTCCGCGCGGTCCCCCACGTGCAGAGGAAGGCCCCCGCTGCCGCGCAGCACCGTGCCGCGCGCAGCCCCGCCGGGCACCGCCGGCGGCGCGCGCCACGGTGCGGGGCCGCCGCGCCGCCCTCGCGCGGGCCCGCGCCGCGCGCCGCCGCTCCGCCGGGCGCGCCCGGCACGCGTCCGCGCGGTCCCCCACGTGCAGAGGAAGGCCGCCGCTGCCGCGCAGCACCGTGCCGCGCGCAGCCCCGCCGGGCACCGCCGGCGGCGCGCGCCGCGGTGCGGGGCCGCCGCGCCGCCCTCGCGCGGGCCCGCGCCGCGCGCCGCCGCTCCGCCGGGCGCGCCCGGCACGCGTCCGCGCGGTCCCCCACGTGCAGAGGAAGGCCGCCGCTGCCGCGCAGCACCGTGCCGCGCGCAGCCCCGCCGGGCACCGCCGGCGGCGCGCGCCGCGGTGCGGGGCCGCCGCGCCGCCCTCGCGCGGGCCCGCGCCGCGCGCCGCCGCTCCGCCGGGCGCGCCCGGCACGCGTCCGCGCGGTCCCCCACGTGCAGAGGAAGGCCCCCGCTGCCGCGCAGCACCGTGCCGCGCGCAGCCCCGCCGGGCACCGCCGGCGGCGCGCGCCGCGGTGCGGGGCCGCCGCGCCGCCCTCGCGCGGGCCCGCGCCGCGCGCCGCCGCTCCGCCGGGCGCGCCCGGCACGCGTCCGCGCGGTCCCCCACGTGCAGAGGAAGGCCGCCGCTGCCGCCGCAGCAGCACGTGCCGCGCGCAGCCCCGCCGGGCACCGCCGGCGGCGCGCGCCGCGGTGCGGGGCCGCCGCGCCGCCCTCGCGCGGGCCCGCGCCGCGCGCCGCCGCTCCGCCGGGCGCGCCCGGCACGCGTCCGCGCGGTCCCCCACGTGCAGAGGAAGGCCGCCGCTGCCGCGCAGCACCGTGCCGCGCGCAGCCCCGCCGGGCACCGCCGGCGGCGCGCGCCGCGGTGCGGGGCCGCCGCGCCGCCCTCGCGCGGGCCCGCGCCGCGCGCCGCCGCTCCGCCGGGCGCGCCCGGCACGCGTCCGCGCGGTCCCCCACGTGCAGAGGAAGGCCCCCGCTGCCGCGCAGCACCGTGCCGCGCGCAGCCCCGCCGGGCACCGCCGGCGGCGCGCGCCGCGGTGCGGGGCCGCCGCGCCGCCCTCGCGCGGGCCCGCGCCGCGCGCCGCCGCTCCGCCGGGCGCGCCCGGCACGCGTCCGCGCGGTCCCCCACGTGCAGAGGAAGGCCGCCGCTGCCGCGCAGCACCGTGCCGCGCGCAGCCCCGCCGGGCACCGCCGGCGGCGCGCGCCGCGGTGCGGGGCCGCCGCGCCGCCCTCGCGCGGGCCCGCGCCGCGCGCCGCCGCTCCGCCGGGCGCGCCCGGCACGCGTCCGCGCGGTCCCCCACGTGCAGAGGAAGGCCGCCGCTGCCGCGCAGCACCGTGCCGCGCGCAGCCCCGCCGGGCACCGCCGGCGGCGCGCGCCGCGGTGCGGGGCCGCCGCGCCGCCCTCGCGCGGGCCCGCGCCGCGCGCCGCCGCTCCGCCGGGCGCGCCCGGCACGCGTCCGCGCGGTCCCCCACGTGCAGAGGAAGGCCCCCGCTGCCGCGCAGCACCGTGCCGCGCGCAGCCCCGCCGGGCACCGCCGGCGCGCGCGCGCCGCGGTGCGGGGCCGCCGCGCCGCCCTCGCGCGGGCCCGCGCCGCGCGCCGCCGCTCCGCCGGGCGCGCCCGGCACGCGTCCGCGCGGTCCCCCACGTGCAGAGGAAGGCCCCCGCTGCCGCGCAGCACCGTGCCGCGCGCAGCCCCGCCGGGCACCGCCGGCGGCGCGCGCCGCGGTGCGGGGCCGCCGCGCCGCCCTCGCGCGGGCCCGCGCCGCGCGCCGCCGCTCCGCCGGGCGCGCCCGGCACGCGTCCGCGCGGTCCCCCACGTGCAGAGGAAGGCCCCCGCTGCCGCGCAGCACCGTGCCGCGCGCAGCCCCGCCGGGCACCGCCGGCGGCGCGCGCCGCGGTGCGGGGCCGCCGCGCCGCCCTCGCGCGGGCCCGCGCCGCGCGCCGCCGCTCCGCCGGGCGCGCCCGGCACGCGTCCGCGCGGTCCCCCACGTGCAGAGGAAGGCCCCCGCTGCCGCGCAGCACCGTGCCGCGCGCAGCCCCGCCGGGCACCGCCGGCGGCGCGCGCCGCGGTGCGGGGCCGCCGCGCCGCCCTCGCGCGGGCCCGCGCCGCGCGCCGCCGCTCCGCCGGGCGCGCCCGGCACGCGTCCGCGCGGTCCCCCACGTGCAGAGGAAGGCCGCCGCTGCCGCGCAGCACCGTGCCGCGCGCAGCCCCGCCGGGCACCGCCGGCGGCGCGCGCCGCGGTGCGGGGCCGCCGCGCCGCCCTCGCGCGGGCCCGCGCCGCGCGCCGCCGCTCCGCCGGGCGCGCCCGGCACGCGTCCGCGCGGTCCCCCACGTGCAGAGGAAGGCCGCCGCTGCCGCGCAGCACCGTGCCGCGCGCAGCCCCGCCGGGCACCGCCGGCGGCGCGCGCCGCGGTGCGGGGCCGCCGCGCCGCCCTCGCGCGGGCCCGCGCCGCGCGCCGCCGCTCCGCCGGGCGCGCCCGGCACGCGTCCGCGCGGTCCCCCACGTGCAGAGGAAGGCCCCCGCTGCCGCGCAGCACCGTGCCGCGCGCAGCCCCGCCGGGCACCGCCGGCGGCGCGCGCCGCGGTGCGGGGCCGCCGCGCCGCCCTCGCGCGGGCCCGCGCCGCGCGCCGCCGCTCCGCCGGGCGCGCCCGGCACGCGTCCGCGCGGTCCCCCACGTGCAGAGGAAGGCCCCCGCTGCCGCGCAGCACCGTGCCGCGCGCAGCCCCGCCGGGCACCGCCGGCGGCGCGCGCCGCGGTGCGGGGCCGCCGCGCCGCCCTCGCGCGGGCCCGCGCCGCGCGCCGCCGCTCCGCCGGGCGCGCCCGGCACGCGTCCGCGCGGTCCCCCACGTGCAGAGGAAGGCCGCCGCTGCCGCGCAGCACCGTGCCGCGCGCAGCCCCGCCGGGCACCGCCGGCGGCGCGCGCCGCGGTGCGGGGCCGCCGCGCCGCCCTCGCGCGGGCCCGCGCCGCGCGCCGCCGCTCCGCCGGGCGCGCCCGGCACGCGTCCGCGCGGTCCCCCACGTGCAGAGGAAGGCCCCGCTGCCGCGCAGCACCGTGCCGCGCGCAGCCCCGCCGGGCACCGCCGGCGGCGCGCGCCGCGGTGCGGGGCCGCCGCGCCGCCCTCGCGCGGGCCCGCGCCGCGCGCCGCCGCTCCGCCGGGCGCGCCCGGCACGCGTCCGCGCGGTCCCCCACGTGCAGAGGAAGGCCCCCGCTGCCGCGCAGCACCGTGCCGCGCGCAGCCCCGCCGGGCACCGCCGGCGGCGCGCGCCGCGGTGCGGGGCCGCCGCGCCGCCCTCGCGCGGGCCCGCGCCGCGCGCCGCCGCTCCGCCGGGCGCGCCCGGCACGCGTCCGCGCGGTCCCCCACGTGCAGAGGAAGGGCCCCCGCTGCCGCGCAGCACCGTGCCGCGCGCAGCCCCGCCGGGCACCGCCGGCGGCGCGCGCCGCGGTGCGGGGCCGCCGCGCCGCCCTCGCGCGGGCCCGCGCCGCGCGCCGCCGCTCCGCCGGGCGCGCCCGGCACGCGTCCGCGCGGTCCCCCACGTGCAGAGGAAGGCCGCCGCTGCCGCGCAGCACCGTGCCGCGCGCAGCCCCGCCGGGCACCGCCGGCGGCGCGCGCCGCGGTGCGGGGCCGCCGCGCCGCCCTCGCGCGGGCCCGCGCCGCGCGCCGCCGCTCCGCCGGGCGCGCCCGGCACGCGTCCGCGCGGTCCCCCACGTGCAGAGGAAGGCCGCCGCTGCCGCGCAGCACCGTGCCGCGCGCAGCCCCGCCGGGCACCGCCGGCGGCGCGCGCCGCGGTGCGGGGCCGCCGCGCCGCCCTCGCGCGGGCCCGCGCCGCGCGCCGCCGCTCCGCCGGGCGCGCCCGGCACGCGTCCGCGCGGTCCCCCACGTGCAGAGGAAGGCCGCCGCTGCCGCGCAGCACCGTGCCGCGCGCAGCCCCGCCGGGCACCGCCGGCGGCGCGCGCCGCGGTGCGGGGCCGCCGCGCCGCCCTCGCGCGGGCCCGCGCCGCGCGCCGCCGCTCCGCCGGGCGCGCCCGGCACGCGTCCGCGCGGTCCCCCACGTGCAGAGGAAGGCCGCCGCTGCCGCGCAGCACCGTGCCGCGCGCAGCCCCGCCGGGCACCGCCGGCGGCGCGCGCCGCGGTGCGGGGCCGCCGCGCCGCCCTCGCGCGGGCCCGCGCCGCGCGCCGCCGCTCCGCCGGGCGCGCCCGGCACGCGTCCGCGCGGTCCCCCACGTGCAGAGGAAGGCGCCCGCTGCCGCGCAGCACCGTGCCGCGCGCAGCCCCGCCGGGCACCGCCGGCGGCGCGCGCCGCGGTGCGGGGCCGCCGCGCCGCCCTCGCGCGGGCCCGCGCCGCGCGCCGCCGCTCCGCCGGGCGCGCCCGGCACGCGTCCGCGCGGTCCCCCACGTGCAGAGGAAGGCCCCCGCTGCCGCGCAGCACCGTGCCGCGCGCAGCCCCGCCGGGCACCGCCGGCGGCGCGCGCCGCGGTGCGGGGCCGCCGCGCCGCCCTCGCGCGGGCCCGCGCCGCGCGCCGCCGCTCCGCCGGGCGCGCCCGGCACGCGTCCGCGCGGTCCCCCACGTGCAGAGGAAGGCCCCCGCTGCCGCGCAGCACCGTGCCGCGCGCAGCCCCGCCGGGCACCGCCGGCGGCGCGCGCCGCGGTGCGGGGCCGCCGCGCCGCCCTCGCGCGGGCCCGCGCCGCGCGCCGCCGCTCCGCCGGGCGCGCCCGGCACGCGTCCGCGCGGTCCCCCACGTGCAGAGGAAGGCCCCCGCTGCCGCGCAGCACCGTGCCGCGCGCAGCCCCGCCGGGCACCGCCGGCGGCGCGCGCCGCGGTGCGGGGCCGCCGCGCCGCCCTCGCGCGGGCCCGCGCCGCGCGCCGCCGCTCCGCCGGGCGCGCCCGGCACGCGTCCGCGCGGTCCCCCACGTGCAGAGGAAGGCCCCCGCTGCCGCGCAGCACCGTGCCGCGCGCAGCCCCGCCGGGCACCGCCGGCGGCGCGCGCCGCGGTGCGGGGCCGCCGCGCCGCCCTCGCGCGGGCCCGCGCCGCGCGCCGCCGCTCCGCCGGGCGCGCCCGGCACGCGTCCGCGCGGTCCCCCACGTGCAGAGGAAGGCCCCCGCTGCCGCGCAGCACCGTGCCGCGCGCAGCCCCGCCGGGCACCGCCGGCGGCGCGCGCCGCGGTGCGGGGCCGCCGCGCCGCCCTCGCGCGGGCCCGCGCCGCGCGCCGCCGCTCCGCCGGGCGCGCCCGGCACGCGTCCGCGCGGTCCCCCACGTGCAGAGGAAGGCCCCCGCTGCCGCGCAGCACCGTGCCGCGCGCAGCCCCGCCGGGCACCGCCGGCGGCGCGCGCCGCGGTGCGGGGCCGCCGCGCCGCCCTCGCGCGGGCCCGCGCCGCGCGCCGCCGCTCCGCCGGGCGCGCCCGGCACGCGTCCGCGCGGTCCCCCACGTGCAGAGGAAGGCCGCCGCTGCCGCGCAGCACCGTGCCGCGCGCAGCCCCGCCGGGCACCGCCGGCGGCGCGCGCCGCGGTGCGGGGCCGCCGCGCCGCCCTCGCGCGGGCCCGCGCCGCGCGCCGCCGCTCCGCCGGGCGCGCCCGGCACGCGTCCGCGCGGTCCCCCACGTGCAGAGGAAGGCCGCCGCTGCCGCGCAGCACCGTGCCGCGCGCAGCCCCGCCGGGCACCGCCGGCGGCGCGCGCCGCGGTGCGGGGCCGCCGCGCCGCCCTCGCGCGGGCCCGCGCCGCGCGCCGCCGCTCCGCCGGGCGCGCCCGGCACGCGTCCGCGCGGTCCCCCACGTGCAGAGGAAGGCCGCCGCTGCCGCGCAGCACCGTGCCGCGCGCAGCCCCGCCGGGCACCGCCGGCGGCGCGCGCCGCGGTGCGGGGCCGCCGCGCCGCCCTCGCGCGGGCCCGCGCCGCGCGCCGCCGCTCCGCCGGGCGCGCCCGGCACGCGTCCGCGCGGTCCCCCACGTGCAGAGGAAGGCCGCCGCTGCCGCGCAGCACCGTGCCGCGCGCAGCCCCGCCGGGCACCGCCGGCGGCGCGCGCCGCGGTGCGGGGCCGCCGCGCCGCCCTCGCGCGGGCCCGCGCCGCGCGCCGCCGCTCCGCCGGGCGCGCCCGGCACGCGTCCGCGCGGTCCCCCACGTGCAGAGGAAGGCCGCCGCTGCCGCGCAGCACCGTGCCGCGCGCAGCCCCGCCGGGCACCGCCGGCGGCGCGCGCCGCGGTGCGGGGCCGCCGCGCCGCCCTCGCGCGGGCCCGCGCCGCGCGCCGCCGCTCCGCCGGGCGCGCCCGGCACGCGTCCGCGCGGTCCCCCACGTGCAGAGGAAGGCGCCCGCTGCCGCGCAGCACCGTGCCGCGCGCAGCCCCGCCGGGCACCGCCGGCGGCGCGCGCCGCGGTGCGGGGCCGCCGCGCCGCCCTCGCGCGGGCCCGCGCCGCGCGCCGCCGCTCCGCCGGGCGCGCCCGGCACGCGTCCGCGCGGTCCCCCACGTGCAGAGGAAGGCCGCCGCTGCCGCGCAGCACCGTGCCGCGCGCAGCCCCGCCGGGCACCGCCGGCGGCGCGCGCCGCGGTGCGGGGCCGCCGCGCCGCCCTCGCGCGGGCCCGCGCCGCGCGCCGCCGCTCCGCCGGGCGCGCCCGGCACGCGTCCGCGCGGTCCCCCACGTGCAGAGGAAGGCCGCCGCTGCCGCGCAGCACCGTGCCGCGCGCAGCCCCGCCGGGCACCGCCGGCGGCGCGCGCCGCGGTGCGGGGCCGCCGCGCCGCCCTCGCGCGGGCCCGCGCCGCGCGCCGCCGCTCCGCCGGGCGCGCCCGGCACGCGTCCGCGCGGTCCCCCACGTGCAGAGGAAGGCCGCCGCTGCCGCGCAGCACCGTGCCGCGCGCAGCCCCGCCGGGCACCGCCGGCGGCGCGCGCCGCGGTGCGGGGCCGCCGCGCCGCCCTCGCGCGGGCCCGCGCCGCGCGCCGCCGCTCCGCCGGGCGCGCCCGGCACGCGTCCGCGCGGTCCCCCACGTGCAGAGGAAGGCGCCCGCTGCCGCGCAGCACCGTGCCGCGCGCAGCCCCGCCGGGCACCGCCGGCGGCGCGCGCCGCGGTGCGGGGCCGCCGCGCCGCCCTCGCGCGGCCCGCGCCGCGCGCCGCCGCTCCGCCGGGCGCGCCCGGCACGCGTCCGCGCGGTCCCCCACGTGCAGAGGAAGGCCCCCGCTGCCGCGCAGCACCGTGCCGCGCGCA
The DNA here is from genome assembly GCA_014905635.1 of Scenedesmus sp. PABB004. Taxonomy (NCBI): domain Eukaryota; kingdom Viridiplantae; phylum Chlorophyta; class Chlorophyceae; order Sphaeropleales; family Scenedesmaceae; genus Scenedesmus; species Scenedesmus sp. PABB004. The sequence goes on along the minus strand of CM026547.1, from coordinate 2,004,337 downwards.
GCCCCGCCGGGCACCGCCGGCGGCGCGCGCCGCGGTGCGGGGCCGCCGCGCCGCCCTCGCGCGGGCCCGCGCCGCGCGCCGCCGCTCCGCCGGGCGCGCCCGGCACGCGTCCGCGCGGTCCCCCACGTGCAGAGGAAGGCCCCCGCTGCCGCGCAGCACCGTGCCGCGCGCAGCCCCGCCGGGCACCGCCGGCGGCGCGCGCCGCGGTGCGGGGCCGCCGCGCCGCCCTCGCGCGGGCCCGCGCCGCGCGCCGCCGCTCCGCCGGGCGCGCCCGGCACGCGTCCGCGCGGTCCCCCACGTGCAGAGGAAGGCCCCCGCTGCCGCGCAGCACCGTGCCGCGCGCAGCCCCGCCGGGCACCGCCGGCGGCGCGCGCCGCGGTGCGGGGCCGCCGCGCCGCCCTCGCGCGGGCCCGCGCCGCGCGCCGCCGCTCCGCCGGGCGCGCCCGGCACGCGTCCGCGCGGTCCCCCACGTGCAGAGGAAGGCCCCCGCTGCCGCGCAGCACCGTGCCGCGCGCAGCCCCGCCGGGCACCGCCGGCGGCGCGCGCCGCGGTGCGGGGCCGTGATGAGAGTGCGTGTTTTCGGCCGCACACTCACCCCATTGCGTGCATGGAGCCTAAAGGAAGCTACTCGGAACTTTGGGCCTTAGTTGGGCTCTTGTGGAAGGTGCTAACCGCGGTGGAAGCTGCTTACGGCGCAGCTACCGGCAGCCGCCGAGAAGCTGCGATTACCGATACCGTTTCGGCTATATAGCTCCGTGCGCCCGCCCCGTTTGCCTAAGGAGTCTCTTCACCACGCACATGTAACCTTTGCTCCTTCACTCGTGTCTCCGTGCTCTCTCGTTGGCCAACCGCCGCTGTCCGCCGTTGTCGACTCGCTCTTCTAGCCGGCAACAACCGCGCCTACTCCGACCAAGTGGTCATGAGCCCATCCCCGGTGCTCTAAAGGCATCGCGGAGGCTTCGCGCGCATCGCTCCGGCAACTCGACAACTCCGCGGAGCTCCGGAGGCCTCCGTCAAGCGGCCCAAAAAGAAGGCCCCAGATTCGATCCTGCGACCTCCACCGTCCTATTCGAGAGCCCTATTGTCTACTTGGCGCTTGGCAGAGGCCATCGCCCCTTGTCCGCGACTTCTTTTACTTGAGTCGCCCTCGTCAAACGCAGTAAATCGCGCCGCGCTTGCTCGCGCGTGCTCGTTTGCGCTCCGTCGCGCTCCGTCGCGCTTCCCGCGCCGCGCTCGATCTACTCGGCGCCGCGCGCTCGACGTCGGCCCTTCTCGCGCCGACTTTGCCTCTTCTCGCGCTCAAGGGCCTCGGCCCTTCGCCCGTCCGCCCGCCCGCGCCGCTCACAGGTGTACGTACGACCCGGCCGTGCGCATCGGTCATCAAGGCGGGCGTCCGTGCACCTTGGGCGTGCGTGTCTACACGGCGGCGTGACGTTGGAGGACATCCCTCGACCCGCGCCCCTACGACCCTCGGCGCCCTCGACCCTCGCGCCCCTACGACTCTCGGCGCCCTCGACCCTCGCGCCCCTACGACCCTCGGCGCCCTCGACCAACTCGTAACGCGCGCCGCGCTCGCGCCCGGCCGCTCTTGCGCCCGCGCGTGCGCCTCGGCTACGCTCGCACGCTACGCTAGCGCGCGCCTCGTGTCTCCAAACCTGAGCTAACTTCAAAGGGGCCTTGCCCCCTTCGCCGTCCGCCCGCGCCCGCGCCGTACGTAGGTGTGCGTACGTCTCGGCCGCGTGCATCGGACATCTAGGCGGGGCGTCCGTACACCTCGTACGTGCGCGCGTCTACGGCGCGGCGTGACGTGGGAGACATCCGCCAATAACTCCATCGGCCCGCCAACGCGGCTACCGTCATGATGGACTTTGAAAAGTTTGGCGTTGAGCGATTCACCGGCTCCAACTACGTCACGTGGAGCACCAAGATTACCTTCTACCTCAAGCTCAAGGGCTTCTATGGCGCGCTCATCGACGCGCCGCCGCCCGGCAACGACGCCGACGCCGCGCCCGCGCGCGACGCCGCGCGCGACGACAAGGCCCTTGCCGCCATCGTCCTCTCCGTCGACAACAAGATCTTGCCACTCATCCAAACGTGCACCACCGCCAAGGAAGCGTGGGACAAGCTCGCCAACATGTACCACACCCAAAACACGGCAAGCATCGTGCGCTTCAAGCGCGAGTTGAGCACGCTCGCCAAGGGCAACACCGAGACCATCACGGCCTTTGCCGGCCGCGCGTACGCGCTCAAGGACAACCTCATCTCCGCCGGCGCCACGGTGGACGACATGGACATCTCGCTCGCCATGCTCGACAAGCTCCCGAGCGCGTACGAGGTCACCAAGAAGATCATCATGAGCAAGAAGCCCTTCCCCACGCTCGAGGAGGTCATCTCCGAGCTCTTGACCGTGGAGGCGCAAACCCCGGCCAACACCGAGAAGGCCTACTTTGCGACCGCGCCGCGGCCCAAGTTCAAGCCGCTCAACAAGACGTTCAACCCGCGCTTCAACAAGCCCTTCAACCCGCGCGCGCCCATGCTCGGCGCGTCGCGCTTCGTCAACTCGCCGCGCCCGTTCAACGGCGGCGGCTCGCCCGGCGGCAACCGGCCTTGCTTCGGCGCGTCCAAGGACGCCAAAGACGTGTGCTACTATTGCAAGAAGCCCGGCCACTTCATCGGTGAGTGCCGCGAGCGGGCCGCGGTCGAGGCGCGCAAGGGCACGCCCGACACCGAGCGGCGCGAGGTGGCGTGGACCGCCACCACGCTCGCTCCCGACTACGACAACCCGGACTACGCGTGCACGTGGTTCATCGACTCGGGGGCCGAGCGCCACATCACCAACGACGCCGGCGACCTCAACAACCCCAAGCCGTGCTCGACCAAGGTCATCGTGGGCACCGGCGAGGTGGTCGCCGCCGAGCTCGAGGGCGACGCCATCTTGCACGAGTCCAACGTCATCTCGCGGCGCATCGTGCTCCGCCGCGTGCTCTACATCCCCGGCTTTGCGGCCAAGCTCGTCTCCATCAAGATGGCCAAGCTCGCCGGCGCCACGTTCATCATGGAGGGCAACAAGTGCGCCGTGCGCATGGGCGGCGAGACGATCGTCACCGCCATCGACGCGCCCAACGGCATCCCGTGCATCGTGAGCAACACGCTCCGCGGCTCCCCGAGCCCGGCGCTCATTGCCAAAGAGGCGCCCGAGGTGTGGCACGCGCGCCTTGGCCACCTCGGCTACGCCAACCTCGAGCGCGCCGCCAAGCACGGCATGGTGACCGGCATGGACCTCACGACCACCGACTTCAAGGCGCTCCCCATGTGCGAGCCGTGCGTGATGGGCAAGACGACGCGCCTCCCCTTCGGTGAGTCCGCGACGGTGTACGACACGCCGCTCGCGCTCGTGAGCATGGACGTGTGCGGCCCCATGACCGAGCTCTCTTACGGCGGCGCCAAGTACGCCGCGACCTTCATCGACCACGCGACGGGCTACTCCATCGTGCGCACGCTCAAGAGCAAGGCCGACGTCACGCCGGCCGTCAAGGAGGTGCTCACCTACATGGAGAAGCAAACCGACGCCCACGTCAAGGCCGTCCGCACCGACAACGGCTCCGAGTACGTCAACGCCGACCTCTCTGGCTTCTTCAAGGACAAGGGCATCGCGCACCAAAAGACCATGCCCTACACGCCCGAGCAAAACGGCACCGCCGAGCGGCTCCCCGCCGGGCACCCCGGGCGGCTCCCCGCCCGCGAGCCCCGGCGGCTCCCCGCCCTCGAGCCCGGGCGGCTCGCCGCCGCCCGCGCCGAGCCCGGCGCCCGAGAGCAACGACAACATGCCGGCGCCGACCGCCGGCGGCACCGACTCCACCACCGGCGGCACCATCACGCGCTCGGGGCGCGTGTCGCGCAAGCCCGGTGAGTGGTGGAACGCCGCCGCCGCCGCGCACTACGCGGGGCAGGTCTTGCCCGACCCGGCCACGCGCACCGAGGCGCTCGGCCGGCTCGACGCGTCCAAGTGGGACGACGCCATGAACGAGGAGATCGCCGCCCACGTGGCCAACAACACGTGGGAGCTCGACGTGCCGCCCGCCGGCGTCAAGATCATCCCGACCAAGTGGGTCCTCACGACCAAGACCGACCTCGCCGGCAACATCGAGCGCTACAAGGGCCGCATCGTCGCCAAGGGCTTCCACCAGATCGAGGGCATCGACTACGACGAGGTCTTCGCCCCCGTCGGCAAGTACGCCACGCTGCGCGCGGTGCTCGCGCTCGCCGCTGCGCACGACTACGAGATCATCCAAATCGACATTAAGAACGCCTTCCTCCAAGGCAACCTCGAGGAGGAGGTGTGGATCAGCCAGCCCGAGGGCTACGACGACGGCTCCGGCCGCGCGTGCCGCCTGATCAAGGCGCTCTACGGCCTCAAGCAGGCCCCGCGCGCGTGGCACTCGCGCCTGCACGAGGAGCTCACCAAGATGGGCTTCGCGCCGTCCAAGGCCGACGCATCGCTCTACGTCGGCACCTCCGGCGCGTACATCCTCATCTACGTCGACGACATCCTCATCATTGCGCGCAACTGCGCGCTCGCCGAGTCGGTCAAGGCGGAGCTCTTTGCCGCCTTCAAGACCCGCGACCTCGGCGAGGTGAGCCAGTACCTCGGCATGCACATCACGCGCGACCGCATCAACAAGACCATCAAGATCACCAACGAGAAGATGGTGACCGAGCTCGTCTTCAAGTACGGGCTCGCCGACTGCGCGCCCCGCGACATCCCCGTGAGCCTCGGCACCAAGCTCACCAAGGACAACGGCGACCCGCTCGACACCGCGGCCTACCCCTACACGTCGCTCGTGGGAGCGCTCCTCTACCTCTCCATCACGGTGCGCCCCGACATCGCCTTTGCGGTGAGCGCGTTGACACGCTTCATGTCCTGCCCCACGACCGTGCACTGGGGCGTGGCCAAGGGCGTGCTCCGCTACCTGGCCGGCACCACCAACATTGGCATCATCTACGGCGGCATCAAGGGCAGCCTGGACCTCAACGGCATGTGTGACTCGGACTACGCGGCCGACCTCGACACGCGCCGCTCGACCACCGGCTACGTCTTCACCCTCAACGGCGGCGCAATCACCTGGTCCAGCAAGAAGCAGCAGACCGTCGCAGCCTCCACCACCGAGGCCGAGTACATGGCCGCCTCCGCTGCGGTCAAGGAGGCCCTCTGGCTGCGCAAGCTCATGAGCGACCTCAAGGTCAACATCGGCGCCATCGACATCCTCTCCGACAACCAGGGTGCGATCAAGCTGCTGCGCAACCCCGTGTCCTCGCAGCGCTCGAAGCACATTGACGTCGCGCACCACTTTGCGCGCGAGCGCGTGGCCCGCGGCGAGGTCACGTTCCACTACGTGCCCACGGCCGACAACATCGCCGACGCGCTCACCAAGCCGCTGGCGCTGTCCAAGTTTGTGGCGTGCCGCACCGGCATGGGCATGGTGTGAGTGTTGCGTCCGCGTGGGAGTGATGAGAGTGCGTGTTTTCGGCCGCACACTCACCCCATTGCGTGCATGGAGCCTAAAGGAAGCTACTCGGAACTTTGGGCCTTAGTTGGGCTCTTGTGGAAGGTGCTAACCGCGGTGGAAGCTGCTTACGGCGCAGCTACCGGCAGCCGCCGAGAAGCTGCGATTACCGATACCGTTTCGGCTATATAGCTCCGTGCGCCCGCCCCGTTTGCCTAAGGAGTCTCTTCACCACGCACATGTAACCTTTGCTCCTTCACTCGTGTCTCCGTGCTCTCTCGTTGGCCAACCGCCGCTGTCCGCCGTTGTCGACTCGCTCTTCTAGCCGGCAACAACCGCGCCTACTCCGACCAAGTGGCCGCCGCGCCGCCCTCGCGCGGGCCCGCGCCGCGCGCCGCCGCTCCGCCGGGCGCGCCCGGCACGCGTCCGCGCGGTCCCCCACGTGCAGAGGAAGGCCGCCGCTGCCGCGCAGCACCGTGCCGCGCGCAGCCCCGCCGGGCACCGCCGGCGGCGCGCGCCGCGGTGCGGGGCCGCCGCGCCGCCCTCGCGCGGGCCCGCGCCGCGCGCCGCCGCTCCGCCGGGGGCGCGCCCGGCACGCGTCCGCGCGGTCCCCCACGTGCAGAGGAAGCGCGCCGCCGCTGTCCGCGCGGTCCCCCACGTGCAGAGGAACCGCTGCCGCGCAGCACCGTGCCGCGCGCAGCCCCGCCGGGCACCGCCGGCGGCGCGCGCCGCGGTGCGGGGCCGCCGCGCCGCCCTCGCGCGGGCCCGCGCCGCGCGCCGCCGCTCCGCCGGGCGCGCCCGGCACGCGTCCGCGCGGTCCCCCACGTGCAGAGGAAGGCCCCCGCTGCCGCGCAGCACCGTGCCGCGCGCAGCCCCGCCGGGCACCGCCGGCGGCGCGCGCCGCGGTGCGGGGCCGCCGCGCCGCCCTCGCGCGGGCCCGCGCCGCGCGCCGCCGCTCCGCCGGGCGCGCCCGGCACGCGTCCGCGCGGTCCCCCACGTGCAGAGGAAGGCCGCCGCTGCCGCGCAGCACCGTGCCGCGCGCAGCCCCGCCGGCACCGCCGGCGGCGCGCGCCGCGGTGCGGGGCCGCGCGCCGCCCTCGCGCGGGCCCGCGCCGCGCGCCGCCGCCCGCGGGCGCGCCCGGCACGCGTCCGCGCGGTCCCCCACGTGCAGAGGAAGGCCGCCGCTGCCGCGCAGCACCGTGCCGCGCGCAGCCCCGCCGGGCACCGCCGGCGGCGCGCGCCGCGGTGCGGGGCCGCCGCGCCGCCCTCGCGCGCCGCGCCGCGCGCCGCGCTCCGCCGGGCGCGCCCGGCACGCGTCCGCGGTCCCCCACGTGCAGAGGAAGGCCCCCGCCGCGCGCAGCACCGTGCCGCGCGCAGCCCCGCCGGGCACCGCCGGCGGCGCGCGCCGCGGTGCGGGGCCGCCGCGCGCCGCCCTCGCGCGGGCCCGCGCCGCGCGCCGCCGCTCCGCCGGGCGCGCCCGGCACGCGTCCGCGCGGTCCCCCACGTGCAGAGGAAGGCCGCCGCTGCCGCGCAGCACCGTGCCGCGCGCAGCCCCGCCGGGCACCGCCGGCGGCGCGCGCCGCGGTGCGGGGCCGCCGCGCCGCCCTCGCGCGGGCCCGCGCCGCGCGCCGTCGCTCCGCCGGGCGCGCCCGGCACGCGTCCGCGCGGTCCCCCACGTGCAGAGGAAGGCCGCCGCTGCCGCGCAGCACCGTGCCGCGCGTTCAGTGGGCTGCCCCTTTTTTTTTTTTTTTTTTTTTTTACAATGGGTGACCAGACAAGGACCGAGGCCCAGGGGCAGCCCACTGAAAAAAAAACTCCAACGGGAAGAGCGCAGCAACCCCTCGTGAAAAACCGCGCCCTGGCGCCCCCCGAGAGGGGGCACACACATCACCCAACGGCACAGCCAGAGGCCAACGCCCAACGGGCGCCCAAGGAGACCAGGTGATGCCCCGCAATCAAAGGGGCAGCAGCAGATCAGGCCGCACACCCCCCTTCCGGTGCGGCGAGCCGCACCGGGCATCGGTGCAGCGAGGTGCACCGGCTCCAAGCCTCCGCGCAGAGATCACGCGCAAACGCCACCCACGCTGGCGGCGGCAGGGGCCGGCCTCAGCGGCATCAGCCCCCGCGCCGCGCGACGACACACGCACATACCAGGGGGCAGCAGTTGGCTTTGCTGCAAAAACCCCTGAGAAAGCCGCGCACCGACGAGAAAGCCGCCCCACCGGGCAGGCAGCACGCCAAGCCGCCGCGCACGGAGCGCGTGCAGCCGCCAAAACACGCCGGCGGCGCCAGGGGCCGGCCCCATCGGCTGCAGCCCCCTCGCCGCGCGACGACAAACACGCAGGACACCAGCCCCGCGGCACGGGGGGACACCGCCCAACCTTGCACGCTGCAGAAGAGGCGCGACACGCAGCCAGCGGGGTCGCAGCAAGCCCGGCCGCGGACCCCCCCGGCCCCTGCAGCTAGCCGCCGCGCTGCGCGCCGCCGCCGCGCCGCCGCCGCGCCGCCGCGGGTCCTGCGCCGCCGGCGGGGCCAGCGCCGGCGCCGCCGGCAGCGCCGGCACGCCCGCTGCGGTGAGCCGGAACTCCATTGTGAAGCGGCCCCCGTGCTGGCCCGTGCGCGCGATGACCCCTCGGTGGCACCACCGGCGTTCGAAATCTGCCCGAGTGAGCTCCTTGCCGGAGCCCGACAGCCAGGAGCGCGGCACGCCCGCCAGCGCGCGCACGTCCATCGCTGCCTTGCGCCAGTCCAGCACGACTGCGTCGCGCACCGAGTACACAAAGATGCGAATCGCCGCCACAGGCGCGTGCCCGGGCTGGCCGCCGCCGTACCGCGCGCGCGCGGCGAGCAGGGCGCGCAGTAGCAGCAGGCGGAGGTGCGTCCAGAGCTGCTGCAGCTCCGGCGCGACGCCCGACCTGGCAAAGTCGTCCGCCAGCATCACCCTGGGCGGGGCGGCGCGCGCGGGAAGCCCGGCTGCAGCCGCGCCCAGAGGTGAGCAAACCACTGCAGCACCGCCGCCGCCACGGGGCAGCCGCCGAGGACGTGGCCGAGCGTCTCCAGCGGCGGCTGCTGCTGCGCGCGCGGCAGAGCGGGTGCGGGCACGCCAGCTCCGCCAGCTCCGGCGCCGCGCGCTGGTAAGAGAAGACCCTATCGCCGCTGACGCGCACCCCGCCGTGCAGCAGGCTCCAGCCAAAGTGTCGCAGGGCGCGCGGCATGCGCGCCTGCTGCGCGCGCGCGTAGCAGGCGGCCCAGGCGGGCGGCTCCGCGCGCTCGCCGGCGCGCGGCGGCGCAGTCGCACCAGTGAGCGGGTCGACGAGGTCGTTGGCGCGCGGCTCCTGAACCAGGGTCCTGCGCTGCTCCAGCTGCTTTTTTTTTTTTTTTTTTTTTTTTGTTACAATGGGTGACCAAACAAGGACCGAGGCCCAGGGGCAGCCAGCTGCTGCTCCCGCCGCTGCTCATGCTCCTCGCGCCGCGCCGCGCGGCGGCAGCGGCCGCCGCCGGCCCGACGCGCTCCATGACGTGGCGCCGCGGGGGCGAGACTTTCTGCCACGCCGGCAGCCCAGGCTCCGGGTCTGGCGTCTCGGCTCGCTGCCGCTCCGCCCGCGCGTTCAGTGGGCTGCCCCTGGGCCTCGGTCCTTGTCTGGTCACCCATTGTAACAAAAAAAAAACCAAAAAAAAAACCGTGCCGCGCGCAGCCCCGCCGGGCACCGCCGGCGGCGCGCGCCGCGGTGCGGGGCCGGCGCGCCGCGCCCCGCCGCTCGCGCGGGCCGCGCGCCGCGCGCCGCCGCTCCGCCGGGCGCGCCCGGCACGCGTCCGCGCGGTCCCCCACGTGCAGAGGAAGGCCCCCGCTGCCGCGCAGCACCGTGCCGCGCGCAGCCCCGCCGGGCACCGCCGGCGGCGCGCGCCGCGGTGCGGGGCCGCCGCGCCGCCCTCGCGCGGGCCCGCGCCGCGCGCCGTCGCTCCGCCGGGCGCGCCCGGCACGCGTCCGCGCGGTCCCCCACGTGCAGAGGAAGGCCGCCGCTGCCGCGCAGCACCGTGCCGCGCGCAGCCCCGCCGGGCACCGCGGCGGCGCGCGCCGCGGTGCGGGGCCGCCGCGCCGCCCTCGCGCGGGCCCGCGCCGCGCGCCGCCGCTCCGCCGGGCGCGCCCGGCACGCGTCCGCGCGGTCCCCCACGTGCAGAGGAAGGCCCCCGCTGCCGCGCAGCACCGTGCCGCGCGCAGCCCCGCCGGGCACCGCCGGCGGCGCGCGCCGCGGTGCGGGGCCGCCGCGCCGCCCTCGCGCGCGGGCGCGCCGCGCGCCGCGTCGCTCCGCCGGGCGCGCCCGGCACGCGTCCGCGCGGTCCCCCACGTGCAGAGGAAGGCCGCGCCGCTGCGCGCAGCACCGTGCCGCGCGCAGCCCCGCCGGGCACCGCCGGCGGCGCGCGCGCGGTGCGGGGCCGCGCGCCGCCCTCGCGCGCGGCCCGCGCCGCGCGCCGCCGCTCCGCCGGGCGCGCCCGGCACGCGTCCGCGCGGTCCCCCACGTGCAGAGGAAGGCCGCCGCTGCCGCGCAGCACCGTGCCGCGCGCAGCCCCGCCGGGCACCGCGGCGGCGCGCGCCGCGGTGCGGGGCCGCCGCGCCGCCCTCGCGCGGGCCCGCGCCGCGCGCCGCCGCTCCGCCGGGCGCGCCCGGCACGCGTCCGCGCGGTCCCCCACGTGCAGAGGAAGGCCCCCGCTGCCGCGCAGCACCGTGCCGCGCGCAGCCCCGCCGGGCACCGCCGGCGGCGCGCGCCGCGGTGCGGGGCCGCCGCGCAGCCCTCGCGCGGGCCCGCGCCGCGCGCCGTCGCTCCGCCGGGCGCGCCCGGCACGCGTCCGCGCGGTCCCCCACGTGCAGAGGAAGGCCCCCGCTGCCGCGCAGCACCGTGCCGCGCGCAGCCCCGCCGGGCACCGCCGGCGGCGCGCGCCGCGGTGCGGGGCCGCCGCGCCGCCCTCGTGCGGCCCGCGCCGCGCGCCGCCGCTCCGCCGGGCGCGCCCGGCACGCGTCCGCGCGGTCCCCCACGTGCAGAGGAAGGCCGCCGCTGCCGCGCAGCACCGTGCCGCGCGCAGCCCCGCCGGGCACCGCCGGCGGCGCGCGCCGCGGTGCGGGGCCGCCGCGCCGCCCTCTCGCGCGGCCCGCGCCGCGCGCCGCCGCTCCGCCGGGCGCGCCCGGCACGCGTCCGCGCGGTCCCCCACGTGCAGAGGAAGGCCCCCGCTGCCGCGCAGCACCGTGCCGCGCGCAGCCCCGCCGGGCACCGCCGCGGCGCGCGCCGCGGTGCGGGGCCGCCGCGCCGCCCTCGCGCGGGCCCGCGCGCGCGCCGCCGCTCCGCCGGGCGCGCCCGGCACGCGTCCGCGCGGTCCCCCACGTGCAGAGGAAGGCCCCCGCTGCCGCGCAGCACCGTGCCGCGCGCAGCCCCGCCGGGCACCGCCGGCGGCGCGCGCCGCGGTGCGGGGCCGCCGCGCCGCCCTCGCGCGGGCCCGCGCCGCGCGCCGCCGCTCCGCCGGGCGCGCCCGGCACGCGTCCGCGCGGTCCCCCACGTGCAGAGGAAGGCCCCCGCTGCCGCGCAGCACCGTGCCGCGCGCAGCCCCGCCGGGCACCGCCGGCGGCGCGCGCCGCGGTGCGGGGCCGCCGCGCCGCCCTCGCGCGGGCCCGCGCCGCGCGCCGTCGCTCCGCCGGGCGCGCCCGGCACGCGTCCGCGCGGTCCCCCACGTGCAGAGGAAGGCCCCCGCTTTTTTTTTTTTTTTTTTTTGTTACAATGGGTGACCAAACAAGGACCGAGGCCCAGGGGCAGCCCACTGAAAAAAACTCCAACGGGAAGGCCCCCGCTGCCGCGCAGCACCGTGCCGCGCGCAGCCCCGCCGGGCACCGCCGGCGGCGCGCGCCGCGGGTGCGGGGCCGCCGCGCCGCCCTCGCGCGGGCCCGCGCCGCGCGCCGCCGCTCCGCCGGGCGCGCCCGGCACGCGTCCGCGCGGTCCCCCACGTGCAGAGGAAGGCCGCCGCTGCCGCGCAGCACCGTGCCGCGCGCAGCCCCGCCGGGCACCGCCGGCGGCGCGCGCCGCGGTGCGGGGCCGCCGCGCCGCCCTCGCGCGGGCCCGCGCCGCGCGCCGCCGCTCCGCCGGGCGCGCCCGGCACGCGTCCGCGCGGTCCCCCACGTGCAGAGGAAGGCCGCCGCTGCCGCGCAGCACCGTGCCGCGCGCAGCCCCGCCGGGCACCGCCGGCGGCGCGCGCCGCGGTGCGGGGCCGCCGCGCCGCCCTCGCGCGGGCCCGCGCCGCGCGCCGCCGCTCCGCCGGGCGCGCCCGGCACGCGTCCGCGCGGTCCCCCACGTGCAGAGGAAGGCCGCCGCTGCCGCGCAGCACCGTGCCGCGCGCAGCCCCGCCGGGCACCGCCGGCGGCGCGCGCCGCGGTGCGGGGCCGCCGCGCCGCCCTCGCGCGGGCCCGCGCCGCGCGCCGCCGCTCCGCCGGGCGCGCCCGGCACGCGTCCGCGCGGTCCCCCACGTGCAGAGGAAGGCCGCCGCTGCCGCGCAGCACCGTGCCGCGCGCAGCCCCGCGGGCACCGCCGGCGGCGCGCGCCGCGGTGCGGGGCCGCCGCGCCGCCCTCGCGCGGGCCCGCGCCGCGCGCCGCCGCTCCGCCGGCGCGCCCGGCACGCGTCCGCGCGGTCCCCCACGTGCAGAGGAAGGCCGCCGCTGCCGCGCAGCACCGTGCCGCGCGCAGCCCCGCCGGGCACCGCCGGCGGCGCGCGCCGCGGTGCGGGGCCGCCGCGCCGCCCTCGCGCGGGCCCGCGCCGCGCGCCGCCGCTCCGCCGGGCGCGCCCGGCACGCGTCCGCGCGGTCCCCCACGTGCAGAGGAAGGCCCCCGCTGCCGCGCAGCACCGTGCCGCGCGCAGCCCCGCCGGGCACCGCCGGCGGCGCGCGCCGCGGTGCGGGGCCGCCGCGCCGCCCTCGCGCGGGCCCGCGCCGCGCGCCGCCGCTCCGCCGGGCGCGCCCGGCACGCGTCCGCGCGGTCCCCCACGTGCAGAGGAAGGCCCCCGCACCGCGCAGCACCGTGCCGCGCGCAGCCCCGCCGGGCACCGCCGGCGGCGCGCGCCGCGGTGCGGGGCCGCCGCGCCGCCCTCGCGCGGGCCCGCGCCGCGCGCCGCCGCTCCGCCGGGCGCGCCCGGCACGCGTCCGCGCGGTCCCCCACGTGCAGAGGAAGGCCCGCCGCTGCCGCGCAGCACCGTGCCGCGCGCAGCCCCGCCGGGCACCGCCGGCGGCGCGCGCCGCGGTGCGGGGCCGCCGCGCCGCCCTCGCGCGGGCCCGCGCCGCGCGCCGCCGCTCCGCCGGGCGCGCCCGGCACGCGTCCGCGCGGTCCCCCACGTGCAGAGGAAGGCCCCCGCTGCCGCGCAGCACCGTGCCGCGCGCAGCCCCGCCGGGCACCGCCGGCGGCGCGCGCCGCGGTGCGGGGCCGCCGCGCCGCCCTCGCGCGGGCCGCGCCGCGCGCCGCCGCTCCGCCGGGCGCGCCCGGCACGCGTCCGCGCGGTCCCCCACGTGCAGAGGAAGGCCCCCGCTGCCGCGCAGCACCGTGCCGCGCGCAGCCCCGCCGGGCACCGCCGGCGGCGCGCGCCGCGGTGCGGGGCCGCCGCGCCGCCCTCGCGCGGGCCCGCGCCGCGCGCCGCCGCTCCGCGGGCGCGCCCGGCACGCGTCCGCGCGGTCCCCCACGTGCAGAGGAAGGCCCCCGCTGCCGCGCAGCACCGTGCCGCGCGCAGCCCCGCCGGGCACCGCCGGCGGCGCGCGCCGCGGTGCGGGGCCGCCGCGCCGCCCTCGCGCGGGCCCGCGCCGCGCGCCGCCGCTCCGCCGGGCGCGCCCGGCACGCGTCCGCGCGGTCCCCCACGTGCAGAGGAAGGCCCCCGCTGCCGCGCAGCACCGTGCCGCGCGCAGCCCCGCCGGGCACCGCCGGCGGCGCGCGCCGCGGTGCGGGGCCGCCGCGCCGCCCTCGCGCGGGCCCGCGCCGCGCGCCGCCGCTCCGCCGGGCGCGCCCGGCACGCGTCCGCGCGGTCCCCCACGTGCAGAGGAAGGCCCCCGCTGCCGCGCAGCACCGTGCCGCGCGCAGCCCCGCCGGGCACCGCCGGCGGCGCGCGCCGCGGTGCGGGGCCGCCGCGCCGCCCTCGCGCGGGCCCGCGCCGCGCGCCGCCGCTCCGCCGGGCGCGCCCGGCACGCGTCCGCGCGGTCCCCCACGTGCAGAGGAAGGCCCCCGCTGCCGCGCAGCACCGTGCCGCGCGCAGCCCCGCCGGGCACCGCCGGCGGCGCGCGCCGCGGTGCAGGGCCGCCGCGCCGCCCTCGCGCGGGCCCGCGCCGCGCGCCGTCTTTTTTTTTTTTTTTTTTGTTACAATGGGTGACGCAGACAAGGACCGAGGCCCAGGGGCAGCCACTGAAAAAAACTCCAACGGGAAGAGCGCAGCAACCCCTCGTGAAAAACCGCGCCCCGCGGCGCCCCCCGAGAGGGGGCCCACACATCACCCAACGGCACAGCCAGAGGCCAACGCCCAACGGGCGCCCAAGGAGACCAGGTGATGCCCCGCAATGCCGCGCGCCGTCGCTCCGCCGGGCGCGCCCGGCACGCGTCCGCGCGGTCCCCCACGTGCAGAGGAAGGCCGCCGCTGCCGCGCAGCACCGTGCCGCGCGCAGCCCCGCCGGGCACCGCCGGCGGCGCGCGCCGCGGTGCGGGGCCGCCGCGCCGCCCTCGCGCGGGCCCGCGCCGCGCGCCGCCGCTCCGCCGGGCGCGCCCGGCACGCGTCCGCGCGGTCCCCCACGTGCAGAGGAAGGCCGCCGCTGCCGCGCAGCACCGTGCCGCGCGCAGCCCCGCCGGGCACCGCCGGCGGCGCGCGCCGCGGTGCGGGGCCGCCGCGCCGCCCTCGCGCGGCCCGCGCCGCGCGCGCGCCGTCGCTCCGCCGGGCGCGCCCGGCACGCGTCCGCGCGGTCCCCCACGTGCAGAGGAAGGCCCCCGCTGCCGCGCAGCACCGTGCCGCGCGCAGCCCCGCCGGGCACCGCCGGCGGCGCGCGCCGCGGTGCGGGGCGCCGCCGCCGCCCTCGCGCGGGCCCGCGCCGCGCGCCGCCGCTCCGCCGGGCGCGCCCGGCACGCGTCCGCGCGGTCCCCCACGTGCAGAGGAAGGCCCCCGCTGCCGCGCAGCACCGTGCCGCGCGCAGCCCCGCCGGGCACCGCCGGCGGCGCGCGCCGCGGTGCGGGGCCGCCGCGCCGCCCTCGCGCGGGCCCGCGCCGCGCGCCGCCGCTCCGCCGGGCGCGCCCGGCACGCGTCCGCGCGGTCCCCCACGTGCAGAGGAAGGCCCCCGCTGCCGCGCAGCACCGTGCCGCGCGCAGCCCCGCCGGGCACCGCCGGCGGCGGCGCGCGCGCGGTGCGGGGCCGCCGCGCCGCCCTCGCGCGCGGGCCCGCGCCGCGCGCCGCCGCTCCGCCGGGCGCGCCCGGCACGCGTCCGCGCGGTCCCCCACGTGCAGAGGAAGGCCCCCGCTGCCGCGCAGCACCGTGCCGCGCGCAGCCCCGCCGGGCACCGCGGCGGCGCGCGCCGCGGTGCGGGGCCGCCGCGCCGCCCTCGCGCGCGGCCGCGCCGCGCGCCGTCGCTCCGCCGGGCGCGCCCGGCACGCGTCCGCGCGGTCCCCCACGTGCAGAGGAAGGCCGCCGCTGCCGCGCAGCACCGTGCCGCGCGCAGCCCCGCCGGGCACCGCCGGCGGCGCGCGCCGCGGTGCGGGGCCGCCGCGCCGCCCTCGCGCGGGCCCGCGCCGCGCGCCGCCGCTCCGCCGGGCGCGCCCGGCACGCGTCCGCGCGGTCCCCCACGTGCAGAGGAAGGCCCCCGCTGCCGCGCAGCACCGTGCCGCGCGCAGCCCCGCCGCCGGGCACCGCCGGCGGCGCGCGCCGCGGTGCGGGGCGCCGCGCCGCCCTCGCGCGGGCCCGCGCCGCGCGCCGCCGCTCCGCCGGGCGCGCCCGGCACGCGTCCGCGCGGTCCCCCACGTGCAGAGGAAGGCCCCCGCTGCCGCGCAGCACCGTGCCGCGCGCAGCCCCGCCGGGCACCGCCGGCGGCGCGCGCCGCGGTGCGGGGCCGCCGCGCCGCCTCGCGCGGGCGCGCCGCGCCGCGCGCCGCGCTCCGCCGGGCGCGCCCGGCACGCGTCCGCGCGGTCCCCCACGTGCAGAGGAAGGCCCCCGCTGCCGCGCAGCACCGTGCCGCGCGCAGCCCCGCCGGCACCGCCGGCGGCGCGCGCCGCGGTGCGGGGCCGCCGCGCCGCCCTCGCGCGGGCCCGCGCCGCGCGCCGCCGCTCCGCCGGGCGCGCCCGGCACGCGTCCGCGCGGTCCCCCACGTGCAGAGGAAGGCCCCCGCTGCCGCGCAGCACCGTGCCGCGCGCAGCCCCGCCGGGCACCGCCGGCGGCGCGCGCCGCGGTGCGGGGCCGCCGCGCCGCCCTCGCGCGGGCCCGCGCCGCGCGCCGCCGCTCCGCCGGGCGCGCCGGCACGCGTCCGCGCGGTCCCCCACGTGCAGAGGAAGGCCCCCGCTGCCGCGCAGCACCGTGCCGCGCGCAGCCCCGCCGGGCACCGCCGGCGGCGCGCGCCGCGGTGCGGGGCCGCCGCACCGCCCTCGCGCGGGCCCGCGCCGCGCGCCGCCGCTCCGCCGGGCGCGCCCGGCACGCGTCCGCGCGGTCCCCCACGTGCAGAGGAAGGCCCCCGCTGCCGCGCAGCACCGTGCCGCGCGCAGCCCCGCCGGGCACCGCCGGCGGCGCGCGCCGCGGTGCGGGGCCGCCGCGCCGCCCTCGCGCGGGCCCGCGCCGCGCGCCGCCGCTCCGCCGGGCGCGCCCGGCACGCGTCCGCGTCCGCGCCCCCACGTGCAGAGGAAGGCCCCCGCTGCCGCGCAGCACCGTGCCGCGCGCAGCCCCGCCGGGCACCGCCGGCGGCGCGCGCCGCGGTGCGGGGCCGCCGCGCCGCCCTCGCGCGGGCCCGCGCCGCGCGCCGCCGCTCCGCCGGGCGCGCCCGGCACGCGTCCGCGCGGTCCCCCACGTGCAGAGGAAGGCCGCCGCTGCCGCGCAGCACCGTGCCGCGCGCAGCCCCGCCGGGCACCGCCGGCGGCGCGCGCCGCGGTGCGGGGCCGCCGCACCGCCCTCGCGCGGGCCCGCGCCGCGCGCCGCCGCTCCGCCGGGCGCGCCCGGCACGCGTCCGCGCGGTCCCCCACGTGCAGAGGAAGGCCCCCGCTGCCGCGCAGCACCGTGCCGCGCGCAGCCCCGCCGGGCACCGCCGGCGGCGCGCGCCGCGGTGCGGGGCCGCCGCGCCGCCCTCGCGCGGGCCCGCGCCGCGCGCCGCCGCTCCGCCGGGCGCGCCCGGCACGCGTCCGCGCGGTCCCCCACGTGCAGAGGAAGGCCCCCGCTGCCGCGCAGCACCGTGCCGCGCGCAGCCCCGCCGGGCACCGCCGGCGGCGCGCGCCGCGGTGCGGGGCCGCCGCGCCGCCCTCGCGCGGGCCCGCGCCGCGCGCCGCCGCTCCGCCGGGCGCCCGGCACGCGTCCGCGCGGTCCCCCACGTGCAGAGGAAGGCCCCCGCTGCCGCGCAGCACCGTGCCGCGCGCAGCCCCGCCGGGCACCGCCGGCGGCGCGCGCCGCGGTGCGGGGCCGCCGCACCGCCCTCGCGCGGGCCCGCGCCGCGCGCCGCCGCTCCGCCGGGCGCGCCCGGCACGCGTCCGCGCGGTCCCCCACGTGCAGAGGAAGGCCCCGCTGCCGCGCAGCACCGTGCCGCGCGCAGCCCCGCCGGGCACCGCCGGCGGCGCGCGCCGCGGTGCGGGGCCGCCGCGCCGCCCTCGCGCGGGCCCGCGCGCGCGCCGTCGCTCCGCCGGGCGCGCCCGGCACGCGTCCGCGCGGTCCCCACGTGCAGAGGAAGGCCCCCGCTGCCGCGCAGCACCGTGCCGCGCGCAGCCCCGCCGGGCACCGCCGGCGCGCGCGCCGCGGTGCGGGGCCGCCGCGCCGCCCTCGCGCGGGCCCGCGCCGCGCGCCGCCGCTCCGCCGGGCGCGCCCGGCACGCGTCCGCGCGGTCCCCCACGTGCAGAGGAAGGCCGCCGCTGCCGCGCAGCACCGTGCCGCGCGCAGCCCCGCCGGGCACCGCCGGCGGCGCGCGCCGCGGTGCGGGGCCGCCGCGCCGCCCTCGCGCGGGCCCGCGCCGCGCGCCGCCGCTCCGCCGGGCGCGCCCGAGCGGCCGCCGGGCGGCGCGCTCCGAGCGGCCGACGATGACGCCGAGCACCCGCGCCGAGCTCACCATGGCAAGCATCGGCAGCGGCTGCGGCTCCCGCGGCCGCGGCGTCGGGCGCCGCCGCGGCGCGGGCCGCGGCGGCGCTGGCTCGGCCGCCGGCAGCGGCCCGAGATCCTGTTCCTGCGGCGCTTGCCGCTGTTGTTGCTGCTGCTGTTGCTGCTGCTGCTGCCACCGCCGCACCGCGCCGCGACCGCTGCCGTGGCTCCAGCTGCTGCTGGTGGTGCCGCCGCTGCAGGCGCTGCCGCCGCTGTCGCTGTCGCTGCCGCTGCCGCCTTCGCCAGCACGGGGCTCCGGCGGCGAGAGGCCGCCCCCAGCGGCCGCCGCGGCGGCCGCGGCGGCCGCCGCGGCGGCGCTGCCCTCAAGCTGTTGCTGCAGCCGCCAGCGCTCCCGGCGCCGCCGCTGCCGCCGCGTGCGGCGCCACGCCGGCGGGCGCGCCAGCTCCTGACTCTGCGGCGGCGTACCCGGCGCCGGCGGCGGCTGATCCGCCGCCGCGGCGGCGGCTGCTGCAGGAGCGCCATGCGCGCGCGGACCGCGTCGAGGCGGCGGCGCACGGCCGCCCGCGCGCTGCCGTGGTCCGCGGCGGCGAGCTCGCGCCGGAGCTCCCGCCGCTGCCGCCGCAGCCCGCCATACTCCGCCCGGACGGCGCTGCCGAGGAGCAAGAGCTTTGGCGCGGTTCAGGCGCTGGCCCGACGCCGCGCCGTAGTCGTCCATGGCCGCCAGGAAGGCGGGGACCTGGCCCACCTCAATATAGGCTTGGGTGTCATCCGCGTACTGCGTGGCCACCAGGCGGGGGCCCGGCAGCAGCGCAGAGGACCCTGGCAGCGTGATGCCAAAGTCGTGCGCACGCAGGAAGCGGAGGAGCGCCTCGCCCGCAAAGAGGTACAACAGGGGGGAGAGGGGGCAGCCCTGGCGGATGCCCGCGCAGAACGCGCGGGGCTTCGACGTGAACCCGTTGACCACGGCGACCGCGCGCGTGTCCGACAAGAGCAGCCGGACCCAGCGCAGGCAATCGGGCGGGACCCCCATCTCGCGCATCACGGCAAAGAGGAAGCCGCGATCCACTGTATCGTAGGCCTTTTGGAAGTCCAGCAGCGCCGCCGCCGCCCGGCTGGACGCGGGCAGCGCGTGCAGCAGGAGCTGGACGGCCAGGATGTTCTCGCCGATGCGCCGCCCCCGTAAGCAACGTTTTAAAGTTGATTTCAATTTTACTCCCGTGCATCCAGGGTTTTCGGTAATGGGCGAGAACACGTCATGCAAGTCAAGAGTGCCTTCTGAGGTTTGTATGATATGATGAATGAATTACCTGAATTGCGCATGTCTCGCCCTATTAGCTCAGTTGGTTAGAGCGTGGTGCTAATAACGCCAAGGTCATCCGTTCGAGCCGGGTATGGGGCAAGCGTTTTGCCTGGTGCATCTCTTCGTCCGACCTCGCGCGCCCCCCCAGACTGCTGCCCGCGCCCGCGTGCGCGGGCCGCCGGGTCGCCCGCCCGCCGCTGCTGCCGCCGGCGCGCTTGTTGCAGCAAGATCGCGCCCCCGCCCCGCTGTACCCCTCTCCGGCACGCCAGCACGCTCACGCTCTCCAACCGGCGGCGCGTGAGGCAGCGGGGCCGGCAGGCCGCGGATGCGGCACCTCCACGGCGCCGCCGGCGCGCTGCTGGCCCACGCCCGGCAGCGCGGCCTGCAAACCTCCAGCCGTCCACCGGCGTTCGTGTTTGACATCGACGGCGTGCTCCTGCGCGGACGCGAGCCGCTGCCGACCGCGCGCGAGGCCGTCGCGCGGGCTCGAGCCGCGCCGCTGCCGCCGCAGCGCCGGGGCGCGACGGCTGCGTGCCAGCAACGCCAGCGCGCGCGCCGCTCCTGCCGCCGCGCCTGGCGCCGGCCTACCCACCTGGCGTGCTCAGTGCAGCAGGATCTGGACCCAGGCCTTGTCCTCGTCCGTCTCCAGCACGCTCCAGCCAAGTGCATCGCGTAGCGCTTCGAGCCGCCCCCGCACCGGCGGCCCGCTCACGCAGCCGCGGCGCAGGCACGCGGGCGGGTACGGCGTGCGCATGCTCGCCTCCGCCTTGGCCAGCACGACGCCGTCGCGGCGCAGCCGCAGCTGCACGGTGTCCACGCCCCGCCCCGCCGGCACGCGCGCCAGCACGTAGGCGCTGCCCTCGACGCGTTCCACCGCCACCACCTGTGCGCGCACGTCGTCGAGCTGCCGCAGCAGCCGGCTGCGCGGCGGCGCTCACGCACGAGTGAGGCCGTGCGCACCGTGGGGCGCGGCGCCGTGGGCGCAGCGACCGCCGCGCACGACACCTGAGCGCGACGTCGGGCGCGTCGGGCGCGAAGCTCCAGGGCGGCACGTACTGCGCGGGGGACCCGATGCTGCTGCTGCTCACGCACGCCGCGCCCGGCGTGCACGGGGCCCACGACGCGGCGGCGGCCTCCGCCCGCGCGCCGTCTGCTGGCGCCACGAGCAGCGCCAGGCATGTCGCCGCGAGCGCCGCCGCGGCAGCGGCGCCGCCCGGAGGCCCGCCGCCGAGGCCACCGAGGCGTGCATGCCGGTCGGGCTGCTGCAACAGGGGCGGCCATGCGAGCCCGGGCGCGGCCCGCGAGCCCGGGCGCGGCCCGCTGCAGCAGCGCCGCTGCTCGGCGCCGCGCGCTCGCCGACCGATCGACGGCGCCGCCGCAGCCACAGTCGGCGGCGTCATGGTGGTGGGCGCCCGGCCAGCCAGGCGAGTGGGCGGCCGCCCGCGCCGCGGCGGGAGGTGGCGTGGCGCTGCGCCCTGCGCCGCGGCGCCGCGACGCCGCCGGCACTCGTGGCTGCCCAGCGCCGGCGACCAGTTTGAGTGCGACCGCTTGAGTGCTTGCGCTTGCGCTGGTGTGGAAGCTGCGACTGCGCCGCGCGGCTCCAGCGGTGAGAGCTCGTTGCGCCATCAGCGCCCGCTCGCAATGCGCCGCGCCGCGTGAGCGGACGAGGCAGCGGCGCCGCGTCAGAGGGACGAGGCAGGCAGCCGCCGCGGCGTTCGGCGCCATGCTGCTCCTTAAGCTGCCGGCCTTTGCGCTGGCGGTGTTTATGATGTTCTGGAGCCTGCCGCTGTCCAACCTCTGCTGCTGCATCAAGGCCTGGAAGCTCGTCGGCCCCCGCAACGACGTGTTTCAGTGGTGGGGGGCGCAGCAGGCCCAGCGCTGGCCCCAGCGCTGCTGCGCGGCGGCCGCACGGGGAGCCGAACACGCCGCTGCCGCTGCCGGCGCCGGCGCCGCCGCGGGCGCGCGCAGGTGCAACTTCCTGGTGCACGCGATGTGCATCAAGTTTCGCAAGTACGGCACGCAGCAGGTGTACCGTGGCGGGCCCTGCATGTACCTGGTGCGCTGCCGGGCGGCACTGCGGCGCCGCGCCGCTACGCGGGCACGCCCGCGCGCCGGCTGGCCGGCCGGGCCACGCCGGCGGCGGCGCGTGGCGCAGAGCAACCACCGCTCGTGGGCGGACTTTTTCATGGACGCGTACCTCACCGAGGGGCGGGGGCAGCTGATGAGCCGGCTGGCCGTGATGGCGGCGTTCCCCGCGTTCATGATCCCCGTCACCTGCCTGCGCGGCTGCATCGCGTTCAAGCGCGGCAGCATCGCCGACAAGCAGGCGCGCGTGCGGCCGGCCGCTCGCCGCCGCCGCCGCGCCGCGCGGCAGCGCGCCGACGACGCGCGCGCACGGCCGCAGGCGTTCAACGCCTGGATCGACCGCTGCATCGCGGCCAGCCCCGTGCCCGGCATCTGCCTCTTCCCCGAGGGTGCGCGGCGCCACACGCGGCCGCCGCCACACGCGCACGTCGCGCGCCGCCGCACGCGAGCGCCGCCGCCCGCGCCGCGCGCCCGCGCGCAGGCCACCGCAGCCGGCTGCCGCGCTCGCTGCCGCTGAAGCGGGGGATGCTGCACTACGCGTACAGCCGCCGCATGCCGGTGCAGGTGCGCCCGCGCCCGCGGCGCGTCGGGCGCGCTGGGCGGCCACCCCGCGCCCACCCGGCCTCGCCCCGCGCCCGTCCCGGGTGTGGCCGCGCGGGTGGGGCCAGGTCGTGATGAGCGCGTACAAGGAGGCGGCGCTGGACGAGAAGGCCTACCACGTGCGCTTCGGCGCGACGTGCGTGACGGGCTACGGGCGCGTGCTCCGCACCGACGCCTACGACAGCTTTGACGCCTTCTTCGCCGCCCTCAGCGCGCACTGGGACGAGCTCTGGCTCCAGGTCTTCAGCGCCGAGCCGAGCGGTGCGGCGCGTGACCGCGCGCGAGCGCCCGCGGCGCCGCAGGCCGCGGCGGGGGCGCGGCGCCGCGCGCGCGGCAGCGGCCCCCCCAGCCCTCAGGCCGCCGCCGCGCGCGGCCCCGACGCGCAGAGCTGCCGCCGCTGGACATCTGCTCGCCCGCGGGGTTCCCCTACCCGCTGGTGCTCAAGGCGTCGCAGCTGTTCTGGACACTGCTGGAGCTGGCGCTCATGCTCGCGGTGCTGCACTGGGGCTGGGCCGCCTGGGCGGCGCTGGCGGGCCGCGCCGCCGCCGCCGTCGGCGCGGCGGGCCTGCAGCAGCAGGTGCGGCGCCGCGCACGCGCGCGCTCGCCGGCCGGCCCCGGCCCGTGGCGCCACGCACGCACCCCGCCGCCGCCCCCGCCGGCAGGCGCTGCTCTATGCGCCGCTGGCCTGGCTGGCCGCGTCGGTGGCATACTGCTACGACGCCACGCTGCCCCGCCCGATGCTGGCGCCCGACGGCAGCGTGCTGCGCCCGGACGGCGCCGGCCAAGACGCCGACGCGCCGGCGGCTGGCGCCAAGAAGGTCTCCTGACTAGCCTGAGCTCAGGCGCCGGATGCGCGCGCGCACGTGCGCGGCCGTCGCCGTGCGGCAACGTCCCCACAACCCTGCGGCCCGCCGCCGCCGCGCCGCTCACCTGCCAGCGTTCCGGTCACGCGTGGCACCCTAACTCGGCAACGCGCCCCCGCCCAGCGCCGCGCTTCGCCGCTCCCCGCCAGCAGCACGCGGCCTCGCTTTTCGGCCGCAGAGCCCCAGAGCAATTGCGCTGCTCAATTGCGCGGGATTGGTGGTGCAGGACAGCACACGGCCCCGCTCGGGCAGCGGCGCGGCAGCGGCGCCAGCCCCCGCCCGCGAGGCCACCAGCATGGCCCACGCGGGGCCGCGTGCGCGCTGCGCAGGCCGTGCAGCCCCGCGCGGCCTGGTACGACCACCGTTTCAGAGGTCCCTGACGCGCCCGCGCAGCGCGTCGACCGACGTGCTGCCAGCCGTCGCGGCGGCGCCCGCGCCGCGTGCGCCCGCGGCAGCGAGCCTGGCGCGCGTGCTCAAGGCCCACGACGCATCCATCAGCGCCCTCATGGTGCTCGAGGACTCGCCAGGTGCGGCGCGTGGGGGGCGCTGGGCGCCTCCGAACGCCGCACGCGGGCGCGTGGGGGGCGGCCGCGCGACGCCGCGCCGCGGCGCGCGCGCAGGCGTGAAGCGCGTCATCACCACCTCGCTGGACAAGACGCTGTGCACCTGGGAGCTGACGGGGGTGAGGCGGCGGTGCGCACATGCATGCGTCGCCCGCACACGTGCATGCGTCGGCGGCGCACCGGGCAGGCGTCTGACCCGCGCCGCGGCCGCAGGAGGACCTCGGCGACGCGGGCCTCAGTTGCAGCAAGGTCGAGGTCGGCGGCGGGCCCGTGTTTGCGCTGCAGCCGGGCCAGCAGCACCTCGGCGCGCCGAGCGGCAAGGCCGCGGCTCCCGTGATCTACTGCGGCCTGGCGGCCAAGGAGGTCGCCGCGTGGCAGCCGGGCAGCCTCAGCTTCAGCGACAAGGTCCGCATGAACGGCCACACCGGCTGGGTGCGCTCGCTGGCGAGCAGCGGCAAGTACCTGCTCTCGTGCGGCTGCAACCACCTGCGCGCCTGGGACGAGTCGTACGCCGTGCCCAAGGAGGTGGCCAGCGCCAGCCTGTTCACGGGCGACATCCTCGCGCTCGCCGCGGGCGGCGGCCGCGTGTTCACGGCGGGCGCCGACGGCTCGCTGCGCTCCTGGGCGCTCGGCAAGGGCGGCGAGCTCAGCGAGGCGGGCGCGCGCGAAAAGGCGCACGACGGCCGCATCACCTGCCTCGCGCTGTCGGGCAGCCTGCTCTTCAGCGGCGGCTACGACGGCGGCATCAAGGCCTGGGACGTGACCAGCCTGGAGCTGGTCATGGAGGCAAAGGCAGCCCACGCGGGCGAGCGCGTGCGCGCGCTGGTGCTGGCGCCGGGCAGCAGCGGCGCCGGCGCCGGCGGCAGCGGCAGCAAAGGCAGCAGCAGCAGCAGCAGCAGCGGGGGCGGCGGCAGCAGCAGCAGCAGCAGCGGCAGTAGCAGCGGCGGCGGCGGCGGCAGCAGCGGCGCAGGCGCCAGCAGCACGGGCGACGCCAGCAGCAGCAGCGGCGGCGTCGGCGCGGCCAACGGCAGCGGCACCAGCACCTCCGCCGGCGGCAGCCCCGCTGCCGCGGCGCCGCTGGAGTCTGCCGTCGCGCCGGCCAGCGGCGGCGGGCTGTCGTGCGCGTCGCCGGTGCCCGCGTCGAGCTCGCCCTCGTCCGTGCGCGTGCTGTTCAGCGGCGGCGACGACGGCCTCGTGCGCGCGTGGGACGCGCGCGTGCTGGCGCCGCTGGGCGAGCCCCTGGCGGGCCACAGCAGCGGCGTCAAGGCGCTGGCGGTGGGCGGGAGCGAGCTGCTGGTGTCGGGGGACGCGAGCGGCGAGGTCGCGTTCTGGCTGGTCGGCTGACGCGCGCGGCGTCGCGTCGCTCCTCCTCTCACGCATGCCGGCAGCCGTCCGGCGCCCTCGCGCGCGGTGTACACTGAGGGTCTATGTATGGTCATTCGGCCCAGCGTTGCGGGCGGGGGTTGAGTCGTCGTGTCGCGCGGGAGGTTTTGCCACCGTCGTAACGCGTGCCCGGCGATGTCGTTTGCCAGCAGAGTCTTCCATCACCGGCACACACCGCGTTGTGTTGCTCGCCGTGCCGCCGCCAGCGCACGCGCCGCCGCTGCTCGTGCGCGCCGCTGCTCGTGCGCGCGGCCGCTGCTCGCGCGCGCCGCCGTCGTCGCTCGGGCGCCGCTTGCGCCGGAGCCATGGAGGGCGGCGAGGGCGCACATGACGACGAGGGCGTGGCGCAGTTCTGCGCCATCACCGGCTGCGCGCCGACGGTGGCGGCGCACTACCTGGAGGCGCACGGCGGTGACGTTGAGGCGGCTGTGGACTTCTATATGGAGCACGGACAGATCCAGGAGGGCCCGCCAGGTGGGCCAGGGGCGCCAGGGGGCGGGCTCGGGAGGATGCATCCACCACGCGGGCCCGCTGCGCGCCCCCGGCGCCCCGGCGCGGCGGCATGCATGGCGCCCAGCACACCTGCGTGTCACGCCATACCTGACGTGCCGCTGTCGGCCCGCCGCAGCACCCCCGCCGCAGCGTGAGGTCGTCGAGGTGCGCGCGCTGCTGCTGCGCCGCCGCTGCGCTGCCCGCGGCCGCCGAGCCGCCGTGGCCGGCTGCAGATTCACGATGACGACGACGAAAATGACGACGATGGCGCAGTGGCGGCGCTCGCGCGGCAGCGGGCGAGCGCGCTGGCGGCGCGGCAGCACGCTGAGCTCGCCCTCGAAGGTGACGCGGCCGCGTGGCCGGGCGCTCGCCCGCGGCGGCGGGGTGCGGGGGCCGTCGCCCTGCCGACCCCCGTCGCCGCGCGCCGCTGCCCCGCAGGTCACGGCCTGGGCCCCGCGGCGGGCGCGGCAGCTGGCGGCTTTGGCGGCGGCGGCGAGGGCGCGGGCGCCCCTCCCGAGCTGATGGCCGTGGACGACGACGAGCAGCTGGAGGCGCTCGCGGCGGCGGTCGCGGGCGGCGGCGGCGGCGACGAGGCGGGCGAGGGCCGCGGCAGCTTCCATCGCCAGCAGCAGCAGCAGCTGCTGCAGCACTACCAGGGCCTCGCCCGCGCCCGCCAGGCGGCAGCCTACCAGCCGCTGCTGGCCGACCCGGCCCCCGGCGGCGCGGCGCCTGACGGCGGCGGCGCCGGCGCCAGCGGCGCTGCGGGCGCGCCCGGCGGCGGCGGCGGCGGCGGCGGCGGCGGCGGCGGCGGCGGCGGCGTCGCGGCGGAGCTGGCGCTGGCGGGCATCAACCTGGAGGAGGCGGCCATGCTGGAGGCGGCCATGCTGGGCGTGCCCTACCAGGGCCGGCTGCCAGACTTTGCCGCCGGCGGGCCGCCGCCGCCGCCGCTGTCGCCGGGCACGATGGAGCAGCGCAGCCTGCGCGCGGAGCAGGACGCGGCGTACGAGGAGTCGCTGGCCCTGGACAGGTGGGGCAGGCCGCCGGGGCGCGCACAGAGGAGGGGGGGGGGGGGGGTGGCGCGGGCGGCGCGGGCGGCGCGGGCGGCGGGCCAGTGCACCGCCGGCGCGCGCGGGCGCTGGCGGCCGCAGCGCTCAGCACAGGCGCTGTCCCCCCTCCCTCGGCAGGGCCAAGCAGGAGTCTGTCGCGGCAGCGGCCGCAGCAGCTGAGGCCGAGGCGCAGGCAGAGCGCGAGGCGGCCGCGGCGGCTGAGCGCGCGGCGGCCGAGGCGCAGGCGGCGCTGGAGGCGCTGCTGGCGGCCAAGCGGGCGCGCCTGGCGGCCACGCCCGAGCCCGGACCAGGCGAGGGCGGCTTCACGGTCGTCGTACGGCTCCCCGACGGCAGCAGGCAGGGGCGGCGCTTCCGGGGGCGCGACGCGCTGCAGGCGGTGTTTGACTTTGTGGATCTGCAGCTCCACGCCGCGCCCCACGGCGCGCCGCCGCCTGGCGGGCTGCGCGCGGGCGGGTACCGCCTCGTGACGCAGTTCCCGCGCCGCGTGTACGTCGAGGGCGGCGGCGAGAGCCTGCAGGACGTGGGCATCACCTTCGACAGCGCGCTCTTCGTCGAGGCGCTCTGACGCCGCGCCGCGCCGCGCCGCGCGCTGGGCAGTTGCACGCGTCGCTGGCGCGCTCGCGCCCTGGGGCGGCGGCGTGCCCACGCGCGCGCACAAGAGAGAGAGGGAGAGAGAGTGTGTGTGTGGCTGTGCGGCGCGGTCTGCTCACACCAAGAGGGGAGGGGCATGCCCAGCGCAGGCCCAGCTGGCTGCAGCGCTGCCGCTCGCGCGCACCAGCCACCGGTCGCCGCGCCGCGCCGCGGCAGCTCTGGTAACGAGCAGTTGCCACGGAGGTCGCTCACCGGGCGGGGCGACGGCAGCGCGCGCAGCCGCCTCGGCTCGCCCTGCCAGCCCGCGCCGCGCCGGGCCGATCGCCCCCTTCCCCTCCCTTTTGTGCGGACGCCGCCGGTCAGGGCGCGAGCGTGAAGGCGGTTGGCTTGTCCCCCTTGACGATGAGCCCCACCACCACCGACGCGCCCGCCGCCAGCCCGCCGGGCGCGACCCAGTCGGGCATGTCGAAGCACCAGCAGCCGTCCGCGTCGGGCAGGGGCGTGCAGTTCCAGCTCTTGACGAGCTCACCGGCGCAGCCGACGCGCAGGCACATGGAGCTCGCGGGGGTGGGGCCGGGGTTGGTAACCGTGACCTCCAGCTGGTGGCACGCGACGCCCCCCTCGTCCCAGGAGTTGACCTCGGACACCTGCGCGGGCGCGGCGGGCCCGCACGCGCGCGCTCGCAGTGCCCCACTCCGGCGGCAGCCTCGGGCGGGACCGGCGCAGCCCGCGCGCGCGCCCGGCCGCGCCCTGCCGCGCGCAGCCCACCTGCACGTCGCCGCACGCCAGCGGCTGCGGTGGCCCCGTGGCTGCAGCCGGCGCGGCGGCCGGCGCCTGGCCGCCGCCCTGCGCCGGCGCCGGCGCGGCGGCGGGCGCGCAGGCCGCGGGGTCCACGCCCGCCGGCACGTGGCACTCCTCTGGCGGCGGCGCCTGCGGGGTGACAGGGGCCTGCGGCCAGCGCGTCGGGTTGGGGTGCGCCTTGGCCAGGATCGCGAGCTTGCCCTCGTTGGGGGTGGACCAGTCCTCCAGCAGCACGCCCCGGTGTCGCCCGACTGCGCGGCGCGGGCAGTGCCGCCGCGTGGGGCGCTGGGTGGGCCGCGCGTGCGGGGGCCGGGGCGGCGCCGTGACGCGGCGCCGGGCAGCGTGGCGCACGTTGGGGTTGAGGCACCAATAGAAGCTCGAGTCGACCCCATTCTCCACAAACCACGACGCGAGCGCGAACTGCCACGTCTCGTCCGCGCTGCCCGCGCGCGCCCAGCCGCCCCACTCGCCCGCGACGATGGCCGGGCCCAGCCCGTCCTGCTTCACAAAGCTGGCGGCCGCGCGCGGCGGCGGGGGAGAGAGGGGGGGGGTGATCGGGCCGGCGCGGCGTGGCGCTGGAGCGCACAGGCAGGGCGGCGGCCCCGGCGCGCGGCGCGTGCCCCACCCAAAGTGGCGGCGCCAGATGTCTGGCATGTTGGCGGGGAAGGCGGGGTCGCTGAAGTACGCCTGCGCACGCCGCGGCGCTGAGCGGGCTGGCAGGGCGAGCCGAGGCGGCGCGGCTGCGCGCGGCGCCGCCGCCCCCGCCCCCGTGCGCGCCGGCGGCGCGCGCGCCTGGGCGAAGACGTCTGGGCCGTATACGTGGGGCGAGTACACGAGCTTGTTCTGTGCGGGCAGGCGCACGGGGGCCTTCTCGGCGGCGGCAAAGTGCCCGCCCCACCAGCAGGCCTCGCCGGGCTGCACGATCGCGTTGCGCTCCACGCCCTCCACAAAGATGAGCAGCCGGGGGTTGGCCTCCAGCACGACAGCGGCGATGCGCTCCGCCGCGAGGCGCCAGTCCGTGGCGACGACGCCGTCGCCCCACGAGGCGCAGCCGTGGGGCTCGTTGTTGAGGTCCGCCGCAAACACATTCCAGCAGGGCTTGTACCTGCCGCCGCCGGCAGGGGCGGCGCGGCGGCCCCCCTGGCGTGAGCCGCGCACGGCGGCCGCTCGCGCGCGCCCGCCGCGCCGCCCGCCGCCCGCCCGCGCCCGCGCGCGCGCGCGCGCGCGCGCACCTGAGCACCACGGTGCGCCACGCCTGCAGCACCGCCTGCTCCGGGTACTCGGCGCTGTACCAGAGCTCCGGGATGTCGGCCGCCGCGGCGAGGCGGTGCAGGTCGAGCAGCACGAGCAGCCCCCGCGCCGCGCACTCCTGCACGAAGCGGTCCATGACCTGCCCCGTGGTGAGGCCCTTGAGCTCCGGGTTGGCCGCGTAGTCGATGTTGCCCGGCCGCCGCGCGTCCATGTTGAGCGCGAGCTCCGCGCTGAAGGGCAGCCGCACCGCGTTGAAGTGCGCGGCGACAAAGTCGAGCAGCGTCATCAGGTTGGCGCACCACAGCCCGTGCAGCGCAAAGTCGGCGGTCTCCAGGCCAAAGAAGTTCACGCCTGCCGCGCGCCGGAGGAGAGGGAGGGGGGAGGGGCAGAGGGTCGGGCGGACCGGCGGGCGCGCGACCGGCGGGCGGGTCAGCCCGCGCCGCCGGACGCGCGCGCGCGCACCCTTGATGCTGACGCGCTCGCTGCCCCAGTAGATGGCGCCATCTCGCACGACCAGCTCAAAGTCCTCCGCCATCGCCAGCTGTGTGCGCGACAGACCTGGCGGCGCCGGCACCAGCGGCGTGTGCGTGCGACACCGGTGGCGGCGCCGGCAGCCCTGCGGCGGGCGCAAGCAGCCTGCGGTTTCGTGGGCGGCGTGCAGTCTGCCTGAAGCTCGTGGGGCGGAGGGGAGGCCTGAGCACCGCACCGCACCGCGGGTGCGCGCGCGAGCAGTCGCATCGGCCAGGGCCCCCGCCCTGCTGCCGGCGCGGGCTGCTCGCGCTGCGACCGCACGCCACCTGCTGTGCGCCTCACCTTCCGACTGACGCGCCGGTTGGAGCGCGCGCGCGCTGGCTGCTGCGGGTGAGGAGCGCGCCGGTCGTTGCTGCGCGAGGTCGTTCTCGCTGCGCAGCCCAATCCGCGGGCGCGCGACAAGTCACAACTCTGCGACGACGACGACGGTGCAGCTCAACCCAAAACCGCAAAGCCGCGGCGTCACCCCGACCCGCTCGCGCCGCCGCCGTCGCCGCCGCGCGCGCCGCCGCCGCCGCCGGCAGGGCCGCTCACACGCCGGCAGGGCTGCTCACGCACCGGCAGGGCCGCTCACGCGCGCCGCCGGCAGGCCGCTGACCCGCTGCCAGGCCGCTCACGCGCCGCCGGCAGGGCCGCTCACGCGCCGCCGGGGACAAGCTCGCGGCGGAACGTAAGGTTGATGCGCGCGCCGTGCGCGCGCTTGCGTACGGGCACGTAGTGCTGCCAGTGGCGCTGCGTGGTGCCGGCCATGACCAGCACGTCGCCGGACGCGAGCGCCGTCTTGATCTGCACCGCGTGGTCGCGCGTGCGGCGCATGACAAAGTCGCGCGTCTCGCCAAACGAGACCGAGCCGATGCTGGGCTCCGGACCGTAGCGGGGCGTTTCTTCGTCGCTGTGCCAGCCAAGGGAATCGTTGCCTGGCGTGCGCCGCGGGGCGGCGGCGGCGGTGCGCGGCGGCGGAGCGCGGCGACGGTGGGCACGCGGCGCGGCCGCGCGGCCGCCGCGCCGCGCGCCGCGCGCCGCGCGCCGCGCAGCGGGCGCGCGCGTGGTCGCGCGCCCGCGCCGCCCTGGGCGGGGGCCGCACCTGTGCGGTAGAGGTTGAGCAGGCAGGTGTTGAAGGTCACGCCTGTGAGCGCCTCCAGCGCGGCCTTGACCTCCAGCACCTCCGCGCTCCACGGCGCCGCCTGCAGCGTGAGCCCCGAGTAGGTGTAGCTGCGGTGCTCGGGGTCGGCCATGTAATACACCAGGCGCGGCTGCGCGCGCAGCTGGCCGAAAATCTTGACCTCGCGCTGCTCCCACGCGAGGTTGGCCTGCAGCGCCGCCATCATGCGGTGGCCCATGGCCGCGAGGTGGCGCGGGAAGTAGCCGACGCGCGCCCCGGCGCCAAGGTCGGTCCAGCCGCCGGCGACGAGCGCCGTCGGCGCCACGGCGGGCGCGGCCGCGCTCGCGCCGGCGGCGCCGGCGGCGGCGGTGGCGCCGGCGGCGGCGCTGACGCCGCCGCCGCCGCCGCGCGCCTTCTTGGCGGCCGGCTGCGCGGCGGCGGGGGCGGTCGCGCCGGGCGCCTGGGCCGGCTGCGCGCCGCCGCTGCTGCTCGCAGCGCTGCCGGCGTCGGGCGTGGCCGGGGGCTGCATGAGGTAGCGTTTCATGATGTCCAGGCTGCGGGACGGCGCGGGCGGGCGGCAGGAGTGGCGGCGCTGCGCGGCGGCGGCGCGGGAAGCTGCGCCGTGCGTCAGCCGACGGACTAAACCTGGCGCCGGGCGCCCCTGCCCCGGCCCGGCCGCCCTGCACGTCCTCGCCCACACAGACGACCGCGCGTGCGCACACACCACGAGCGCAGCCGCGTGCACGACGCCAGACCTCCTCCTCGCCCCTCGTCCGCGTCCGCCGCTGCCGCCGCGCTCGCGGCGCCAGCTCGCGCCATGACGGCCCGCCGCGGGGCGCTCTGGATGGCGCTGGCGCTGGTGCTCCTTGTCGTGGCGCGGGGTGGCGCCGCGGCTGCGGCGCCGGCCGCCGCGTCTGGGCCGGCCGCCGCCGCCGCGCCGGCGCCGCGCGTCTCCTGCGCCGACGCGGCGTCGGCGCTGGCGGCCGCCGCGTTCCCTGGCCTGGCGGCACTGCCGTTCTGCGTCGAGCTGGGCGGCCGCGTCGCGCTGCGCTGGGGCATCGCGGGCGGCGTGGCCACGTTTGGCGTGCACGCAGTGCTGCCGGCCGACACCGCCTACCTGGGCATCGGCCTCAGCCAGCAGGGCAGCATGCGCGGCGCCGACGTCGCGCTGCTCAACCGCACCGCCGGCGGGTGGGCGCTGGTGGACGCGTTCGCGCCAGACTTTGTCGCGCCGACCGCCGACGCGGCGCAGGACCTACGCCTCGTCGGCCTGGCGGCACGCGCCGGCGGCGCCCTCACCGCGGCGTGGCGACGGGCGGTCGCGCCGTGCGACGCGCGCAACCTGCCGCTCGGGCCCGCGCCGCTGCACGTGCTGTGGGCGTACGGGCCGCGCTTCGGCTACCACGGCCGCGCGTCGCGCGGGGGTGTGCTCGTCGACCTGCGCGCCGGCCGCGCGCTCAACGCGCCGGGCAGCGCGGCGTCGGTGGCGGGCGAGCCGGGGCTGCGCACGCTGGAGCTCAAGCTTGGGGGCCCCATCCCCGCGCAGCGCACGACCTACCTGGTGCAGTACTTCACCCTGCCCGCAGACAGGCGAGCGCGCCGCGCCGCACTCTTCGCCCGCGCCGCCCGCGCACGACGGCGCGCGACGGTGCGCGACGGTGCGCCGCGCCTGACCCCCTGCGCCCCCTTCGCCCCCTGCGCCCCCCTCCCCCCGTCTGCCGCCAGGGAGTACCACGTGCTGCGCTACGAGCCCATCGTCGGCTCGCCCCTGCTGCACCACGGCGTGCTCTACTCGTGCGCCGCGGGGCGCGCGGCGGACGGCGTCGCGGCGGCGCTCGCGGCGGGCGCGCGGGGGCCGTACGACCGCTTCTCGCCCAACTTTACGATGGCGTGCGAGAACTTCTACATGCTGCTCGCCTCAAACATGACCGGCTGGACCGCCCCGCCCAACGCGGGCCTGCCCATGGGGACGCCCAACAGGGTGCGGGGCGCAGCGCGTGCCGCGCCGCGGGCGGGCAGGCGCGGCGGGGCGGGTGGGCCGGCGCGTCGCGGGGCAGCGCGCGACGCGCCGGCGCCGCCCCGCCGCCGCGCGCAGCGGCTGGTCGCGCTGGAGCTTCACTTTGACAACCCCGAGGGCCTGGCCGACGCGGTGGACAGCGGGTCTGGCATTCGCGTGTACTACGCGCCCAAGGCCCCCGGGCGCGACGACGTCGGGCTCATCACGCTGCAGCAGCCCGTGCTCAACATCCCGCCCGGCCAGGCCGCGGTGCCGAGCAACGTCAGCGTCTGCCCCGCCGAGTGCACCTCGCGGTGAGCGAGCAGCAGGGGGGCGCGGCGCCGCACGCGCCCCCGCCCCGTGCGCGCTCACGCCGCCGCACCGCCGCGCGGCGCGCCGCCCAACCGCAGGCTGCCGCGCTCCGGTGTGGCGCTGCTGGACGTGTTTTTCCACATGCACGGCCTGGGCGCGGGCATCGAGGCCCGCCACTTCCGGGGCGGCGTGGAGCTGGAGCCGATCGGCTCGCTGCGCAGCTGGGACTACAACTTCCAGGGCAACGCCCCGCTGACGGGCCGGCAGCTGCGGCTGCTGCCCGGCGACGACCTCACGCTGCGCTGTGTGTTTGACTCGCGCGCGCGCACCAACGTGACGCGCAGCGGCTTTGCGACGAGCGACGAGATGTGCTTCGCTTGGCTCAGCGTGGTGCCCGCCCCGACCGGCGACGCGCCGGGGCTCTGCTACAGCTTTGGCGGGCGGCCCGTGGCGGTGTGCGGCGCGGAGCCCGAGGGGCTGTACGAAGTGCTGGCGCGCCGGGACGCAAGCGTGCTGCGCGGCCTCGTGGGCGAGGGCAAGCTGCTGGTGGCGCCCGACCCCACCGCCACGAGCAAGCCCTACAAGGAGGCCTGCAGCGCCAAGCCCCCCGCGTGAGCGGGACGAGCGCACGGCCAGCGCCGGCGCCGCCGGGCGAAGGGCGGCGATGACGGTTGCGCGCATAGCTTGGGATTCAGGCCGGCTCCGTGCCATGCCTCGACCTTTCTTTGTCATATCCACCAGGCGTGTATTGATCGCGTCGCAGGACTCGCCAGGCGTGTATTGACCGCGTTTGCGGACTCACTGAATGCCCATTCGCGCCTGCCCGCGGGCCGTGAGCGCGCGTGGCGGCGAATAAGAAGCAGCGCGTGCGAGTGCGGCCGGCCGGCCACAGGCGCTGCGGCGCCGGGCCGGGCGGCGGCAGCGGCACAGGGACCCTGCTTGTAACCAAGAGCGCCGTTCGGCTCGGTCGCTGCTCGCGAGGAAGCACTGCCGCCGTCGCCACCTCGTCGTCGCGCGGCCAGGGCTGAGGCGCTGCTTGCGGCTGGCGCCCGGACGGCAGCAGCACCAGCCTCCCCGCCGCCGCCGTGCAGCCCCGTCGCAGCATGGCGAGCGCGCAGCGGGTGCCACAGAGCCGCGCGCCGTGGTCGCCGGCTGCAGCGGCCGCCTGCCGCTGGTGCAGGCGGCGCGTGCGCGCTGCCGCCGCTGCGGGCGCTGCTGCTGCCGGACTCGCTGGTGACGCGGCGGCCCACCTGCCGCAGCACCGCCTGCCCAACGGCTTGGTCGTGAGGCACGCGAGCACGGCCGCGGAGGTCGCGTTCCTCTTTGACGAGGCGGCGCGCCGCACCTACCTGCGGCACGGCGTCGCGGTGCGGCGCGGCGGCACGGTGCTGGACGTGGGCGCCAACATCGGCCTCGCCGCGATGGCCTTTGCCGTGGACGCGGGCAGCGGCGGGCGCGTGGTCGCGCTGGAGCCCGCGCCCGCGGCGGCCGCCGCGCTGGCGGCCAACCTGCGCGCGCACGCCGAGCTGTGCGCGCGCGAGGGGCGGCCGGCGCCCGCGCCCGTCACCGTCCTGGCGGCCGCCGCGGGCGACGGGCGGTCCGCGGCCGGGGAGCTGACGGTGTTTGCCGGCGCGGCGGGCTGGTCCACGCTGCGCCGCGACGATGCCGAGGTGCTGGCGGGCATGGAGGCATACCTGGGCCACATGGTGGACGCGCCGCGCCGCGCCGCGGCCGCCGACGACGACGCGGGCTGGAGCCCCGCGCAGCGCGCGCTCGTGGCCGTGGCGCGGCGGCTGGCGCGCGCGCCGCCGCTGCGGCCGCTCGCCCGGCTGCTGGCGCGGTTGTACGTGCAGCAGGTGCGGCGGCGCAGGCTGCGACCGGGGCGGGCGCGCCCGCTGGCGGGCGCGACGCGGCGCGGGGGGGGGGGGGGTGCGCCCCGACGGCGCTGCTGCCGCCGCCGCCGCGGTCGCCGCCGCCAGGTCATGCTGCGGGGGGCGTCGTGCGTGCGCGTGCCGCTGGTGTCGCTGTCTGATGTGATCGACGGCCAGGGCCTGGCCGCGGTGGACCTGCTCAAGGTGGACGTGGAGCGCGCGGAGCTGGAGGTGCTGCGCGGCGTCCAGCCCCGCCACTGGCCGCGCATCCGCCAGGTCGCGCTCGAGGTGCACGACGTGGGCGGCCAGCTGGCGGCGGTGCTGCGGCTGCTGCGCGAGAGTGGGGGCTTTGCGCACGTCGTGGTGGAGCAGGACGCGCAGCTGGCGGGCAGCAGCCTGTTCAACGTGTACGCGCGGCGGTGACCCTGGCCGGGCCCTTGCCGTGTGACACTGCCTGTGCTCTCGGTTGCCCTCGTCGACGACCCGCCGGGCGGCGCCTGCCTCACGGCTCGTCCCCGTCCCCGTCCCCGTCGCCGCCGCCGCCGCGCGCGTCCGGCTCCCCCTGCTCTGCTCAGTCTGCCGCGCGCGCCGCTGCGCGTCGGGGGGCATCGGCACCTGGAAGCCGCCGCCGCTGCCCGGCTGCTGCCGCTGCTCCTCGCCCGGCGGCGGCGGGACGGAGTAGAACACGCTGCTCTGGCCCCGTGGCTGCAGCAGCGGCCCTGCGCGCGCCGCGCAGCGCGCGCCAGCGGGCGGCGGCAGCGCTCAGGCGGGCGGCTGCTGCACGCGGCGCCCGCCGCGGCGCCGCGCCGCCGCTCACCGCCGTTGCCCGGGCGCGCGTTGGCAGACAGGAACATCTGCCACGACACCCAGGGGAAGAAGCCCCCGCACTCGGGGCACTTGCGCTGGAAGCGGCCGCGCGTGACCAGCCCGCTGCCCGCGCACACCTGGCAGCGGCGCTGGATGAGCTGCGGGGCGGCGGCGGCGGCGGCGCGGCCGGGGGCTCAGCGTGGCGAGCGCGGCGGCGGCGGCGCCGCCAGCGCCGCGCCGCTCTCACGATGCGCTTGCCAAACTCGTAGGCCCCGATGACAAAGGGCACGGTGGACACGGCCGCGGCAAACGTGACCTGCCAGCCTGGCGGGCCCGGGACAAACGCAGCGGGGTCGACGGGGCCGACCGCCGCCTCCACCGCCGCGACCGCTGCCGGGCTGGTGCAGCAGGCAGCCAGGGTCACTGCCGCGGCCGCGGCCGCCGCCGCCGCGCCCCCGGGCACGCCGGGCGGCGCCGCTGCCTCGCGCTGCCGCGCGGCGCAGGCGATGCCCGCGCGGCGCCGGGTGCGGCGGCTGCACGGCGGTGCCACAGGCGCGGTCCTGTGGGGCGCTCCAGCGAGCCGCATGCTGGCACCAGGCGCCGGCATGCTGCCCGCGCAGGTCGCCGGGCAGCGGCGGCCACACAGCTGCTCGGCGCGCGGCGAGGTGTGCGCCTGGGCCGGCCTGCGAGCGTGTGCGCGTGGCCGTGCGAGCGGCTGTGCGGGGTGCGCGGCCGGCGACGACGCGTGGGGAGAAGAAGGGACGCAGGCGCGCGGCGGCGTTGCGGTCTCCTGCAGCGCACCTTGGGCCCGCCCAGTCCCGCCGCGGCCCCAGATACGTCGCAAATCCATCGCGCCAGCGCTCACACACGCCCAGCAGGCGCCACGCAGAGCAGCATCCCACCACTCGCGCATGCAGGTGCGCGAGTGGCCCCAGCGCGCCGCCGCCGTGCCGCCCAGCTCACGCGCGGCGACGCTGACGCCCGCAGGGTGCATCCATGTTGCGTCTACGCCCGCTGGGAGTCGGCGCGGCGGGCCGCCGGCTCGCCGCCGCCCGGCGCGCGAGCAGCAGCGCGGCCGCGCCGCAGCGCCCAGCGCACCAATCGTCGTCGGCCGCTGCGACGGCCGAGGCCTCCACCTCCAGCTCAGCCCTGGGTGCGCGCTGCGCGCGGGGCGCCGGCGCCGCCTGGGCGCCGCGGCCTGGCCCGCCCCTTGCCACGACCGCGCGAGGCGCAACACCGCCTGCTCCCCCCTTCCCGGCCGCGCCGCACTGCCAGGCTGGCGGCCTGGGTGTGAGATCCGCATGCTGTACGACGGCGAGTGCTCGCTGTGCATGAAGGAGGTCAACTTTCTGCGCGCGCGCGACGCGGCGCGGGGCGCGATCGACTTTGTCGACATCGCCGCGCCGGGCTACGACGCGGCGGCGCACGCGGGCATCACGTACGCGCAGGCGATGGAGAGAATCCACGCCATCCTGCCGGACGGCACCATCGTCCGCGACGTCGAGGTCTTCAGGTGACCGCCGCGCCGCCTCGCGCCGTGGCTGGGGCCGCGCCCGGCGCCGCGCCCGGCGCCGCGCCCGGCGCCGCGCCCGGCGCCGCGCCGCGCGCGAGCCGGTCCGGCGCCGCGTGCGCCTGCGCAGGCGCCTCTACGATGCGGTCGGGCTCGGCTGGGTTTATGGCGCGACCAAGAACGAGGCCGTGCTGGCGGCCGCCAATGCCGCCTACTCGGTGTGGGCGCGCTGGCGCACGCAGCTGACCGGCCGCGACGCGCTGGGCGCCATCCTTGCGCGCCACGCGGCGGCGCAGCAGGCCGGAGGTGCGATGCAGGGCAGCCTCTGCCGCGACACCGA
Organism: Scenedesmus sp. PABB004; assembly: GCA_014905635.1. Lineage (NCBI taxonomy): Eukaryota > Viridiplantae > Chlorophyta > Chlorophyceae > Sphaeropleales > Scenedesmaceae > Scenedesmus > Scenedesmus sp. PABB004. Next base: position 1,967,098 of record CM026547.1, on the reverse strand, counting down.
CGGCACCGCGACCGGCGCGTGCGAGCTGCCCGGCGTGGAGCAGCAGCAGCAGGGCAAGGCGTGAGGGGGGGGGGGGGAGAGAGAAAGAACTGGGCAATAACTGGGCGGACTCCCCACCCCTGCAGGAGCGCGTGCACCGGACGGCGGGGCAGACGAGGTGCTCAGGCGGCGCGGGGGCTGCTGACGCGCGGCCCCGCCGAGGCTGCACTGTCGCCAGTCGGCTTGGGCCTGAGCGCGCGTGCTGCTGACTGGGGCGCTGCATGCGTTTCAGTCCCCGATGTGACCCCACGCTCACGCACAGCCACGGTGTTACCTGCCGCCCACAGCCCGGCCGCCCGCTAGCTACGCGCCCGCCCGACCTCCCCGCACCCCCGCAGCAGCTGCGCGGCGCTGCTGGCCGCCCCCGCCCCAGCGGCCGGCACTGCGTGCCGCCGCGCATCCTGCGCCGCCCCGCGCCGCGCCGCGCCGCGGCAGCGCCTGCTGCCGCGCGCGCGGCGCGCCGGGGCCCCCGAGCGCGCGCGGCGCTCAGCAGTTGACGCCCACCACCTTGGCCGGCGCGATCTCCAGGATGTTGCCCGCCTTGCCCGGCACGCTGCCGCGCAGCACGATCGCGCCGCGCTCGGTGTCGACCTTGAGCACCTGCAGGCTGCGGACCTTGCGGCGCGCCGCGCCCATGTGGCCCGCCATGCGCGTGCCGGGGAAGGTGCGGCCGGGCGTGGTGCCGGGGCCGGTGCTGCCGTGCTCGCGGTGGCTCTTGGAGCCGTGCGTCATCGCGCCGCGCTTCATGCCGTACTTCTTGATCGTGCCTGCGCGCCCGGGACGGCGTGAGCGTGCCGCACGCGGCGCGGCGCGGCGCGCTGCACGCCGCGCGGCGCCGCGGCCGCGGCGCCTCACCCTGGAAGCCCTTGCCCACGGACGTCCCGGCGACGTCGACGCTGTCGCCGGCCTTGAACATCGCGCCGATGTCGAGCTTGTCCCCCGGCTTGTACGCGTCGACCTTGGCCGCGTCCAGCAGCTGCGGCCGCGGCGGCGGGCGCGGCGTCGGCGGGCCGCGCTGGCAGGCGCCGTCGCCGCGCCTGGCGCTGCTGCCGCGCCTGCCCGCTGCCGCGCCTGCCGCTGCTGCTGCCGCTGCCTCGCCTCGGCCGCCGCCGCGGCTGCTGCGCCTCGGCCGCCGCCGCCGGCCCAATTGGGCGCCCGCGCACCCCCCTGCGTCCCCGGGCGCCCGCCGCCGCCCGGCGGCGGCCGCGCGGGGCGCGCGCGGCCGCAGCCGCCGGCGCACCTTGAACTCGCGCAGGTGCTTCATCGGCGGGCAGCCGGCCTTCTGCAGGTGCCCCAGCTCCGGCTTGCGCACCTTGCGCTCGGCCACGACCTTGTAGCCCACCTGCACGGCCGCGTAGCCGTCGGTGTCGGCCGACTTGACGGCGGTCACCATGTTGCCCTCCTCCAGCGCAATCACGGTCGCGGGCACCGCGGTGCCCTCCTCCGTGAAGTAGGTCATCATGCCCGCCTTGGTGCCGAAAATGCCCACGCCCGCCTCCGCCTGGCGGGCCTGCACCACAAGCGTCCGCGCGCCGGCGCGGCCGGGGCGCACCCCGGACGAGCCGCGCAGGGCGGCATTGCCCGCCCCCGACCTGAATGCGAGCGCGCGCTGCATTGCTGCGGCGGGCGAGAGGCCGCGGGCGGCGCGCGGCGAGTGGGCCGGGCGCGGGCGGCGGGGGCCTCGCGCGCTGGCGCCGAGTCGGGCGGCGGATGTGGGTCGAGACTGGCGCGCCGGGAGCGGGCGCGCGGGGAGCGGGCGCGAGCTGGGAGCAGCAGCTGGCCGGCCGCGGGCGCAGGCGGGCGGGGCACAAGCGCCAGCCACGACGCACGGTTCGCAACAGCAATGGGCGCTGCTGCCGGCGCGTCCCGCCGGCGCTGCGCTCGTGCGGCCGGCGCGCGTGCCGCGTCCGCCGCTCCCGGCGCACCCGCGGCGGCGGCTCACGACGCGGCGGCGCCGAGCGGCACGACCTCGGCGGACATCGTGTGCAGCCGCACCACCCCCGCGCCGCCGCCGTAGGCCAGCAGCGCGACGCCTCGGTAGTTGGGGCTGAACGCGAGCGCGTGCAGGACGACCCACGGGTGCGGCAGCGCTTCCTGCACAAACGTCGGCCCCTCGCGCCGCCCCTTGGGGCCGCTGCGGGCTGCGGCGGCGGCCGGGGTGGCGGCCGGGGCGGCGGCCGGGGCGGCGGCAGCGCGAGGCGCGGTCAGCCGCGCGGCGACGCGCGGTCAGCCGCGCGGCGACGCGCGGTCAGCCGCGCGGGCGCGCCCTCGCGGCGCGCCGTTTGTGTAGAGCGCGCCGTTGCCGGGGATCTGCTGCGCCGCGACGACGAAGAGCTCGGTGGGGCTGGCCTTGTCCACCGCAAAGCCGCTGGGCGCGGCGTGGGCCTTGCGGTGGCGCCCGCTCTCGCCGCTGGGCGGCTCCAGCGGCATGACCCCCAGCAGCCCGCCGTCGCCGACGTAGGCCACCAGCGCCAGCGCCTCGCACGCGGACAGCCGCCACAGGCAGCCGCAGCTGGCCGACACTGCGCACGGCGCGGCGCGGCGCGGCCGTCGCCGGCGGCGGGCGAGCGCCGCGGGCGGGCGCGCGCTCTGCGCCGCGCGCCCCGGCCGCCGCCGCGCGGCGCGGCGGTCACCGTCGTAGGTGTGCTGCGCCGGCGCGGCGGCCTGGATGCCGCCGTCGAGCCAGGCCTGGCGCAGCACGCCGTCCGCGCTCGCGGTGACAAACGTGTGGGGCGGGCCGAGCCAGAGCGCAGAGGTGATGGCGTTGCGGCTCACCACGCGCTCGTGGCAGGGCTGCGCCACGTCGCGCACGTCCCAGACCTTCAGGTTGCCCACGTGGCTCGCGGTCAGGAAGTAGGAGGCACAAGCGGCCCCCACGCCCGGCGGCGCGGCGGCGGCGCCGCCCAGTGCCAGCGCGGCGGCGGCGGCCTCCTGCACGCTGCAGTGGCCCGTCGACCACCAGCGCCGCGCCGGCTGCCACGCCACCGAGGTGATGGGCGTGGGGTCGGCCGCGAGCAGCTGGATGGGCTCCGGCACGCCGCCTGGCCGGGCCAGGCGGCCGGGCGGCGCGTGGGCGCAGCCTCGGCGTGCGCTGCGTGCGCTGCGCTGTGTGCGCTGCGCGGCGCCGCCCGCGCCTGCCGCGGAGGCCCACCTGGCGCCGTGGGCAGCTTCCAGATGGCCACGTTGCCGTTCCAGCAGCCGACGAGCAGCTGGTCGTGCGGCGGCATGGGCAGCCAGGCGCAGCAGCTGGCGAGGCTGCCACCGACCGCCGCCGCCGGCAGCAGCATGATGGGCGCCAGCCGCAGCGACAGCGGCTCCCCGCCGCTGGCCAGCATGACCGCGCCGTCGGCCGCGCCGGCGTCAGCGGCGGGCGCCGCGGCCGCGGCCGCGGCGGCCCCGCGCGGCGCGTGCGCCTGCTGCTCGCCCGCTGCCGCGCGGCCGAGCTCCAGCAGGCAGGCCGCCGTGGGCACCGCCCACACCGCGACGTCGCCGCTGCCCAGCACCGCCGCGACCACGCCCGCAAGCGGCGCGCCGCCGGCGCCGCAGCCGCGCGCCGACGCGCGGCCGGCGGCGGCGCTGGCGGGCGTGATGAACGCCGCGGGGTGGGGGCACCACTGCACGTCCCACGCGAGGCGCCCCTCGTGCCAGAGCAGCGCGAGCAGGCGCGGCAGGCCGCCGGGGACGAGCGCGCAGCGCACGCTGCTCGGCACGGCCCACAGCTGCAGCGCGCCGGGGCCGTGCTGCGCCGCGCCGACGGCGTTGCGCCGCTGCCGCGCGGGGTGCGCGCTCAGCGCCAGCACCTCCACCGTGTGCAGCGCCCCCGCGCGCGCGTCGGCGCCCTGCAGCGGCGCCCACGCGAGCGCCCACACGGGCCCGCCCGCGAAGAGCACGCTGTCATACACAAAATCGGTGCGCGCCGCCTCCCCGCCGCCGCCGGCGCCGCCGGCGTCGTCGCCAGCATCGCCGCCGGCGTCGTCGACCACGTAGTCGGCCTTTTCCACCGCGAGCGCGCCGAACAGCGGCACCGCCACGCCGCCCATCGTGAGCGGCAGCCGCACCGGCATCGACTGCGCCTGCGGGGCGGCAGGGGCGATGTTGATGGGCGCGTTGCGGAGCGCGCACAGGCGGCTGCGCGCCCGACCGCTGCGCGGCGCCGCGCGCGGCGGCTCACGTCCAGCAGCTCCGCCACCGGCGCGTCGGCCCAGTGCTGCACATCCTCCAGCGCCACGCGCCAGGCCATGCCGGGCGGCGCGGCGCGGCGGCGCGGAGCCGGCGGCGCGCAGCGCGGGCGTGCGCGCCGGCGGCGGCGCGCGTGCGCGACCCCCCGCGCGCAACGGTCGGCGGCGCCGGGGCGGACGCCACGCAGATGCTGCTGGCGGGGGGGGGGGCTCTGCGCGCGTGTGCTGGCGCAGGGAGGCGCCTGCTGCTGCCGTGCTGCTGCTGCCGCTGCTGCCGTGCGCGCCCCCGGCAGCCTGCCACGCTGGAGGTGCACCGCGGTCGCCACGGGCGCTTTCTGCGACGCGGCAGTCCACTCGCAGGTTTTAGCAGACCTCGCGCTGGGCCGCGCGCCCCTGGCCTTCTGCGACGCGCCGACGGGACCCCGCCCTCTTCCCCGCGACCCGACGACGCCGGCTCGCACAGCCGGGCAGTGGCGGCGCGCCCACCTCTGGCAGCGCCCGCGGCGCGGCCCCACGATGCCGTCGCAGAAGACCTTCAGGATTAAGACCAAGCTGGCCAAGAAGGCCAAGCAGAACCGGCCTATGTGAGCGGGGGGGCCGCGCGGCTGATGGGCGCCCCGCCCGCCGCCCGCGCCCGATCGGCGCCCCCGCGCCCCGCCCAGCCGCCCACCGGCGGGCCGGGCAGCGCTGGCGCCCGGGCGCGGCGCGCGGCCACGCGGCGCGGCCTTGCGGCGACGCGCGGCGCCGCGGCGGCGGGGGCTGCGGCAGCAGCGGCGGCGGCCCGCGCGGCGGCGGGCGGCGGGCGGCGGGCGGCGGCGGCGGCCGGGCCGCGCTGGGGGCGCTGCGGGGTCGCATGCGCCATGCGTGCCCTGCGCCCGGCGGGGCAGCCGGGCCGTCGGTGAGCGGCGGCTCACCGCCCGCCGCGCCCGCCGCCCGCGCCGCCCCGCGCGCGGCGCAGTCCGCACTGGATTAGGTTCCGGACCAACAACAAGATCCGCTACAACGCCAAGAGGCGCCACTGGCGGCGCACCAAGCTGGGCATCTAAGCAGCTGCTGCTTGGGGCCCATGGCAGAGGGTGAGCGCTCGGGGCGCGCGCGTGCGTGCGGGCGCACGCGTGCCCGCGGCGCGGCAGCGGCACGCAAGGCAGCACGAGCAGCAACCAGCAGCGGTGGTGGCAACACCAGCACCAGCGGCGGCACCAGCGGCGGCGGCAGCAGCCACCAGCAGCGGTGGCAGCAACGCTGGCAGAACCAGCAGCGGCAGCGGCGGCGGCGGCGGCAGCACTTGCAGCGGCAGCGGCAGCGGCGGCGGCCTCCGCGCCTGCTCTTTCTCTCTCTCCTGGGCCACCTCAACCCTGACGCCGTCCGCCTCTCGCTGCGCGCCCCGCAGACGTCCCTGTCGCCGGCTGCTGCTGAGCAGCGCGAGCAGCCGGTGGGCGGCCGCTGCCGCGAGCGGGGCGCGGCGGGGGCGGCGCGTCGGCGCGCGTGCCCGCGGCCGCTGCTGGCTCGCGCTTGGATGGCGTGGCGTGCGTGTAACTGAGCGCGCGTGGCTCGCCGCAGACGGCCGCCGCGGCGGTCAGCGGCAGCAGCGCCGGCGGCGGCGCGCCTCGCGCAAAGCCCCACAGCCCCCCGTGCGCGCCGCCTGCCGTCGCCCCCCAGTCCGTTCGCCAGCCGCGCCAGCAGTCCGCACGCCCCTGTCCGCGGGGCCGCTCAGAGCTGCGAGCCGATCGAGCAGTGGACGCACCGCCGCCGCCGCCGTGCAGTCGCGCACCTCGCCAAAGTCGATCAGCGCGACCAGCAGGTTGTTGCGCGAGAGGTCGCCGCTGTCGTAGTGCTGCGCGCGCGGCAGGACAGGCGGGTGGGCGGCGGCGGCGGCGGCGCGGGCCGGCGCCGCGCTGCGCGCGCGCGCGCGCGGCCGCGTCCCGCACCACCGCCTGCGCGCCCCAGAGGTGGCAGGCGCTGTTGACCGGGAACGTGCTGTGCCAGTCCAGCATGATGGGCACCTGTCGCGAGCGCCGGGGGCGGCGGGGGCAGGCGCGCACGGCGCGCCGCGAGCCGCGGCGCTGGGCGCTGGCGGCCGCGGCGCTGCTGGCAGCCTGCTGCGCCCCGCGCGCCGTTGCCGCTGCGGCGGCGGCAACTTCGCCCGCGTGGTGCGTGGGGCTGGAGGGGCGGCGCGTGGACTGGTTTGTGATGCTCAAGCACCCGCGCGGGTTCAACTATTCCTACCTCGACGCGCGGCGCGTCGCGCGGCGCGGCGGCTGCGGCGGCGGCGCCTGCTGGGCGCACGGGCTCAGCATGGCGCCGCGCGGCGGCGGCGGCGGCGGCGGCAACCCCGTCGCGGCCACGCTGGCCGTGCTCGTGCCCCCTGGCGGCGGCGTGGCGCACGTGGCCTACAACGACGACCCGCCGCGCGGCGCGGAGCACTTTGACGCCGCGCACGCCAAGGGCGTCATCGCGGCCGGGCTGCACGCCGCCGCGCCCGGCGGCGTGGCGGGGTTCTGGCTCACGCACAGCGCGCCGCGCTTCCCCGACGACCCGCGCGCCGGACCGGGCTTTGCCGACCTCGCGCCGCCGCAGTCGGTGTTTGCGCAGCACTTTGCCTGTTTCTCCCTGGCCGCGCCGGGGCTGGCGGGCGCGGCGGAGCTGCTGCGCACGTCGGCGCCGTTTGTGTCCAGCAGCGCGCTACCGCCGGCGCTCGCGGCGCGCCTGCCCGCGTGGGCCGCGCTGCTGGGCGGCGGCGGCGCCCCGGCGCCGCCGCGCCCCGCGGTGCAGCTGCGCCTGCGGCTGCGCACGGCGGGCGGGCAGGCGCTGACGGCGTTTTCTGCGGCCGCTCAGCTCAACGCGTCGCTCACCGATGACGTCATCGGCCCCGCGCTGCGCGCCGACATGGCGTGGGCCACGTGGCGGCGCACCCACGACGCGCAACCCCCGCGCTGCCGCACGGCAGCGGCGCGGGGGTCGACAGCCTCAACGTCGCGGCGGTGGCCTTTGCCGGCACGCGCGTGGCCTGGCCGGCGAGCGAGGAGCACTCCAAGTGGGGCGTCGAGGCCGGCGCGCTGGACCCGCCCGACGTCGACCCGCCCGACCGTCCCGGACCTCGCCAACGGGCGGGCTGGGTGTGCCTGGGAGACAAGAACCGCGCGGCCTCGCAGGCCCGGCGCGGCGGCGGCGCGGTGTGCCTGCAGCACGCGGCGCTGTGGGCCGCGCTCGCGGGCGTCGTGGCGGGCGTGGAGGGCTGCGGCGGCGGCGCGAGTGGGCTGCGCGTCGCGCGAGGTGGCGCGCCGAGCGCGGCCGCGAGTTGAGCGAGTTGAGCGCTCCCGGCCAGGGTTGCCAGCAATCGCATCGCATCGCCACGCGCGCGCGGCGCGCCAATCAAAAAGCCCTGCCGCCACCTCCGCGTCCCACGGCCGCCGCGCCAGCGGGCGCCGCAGTGCCCGGCCCGTCGCTGCTGCTCGCTCGCTCGCTCGCCCAACAGGCCGCATGCGCCTGCGCGCCGCTGGCTGGTCACCAACCGTCCGGGTTGTCCGCGTAGGCCGCCGTCGCCTGGGCGGTGTCGGTGCTGCTGTTGTGCGCGCCCAGGCGGCCCGCCGGCTGCTTGCGCACGATCGGCGCGGGCGTCGCGTCCCAGCACACGTCGCCGCCGCCGCCGCCCGCGTCGCTGCCGCCGCTGCCGCCGCGCCCGATGCCGCCGCCGCTGCCCGCGGGCGCGCGCGCGTGCGCGCCGGGCGTGCCGGGCGTGCCAGGTAGGATCGTTGTGAAGCCCTGCGCTGCGGCGGCGGCCAGGCTGCGCTCCAGGTCGCGCTGGAACGCCTCGTCGTTGTCGCGCAGCGCCAGGTGCGCGGCCTCGGGGTCGGGGCAGGCGGGGTGCCCCGCCATGGCCAGGAAGGCCTCCAGCGTGAAGCGGCTGTCGTTGCCTGACGCGCGGCGCGCCGCGCCGCGCCGGCGGGCGGGCGGCGTGAGGCAGGGAGCGCGGGGCAGACCGCGGCGCGCCCGCCGCCGGCCCGCGGCGCGGCGCGGCGCGGTGCGGCGCGGCGCACCTGCGTTGTGCATCTTGCAGGACCTGATGCCCAGCGCTGTTGGAGAGGGGAGGGAGGGGTTTGGGGCGAGGTCGCGAGGTCGCGGGTGAGCCGGCAGCCAGCGCGGGGCGCCGCCAGCGCGGCGCGGCCGCGCGGCGGCGGCCGCGGCCGCGCGGGCTCACCCGTGAGCATGTTGGCGAGGCCGGCCTGGCGCTCGACGCCGCGCGGGCCGGCGGCGTCCTTGGCCTGCCGCTCCGCGGCCGCGGCGGCGTCCTTCTCCTCCGGCGCGGGGCCGTGCGGCCAGGGGCGGACGCGCTTGGGCATCTGCGGCTGCGGCTTGCCCTTCACACGCGCCGGCTTGCCGTTGGCCGCGCCGCCCTGGCCGCCGCCGGGGCCGAGCGACAGCGCCGCCACGCCCGCCGCGGCGCCACCCGCGCCGCCCGGGTGGTCGTCGAGCGCCGCCGCGACCCAGTCGTCGGGGTCGTCCGACTCGGCGTCGCTGAGCGCGTGGTGCGTGGAGCCCGTCGCGGCCGCGGCGGCCGCGTTGGCGGGGAGGCCGTCGTCCGCCTTGGGCCGCTTGTCCGCCCCCGCCACCTCGAGCGCCTTGGCCGCGCTGGCGGGGTCGAGGCCGCGCAGCTGCCAGGCGAGGTAGAGCTGCTGCGTGTCAAAGCTGGGCATGCCGGGCGGCCACTCAATCTCCAGCAGCTCCGCGCGCTCCAGGTCGCCGCTCATGCCGTGCCCCACCAGCACCAGCACCACCTCGCACGCCTCCAGCTCCTCGCGCTGCGCGGCGGCGCGGGGCGTCGGCGCGTGGGCGGCGCGGCGCGCGCGCGCGGCGCGCGCCGGGCCGCGCGGCGCGGCGGCGCCGCGGCCGCGCCTGCGCGCGCGAGAGGCCGTCGGTGATGCCGCGCGCGTCGACCTCGGCCTGCAGCGCGTTCATCGCCGCGTCGACGCTGCCGCGCTGGCTCATGCCAAACGCAAAGCGCATGCGGTTGTCAGCGATGAACCGCCCGTTGCACTGCGGCGCCACGCGCGCGCGCCGCACGCGCGCGGGTGGGCGCGCGCGCGCGCGGGCGGGCGGCGCACCGCTGGTGCGCCGCCGCCGCCCGGGCCCGGCGGCGGGGCGGGGGCGGCGGTGGGGGCGGGGGGGGGGGGGCACACACACACAGCGTCGGCGCGCCGCACCTTGTTGAGGTTCTCCTTGACCACCCAGTGCCGTGTGCGGTGATGCCGGGTGGCCGTGTCCCACAGGCTCCACCCCACCTGCGCAGCGCGCGGGCGCGGGCGGGCGTTGGGGGCGGGGTGCGCGGGCGGGCGGCGCAGCAGGTGGGGCTGCGGCCAGGGTCGCGCGGCGCGCGTCGGGCCGCCCCACCTCCAGGATGATGTCGCTGCTCTTCTCCCACCACTCAAAGTCGAGCGACAGGAACATGTGCACCACGCGCCCGCCGCCGCGCCCGCCGCCGCGCGCTGGCGCGCCGCCGCACTCCACCGGCCGCGCCATGGCCGTGGCGTCGGCCAGCTGCTTGCACACGCCGTTGTACAGCTCCTGGCGGGCCGCACGGGGCGGCGGCGGGGGTGGGGCGCGGCCGGGGGCGCGCCGCGCCGCGCGCTGGGCTGCTCCGCTGCGCGCGCCGCGCGCGCCGCACCCGCATCCTGGCCTGCTTTGCGGTGCCCGCCATGGACCCCAGGATGGCCTTGTACGCGGCCTCGCTGTGCACCGACACGCGCTGCACCGCGACGTGCTGCGGGCGCCGCGCCGCGGCGGCGATCACGTTGCGCACCGCATGCAGGTCGGCGCCGCTGCGCGCCTCCAGGCTGTCCAGCAGCCGCAGCGCCGCGTCGCCGGTGAGCAGGAAGGTGGTCTGCCAGGTCTCGCGGTCGACGCCTTGGGTCGGCGCGTGCGCGGGCGGGCGCGCGGGTCGGCGAGCAGCGGCGGCGGCGGGCAGCGGAGGCGCAGCGCGCACAGCGCCGGCCCGCGCAAGCCGGCGCACGGCGCCGCGCCGCGCGGCGGTGCGCGCCGCTCGCCCGTGAAGAAGCCGAGGCCGTCCCACGTCAGGAAAAAGGCGGGCTCCTGCCACGCCTGGGCGAGCGCCCTGTTGTGGCGCCCCACGGCCATGCAGGCGCGGCGCAGGTCGCCCACGGACACGAACGGCACGCACACGAGGCCCCCCGCGCTCGCCATCGCGCCGCACGCGCCGGGCGCGACGCGAGGCGTCTCGAGCGCGCGCGGCGGGCGTGGGCCTCGCGCGAGGCCCCCCGGCTGCGGGGCGTCGCCCGGCGCTGCGATCGCGAGTCGGCACCGTCGCAGCCGGCCGAGCGGCGGCGGGCGCGCTCCGGCACGGCCGCGCCGGCCGCAGAACAGCGGCGGCGTGCGCTTTTGGCAGCGGCGCGTCGCGCCGGGTCCAGGACGTGCGCAGGGCGAGCGCAGCGCCACGCCCGGGTCTTCCGGCGCGCCAAGCCCGCGCCACACACCAGGCGGCGCACGCTCGCCGCGCCGCCGACGCCCGCCGCGCCGCGCCGCCGACGCCCCGCTCCACGCGCCGCCCGCTCCACGCGTCGCGCGATGGACGAGCTCAAGGGCCGGCTCAAGGGCCTGCTCAGCAAGGGCAAGGGCAAGGACAAGGGCAGCAGCGGCTTCTCCGGCCAGGGCCACCGGCTCGGCACGGCGGAGCCCGGCGCCCAGCACCCACCGGCGCGCGCGGCGCCGCCGCACGGCCGCGCCGCGGCGGCGCGCGGTGGCGGCGGCGGCAGCAGCAGCGCCGCGGCCGCGCGCGCGCCGGCGCCGCCGCAGCAGGAGCAGCTGCGCCCGGCGACTGAGTTCAGTCCCTTCACTGCCTGCGTAGGGTCGGGAGCGGCTCTGTCGGCGCACGGCCCGAGCCAGGAGGCGGTCGCAGCGCCAGCACCGGCGGCAGCACCGCCGGAGGCGCCCAGCACCAGCGCGCAGCCGTGCGTGTCCGCGGCGGCGGCGACCGAGCTGGCGGCGCAGCTGGCGCTCGTCGCGGCGCAGCCGGCGCCGGCGGCGGCGGGCGCGATGCGCGTGCTGGACAAGCTGCTGGCCAACCTCGCGGCCGCGCCGGGCGAGGCGCGCTTCCGCCAGCTGCGCCTGGCCAACCCCACGATCGCGGGCGCGCTGGTGCCGGTGCCGGGCGGTCTCGGCTTCCTGGCGGCCGCGGGGTTTGAGGTCCACCACCACGACCTCGGCGCCCAGGGCGGCGGCGGCGACGACGGCTTCGCCGCGTTCCTGGACGACTCGGCGCTGCCCCGAGTGCACGAGGCGCTGGCGCAGCTGCGCCGCGCGCGCCCGGCCGCGCTGGCGGCGGAGCGGGAGCAGGCGGCGCCGGCGGAGCAGGAGCGGCGGCCGGCGCAGGCGCGGGAGGGGGCGCAGCTGGCGCCCGGCGGCGCGGCGCCTGCGGGCGCGGCGGCGGCCGCCGCTGCCGCGGAGGCCGTCCCTGCGGCGCCGCGCGTGGAGCGGGACACGCAGGTCCTGCTGCCCGCCACGCCGGACACCGAGGTGCCGGACTGGTTCTTCGAGCGCACCGGGGCGGAGGTCAAGGCCGAGTTCATGGACGCGCTCCGGCGCCGCAAGGCGGGCGAGGTCTTTGCCAGCAGGGCCTGGCAGGCCGCGCGGCGCGCGGGCGGCCCGCCGCCAACGGCCGCCACGCTCCGGGCGCGCTTCCCCGAGGTGCGGCCACGCGGCGCGCGCGCCGCGGGCGACGCCAGGCTTTGCCGCTGATGCCGGCCGCTGCGGTCGCCCCCGCCCGGCCGCCGCGCGCGCGCAGGGCGTGTGCCTGCAGGGCATCTTCCACGTCCGGGAGCCGCTCAGCAGCGTGCACGACTGGCTGCGTGCGAGCCTGCGGGAGCCGGGCGCTCCGTACGAGCTCGTCGGTCCCGACCGCCGGCCGCTGGGCACCGCCGGCAGCGTCGGCGACGCGGGGCTGGCGCCGGCGTCGCTGCTCAACTGGCGGCCGCTCGGGCAGCAGCGGCCGGCGGGCGCGGCGGTGCCCGCCCTGCGCGATGAGCTGCTGGCGCGGGCGCGCGCTGACTGAGGCGCAAGCCAAGTTGCAACTGCTAGGCTAGCCCCGCCGAAGCGCGCAGCCGGCGCGGCGGGCGGCCTACAAGAGAGCAAGGCCCAGTGAGGAGTAATACCTGCGAGCCAGCATCCAAGTCTGCAACACCTGCCAGCTCCCCTGCCCCCGCGTCTGGTCAATCTCTCCCTGCACGCCTGCACGCTGCACACGCCGCGGCGCTCGCGCGGTGCGGTTATTGTCGGCAGTCACGCGACTGCTCCCTTGGCCAGCTCGGCTCAAACCTATCTGTGTCAAGGGCGCGCCAGGCCCGCTCGCGGCTCAGCTCCCCGCCCCCCTCACCACACCATCTGCTTCGTGTCGGCCTTGCGCCGCGCCGCCTTCTGCTTTTCGGTGGGCAGCTGCGGCGGCAGGGGGCGGTCGCCGGAGCACGCTCAGACCGGCCCGGGGGGCTGGCCGCGGCCGTGCAAGCCGCAGCGCGGGGCGCGCGCCGAACCTGCACGTCCCACGCGAGGCCGAGCCGCTGCAGGGTGCGGATGAGCAGCCACGTGGCGTCCGGCTGCCACCACTCCAGTCCGTGGCGCGCAGACCAGGCAAACGTGTGGTGCGTGTTGTGGTTGCCCTGCGCGCGCGGGGCGGGCTGGTGGTGAGGGGGCAGGCGCGCAGGCCGCTGCCGCGCGGCGCGGCCGCTCCCAGCCGCCGCCGCGCCCCGCTGCCCCCAGCCGCCGTGCAGTCGCGCACCTCGCCAAAGTCGATCAGCGCGACCAGCAGGTTGTTGCGCGAGAGGTCGCCGCTGTCGTAGTGCTGCGCGCGCGGCAGGACAGGCGGGTGGGCGGCGGCGGCGGCGGCGCGGGCCGGCGCCGCGCTGCCGCGCGCGCGCGCGCGGCCGCGTCCCGCACCTGCGCGCCCCAGAGGTGGCAGGCGCTGTTGACCAGGAACGTGCTGTGCCAGCCCAGCATGATGGGCACCTGTCGCGAGCGCCGGGCAGCGTGGGCGCGCTGGCGCGTGGCGCGGCGCGGCGTGGCGGGCGCGGCGCGGCGCGCGGGGCGCCCAAGGGCGGCGCGGGGCGCCCAAGGGCGGCGCGGGGCGCCCAAGGGCGGCGCGGGGGGCGCCCAAGGGCGGCGCGCGGGGCGCCCAAGGGCGGCGCGCGGGGCGGCCAAGGGCGGCGCAGGCTCACGGTCATGCTCCAGACAAATGCGGGGAAGCCGGCGAGCCACCAGGTAAGTGCCATGCGCGCGAGGGCCTGTGGGACGTAGGTCGCCTCCATCGCGCGGTAAAAGGGCTGCTCCGCCAGCTCCTTCACGTTGGCGCGGTCGAGGTAGGGCCGCTCCGTGTCGGCGGCATCGAACAGCCAGGCGCAGTGCGCGTGCCAGAAGCCCTCGTACGGCGAGTGCAGGTCGAGCGGCGTGTCCGTGTGCTTGTGGTGGTACCTGGGCGGTCGAGGCAAGGCGCGCCGCGCGGCGGCGTGCGGCGTGAGCGCGCGCGCGGCGCACAGGCGTGGCGCGCGGCGCGGTGCGCAGGCGTGCGTCGCCGCCGGCGCGCCTGTGGTTTGAGACCCACTCCAGGGGCCCGCCCTGCAGGCTGGAGAGCGCGCAGTAGGAGAGGAAATACTCGAGCACGCGGGGCACCTTGTACGAGCGGTGCGCGAGCAGGCGGTGGTAGCCGGCGTTGATGCCCCACCTGCGGGGCACGCCGCGGGTGCGGGGCGGGCGGGCTCGGCCGGGCGGCCGCGGCGCGGCGGCCCCGGCGCGGGCGGGCGGGCGGGCGGGCGGGCGGGCGGGCAGGGCTCACGAGATCTGGATGTACCACACCAGCAGCGCGAGCGCGAGGCGCTGCCAGGTGAAGTGCCAAAACACGGTGAGGCTGAAGCCGTGGACGAGCACAAAGCCGACCTTGCGCCAGAAAAAGGCGAAGCGCTGCTGCGCGTCGGCCGCCTCCCGGCTCAGCGTCGCGGGCTGCACCGCCAGCAGCGGCCGCTGCACCTTGGCTGCGCAGCGCGCAGCGCAGCGCAGCGCGGCGGCCGGCCGGCGGTCAGCGGTCCGCGCGCAGCGCGGCCAGCGGTCGCTGGAGGCGGCCTGAGATCGGCCGGCGGGATGCGCCGCACCCGTGACGACGCTGGAGCCGGGCACGGGCGACGCCGCGTCGTTGCGCAGCAGCGCGGCCAGGGACGGCTTCGCGTGCGGCCGCGAGATGACCGCGAGGTCAGCGCACCCCCTGAGCGCCTCTGCCTGCTCCGCGTAGCTCAGCGTCGAGGCCTCGTAGGCCGCGCAGACGCCCTTGCTGGGCGCCGCGTGAACGAAGGCAGCGACGTCTGCGCCCCCACCCGCCGCCGCGGCGGCGTGCGCCTCCGCGCGCATGGCGCTGCCGTCGAGTTGCGTTCAGGTGGCGCCGAGGCGGCGCGCGCGTGGGGCGCAGCGCGGAGTGAGCGCGCAGCGCCGGGGGCGCGACGGCACCTGCTTCGGCACCCGCCGCGGTTCTGGCCGACCGCGTGGCGCCGCGCGCGACGCATTGGCGCCCCTGGATCGACAGCAGCCAGGTTGGCGCGCGCTGCTGGGCGCGCGCGGCTGTGGCGCGCCGGTGCCGACGGCCAGAATCAGCGGCGGTTGCCGACGGCCGCGCTGCCGACGGCCGCGTGCGCCCCCGCGCCCACTACTCAAGCACGCACGCGCCGCACACGGCACACGACGCCCACCGCGGTCGGTCAGAGCAGGGTCAACGCAACGTGTCAAGGGCAAACGTCAACGTCCAACGACGACACCGGCGCGCCAGTGCTCACGCCCGGGGCACGACGCGCACGACGACGCCGTTGCGCGGCGAGAGCGTGATGTTCTGCTGCAGCGCGAGCGGCACCTGCCCGGGCTCCAGCTCGTAGGTCTGGTGCTGGTACAGGCGCGCCAGCGCGATCTTGGCCTCCTGCAGCGCAAAGCGCCAGCCGATGCACATGCGCGCGCCCGCGCCAAACGGCGTCCACGCGTCGGGCGTGCGCGCCGCCAGCGCGGCGCCCTCCTGCGAGCGGCGTCGTCGGCGGCGTCGGCGGCGCGCGGCGCGGCGCCGGCCGCGCCGGCAGGCGCGCGCGCGCGCGCCTCACCGGCAGCCAGCGCTCCGGCGCGAAGGCCTCGGGCTGCGGCCAGTGCTGCGGGTCGCGCTGGTAGCCATACACAAACGTCAGGAGCGCGGTGCCCGCGGGCACGCGCACCTGGCGGCGGCGCGGCGCGGCGCGGCGTCACGCGCGGCGCGAGAGAGCGTGCGAGGCCCGCGCGACACCGACGGACAGAGCACGGGCGCGCGGGCCTGGTGGTCACCCCCCCCCCCCTCTCCTGGTGTGCCGCGCGCGGGCGCGGGCGCGCCGCGCCGCACGTGTGGCATAACCTCAAAGCCGTCGGCCTTGAGCTCGCGGTTGATCATCGTCGCGGGCGGGTACAGCCGCAGCGCCTCGCGCACGACCGCCTCGGCGTAGGGAAACTGCGACGCACGCGCCGCGCGGGCCGCTCGGGCGGGGCGCGCGCGCGCGGCGCCGACGGGCGCGGGCGCGGGCGCGGGCGCGGGCACAGGCGCGCGCGCGGGCGCGGGCGCAGGCGAGCGCGCGGGCGCGGGCGCGGGCGCAGGCGAGCGCAGCGCGCGCCCGCGGGGCTGGGCGGGCGCGGGTCGGGGCGGGGCGGGGTGCCAGCGGGGCGGCGGCGGCGGCGGCGCACCCGGTCGAGGTCGGCGTACGTGACGGCGCGGTCGCGGCCAAACGCGTCCACCTCTGCCAGCAGGCGCTCCTGCACGCGCGGGTGCGCGGCGATGCCGTACAGGCAGAAGGCGAGCGTGTTGGCGGTCGTCTCGTAGCCGGCCAGCGTGAACGTGTTGGCCTGCGCGCAGATCTGGGGCCCCGGGGAGAGGGGGCGGGCGGCGGGGCGGCGTCGGGAGGGCGCGCGCCTGGCGCGCGCGACGGGGCGCGCGCCGGCCGCCCGGCGGGCGCGGGCGCGACGCTGCCGCGCCGCGCGACTGGCTCACCGCCTTGTCGCTGAGGTGGGTGCCGTCCGCCCGGCTGCGCGCGCCGAGCATCAGACCCATGAAGCTCCCCGGCGCCACGCCCAGCCCCGCACGCCGCTGCGCGCCGGCGGGCGCAGCCGCCTTGGCGCCGCCGGCGCACACGGCGCCCGCCGGCGCCTGGTCGCGCGCCGGCGCGGCGTCCGCGGCGCCGGGGGCGGCGCCCGGCGCGGGCGCGGCCACCGTGGCGGCAATGGTCTCCACCACGGGCGCCGCCTCGGGCGCGGCGGGGGCGGACGCCGCGCCGGTCGCCGCGCCGCGCGCGTCGGCGGTGAGCGCGACCGGATGCGCCTTGTGCCAGCTGGCGATGAGCTTGGTGGACACGCTGGTGATGACGCGGCGCGCCTGCGCGGCCGGTGGCGGGCGTGTGCACCGGGCCACTGGGCGGGCGGCAGGGCCGTCGGCGCCCGCGCGCCGCGGCGCCCGCCCGCCGCCGCAGCCCCCCCCCCCCTCCCAGCGCGGCCGGCGGGGGCGCGGGCGCGGGCGCGCACGTGCGTGAGCTCGCGCAGGCGCGCGTCGGGCAGGGTGCGCGCCGCCCAGCCGACGAGGCGCGGCAGGGGGAGCAGGGCGTTTAGGAGGATGTAGATGGACCCGCCAGAGATGGAGCTCGTGGCAAACACGGTCTAGCAGCACCACGACGACGCGGCGCGCAGCGGCGGCGGCGGCGGCGTCGGGGGTCGGCGAGGGCGCGCCGGCGTGAACGCGCGAGCGGGGCGGGGCGACGCGGGGCGGGGCAAGGCGGTCGCGCACCTGGCAGGCCTGCATGAGCGCCGCGCCCTCCGCCGCCGCCTCGCTGCCGCTGTCGAGCGTGTGGAAGTCGGCGCCATACGCCGTGCTGCCCACGACCGCCAGCGTCATGCGTCCGAGCTCGCGCCACACCTCGACCGGACGCCTGGCGCGCGGCGCGGCGGCGGCGCTCAGAGCCCCCCGCGCACCCGCGGCGGGGCGCGGCGGGCGCGCCGCCGCGCGGGCCGGGCGCGCCGCCGCGCGGGCCGGGCGCACCCGCCCTCGCCGAGTTCGCGCAGGCGCGCCGCGAGCGCCGCCGCGCTGCTGTCCATGAGCGCGGCATAGCCCTCCAGGCTGCCGCTCTGGAACGCGGGCTGCCACGCCAGCCGCAGCGTGCGCCACGCCTCGTCCCTGCGGCGCATGCGTGCGAGCGCGCGCGTGAGTGCGCGCCCGCGCCGGCGCCGCGCGGGCGAGCTCACGCGCTCGCCGCCGCCGCGGTCACCGCGCGGCGACGAGGCCCTGGCGCCCGATGTCGTCCTCCTCGTCGCCCACGCGCAGCTGCGCGCGCAGCGTGCGGTTGGGGTTGCGGTAGTGGATCCGCCGCGCGAGCTCCGGGTCGGCCACGACGAGCATCGGCTGCGTGCCGACGTGGATGCGGAACACGTTGCCGTAGCGCTGCTTGCACTGCAGCATGTAGTTGTGCAGCCCCAGTTGGCTGATGGGCGCCAGGTTGCCCAGCAGCGGCGGCGCAAACGGGCCTGCGCGAGCGCGCCGCGGGCGTGCGCTTGGCACCAGCCCGCGGCCCAGCCGGGTTGGGCTGGCTGGTTGACTAGATCCAGGCTGGCTGGTTAGCCCTAGCCAGCTCAGCCCCAGCCCAGCTCGGCGGCCAGCACCTCGCCGCCGCGCGTGCTTGGCACCAGCCGCGGCCAGCCACCTCGCCGCCGCGCGTGCCGCCGCCCGCACCTGGCACGCGGCGCCAGGCCCAGCGGTCCTTCAGCCACGGCCCCTGCGGAGGGGCGGCCGCGTGGGGACAGCGCGGCGCGAGGGGACAGCGCGGCCGCAGGTAGCCACCTCGCGCTCGAGCCCCCGCCATGCTCGCGCGCTGGCCAGGATCGCGCGAGCGACACACTCACCAGCACCGCCGCCAGGGCCGCGACCGCGACGAACGCCGCGATTAGCAGCACCATTACGCTCGCGTTGGCGAGACGCCGCACGCGCGCCTGGAGAGGGCCGCGCGCTCCGCCAGCGCCCTGAGTGTGTTCTGGAGAGCTGCGCGCAGCGTTGGCGCTGAGCGGGGCGGCCAGGCGCGACAGGAGAACCTCGGCCGCCTCCGACGACGAAGCTCCGCTGAGCCTCCGCCGCCCGCGCAGCTGCCACACGCGGCGACGCCCGTCCGAGCGCCGCTGGAGACCGGCTCTGTTTACCATGCTGCCCCAGCACCAACTCGGCGCTGGCAATGGCCGGCGCCGCCGCAACCGCGCGCGGGGGTTGAGGGAGCCGCGCGCTGCCGCCTCGCACCGCTGCGCCGCCGTCCGCGGCTCTCTGCGCACAGCTGGCTACTCGCTGCCCTTGGCCATGCTCTTGAAGTAGGGCAGCACCGTCTCGACGTCGCGCACGAGCCCCGCCAGCCCCGCGCCCAGCAGCTCACGCCCCGCCGGGCCGAGCTCGGCCTCGAACCGCTCCGCGCTCACCGCGCCGACGTCGGCCATGTCGGCCGCCGCCGCGGCGCTGGGGCTGAGCGGGCGCGACACGCCGTCGGCGTCGTCGTCGTCGTCGGCGCCGCCCGCGGCGCTGAGCCCCGAGTTGTACCCCGCGAGCGTGGGGCTGGCCTCCAGGTCGGACATGACCTTGGCCGTCAGCACCAGATAGTCGCAGCCCGCCAGCGCCAGCGCGTCTGCGCGCGCGCGTGTGCGGCGTGTGAGTGCGCGTGAGAACGGGCGGCGGCGAGGCGGCAGGGCAACGGGGGCGCGCGGCGGCGGCGGGGGGCGGCGGCGGGGGCGCAGGGGGCCGCGCGTCGTCGCGGCGGGCTCACCGTCCTTCGTGCGCAGCCCCGACGCCATCACGGCGGTTTTGGGGTGGAACTGCGCGGCGGCGGCGTGTGGTTGGGGGGTGAGGTGCTGGCGCCCGCGGGGCGCGCCGCCGCGCAGCGCCTCCCGAGGCGCAGCTCGCTGCTGCTGCCGGCGCACACCTTCTTGCAGTAGGTGTAGAGCTGGCTGGCTAGGCGCTGCCCCGGGTCGACGCGGCTGCTCGCGCCGCTGTCCTCGCGCGGGCCCTGCGGACGCGGGCGCCGCGTGCGCGGCGCGGCGCGCGGGGCGCGCCGTCGGGCGCGCGCCGCCGGCCGCCGCCGCCGCCGCGCCGCCGCCGCCGCCGCCGCCGCCGCCTGCTGCTGCGGGCGGCGCGCGGGGTTTCTCTCTCACGTGGGGGTCGCGGATGATGCCGGGGTTTTTGTTGTAAAAGTCGCGCGTGCGGCCGACGTTGGGCTGCACCACGCTCACGCCCGCCTGCGCCGCGGCGACGCCCTGGATGAAGCTGTACACGTGGAACACCTGCGTGGCGACGCCCTGCTCCTCGATCGCGGCGGCGGCCTGGATGCCCTCCCAGGTGCCCGGCACGCGCAGGATGAGCTTGCTGGTCGGGACGCCCATCTCGGCGTACAGCGCCACCAGCGCCTGCGCCTTGGCGACCATCGCGCCCGTGTCCTTGGCCAGGCGCGGGTCGACCTCGGTGCACACGCGGCCCTCCACCTCGGTGGAGAGCAGCGCACCGACGTTGGTCAGCGCCTTGTCCTGCGGCGGCGCGCGGCGCGGGGCGCGCCAGATCAGCGCGCGCCGGCCGCTGCTGCGAGCGCGGCAGCAGCGCGCGCCGCCGCGGCCGCCGCACCAGCTGGCAGGACAGGCGCGCGTCGCCCTTGGCGGCCAGGCACTTGTCGTAGTTGAGCGACGCGGCGATGGCGTTCTGGCGGCGCGCCGCGCGTGCGGGGGCGGCGTGTCGGGGCGGAGATCCCGCGCCCCGCCGGCGCGCGGGGCCCCGGCGCGCACCTGGTAGGGCTTCATGCCGAGCTGCTCGTTGTTGAGGATCCAGGACAGCAGCAGGCTGGACGAGGTCGCGGCCTTGGGCTTCACGGGCCCGCCCGACAGCATGAGCGTGTCCGGCACAATGCTCGACACGCGCGCCAGCGCCTGCAGCTCATTGGCGCCGGTCGCGGTGCTCGGCGCCTGGTAGGCCTTGGTCGCGCCGCACAGCACGCGGCGCGGCGCGCGGGCCGGCGGAGCGCAGCGCTGGACTGCTGTGGGCCGCTGCTGCGCGAGGGCCATCGTGATCGGTGGCGTCGCGACCGGCGGAGCGGCGTGTTGCGGACCCGGAATGGGCAGGCCGCGGCCTGCGCCGGGGGGCTCGGCAGCAGCAGCAGCAGTTGAGGAGGCGGCCAGGTAAGCCTCCCCATCCCGCCAGACCAGCCGGCCGTCGTGGTGACGCTCCACGGCGGCGGCGCAGCGGACCCTGCACGCGCGCGCCGGCAGCGGCGTCGGCGGCCGGCGCTGCCCGAGCCCCCTTGCGCGGCGCGGCGGCTGCGCCGGCCCCGAGCGCTTGGCTCAGCTCGGCAGCCCTGGGCACGCCGCACAGAGCGGCGGCGGTGGCGGCGGCGAAGCATGCCGGAGCGGTCGCAGCAGCAGGCAGCGCCGAGCGCTCAATCGCCGAGCGCGGGTGAGGAGGAGGAGGCCTGCCCCGACTGCGCCGTCCAGCTGGTGCTCACCGAGGGCCTGTGCAAGAAGGAGTTTGTGGTGCGCCTGCGGCGGGCGGCGCGCCAGCAGCCTGCAGCGCGCAGGCGGTGGCAGCCCGCCCGCCCGCCCGCCGCAGCGGCCGCGGCGCGAGCGCGCGCGCGGCGTCGCCGCAGGCCTTTGACGCGTGCTACGACTCCGCCGTGGCACGCGGGGAGGACGAGGAGGCCTGCCTGCACCTGGCGCGGCGGCGCGGCGCGCGGGCGCGCAGGCCGCCGTGGCGTGGCGCGGCGCGGCGCGGCGCAGCGCGCGCCTGACCGCGCCCGCGCCGCGCGGCCCGCAGTTTGAGGCGTTCCGGACGTGCATGAAGACGCGCGCCACGGTGGACCACGTGGTCAAGGAGGCCATGGGCTGACCGGACCCCGCATGGGCTGAGCCCGGGTCGCTCGTCGTAGTTGAGCGACGCGGCGATGGCGTTCTGGCGGTGCGCCGCGCGCGCGGGGGCGGCGTGTCGGGGTCGAGATCCCGCGCCCCGCCGGCGCGCGGGGCCCCGGCGCGCACCTGGTAGGGCTTCATGCCGAGCTGCTCGTTGTTGAGGATCCAGGACAGCAGCAGGCTGGACGAGGTCGCGGCCTTGGGCTTCACGGGCCCGCCCGACAGCATAAGCGTGTCCGGCACGACGCTCGACACGCGCGCCAGCGCCTGCAGCTCATTGGCGCCGGTCGCGGTGCTCGGCGCCTGGTAGGCCTTGGTCGCGTCGCACAGCACGCGCGCCGCGCGGCGCAGCGCGGCGCGGCGCGGCGCCGCGCGCGCGGCCCTGGCCAGGCTGGCGCCGCGACCCGCGCCACCTTCGGCGCAGAGAGCGCAGGCGAGCGCTGTAACGGCGCCGCCGCAGTTGGTGATGCGCACGCGGCAGGCGGGGCGGCGGTTGTGGGGACCCGTTGTCCGCGGTTTTGGCCTGTGCACAGCAACCTCTCGCCTGCCGAGCAGCAGAGCCAGACCGTTCCCACGCGCGCCGCCGCGCCGCGGCGCCGCACGAGCTGCGGCGGGCCGCAGCAGCGCGGCGGAGCAGCGGCCGCTCCAACCGCCGTGCGCGCCGCCAGCTGCCGGCGGCGGCCGCTGTCGACCCTGGGCAGTCGTGAGGTCGCACCAGGCCATAGCGCCGCGGCTGCGGGGCCCCCCAGGCCTGCGGCAGAAGAGAGATGGCCGCCGCGCCCGACGACGAGGTGGAGGAGGCGCGCCTCATGGCCGCCTACGCAGACCCGACCAACTCCCTGCGCGAGGTGCGGCGCACGGCGGCGCCGAACGCCCGGCGCACGGCGCGCGGACGCGCGACGCCCGCCGCTGCTGCGCTCAGCGGCGCCCCCGCCACCGCCGCCGCGCCACCGCCGCCGCGCCGACCCAGTGCCACCAGGCGGCGCACGCGTTCCTCATGCAGCACCGGGAGCACTGGTGGTGCTACCGCTACTTTCGTGAGTGCGGGTGTGGGTCGGCGCGGCCGCGCGGCCGGCCAGCGCAGCGCGCAGACCGCGCCGCGCGCCTGCCTCGCGCCGCGCGCAGTCGTCAAGGCCCTCGCGGTCGTGCTGGTCCACACGGAGCACCGGCTGCCGCGTGAGCTGTGGGCGGAGATGGTTGAGCAGCTCAGCAGCTGCTCTGAGTGCATCGAGGGCTGGCACGACTGGCAGGCACGGGCGGCGGCGGCGGCGGCGGCGGCGGCAGCGGCGGCGTGCGGCGCGGCTCGTGTTCGAAGCGCGCTCCGCCCGCTGCGCGCCGCGCCCGCCCCCGTGCCGCAGAGGGAGCTGCTGTTGAGCGCGGACCGAAACGAGGGCGGGGTGCAGGAGCTGCTGGAGGTGCTGTGGCAGCTCGACCGGCAGCGCCTCCTGGCCTGGCTGGCGCCGCGGCCGCAGCAAGGCGCGGGGGGCGACGTGCTGCTGCTGGGCGTGTTTGAGGCGCTGGGCTTTGCCCAGCACCTCGACGCAGCGCCGCTGTGCGACGCGGTCGTGGCGGCGCTGGACGGGCTGGACTGGGGCGTCAGCATGGCTGAAGCCCCCTTCGGCACGGCCGCCCGCCTCCCGGGCATCTACAAGCTGCTGGCGCACCCCATCGAGGCGGTGCGCGCGCGCGCGCTGGACGCCGCGCGGCGCCTGGGCCGCCTGGACGTCTCAGGCGTGCAGGAGCTGCGCGAGAGAGGGGACGCGGGGGCTCCGCTGCTCGACGACGCGCTGGAGGCGTGGTGGGCCGCGCTGGGCCAGCCGGCGGGCTCGGCCCTCAACGAGGCGAGCGCATACCTGGCAGCGCTGGCGCCGGGTCAGCGCCAGCCCTGGCAGGTGTGGTGGGGTCTCGAGGCGCTGCTGGGCCTGTTTGAGGACGACTGCCTGCCGGCGCTGCTGGCCGACCACCACCGCGTGCTGGCAGGCACGCTGCTAGAGCACGCCTGCCCGGCGGCGCCCTGGGCGGCGCAGGCGGCGGCGCTCGCGGCGCAGGGCGGTCCTGCACCCGCGCCCGAGGGCAGCCCTGGCCACGAGCGCGCGCTCCGCTGCCTGCAGCTGCTGCTGCGCGGCTGCGGCGCGGCGCTGTGGCGGCGGGCGTGCGTGGCGCCGTGCGAGCTGGTGGCGCAGCTGGCGGCAACCTGCTGGCGACACGTGCGCGACGAGGCGCTGCTGCTGCCCCTGGTGGAGGCGCTGGAGGCTGCGGTGGGCTCGCTGCTGCCCTGCCTCGCGCCTGCCTACGAGGCGCTGGACGAGGACGAGGACAGCGAGGAGGGCGACGACGACGCGGCAGCTCGCGCCGACGCCGCGGCAGCGGCTGAGAGCAGCAGGGCGGCGGCAGGCGCGGCGCTGCGGCTGCTGCTGGTGCAGCTGCCGGGCAGCACGCAGGTGCCCGTGCGCGTGCGCGGCCTGGCGCTGCAGGTGAGGCGCGCCGCGCGCGCGGGGCTCGCGCGGCGGCCACCACGGCCGCCTGCCGCGTCACGCGCGGCGTGCGGCGCCTGCTGACATGGCCCCTGGTCCCTCCGCTGCCCCAGGCGGGCCTGCGATGCTGCATTGCCGCGCTGCAGAGCCCCGAGTGCTCCAGCACCGCCACGTTTGCGCACCTCTGGGCGCCGGTGGTCGCGGACGTGCTGCGCAGCGCGCCCCTGGGCGGGGACGGCCCGGTGCTGCCCGAGCCGCCGCAGCACCAGGCTCCGGGCCGGCTGCAGCTGCTGCCGCTGCTGGCAGGCATGGAGCAGCTCCGCCGGGCGGTGGTGGCGGGCGCGGCGGAGCTCGCGGCGACGGCGATCCAGGTTGACGCGGCGGTGCTCCACAGCTTGCTCGACCCGGGGCACCACCACCCTCGCTGCCGCTCGCGCCTCGTGGAGGGCGTGGAGGACGTGGTGGAGGTGGTGGTCAGCGGCAGCGCCACCTTCGCCGCCAGCCCCTGCCTCTGGGGCGCGCTGGCGGGGTGCGGCGAGCCCACGGTGTCGGCAACCTTTGCGGCGGTCGGCGCGGAGCTCGCGCCGCTCACCGCCGCGGCGCGGGCGGCGCGCGTGCAGGTGACGGCGCGGCAGGAGGCCGCGCTTGCTGCGGCGCTGGCGCTGCCAGACGCCGAGGCCGTGGAGGTTTGCAGCACCGCGCACGCGGTTGTGGCGCGTGACTTTCCCGGCTGGCTGCACGCGCACCTCATGCGCGCCGCAGGTGCGTGCGCGCGCAACACCGAGCACGGCGGCCCCGCCGGCCGCCACGCCAACCTGCCTGCCGCGCCGCCTCTGCCGCCGCCGCGCAGCGCGGCACCTCGGCATCTGCTCCATCCGTTCGCGATTCTTCCTGCTGCCGCCGCCTCAGGGCGGGGCCGCGCGGGCAGCTCCGCGCCGCACCAGCTCGGGCTGTCGCTGGCGTTTGAGGCGCTGGCAGGCGCAGCCAGCGCGGCGCCGCCGCTGGACAGCACCGCCGCCGCACCCTACGCGCTCACCGTGCGCAGCTGCTGCAGCCTGCTGCTGCTGGGCGGCGACGGCCCGGCGGCGCCGCTCGCGTCTGCGGCGGAGCTGGCGCTGCTGGCGAGCTGCGGGCTGGCTG
This sequence comes from Scenedesmus sp. PABB004, assembly GCA_014905635.1. Taxonomy (NCBI): domain Eukaryota; kingdom Viridiplantae; phylum Chlorophyta; class Chlorophyceae; order Sphaeropleales; family Scenedesmaceae; genus Scenedesmus; species Scenedesmus sp. PABB004. The sequence goes on along the minus strand of CM026547.1, from coordinate 1,942,317 downwards.
CGGGGCAGTTAGACGAGGCTGTGCAGCGGCAGCTGCTCGCGCCAGGCAGCGCCTGCGCGGTTGAGGTGCTGGACTCACTGCAGGAGGGCGTGCAGGCGATCCTGCGCCTGCGCCTGCAGCAGGTGGGCCGGTGGGGCCGTGGCGGCAAGCTGCCGTGCTGCCGCGGGCGGGGGGGGGGGGGGCAACTTGGGCTCCGCCCTGAGCCTGCTCGCGGCTGCCGCCGCCGCCGCCGCTGCAGGCCGTCGAGGACCACCCGGGCGGCCTGTCTGCCTGCCTTCGCCTGTCGGCGCATTGCCTGGCCGCGGCCATCCGTCACGGCCTGGAGCTGATGCTGCCGCAGCTGGGCCTCCTGCTCCCGAGCCACTGGCAGCTCGCCATGGACTGCTTGGCCAGCAGCCGCAGGCTCCTGTTGGGCCGCTGCCGCGCGTGCGCCGGCGGCGCCGACGCAGCGCGGCCGGGCGCTCAACCGCCGGGGTGGGAGCACCACCTGGGCGCGGGCCTGGCGGCGGTGCTGGCGGCGGCGCTCAAAGGGCTACCGGCGGCCTGGAAGTGCTGGCAGGTGCACGTGCGCCAGCGCGCCGAGCAGCGGCTGAGTCTGGTCTCGTTCGAGGCCGACTCCTTTGACGCGGCGGCCAGCAGCCAGGGCTCGCAGGGCGGCAGCGCCCGCACGGCGCCGCAGGCAGATGCCAGGTGGCTCGTGCACCTGCTCCAGCTCGGCGCGGAGCTGCACGCCGCCGCCGCTGCAGCTGGCGGCTGCGGCGGCAGCGGCGGCAGCAGCTGCTCGCGGTGCACCGCGCGTGCGGTCGCTGACGAGCACCTGTGCGAGGTGTGGCGGGCGGCGCTGGAGGGCGTCGTGCGCGCCACCAGCGCGCAGCTGCCAAAGGTGGGGCGCGTCGCTGCGGGCCGCGCGCTGCGCGTGCTGGCGCGTGCGCCGCCGCGGCACTGCTAGCTGCGTGCGCGCCCGCCTGACCCCGCTCCTCCGCAGGCTGTGAAGGCCGCGGCTGCCGAGCTCATGCGCCGCGGTGAATGCCTGGGCCTGGACACGCTCTGGCTGGCGGCGCTACTGCCCAGCGCCGCGCCCGGCACCCTCGCCAGCAGCGGCGTCGGTGGCTTCCCTGCGCGCCTCGCTGCCGCCACCCCTCCCGGCGCCGGCGGGGGCGTCGGCGTCAGCGCGCGCGGCGGCGCGGCGGCGCCCGAAGCGCGCGGCGCGGAGCTGGTTGACCTCACGGCGCTCGCTGACAACAGCGACGAGGAGTGGGTGGGCGAGGACTGGCCGGCGTCCGAGGCAGGCGACGGCGACGCGGCCAGCAGCGACAGCAGCGACGTCGTGCTGCTGGAGGAGCGTCAGGCGCCGCCGCAGCCTCAGCCGCAGCCGCAGCCACAGCCGCAGCCGCAGCCGCAGCCGCAGCAGAGCTTGCAGCGCGGGGTCAGCAAGCTGCTGCGCTGCGCCAAGATCCAGGTGGTGCCGCCCGAGCGGCAGCGAAAAGCGCAGGAGGGGCGGCCCGGCGGCGACCACGGCAGCTCGGCCTTCAGGCGGCTGCTCGCTGACCTGGCTGACACGGACGCGCGGCGCCACGAGGCAAAGCAGGCGCGCGCACAGGCCCCAGGTGCGTGCTGCGTGTGCAGGGGGATCGCTTGAGGCGCCGTGGCTCACAGCTCACTGTTGCTTTCTGCGCTGCTGTGTGCGCCCACAGGCACGCAGCAGCCTGGCGCCGCAGACGGCAGCCAGCCGCCGGTGCGCAGGCGTCCCCTGCACCTGCTCTCGATACCGCTGGCGGCGGCGGGCCGGCGCACGCAGGCGCAGCCTGCAGCCGCTGCCAGGGCGCCCAGCCGAGGCGAGCAGGCGCCGCCGCCGCTGCCGCAGCAGCGGCAGCAGCAGGCCAGCGCACCGCTGCAGCGGACTGGGTCGCACCCCGCCGGCAGGGCGGGCGCCGCCGCTGGCGCGCGCGCAGAGCCGGACCTGGACGCGCTCTGGCCCGACCAGTGGCCAGGCGCCGCGGGCAACGACCGCGGGTGGGCCGCAGGGAGCTTCAACCACAAGCCCCGGCGGCGCCAGGGCGGCGAGGGCGCGGGCTTGAGCAGGGCGGACGAGATCAGGGCGACCCTGTTTGGCCGCGCGCCGGCTCGTCGCAGCGCCGGCCGCGGCGGCGGCGGCGGCAGCGTTGCCGCGCAGCTGGCGCGGCTGGTCGAGAGCAGAGCGGCAGCGGCCGGCGCCGGCGCGCAGCAGCTTCAGCGCAGCGCAAGCGTGCGTGCCGCAGACCAGGCTGCCGCTGCGGCCGCCTGGCGTGCGGACCACCTGCAGCGCGCGGGCAGCCTGCAGCGGCAGCAGCCGCAGGAAGCGGCGGCAGCGGCGGCGGCCGCGGCCGCGGCGGCCCCCACGCCGGGCAGCCCCGTCGGCGAGAGCGACCCGTTTGCCCAGGCCGCCGCCGCGCGCCAGGTGCAGCACGCCCCGCGGCCGCCGGGCGGCGGCGCGTTGGCCGCGCCGCTGCGCCACGGCGTGCTCACGCTCGGGGGCGCCCCGCTGGCGCGCGGGCGCGGCCGGCAGGGCGCCGCGCCGGATGGCGCCGCCGCGCCGGCCGCGCCTGCGTTCCCCGCGCTGCGCATGGAGAGCGTGATCGGTGAGCTGCTGTCCTGGGGCTTCATTGGCGCGGCCGGGGCGCTCGGCCCCGGCGCGGCCGCCGCGCAGCGCGCCGCCGCGGGCGCGCTGCTGTCGCCCGACGGCGCGGTGCCGCCGCGCTTCGAGGGGCGAGCCCACTACTGCGCTGTGTTCCGGGAGCTGCTGCTTCTTGAGCTGCGCGCGGGGCTCGCCGAGGCGCACGAGGAGCTCGTGGCGGGCGCCGGCGGCCGGGGCGAGCTGCGCTGCATGCCGCTGCTGCTGCACGGCGTGGCGCGCGTCGGCCGGGCGCTCGTGCTCGAGGCGCGCGCGGACACGAGCGGCGACGCCGGCGGCTGGGCGGGCGAGGGCAGCCCCGCCGAGCACGACTGGGTGCTGCTCACGCTGGAGCCGGTCCACGAGGGCGCCGCGCTCGCGCCGGACCGGCTGCCGCGCGCGCACCTGGCGGCGCTGGTGACGCGCGCCGCCCGGCCGCGCGGCGGCGCGGGCGCGGCGGGCGTGCGCGAGGTGGAGCTGCGCGTCGACCCCGGCTCCGTGAGCAGCGCGCTCATCGGCCAGCTCTGGGCGCGCGCGCTCGTGCCGGGCGGGCAGATGTGGCTCACCGTCGTCGCGTCGCTCGTCACCACCATGCGCGAGTTCCAGGCGCGGCGCGCGCGCGGCGCGGCGCCTGGGCGCGGCCCGCCCCGTCCCTCAGCGCCGACGGCGCCGCTGCGCACTGCCGACGCGCGCGCGCGCGCGCGCGCGCTGCCGCCGCCCCGTCGCCCGCCGGCGCAGGCGCTGTGCTACGTGCAGAGCGCCAGCCCCGCAACCAGCGTGCTGCTGCAGCAGCTGCTGTCGCCGATGCCGCCCGCGGCGCCCCCGCCGGGCGCGCTGCCGCCGCCGGAGCGCGGCCGCCCCGGCGACGGGGGCGTGCCGAGCGGGGGGCGCCGCGCGCCCGCGCTCGCGCCCGGCCTGCACGCCGCGCTGACCCGCGCGTACAACCCATCCCAGGCGGCGGCGGTCGCGGCGAGCCTGGACCGCCGGCTGCCCGTGACGCTCGTGCAGGGCCCGCCGGGCACGGGCAAGACGACAGCAATCATTGGCATCCTCTCCGCCCTGCTCTCCAGCGGCGCGGGCACACAGCCCCCGCACGGTGGCGCCGGCGGCGCCGGCGGCGGGCCCGCGCAGCCGGCGGCGCGCAGGAAGGGCACCGCGCCTGGCCGCGCGCCCGCCGCCGCCGCCGCGCCGGCCCCGCTCGCCGCGGCCGCGGCGGGGCGGCAGCCGGTGCGCGGGGGTCTGGTGATTGGCGCGGAGCCGCCTGTGCGCGTCCTGGTGTGCGCGCAGAGCAATGCGGCGGTGGACGAGCTCGCCGCGCGGCTGGCGTCGGACGGCCTGTGGGGCGCCGACGGCGCCAAGCGGCCGGCGGCCCTCGTCCGCGTCGGCCGGCGCGAGGCAATGCACCCGGCGGTGCAGGCCTTCCACCTGGACGCGCTGGCGGAGGCATGCGCGCTGCAGCAGCAGGCGCAGCAGCTGGACAAGGCGGGCCAGCGCGGCCCGGTGCAGGCACGGCTGGAGGCGCTGCGGGGGAGGCTGGCGGCGGTGGAGCAGCAGCTTGCGGCGCTCGCAGCCGAGGGCGCCGTGGGCCAGCCGGAGGCCGAGCACGGCGCTGCCGGCACCGCCGGCGCGGCGCAGCAGGGCACAGCCAAGCGCGGCCGCGGTGACGCGCCGGCCGCAGCCGCCAGCGCCGGCGACAGCAGGGCCGCCAAGCGGCAGCACGCAGGGGCCAGCCCGGACGCTGGCAGGCGCGAGCGCGGCAGCAGGGGCGACCGCGACCGCGGCCGTGACGGCGCCCGCGAGCAGCACCGGGACCGCGGCAGGGACGAGCGGCGCGGCAGGAGCAGGAGCAGGGGCAGGGGCAGGAGCAGGAGCAGACGCAGGCATGCAGGCAGCGAGCGCAGGGGGTCAGGGCGCAGCAGGAGCCGGAGCCTGGCGCGGGCCGGCAGGGACGACGAGCGGCGCCGGCACGGGGGGCGGCACAGGGACGACAGCAGGGAGCGCGCGGCCAGGCGCGACGACGAGCGCCGCGGGCGCCGCAGCAGGAGCCGCAGCAGGAGCCGTGGCGGGGGCCGCAGCCGCAGCGGGGGGCGGCGGCGTGACAGGGCACGCGACGCCGACAGGCCGCGTGGCTTGCAGCCAGGCATCACTGGGCAGCAAGAGCGGAGCGAGCCCGCGCCGGAGCTGGCGCGCACCGACGGAGCCGCGAGCGAGTCGCTGCTGCGCGACCAGCAGCGCGCCCTGCTCGCCGACGTGCGAGTCGCCGAGGCCGAGGCGGCGCGCGCGCTGGGGAGCGGCCGGCGCGGCACTGCGGCGGCGAGGCGCGCGGTGCTGCAGGCGGCAGAGATCGTGGTGCGGCGGGGGTGCGGGAGGGGAGGGGAGGGGCAATGCAGGCGAGCGCACTCGCCCGCGCTCGCCCGCGCAGCGCTTGAGGGGCCAACCCCGCCACGCCCCGCCCCTCGCTTGCGCTGGGCAGCTGTGCACGCTGAGCGCCGCTGGCGGTGCCCTGCACGCGGAGTGGAGCTGCGGCGGCCCTGGCGGCGCGGCGCTGCCGCCATTTGACGTGGCGGTGGTGGACGAGGCGGCGCAGGCGCTCGAGCCCGCCACGCTGCAGGCCATCAGGCTGCTCCAGCCGGGTGCGGCGCGGGCTGCAGGCGCGCGGCGCGGCGGCGGCTGCGGGCCGCCCTCGCGCGCGCGCGCGCGCGTGCGCCGCCGACACGCGCGCCGCCCTGCCGTGCCGCCCTCCCGTGCCGCCCCCGCGGCGCAGGCACGGGGCGGCTCGTGCTGGTGGGCGACCCCAAGCAGCTGCCGCCCACCGTGCGCGCGATGGCGGGGCCGTCGGCGGCGCTCGCAGAGAGCCTGTTTGAGCGGCTCGCGCGCTGCGGCTGGCCCGTGACGATGCTGGCCGCCCAGTACCGCATGCATCCCGCTCTCAGTGCCTTCCCCAGCAGGTACTTTTACGGCGGCCGCCTCACCGACGGCGTGGGCGAGCGGGAGCGCGCCGCGGCCTTCCACGCGCGCGCGCCGTTCCGGCCGCTGCTGGTGTGGGACGTGCCCGACGGCTGCGAGCGCCGCGGCGCCGGCCGCGGCGGCCCCTCGCGCTCCAACACCGCCGAGGCGCAGCTGGCGGCTGCGCTACTGACGGGTGCGCGGCGCGGCGCGCTGGCGCGCGGCGGCCTGGGGCGCTGCTGTGCCTGGGGGTCGCCGACCGCCTGCCCCGGCCCCGGCGCCGCCCCTGCCGCAGGCCTGCTGGCGCGGCACGGCGGCGAGGTCGGCAGCGTGGCGGTGATCGCAGCGTACCGCGCGCAGGTGGGCGTGCTGCAGCGCGAGTGCACGCGCGCGCTCGCGCACGCCGGCCTCGACGCAGCGCGCGTCGAGTTTGACACGGTGGACGCGTTCCAGGTTGGTGGCCGCAGCCGCGCGCGGGCGGCGCCGCGCAGCGCGCGCGTGCGCGCGCGTGCGCGTGCGCGCGCGTGCGCGCACCGGTGGCCGCCGAGCCGTGACACCCCCCCCCCCCCATCCCTCCCCTTTTCCCCCGTCCGCCACAGGGCCGCGAGGCTGACGTCGTGCTGTTCAGCTGCGTGCGCGCGCAGCCTGACGCCGCGGCGCGCGGCCTGGCGCCGGGGGCGTGGGCGGCCCAGAGCTCGCGCGGCGAGGCAGCCAGCAGCGTGGCGCGGCTGGGGTTCCTGGCGGACGTGCGGCGCCTCAACGTCAGCCTCACGCGCGGGCGCCGCGCGACGTGGGTGGTCTGCCACGCCGCTACGGTGAGGCGCGCCGGGGACGCGCGGCGCGGCAGGCACAGCAGGCAGCGCCCGCGGCGGGCGCTGCCGGTGCTCACGCGCCGGCCGCCGCCGACGACGACCGCGCGCCGCGGGCCAGGTGGCGGCGGCGCCCCCGTGGCGGGCGCTGCTGGCGCACGCCCACGCCCGTGGCGCGCTGCTGGAGGCGCGCGCGCCCTTCGCCCGGCTGCTCGACCCCCGCACGAGCGAGCGCCAGCTGCTGGGCAGCTACTGGGCGCCGGCGGCGCTGCCGCCCACGTCGCCGGCCGCAGGCGCCGCGCCCGGGGCGGCGGCGGACGGGCAGCCCGCCACGCTGGCAGCTGCCGCGCCAGCCGCGCCGGCGCCGGTGCTGGCGTCGCCGCAGGCGCGGCAGCCGGAGCCGCCGCCGCCACAGGCACCGCCGCAGACGCGGCCGTTGGCGCCACAGCCGCAGCGGCGGCAGCAGCAGCAGCAGCAGCAGCAGCAGCGGCGGCAGCCTGCGGAGCAGCCCGCGCAGCAGCCCGGCACGGCGGCGGGTGCACCGCGGGAGCGCACAGCCGCGCCCGTGGGCGGTGCAGGCAGGACGGGCCCGCCGGCGGCGGCGCCCCGCGCCCGGCCGAGCGGCGCAGCAGGCGCAGCGGCGCGCCCGGGCGCCGGCACAGCTGCCGGCGCGGTGGCAGGGCAGCGGCCGCCAGGCGGCGCGCAGCCGGGGCAGCAGGAACAGCCGTCGGGCAGCCTGCCCAGCCAGGCCGAGCTCCGCGCCGCACTCATGCGGCGGCTCGAGGCGCAGCGCGCGAAGAACCGCAGCTGAACCGCGCGAAGAACCGCGCCCGCGCGTTGATGATGCGTAGACCGACGCTGACCCTTGTGTAAAGCAACGAGCGTGCTGGTTGGCCGTCGCGTCGGCGTCGCTGCCCCCGCGCCTGCCCCGCAACCGCCGCGCTGCTCGCCAGCCCGCCGCCGCGCGCTCGTCGAACAGGCAGCGGCCCTCAACGACGAGCGTCGAGACGCGCCCGATCGCCCCAAGCGCCCAGACATGCTCTGCCTGCGCTGCGCCCGCGCGCTGGCGGCGTTTGAGCAGCAGACGCTCGGTGCGGCACGCCTGGGGAGCCCGCCGCCGGCTGCCGGCCGCCTCTCACGGTGCCGTCCGGTCGTCTCGACGCGCAGGCTGGCCCCTGGCGCTCGGCGCCACGGCAGGCGCGGCCGCGCCGTGGGGCGCAGCAGCGGCCGCTGCGGCGCTGTCGGCCGCGCTGCGGCTGGGCGGCGGCTGGCCGACCAGCACCCTCGTGCCGATCAAGAGGAGTTACTCGCCCCGGCGCTGTGACACGCAGGTAGCTGCACGCCGCGGGGCGGCCGCCGCCGATGCGGGCGCGCTCGGCGCTGCGAGCCGCTGGGGAGCGCTGCCCATCTCAGCTGCCCGCCGACCTGCGCCCCGCAGGACGCGGCGTTCCAGCAGCAGGTGCAGGAGCTGCATGGCGAGTTCGCCGGCCAGGGGCTGTCGCGCAAGTTCTTCGAAAAGGTGCGCCCGGCGCAGCTCGCCGAGACCCGCGCCGTGAGCTGCTCTGCGGCTGCCGTACGGTCCGCCCGGCTCTCTCACGGCCGCCGCCGCCGCCGCGCTGTGTGACCGGCGGACGCAGCTGTGCGCCAGGCGCCTGAACAACGGCGCGCGGCTGCTGACGCGCGAGGAGCTGGCGGAGCGCCTCGCCGCGCTGTGCGAGGCGGGCGGCGCCGGCGGCGGCGCGGAGCGCGGCGCGCTGCTGTCGCGCATCCACCACACACCGGAGCTGCTCAACCAGACGCCGGCCACGCTGCGCGCCAAGGCGGCGGCGCTGCACGACGCGCTGGGCCTGCCACCGGACGACGTGTCGGCGCTGCTCGCGGCGCAGCCGGCGCTGCTCACGTACCGCGCCGACAGCCTCGCGTCCAAGCTCGCCGGCACCGCGGCGCGCCTGGGCGTGCCGCCCGGGCGCGTGGCGGGGATGTGGGCCAAGAACCGCACCCTGCTCAGCCTCACCCCGGCGCAGCTGGACGCCAAGCTGGCCGCGCTGTCGCGCCTGCTGGCCGCGGCGCGGCCCGGCGACGTGTCGCCCCTGCTCGTGGCAGCGCCGAGCGTGCTCGCGTCGAGCGTCGACACGCTCGCCGCGCGCGTCGCCGCGCTGCGCGCCGCGCTCGGCTGGGGCGCGGCGCAGCTGGGCGCCGCGCTCGCGAGCCACCCCGTGGCGCTCACGTTCAGTGCCGACACGATCGCCGCGCGTGCGGCGCTGCTGCGCCGCTACGGCGCCGCGCACGCGCCGAGCGCCGCGCAGCTGTCGGCGCGGCGCGACGGGGCGGCCATGCTGGGCCTGCTCATGCGCCCCGCGCTGCGCTTCAGGCTGCTCGAGTTCCTGCTCGAGACGCGCATGGCGGACGGCGCGGCGCCCGGCGGCCCGGAGCAGCGCGGCGGCGGCGGGGAGCTGCCGCTCCTGCTCACGGCGCTCACGCCCGCCGCGGCGCGCTTCGACGCGCTCGTGGACGCCGAGTGCCCGGGATTCCGGGAGTGGGACGCGGCGCGCGAGCGCGCGGCCGCGGCGGCGGCGGCGGCAGAGCAGGCGGGCCTGCGAGCCGTCGGCGACGGCGAGCCGACGCGGCCGGCGCGGGCGGCGGGCGCGGTTCAGCAGAGTGCGCCGCCCCGTGGGGCTCGCCGGCGGTGAAACTGGTGCCGGCCTCCCCGCTCCCCGCTCCCGGCCGGGCTCCGTGTCGCCTCGCAGCAGCTGGCAGCGCTGCCGGGTCCGCGACGCAGGGCCAGCAGCAGCTGCGCGACACGCTGCGGCTGATGAGCGCACTGCTGCTGCTGCTGCTGCTGCTGGAGACGATGCTGCTGGCTCCCAGCAGCGGCTGGCACCCGCGCCAGGGCGCCGGCGGCGCCCGCACGGCCACGGCAGCAGCGGCAGCGAGCGCCGCCCGGCCGACGGGCGCCGCCGCGTGCAGCACTCGACAGCAGGTCGCTGCCGCGGTGCTGGGTCAGATCGAGGCGGGTGAGGACGCACACCCAGAGCTCGCTCGGCTCCTGGCGCCGCACACGAGCGGCGCCTCGCGATTGCGGCGGCGCGGCGGGGCCGCGGCCAGCGCGGCCGCGCTCGGCGTGCACCTGTTGCCCGCGGCGCCACCGCCGCCGGCGGCCTGGGCGCGCCTGTGCGCCGCCGTCGACACCCGCGGCGCGGACGGCGTGCGTGCTGCGCTCGCGCCCGGGCGGGCCTCGCTGCCGGACGTCGACGGCGCGGCAGGTGGGCGCGCGGTGATCGCCGGCTCGCTGACAGCCTGTCAGCGACCCGCCCCCGCCCGGCCGCCTGCCCACGCGCCCACGCGCCCGCCGCCCGCCCCGCCACGCGCCGTAGCGGCGCGCTGCCAGCTGGCGCGCCAGCCCTGGGCGCACGTGTGGCGCGACCCTGAGCTCTCCGCGTTCACCGCCTCGCTCTTTGCCGGCGTCGTAGACGGCCGCGCGGCACTGTCTCGCAAGCTGGGGGCGCCGCCGCCGCAGCTGAGCCGCTGGGACCTGTTCCACGCCCACCTGTTTTTCGCGCCGGCGCCCTGCGACGGCGCCGGCGCCAACCGCAGTGCGGCCGCCGCCAGCGGCGTCGGGCTGCTGTTCCACGCGGCCGAGTTCCCCCCGCGCGACGCGTCGTTCCCGTACGACCTGGGCTTTTGCGCGGCGGGCAGCCGCCTGACGTTCAACGCCCGCGCGATGGACCTGCGCAACATGCTCTACTGGCGGGGCCGCCTCGCCGTGCTCGACGTGGGGCCCGCCAGCCCGCTGCACGCGCTGCTGCTGCACGCGGGCACCGCGCCACTGCGCACACTCTACGAAGAAGACTTTGGCAGGCCGCTGGCCGACGTGCTGCTGCTCAGCGGCGCGCCGCGCCGGCGGCGCAGCCCCGTCGCCGAGGCGCAGCGCGTGGCGGGCGCGGCGCGCGCGGCTGCCGCCGCCGCCGCGCGACGGCGCAGCCCGGGGTGCGGCGCGTGCGGCGGCGTGTACGTGAGCTATTGACCGCGCGGGCCGGCGCCGCGCTGCACAAGCGCGCGCCTGCGGCTGAGAGCGGAGGGGGGAGGGGGTGCTGGGCTGTGCAACAACTGGGCTTGTCACACGACGCCTGCCGCAACACGCCCCGCGCCGGCCGGGTGCCGCTCCTCCTGCCGCTCCTGCTGCTGCTGCTGTTCGTGCCCCTCCTGCTCTCGCTCCTGTTGCTCCTGCTGCTGCTGCTCCTGCTGCTGCTGCCCCCTCGGTGCCCCTGGCTTGCAGGGCGCCGCCTGCTGCTGCTTCTGGCGCTTCCTGCTGGGCTGCAGGGGGTAGCGCTCCAGCGGCTGCTCGCCCCCGCCCTCGCCCTCGCCCTCGCCCTCGCCGCCGCCGCCGGCCGCCGCGGCGCGCTTGGCCTGCCGCTCCGCGGCCGCCCGCGCCACGAGCTGGTGCTGGTGCGCGAAGAACCAGAGGAGGTTGTCAAAGTAGGCCGGCGCCGCGTGCCAGGGCGGGCCCGGCAGGCGCGCCGCGAGGGCCCGCAGCAGCAGGTGCAGCGCCTCGATGGTGCAGACGCCCTCGTCCGAGGTGCCGTCGGTGTGGAAGCGCCAGAACGCCGAGCGCGGGCTGCCCGGCAGCTTGACCTGCCCGGCAGCGGCCGCGCCGGCAGGGCAGGCTCGTCGGCACGAGCCGGCGGCCCTGGCTGCCGCCGCGCCCCGCCCCCCTGCAGCCGCCGCCCTTCCCCAGCGCACTCGCGGCATGCGTGCCAGCGCTGGGTGGCAGTTGATCTCCTTGGCCTTGCGCCTGCCAGGGCGAGGCGCGGGAGAGGGAGGGCGAGGGCAGCAGCGCAGCCGGCATCGTGGGGTGCAGCCGCGGCGGCGGCTGCGCCCGCCTGCGCGCTGCACGCGGCGGCGGCGGCGGCGGCGGCGCACCACTTGGAGTCGATGATCACCACCCGGTCCAGCTGCGCCACGTCCAGCTGCTCCGGCAGCAGCGCGTCGTCGCTGGGGAACAGCACGGCGCAGCGCGCCGGGTCGACGCCGGCGGGCAGCTGCTCCACGCTGTGCATGTCGACCTGGCCGCCGCACAGCAGCGCCGCGTGCACGCCCGTGTTCTTGCTCAGCGCCTCGGCGTGGTGCGTGATGATGGAAACCCGGAACGGCAGCTGCGTGGCGGGGGGCAGCGCGTCGGCGCCACGCGCGCCGCCGCCGACTACTGCTGGCCGCTGGCTGCCGCCGCCGACTCACGGTCAGGCTGGGAACCTCCGTGAAGGGCAGGCAGCAGTCGTAGCAGTAGAGGAAGCGCGAGCGCCCGCTGCGCGGCGGCATCCGGCAGCGAGCGTCAGGCGTGGCAGCCGCCGCCGCTGCGCGCATGGTGCGCCCCCGCTGGCCGCACGCGCCGGGAACACACGCGTTCGCGATGCTACGCACCAGTTGGGGCAGGCCTGACGCGACGAGCAGGCCTCCAGCGGCGCGCGCGAGGCGATTTCGAGGGCCGCCGGCAGGCCCGCCGGCGCCCAGGCCGGCCGCCGGCTCGCAAAGTACGAGGCGTCCGCCATCGCGCCCCACGTCGCCCCACCGCCCGAGCGGGCGGGCGGGCCTGGCGGGCCGCGCGGCGCGGCGCGCGGGCGGCGACGGCAGTCGCGCTGCTGCTGCGCGCTGCTCTGCGCGCCCGGGCGCGCCTGGCGCTGCAGCGGCCCACCACGCCTGCTGTCCGGCTGGCAAGTGTCGGGGCCTGCAGGGGTCACCACCACCCTCTGGACGGCCGCGCAAAACCGCTCGTGCGAACAGCGCAAGTGACACCCTCGACCGCCGCCCGCGATCAGTGCAGCGACCCCCCTGCCTATGGGCCGCCACACGTCTCAGTGTGGCCCCAGCCCCTGGGCACGCGTCGCAGCGCGCCGTGCACACTGGACCAGGCAGGCTGCTCGCTGGCCGACAGCCACCGGCTGGCTCGGCGCGCCCTCTGCAGCGTGCGCATCGCAGCGCACAGCTGGTCTGACTCCAGGCCCGCGCTCGAGGGCGCTGGGAGCATCACGGCGCAGCCGCCGGAGGCGCTGCCACAGTCGCGGCCCCAACTGGCGCCGCAGCCGCCAGGGCTGCGGGGGCAGCGGGCACCGCAGCGGCTGCGACGGGCACCGCGGCCACGGGAGCCGCCACGGGCGCCGCCACGGCACCTGCGGGTGCTGCCGTGGCCGGCAGCAGTGGCACGAGCGCCGGGCGCTCGAGCACGCGCCCCGCCATGCCCGCCAGGGAGTCTGCGGGCGGGCGGGCGGGCGGGCGGGCGGCGCTGAGCAGCTCGGCAGCGGGTGCGGCGGCGCGGCGCGGCGCGCCGCGCTGGCACCCACCGGCGGCCTGCGCCAGGTAGTCGGTGACCTGGGCCCCCGTGCCGATCAGGCACTTGACCGGCCCGCCGCGCTTCTCGGGCGGGATGGGCGTGCCAGTGAGGCAGTGCCCCGCCACGCTCGGCACCGTGATTGGCACCGCGCTGGCAAAGCCGTTGACGAGCGGCGCAAAGAGCGCGCCGCTCGCCTTGACCCCCAGCTGCACCGCGTTGACCACGTTGTTCTGCAGGCTGCCGCCCGACCAGAACCCGCCCTGCGCCCGGTACTCCTCAACCAGCCCGCCCAGGCTGTCCTCCAGGTTGGCCAGCCCGCTCGTGAGGTTGAGGCGGGGAACCAAGCCCATGTCCAGGCTGGCCAGGGCCTGCTGCTGCGCCGTCTGCGGCACCGCCACCTGCCTCGCGACGGGCCGCGCGGGCGCCCGCGGCAGCGGCGTCGCCGCCGCGCCCCGCCCCGCCGCCGGGCGCTGCGCGCCCACGCGTCCGCTCGCCGGCGCGGCGGGCCGGCCGGGGCGGCGCTCCTTGCGCGCTGGCCGCTGCCGGCGGCGCTGGTGGGGCGCCTGTCGTCGTTGCCGGCGCGCTGCAGCAGGCGCCTGCTGCCGGGCTGCGCGCCGTGGGCTGCAGCGACGGCGACAATGCCTGCGGAGCACGTGGGCGTGGGTCAGCGGTGGTGGCGTGAGCAGCCAGCCGCTGCCAGCGCGCCCAGCCAGGCCCGCCACTGCCAGCGCGCCCCGCCAGGCCCGCGCCAGCTGCGAGCCACGAGTGCAGCCTGGCGCGGTGGGCAAGGCGTCGCTGCGCACCCGCCAACGCCACCAGAGCCACCATCAGAGCTCCAGGCCGCGCGCGCGCCATTGTGCGCCCGCTGCGCCTGCCTTTCGCGCGAGCAGCTGCAGGGCGCGAAGGCCTCCACACCGCGCGCGCGCCCTCCGTGCGGCTCAAAGCAGGCGAGTGAGCTTGATGAAGCAGAGGCTTGATTATGAACAGGTGCTGCCCACCGTGCGCGGGCTGCGCGAGGCCGGGAGCGCGGGAACCAGCCGGCTTCCCGCGCTCTGGCAGCTGCGCGGTGGTTGACGGGCGCAGGCTGTACGTGGTCCCAGCTCTCCACGCGCGTCGCCTCCAACAGCCGCGCTTGCAGCGGCCAGCCAGGGCCAGCGCACGAGGCGCGGCCGCGCGAACAGCACTACGCGCGGCGGCCGCAGCGTGCACGAGCGGCGGCCGGTCAAGTGCCTGATCGGCACGGGGGCCCAGGTCACCGACTACCTGGCGCAGGCCGCCGGTGGGTGCCAGCGCGGCGCGCCGCGCCGCGCCGCCGCACCCGCTGCCGAGCTGCTCAGCGCCGCCCGCCCGCCCGCCCGCCCGCCCGCAGACTCCCTGGCGGGCATGGCGGGGCGCGTGCTCGAGCGCCCGGCGCTCGTGCCACTGCTGCCGGCCACGGCAGCACCCGCAGGTGCCGTGGCGGCGCCCGTGGCGGCTCCCGTGGCCGCGGTGCCCGTCGCAGCCGCTGCGGTGCCCGCTGCCCCCGCAGCCCTGGCGGCCGCGGCGCCAGTTGGGGCCGCGACTGTGGCAGCGCCTCCGGCGGCTGCGCCGTGATGCTCCCAGCGCCCTCGAGCGCGGGCCTGGAGTCAGACCAGCTGTGCGCTGCGATGCGCACGCTGCAGAGGGCGCGCCGAGCCAGCCGGTGGCTGTCGGCCAGCGAGCAGCCTGCCTGGTCCAGTGTGCACGGCGCGCTGCGACGCGTGCCCAGGGGCTGGGGCCACACTGAGACGTGTGGCGGCCCATAGGCAGGGGGGGTCGCTGCAAGATAAATAATCGCGGGCGGCGGTCGAGGGTGTCACTTGCGCTGTTCGCACGAGCGGTTTTGCGCGGCCGTCCAGAGGGTGGTGGTGACCCCTGCAGGCCCCGACACTTGCCAGCCGGACAGCAGGCGTGGTGGGCCGCTGCAGCGCCAGGCGCGCCCGGGCGCGCAGAGCAGCGCGCAGCAGCAGCGCGACTGCCGTCGCCGCCCGCGCGCCGCGCCGCGCGGCCCCGCCAGGCCCGCCCGCCCGCTCGGGCGGTGGGGCGACGTGGGACGCGATGCCGAAGCTGCCGGGCTTCCTGTTTCAGGCGCTCTTCTTCGGTGGCTGCGCTATTCTGATGGCGGGCGGCGTGCAGTGGCAGGTGTCTCGCAAGCAGCGCACCAACTTCAACGACAAGGTGTACATCGAGGACGCGCGCACGGGTGCGTGCCGAGCGGGGCGCAGTGCCAAGCCCGGTCGCCCGCGCGGCACGGCGCGGCCGCCAACCGCTGCCGCGTCGCCGCCCGGTGCGCAGGCAACAGCACGCGGTACCGCGTGCTGGTCGGCAAGAACGACACCGCGGGCGAGTACTTCACGGTGGAGGTTCTCATCCGCGCGCAGGCGTACGGCGCCGTGCGGGGTGCGGCGGCGCGCTCCGGCCGCAGCTGGCGCCCGCTGGCGCGCTCCGCGTGCCGCGCACCGCCCACGCGGCGCCGCGCGCCGCCGCCGCAGACAAGCCCGGCTCCGAGCCGGCGCACTACCACCTCCACCAGGAGGAGCGCGTGCGCGTTGTGTCCGGCAAGCTCGGCTACTTTGTGGGGCACCAGCACCACGTGCAGTCGGCTGAGGCGGGCGAGGTCTTGACAGTGCGCCCGGGTGCGCCCGCGGCGGCGGCGGCGGCCCGCGGATGCCGGCGCGGCGCCGCTCCCCCCGCACCGCGGCCGCCCGCACGGCGCCAGCCACGCGCGCCGCGCGCCGTCCCCGCCTCGCCCCTGCCGCCGCGCAGGCGAGTCGCACATGCTCTTCAACGCCGGCGGCGGCGCCAACGGCTCCGACCTGCTGCTCGAGCTGACCTTCACGCCGGCGCGGCACGGCGAGGCGCTGTTCGAGACGCTCGCAGGCGCGCCGCGCGCCGCGGGCCGTGCCTGCGCCGCGCCTGCGCCGCGCCTGCGCCGCGCCTTCGCCGACGCGGCGCCGGCCAGCGCGGCCAGCGCGCCGCGCCTGCGCCGACGCCGACGCCGCGCAGGGCTCGGGTACGACTACGAGTCGCCGCTCGCGGTGAGCCCCGTGCAGCGCTGGATGACGCTCGGGCGCGCGGAGGTGGTGCTGTCGGACATGCCGCCCGCGACGTGGGAGTTTGTGCAGGGCGTGATCGTGCCCGCGGCGGCAAAGATGGGGTACCGCCCCTTTTACGCCGCCTACACCACCCGCCGCGAGTGGCCGCGCGGCGGCGGCGGCGGCGGCGGCGCCGGCGGGGGGGAGGAGCGGGAGGAGGACTGGGAGGAGGAGCGCGACGGCGAGGAGCGGGGCGGCGCGGGGGCGGACGAAGAGTAGCAGAGCGGGCGCGCTGCGCTCACCGCGCGCGCCGCACTCAGGTGCCCAGCTGCTGCCAGGGCCTGGGGCCAGCTGCCTGGCGCCGCCGGCCGCCCGCCTCCGCGCGGCGGCGGTTGCGCCGCGGCCGGCCGCCGGCGCGACCAGCGCTGGTCGCCGGCCGCGGCACGCGCCGCCGGCGCGCGCCGCAGGCCGAGCCATCACGGGCCACTCGATCGTCAGCGCTGGGCGCGCATCCGGCAGCTGGGCGCGTCGATCGGGCGTGCCGGAAGCAGGCGGCGGGCGCGCGGGCACAGCGCGATGCCAAGCGACGCCTGACGCTGCGCTCCCGCAGCACCGCCCACACTCTGTCGACTCCGCAGCGCCCACCGCGTGACCGCGTGCTCCCTGCTGCCGGCACGCAGCAGCGAGCGGCTGATGCTGCGCCTGCCGTCGCGCTCCCACCTCACCACAGCCACCTCCCGCCTGCTGGCAGCGGCAATGACCCTGCTCGCCCCGCGCGGCGGCGCGGCGGGCGCGGCGCCGGCGCAGATGCATCGCGCCGCGCTCAGCGGCCCCCTGCGGCCCTGCATGCACGCGAGGCCGTCCGGTCTGCGCACACCCGCTCCCGGCGCGGCCGCCGCGCTTGCGGGGCCGCGCCACGCGTTGGTGAGCGCGCCCGGGGGACAAGGCGCTGCTGTTGCGGGCCAGGGCGGCCGGCAGGCGCCCCTGCTGTGCTCCCGGCGCCCGCGAGGGGCCCGGGGGCGCGCTCCGCGTCACGGGGGGCCGCGGCGCCGCCTGCGGCGCGGCCGGCGCGGCGCGGCGCCGCCGCGAGCGCGCGCCGCTGCCGCGGCCAGTCGCCGCTCACCCGCTCCGCGCCGCCGCCGCGCCGCGCAGGCCTGGCCCGTGATGCCGCTTCAGCGCAAGGTGGCGGTCTGGAGCCGCTCCTTCAACGCCGAGGAGGCGGTGGCGGCGCCGCCCAGCGCGGCGCCGCTGCCGCTGAGCGAGGCGGGCGCGCTGCTCGGCGACCGCGGCCGCGCGGGCACGGCGCTGTCCGACTGCGAGCCCGCGGGCGACAACGGCGGCGCGGCGAGCAGCAGCCCAGCTGCGAGCAGCAGCAGCAACGGCAACGGCAACAGCAGCGAGCGGCCCGCGGCGGCGAGCGGCGCTGAGGCGGCGCCGGCGGCGGCGCCCGCCGGCAACGGCAACGGCAACG
The DNA here is from genome assembly GCA_014905635.1 of Scenedesmus sp. PABB004. Lineage (NCBI taxonomy): Eukaryota > Viridiplantae > Chlorophyta > Chlorophyceae > Sphaeropleales > Scenedesmaceae > Scenedesmus > Scenedesmus sp. PABB004. The sequence goes on along the minus strand of CM026547.1, from coordinate 1,925,063 downwards.
GCCAGGCGGCGGCGGCGCCAGCTCCTGCAGCAGCAGCGGCGCCTGCGGCCACGCCCGCGGCCGCGCCCGCGCCTGCAGCGGCCGCGCCCGGCGCTGGCGCCGACGCCGTCGCGGCCCCAGCTGATGCGCCGGCCACAGCCGTGGCCAGCGCGGCGAGCGCAGGACCCGCAGCTGCAGGCGCCGGCGACGGCGCGGACGCGCCCGCGGCTGCAGCAGCAGCCGCCGCTGGCGTCCAGGCAGCGAGCAGCAGCAGCAGCAGCAGCAGCAGCAGCAGCCCGGCGGCGGCCGCCGGCGACGGCGCGCCACCCAGCAGCAGCAGCAGCAGCAGCAGCGACGGCGACGGCGGCGGCGCCGGCGGCGCCGGCGCGGGGCCCGCGATCCGCCTGCTGCTGCAGAGCGGCGCCGCGATGCTGCCGCACCCCGACAAGGCGCACCGCGGCGGGGAGGACAGCTTCTTCATCGCCGACCACCAGGCCGCCGTGGGCGTGGCAGACGGCGTGGGCGGCTGGGTGCGGCGCGCCGCGCCGCGGGGGCTGCTGCCGCTCGGCCGCCGCCGCGCGCGCCCGCCCGCCCGCGCACCCGCCCGTGCGCCGCGTGCGACGCGCCGCCGCCGCGCCGCGCCGCGTCGGCAGGCCGAGATTGGCGTGGACGCGGGCGCGTACGCGCGGCTGCTGATGGTGCACGCCAAGGAGGCGGCCGACTCTGCCGCGGAGGACCTCGCCGCGGGCACGCTGTCGTCGCAGGCCATCCTCGAGTCGGCCTTCTACCGCACCAACGTGCAGGGTGCGCCGCGCGCGCACTGCGCCCCGGCGCGGACGCGCGGGCACGTGGCGCCGCGCGCGCGGCGGCGGCGGGGCGTGCGCCTGGCCGACGCGCGCGCCCCCTCCCCGGCTGCCCCCCTCCCCCCGCGCCCCCGCCAGGCTCCTCCACGGCGTGCGTGCTGGTGGTCAACGGCACCACGCTGTCGGCGTCCAACCTCGGCGACAGCGGCTTTGTGCTCGTGCGCGACGGCGCCGCGACGTTCCAGTGCCCCCAGCAGCAGCACAACTTCAACTTCCCATTCCAGCTCGGCTCCGCAGACTCGATGAGCGACCAGCCGCAGGCCGCCATGGTGCGGCGCGCGCAGCGGGCGCCGGCGCGGGCGCAGCAGCGCGCGCGGCGGCGCCACAGCGCGCTGCCGGCGGCCGGCGGGGCGCCGCGCCGACGCTGCCGACGCCGCGCCGCCGCCGCCGCCGCCGCCCGTGCCGCAGCGCTTTGACCTGGCGCTGCAGCCGGGCGACATCATCGTCACCGGCAGCGACGGCCTGTGGGACAACATCTTTGCCGAGGAGGCGGCGACCATCGCGAGCAAGTGCCGCGACAAGGGCGAGACCGCGACGACCGCCGCGCAAGTGCTCTGCAGGTGCGCGGCCGCCCGCCGCCGCGGCGGCCGCAGCAGCCACGCGCTGCGCGCTCACGCGTGCCGCGCCGCGCCGCGCCCGTGCGCGCGCGCCAGGTATGCGCGCATGCGCGCGTCCGACGCCAAGTACCACTCGCCGTTCAGCTACGCGGCCATCCAGGCGGGCTACGTCTACCTGGGCGGCAAGATGGACGACATCACCGTCCTCGTCTCCTACGTCGGCCTCCCGCCCGCGCCCAGCAAGCTCTGAGCGGCGCGCCGCGCGGCGCGTGGGCCGCCGCGCGTGGGCCGCCGCGCCGCCGCGCGGCGGCGTGGCGGGGCGTTGAGTCCGTTGTCGTCGGGGACGGCGAGGGGGGCGGGAGGAGGGGGGCTTTGGCGCCGCGCCGGTCCCGCCCAACGCACGCCGGCGCAGGCGCCCGCCTCGCGCGGGGCCGCCGGCCGCGCCCACACTTAGCGTGCCAGCGAGTTGCGCCTGTGTTGGTCGAGCGCCGCGCGTCGGCGTGGCTCCTTGTGTGGCCTGGGGCGTGGGCCGCGCGCGTGATCCGTTTTCCTTCTTTGTCCGCGACTGAACCGGCTCGATTGACACGGCGGGCGGCGCCGCCGCGGTTGTGCGAGCGCGCGCCCAAGCGCACGGTCGCGTCGCCGCTGGTTCGGTGTGACCGCGCTGCCCAAAGCTGCTGCCGGCCGCTCTCCGCCGCAGCCCATCACGCGCCTCAAGCCCGCACGCGCACGCAGCGCATCTGCAGCAGCCGGCCGTCGCCGCCATGCCCACGCTGAACGTCATCACCAACGGTGCGCGGCGCTGCAACCGCTGTGATACCGCAACGCGCCCATCTGCAGGCCCAGGCTCGCGGCCGCGGGCGGCGGTGCCGCTGCCAGCGGCCGCTGCTGCGCGCCGCACCCGGCGCTCCACCCGGACGCGGCATCGCAGTCCCGGGCAATGGAGTGGACGCCAGTGACGGCCTGAAGGCGCTGAGTCAGGTGCGGCCGCGGGGGGCGGCCGTCCCGTCAGAGCTGGGCGCCGCGCCGACGCACGCGGGCAGCGGTATGCGCGTGCGTGCGTCGGCGCGGCGCCCAGCGTGCGGGATCGGGCGCCCTGCTCACGGCTGCCCCCCGCCGCCGGCGCCGCCCGCGCCAGGCGGTCGCGGCGGCGGTGGGCAAGCCGGAGCAGTGGGTGATGGTCAGCCTCACCACGGACAAGCCCATGTGCTACTCCGGAAACGAGGCGCCGTGTGCGTACGCTGAGCTCATCAGCATCGGCGCCATCGGCGGCGACAAGAACAAGCAGGCGCGCGCTGGGCGGCGCGGCGGCGCGGCGGCGCGGCCGCGCGCGTGCCCCGAGCCGGCGCCCACGCGGGGCGCAGATTTCGGCGGCAATCTGCGACGTGCTGAAGAGCAAGCTCAAGGTCGACCCCAGCCGAGTGTACATCAAGGTGCGCGCGGCGCGCCGGGCCGGCGCGCGGCGTGTGGCCTGGATGACGCGCGCGCGCGGGCCGCGGCCGCCGCAGTTTGTGGACGTTGCGCGGTCGGACTTTGGCTGGAACTCGTCCACGTTTTGAACAGGGAGCATGGGGAGCAAAGAGGGCAGGGGAGGGGGCCGCGTTGTGCCGGCCGCTGAGTGGGCCGGGACGTCGCGGCGCGCGACGGGTGTCGGCCGCTGCAAACCCTGGCCGCCGCCACGGCCGCGCGAAAGCCCGCAGCGTGCTGTGGCCTGGGCCGCCTGTACACACCCTGGGGACCCTGAAAAGGGGGCGCCGCGCGCGCGGCAAGCGCTGAACGCTGTAGCGGCGGCGATGCCGCCCACCCGGGCCATCAAGCGCTACTACCCCCGCAAAATCCACGAGCTGAACGCACAGCTCGACGCTCAGCAACAGCTGCTGAACCAGCTGCGCTCGCGAAATGGCTCCTTGCGCAAGTGCGGGAATGCGCCGCCGCCGCCCGCGCACGCCGGCCTCCTCCGGCCGCTCCCAGCGCGCTGGCCGCACCGCCTGGCCATGCTGGACCGCTGGCGCGCCGGGGCCAGGCCCGGCGGCGGCGTCACTGGCTGCGGCCAGTGACGCCGCTGCTGCTCTCCGTGGCGGCCGCGGCCCGCCGCTCACCGCCGCCCCTCCTCCACCTGCTGCCCGCCGCTCACCGCCGCCCCTCCTCCACCTGCTGCCCGCCGCTCACCGTCGCCCCTCCTCCACCTGCTGCCGCGCAGGCGCGAGGAGGTGCTGTTCCGCTGCGTGTCGACGCTCGGCGAGAACCTCCACTTTTCGGCGATGGCCGCCGCCGCAGAGCTGGAGCTGGCGCAGGGCGGCGGGCCGTGCCGCGAGCTCGTCGAGGTCCTCTCGCAGGATCTCGCCGTCTACGGCCTGCTCAACGGCGTGGGCGCGCACGGCGCGCCGGGGGGCGGCGAGTCGTACACGGGCCGCGTCCTCGGCGGCATCACGCGCGAGGAGGTCAGCGCCGTGCGCGCCGCGACGCCCGCCGCGCACATGGCGACGTTCAGAGACCTCACCCTCGCCATGAGCGCACACCTGCAGCGCGCCGCGCCGCCGGGGGCCGCGCCGGCGGCGGCCGCGGCGGTGGGCGGCGCGGCGGGCGGCGCGGCAGGCAGCGCGGCGGGCGGCGCGGGGGGCAGCGCGGCGGGCGGCGCGGCGGCGCCGGCGGCCGCTGGCAGCAGCCTCGCCGAGGTGGTGGACGCGTACCTTCGCGCGATCATGCTGCTGAGCATGGTGTCGTTCAAGTCCATACAGCGGCTCTGCAACTACAACATTGGTGCGCGCGCCGCCGCCGCCTGCGCGCCGCCGCCTGCACGCCCGGCGCCCGCACGCCGCCCGCGCGCCCAGCCGTCCGGCCTCGGCCCTGGCCCACACGCCCCCTGACCCCGCCGCCGCAGACACGGGCCAGCCCGCGACCGTGCCGCCGCGGTACTGGCGGGGCGTGATGGAGGGCATGGCGCTGCGGGGCGAGCAGATGGACGAGGTCAGCGTCGCCTACGAGCGCTACGCCGCCAAGGCGCGCCGGCGGCGCCGCAGCCGCTAGCAGCGCCAGCAGCGCCCGCGGGCGGCGCGGCGTGGGGGCCCTGCCCCGCGCGGCCCAGAGAGCCGCGCCGCTGCCGGCCCGCCGCCGCAGATCAAGCCGCTTTACGAGGAGACGCAGGCGCTCGCGCAGCAGGTGCGTGACGTGCTGGCCGGCGCCGAGGTCCCCAGCAGCGGCGGCGCGCCGAGCAGCAGCGGGCGCGGCACGCCGGGCAGCCCGGGCGTCAGCAGCGGGCCCGGCGCCAGCGCCTCGCCCGAGCCCGCGAGCTCGGAGCCGGGCCACGTGCAGCCGTGGCAGGACCTCGGCGTCGTGGGCGTGCTCGGGCTGGAGGCGGCCGAGGCGGTGCTCGGCCTGCTGGCCCGCATGGAGGGCCTCTTCAACCGCATGTCCCAGCTCAGCCACGAGCTCACGTTCCCAGTCATAAACATGTGAGCGAGAGCGCGGGGGGCCGGCGTGCGCGGGGCCAGCAGTGCGCGCGGCGGCGCGGCGCGAGGGGCCGGCCGGCGCCCGCCGCGCGCCGACCCCGCGCCGCGCCGCGCCGCAGGTTTGACCACGAGCAGATTGCGCGCATGGCGGTGGGCAGCTACCCCTACCTCATCAACGTCTGCCAGAGTGAGCCCGCGCCGCCGCCGCCGCCGCGCCCGCGCCCGCGGGCCGGGGCCGCCTGCGCGCGCCCGCGCCGCCGCCGCCGCCGCGCTGTGCTGCGCGTCGCCGCGTGCGCGCGTGGACCGAGGCCCCGCCGCCTGCCGCGGCGCCCGCGCAGTCGCGCAGAATGTGTACTGGGTGGTCAGGGGGTCGGGGCTGGGGGAATGACCCCCCTCCGCCGCGGCTGCACGGGGTCGGGGGCGGGACGCAGGGCGCCGCCTGGCGGGGCCTGGACGGCGACTGTGTGGTTTGCGCCTGCACATGACGTCACTGCCTGCCTGTGATGAAGCGCGCCGGAGGATCTAACGGCTCTGTGTGCACATTGCTCGTCCCATTTGCACGCGGCTGGGCAGCACAGCGTGTGGGCATGGTTGTTGGCCGCGCGCGACTTGATCCCTGGGCGCTGCGCGAGCAGCAGGCGCTCGAGTATTTGCGTTGGTCTCGGGTGCCCCCACGGCGCGTGCGGTCGCCGCGGCACGTGGTCTTGTCCGTCTCGGGGGCTGGCCATCGCTGGTCCGGCTGCCCACCGACGAGAGTTGGACCGTCGAATTGGTCACGGGCGCGCTGCATGCTGTGTGAGATTGGAGGATCGTGCTTCGCACGATTGAGAAGCAGCTGACACTGCGCACCAGCACATCACACAACTTCATTGACTGTACCTGTCTGCCCTGCTGAACGGGGGGTGTTGCGTCGCCGCGTGTCACGCGCGCCAGTCGGCGCTGCTTCCTGACGGGTCGGCGATGCTCCTGCTGGCTGTGGGCGCGCGCGAGGGCGGCCCTGGTGTGTGCCGCGATGCGCGTGCTGGCGCGCCGAGCGGGGGCGCCGGGCGCGGGCGATCGCGGGAGTCGCTCCCAACGGTCAAGGTGACAGGCCGCCGACGTTCGGACGCCAACTCAACCGCAGCAGCTCTCCAGCCCCGCCGCTCGCGCTCGCGCCGCCCCTAGGTGGGGGCTTGGTCAGTGCACGCGCCGCGCCTGCGCGCGGTAGAGCGCCTCCGCCAGGTCCGGCCCGGAGGCCTCCTCCACGCGCTTGTCGGGGCGCAGCCGCAGGAAGCTGCGCCGCGCACAGGGGGGGACGCGGGCAGAGGCTGAGCCGCCGCGCGGGCCGCGCCGCGCGCCAGCAGGACTGGGCCCGGGCGCGGGCCGGCGCGCGCCGCGCACCGAGGGAAGCGCAGCCCCAGGCCGCGCTCGGGGTGCAGCCGCCCCGCCGCCGTGCGGTGCATCGGCGAGATGGACAGCTCAGCGCCGCGCACCTCCCAAACCTGCGGCGCGGCGCGGCGCGCGGCGGCGACCGCGGCGGTCGCCGGCGCGTCTCGCGCGGCGCACCTCACGCGGGCACGGCCGGCCGGCCCCCAGGCCGGCGCGCCGCCCTGCGCGCCTCGGTGGGCTCGAGCCAGAAGTCTGGGCACTCTGCGGTGCGGAAGTAGGGCTTTGGCGCGGGGATGACGCTGGCGGCGAGGCGGGCCGTCGCGGCGGCGTAAAAGTCGTCAGACATGCCGCTCATCACCTGACGGGGGGGGGCGGGGCAGCGCGTGCGTGGGTGTGTGGGTGTGGGTGTGGGTGTGGGTGTGTGGGTGGGTGTGTGGGGGGGGGGCAGCGCATGTGGGTGTGTGTGTGGGGGGGGGGGGGCAGCGGTGGTGGGCAGCGGCGCGCGGCGGCGGGCACGGCGCAGCGAGGGGGCGGCGGCGCAGCCGCCCCCCCCCCCCCCGTTCACAAACACGCGCGCGCGCCTTGCACAGGCTCTGGAACGTCTCGCTCTCCGGGTCCCACACGGCCATGAGGAGGGGCGAGAACCAGCGCACCTTGCGCCCCACGCCGCGCCACGCGCCTGCGGCGGCAGCAGCGGCGCGCGCTCGGCCCGCCGCGCCGGGCGGCGCGCGCGCGCGCGTGGCCGGCGCCCCGCCCCGCCCCGGCCTCGCGCTGCGGCGGCGGCGGCGGCAGCCCGCCGCTGACCGATGGGCACGAGGTCAAAGCTGTCGGCACAGCCCTCGAGGTAGTCGCGCTTGAGCTTCACCCAGCTCTGGCTGCGCTTGGAGGGCTGGTAGGTGGAGCCTGGGAGCCGCGCGGCGCAGCGCCGGCGGCGGTGGGGCGCGCTCTGGCGCGCGCGCTCTCGGGGCGCTCGCGCCGCGGCGGCCGGCGCGGCGCGGCAGCGGCAGCGCGGCGCCGCACCCGGGCCGTCGAGCAGCTTGAGCATGAGCCCCTCCCCGCCGCCGGCGAGGGCGGCGAAGAAAAAGTCCATCACCCGCCCCGCCGCGCCGCCGCCGCCGCCGTCGTTGCCGCCCTCCTCCGGCGCGGCCAGCTCGGGCGCCGCGCCGCTGCTGCCGGCCGCGTCCGCGGCCGGCGGAGCCGCGGCTGCCGCAGCCGGGTCGGCCGGCTCCGCCGACGCCGCGGCGTCGGCGGGCGAGACGGGGACCTCGACGCTCTGCGCCAGCGCGACGAACCCTGGCCGCAGCCGTGGCAGCGCGCGCGCCAGCGCGGCGCGGCGCTCCCTGAGGCTGGCGGCCATGAGGTCGGTGCCACCGACCTGCAGCGCGTCAAACGCAAACAGGCAGACGTCGACCTGCCGCCCGCCCGCCTGCCCGCCCGCCGGCGGCTGACCGCCGCCCGGCTGGCTGCCGCCCGGCTGGCTGCCGCCCGGCTGGCTGCCGCCCGGCTCCGCCCGGCCCTCGCCAGGCTCGCCTGCCGGCTGGCTCGCCGCCGGCGTGGCCGGCGCCAGCACCAGGCGCTGCTGCTTCGACTGCCTGCCCGCCGGCGCGCCGCCCGCCGCGGCGCCGCGGCGCTTGGACCCCGGCTGCGGCTCCTGCTCGGCGGCGCCGCTGGGGCGCGGGCGCGTTGCCAGCTCCTGGAAGGCGCGCAGGCGGTTGCCGTCGGCGCGGTCGACGCCCAGCAGCTCGGCGTCGATCACCAGCGGCAGCGCGGCGGGGTCGACGGCGTCGAGCACGGCCGCCGCCACGTCGGGGTGCGCGGCGCTGCGGTCCTCGGAGTTGCGGGTGAACATCCGCACCTGGGGCGCGGCCCGCGGCGGGGGCGGCTCGCGCACGGCCCGCCCACGCAGCGCCGGCGGCGGCGGCGGCGCGAATCGCGGCGCACGGCAGGCCGCCGCGGTTGGCTGGCGAGGCGCGGCGCAGCGCGCGCGGCGGCGGGGCGCGGCGCGCGCACCGTGCGATCGGCCCGCACGTGGACCTGCAGGCGCATGCCGTCATACTTGACCTCTGCCAGCACGGCCACCGGGCCCGCGCCCCGGGGCCGGCCGCGGCCGCGGCGGCCAGCGCGGGCGCCGCGTCGTCGTCCGCGCCCTCGGTGGTGGCCTCCTCGAGCTCCGTGGTGGCCTCCTCCGCCTCCTCCTCGCCCGCCTCCACCTCGGCCCCCGCCGCCGCGTCCTCGCCGTCGCTGACGGCCGCGGCCGGCGCCGCAGGCGCCCCGCCGCGCCGCGCCGCGCCGCCCGGCTTGGCAGCGCGCCCCCGCGGCGCGCCGCCGCCGGCGGCGGTGGCTGCGAGCTGCGCAAACGCGTGAGGCACGCTGGTGCAGGGCCGGGCAAGCATGGGCTTCACGGGCACGCCGCACGTCAGCCGGATGCCGCCGAGCGCCTCGGGCCCGCCCTCCAGCAGTGTGCGCACGATGAGACCGAGGTCGGGCGCGACGTGGAAGGCCGCCGCCGCCGCCGCCGCCGCGGCGTCCAGCTCCGCCTTGCTCACGCGCGCCGCCGACGCCGTTGCGTGCTCCGCGGCGGCGGCGGCGCGCGCCGCGACGTCGTCGCCGGCGCCGGCGTCGGCGCCGGCGTGCAGCAGCCCCGCCGCGGCGAGCATGCGGCGGTGCAGCAGCGCCGCCTTGGCGAGCGGGCCGAGCACGCTGCGCCAGCCCGCGCCGACGCGCAGGTTGGAGACGAGCGTGCGCACGAGGTACTTTGCCTCGGGGTCGCGCGCGGACCGCAGCAGCCGCACCACGAGCGCCTGCCGCCGCCCCGCCGCGCCCGCGCCCGACTGCGCCGCGAGCGCGCGCAGCGCGTCGTACACGCCGCGTATCGTCAGCGGCGGCGGCGGCAGCAGCGACGCCTGGCGCCGCCGGCAGGCCTGCGCGGCGTCGCCGAGGTCGCCGGTCTCGTTGTAGAGCGCCGCCAGCGCGGCGCGGCTCGTGCCCGTGGCCTCGCGCACCGCCGCCGCGACGGTCGCGCCCCCCACGCTCAGCTCCACGCCCTCGTACTCGGGCGCGACCTTGCCTGACCCGCGCCGGCGCGGCAGCGGCGCGTCGTGGGCGTGCGCGCGCGTGAGGGGGCGCGTGAGGCGGCGCGTGGGGCGGCGCGTGAGGTGGCGCGGCGCGCGGGCCGGCGCGCGCGCGCGGCGCACCCGTGACGAGGAACGCGGCGGCCGCGAGGTCGTGCGGCGCGAGCAACGCGATGCTGCGGAAGCAGTTTGTGAGCGCGGCCGACATCTGCAGGCGCTTGGTCGTGCCGTCGACCGCCGCCAGCGTGAGCGCGAGCGCGAGGTACGGCGCCGGCGCGCCGGGCGCCCAGACCGCGTGCTTCAGCGGGTTAAAGCGCACTATCGGCAGCAGCGGCGCCTCGCGCAGCGCCGCCGACACCTCGGCGCTGCCGGCCGAGGCGGCGCCGATCAGCCGCCCGCCGCGCCCCGCAGGCTGCGTGGCCGGCGCCGCGGCCGCCTGCCCCTCCACGCCCTCCGGCCCTGCCGGCGCGTCGGCCGCGCCAGCGGGTCGCTCGCGCTCGGCGGGCCTTGGGCTGCCCAGCGGGCCGCCCGGGGGCGGCGTGACGCCGCCCAAGCTGCTGTCCCCGTCCTGCCGCTCCTGCGACTTCTGCCCGCCCTGCTCCTGCTGCTGCCGCTCCTGCTGCCGCTCCTGCTGCTGCTCCCGCTGCTCTGTCTGCTCTACCTGCTCCTGCGCTGCCGCCTCGTCGCCCCTCTGCTCCTGCTGCGCCTGCTGCGCCTGCTGCGCCTGCTGCGCCTGCTGCGCCTGCTGCGCCTGCTGCGCCTGCTGCGCCTGCTGCGCCTGCTGCGCCTGCTGCGCCTGCTGCGCCTGCTGCGCCTGCTGCGCCTGCTGCGCCTGCTGCGCCTGCCTCGGCGGCTGCTTGGCGAAGAACGCGGTGATGGCTGCTTGCCCAGCAACCGGCGAGGCCGCGGACTTGCGCTGCTTCTGAGCCGTGCCGCCGCCGCCGCTGCCGCCGCTGGCGCGCTTCTGCACCTTCTGCGCCTTCTGCTGCTGCGCCGGCCTGCTGCTGCCGCCCCGGGCGGCGGAGCTGGGCGATGCCGCCGCGCGGTCCAGGAAGGCTCCCGCAGCAGCGTTGACGTCGCCGCCGGACGCCGCCAGCAGCTGCTGCGCGGCCGCGCGCGTGAGCCCGCTGTCAGCTCCGCCCACCACTGCCAGCAGCAGCTCCAGGCCAGCATCGGCGCCGCTGGCACCGCCGCTGCCGCCGTCGCCGCCGCCAGCGGCTGCTGCCGCCGGCGCCTCCTCCATGGCGGCGGGCTCGCTCGCGCCGCCCGCCTCACCCGCCTGCGCATCATCAGCAGGGGCCGGCTCGCCCGTGCCGCCCAGCGCGCCGGCCGCGCCCGGCGCCGGCGCCTGGTGCGCGGCCGGCGCGGCCGCCGCTGCGGCGGTCATGCGCGCCAGGAAGGCTGCCTTGTTGGCCCTGTCGTCCAGCAGTCCCCGGAAGTGCGCCAGCATCGCGGTGCGCGCCTTGTCGTCCGCGCCGACGGTTGGGATGACCTGGGGCGCGGCACGGTGCGGCGTGTCACGCAGCGCGCGCCCGGGCCGCTGAGCGCCACAGCGCGGCACGGCCCGCGCACCTGCTTGGGGCGCAGCCAGCGCACGTACTCGCGCAGCTCGTCGAACGAGCTGTGCTCGCTGTAGGGCACCTGCACCACGCTCGCGGCGCCCTTGGAGTGCACCGGGAAGCCGCCCGTCTCGGCGGCCTTCTTGATGGCCCAGGACCAGCCGGTCGGGCAGAAGCCGACGACCTGGCGGCGGCGGCGCAGCCAGCAGCGTCGTCAGGGCGGCGCAACCAGCACCGCGCGCGCGCGCGCGCGGCTGGCTGGCCGGCTGGCCGGCCGCGCACCTCCTCCGCGCCGTTCTGCGCGCGCGCCTCCTCGAGGTTGGAAAAGTTGGGCCGGAAGAAGGGCCAGCTGTCGCCCAGCACGCCCCAGCCGGTCACGTGCAGCGGCGACGCCGACGTGTCGGTGGTGAAGCAGGCGAGCTGCTCGGCGCTCAGGCCCGTCAGCCTGCGCGTGCGTGGGCCGGGCGGCGCGTGGGCGGGGCGGCGCGTAGGGGGCGGCGCGTGGGCGGCGCTGCGCTGCGCGGCGCGGCGCCGCCCCCGCGCGCCGCGCCGCGCCGCACCGCAGGACTTGGAGCTTGCGGCCCGTGACGACGATCTTCCGCCCCGTGCGCGCCGCGACGGCGAGCAGCAGGCGCTCCTTGCCGATCACGTACGTCTGGATGAGGTACAGCCGCCGGAAGCGAGGCGGCGGCGAGCCGCCGCCGCCGCCGCCGCTGCTGCTGCCAGCCGCATGCGCCTGCGCGGCCGCCTCGGCGTCCTCCTGCAGCATCGCCGCGATGCGGGCTGCGACCCACGCCACGACCTCGGCCTGCGCACGGGGCGGGGCGGGGCGGGGTGGGCCGCCCCGCGTCGGCCCCGCGCCCCGCGCCACGCGCCACGCGTCGCGCCGCCGCCGCCGCGCCGCGCCGCCGCCGCGGTTGCCACGCCTGGCTGGGAAAAGTGTGCCGCGGGTGCGCGTAGGTGGTGTCCAGGAAGAGCCCGTCCACGCCCGCGGCGCGCGCGGCCGCGAGGGCGGGGTGCGCCGTCATAGCGGCGCCGTCAAAGCGCATGTCGCCGCTGTGGATGAAGCGCCGGCCGTCGGGCAGCTCAAAGACCAGCTGCACCGCGCCTGGGCAGTGGTTGGCGTCCACCAGCGTCACGCCCACGCCCTCGACGCTGTGCCGCACGTCGAGCGCGAGCGGGCGCAGCAGCGCGGGCGGCACCTGCGCGAGCTGCTCCACCAGCGCGGCGGTAACGCCGCTGCAGTAGATGGGCGCGCCGCCGCTCCACGACTCGCTCAGGCCCGTGTAGTGGTCTGCGGCGGCGCGGCGGCTGTCGGCGCGCGCCGCGCTGCGCGCCGCCGACGCGCTGCGCCGCTGCCAGGCTGGCTGCCGCGCGCCCGCAGCGCGGCGCACCCCGGACCTGAGTGGGCGTGCGTGAGGAAGTAGGCCCGCACCCAGGGCGCGGGGAAGCGGAAGGCGTCCACCGTGAAGGCGGTGCCGGGCACGCACTTCCACGGCGGCGGTGCAAAGGCCATCGCGCGCAGCGCGCCCGCAGCTCCGCCGCCGCTGGCGCCAGCACCTGCCGCGACGGCGTCGGCGGGGCCCGTAGCACCGGGCGGGCCCCGCCGCGCCCCACAGCCTCTGCTGCCGCTGCCAGCAGCTGCTGCTGCGGCGGCGGGCCCCGTAGCGCCGGACGGGCGGAGCGCCGCGCGGCGCAGCAGCGGCGGGCGCGGGCCGCCGCCAGGCCTCGAGCAGGCCGCAACGCAACGCCCGCGCTGCTCCGCGAGCGACGCGCCTGTCACGCGGCGCTGGGCTGCCCCAAGCGCGCCGCTGCACGACGACGGCAGCGCCAGCCACACACTCGCTGTCGGCCGGACGCACAGGTATCGCTGGCACGGTGGGCTGGAGGCGACAAGCGAGCGAGCGGCGGTGGGGGCGTTGAAGGGAGCGGGGGCGCTCGCGTTGTGCGGGCGCGCAAAGCCCCCCGCCGCGCCCTGCCGCCGGCGCGCGCGGCGCAGGCGGACGCGAGCGTCTATGTGGGCTGGAGTCTAAGCCGATCGGCGCGGGCTCGGCGGCGAGGCGGTCGTCCTGACGGGTGGCGCTAGGCCCCGTGGCGCGCAGCTGCACCGCCTGCTCCGGGCTCGCTCGCGACGCCGTGCTCTGGCGCTCAGCGCGGCGCGCCGGGGTTTCACTGCAGCAGGGCCGCAACACGAGCGCGGGGTTGGGTTCAGCTGCTGCCTCGGCTCCGGTGCCGCCGCACGAGACCCCCGCGCGGCGGGCGCGGCAGGAGGGCAGCCCGCGCGCTGCTGGCGCCCAGGCTGCCTGTCGGCGCCCCTCAAACCTTGCCAAACTGCTCGACGCACCCCGCGCAGCTGCGGCTGTGCTGGCAGTCTGCGACGATGCGGGTGCCTGCGCGGCACCCAGCGCCACCGCCAGCCTCGCGCTCCGCCATCTCGCGCAGCGCATGGGCGTCCGCGCGCACAGCACGTCAGCTCAGCCCGCAGCGCACCCTCGCGATCCGCCGCCGCCGCCGCGCGCACCGCGCTGCGGGCGAGCGCGAGCTCCACCCGCGCCTGCTTTGCGGTGCCCGTGCGCGCCGGCTGCGTGCGGTGCGGCCCCCAGCTGACGCCGCTGCGCGTCGTCGAACACCTGCCGCACGCGCTGCACCCGCGCCGAGGCCGCGCCGTGCCGGGTCGCCGGAGCCACTCCTGCCTGGCCAGCCCAGCGCCCGGGCAGGGCAAGACGCGGACGGCGGCCGCAGCACGCCCAGCACCGCCAGGGCACCGCCACCGCGGCGGCGCCCGCCGGCCCCGGCGCCTCACGTTGAGCGATTCCCTGATGCCGTGAGCACCTGGGTCCGTTGCCCACGCGAGCGGCGCGGCGTGGCGGGCGGGGGCGCTCGGTCGCGCGGCGGCGGCGGCGCTGCGGCGCGGCGGCGCGCTGGCGCCAGCAGCGCGCGGGCTGCCCCCTCCTGCCGCGCCCGCCGCGCGGGGGTCTCGTGCGGCGGCACCGGAGCCGAGGCAGCAGCTGAACCCAACCCCGCGCTCGTGTTGCGGCCCTGCTGCAGTGAAACCCCGGCGCGCCGCGCTGAGCGCCAGAGCACGGCGTCGCGAGCGAGCCCGGAGCAGGCGGTGCAGCTGCGCGCCACGGGGCCTAGCGCCACGCGTCAGGACGACCGCCTCGCCGCCGAGCCCGCGCCGATCGGCTTAGACTCCAGCCCACATAGACGCCCGAATCCGCGTGCGCCTGCACCCGGCCGGGCGCGGCAGGTGGGCCCCGGCGCGCGCGGGGGGCGCCCGGCATGGCAGCACCACGCGCCAGCGCTGCGAGCGGGGCACGCGGCGCTGTGCCAGCCGCGCTGGAAGCGCGGGCGCCCTATGGACGCGGCTTGGCGTGGCAGCGTCGCGGGCAGGCCTCTGGGCGGGGCGGAGGCTCGGCAGCGGCCTCACTGCCCCGGCCCGCGCTGCGGAGGCCCGCCCCGGCCCCGCAGCTCGCCCACGCGCCCGAGCGACGACGCCTCTCACACCGCCGGGCCGCTGCGCCTCTCACGCCGCCCGCAGGCGCTCCTCCCTCGCTGCGATCATCACCCACCTCGCCTCCTCGCTAGAGCGCCCGCCCCGCCGCGGGCAGCCGCGCCCCATGCCCCAATCCCCCTTGCCTGACCATCCAGCCGCGTCTGCGTGACCGGCGATGCTCGCGGCGCCCAAGACGCCCGCGGAGGGCGCGGCGCTGCTGCTGCTCACCGGCGGCGAGCTCGCGAACGCGGCGGCGCGGCCGCTGTGGATCTACAAGGACCACCATGGCGCCCTGCAGGGCCCCTTCACCGCCGCCAACATGTGGCAGTGGTACACGACGGGCCGCCTCCCCGGCGACCTGCCCGTCGTCGGCCTCACCGCCGCGAGCGCGGCGGTGCCGCGCGACGCCATCCCGGCCCCCTTCTTCAAGCCCCTGACCGCGCTCATCGCCTCGACCGCCCAGGGTGCCAAGTACACGCCGTTGTCGGTGGCCCAGGCGCCGGCGGCGGCGGCGCTGCGCCCCGCCGCGCTGCCGGGGCAGCCCGGCGTGCCCGTGGCGGCGCTGCAGCCGCAGGCCGTGCGCCTGGGCGGGCCGCAGCTGGGGGCGCAGCAGGTCGGGCCCATGCTGGCCGCGGGCCAGCAGCCCGTGCCGGCGCAGGGCGTGCGGCCGGTGCTGGTGGTGCCGCAGCCCGCACCGCAGCAGGCGATGCAGGTGCCCCCGATGCAGCCGGCGATGCAGCCGGCGATGCAGCCGGTGGCGCGCGTGCCGGCGCCCGCCGCGCCGCAGGCGCAGCCGCTGGTGCTGCAGCCCGTCGCCGGCGGCGCGCCGCAGGCGCAGCCGCTCGTGCTGCAGCAGGTGCCCGCGGCAGCGGGTGGCGTGCTGCTGCAGCCGGCGCCGCAGCCGGGGCAGGTGGTGCTGCAGCCCGCACCGGCCGGCGCGCCAGCGGCGGCGCAGGTGCAGGTGCAGGGGGTGAACGCCGCGGCCAGCCTGGCGGCGGGCGACATGCGCCTGGGCCAGCAGACCGTGGAGCGCCAGCTGCAGCAGCTGCAGCTCGCGGCGGCTGCCGGCCGCAAGCCCCAGTTTGGGCCGTGCGCGGTCGTCGCGCAGGCCAAGCAGTACCCCGGCGCCGAGGCGGTGCAGCAGCGCCTGCAGCAGCTGCCGGGCGCGCCGGGGCAGGTCCCCGATGTGGCGGCGGCGCACGTGCAGCAGCGCCTGGAGCACCTCGCGGCCCTGACGGCGTCGGGCCCCGCCTCGGGGCCCAGCCCGCTCGCGGGCCTGTCGGCGCTGCAGCTGCCGGCGGCGAGCGCGAGCGCCACCACCAGCCTCGGCGGCACGCCCCGCCAGGGCCCGCCCCTGCGCCGCTGTCGGCGAGCAGCTACTCCAACCTGCAGCAGCTCGCGATGCAGGCGGCCGCCGGCGCGGCGGGCGTCGCGCGGCGCAGCAGCGCGCCCGGCGACGCCTCGGCCGCCAGCCCTGTGGCGCGGTCGTCGCTGCTGGGGATGGCCAAGGGCGCGGACCAGCTGCTCGGGGCGCCCGAGACGCCGCGCGATGCGGCCGCCGCGGGGACGCCCCACGCCCCAGGTGAGGGCTGTGGCCGCGGTCCGCTCGCGCGCGCAGCGGAGCGCCGCCACCGGCGGGCGCGCCCCCTGCCCACGCCGCCCGCGCGCTGCGCCCCCAGGTGACGCCGCCCTGGAGGAGGACCCCGCCGCCGTGATCGGCGGTCTGCTACACGAGCTGGTCGAGGATGTGGCCAAGGCGGCGGGCGAGGGCCCGCGCGAGCCCGGCCCGCAGCCCAGCCCGCAGCCTGCTGGCGGGGCGGCGGCGGCGACGGCGGCGACGGCGGCGACGGCGACGGCGGCGACGGCCGCCGAGGGGGCGCGCCCGCGGCGTCGCCAGTGCCCGGCCCGCCGCAGGTCACTGTCAACGGCCCGGGCGGCCCCATGCTGCTGCAGGGCCAGCGCGCAGTCGACTTCCTTCAGCAGCAGCAGCGCTCGCTGCAGGCGCAGCTGCAGGCCCAGCGCCTGCAGATGCAGGGCCAGCTGGGCGGCGTGGCGCCCGGCGCGGCGCGGCTGCCGGGCCTGCCGCTGGGCGCGGCCCCGGTGGCGGCGCAGGCGCAGGCGCAGGCGCAGGCGCAGCAGCAGCTCATGCTCGCGCAGGCGCAGCAGCTGATGCTGGCGCAGCAGCAGAAGCAGCTCATGGCGGCTCAGCAGCAGAAGCTCATGGCCGCGCAGGCACAGCAGAAGCTCCTCGTGCAGCAGCAGCAGCAGCAGCAGCAGCAGCAGCAGCAGCAGCAGCAGTTCCTCGCGCAGCACCAGCAGGCCGCGCTCGCCCAGCAGCAGCAGGGGCTGCGCGAGCAGCTGGCGCGCCTGCAGCAGCAGCAGGCGCTGGTGCAGCAGCAGCAGCAGCACGCCGCGCTCGCCCAGCAGCAGCAGCAGGCGGCGCAGCAGCAGCAGCTGCTGCTGCAGCACCTGCAGGCGCAGCAGGCGCAGCAGCGCAGCGCGCTGCAGGCACAGCAGGCGGCGCAGCAGGCGTCTGCGGCGGTGGGCAAGGGCGGCCTCCCTGGGACCGGGGACGAGCAGCGCCTGCGCCTGCTGCAGCAGCTCCAGCAGCAGCAGCAGCTCCAGCAGCAGCAGCAGCAGCAGCAGCAGCAGCAGCAGCAGCAGGCCGGCGCGGCGGCTCCCGCGTCGCAGGGCGCCACGGGCCTGGCCGGCCTGACCGCGCTCGCGGGGCTGGCGGCCGGCGGCGGCGCCACGGCGGCGCCGCCAGCCGCGCCTGCGGACGGTGGCCCGCCGGCCGGTGACGGCGGTGCGCGTGAGTTCAACCCGTTTGGCATGCAGCTCGTCGACCCCAAGGCGGTGGTGGAGCAGCCCGGCGGCGCGGCGGGCGGCGGCGGCGGCAAGGCGCTGAGCGCGGCGGCGGCGCAGGAGGAGGCGCTGCTGTCTGCGCTCATGCCCGAGCTGCAGGGCAGCGGGCTGAGCGCCGAGCAGAAGCTCGCGTTCCTGAAGCAGATGCTGGGCCTGAAGGAGCAGCAGGACAGCCAGCACGCCGCCGGCGCGCAGCAGCCCCAGCAGGCGGCGGCGGCGGCGGCGCAGCAGCAGGCGCAGCAGCAGGCGCAGCAGCAGGCGCAGCAGGCGCAGCAGCAGGCGCAGCAGCAGGCGCCGCAGCAGCCGCAGCACGTGTGGCTGCAGCAGCTCGCAGCGGGCAAGCCCGGCGACGCGGGCGCAGCCAAGCCCGGCGACGCGCCGCCGCCGCCGCCGGCTGCGGGCGCCGGCGAGGGCGACGGCGACGACGAGGCCGCGTTCTCGATGCTGCCCTCAGACCTCTTTGACTTTCTGGACGCCAGCGGCAGCCCCAAGCGCGCCGCGGCGGCGCTGCCCGACGACGACGCGCTGCTGGAGCCGCAGCGCCCGCCGCCCGGCGTCTGGGACGGCGACGCCGGCGGCGGCGACGCGGACGGCGGCGGCGACGCGGGCGGCGGCGGCAGCAGCGACAAGCAGCCGGCCAAGTACGTGCCGCCGAGCCTGCGGCGCACGTCCAGCGAGCGCCCGGCCGAGGGCAGCTGGCGTGCGGCGCCACGCGGCAGCGGCGGCGGCAGCGGCGCCCACCCGGCGGTGCCGCCGCCGCCCCGCCGCCGCCGCCGCCGCCGCCTCCCCCGCCGCCGCCGCCGCCTGGCGGCGGGCTGGCGCACGCGGGGGGCTCGGGCGCCTATCAGCCGCCGCACTCACGCGAGCGGCCCGCCAGCCCGCCGCACGGCTACCCGCCTGCGCGCACCAGCAGCGGCGCGCAGATGGGCTGGCGGCGCGAGGAGCAGGCGCCGCACGGCCGGCCGTACGAGGGCCGGCGCAGCAGCAGCGGCGCGGACGAGCCCCGCGATGGCAGGGACAGCGGCGGCTGGCCGCCGGCGCGGCACGCGCCAGGGCCCGAGGACGCCGGGCGGCGCGAGTCTGAGGAGCAAGAGGGCCGCGCCAACCTGCGGCGCTTCTTCGAGGCGGCGGCGAGCCGGCACGGGCCGCCGCCGCCACCCCCGCCGCCGCCGCCCCCGCCGCCGCCCCCCGCCGCCGCCGCCGGGCGCGCCACCGCACCACCCGGCGCCGCCAGGGCAGGCGCGTCCGCGCGTGCCGCCGGGCTTCGAGCCCCACGTGGCGCACGGCCCCGGCGCGCAGCGCGACGGCTGGGGCGCGCCGCCGCCCGGCGAGCGCCGCCACCACGAGGGCGGCTGGGGCGAGCCGCACGGGCCGCACCCGCACGAGGGCTGGGGCGGCCGCGGCCCTCCTCCCCCGCCCGCGCGGCAGCCGTCCGGCGACCACGAGGGCTGGGGCGGCCGCGGCCCTCCTCCCCCGCCCGCGCGGCAGCCGTCCGGCGACCACGAGGGCTGGGGCGGCCGCGGCCCTCCTCCCCCGCCCGCGCGGCAGCCGTCCGTCGACCACGAGGGCTGGGGCGGCCGCGGCCCTCCTCCGCCGCCCGCGCGGCAGCCGTCCGGCGACCACGAGGGCTGGGGCGCCCCCCGGCCGCGCGCCGGCGAGCGCCCGCACGGCGACGAGTGGCCCCCGCTGCACGCCCCGGAGCGCCACGGCCACGGCCACGGCCCGCCCGGCGGCGGCGCGTGGGAGGGCGGCGCGCTGCGCCCCGCCGGCCTGCTCGGCCATCGCGCCAGCATGGAGGAGGGCGGCGATGAGGAGGTCAGCCTGCGCCCGCGCGGCATGCGCGGCCTGGCCGCCGGCGCGCGGCCGCACCCCGCGCCGGCGCCTGGCTCGAGCGCGCGGCGCCACGAGCCGCAGCACGGCGAGCTCGGCGGCCGCAGCCCGCCCGAGCCGCGCGGCTGGCCGGGCAGGGGCGGCGGCGACGGCCACGCGGCGGAGCCCAAGCCCCTGACCTGGCAGCAGCAGCAGCTGCTCGGCGAGGGCGGCGCGGCGCCCGAGGAGGGCCACGCGCCCCGGCGCAGCGCCGCGCCGCTCGAGCGCGCGCGCGAGCCGCACGACGCCGCGGCGCTCGGCTGGGCGCACCAGCCCGAGCCCATCGCCCCCGAGCCCCCGCGCCGGCAGGTGTCGGACGAGTGGAGCCAGCCTCAGCCGCGCGAGTCGGCCTCGGCCGCCGCAGCGGTGCTGGCGGCGGTTCAGGGCCTCAACGCAGCCAGCGGGCCGGCCAGCGGCGCGCGCGGCGCCAAGGCCGGGGGCGCAAAGCGGCCCGGCCGCGCAGGCGGCGCGCTGCCCAGTGCAGAGGAGACCCAGGCGGCGGTCATGGCGGCGCTGGGCACCGGCCCCGCGCGCGCGGGCTCGCTGCCCGAGCCGCCGCTGCAGCAGGACAGCGGCAACTTCTGGGGCCGCGACGCGGACGCCGGCGCGGCGCCGGACGGCCGTGAGCCCGACCTGACCAACGGCGGCGCGGGCGGCGACGCGGCGGGCGGCGCGCCCTCGAGGCGCCCCGGCGGCTCTGGCAGCCTCTTTTCGAGTGTGATTGGACAACTGCGCAAGCAGGCCACGGGCGGCCCTGGCAGGTCAGACTCTGGCGGCGATGTTGAAGGTCTGTTGCTTCTCTAGTTGCGCGTCGTGTCTGCGTTGTGTGTGCTGTGTGCGCGCGTGGGGCGGCCGCCGGCCGCCGGCCGACCCGCCGCTGCGTCCGCCCGCGCCCGCTCGCGCCCGCAGTGCACCCCGCTGACGCGCCCGACGCGGACGCCAGCGGCACCTCGCCCGCCGCGGCGTCGCACATGGCTGC
Source organism: Scenedesmus sp. PABB004 (assembly GCA_014905635.1). Lineage (NCBI taxonomy): Eukaryota > Viridiplantae > Chlorophyta > Chlorophyceae > Sphaeropleales > Scenedesmaceae > Scenedesmus > Scenedesmus sp. PABB004. The sequence goes on along the minus strand of CM026547.1, from coordinate 1,905,008 downwards.
TGCGGGCCGCAGCCGCGGCGGCGCAGCCGACATGGTGCTGGCGGCCATCCAGACGACCCGCCAGCGCCAGCGCGCGCACACCAGCACGCGTGCGCAGGCTTCCAAGGCGGGCCCGCCGGGCAGGGGCCGGCAGGTGCGCGCGGGCGGCGCTGGCCGGGGCGCGGGCGGCCGCTGGCGCGCTGCGCCGCGCGTGCGACCTCGCGCCTCTGACCCCCTGCCTGCGTGTGTTGCCCGCAGCCCATCGACGACGCCGGGCACGCGTCGGGGCGGGCAGACGCCGCCTGGCGCGAGGCGGACAACGGCAGCGCGAGGGACGGCGCGTGACTGCCGACCGAGGCGGCTGAACTCCCAGCTGGCGGGCACCTCGGTGCGCGGCGGCCGGCGGGCTGCCTCTGCGCTCACCAGGAGCAGGCGGGCGCGGTCGTGTGCAGCACGGCCCGCCCTCACGGCCCGCCGCCGCCGCCGCCGCAGGCTCTGCCTGCCTCCTCTAGATGCGTTCCGGCACGCCCTAGCCTGAGTTCCAGACGCCTGTCGCGGACGCTGCCGAGCCCCTGGGGCTCCAGGGCCCCTCTGCCTCCCACCATGGTTGACGCGGCCGCGCCCAGACACCCACCACCGCTGCTCGTGCGCTTTCGGCCATCATAGCACGGCGCGCGCGCGTGTGCGGGTGCGAGCTGCGGCCAGGCTGAGACGCCTGCTGTGTCGTGTGGCTCAATAACGGCTTGTCCTGTCAGGCACGACTCCTGATCCAGCGCCCACACACACGCACACACGCACTCTACGCCACCCCGGGCGACGACCTGGGGCTCGGTGTGAGCCCGCGGCGGGCGCCCGGCTGCTCGCCGTGCCGCGCCACCGCTTGAGGGACTTTGCCTTGTGCGTGGGTGGCGGAATTCTTCGGCGACCGCTGGCTCGCTCGCCGGCGGGACTGCGCAGCCCAGATTTCATGGGGGGGGGGGCTCCTAGGCGGTAGGCCAGCTAGTGTGTGTGCACGAGACGACGCGTGCGCGCGTGCGGCTCCGAGTTGCAACGCCCGCGCGGGGCCAGCGCGTCACCGCGCGGCCCCGCGGCGCGGCGCGTGCGTGTGTGTGCATGCGGCGGCGCAATGCTCAAACCACGGACCACCCATCACTGGCGCGGAGGACGACAACACCGACCTGCTGGTCAGCACTGCCCCAAGCAACTCAGCCGGGCTTTGAGCCCGGCGCGCGGCGCGCGGCGGGGGGCGCCGCGTGCGCGCCGCACGCGCGCGCGCGCGCTCGGCGCGAGAACGGCCGGCGCGCGCGAGCGCGTGCGCCGCCCGCGGCGCTCCCGGTGCGCGCCGCCTCACGTTGGTGTCCGGGATCGGGGGCGGCACTGCTCATGGTGTTTGCGGCGGTTCTCGGGGTTTTAGCGGTGGGGCGAGGGCTTAGTCGACGCGGTAAGGGCCCCTGCGATCGACGTCCCACGCGCGCGCGCCGTCGCCGTCAGCAACGCTGCCCAGCTTTGCCATTGCGTCCCTCAGCAGGAGGCCCGCGCCTGCGACCGCCGCCGCGGCGCTCGACCGCCGCCGCCGCGCCCGCCCCGCAGCAGGCGCCCTGCATTGTTTGGCGCGACGTGACCCCGCGGCTGGATGATGATCGCGCGCCAGCAGGCGCCGGGCGCGCGCCAGCAGCCAGCGCGCAGCAGCTGCAGCAACAGCGGCGCAGCGCCGCGCCGCGGGCCGCAGCGGCGTGTCCGGGGCGGCGCCAGAGCAGTGGCCTCGGCAGACCGCGAGGCGTCGGTCACCGACCAGGCAGGGCCGGCGGGAGCGGCAGCGGCTGCGGCGGCGCCACGGCGGCGCGCGCTGCTCGCGGGCGCCACCGCCGCCGCGGCAGCGCTCGCGGCGGCGCGCCTGGTGCCCGGCGGCGAGCGCGGCGCGGCGGCGGTCACGCTGGAGGAGGCGACGCCCGCGATCGCGCCCGCCGGCCCGCTGTCTGACCGCGAGGCCAGCATCATACGGTGCGCCCCCGCTCGCCGCGCGCCGCGCCCGGCGCCGCAGCAGGCCCGCGCGCGCACGCAACGCCGCGCGCCGGTCGGCGCTTGTTCACCCCGGGTGACGCCCCTCTCTCCCCCAACGCCGCGTGCCGCCCGCGCCAGGATTTTCGAGTCGGCCGCCCCGAGCGTGGCAAACGTCTTTGACGTCACCCTCGTGGGCCGCGCGGGCGCGCTGGCCGAGGCGGACGTGCCCGAGGGCAACGGCACCGGCATCGTGTGGGACGACGCCGGCCACGTGCGCGCGCCCGCGGCACGCGGCACGCGGGGGCGGGGCGGCCCGTCGTGCCGCCCGCCGCGCCGCCCACCGCGCCGCCCGCCGCGCCGCCTGCCGTGCTCAGCGCGCCTGCCGTGCTCAGCCCGCGTGCCCTCTGCCCGCGCGCCCTCCGCCGCCCCTCCCTCCCGCCAGGTGGTGACCAACTACCACGTCCTCGGCAGCGCGCTCGCCAAGTTTGGCGCGGCGCCGGGGCTCAGCAGCGCCCAGCCCAGCCCCGCGATCGGCAAGCGCGTCGCGCTCGTGACGCTGCAGCCGCCCGGCGGCGCGCAGACGACGTTTGACGCCGTGCTGGTGGGCGCGGACCGCGCCCGCGGTGAGCGCGCGCGCGCGCGCGCGGTCGCAGCTGCATGCTGCGCGCCCCGCGCGCCGCGCGCCGCCGCCGCTGGACCGCGCGCCGCCGCCGCTGGCGCGCTGCCGCCGCCGCTGCCCCACGCCGCCGCCGCCCGACGCCGCCGCCGCCGCCCGCCGTGCGCGCAGACCTGGCCGTCCTGAAGATCAGCGCCCCAAGGGACCAGCTGCGGCCGCTGACGCTGGGTAGCAGCGACTTGAGGGTCGGCCAGCTGTGCGTGGCGATCGGCAACCCGTTTGGCTTCTCGCAGACGCTGACCACAGGCAGGCGTGCGCCACCGCCGTGCGCCCGCGGGCCCGCGCCGCGCCCCCGCGCGCCACGGCCCCGGCGGCTGACGCCGCCGCGCGCGACCGCGGCCGCCGGCCGCCGGCGCCGCGCGCGACACCGCGCCGCGCAGGCGTGATCAGCGGGCTCAACCGCGACATCGTCAGCCAGCTCGGGTCGACCATCCCCGGCGGCATCCAGGTCGACGCGGCGATCAACCCGGGCAACAGCGGCGGCCCCCTGCTGGACAGCGCGGGGCGGCTCATCGGGATCAACACCGCCATCTTCACGCCCACCGGCGTCAGCGCGGGCGTGGGCTTTGCCATCCCCGTCGGCGTCGTCGCGCGCGTGGTGCCGCAGCTCATCGCCACCGGACGCGTCGCGCGGCCGAGCCTGGGCGTGCAGGCACGCGGCGCGCGCGCGCGCGCGCCCCGTGCTCGGCGCGCCGCGCTCGGCGCGGCGCGCCGCGCTCAGCCCGCCGCGGCCGCGCCCGGCCCCGCCGCCGCAGCTCTCGTCCGACAGCGTCGCGCAGAAGCTCAAGGTCAGCAGCGGCGCGCTGCTCGCGGGCGTGGAGCCGGGCGGCGCGGCGGCGGCGGCGGGGCTGCTGCCGACGCGGCGCGGCCTGGGCGGCGTCATCGCGGGGGACGTCGTCGTCAGCATCGACGGCCGGCCCCTGCTCAATGCGGGTGACCTGGCCAACGCACTGGAGAGCTACGCCATCGGCGTGACGGCGCGCCTCGGCGTGCTGCGCACGGCCGACGGCGGCGGGCAGCAGCGGCTGGACGTCAACGTCACGCTGCAGGCGGAGAAGTGACGCGCCGGCGGGCGCGGGCGCAGCAGGGATGGGGCGCCGCGCGGCGCGCGCCCGCCGCCGTTGGTCCCACGCGGCGGCGCCGAGGCGCCCCCCGCGCCCGGCGGGGCTGGGACGGCCGCGCCCGTGCGCGGCACGCGAGCCGCGCGGGCTGTCGGCGGCTCGCTGGCGCTCGGGCGCGCGCGCGGCACGGCGGCAGCAGGCGGTCGGGCGGAAGTGCTGCGGAGCGGGTGACCAAGACCGCGCTCCCGCTGCCGCGCGCAGCCTGCGCGCTGCCGTGCGCTCGCGGCCGCCGCCAGCCGCATTCTCCCGACCCGCGCCGCACCTGCGAGCGCGCCAGGCGGCCGTGCGACACCCACGCCAGGCGGCCCTCACGCCGAGAGCCAGAAGTACCGCGCAGGGAGCGCTGCATTCGGTTGCGGCCCAGCGATCGCTAGCCAAAACGTGGGAGCGCCTGAATTTGTGCGGGCCGGCCCCCATCTCGGCGCGGCTGCGCTGGGAGGCCTCGCATCTCTGGCCGAGCATCGCCCGGTCATGCTTGCGGCCCTGGGCCCTAGGGTTTAGGGTTTAAGGTTCAGGCCGCCGAGAGCCAGAAGTACTGCGCAGGGCGATTTGCAATCCGTCTTGGCAGGAGCGACGGCGCCGTGCGACACTCGGTTACTTGGCCGACGCGTCTGCGCTCGGGCGCCTGCCCGATTGAGACAGCCCCCCCCCCCCCCCGCTGCGGCGGCCGCCCCCGGCCGCCACTGATGAAACGTCGATCCACAAAACTCGAGGCGTCGATCAGGCGTCCTTTTCTTGTTTGTACAAACACGCTAACGTTGTACACCGACGACCACAACCGGCTTGCCCCCATGGCTAGGTGGACGCGAGGACGGCGTCGGGCCGCGCGCCGCGCGGTCGTCGTGCGCGCCGCACGCCATGCGACGCCGGCCGGCCGCGCTCAGCGGCCGTGCGCACGGCGTCAGGAGGGGGTCTGAGCGTTAGGGGAGGCGCGCGTCGCTGCGCCGACGCGCGGCCAACGGGTGCAGTGCTGGGCGACTTGACGCGCACGGGTGCAGCGCTGGGCGCCGGCGCGGTTGTGTGCAACCACACGACCGGCGCCGCTGCGCGTGCGGCAGGCAACAACAACAATCAAACGCCAACGACGACGCGCCGCGTCCGCCGCCGCGCCGCGCTCGGCGCGGCGGCGGGCTCAGAGCGGGAACTCGGCGCCGCGGCTCCACTCGGCCGTGGAGCGCTGCAGCAGCATGTTGCGGTGGTTGGTCAGCAGCCCCAGCACGCCCGCGCCGAGCTTGCTCGCCCAGAGCTCCGCGGCGGTGAAGCCGGCGGCGGGCGGCGCGCCGGGGCGCCGCGGGACCATGTCGGCCAGCTGCGCCATGAGGTCGGCAAAGGGCACCACAAACGCCGCGCCGCGCGCGTCCACCGCGTCGTACGCCTCGCGGCAGTCGTTCCAGCCCAGCCGGCCGTCGCCGTCGGCGTCGAGCACGGAGAACCAGAACCGCTGCGCCGCGCGCGTGCTGCGGTCCTCCGCAAACTCCACAAACCTGCGGGGACCCCGCGGCGCCGCGGCGGCGGCGCGTCGGCGGCGAGCGGCGCGCGTGCGGGGCGCGGCACGCGCGCGCGGGGCCCCGCTGCCCCCTCCACCGCCCCCCCCCCCTGCCTCGCGCCGTGCCTGAGGAAGTCTTCCATGGTCAGGTAGCCGGGGAAGCCGCTGGCCCAGCGCCACCGCCCAAACGCGGCCGCGAGCACGCACGGGGCGTAGTGAGCAAACAGCTCGTAGCCCGCCGCCTGGCCCGCGCTCACGTAGCCGTCGCCGTCGCTGTCGAGCACCACAAACGCGTAGCGCGCGGCCGCCTCGCGCCGCGCGCGCTCGCTCTCGCGCAGCGCGGCGGTCAGCTCGGCGGCGTCGCTCTCCAGCAGGCGGCGCACGCGGCCCAGCTGGCACACCTCGCGCTGCAGCGACGCGATGGTCGCCGCCGCCGCCGCCGCCTCCGCCGCGGCCGCCGAGCGGGCGGCCGCGGCGGCGCCCGGCGCCGCCTCGCAGCTCGCGCCGCGCTCGGGCGAGGCGCGCGCGGCCGCGTCGGGGCGCTCCGCCGCGCCCGCGCGCGGCGGCGGCGGCCCGGCGCGCTGCAGCTGCTTCTGGCTGCTGGCGACGATGTCCAGCACGAGGCAGGGAGCGGCGCGCTGCTCCCGCGGAGCTTCACCGCCACAGCCGCCCGCTCGGCCGGGTGCGGCGCGCGCGTCGGCGGCGTCAATCGCGCGCGGCGGCCCGCAGGCCGCCATGTCGTGGCGCAGCGCGTCGTTCTCCTCGGCCAGCGCCCGGACGCGCTTCTCGAGCGCCCTGCGGCCGCGGCGGGCGGCGGCGTCGGCGCGGCGGTGCGGCCGCGCAAGGCCGCAGCGCGAGCCCGAGGCCTGCCGCGCAGGCGGCGGCGCCGCCGCCGCACCGGTTGCGCCTCTCGAGCGCCGCCGCGCGCTCCGCCAGCGTCGGCGTCGGCGCCGCCGGCGCGCCGCTCAGCGCGGCGTCCGTGGCGCTGTCGGGCGAGTGCGCCGGCTCGCTGGCGCTGCGACGCGGCCGGGGGCGCGCGGGCTTGCTGGCGCCGTCCTTGCCGCCGCCGCCGCCCCAGCCCCAGAGCGGCTCCAGCCAGCTGACGTTCGCGCCGACATCTGCGGCGAAGAGCTGCCGGTGGCTCGGCGGCCACTGCAGCGGGCCCAGGGCCGCGGGCATGACCGGGCGATGCTCGTCCAGAGATGCGAGGCCTCCCAGCGCAGCCGCGCAGAGATGGGGGCCGGCCCGCACAAATTCAGGCGCTCCCACGTTTTGGCTAGAGGTCGCTGGGCCGCAACCGAATGCAGCGCTCCCTGCGCGGTACTTCTGGCTCTCGGCGTGAGGGCCGCCTGGCGCGGGTGTCGCACGGCCGCCTGGCGAGCTCGCAGGTGCGGCGCGGGTCGGGAGAATGCGGCTGGCGGCGGCCGCGAGCGCACGGCAGCGCGCAGGCTGCGCGCGGAAGCGGGAGCGCGGTCTTGGTCACCCGCTCCGCGGCACTTCCGCCCGCCCGCCTGCTGCCGCCGTGCCGCGCGCGCGCCCGAGCGCCAGCGAGCCGCCGACAGCCCGCGCGGCTCGCGTGCCGCGCACGGGCGCGGCCGTCCCAGCCCCGCCGGGCGCGGGGGGCGCCTCGGCGGCGCCGCGTGGGACCAACGGCGGCGGGCGCGCGCCGCGCGGCCGGCACGCACAGCCAGCGACTTTTACCCCCCGGCTCTTTTCCATCACGCCAGACCGATACCGGCACTGCTCCGACCTGCTGCCGATCAAGTGCGGTCAACCCGCGCGGCGCGCCCTAGGGCGCGGCGCGGGGCGCGGCCTCCATCACGGTGCGGCCGTCGGCGCGCACGGGGCCGATGTTGCTGGTGATGCCGCGCGCGCCGCCGTAGCCGATGGCGGTCGCAGCAAACGTGTATTGCTGGTTGGCCGCCCCGCTGAACACAAAGCGCACTGCGCCGGTTGCGGCGTCGCTGGGCTCCACCTTGAACGTCGGGCCGCGGCCGTTGCCGCGAACCTGCACCTGCGGGCGGCGGCGACGGGCGGCCAGCGGCGCGGCGGGCGCGTCGGCCGCGGCGGGCGCGTCGGCCGCGGCGTGCGGGTCGGCCGCGGCGGGCGCGTCGGCCGCGGCGTGGGGGTCGGCTGCGGCGTGCGGGTCGGCCGCGGCGTGCGGGTCGGCCGCGGCATTCGGTCGGCCGCGGCGCAGCGGGCGCACCTCCCAGAGGTCGACGCATGCGTCGTTGCTGACGCCGGTCGCCGTGAGCACCAGGGTGCCGGGCGGGCTGGTCGCCTGCACGGCCATGCCCGTAGCGCTGCCGGGCGCCTCGCCCGAGCAGACCGTGGAGGCGCTCACGGACGAGGCGGGGCCCACCCTGTTGCCCACCTGCGGGGTAACCTCGATGCGATATGCCGTGCGGGGCTCTGCCGCGGGCGCGGGCGCGGGGGGCGGTCAGCGATGCGGCCGGCGGAGGCGGCCGCCCGCTGGCGGCGGCGCTGGCCTGGCGGCTGGGCGCCGCGGCGCCGCCGCGGCAGCGGCGCCGCGCTCACTGAGGCCGGGGATGCGGTCATACACGTCCGCCACCGACGCGCGGTGGACGAGCGTGTTGGTGCGCGCCTCGTAGGCCAGGACCTGCGCCGCCTCGTAACACTCGCGCTCCCCCGGCGCCCACGACACCTCCAGCGTCTTGCCGTCGACCGGCTGCGCGACGAGGTTCTTGACCGCCGGCGGCACGCGGCTGCACTTGTTGACGGCCATGGGCTTGATGGTTTGGCGCTCTGAGGGGCCCGCGCCGCGCTCGTTCACCGCCGTCACGGAGACCCTGCGGGGGTGGCGCGCGGGCGGCGGCGACCCCTCGCGCGCCCCCACTCCCAGCGCCGCGCGTCGCGCGCCTGCCTGCTGGCCGCGCCTGCTGGCCGCGCCTGCTGGCCGCGCCGCGCCGCGCCGCGCTGTGCTGCGCCGCGCGTCGCACATGTACTCGATGCCTGGGCGCAGGCCGTTGACGACGAGCGAGTACGCGCGCGTCTGGGACGGTAGCCCGCCGAACGAGCGGCCCGCGGCCACCTCGGTGACGCTGACGGTGAAGTAGCTCACGCACTGTCGGGCGCGCGGGTGCGGGGACGGGAGCAGCGCGCCGCCGGTGAGCCGCCCGCGCCCGCCCGTGCTGCGCGGTGCGCCGCCTTGACCGCGCCGTCCCTCACCGATCCCGACGGCTCCCTCCAGTTCACGCGTATCGAGGTTCCAGCGTTGTTCGGCACCAGGCTCAGCTGCTGCACGGCGGCCGGCGGCCGGGCCGCCACGCAGCCAAGGACGCCGAGCTGCGCGTGAGCGCCGGGCGCCAGAGAGGCGGCCAGACAGGCCACGGCGACGGCGAGAGCCGCACGCGCGGCCATTGCGGAGCGCGAGAGTCGCGAGTGCACCGGTGGGCGTTCGGCGCGCAGGGGCGCGGCGTGCTCGTGTGGCGATCGAGAGATTACCTTGAGATTGGCGGCCGCAACGGGAGCGATGTGGGCGGGCGCGCGGGCCGTAGCGAGGCTGGAGCCCAGGCTGATGCCGGGACCGCCTCAGGGTCCAGTCAGCTCTGGCAGGCACGATCAGCCATGAGGGTGCGCCGGTCGCGCATTTTCCGCAAGATGCGCGTGTCACCGGCGCCGAGTGCCCGCTCCGCTGCTGCGCGCCGCCCTCCGCGCCGCGCACCCCGCGTTGACGCGCTAGCCCGCCTTGACGCGCGCGATCCCCTTTGCGCTGGATTGGTTGTTGGCGTAGACCAGCATGTCCGCGACCTGCACGTGCGGCGGCCTGGCCAGGCCCGCGCCCCCGCGGCGGCGTCAGGGTCTGTCGCCGCCCCGCGCCCCCGCCGCGGCGTCAGCCCCGAGCGCGCCCGCCCGCCCGCCCGCCGCCGCGCGGCCACGCACCGCGTGAGCGCGTACATCACGTTGTCGGCGATGTCGGGCGCGGTCAGGGGGTCAAAGCCGGCGTAGACCGCGTCCGCGGCGGCGACGTCGCCCTTGAACCGCACGACGCTGAACTCGGTCTTGGCCGCGCCCGGCGCGACGCTCGTCACGCGGACCGGCGTGCCCACGAGGTCGTGCCGCGTCGCCGTCGTGAACGCGTCCTGCACGCGCGCAGTGGCAGGTGAGCGCGGCCCCGTGCGCGCGGGGCCGGCGCGCGTGCGGCGGGTCGGCCGCGCCGCGTGCCGCACCAGCGCGTGCTTGGACGCGCAGTAGAGCGCGCCGCCGGCGTAGGCCTCGCGGCCGGCAATGGAGGAGATGTTGACCACGTGCCCCCGCCCCCGCGACACCATGCCGCCAACGAGCGCCCGCGTGAGGCACACGACGCTGAGGTAGTTGGTCTCCATCATCGTCACCGCGTCCTGCACGGCGCCGGCGCGGCGGCGGCGGCGGCGGCAGCGGCGGCGGCGGCGGCGGCGGCGGCGGCGGCGACATGGGCCACTCAACCAAGCAGCGCGCGCGGCGCTCGCGCTCGCGCCCGGCCGCCGCTCGCTGCCCGGCGCCCCCGCCGCGCCGCGGCGCGGCGCCGCCGCCCGCGCAGCGCGCCTCGATGTCGTGGCTGTGCACGTCTGAGACGCCAAGCGCGAGGCCTGCGTTGTTCACCAGGATGTCCACCTGGCGCCGCGACGGCGCGGCGGCGGGGCCAGCGCGTGGGCCAGCGCGTGGGCCAGCGCGTGGGCGAGCGTGCGCAGCGCCGTGCCTGCTGGAACTCGACTGGCAGCTCGCCCGGCAGCGCGGCGACGGCGGGCAGGTCACGCATGTCGAGCTGTACCACGTGCACCGCTGCGCCGGGGTAGGCGCCGCGCAGCGCGGCGGCGAGCGCGTCGAGCCGGTCGCGGCGGCGCGCGGCGATGATGACCTTGGCGCCTGCCTCCGCCAGCCGCCACGCGAGCGCCTCGCCAAAGCCGCTGCTCGCGCCTGCGCGGCGGCGGCGGCGGCAGCAGCGCGTGGCGCTGCGAGCTCTGTGCCGCTGCCGCCGCTGTCGCTGCGTGCTCCGCCGCTGCGTGCTCCGCCGCTGCGTGCGCCGCTGCCACGTGCGCCGCCGCCGCCGCGTGCGCGCCGCTGCGCGCCTGTGACGAGCGCGGTTTGGCCGCTGATGTCGTAGGGCGCGTAGAGCGCCGACTGTAGCGCCATCGGGGACGGCTGGCGCGAGCAGCGGGCGTGCGGTGGCGCGGTGCGGCGGCGCGGTGCGGCGGCGCGCGGAGGTCTCTCCTGGCGGCTCTCGACGCCCGTGACGCTGCACGCACAATTGGGAAGCAGGGCGTGCGGGCTGCCGCCATAGCGTGCAGCAGCAGCAGACGAGCGCGGTTTTCCACGGACCGCCGCCGCCGCGACGGCGGCGCCGTCGTCACGGCGCGCCGCGTGCCGGGGTTCACCGTCGCCCGAGGCCGGCGCTGGGCCATGTCCACGCGAGCCCTGCGACCGCCCGCGGCCGTTTTGCACGCAGCAGGGCAGCTTGATCAGCGGCGCGCCCAACCACCGCCAGGAGAGTGCCCTGCCCTGCTCCTGCGATCAGAGCTGAGCCTGGTCTGGCGCGTCATGCTGGCGTAGCGGGGCCAGCGGTCGACCACAAGGAGCCAGGGCGCGGGGGAGGATGCAGCAGCCCGGTGAGCCGTCGACGCTGCGCGTGGGGGCGGCGGGGGCATGGACGACGGCGCCCCGCGCCTAGGAGACGGGGGGCACGCACGGCTGACGCGCGTGGGGGGGACAGCGCGGCGCAGCAGCCACCGGCCGGGCGGCGTGCGGGCAGCACAGCGCCTGCCGGCGCGCGGGCGTGCGCCGGGCGGCGTCAGCGACGGCAGTCCTGGCCCGTGAGCGTGGCGCCAGGCAGCGAGCGGCGCCCAGGCGCCGGAAATGCTGGCGGTTGCAGCGGGCCATCTGGGCCGCCCTGGCGCCCAGACGCCGAAGCCAGCCGCCGCTGCACCACGCCGCCGCACCCGCACGTAGTGGCAGCACACCGCCGGCGGCAGACCTCGCCTGGGCCCCCGGGTGCCGCGCGCGCCCGACGCCCGCCGCCGCCGCTGCTCCCGCGCGCGCAGGGCCTCCGCCGGGCCAGTTCGGCATGCAGCCGCCGGGCGCGCCGCCCATGGCCAACGGGCCGCCCAGCGGCGGCATGATGCGGCCGCCCGGGCCGCCGGGCCCGGGCTTCGGCCCCGCCGGCTACGGCGCGCCGCAGGCCGCGGCGGGCATGCAGCAGATGTCGCTCGGGGGCCCGCCCGGCCCGCCGGTGAGGCGCGGCGCGAGCAGCAGAGCGCCGCCAGGGCGCAATGCGCGTATGGGCCGCGCCCGCCGTGCCTGACGCCGCGGCTGACGCCGCCGCCGCGGCCGCCGCGCGCAGGCCGGCCTGGGCGGGCCGCCGCCGCCGCCGGCGGGCATGGCGCCGCCCCGGCCGCCGGGCTCGTTCGGCGCTCCGCTGGGCGCGCCGCCGGGAGCGCCGCCGGGCGCGCCGCGGCCGATGGGCCCGCCGTCGGGCGGGCCAGTGCCAGGTGCGGCGCTGCGGCTGGCGCTGGGAGCTCGGGGCGGCAGGGCAGGCAGCATCAGGCGCCCCTGCGCGCGAGCCGGCACTGCACCGACCCCCTGCCTTGCTGCCGCAGGCGGCTTCCCGGCAGCGGGCCCGCCGGGGCCGGGCGGCTTCCCGCGGGGGCCCGCGTCCGGCGGCGCCCTCGGCGGCCCGCCGCCGCCGCCCGGCGGCATGCCTGGGGCTGGGCCCTACTCCGCGGGCGCGCCGGGCATGCGGCCGCCAGCAGGTGCGGGCGCGCGGCGTGCCTTGGCGGGCAGCAGCGGGCGCAGCGCCGCGGCCCGGCCGGCTGCGCGCTGCCTGACGCGCCGTGCGCCCTCTCGGCCGCCTGCCGCGCGCCCGCAGCAGGCATGCCCGGCGCGCCGCGGCCGCCGGGCGCGCCGCTGGCCAACGGGCCGCCGGGCGTGGCCGGCCCGGCCTCGGGCGGCTTCCCGCAGCAGCCGCAGCAGCAGTCGCAGCAGCCGCAGCAGCCGCCGCAGTACCAGGCGCCAGCAGCAGCCCCGGGCATGGCGCCGCTGGGCGCGCCTCGCCCGATGGCGCCCGGCGGCCCCCCGGGCCCCCCGGGCGCCATGCCGGGCGCGCCGCCGCCGGCGCTGGGCGGGCCGCCGGGCATGCCGGGCGGCGTGCGGCCGCCGATGCCTGGCTTCATGCCGCCGGGGCCCCCCGGCATGGCGCGGCCGGCGGCGCCGGGCATGCCAGGTGCGCCGCGCTCGGCGCCGCGCCGCAGCGCGCGCCGCAGGCCGCAGGCAGCGGCCGCGGCGCCTGCCGCCGCCGCGCCGTGCCATGAGCTCACGCTGCTGCTGCCGCACGCGCACGCCCCGCCCCGCCCGCAGGCGGCCCTCCCAGCGGCGGCGTGCCTGGGCCGGGCTTTGGCGGCCCGCCGGGGCCGCCGGGCTTTGGCGGGCCGCCGCCGCCGCCGGGGGGCGCAATGCCGGGCCCCGGCGCGCCAGGCATGCCGGGCCCACCGGGCATGCCGGGCCCACCGGGCATGCCGGGCCCGCCGCCGCCGGGCGGCATGCCGCCCGGCATGCGGCCGCCCATGCACGGCCCGCCGGGCATGGCGGGCCCCCCGGGTACGGCCCGCCGCCGCCGGGCGGCATGCCCGGCGCGCCCGGGGCATGCCCGGCGGCATGCCCGGGGCCGCGCCGGGGCGGCAGTCCATGGCGGCACGGATCGACCCCAACCAGATCCCCCGGCCCGTCGTGAACAACAGCCAGGAGGTCATGGTGAGCGCAGCCGCACCGCGCACGCGCGTGGTGGCGGCGACGGCGGCGCCGCGGTTGTCGCGCCCCGCGCCGCTGACGCGCCCTCCGCCTTGGCGCAGGTGTTTGAGACGCGGCAGGGTGGGTGCCACGCCAACCCGCCGCCCTCGACGAGCCGCTTTGTGGTGCGCGACGCGGGCAACGCGAGCCCGCGGCTGCTGCGCTGCACGCTCAACACGGTGCCGGCGACGCCCGACATGCTGAACAACAGCGGCATGGCCTTTGGCCTCGCGGTGCAGCCGCTCGCGCTGCCCGACCCGGAGGACGACCCCGTCGCGGTGCGGCGACACCGCGCGCGTGCATGGGGCCTCGCCCCGCCGCCGCCTCCGCTCGGCCGCCGCCCCCGCCCGCGCGCCGCCGACGGTGTCCGCCCCGCGCCGGCCGCGCGGCGCCTGCGCGGCCGGCGCAGGTCGTCGACCTGGGCGAGCTGGGCCCGGTGCGGTGCGGGCGGTGCAAGGCATACATGAACGCCTTCATGCGCTGGGCCGACGGCGGCAAGACGTACGTCTGCAACTTCTGCGGCCACGCAAACCCCTGCCCAGAGCTCTACTTCAACTACCTCGGCCCCGACAACAGGTGGGGGGTAGCCGGCGCGCGGGGCGCAGCCGCCGGCAGGGGGCGCCGGCGGGCGCGGGAGCGCCAGGCGCCAGGCGGCGGCGGCGGCGGCGGCACAGACGGCGCGGCGCGGCGCGGCGCGGCGTGGCGCCTCACGCGCGCGCGCGCGCGCCCCTTGCCCCCCGCAGGCGGCGCGACACGTACGAGCGCGCGGAGCTGTGCCGCGGCACGTACGAGGTCGCGGCGACGCGCGAGTACTGCGTGCGCCCGCCCATGCCCGTGACGCACGTGTTCCTCATCGACGTCGGCCACGCCGCGGTCGCGAGCGGCGCGACCGCCGCGACGTGCCAGTGCATCGAGCAGGTGCTCGACTCGCTGCAGGGTGAGGCTCCGCCGCCGCTGCCGCGCCGCGCGGGCCAGGGCGGCGCGGGGCTGCGCGCGCGGCGGGTCGGGCTGGCGGCCGCGCGGGGCCGCCGACCGGGTCGCTCACCGCCGCGTCGCCGCCGCGGCGCGCAGGCGGTGACGGCACGATGGTCGGCGTGGTGACGTTTGACTCGAGCGTCCACTTTTACAACGTGTCCAAGGGCCAGGCGATGCCGCAGATGCTGGTCATGCCCGACACGGCCGAGGTCTACGCGCCCATGCCCAGCCAGCTGCTCGCGCGCCTCTCCGAGTGCCGCGAGCAGCTCGCCGAGCTGCTCGCGAGCATCCCCGCCATGTTTGCGGGCAGCGCGGGGCCGGAGAGCTGCGGCGCGGCGGCGATCGAGGTGCGGCGGCGGCGGGCGCCCGCGGCCGCGCCGGCCCGCGCCGCCGCGCCGCCGCCGCGCCCGCCGACGCGCGCGCCGGCCCGCCGCAGGCGTGCGTGGAGCTGCTGAAGCCCACGGGCGGCAAGGTCCACGCCTTCCTGAGCGCGCTGCCCAACTCGGGCACCAAGGCGCTCAAGCTGCGCGACGGCCCCGGCGCGCCGAGCGACCGCGAGAAGCAGATGAACCTCCTGCCCGGCGACGCCACGTACCTCACCCTCGCGGCGCAGGCGGCAGACTTCAACGTGCGCCCCGTGCCGGCCGCTGGCCGCCGGCCCTGAGCGCACGCGCCCGCGCGGCCCGCCCGGCCCGCACACACGCGTGCCGCGCCCGCTCCCGCTCCGCGCCGCAGGTGTGCATCGACCTGTTCCTGCTGGCGCAGAGCTACATGGACGTCGCGACGCTGAGCAGCCTGTGCCAGTGCACAGGCGGCAGCCTGTACCACTACCTGCCCTTCACGCCCCTCATGGACCAGGACCAGCTGCTCAACGACCTCAAGTGGAACGTCGTGCGGCCGCAGGCGCGCAGCGCGCAGCGCGCAGCGCGCAGCGCGCAGCGCGCGGGCAGGAGCGCAGCGCGGGCACCCGCGCGGCGGCGCGCGAGCCAGCGCGTGTGCGAGCCCGCGCGCGGCCCGACGCCGCCGCGCGCAGGGCCTGGAGGCCATCCTGCGCGTGCGCTGCAGCGCGGGGCTGGACGTGGAGGGCTACAGCGGGTCGTTCTACAAGCCGCCCAACAGCCCCACCGACATCTACCTCCCCGCGGTCGACTGCGACAAGGCCCTGCACGCGCGCCTCGCGGTCGTGGAGAAGCTCGCGCCCAATAGCGAGGCGCGCCGACGCGCACCGCGCATGCGCGGCGGGCGGCGGGCGGCGCTCTCGGCAGCACGCGCGGCGCGGCCGCGGCCGCACTCGCGTGCGCGCCGGCGCCCGACCCGTCCCTGCCGCCGCGCCGCGCCGCCGCCCGCCGCGCCCCCCGCCTGAGCAGGTGTACCTGCAGTGCGCGCTGCTCTACACCACCACCGACGGCGCGCGCCGCGTGCGCATCAGCACGCTCGGGCTGCCCGTGTCGGACCAGATGGGCGCCGTGTTCAAGGGCGCCGACCTGGACGCGCAGCTCGCGGGCCTCACGCGCGCCGTCGCGGCGGGCCTGCCCGGCGGCACGGGCGCGGGCGCCAAGGACGCCATCCTCGCGCGCATCACCTCCACGCTCAGCGCGTACCGCAAGTACTGCGCGACCAGCAGCAGCACGGTGGGGCGGCGGCCGCGCGCGCGCGCGCGCCACCCGCACCCGCGCCCGCGCGCCCGCGCCGCGCGCGCACCGGGGCGCCGCGCCCGAGCGCCGCGCCCGAGCGCCGCCGCGCCGCCGCGGCGTGCCCGCCCGGTGCGCAGGTGCAGCTCATCCTGCCCGAGGCGCTGAAGCTGCTGCCGCTCTACTGCCTGGCGCTGCACAAGTGCCCCATCCTGCGCCCCGACGTGCGGCCCGACGAGCGCGCGCTGTGGCTCTCGGCCGCCGCGTCGGCGAGCTGCGGTCGCCTGATGGGCCTGCTGCACCCACGCCTCTTCGCTGTGCACCAGCTGCTGGTGCGCCGGCGGGCGCGCGCCGCCGCCGCCGCCGCCGCCGCCGCCGCCGCCGGGCCCTCCCCTCTCCCCGAGCTCGCTCACGCGCCCGCGGCCGCCCCGCGCGCTCGCGCGCACGCGCCGCGCAGAAGTCTGGCGCGATGCCGCCCGGCGGCGCGCTGCCGGAGCCGCTCGTGCTGAGCAGCGAGGTGCTGGACAGCGGCGGGCTGTACCTGCTCGACAACGGCGCCGACCTGCTGCTGTACGTGGACCAGGAGGCGGACGACGGCGTGGTGCAGGTGCGCGCGCGGCGCGCGGCAAGGGCCAGGCAGAGCGGCCACGGGCGCGGCCGCGGCGCCGCCGCCGCCGCAACCGACGGCCGCGCGCCGCGCCGCGCCGCGCCGCGCCGCCGCAGGACCTGTTTGGCCTGCCCGGCGTCGACGCGCTGCTGCGCACGCCGCAGCCGCTGCCGCTGGCGGCGCGCGACGCGCCGCGCAGCCGGCTGCTGTTTGAGCTGGTCAACGCGGTGCGGCTGCAGCGCTGCGCGTTCATGCGGCTGCGCGTGGCCAAGAAGGGCGACCCCCACTACCCGCTCTTTGTTAACCTGCTGGTCGAGGACAAGAGCACCGCGGGCATGAGCTACGTCGAGTTCCTCTGCCACGTGCACCGCCAGATCCAGGAGAAGATGAGCTGACGCGGCGGCGCGGCACGGCGTGCGGCGCGGGCGGCGGCGGCGCGGGGGCGGGACGGCGGCGGCGGCCGCGCGGCCGCGGCGGCGGCTGCGGAGGGGCAGCAGGGTCTGGGGCCGGGACAGCGTCAAACCTGCGACTGCGCTGCGGGCCGCCGGCAGCACTTCGGCGCCCGCGTGCGCGAGTCACTCTTGCTACGAAACCGCGGGCGAACCCACCCGCCGCCGCCGCCGCGCGTGCCTTCTGCGCCCGCCCGCGCGCGCACCGCCAGCCCCTCGCAGCCCCGTCGGCCAGCCCCGTCGGCCAGCCGAGCAGCTCCGCCTGCGAGGGCGCGGAGGAGCAGCTGCCCACTCCAGCTGCCGCGGCGCGCGGCGCCGCGCGCGCGTCGCGATGCTTCCCGGGATGAGCGGCTGGGGCGCTCCGGAGCAGCACATGGGCGGCGGGCGCTCCAAGGCGCCGGGGCAGCCCGGGAGCTCCCACGGCTTCGAGCACCACATGCTCGGCTTCCCGCCGGCGCAGGAGGGGCTGCTGTTCGGCCTCCCGGGCGCCCAGGGCGGCGGGCAGCACCCGCTGGTGGGCGGCCTGGTGGCCGGGGACCACCACGGGGGCGTGCCCGGCCCCGAATACGGCTCCTCGTCGTCCATCCTCTACGCCATCGACGGGTCCCGGGGCTCCATGCCCTCCGGCTCGGCGGCCTCGTTCCGGCGCATGTACGCGAGCGGCGGCCTCGGCAGCATGGGCCCGGGCGACGCGAGCGCCGGCCTCACCGGGCGCAGCGACTACTCCTACCTCGGCCCGCCCCAGCACATGCCCGGGCCGGCGGCGCACAGCGTGGAGAGCCTGCTGGAGATGATCGCGGGCCTGCCGCCGCACCACGACGCGGCGGCGGTCGTCGGGCCGGCGCTGCAGCACCTCGACTCCTCCGCGCTCGCCGCGCTCATGAAGGAGCTCGGCCGCGCGGGGCTCTTCAAGCGCAGCGTGGAGCTCTTCGACTTCCTGCGCCGCCAGAGCAGCCCCGAGTACACGCACCTGCTCGACATCTACACCTACACCACCGCGATCGCCGTCTGCAGCGCGAGCCAGCAGCTCCAGCGCGCGCTCGACCTGATGGCCGAGATGCGCGCGCGCGGCATCACCTGCAACGTGCACACCTACAGCGCGCTCATGAACGTGTGCATCAAGTGCAACGAGGTCGGGCTCGTGCAGCAGGTGTACGCGCAGATGATCCAGGAGGGCTGCACGCCAAACCTCGTGACCTACAACACTCTCATCGACCTCTACGTCAAGACCGGGCAGTGGCAGGAGGCGATCAAGCTGCTCGACAAGCTCGAGGAGGAGGTGCGGCGCGCGACGGCCGGCCGCCCCGGGGGGCCGGGCGGCGCGGCGCCCGCGCGCGCGCGCGCGGCGCCCGACGCGCCCGCGCGCGCCGCCGCCGCCGCCGCCGCCGCGCTGCGCGCGCCGCGTCGCGTCGCAGGGCATCCAGCCCGAGGTGCGCACGTACAACACGATCATCACGGCGTGCAACAAGAGCGGCAAGCCGGAGCAGGGGCTCAAGATCTACGAGCGCATGGTCGCCGCGGGCGTCAAGGCGAGCGCGACGACCTACACCGCCCTCATCAGCGCGTACGGCAAGCAGGGCCTGGTGGAGAAGGCGATGGACATCTTTGCGGGTGCGCGCGCGCGCCCTCCGCGGCAACGCCGCCGGCGCCGGCGCCGGCGTGGGACGGCGGCCGCCGCCGGCCGCGCCGCGCCGCGCCGCCGACCTCGCACGCCGCGCCGCGCAGACATGGTGCAGAAGGGCTGCGAGCGCAACGTGATCACCTACTCGTCCCTCATCAGCGCGTGCGAGAAGGGCGGGCGGTGCGAGCTCGCGCTGCAGCTGTTTGAGCGCATGCACAAGGAGGGCTGCATGCCAAACGTGGTCACCTACAACAGCCTCATCGCCGCGTGCAGCCACGGTGCGCGCGGCCGGGCGCGCGCGTCGGCCGGCGCGCGCGCGCCGCCAGGCGGCACCAGCAGGCGCGGGGCGGCCCGCAGGGCGCGCCGGCGCGCCGCCCACGCGCGCCGCCGCGCGCCGCCGCCGCGCCGCCGCGCGCAGGCGGTCACTGGGAGAAGGCCAAGGAGTGCTTCAACCAGATGCTGTCGCAGGGCTGCCGCCCCGACGGCATCACCTTCAGCGCCCTCATCACCGCGTACCAGCGCGGCCACCAGTGGCGCGAGGCGCTGCAGGCGTTTGGGCACATGCCCGCCAGCGGGTGCCACCCCGACAGCGTCGTGTACAACGCGCTGCTCGAGGTCTGCTGGAGCAGCGGCGTGCTGCCCGTGCAAATGCGCGCGACGCAGATCTGGTCGCTCGCCAACCGCAGCGGGCACTTCAGGCGCGCGGCGCACCGCGGCGGCGGCGGCGGCGGCTGCGGCGGCCGCGCGCGCGGGCGCGGCGCGGCCCTGCCGCGCGCGGCTGCGCGGCGCGGACCGGCGGCCCACATGCCGGCGCGCCCGCGCCGCGCGCGCGCAGGATCTACAACCAGAACAAGGGCGACCCCGCGGTGCACCAGCACAGCTGCGTGGTCTTCACGTGCGGCGCGGCGATCGTGACGCTGCTGCGCTGGCTGTGCGACGTGCGGCACAAGATCGGGCACGACGCGACGAGCCTGCTGCGCGAGCGCGTCGTGTTTGCGCTGCAGAAGGGCAAGGCCAGCCGCATCGAGCAGCCCAGCGCGACCATCTGCGACGCCGTGAGCACGCTGCTGGCGGGGCACGGCAGCCCCTTCACCGTGCGCCTCGTCGACGCGACGACGCAGCTCGAGGCGGCCAGCAGCGAGCTCGTCACGTGGCTGCGCTCGCCGTCGTTCGCGGCGCTGTCGTTCCTGGTGCACGCCAACAGGTGCGCGGCGCGGCGGCGGCGCGCGCGCGCGCGCGCGCGCGCGCGGTGCTGGGCAGGGCGGCCGCCGCCGCCGCCCCCTGGCGCGAGCGCGCCAGCCTCACGCCCCTTTGCCGCCGCTCGCCGCCGCCTGCCGCGCAGCGTGAAGCGGCTGTCGGTGGAGCAGCTCGTCGCGGAGGACGTGGCCCTGGACAAGAGCTGCACCGACGCGCTCAGCTACGTGCGCACGTACGAGCAGCTGCGCGGGTACCACAAGCAGGTCCAGCCCAACATGGTGAGCGCCGCGCCGCGCCGCGCTCGCGGCGGCGCCCGTGCCCGCGCCCGCGCGCCTGCGCCCGCGCGCCCGCGCCCGACGCCGTGCGCCGCCCGCCCGCCCGCCCGCCGCGCCCGCGCCCGCAGCACGACCCGCTGGGCCCGAGCACGCGCGCGCAGCTGCTCGACCTCGCGCTGCACTACGGCAGCGTGTTCCGCTTCCAGCCGGAGACGTGCTACGACGCGTGGGAGCTGCTGCAGCGCCTGCTCATGGCGGGCGCGAGCCCGCCGCTCGGCGCGAGCGGCGGCGCGATGTGGCGGCTCATGCTCGTGGGCTGCCTCATGATCGCCGCGCGGCAGCCCGCCGCGGAGCTGCCGGGCGCCATCCCTGGCTACGACGTCGTCTCGCTCAACACGGGGTGCAGCGCGGAGTCGATCCTCAGCAGTGAGCAGAACATCCACCTCGTGCTCGCGAGCGACGCGTCGGCGGTGTCGGCGCTGCGCGTGTGCCAGGTCCTGCTCGAGCGCCTCGGCGGGCAGCACCAGGAGCCGCGCGCGGCGGCGCAGGTCGCGGAGGACCTCCACGCCATGCTCTACGCCGTCGCGGTCAGCCCGGCCATGTTCCGCGTGCAGCCCAGCCTCGTGGCGATGGCCATCCTCTACTGCCTCCGCGCGCGCCGCGGCCTCGTCCCGCTCTGGCCCGCCGCGCTGGTGCAGCTCACGGGCATCTACGACCCCACCGTCGGCGACCTGGGGCTCGTGCTGGAGCAGGTGCGCCCCCTCATCGGCGCCGACGCGCCGCCGGCAGCGCCCGCCGCGGCGCCCCAGCAGCCGCCGGCGGCGGGAGCCCAGCAGCCCGCGGCGGCGGGAGCCCAGCAGCCCGCGCCGGCGCCCCAGCAGGCCGCGGCGGCGCCCACCCCGGCCGCGGCGGCGCCCGCTGCGCCCGCTGTCAACGCCCCGCACGCGGCGGCCGATGTGCTGGCCGCGCCTGCCGCGGTCGTGGGGCTGGCCCCCGCGCAGCCCGCGCCCCCCGCGGCGGCGGCGGCGGCGGGGGGGCGGCAGCGGCGGCGGTGGAGGTGACCTCGGCGCCGGCTGCGCCGGTCAGCGCGGCCGACATGCACCCGGCCGCCGGCGAGGCCGCGGCGGCGGGCGCGGCCGAGGCCACGCCCGCGCCCGTGCCCGTGCCCGCGGCTGCCGCCAGCTGAGCGGCGCGGCGCGGCGCGGGCTGCTCGTGGGCGTGGCGGGTTGTTAGTCAGGAGGCACTGGGTGTCCGCGGGCGGGCGCCCCTGCGAGCGCCGGCTTTTATGCGCCACGCTGCAGGCGCCGAGGGGGGGGGGACGTGGGCGTCGGACCGTGCCATTGGGGCGTCACGCGGGCCTCCTCTAGTCACTCGCGCTCTTGACCGCGCCGCCTCGCTGACGGAGGCGGCGCGGGCTGCGCTTTTTGCTGCAGCCGATGCGCTGCTCTTCAACGCTCTGGCTGGGCGCGGTCCCTGTTGTGCAGGGGGTTTGCAGTGATGGCGCGCCGCGGCTGCGGCTGCGGCTGCGGCACCACAGCGTTGCGCGCGGCGCGGCCAACTACTGATCGGGCACGTTGGCCGCCCGCTGCTCTCTTCTCTTGTGTGCGCTTGGCTTGGCTTGGCTTGACTGCTGTTCCATGATGGGCAGCTGCCGCAGTGCTGCGCTGGCCCGGTCACTGCACTTGACGACGACTGTGTAACCTCGGGCCGCGCGGCGGCGAGGCTCTCGCTCACTCCGACACGCCGAGTGAGGCGGGCGGGCGGGCGACCGTGCGGCTGCGGCTGCAGTCGGGCGTAGCAGTTGCGCGCGGGCGAGGCTGGCGGGCCGCTCGCGGAGAGTTGGCGGCGCCCCGCGGCAACGCTGGTGGCGGCAGGCTGGCCGGCGAGAGCCGACAGCTGCTGCTGACCCGCCGACGCGCCGGGGCGCACGCGCGTGGCGGTCCGGGGCGTTGGCGCCGGCCCCGCGCCTGCGGCGGCCGTGGTAAGGCCCCTGGGGCGCGGTCAATCGCCCCCGCGCGCGCTTTCGCTGCGCGGCTCCGCCCGCCCCGTGCGCCCGGCCAGGCGTTGCAAATTGCAAGCTCGAGCACCCGCGGTGACGCGCGCGGCGTGGCGACGCGGCGCGGAGGAGCGGCGTTTCAAGGGCCCAGCTGTCGGCGGCTCCCCGGCTCGCGCCGGGGCCGCCCCGCCGGCGCGCCAGCGGCGATGCCGTTGCGCAGGATGGCCGCCGTCGCTGGGAGATGCCTCCAGGCCGCCAGCTAGGCGATCCGCGGCGCGACCTGCACACCAACGCTGCGCCAGACCAGCCGCTCGACGCTCCGATCGCTGCTGTGACGCTGCGGATAGCCCATGCGCACTCACCGAGCAGGTGCGGCGCGCGCGGGGGCGGCTGTGCGCGGTGGGCCATCCTGCTCGGGCCCGTGCGCGTGTCGCCGAGCGCGGCGCTGTCGCGCGCCCGCCCGCCCCGGCCGCCACAGGCGCCACGCCGCCGCGGAGAGCCGGCGCATCGCATTAGCAGGCCTCCCTCGCGTCGGCGCTGCGCGTCGGGGCGGCATGAAGCGCTCCGGCGCGGGCATCGCGGGCCTGGGCGCCAAGCGCCGGCTGCTCTGGCCCGGCGCCCCCGGCGCCGCCAGCCCCTGCGGAGGCGTCTGCGAGGCGCCCGAGCAGGACGTGGGCGACTGCGGCGGCGACAGCGGCGACCTGGGCGCCTCGCCCTGCCTCTCCCCGCCCCCGCGCGCCCACCCGGGCCAGGCGCGCCCGCCCAGCGAGCTGCTCCTGCGCTCGCCCACGCACGACGGCGCCGTCATGCTGCTGGCGGGCGCGGGCGCGCCCGCCGCGGGCGCGCGCGAGGCGCCGCCGGCGCAGCGCGGCGTCGCGCGCAGCCTCGCGTCGGCGCTGCTCGCGGACAGCGGCAGCCGCGTGGGCCCGCCGCCGCCCGCCTGGGCCGCAGGCGGCGCCGAGGAGCGCGCGCCGCCGGCCAGCAGCAGCAGCAGGCGCAGCTGGGCCGTCATGTTCGCGGCGGCGGGCAGCGGCCTGTGCGAGCCCGACCCGCAGCCGCAGCCGCAGCCGCCTCCGCGACCGCCGGCGGCCACGCCCGCGCTGGCGAGCGCGGGCGGGCAGGTGCCCGGCGCGCCGCGCAAGTGCTCGGTGCTGCCGCCGCCCGCGGAGGGCGGCGCCGCGCCGCCGCGCGGCGGCTGCGCCGGCCCCGCCCGTGCCGCGGCGCGCGCGCTGCCGGGCCTCGCGCCGGCCAGCGCCGCCGAGCTGCAGGCGGCGCGCGCGTGGCTGACGGCGCTGGAGGCGCGGTAGCTGCGCGCCCCGCGGCGCAAGGGCTTGACGGAGCGAGAGCGCAGCAGGCCTTGCTGACGGGGCTGGAGGGGGGAGGGGTCTGTTGTACCACCACTACCTTACCGCAGCGCGTGACCGCGGCCGCGCAAACACAGGAGGTGTGTTGCGCGCCGCCAGTTTTGCGCGACGACTCTGACCTGACGCATTTCTGCCAACCTGCTAGCCGGCGCGGGGAGGGGAGCGACGGGGGCGGCTGGCGCGCCCGCGCCGCCGCCGCCCGCGCCGCGCGCGCTGCGGAGCGACGAGCCTGCTACACGTATTTGCAGGCCCGCGGCCCTTTGCGGTGCCGCAGGCACCTGCCCTAGGCCTTGGCTCTTGGTGCGTGTCGTGTCGTGTGCGCAGCATTTCAGGGCGTCAGCGCGCGCCCCGCCCGTGCGCGTGGCTGGCCGCCCCTTTGCTTTGCGGCGGCGCGCTGCGGGACCTGCATCCTCTTCCCTGGCTCGGCTCGGCGCGCCGCTGGGCGCGCGCGCCGCCGAGGCAGCCACACACCACACCGCACTGTCGCCCGCGCGGGCCTTGGTGGTGGCTCGATGGCACGCCTGCTGCACCCGGGGCGGGCCCCGCCTCGGCGCGGCTCCGCCCTCCTCCTTCACTGCCGCCACCGCAGCTGATGAGCTGGCGCGCACGCTGCCGTCGCTGATGATGCTAATGCATGCCTGTTTTTGGGCCGAGCCCTGCGCGCCGGCGGCCGCCGCGGGCCCGGGCGCCGCGATGCCCCCTGCCCCGCGCGCGGCCGCCCCGGCCTGACCCTTGACGGTCGCGCCCGACCCTGACCTGCAGCTGCGCGCTGCACGGGTGGACCGCCGCGCCGCGCGCCGCCCCCGTGCGGCGGCGCGCGGCGTGCGCCGGCGCGCTGCGAAGGACGCCCCTCACCCAGACTACTAAACTAGGCCGTGCTCGCCGACCACGGCTGACGGCGACGCTCCTGACCGCAGGATGGACGACGCACACATGGACGGGGAGGGGAGCTCTCTGGATGCCCTTGGGTCGTTGGGTTGTCGGTTGTTGGTCGCTCCGCCGCCGCTCCAGCGACGCCGGTGGCACACGCGCCCCGCGTGCGCCCCATTCACGCGGGCGGGGCGCCGCCCGGCGGCGGCCGACTGCTGCAACACGCAGCCGCGCACGGGGGGGGGCCCTGCACGCGTTTATTTCGCTCTGTACACCTAACCGTACCGCCACCGATCTGACCTTTGGGGGTTCCGCGGCTGCTGATTCGACCTTGGGGGGCCCGCGAGCGAGCGCCGGCAACGCGCTGACCGCCGGCTGTCCTCACCCCGGGGCGTGGCCTGCATCTCACCGCCGGGCGGTGCTCATTAAGTGCGTCCCCGCACGACGCGCTCGCCGGGGGCAACACAAAGAACGGCGCCGCCTCGGCCGCGGCGCGCTGAGCCCGGTGGGTGTGGTGAAGGAACGGGCGGTGCATCCCAATCCCACCAGCAGCGTGCCGCTGCTGCTGTGTTGCAACAGCTCATGCCCAGGGGACGCTCCGCGGGCTGGCCGCCGGCCGTGGTAACACGAGCTCTTGAAACGCCGACCGCCTTCAGGGAGGCGTCTCCCAGCGACGGCGGCCATCCTGCGCAACGGCATCGCCGCTGGCGCGCCGGCGGGGCGGCCCCGGCGCGAGCCGGGGAGCCGCCGACAGCTGGGCCCTTGAAACGCCGCTCCTCCGCGCCGCGTCGCCACGCCGCGCGCGTCACCGCGGGTGCTCGAGCTTGCAATTTGCAACGCCTGGCCGGGCGCAAGGGGCGGGCGGCGGGCACACAGCGAAAGCGCGCGCGGGGGCGATTGACCGCGCCCCAGGGGCCTTACCACGGCCGCCGCAGGCGCGGGGCCGGCGCCAACGCCCCGAACCGCCACGCGCGTGCGCCCCGGCGCGTCGGCGGGTCAGCAGCAGCTGTCGGCTCTCGCCGGCCAGCCTGCCCACCAGCTTTGCCGCGGGGCGCCGCCAACTCTCCGCGAGCGGCCCGCCAGCCTCGCCCGCGCGCAACTGCTATGCCCGACTGCAGCCGCAGCCGCACGGTCGCCCGCCCGCCGGCCTCACTCCGCCGCCGCTGCGCCCTCCTCGTCCTGCTTCGGCAACGGGCCCTCCTCCTCCTCCTCCTCCTGCTTTGGCGCCGCCGCCGCGGGCGCCGACGTGAGCGCGGTGTCCCGGAACCCCGTCTCCACCTCGCGCCGCTTCCCTGCGCGGCGCGGGCGCGGGCGCAGGCACGTGAGCGCGCCGCGCGCGGCCGCCGCGGGCGCGCCGTGCCGCGCCGGCCGGCGCGCCGCGGCCGCACCCTTGCGCGCGCCCGCGACGCCGTCAAAGAGGCTCGACACGTCGTCGTTGTCCACCTCGCGCGTGTTGACCACGCGCAGCTCGTCGTCGGGGTAAACCTCGAGGGCCGCGAGCGTCGCGGCCTCGTCGCCGCCCAGCACGGCGCCGCGCAGGAAGATGCGCTGGTTGCGCGGGTGCACGCCGAGCGCCTCGTACACGCGCAGGCGCAGCGCCGCGAGCGTGTCGCCGCACGACACGCGCAGCGGCTGCCGGTTCTTGCGCGCGCGCCGGCTCTTGCGCTCGGCTGCGCGCGGCGGCGGCGCGGCACGGGCGGCGGCGGCGGCGCGGCGTGGGGGCACAGCGGGGGCCGCCGCCCCGCGGCGCCATGCTGCGCGCGCTGGCCGGCGGCGCGCACCGCCGCCGGCGGCGCCTGGCTGCGCGGCGCCGTCGTGCTCCACCAGCTCCGCCATGACCTCCGCGCCCTCGTAGCTGAGCAGCGCCGCGCGGCGCGACGCGGCGTCCGCGGCGAGGTGCTGCTCGCACGGCGCTGCGCGGCGCGGGCGGCGGGGCGGCGGGGCGGCGGCGGCGGGGCGGCGGGGCGGCGGGGCGGCGGGCGGCGGCGCGGCGGCGGGGCGGGGCGGAGCAGGGGCGGGCGGGGGCGCGGTGGGGCGCGGTCGCGCAGTGAGCAACGCCCCGGCCACGGCACGCGGAGACGGCCGCGCCGCGCGGCGCCGCGCGACGCCGCGCGGCGCACCTGGGTCCGTCACCAGCCAGCCGCGCAGCGCCGACGCCGCCGACACCGCGCCCGCGGGCCCGCTGCCGCCGCCGTCGTCAGCGCCGCTGCTGGCTCTGTGCCGGCCGGCGCCGTGCGCGCGCCCGGCCTGCGCCTTGGCGGGCCGCGCCTCGCCGTCCGCGTCATCTGGCCGCCAGTCCTCGTCCGCGGGGTTGGCCGCCGCCGCCGCCAGGCCCGCCGGGTCGTCCTGCGTGGCACGCGACGGGGGGGGGGGAGGGTGCTTCAGCCGGCAGCGGCGTGCGCCGCCCGCGAGCGCCTGCGTGCCGCCCCCCCCCCCCCCCCAACACACACACACATGCACACACAGGCAGCCCCCGCCCCGCGCGCACCTCTGACAGCGCTGCCTGGGCCGCCGCCAGCGCCGCGTGCGCGCCGCCCTTGCGCGGCGACGGCGAGCGCGCCGCGCCGGCCGCGGGCGACGCCTGCCGCGCGGCGGGCGGGGCGGCGCCGTTGGGCTGCGGCTGCTCCACGCGCAGCACGGCGCGTATGCCTCGGAAGCTGGGCTCCAGGTCGGCGAGCGACGCGATGCGCTGCGCCAGCACCGCCGCCGCCTCTGCCTGCTCCGCGCTCGCCGGCGCCGCGTTGCGCGGCCGGCTGCCGCGCCGGCCGCCGGCGCCGGGGCTGGCCGCGCCCGCCGGCGCGGGCGCGGGCGCGGCGTCGGGGCCGGGGTCGAGGCCGCTGTGGTGCAGCAGCAGCGCCTGCCAGTCGTGCGCGCTGACGAGGCGCAGCGCGTCGCCCTGCTGGTCCGCCTGCGCGAAGCGCCCCCGCTTGTTGACGATGCTGGGCAGCGGCACCGCCACGCCGGGCGCCTCGGGGTGGCAGCTGCACAGCAGCGGCCGCACCGCGTCCGGCAGCGGCGGCGGCGCCGGCGGCGGCGCGGTGGCCGCTGCCTTTTTGCTGCCGACCGCCGCCAGGTGGGTGCGCCAGGTGGCGAGCCAGTCGCTGCGGCGCGGCAGCGCGCGGCGCGCGCGCAGTGTGTGTGGGGGGGGGGGGGGGGCAGGGGCGCGAGTCAGTCGCCGCCCCCGCGCGTCGCGGCGCGGCGCGCGCGGCGGGCGGGTGCTGTGCTGCCAGCCCGACCCGCCCTGGGCCCCGCCCGGCCTCCGGCCCCCCGCGGCGGCGGCCTGCCCTCCTCACTTAGGCACCAGGTAGTATGGCGCCCCTGGCTCGAGGCTCTCCTGCACGCTGCTCGACAGCAGCTTGCCCAGCGCGGCGCGCTGCACCTCCACCGCGGCGCGCGCCTCCTGGTGCCCCGCGGCCGCCTCCTGCAGGCTCGCCGCGCACGCCTCGCACTCGGCCGCGTGCACCGAGTGGAACGACGGCAGCGCCTCGAGCAGCGCGGCCTCGCTCAGCTCAACGCTGCCGTCCAGCGGCAGCGCGAGCTGCCACGCCGACGCCGCGGCGGCGGCCGCCGCGCCCGCCGCGCCCGACGGCGTGCTCGCGCGCTCGCCGGCGCCCACGCTCGCGCGCTCGCTCGCCGCGGGCGCGCCGCCGTCGTCCAGCAGCTGCACGTCGCCGTCGCCGGCGTCGCTGCCCGGCTCCGAGCGGGGCGGGCGCCCGGCCTTGGCGGGCGGGCTGGGGCTGGCGCTGCCCACGATCCTCACGTCGCCGCCGCCGCCGCGCTCCTCAACGATCGTCACGCCGTCTGCGCGCGGCGCGGCGCGGCGCGGCGCGGCGCGGCGCCGGCGCGTGAAGCGGGAGGCGCGGCCCCGCGCCCGGGAGGCGGGGCGCTCGGCGTGCGGGCAGGGCGGGCCGCGCCGCGCGGACGGTGCGCGCGCCGCGCCGCGGCCGCGCACCGTCGTCGGCGTCGGGCACAGCCTCGGCGCCGGCCGCCGCCGCCGCCGCCGCGGCCGTGCGCGCTGCCTTGGCCCGCCGCGCCGCGACCTCGCGCTGCACCGACAGCGCCCACACGCGGCGCAGCAGGCCCCAGGTGGCCTCCGACACCACCACGCGCTTGGCGCTGTTGGAGCGCGACTCGGGCGCCAGCAGGCCGTGGCAGCAGGCGATGCCTGGGCGGCGCGCGGGCGGGGCGGCGGGCATCGCGTCAGCACGGCGCGGCGCGCGCGGGCGGCGGGCGGCGCGGCTGCGCGGCTGCGCGGCGTGCGCACTCGCGGTGGGCGCCTGCAGGTTGGCGCCGCCGGTGCCGCGGCGCGTGCGGAAGCCGGCGAGCCAGGTCTTAGAGACGTAGTGACCCGCCGGCGCGATGCCGTCGCCAACGTCGCGGAGGAACACGCCGCCGCCCTCGTCTGACATGAGGCTGGCCACCGCTTGCTCGCGCAGCTCCGCGAGCGTGTCCTGCCCCACCAGGCCCGCGAGCGCGGCGCGCAGGCACAGGGGGCAGGCGTCGCGCAGCGACATGCTCGGCCCACCCGCGTGCGCGGCCTGCGGGCGCGGGCGGCGGCCACCGGCGGCGGCGGGCGGTGATCAAGGCCATCGGTGGCGGGCGCCGCCGGCGAGGGGGGGGCACGGCGCGCAGCCGCCCGGCGGCGCACCACGAGCGCGTCCCACGCGGCGCTGCTGACGCGCTTGAGCAGGCTGGCGGGCTTGTCCGGGCTGAGCCGGTGGTGCGGGCACAGCAGGGGGGCGTTGTCCACGGGGCCGGGGCTCGCGTCGCTGTTGGCCCACGCGTCCAGCCACGCCGCCGGCAGGAAGTGCCCAGCGTCCGCCTCGTCGCTGCAGCGCAGCAGCTGCGACACGGCCGTCACCTCCTGCGGCGGAGGGAGAGAGAGAGAGAGAGAGAGAGAGAGAGAGAGAGAGAGAGAGAGAGTGAGAGAGAGAGAGGCAGGCAGGCGGCGACGGCGCGTCACGGGGACCCCAAGCCACGCACCCCGCTCGCGGCGCGGGTGCCGAGGCCGGCCAGCCGCCGGCGCCGCACCTCCTGGCGCTGCTTGACGCGCGCGAGCGCCTCCTGCCGCATCTGCTGGTGGCTCGCGCACGCCTGGGCGTACTGCGCGTGCAGCGCCTCCACGCGCGCCACCACGCCCGCGGGCAGGCCCTCGAGCTGCGCGCGCAGGCGCGGCGGCAGCGCGCCCGCCGCGGGCTCCTCCGCGCCGGCGGTCACCGCGCCGTCGGCCGCCGTGCCGGCGGCCGCCGTGCTGGCCGGCGCCGTGCTGGCGGCCGCCGTGCTGGCGCCCGCGGCGCCCGGTCCCTCGCCGCGCTGGCGGTACACCACAAAGTAGGCGTTGCCCGACACGACCTCGGCCTGCCCACCGGCGACACGCAGCGCGCGCGCGGGCGGCGTGGGCGTGCACGCGCGTGCGGCCAGGCCAGCAGGGCGGGCGCGGGCGGACGCGGCGCCGCGGCAGCGGCGCGCAGCGCCCCGCGCGGGCGCCTCGCCGCACCTGACCGTCCTCGGCCGGCTGCGCGCTGCCCGGCGCGTCGCCCGCTGGCGCCGCCGCCGCCGCCGCCGCGGCCTTGGCGCCGCCCTTGCCGCGCGCGGGCTTCTTGGCGGCGGCTGCGTCGGGCGCCGCGGCCGCGGCGGCCTTGCGCTTGCGCCGGCCGCCGCCCTCCTCGGGCTCCTCGCTCTCGCCCGCGGCGGCGGCGGCCCCGGGCGGCTGCTGCGCCGTCTCCAGCGACCGCCGCACCGCCTCGGCCATCTCGCTGTCGCCGGCGTCGCAGCGGCTTGCCGCGAGCGCCGCGGCCATCGCTGCGTCCTCGTCATACTCGCTGCCGCCGGCGCCCGCGGCCGCCTCCTCCTCCTCGTCCGAGCTGGCCGCCGCCTTGGCCTTGCCGCGTGCCCTGCCGCGCGCGGCCTTGGCGCCGCCGCGGGCGCCCCTGCCGCGCTTGGCGGCGGCGCCCGCGGCGCCCCCGCCGCGGCCGCGCTTCTTGGCGCCGCCCGCGGCCTTGCCGCCGTCGTCGCCCGCGCCGCCGCCGCTGCCGGCGGCGGCCTGCACCGCGGCGGTCGTGCCGTGGTCGCCAGGGTGGCTCGTCGGCGCGGGGCCCATCTCCTCGGCGGACTCGTCGTCAAAGCGCCACCACGTGCCGCTCTCAGGCATGCGGATGTGCGCGACTGCGAGGCCGCGGCACGGCGCGGGTCAGGCGGCGGCACGGGCAGCCAAAAGAAGCTCAGCGCCGCACGCCGCCGCGCGGCGCATGCCACAGCGCTGCGCTGCGCGCCCCCAAGCGGCCGCGGCGCGGCGCACCGTAGTGTCCGTGGCTGGCGCTGCTGCCCTTGTGTATGAGCACCGCGGCGAGCTCGTACTCCGCGCCGGGGCTGCCGGGGCGCAGCGGCGCGTGCTCGGCCGCCGCGCCGCCCGCGCTGGCGAGCAGGCCCGCGACGTCGAGGGTGGTGGGGATGGTGAGCTTGTCCATGGCCTTCTTCTTGTCGCACGTCTGCGCAGCAGCAGCGGCGGCGCGCGGGCGTGGGCCGGGCGCGCGCGCGAGCACAGCGCGCAGCGCAGCCAGCTGGCCGCCGGGCCCCGCTGCGTGGGGCCCCCGTGTGTGTGCCGCACCGCGAGGTCAAACACAAAGCGCTGCAGCGAGAGGCAGAGGTAGCGGGGCAGGCTGCGCAGCGCCATCTGGCGCTCCGCGTCGCACTTGGTGCCGCAGGACTCGCAAAAGTACTGGTTGTCCCCCACCAGCTCGTCGGGGCTCAGCGCCGCGACCTGGGGGCCCCGCGCCGCGCGCCGGGGCGTCATGCGGCGGGGCGGGTGGCGGCGCGCGCGCCCGCTGCCGGCCTGCACGGGGCCGCCCGCGCGCCGCCCGTCGCGCCGCGCCGCGCCGCCTCACCAGGCTGTGCTGCAGCGACGGCATGCCCTGCACCTGCAGCGGCAGCTCGTAGTACTCCACCTGCCGCCGGCTGCCCTCGCTCGCGCGGCCGCAGGAGCGGCAGGTCGTCACGTAGCTGAAGTGACCGCGGAACAGGCGCTGCACCACGCTCGCGACGTCCTGCGCCGCGGCGGCAGACACCGCGCGCGGCGCGGCGGGCCGCGGGCAAGGCCGTCGGCGGCGGCGGCGCGCGCACGCGCGCGCGGCGCGGGCCGTCGGCGGCCGCGCGCCCGCCCGCTGCGCGCGCCTGCTGCTGCGACGCCGCGAAGACCGCCTCGAGCTTGGTGAGCAGGAGCTTGAGGAACTCCTGGCCGTCCTGCTGGACGGCGTGGTTGAGCTGCAGGCTGTTGGCAAAGGGCTCGGGGTCGACGTAGCGGCGCGGGCCGAAGCGGAGCTCCACAAACAGCTCCCTGCGCGCACGCACAGCGCGCGCAGCGCGCGCGGCGCGCGCGGCGTGCGCGGCGGCGGGCTCAGGTGGCCGGCCGCGGGGCGCCGCGCCGCGGGGCGCCGCGGGGGGCGCGCGCGCGCGGGCGGCGTGCCGCACCGCAGCTGTCGGATGATGTCCTGGCCGGCGATGCCGTCCTCGAGCACGTAGAGCGCGCGGCGGAAGTTAGGGATGGCCGCGAGGAACTGCAGCGCCGCGTTGACGTAGCACGTGTTGCCCAGGTTGCGCAGCCCCGCGGGCGTGTCGGGGGACTGCGCGCGCGCGGCGGCGGCGGCGGCGCGTGGGCGTCGCGGCGGCGCGTGGGCGTCGCGGCGGCGGGGCGCGCGGCGGCGCCCGCGCGCGCCCGCCGCGGCGCAGCGCGCGCACCGCGCGCCTCTCGTTGGCCGGGTCGGCGCCCAGCGCGCCGAGCACGGGCTCCTTCTGCCACAGGCCCTTCTTGCGGAAGCTGCCCTCCGCGGGCACGAGCGCGCAGAAGCACTCCGGGTTGTCCTTGGCGCCCTTGCTGCCCTTCGTCCCGCACGACGGCGCGCACGGCGCGCCGAGGCGGAACACCTTGGCCAGCGCACGCAGCGGCAGCTCCTCGCCAGCGTCCAGCTTCTCCAGCAGCGCCCGCGCCTCGGCGGCCTCGAGCTCCTCGCCCCGGGCCTTGGCCTTGCCCTTGGGCGCCATGCTGCTGCTGCTGCGCGCGCAGAGCGGCCCCGCGCCGGGTCAGCCGGGCGTCCGGAGGCTGCGAAATCAGGTCATGCGACGACCCAGGCGGGCGCGCGACGCCACCGGGGCGCGGGCGTTCGCAGCAGGCGCCACCGGTGATGGGCGCGCTCCGACGCCTGCTCCGCCCACGGCCGCGCTCGGCGCCTCCGAGATGCACTCCCGGCCCGGCGATCTTTCCACACAGCGCGCTGCGAGGCTGTCTGCGGGGCTGTTCCGGCAAAAAAGGGGGCTGCAGCGACAGCAGCGGCGCGCTCGCTGCGCAGGCGGCGGCGGCGGCGCGCTCGCTGCGGGGGCGGCAAGCGCTGCCTGCGCCCCAGGCCGTTGTGGGGCAGCTCGGGGCGCCGCTGGCACGCGCAGCTCGCACCGTCATCGCCGCGCGGTTCAAAGCGCAAAGCCGGTTGACGCAACCGCGTCAACCGCCCGCTCGCTTTGGCGCCTGCAATCCCCGCAATCTCGAAAATCATCCTGCAGTTGAACGCCTGCAAGCCCTCAGAAGGAGGGCGCCTGCTCGCTGTTGTAGCTGCTGGTGGCGGGCGCGGGCGCCGCCACGCCGCGCGCGAGCGCGGCCCGCAGCGGCGCTGCCGCCGCCGCGCCGGTGGCCGGCTGGACGTGCATCACGCGCCGCACGTGCAGGGGCAGCCCGCCGCGCACGGCGGCGCCCTGCTCGCCCGCCGGCGCGCCGCCCGCCCAGCCGCGCAGGTGGCGGCCGCCGCCGCCGCCGCCGCCGTCGCCGCCGGGCGCGGGGCCGCGGCGCGCGGGCGCGCGCTGCGTGAAGCTGAACGCAAACCGGCACCGCGCGTCGAGCGAGCGCAGCACGCTCGCCACGCACGGGTTGTCGACGTCCAGCGGCGCGTCGACCAGCTCGCCGCCGGCGCGCTGCGCGCGGGGGCGCGCAAGGTGTGCAGGCGGCGAGGCGGCGTGGGCGTGGGCGTGGGCGCGGGCCGCCCGTGGCGCACGGCGTGGCGCACGGCGTGGCGCGCGGGGCGTGCCGCCGCGGCGCGCGCACCGTGCACGCCGCCGCCACGAGCTCCTTTGACGGCAGCTCGCCGGTGTCCGCGCGGAGGAGCGCAAAGGTGTGGGACGACGCCTCGAACGCGCGCACCTTGCACCTGGGCGGGCGGCGGGCGGCCCGCTCGCTGTCGTGCGCTGCCTGCCGCGCGAATCCCCCCCCCCCCCCCTCTGCGCACCGCGTGATGGTGAGGCGGTGCTGGCGCAACGCGGAGAGCAGGCCCTGCAGGCACCCGGTGGAGCCGGAGTAGATGTGCACGCGCAGCCCGGGCGGGAAGCGGCGCTGCGTCGACGAGACCAGCATCGCCTGCAGCACCGCGGCGCGGCCCGCGTCCCACGTCGACTCGCCGAAGCGCGGCCGGATGTAGAACAGCTGGCTCGCCATGCCGCCGGGCTCGCCGTCTGCAGGCGCGCCGCGGCGGCGGCGCACGCGTCGCGGCGGCGGCGCGCGTCGCGGCAGCGTGCGCCGCGGGCGCCGCAGGCAGTGCCTCAAAACCCCCGCTCCCCGGCCCGCACCGATGGTGGCGTGGATGACGTCGAAGCGCAGGTCGCAGATCGTGCAGACCGAGTCAAAGAACAGCTGCGCCGCGCGGCGCGGGCGGCGCGCACGCGCGCGGCCGCGAGCGTCAGCCGCCCGTCCGCCGGGCGGCGGCGCACACGCAGGAGCGCCCCGCGGCCCCACGCGCCTTGCTGCGGTCCCTGCACTTGATGGTGACGAGCCAGTAGTTGCCGGTGCTGGCGTGCTGGATGTGCACGTCCGGCGCGTCGACGAGCCCCCGCCAGCGCCCGGCACGGCGCCGCCGCGCGCGGGCGACGCCGAGTGCTGCTCGGCGAGGTTGAACAGGCCCCCCACGCCAGCGCTCGCCGGCGGCGGCATGCTGGCGGCGCCCGCGAGGTCGACGGCCGGCGGCGCGCGCGGGCTGAGGCCGAGGCCGGCGGCGGCCAGGCCGCCGCGGCCGCCTGCGAGGCTGCCGGCGCCGCCGCCGCCCGCGTGTGCGGCCGTGGGGCTGCTCGGCGCCGATGCGGACGCGGGCAGCGCCAGGCCGGGCGGGCGCGGCGGCAGGCCGGCTGCGCCAGCATCATCGTCGCCGCCGCCGCCGCCGCCGCCGCCGCCTGCCGCCAGCAGGCTGGCCTGCGACTCGGTCACGGTCCGCAGCACCGCCGGCCCGCGCTGCTGCCGCGGCCGCGCCGCCCGCTGCGCCGGCTCCCCCGCGCCCGCCCGGCGTCGCCCGCCGGCGCGTTGGGCTGCAGCAGCGCGATCAGCTTGTCGACCGACGCCTGCTGCGCCGCGCCGCCGCCGGCGCCCGGCCCCGCGCCCGCCGTCAGCGCGCCCGGCGGCAGCAGCGGCAGCGCACTGCCCCGCGGCGTCGTCGGCGCGCCTGCCGCGGCGCCGGCCGGGCCGGCGCCGCCGCCGCCGGCTGGGGGCGGCGCCGTGGCCGCGCCGAGCGCCTGCTCCTCGCGCCGCGCGGGCCGGCCGCTGCGCTGGTCGATGGTCCAGCACGGCGGCAGCATCTGGCGCTTCCAGGTCTGCGGGGTCTGGGGCGTGCGCTGGTCGGGCTCGGCGTCGGCGTCGCGCCCGGCGGCGCCCGGCGGCGGCGTGTGCTCGGGCTGCGGGAAGGGCAGGCTGTGCTGGCGCTGCAGGCGCGTGAGCTGCCGCCACGAGCGCATCTCGTCAGCAAGCAGCAGCTGGTGGAGGCGGCGCTCGTGGTGCACGGGGCCGTCCACCTGCGCGGCCGGGCGGGCAGCGCGCGGCGCTCGGCCCCGGCGCGCCTGCGCTCGCGGCGCGGGCGGCGCGCCCCCCGCCGCGCCGCGCCTGCTCGACCGAGACCGCGGCGTCGCCGCGGATGAGGTCGCGCAGCATGGAGCGCAGGCGCTGCAGCTTGACGCTGTCGCCGCAGGGCGCGCCGCGCTCCGTCACGCCGATGACTGCGGCGGCGCGGCGGTTGAATGTCCACGCGCACACCGAGCGGATCTGCAGCCCGTTGTGCGCCAGCAGCTCCGCGAGCTCCGCGAGCAGGCCCGGCGTCTCCGGCCCGGCGACCTGGAACACGGTGTTCAGCTCCGCCGGCTCGCCTGCGCGCGCGCGGCGCCGCGGCGGCGGGAGGGGCGTCGCGGGCCCGCGCGGGCGCGCGCCTGCGCGGCCGCGCCGCCGCCGCCGCCGCCGCGCACCTGTGTCGCCAGGCAGGGCAAGCACGGACTTGATGGCGTCGAGCTTCTTGGGGTCGGTCACGCGCCCCCGCGGCGTCTCGCTTACGAGGAACTGCGGGAGGGGTGGGGGCGGGGCCGCGCGGGGGCGGGGGCGGTCGGCCGGCAGGCCGCCGCGCGCCCGCCGCCGCCGGCCGCCGCGCGCCCGCCGGCCCAGCTGGTTCGGCGCCGCACCTCGTCGACGAACCAGCCGCCGTCGCTGGAGATGCGGGCGCGCTTCACGTTCAGGCCCAGCTCCGTCAGGCACTGCACAACTTCGACCAGCGTGCCCGGCCGGTTGACAGAGTCGAGGACCAGGAGCGTCGCGTCGTCATACGCCTCCTGGTCGATCCGGATCTGGGGCGGCACCAGGCGCGACACGAGCGCCTCGTACTCGAGCAGCGTGCCCTCCTCTGAAGCGCGCGCGCAGCGGGCGGGCGGCGGTCTGGCTGCGCCCGCGGGGCGGGAGCAGCTGGGGCAGCGCCGGAGCTTGGTCCCGCAGGCCGGCGCGGCGCCGCGTGCTGCGCAGCGTGTCCGACGTGCGCCGCGGGGCCGCCGCGCGCTGCGGCGGCGCGGCCGCACCCGTGACGGCGCCGCTCGAGACCTCGCGGCTCAGCTCGCGGGCGCGCTCGATGGACGCCAGGTGGCCCGTCCGGCGCGCGCCGCCCGCGGAGAACGAGCGCATCATCATCGCGGCGGTCGCACAGCTGCGCTGCTGCCCACAGCAGCAGCAGCGGCAGCAGCGGCGGCGGCGGCTCCAAGCTCGCGGCCTGCCGCTGCCGCCGCGGCGCTGCAGAGCAACCGAGTGTCGGCGCGGCCGAGTAGGCTAATCACCGGCGGGGCTGCCGGGACCGCCCGCGCGCATGGAGGCGAGCGGCGGCCGCCGCTGCTGCTGCCGCCGGCCGCTGCTGCGTGTCGGCGCCGGGATCGCGTGCGCCGCTGGCGGTGGCGCGGAGCGCGCTCTGGGCGCGATGGCTGCTCGTCCACAGCCAATCCGCGAGCGCGGCGCCGGCCCGGGGTTTTGCCACACGACCGTGTCAGGGGCGCAGCCCCGCGCGCGCCTTGTCGAGCACGTCCGCTCGGATGCGGGGGAACGCGGGGTCGGCCCGCAGCACCGCCGCCGCGACGTCCGCCGCGTCGACGAGGCGCCCCGCCCTGAGGTGGCTGACCGCGAGCTTGTAGCCGACGCCGCACGCGGCCGCGCCGCCGAGGCGCCACGCGCGCTCGTAGTGACCCGCCGCGTCGGCGTGCGCCGCCTCGCGCTCCGCGACCGCGCCGAGCAGCTCCCAGGCGCGCGCGCAGGACTTGTTGTAGCGCAGGCAGCGCCGCGCGAGCTCCTGCGCGGCGTCGAGCGCGCCGCCCGACACGTGCACGTCCGCGAGCGCGAGCCAGGCGCGCTCAAACTGCTCGCCCTCGTCCGGCCTGTAGGGAAGCTTGCTCACGCGCTGCGAGCGCACAGACGCGCGCGGCGGCGGGGGCGGCGGGATCGCCCGCAGTGCCGCCTGCCGCCGCGGCGGCCGCCGCCCCCCCCCCCCCCCGTGCCCGCTCGCCGCGCGCACCTTGAGCTGGCTGCGCGCCTTGGCCGGCTGCTTTAGCAGCATGAAGCCATGCGCGAGCGCGAGCAGCACGGGGACGTCGTTGGCGTCGGCGGACGCCAGGTCCAGCAGCGAGGCCACCGCCGCCTCGACGTCGCCGCGCCCCTTGCTCTGTGCCATCGCGACGTTCGCCGACAGCACCTGCATGCGGCGGCCGGGCGCGCGGCGCGGCGCACGCGGCGCGCGGCGTGAGGCGGGCGCCGGCGCGCCCGAGGCCCGAGGGCGCGCGGCGCCCGGCGCCGCGCCTTGTAGCGGCTGCCCTCCATGTCGGCCGGCCGCAGCTGCTGCAGCAGCTGCGCCGCCGCGGCCGCGCCCTCCGCCGCGTCAGCGCCCGGCGCGGCGCCGCCGGCGCCGCCGTCGCCGTCGGCGGCGGCGGCCGGCTCCGCCCAGGCCGCGTCGAGGGCGTCCGGGTTCAAGTAGGTCTCGGCCATGCCCAGCAGCGCGGGGCCCGACCAGCGCGCGTCGCGCCGCGCCGCGTTGAGGTGGCGCAGCGCGTCGCGCGGGTTGCCCCCGTAGCGCGCCAGCAGGCCCCGGCAGTACGACAGCCCCGCCGCGTCGCCGCTGCCGCGGTCGTCGCCCGGCGCGGCCGCCGCGGAGCCTGCGCCGCCTGCCGCGGCCTCCGCGGCGGCGATGAACTTTGGCGCGTCCGCCAGCCGCCCCGCGCGGCGCAGCAGCCCCAGGAGCTGCGCGAGCGCGGCGTGGTGGCCCGGACGGCGCTCGAGGAGCTGGCTGAAGTAGAAGACCGCGGCGTCGGTGTTGTCCTGGTGCTCCATGAGCTCGGCGAGCATCAGCGCCGCGTCCTCGTTGTCCGGCTGCTCCGCCAGCAGCGCGGCGGCGTGCGCCTGGCACTCCTCGACGCGGCCGCCAGCGAGCGCGAGCCGCGCGAGCGCGAGCCGCGCGGCGGCGTGCTTGTCGTGCTGCGCCAGGCACGCCGCGTACGCGTCGGCCGCGCGCTCAAAGGCGCGCTGCTTGCGGTGGTGCTCGGCGAGGTCGAAGCAGATCGCCGCGGCCTTGGCCCTGGCGCCGCCCAGGCTGCCGACCGCCGCCGCCAGGCCGCCGCCCAGCAGCCCCGCTGCCGGCGCGCCGGGGGCGGGCGGCGCGGCGCCCTCCCTGCCGTGGCCGACGCCGCCGCCGCCGTCGCCAGCCGCCGCCGCCCCGGGCCCGCCCCCGCCGCGCAGGCCGTCGAGCAGCGCGCGCTGCAGCTCCAGCGCCTGCTCCTGCGCCGCCACAAAGCCCTCGGCGTCGCCCGACTGCTGCCGCAGCTTGGCCAGCAGCAGCCATCTGCGCCGCGCGCGCGCGTGGCGGGTCAAGCTGCGCCAGCCGAGCGCCAGCCAAGCCCCCCCCCCCACACACACACGCATGCACGCACGTGTCGACGTCCAGCGCGAGGGCGTCGAGCCCGGCGCCTGCCGCGTTGCGGCCCTTGTGCGCGTCGAGGCACTTTTCCAGCAGCGCGGTCGCGGCGCGCGTGTCGCCCAGGCGCAGCAGCAGGCGCGCGAGGCCGTGCTGCAGGCCCAGCTGCGCGGGGTCGTTACGGATGGCCCGGTTGTAGTAGTCAACCGCGCGGCCGTAGTCGTGCGCCGCGGTCAGCGCCGCCGCCACCTTGGCCGCGAGCTCGGCGTCCTTCGGCCGCAGCGCCAGCGCCGACTGGCGCGCGGCGCGGCGCGGGCGGGGGCGGTGGGAGGGAGGGAGGTCGGGGCCGCGGCGCGGGCAGAGGCGCACGTCGGCGGCGCCGTGCGCGCGCGCGCGCGCGCGCAACACGCGCGGACCTCGTACGCGCGCGCCGCCTTGTCGGGCTCCTGGATCGCCAGGAAGGCCTCAGCCAGGCGGCAGTGTGAGTCGTAGTCGGGCGTGCGCTCCTGCGGGCGGGCGGGCGGGCGCGCGGCGCGCTCGGGCGCGCCCAGCCCGGGCAGCTCGCCGCCCAGCCGGGCGGGGCAGCTGGCCGGCCTCCCATCAGCCCGCGCCCCCGCCCTCGCCAGCGCCGGCAAGCGCACCACGAGGTCGAGGAAGCACCGCACATAGGCGGCGCGATCCCGGCGGTGGGACAGGTGTATGCCCGCCATGGCGACGCGCGCGCGCGCGTAGTGCGGGCTCGACGCCGGCACGCGCCGCAGCCGCGCGAGCGCGCCGCCGACGTCGCCGCCCGCGATCGCGGCCTCGCAGTCGGCGACCATCACGCGCGCCTCCTCGCGCGTGCCCTCAAACTCGCGCACCGCCTCGGCAAGGTACTGCGCGCGGCGGAGCGGCGTGAGCGGCGCGCGCGGCGCGCGGCCTCTCTGCGGCCAACGGGGTGCAGCGCGCGCGTTGCAGCGCACACCTTCCTCGCCTCCGGCGCCTCGCGCCCGCCGGGGCTGAGCCGGCCCACGACCTCCGCGAGCAGCAGGAACACGGTCGCGCGCTCGTGCAGGCTCGGCAGGCAGCCGCGCCGCGCCAGCCGCGCCGCCTGCTCCGGCGACGCCGCGCTGCACACGCCGGGCAGCGCCATGGCGCCCTCGAGCACCTGCGCCGCCCGCGCGCCCGCGCGCGTGAGAAGGTCGGCGCCGCCGCGCCCCCTGTACCCCCACGCCTCGCCGCCGCGCCTGCGCGCCCGCGCGCTGCGCACCCGCTTGGCCTCCTCCAGGCGCCCGCCGGCGAGCAGCGCCTGCGCGTGCACCACGTGGTACAGCGGCGCGTCGCGGATGCCAAAGTTTGCCGCCACCGCCGCCTCCAGCGCGGCGACCGCCTCGCCCGGCCGGCCCTGCGCGACGTGCACGCTCACGACCAGCAGCGCCGCCTGCGCCGAGTCGGGGCTGCGGCGCAGCAGGCCGGCCGCCACGCGCGCCGCGGCGTCCAGCGCGCCGTTGAGGTAGAGCGCGCGCGCGGTGAGCAGCTGCGCCTCGGGGTGCGCGAGCGTGAAGCGGCCGAGCATCTCCAGCACCCTGGCGGCGCGGCGGCGGAGCGTGGGCGTGCGTGGTTCGGCAGCGCCCAGCGTGCGCGCGGCCAGGCAGCGCCCGGCGTGCGCGCGTGCCTGATGCACCCCGCCAGCATGGGCGACGGCGGGTCGCACGCCTGCCGCGGGTCGCCGCCCGCGGCGGACAGCAGGACGCGGAGCGTGCCCAGCAGCCGGCTCGCGTGCAGCGCAGCAAACATGGGCAGCTCGGCCGGCAGCTCCTTCACCGCGTCGAGCTGCAGCTCCATGAAACGCACCAGCTGCGCCAGCCCCTCACCCTCGCCCCGCTTCCACGCCAGCATGCCGCGCAGGTACGCCAGCAGCGGCTCGTCGCGCTGCGCGCGCTCCGCCTCGCTCGCGACGCCCGCCACCAGCTGCAGCCCGTCGCCGCCGCCGCCGTCGCCGCTGGCGCGCGCGCCGCGCCGCGCGGCGCCGCCGCCGCCGGCCACGAGCGCGGCGCGCCAGCGCGACGCCGCGAAGCCCAGCTCCACGCTGCCGGCGCCCGCCGCGCCGCCGCCGCCGCCACCGCCGCTCAGCGCGCCTGCCGCCCGGCTGGCGGCGAGCAGCTCTGGCAGGAACTCCAGCTGCGCCGCCGCCTCGTCCAGCCGGTCCGTCGCCAGGAGCGCCTCGACGAGCCCCAGCGCGGCCGGCATGCTGAGCTCGTCCAGCTTGAGCGCGGCCTCGTACCGCTCCGCCGCCGCGGCGGGCTGGTCCAGCAGCAGCTGCTGCGCGCCCACCTCGACCGCCTGCGCCGCGCGGGGAGCGAGCGCGGCCGGGGTCAGCGTGGGCGCGGCTTCAGCGGGGGGCGCCAGCCCGCCAGCTTGGTCAGGGGGGCTGGGGCCGCGCCACACACCGCGTCCACGCTGTCCGGCTGCAGCTGCAGCGCGCGCTCCGCGAGGCCCAGCGTGACTGCCAGCATGCCCGCGTCGCCGCCGGCCAGCCGCGCAAACGGGGCGGCCTGCGGCGCGGCGCCGGCCGTGAGCCCAGGCGTGCGTGCGCGTCGGGCAAGCGCAGCGCCGGGGCGGCCGCGCGGCGCCGCCCGCGGCGCCGCACCAGCTGCAGCATCAGCGTCGCGTTGCGCGGCGCCGCCTGCTGCAGCGCGGCCGCGGCCTCGCCGAGCTGGCGGGCGGCGGCCTTTGCGTCGCCGTCGACGAGCAGCGCGGTGAGGGCGCAGTACGTCGCGGCCGCGAGGTTGCCCGGCTCCGCGCCGCGCAGGCGCGCGGCGACCTCGGCCAGGCCCTCCCAGTCCTGCTGCGCGAGCGTGAGCCGCGCGAGCTCTTCGAGCGCGGGCACCGCCCAGGGCAGCCGCACGGACGCCTCGGACAACAGCTCCCACGCGGCGCGCGCCTCGCCGCCCGCCTCCAGCGCCGCCGCCTTGCCCAGCAGCGCCTGGCGGCGCGCGCGTGCGGGGGGGGGGGGGGGGCGTTGTGTCGGGCGGCGGCCGCGACCCCCCCCCCCCCCACACACACACACACCCACCCGGCTGTGTGCGCCGCCGGCGGCGGCCGCGCGCGGCCCTCCCGCGCGCGCACCTCCAGGTCGTCCGGGTCGTCGCGCAGCACGCCGTCAAAGAGCTGCAGCGCGCGCGCCACGTCGCCCGCGTCGCGCAGCTCCGCGGCCTCGTGGCCGTGTGCCTCGAGCAGCACGTGGCCCAGCAGCGTCGCGCAGCGCGCCGCGGCGGCGCGGTCGGGCGCGGCCTCGGGGCGCTGCAGCGCGCGCTCCAGCACGCGCCGCGCGCGCTCAAAGGCGTGGCTGAAGAGCAGGAAGGCGCCGAGGTGCAGCGCCGCTGGCCCGGCCGCGCCGCGCTCGCCGGCCTCGAGCGCGGCGGAGAGCGTCGCCACCGCGCAGCGGTCCACGCTGCGCGCCGCGCCGTGCACCGCCAGCAGCGCCGCCGTCGCCGCCAGGCCGACCTCGGGGTGCGACTGCACGGCGTACAGCTCCCGCATCGCCTGTGCGCGCCGCCGGCGCCGCGGGGCGGCGTCAGCGGCAGGCGGACTGGGCGCGCGCCCGTGGCCGCCGCGGCAGCATCAGCGGGCAGGCCGTGGCTGGCGGCAGCCATCGCCGGTGTGCCGCGCGGCGCCGGCTGGGCCGGCCGGGCCGGGCTCCCTGCCTCACGCACCTCTGGCATCGCGCCGCCGCCGAGCAGGCCGACGGCGCGCCAGAGCTGCGCCGGCGCGCCGCCGCCGCGGGCCAGCGCGGCGCCGCAGGCCGCCGCCACGCGGTGGTGCTGCCCCGCGCGCGCGTACGCGCCCACGCAGGCCGCCAGGCGCGGCTCCATGGCAGCCTGCGCTTCCCGCCGTGGCGGCCGCGTTCGCCGGTCAACTCGCCCGCCAAACTCGCGCGGCGCCGGCAGCGCGTGCGGTGGAGCGTGGTGGCAGCTGCTGCCCCGGGCGGCACGAGGGCGGGCGCGATGGCGCCGCCGCCGCGCCGTGCGCGCGGGCGGCCGCGTCCGCGGGGCGCCGGCGGCGGCGCCGCAGGGCTCTGGGGCGCAGGTTGGAGCTCAGCTCGCCGCCGGCGTCCCGCTCACTGCGTCACCCTGCGTCACCCTCGTCCCGTCAGGCTGCCCGGCGCGCGTGGGGCGCGAAGGGTCACCCCTTGCGCGCGTGCATCTGCGCGAATTACGACGCCCCGGCGCGCCCAGGTGTGCGTCCGCGGTGCACAAGCGCTCAGCAGATGCCTGCGCCGGCCGCGGACGCGCCAGCGCGCGGGCGGGGCGGCCGAGCGGGGCAGGGCGTCCGTGCGCCGCGCCGCTGGCGCACCGCAGCCGCGGCGCGCCCGGCCCCGGCGTCCGCGGCCTCTCATGCGTCGCTGTCGGCCGCCGCAGGGCCGCCAGGCCGCCTCTCGGGCGTCGGCGGGCGTTAGGTCGGTCGGAGCAGCCAACCCCCAGCGATGGCCTCCTGCGCCCCTGCTGCCTGTGCCTGCAAGGCGGCCTGCATGGCGCCGTGCCAGGACGCCGCCGCGGCGGGGCCGCGGCTCGACACGCTGCCCGACGCGGTCGTGCTCGCGCACCTGCTGCCGCGGCTCGGCGCCGCCGACAAGAAGGTCTTCAGGTGCGCACCGGCGGCGGTGGCGGCCGCGGCGGCGGCGGCGGGCGTGGCCCTCCGCGCACGCGGCGGCGGCGCGTGCAGGGGCGCCACGCGCGCGCGCGCCGGCGACTCGCCGCCGGCGGTGCCGCAGCAGCGGCGCGCGCCCACGCCCGCCCGCGCCCGGGCGCCGCGTCGCGCGCGCAGGCTGACGTCGCCGCGGCAGCGCCAGCAGACCAACCAGAGCGTGCGCACCGTGTCGGTGCCCGGCGCCGCGCTCGCGGCCGCGCCGGACGGCGCGACGCTCGGCGCGCCGTTCCCCGCCGCGCGCGCGCTCAAGGCGTTTGACAGCGACGACGAGCCGGTCACCGACGAGCGGCTCATGGCCTTCCTGTCCGCCTCGCCCGCCTGGCTCGCCGCGCTGGCCGAGGTGGACCTCAAGGAGTGCCACCACGTCACCGCGCGCCTGCTCGGCTGGCTCGCGGCCGCGTGCCCCAAGCTGCGCAAGCTCGCGCCCTCGCGCTGGACCGACCACGGCTCCCTCCGCGGCATCGCGGCGTTCCCCTGCCTCGAGGTGCGGGCGGCCGCGGACCGCGCCGCGCGCCGCGCCCTCCGCACACGCCCCCCCGCCTGCCCCGCCTGCCCCCCTCCCCCCTCTGCCCTTCCACCCGCTCCCACCGCGCCTGCTCTCGCCCGCCCGCGCCGCCGCCTGCTTCGTCTCCAACCGCGCTGCTCGCAGGAGCTCGACCTGGGCGACCCCGACAGCGACATCATCACCGTCGACGACCTGGGGCTGTGCGGCCTCGTCGGCCTCGCGCGCAGCCTCAGGGTGCTCGGCCTCAGCCGCTGCCGCTGGGTCAGCGACGCCGCGTTCCCCACGCTCGCGGCGCTGGCGGGCCTGGAGAGCCTCGACCTCTCCCACACCGACGTGGGCCCGCGCGGCCTCGCCGCGCTCGCGGGGCTGACCAACCTCCGCACGCTCAACCTCACCGGCTGCCGGTGCGGCGCGGCGCAGCCGCGTGGCGCCGCGCGTGCTGCGGCAGGGGGCCTGCGGCGGCGGTGCCTGCGGCGGCCCGGCGCGCACCGGCCGACCCGCCCGACCCCGCCGCCCGCGCGCGCGCCCCGCCGTGCGGCCGCGCAGGTGCGTGACCGACGAGGCGCTCGTCGCGCTGGCGGCCATCCCCTCGCTCTCTCAGCTCAGCCTCAAGGGCACGCTCGCGACCAACGCCGGCCTGTCGGCGCTCGCGGCGCTGCCGCGCCTGTCGGCGCTCGACCTGGGCAGCAAGTGGGAGCTGGACGACGAGGGCCTCGCCGCGGTCGCGGCCTGCCCCGAGCTGCGCGTGCTCTCGGCGGGCAGCTTCAACCTCGTGCGCCCGCGCGCCAACCCGCGCGGCCTGCAGAAGCTCGAGCACCTCTCCTTTGGCGGCGGCTTCGCCAACAAGGGCCTCGCCCTGCTCTTCCCGCTGCTGCGCCTGCGCTCGCTGCACGTGCAGGCGCGCCGGCGCGGCGCGCGCGGCGAGGCGGCGCGGCGGCGGCAGCGCGCCCTGCCCCGCGCCCGCTGCCGCCTGCCCCCCCCCCCCCCCCCTGCCGCTGCCGCTGCCGCCGGACGCCCCGCGCTCCTCGCTCGCCCCGCTCGCCCCTCCCACCCCGCCCTCGCCTCGCCCGCCCCTCCCCTCCACAGGGCATTGACTCTGTGACCGACGCGGTGATGCGCCACATCAGCGGCAGCCAGACCGCGCTGCAGCAGCTCTCGCTGCGCAGCGGCTACTCACTCACGCGCGGCGGGCTCGCGCTGCTCGCGCCGCTGGCCAACCTCGCGGTGCTCTCGGTCGGCGCGTGTCCCGCGATCTCGCGCGCCTGGCTGCAGGAGTTTGCTGGCGGCCACGCGCGCCTCGCGGGCCTGGTTGAGGGCGCCTGCCCGCTGCTCGCCGACCGCGACGCGCTCTGCGCGGTCGCGCCCGAGCCCGCGCTGGCGCCGTTCCTGCAGCTGCCCGTCGTGCGCGTCAACTGAGCGGCGGCGCCCCGTCAACTGAGCGGCGGCGCGGCGCGGCGCGACGCGTGGGGTGGGGGTGAGCGCGGGGCCGACGCGGGCGTCGGGATTTTGAGGGTGGTGGAGCGCGCGGGGT
This sequence comes from Scenedesmus sp. PABB004, assembly GCA_014905635.1. Taxonomy (NCBI): domain Eukaryota; kingdom Viridiplantae; phylum Chlorophyta; class Chlorophyceae; order Sphaeropleales; family Scenedesmaceae; genus Scenedesmus; species Scenedesmus sp. PABB004. The sequence goes on along the minus strand of CM026547.1, from coordinate 1,860,037 downwards.
GCGGCCGGCGGCCGCTGGCCGGCGCCCGCCCGCGCGCGCGCGAATTGCGATCGCATCGCAATTCGCGCCTTGATGCTGCTGCAGCCTGCGCCTGGCCGCGTGGCCGCGCAAACATTGCTTGCTGTTGCTGCACGCGCTGCTGGCTGCGACTGGGTGCGAGCGCTGGGCGGCGCGCCAGCCGGCAGCGCTGCATGCACTCTGCCTCTTCCGCGTGCCTTGTTCCTTTGCTGGCTCAGCCGATAAAGATAAAAGGTGTGCTCTGGCTGCGCCTGCGTGCCCCCCTGCGTGCGTGCTCGCCTGCCCCCCTGCGTGCGTGCTCTCTCTCTGCGTGACAGTTTTGTGCGAGCCCGCCCCTCCGCTGGATTGCGACGACGGCGAGACTCTCGTGGGCGACAGCGGTTGGCGGCTTGCGTTGCATGGTGAGCGATGCTGAGCGTGCGTGCGGCCGATGGGGCCTCGGTCAGTTTTCCTGGTGACGGCGGGCATCATGTACAGCAACATGTAACAAAGGCGTGGCCCAGGGACGCCCGCGAGAGGGGGCAGCCCCTGCGGCCGCGAGGCGCGCACGCGCGGCGTGAGCGCGCGCGCGACCGGCGCGTGGCGGCGGCGCGGGCAGCCGGCCGGGCGCCTACCTGGCTTGCCGCGTGGCCTGGGCTTCGTGGCGCCGGCCGACCGCGTGCTGTTGGGCTGTCGTCCGCGTGCGCAGAGGCACTTGGAGTCGCGCGCCAGACACCACGACGACCAGGCCGCGCCGGGCCGATGAGCCCGACGGGCCGCCCTGACACGCCCCGCGCGCCGCCCCAGGAGTGAGCGCCGTCCCCCAAGCGGCAGCGGCGGCGCAACCCGCAAAACACCCAAACCCCAAACAGGACACTCCCCTGAAGGAGCAGCAGCACCGTGTCGCAAAGCCAGCAGCTCCAGGGCACCCCTGCAGCGGCGGCGAGTCAGTGCCCCCCCCCCCCCCCGCGCGCGCGCGCGCCGCACCTGACCCGACCTACCCGAACCTGACCTGATCGCCCGCCTATGGCTGCCCGACCGAAACTACATCTGAACTGCCCAAGTGCAAGCGAACAGACGCGAGAGCAGCGCGATGGGGCCTCGGTTGGTTTTCCAACCATGTGACGGCGGGCATCTTGTCTGGTCACACTAGGCGGCGGCGGCATGCAGCAACGTGCCCCGCACTGCGCTCGACCGGAGGGACCATGCAGAGCTCCGCATGCAACATGTAATAAAGGCGTGGCGCCGTGTCGTCGTGACTCCGAGCGGTGGCGGCAGGCGGCGAGTCGTGGCAAGCGGTGCTTAGGCGCTGGCGGAGGTGGCGATGCGCTCTCGCCGAGCGGGCCGGCGCGCGGCCCCTGCAGCGCGGCGGGCGGCGCGGTGCGTGGCGGGCAGGGCGGTGAGCTCGGTCCGGGGCGGGTGCGGGCGCGCGCGGGCGCGCCGTGCCGGGGCGGAGGCGCATCGCGCGGCAAGCCCAGCGCGGGGCGGGGCACGCCGTCCGAGGGCCCCCGGCGCACCTGAGCGGACGCGGGGTGCTGCGGGGCCGTGTCGGAGTGGGCGCCGGGGGCGAGGCGCGGCCATTTCAGGGGGCGACGTGCCGGCAGGCGCGGGGGCGCATGACGGGGACGGGCACCGCGCGAGGGCTTTGCCGGGCAGCCGCCGCTGGCGCACGCGACATGCGTGTCGGCGCGCGCGCGACGTGGGCTGCTGCCGGGCTGCCGCGGGCGCCTGGGGCGGCGCGCGCATCGGATGTGAGCGGAGGGCCGCGCTGCGCGCTCTTTTTTCTCTTTTACCCGCCAGTTCAGGCCCAGGCCAGCGGCGGCAGGCGCGTTGCAGCGCCCGCGCACACACCGACACCAACGCAGCACCCCGCTGGGGGGACGGCGGCCCTGCGCCGCGAGCGGGGCGGCCGCAGTCGGGCACGGCCCACCCGTCGCACGCCCCTCGCACGCCCCTCGCGCGCCAAGTCGCCGCTCACCTACTGCGCGCAGAGGGGGAGGCTTCAGGCCGCCGTGTGCCAGAGGCAAGGCGCCCCCGAGGGGGCAGCCCCTGCGGCCGCGAGGCGCGCGCGCGCGGCGTGAGCGCGCGCGCGACCGGCGCGTGGCGGCGGCGCGGGCAGCCGGCCGGGCGCCTACCTGGCTTGCCGCGTGGCCTGGGCTTCGTGGCGCCGGCCGACCGCGTGCTGTTGGGCTGTCGTCCGCGTGCGCAGAGGCACTTGGAGTCGCGCGCCAGACACCACGACGACCAGGCCGCGCCGGGCCGATGAGCCCGACGGGCCGCCCTGACACGCCCCGCGCGCCGCCCCAGGAGTGAGCGCCGTCCCCCAAGCGGCAGCGGCGGCACAACCCGCAAAACACCCAAACCCCAAACAGGACACTCCCCTGAAGGAGCAGCAGCACCGTGTCGCAAAGCCAGCAGCTCCAGGGCACCCCTGCAGCGGCGGCGAGTCAGTGCCCCCCCCTCCCCGCGCGCGCGCCCCGCACCTGACCCGACCTACCCGAACCTGACCTGATCGCCCGCCTATGGCTGCCCGACCGAAACTACATCTGAACTGCCCAAGTGCAAGCGAACAGACGCGAGAGCAGCCGCGAGCACGCTGGCGCAGGCACGCTGCAAACGATGGAACCAGTGATCAGACGCAGGGTGCGGGCTGGCCTCTCACTCGCTGCCCGATGGCGCGGCGGCGACGTCGCTCTAGGTCGGCAGCAGCAGGCCTCATCCATCCATCCATCCACCTCCCACGACGACGCGCTGCAGCAGCACGAGAAGCAGCAGCAGCAGCACCCGGTGCCTCGGACCCCCTCGCGCGCGCCCTCCCGCTCGCAGCCTCAGCAGCCGATGGCAGCCCGCAGCCTCGTCAACCCTCACGGCCTCAACCTGCACCGGCGGCGCGCACCGGCCCCCACCCAGGGAGGAGAGGGGTGGGGGCCGCGGCAAACGCGGGCGCACACGGTCAGCCGCAGCCCGCCCGACGCTCCGCGCGCTGCACGCCCCACGCGCACAGCCACACGCAGCAGCGCGTGGACGCCACCCACCAGGAGCGACGCACGGCGGCAGGCTCGCCCACACGCACGCCCGACGTCTGTCGGCCTGACGACGGCACACGTTGCGGCCATCGCCACCACCACGAGGGTGGGGCGATGGCCGCAGCAATCGCGTGCCAGAAGCAGTCAGCAGCAGGCGTGCACGGGCTGGCGCGGCGCCGCGCTCGCTGCCGGCTGGCTCGCTGACGGGCCCAGCGCACATGCTCCGCGCCGCACGCACGCACGTCAGGGACGGCAGGCAGGCAGGAGGTGGAGGCTCGGCCGCGAGGCGGCAGGGATGGCCCGCAGACCCTGCGCGCGCGCGCGCCAGGCACGGGTGAGTGGCGCCCGACCGACCGCGGCAGCAACAGCCTCTGCGCAGCGCGCGCCACACGCGCGCTCACCTCGTGCCCTGGGCGTACCGGCGAGGCGGAGAAGCGGGCTGCCGGAGGCTGGCGCGCGTGTGCAGGTGGCGTACTGGCGCGCTGAGCTGAGGTGGTGGAGCGCTGGGCTGGCGCTGGCGCTGGGGCTGGTGGTGGTGGCGCTGGCGCTGGTGGTGGTGGTGGCGCTGGGGCTGGTGGTGGTGGCTGGCGCTGGTGGCGGCGGGGTGCGTTGGATGATGGCGAGCATGGCGTGACGGCGATGGCCTGCGACACAACCGCACCCGGACGCGCACACGCGCAACAGCCACGCCACACGCGACCAGTCGGCGGGACCCGCGAGCAGCGCGTGCGGGCAGAGCGCCTGCCGCGGGTCGCCGGGCGCGCGCGCCCGCCGCACGCTCACCTTGGCGGCGTGACGGGCGCTGGCGGACGGCGTTGGCGCTCGCGGTGTGCAGCGATGCGCGGCCTGCGACACAAACCGCACCCGGACGCGCACACACGCAACAGCCACGCCACACGCGACCAGTCGGCGGGACCCGCGAGCAGCGCGTGCGGGCAGAGCGCCTGCCGCGGGTCGCCGGGCGCGCGCGCCCGCCGCACGCTCACCTTGGCGGCGTGACGGGCGCTGGCGGACGGCGTTGGCGCTCGCGGTGTGCAGCGATGCGCGGCCTGCGACACAAACCGCACCCGGACGCGCACACGCGCAACAGCCACGCCACACGCGACCAGTCGGCGGGACCCGCGAGCAGCGCGTGCGGGCAGAGCGCCTGCCGCGGGTCGCCGGGCGCGCGCGCCCGCTGCACGCTCACCTTGGCGGCGTGACGGGCGCTGGCGGACGGCGTTGGCGCTCGCGGTGTGCAGCGATGCGCGGCCTGCGACACAACCGCACCCGGACGCGCACACACGCAACAGCCACGCCACACGCGACCAGTCGGCGGGACCCGCGAGCAGCGCGCGCGGGCAGAGCGCCTGCCGCGGGTCGCCGGGCGCGCGCGCCGGCCGCGCGCGCTCACCCGAGGCGTGCGTGGCGTCGCTGGTGCCTGAAGCCCGTGTTCAACCAGTCGCTGATCCATTAAAAGCCCCGCCTGGTTGCCATGCCCCTCGCTCTCTCTCGCTGGCGTCCCCCGTCCCCCGCAGCTGACGCAGGCGCGCTGGCGTGTCGGTCGTCGCGTTGCACGGCACGGGTCGGCGATGTCGTCGGTCGTCCGGAAGTCCCCCCTCGCGTGCCGCGTAGACTCCAGTCGCGCGCTTGGCCGTCCCGACGGCGAGCCTGCGCGCGCGCGACGGCAGCGTGGTGCAGGCGTCGGGGGGCGCGCGCGCCCGCGCTCGGCCGGCGCCCGGCACGCCAGCGGCGCACCTCGTGCGATGCAGGTCTTGCGTGGGACTTGGTCTTCAGGCTGGCGTCCTCATCTCTTCAGGCTGGCGTCCTCCTGTCTGTCCGTCGTCTGGAGCGTCCGGGGTCCGGTCTGCGCGTGGGCGCGCGGCGAACGGGCGAGGTGAGGCCCGCGCGCACGGCGCGCGTGGGGCGGCGGCAGGCAGGCGCCCACAGCGCGCGCGGACGCGCCTGGTGCCGGGATGCGTGCCGTCGCGTGGCGCGGTGGGATCCAGGGGCCTGGAGGGAAGGGGCCTCAGCGAGCGAGCGCGCGCGCGCGCGCGGCCCGACCTGGGGTGGCTGACTGGCTGCCGTGCTGCCCTGCCCTGCCGATGCGCTGACGCAATGCACGGTGTGCTGACTAGATTAGGGCGACTGGCGCTGGCGATGGTGGAGCGCCTGTCCGTGGCGGAGGGGGTCGCGTGGGATGGCATGCGATGGCGCGACGTGCCGGCGCGGAGGATGCTCGGCAGGCGGTGGCCTGGCGTGGAGGTGATGTGCGGTGACTACGAGCGGTGGCGGCAGGCGGCGAGTCGTGGCAAGCGGTGCTTAGGCGCTGGCGGAGGTGGCGATGCGCTCTCGCCGAGCGGGCCGGCGCGCGGCCCCTGCAGCGCGGCGGGCGGCGCGGTGCGTGGCGGGCAGGGCGGTGAGCTCGGTCCGGGGCGGGTGCGGGCGCGCGCGGGCGCGCCGCGCCGGGGCGGAGGCGCATCGCGCGGCAAGCCCAGCGCGGGGCGGGGCACGCCGTCCGAGGGCCCCCGGCGCACCTGAGCGGACGCGGGGTGCTGCGGGGCCGTGTCGGAGTGGGCGCCGGGGGCGAGGCGCGGCCATTTCAGGGGGCGACGTGCCGGCAGGCGCGGGGGCGCATGACGGGGACGGGCACCGCGCGAGGGCTTTGCCGGGCAGCCGCCGCTGGCGCACGCGACATGCGTGTCGGCGCGCGCGCGACGTGGGCTGCTGCCGGGCTGCCGCGGGGCGTCCGGCGGGGGCGGCGGCGCAACCGCTGCAACCGCCAGCGAGCGCTGGGCCTGCGGCGGTCTCCCTTTACCCCGCTGATCTCCCTTTACCCCCTCAGGGCAGGTGGCCGAGGCAGGCGAAGGCGCTGATGCCGCCCGCGTAGGTGTAGGGCGCGACCGCCTTGCGCAGCGCGGAGAGCGCGACCACGTCGTCCTGGCGCGCCGCGAGCAGGCCGTAGCCCTGGCCCGCCTCCGGGTGGCCTGGCCTGGTGCGGGGGCGGGGGGGGGCGGGCGCGTCGGCGCTGCGCGGGCGGAGCGCTGCGCGGGCGTGCGTGCCGCGCGCCGCGCGCACCGCATCGCGTGATCGATGCTGCAGCGCCACACCGCGCCGTCGCCCTCGGGCGGCGCCAGGTTGCGCAGCACCACGCAGCCGGCGCCCGGCGGCGCGCCACTCGGCTCCGCGGCGTCCGCGGCGCCCGCGGCGGCGTCAGGCTGCGCGCCCTGCCCCGGCGCGTCCACCGACACCACCTGCGCCGGCCACCAGCCGCCCGCGCGCAGCGCCTCGACCAGCGCGCCCGGCGCGGGCGCGGCGCCGCCGGGCGGCGCCGTCTGCGCCTGCGCCTGCGCCTGCGCAAAGGGCGTCGCCGCCGCGGGCGGCGCCGGCGCCGGGTCCACCGGCTGCTGCTCCTGCATCTGCTGCTGCTCCTGCGCCTGCGCCGGCTCCGGCACGTAGTGCGGCCGCACCATCGCCAGCGGCACCTCAAACGGCTGCTGCGCCGGCCCCCGCAGCAGCAGCGGCACCCACGCCGGCGCGTCGGCGCCCGCGTCGTCCTGCGGCTCCGCGCCGGCGCACGCGGGCCTGGGCGAGGCCGGCCGCGGGGCGCCGCTCAGCAGCCCAGCGACCTCGTGGCGCAGGTGCCCGCTCGCTGTGAGCAGCCTCTGCGCCGCGTCGGGCGTGCCGGCCAGGCCCGCCGCCGCGGCCGCGGCGGCGGCGGCCGCCGCCGCGGCGGTGGCGTCCGCCGGGGCGCGCGCGCCGCCGCTGGCGGCGCTGGCGGCGCGGTGCCCGTGATCGTGGTGGCGCGGCTGCACCAGCAGGCGCGCGCCGCCCTCCCAGGCGCTGCCGGGGTCGATCGCCAGCACCTTGCCGGAGCGCCACCCGCTGGCGCAGCCCTCGCCGCCCGGCAGCCAGCGGCGGAAGTCGACCAGCTGCCCCACCTGCGCGGCGCGGCGGCGCGCGCTCAGCGGCGCGGGGGGAGGGGCCTGGGGGAGGCGAGCGCTGCCGGCGGCCGCTGCGCCGTGCGCGCGCCCACCGCGAGCTGCTGCGCAGCCGGCGACAGCGTGGGGCGGCCGACCGTCTCCACCGCCTCCCGCGGCCTGCCGGCGCCCGCGCCGCCGGGCCACGCCCTGCTGCCCACAGCACGTGCCGGGCCTGGCGCGGCGCGGCGCGGCGTGCAGGGAGGGGGCGGCGGCGTGAGCAGGTGCTCAGCAGAGCAGGGATCCGTGGGAGCGCGGCGCGCGCGCCCCGGCCCGCCCCGCCCCGCCCCGCCCCGCGCGGACGCGCACCGTCCTCGCCGTCGCTGCCGCCGCCGCCGCCGCTGCGGCTGCGCTTGGCGACGCGCCGGCCGCCGAGGCCCCCGCCGCGTCCTCCTCCTCCTCCTCCTCGCCCTCATCGTCGCCGTCGTCATACTGGCTGCCCACGTCCGGCGCGTCCTCGTCGTCGTCGCTGCTCCAGCGCTCGCGCCAGCCGCTGTTGCGCTTCTTGAACGCCCCCGCGCCGCGGCCGCGGCCGCCGCCGCTGCCGCTGCCGCCGCCGCGGCGCCGGGTGCGTGCCGCGCGCCGCGCCGCGTCCGCGGCGGCGTCGGGGCGCAGCTGCAGCGCGCGGTCCTTGGGCGCGCGGCACACCGCGGGGCGCTCCAGCGCGACGCTGCCTGCATCGATCGCCTGCGTGGCGGCCGGGCAGGCGGGCGGGCGGGCGGGCGGGCAGGCGGCGGCGTCGCGTGGCTCCGGCGAGCCCGCCACGCGCGCGCCGGACGCTGGCCGCGCCCAGGCCGCAGCCCCGCGCGCCGGCCCGCCACGGGCGTGCGGCGCTTCGCCGCGCCTCGTCCAGCGGCGCCACGAGCGCCTCGTAGGTCCGCTTTATCCGCGTGGACACCTGGGCCGTGCCGCACTGCTCCGGCGGCGGGTTGAAGCTGTAGCCCAGCGTGGCCCACAGCTGCGACGCGGCGTCAAGGGAGGTCGGGAGGCACCCCAGGGCGCGGCCGTGGCGGCGGCGCCCGCCGCGCCGGCGGCGCGCGCGCCCCGCCAGCGGCGCGCACCTTGTTGGCGCTGACGGCGGCCGGCCCGCCCCACGCCCAGACCTCGCGCCACACGTGCCACGGCGCGACCGGCGTGCCGCCCACCAGCCAGGGCTGCGGCATGCGGCCAGGGTAGTCCCCGCCCAGGCGCGCCCGCCAGAGCGCGTGCAGCGCGGCGTCAAACGCGGCTTGGCCTGCGGGCGGCGGCGGCGAGGCCGCGCGCTCACGCGCGTGCGCGCGGGCAGGGCAGCGGGGCGGGGCATCCGCGCACCTGAGCCGCCCACCACGGGCGGCAGCCCCGCGCCGACCTCGCCTGCTGGCACGCGATCGACGCCCTGCTGCTGCTGCTGCTGCTGCTGCTGCTGCTGCTGCTGCTGCTGCTGCTGCTGCTGCTGCGCAGCGGGCGGCGCGTCCGCGGCGAGCCCGGTCGCCTCCACCTTGACCGGCGTTGACCGCGGCGACAGCTGCGACCGCCCGCCCCCAAACAGGTGGTGCTGCAGCGCCTGCAGGGTGTGCAGCGGCGTGAGCTTGGGCGCCGCCGCTGCGGCGTGCTGCTCCGGTGTGCCGTCGGCGTCGCCGCCGCCGCCGCCGCTCGCGCCGGCGCTGCCGGGGCCTCCGCTGCCCGCGGCCGCCGCGGCCGCCGCGTCCTCTGCCGCGCGGCGGATGGCCTCCTTGTCAATCTTGTAGAGGCGGCAGTTGGGCCGCCACGTCACGCGGTCATAGTCCTGCGTCCACGCCGCCTGCGGCGCATGGGCGCGGCAGCGCTCGGCGGCGCCCCGCGCCGGCGCCGCGCGCGGGCGCGGCGCGCACCTTGTCGTTGCTGCCGTGCCAGAGGCGCACGCTGGTGCGCGGCACGCGCTCGGGCCGCTGCCTCTGCGCGGCGGGGGCGCGGGGAGCGCGTCGGCGCGGGGCGCGCGGTGGCGGCAGCGGCGCGCGGGCGCCACGCCCGCGGCGCGGCGCGCCTGGAGGTCAACGTACTGCAGCTCCACGTGCCGCTCGTCACACGACACCACGCGGCACCTGCGGATGCCGCGCCGCGCGGGTGTGGCCGGGCCGGCCGCCGCCGCCGCCGGCGCCGCAGCGTACGCCGCTCGCTGGCCCCCGCCGGCGCTGGCCCGGGCGGCCCCGGCGCGGTCGCCGACGGCGGCGGGCGCCGCACCGATAGAAGAGCTCCGCCACGTCGTCCGAGGCGAGCATCACGTGGTGCGCCGGGTGGCGCGGCGGCTTGAACTGCGCGCACGCCGGGGGGCAGAGCGGCGGCGGCGGCGGCGGCGGCGGCGGCGGTCGGCGCCGCCGCCGCGGGAGGTGCTGCCGGTGCCGGTGGCGGCTGCGGCGGCGCGGCGCCGCTCACGGGCACGGTCGGCTGCTGCCAGGGCACGCCGCGCTCGCGGGCGCAAAACCAGCAGAACCAGTCGCCGTCCGGGACCTCGTCGGTCGAGTCTGCGCGCCGGCGGGCGCCGCGACGGGTGCGGCGGGTGCGGCGGGCGCGGCGGGTGCGGCGGCGCCGCGCGGCGCGGGCGCGGGCGGCGCGGCGCACCGTAGCCGGTGCAGGGCGCGTGGAAGGAGGCGGGGCAGCCCTCGCAGCAGAGCAGCTCGCCGCCGGCGCGGCACGCGCCGCACACTGCCTCGTTCAGGTCGCCCTCGTCTGCCGCGACCAGGAAGGCCAGCTCCTGGCCCGCCATGCCGCCGGGCAGCGAGCGCGTGGCGGTGCGCCGCGGCGGGCCGGCTCCGGCTCGGTGCGAGCGCCCGGGCCGGCCGCTGCTGCTGCTCGCCGCGTGGGGGTGCCGGCGCGCCCCGGCGGCGGCCGCTGCCTGTCGACCGGCTGCTGGGGCTGCTGTTGCTTGGCGGGCCGGCCGCTGCGCATGCCTCGCGCGCGAGCGGCGGCGCCGGCAGCGGCGCCCGCTGCTGCCGGCGGCAGCAGTGGCGGCGGCGACGGCCTGCTGAGCACTCCTGCTGCTGCTGCTGCTGCTCCCGGTGTGTGTGCGGTCGGTGCAGCGCGGGTGGGCAACTGGGGGCGGCCGCCGGCGCGCAGGCACCAGCGCGCGCGGAGAGCGGCGGCGCGCGAACCGCCGACTCCAAAACACCCGGCCGCGGGCTGCGCGGTTGCCGGGCTGCCCCGGCGGCGCGCCGGCGCGTGTGGCGCACTCCATCCCGTTCAAAGCGCGATTGCGCGGAATTCCTGGCTGCTGTTTGGCCGGCTCCGCCAGTGCTGTCGGCCCACTCGCAGCCGGCGGCCCGGCGGGCTCGCGCAGCAGCCATGGAGTTCGACTTCGAGGTCCCCGGCCTGATGGTGCGGCGCCGGCGGCCGGCGCGCCCGTGCGGCGGTGCGCGCGCGCAGGGCGCCGCCGTTGCGGCCGCGCGCCCCCACGCGCCGGCGCCGCAGGGGCCCGACGACGAGGGAATAAGCGTGTGGGACGCCGGCCGCCTGGGTGAGCGCCCGGCGGCGCCCGGCGGCGGCCGTTTGGCTGCGGCGCCCTGCGCTGACCGGCCGGACCCGCGCGCCGCCCGCAGCGCGGCTGAGCGCTCTGGACTGGCACAAGCTCCGCAACGTGCTGGACGAGTTTGGCAGCCGCAGCGCGCGCGCGCAGGGCCTGCGCGGGGCGGTGACCGACATCGCCCGCCTGCGCGGGTCGGCCGACCAGCGCCTCTACCTGGCCGCCGCCCGCGCGCCGCGCGGCGTCACGCTGCTCGGGGGCATCAAAGTGGGCCGCAAGAAGCTCTTCATGCACCGGGTGTGCCGCCCGGCCGGGGCTGCTCACACGGGCTGTTCACGCGGGCGGCTCGGCGGCGCTTGCGTGCGCGCGCGCCACTGCGCCGCCCACGCCGCCCCGCCCGCGCCGCCCGCGCCGCCCGCGCCGCCCGCGCCGGCAGGCAAGCGGCGGCATGGTGGAGATGGAGCCGCTCGCGGTGCTGGACTTTTACGTCGAGGAGGCGCACCAGCGCCGCGGCGTCGGCCGCGCGCTGTTCGAGGTGCGCGCGCCGCGCCGCGCCGCGCCGCGCCGCGCCGCGCGGCGCCGCCGCCTCTGCGGCTCCCCCGCCGCCCCCGGCACGCCGCCGACCGCGCGCCCGCGTGCCGCGCGTCAGGCGATGCTGGCGAGCGAGGCGGCGTCGCCCGAGGGCCTGGCGTTCGACCGGCCCAGCCCCAAGCTGCTCGCCTTCCTGCGCAAGCACTACGCCCTGTCGGCGTTTGTGCCGCAGGCCAACAGCTTTGTCGTCTTTGAGCAGTACTACGCGCACGGACAGCAGCAGCAGCAGCAGCAGCAGCAGCAGCAGCAGCAGTGCGGGGGCCAGGCTCGCGGCCGGGGCCGCGGCGGCGCGGGGGCGCTGCCGGCGAGCGGCGGCGGCGGCGGCGCCAGCGGCGGCGGCACGAGCTCCGTCGCCAGCGGCGGCGGCGACGGCGGCGGGTGCGCCTTGCCCGGCAGCAGCGGGGGACACGGGCAGCAGCGGCTGTACGTGGTGCGCAGCGCCGCGGCCGACGGCCCGACGCCTGCGCAGGGCGAGCGCTGGGTGAGCGGGCCGAGAGCGCGCTGCCGGCTGCGGGCGCGCGTGCGCGGCCGGCGACCCGGTCGCTGAGCCACCGCCCCACGTGCGCGCACCGCGGCCGGTCGCAGGTGCCGACCTCGGTGCGGCCGCCCACGGCGTCGCTGCGGCAGAGCGTGCAGCTGCAGCCCGCCGACGGCACGGCCGCGTGGCAGGCGAGCACCTTCCCCGCGGGCCTGGTCGCGACCGCGGCGCTGTCGTCGACGCTGGGCGGCCCGGGCTGCGTGACCGCGGGCGTGCCCACCCAGCGCGGCGACCGCTGCGGCGGGCCGTCGTCCCCGACGCAGCCGGACGTCGCGTACGCGCGCGGCGCCGGCGGGCGCGGCATTGCGACGCTGGACCAGGGCCCGGGCGCGCGCGGCGGCGCGTGCCACCGCGCCTTTGAGGCGGCGCTGCTGGGCGCCGCGGGCAACCCCGCGCCGCACGACGGCGGCGCGGGCGGGCTGCGCGACTCGCTGGACGAGCTCGCCTTGGGTGGGCGGGGGCAGTACGCGGCGGCGCAGCATCATCATCAGCAGCCTCAGCAGCAGCAGCAGCAGGCCGCGGCGCCCTGGGCGCGGCAGGGCGTGCTGGGCGACAGCGGCTGCAGCGGCAGCGGCGGCGGCGGCGGCGCGCCGAGTGGGCGCGTGCTGGGCCTGACCAGTCCCTACGGCTGCATTGAGCCACAGCCGGGCTCGCTGCTGCCGGCCCCGGCGGCGCCGCCCGACCGCGTCAGCCTGCGGCGGCAGGAGCAGCAGGAGCAGGCGGTGCGCGTGCAGCAGCAGGCGGCGCGCTGGCAGCAGCTCGGCGCGGCGCCGCCGGGGCAGCTCCTCGCGGCGCCGTCTGGCAGCTACGCCGTGCCGACCGCGGGCTGGTCGGCGCCCGAAGGCGCCGCGGTGAGCTGGGACGGCCTGCCGCCGCCCAGGCCCCCGACCGAGGGGCGCGGCCAGCGGCAGCAGCAGGCGGCGGCGAGCGAGCTGCTCCGCAGCAGCCACTCGGGCGGCGGCGCGCACGACTGCGGGCGCTGGCGGCAGCAGCAGCAGCAGCAGCAGCACCAGCAGCAGCAGCAGCAGCACCAGCAGTGGCCCAGCCCCGCCCCGGGGGAGTTGGGCTGGGCGGGCGGTGGCAGCCGGGGCGCCTCGCGCGGCAGCGGCGCCCCGGCCAGGGCGGCCTGGACGGCGTGGTGAGCGCCAAGGCGGCCGCCGCGGTGCACCGTGCCGGCAGCGGCGCGGCGAGCTGCCTGCGCATGGTTTGAGGGGCGCGCGGGGGTGACGTGGCGCAGCGCTCGCTGCGGGACGCAAAGGCAACGAGGGTTGCAGAGCCCCGCCGCCGCGCCGTCGGCCCGCGGCGCCGCCGGCTGCTTGCGCGCGCGCTTGCTGCAGGGCGTCACTGGCGCTTGGGGATGACCATGCGGCCGCCCTGGTTGGCAACGAGCGCTCTGAACGCGGCCATCTTCTCCGCCTCTGCCGCGGCGGCCGCCGACAGCTTGGCCGCAATCTCCTCGCGCTTGGCGGCAAACTTGCGGTCGCGCCACTCGACGCGCTTCGCCTCGCTGCGCGGGGTGCGGGGGCGGAGTCAGAGCCTCTGCCTCCGCGCCGTCGCAGCAGTGGCGGCGCGGCGCGGCGCGGCGCGGCGCGGCGCGGCGCGCGAGCCCTCGCCGTCCCCTCCCGGCCCGCGCGCTCACCGCGCCTTGGCCGCCGCGAATGAGTCGCCGCCGCCCATCACGTCGCCGCCGCCAGCGAGGGGCACGAGGTCTGGGCTCGCGTCGCGCGCGCGCGCCTCCTCGCGCCGCGCCATGCGCGCCTCCACGCGGCCCTCGTGCGTCCCGCCGGTGGCCTTTGGCAGCAGCTCGTCGAGCGCCTCCTTCTGCTCCCGCCGCCAGCTGCGGCGCTCCGCGGCGTCGCCCACGCGCGCGGCCGCGCGCTGCTCCGCCTGCCTGCGCGCGGTGCGGCGCGCCCAGGATGGTGTCGGGGGGGGGGGGGGGGGGGCGGCAGGCCACGCGCCGCCGCCGCGGCTGCCGCCGCCGTGGCTGCCGACTCTGCCCACTCACTGCTGGCCGGCGTCGTCGTTGAACGCTGCCATGCCCGCCCGCACGCCCCCGGGCGCGGCCTTGATGCCCCAGTCGTGCGCGGTGCGCTTGACCGGCGCCGTGGCGAGGCCGCCGTAGAAGCGCAGCGGAACGTCCCCGCTGTTCCAGTCGCGCACAAACTCGGCAAACAGCGCATGGCTCTGCTCCGACGTCAGCTCTGCGCGCCCGCCGGCGCCGGCGGCGGGCGGCGTGGTGGCGGTGGGGTGGCTGAGGCGACGGCGACCGCTGCTGCGGCGACGGGGCAGCGGCGGCGGCGGCGGCGGGCGCACCGTTGAAAAAGGTGTGCCGGATCTCCTGCAGCCACGCGGTGAACTCGGCGGAGCGCGAGAAGTAGTCCTGCGGGGCGCGGCGCGCTCGGCGCGCGCGGCGCGGCACGCCGCTGGCCGCACAGGCCGGGCCGCCCCGCGCCCGCCGCGCCCCACGCTGCGCCGCGCCGCGCCGCGCCTCGCTCGTGATGAGCGGCGCGCCCGGCGGCAGCATGCCGGGAGTCTTCTCCGGCGGCGGGCGGTCCCTGCCGCTGCGCTCCTTGCCGCTGCGCTCCTTGCCGCCCGCGGCGGCCGGGTCGCCGCCCGCCTTGAGGTGCTGCTCCAGGAACGCCTTGGCCGCGCGCACGCGCTCGTCGTCGGCGTCCGAGTGGTGCCGCTTGTGCTGCGCCACAAGCGCGTGGCAGCGGCGGCGTGTGCAGCGCCGCGCGGCGTCGCGCGGGCCTGGCCGCGCAGCGCGCCGCCGCACCTTCTTGTGCTTGTGCTTGTGCTTCTTCTCCTTGTGCTTCTTGTGCTTGTGCCGCCGCTCCTCGCTCCCTGCGCCGCCGCGGGCGTGAGCGCAGCAGCGGCGGCGCCGCGCGGCGGCGGGCACGGCCGCGCCGCGCGCTCACTGCTGCTGTCGCTGCTGCTGCTACGGCTGCGGCTTCGCCGGCGCTCCCGAGAGCGCTCCCTGGAGCCCATGGGCGACACGGCGGCGAGCAGCAGCGCCGGCGCTGCTGCTGGAGCGGGAGCGGCGAGGTCGTGCGGCGTGGGGCGCTTGGCGATCTTCCAGAGCGCGCGATAGCGCGGCGGGAGTGCGCCACACGCGCCGCCGGGGCAGCCCGGGAGCCGCGCCGCCCGCGGCCGGGTGTTTTTGAGTCGGCGGTTCGCGCGCCGCCGCTCTCCGCGCGCGCTGGTGCCTGCGCGCCGGCGGCCGCCCCCAGTTGCCCACCCGCGCTGCACCGACCGCACACACACCCGGAGCAGCCGCAGCAGCAGCAGGAGTGCTCAGCAGGCCGTCGCCGCCGCCACTGCTGCCGCCGGCAGCAGAGGGCGCCGCTGCCGGCGCCGCCGCTCGCGCGCGAGGCATGCGCAGCGGCCGGCCCGCCAAGCAACAGCAGCCCCAGCAGCCGGCCGACAGGCAGCAGCCGCCAGGCGCGCGCAAGGCGGCGGCCCGGCCGCCGGCCGCGGCGCCCCCGCGCGAGCAGCGGCGCGCCGCGCCGGGCGACGACGACGAGACCCGAGCCTTCCGGCGCGCGCTGCGCTTCCCCAAGGGTGACTGCTGCTCGGCGCGCGGCGCCGCGCCTCTGGCCAGGGGGCGCGCCCGACGCGGCGCCGCCCACGCGCGCCCCTGCACCGCCCCGCCGCCCGCCCGCAGCCCCGCCGCGGCCGGTGGCCCCAGGAGACCCGGACTATGAGGGCACGCCCGCTGCGCAGCGCGCAGCCGAGCGGCGCCGCCTGGCGGCCGCGTACGGCCCCGCGGCTGCCGACCGCGACGTGCGGCTGTACCTGGCAAAGCGCGCAGCAGCCGCCGCGCGTGGCGGCACCGGGCGCGGCGGCGTGCCGCTGGACGACAGCTTCGCCAGGCTCGGAACGTTCCTCAAGCTCTCGCTGGAGTTCCAGCGCACCGTGCGTGAGTGCCGCGGCGGCGCGGCCGCGGCGCAGCGGCAGCAGCGGGCCGCGCGGCGCCGGCGACGGCCGGCGCGGCAGCGGGCGGCCCGCGCGCCGCGGCCCACGCGCTGCCCGCGTCGCGCCGCGCCGCGCGCAGTGAACGAGCGCTGCCTGGCGCTGGCGGCGGCGCTGGCGGCGCTGCCGGCGGGCGCGGCGTGGTCGCTGTACGTCGCGGTGCCGGGGCTGCTCACGCTGGGCACGCGCGAGGTGGCGGCGCGCCTGGTCGGGCTCGCCCACGCCACGGGGCTGCCGCTGCCGGCGCTCGCGGCGACGCTGGCGGCGCACCGGCGCCTCGCCTTCCTGGCGCCGAGCACGGCCGAGAGCCGCGTCGGCCTGCTCGCGCGCGTCGCGCGGCTGGACCGGCGGCGCGCGGTGGTGCTCATGCTGCAGCACCCGGCGCTGTGGGGCATGAGCAGCAGGGCCCTCGCGCCGCGGGCGGAGGAGCTCGCCCTGGCGCTGGACTGCTGCACCGTGAGCGCGCTCAAGCTGGTCGGCGCGTGCCCGTCGCTGCTCAGCGCGCCGCTGCCGGCGGTGCGTGCCGCGGCGGCGGCGCTGGGCGCGGCGCTGGCCGCCCGCCCCGCGGCCCTGCTGCCGCTGCTGCTGGCCAGGCCGGGCCTGCTGCTGCCGCCGGGCGCGCCGGGGGGCGGTGAGCAGCAGGGCGGCGCCGGGGGGCCCGTGCAGCAGGTGGAGCAGGCGCTGGGCGTGCTGGCGGGCGCGCTGCAGCTGCCGGCGAGCGCGGCGCAGCGCCTCGTGCTGGCCGCGCCCGAGCTGCTGGACCTGGCGGCCAGCGGCGCCGCGGCGGTGACGGGCGCCGCCGCGGAGCTGGACGCGAGCTGGCTGTGCGCGTCGGGCAGCGCGGACCGGCGGCACGCGTACCAGGCGGCGCTGCTGCGGCAGCTGGCGCCTGCCGCGCAGCCCGCGCAGCAGCACCGGCGGCGCACGCAGGCGCAGCAGGCGCACCCGCAGCAGCAGGAGCAGGGCGAGGCAGCCGGCCCGCCGCCGCGGTACGCCGCGGCCGACGCGCTCGCGCACGCGTCGGCGGCCTGCCAGTGGTGGGCCGGCAGCGGCGCCGCGGCAGCCCAGCAGCAGCCGCCGCTGCAGCGCCTCGTGGCGCAGGCGCCGCAGCTGCTCGCGGTCGCGG
The DNA here is from genome assembly GCA_014905635.1 of Scenedesmus sp. PABB004. NCBI lineage: Eukaryota > Viridiplantae > Chlorophyta > Chlorophyceae > Sphaeropleales > Scenedesmaceae > Scenedesmus > Scenedesmus sp. PABB004. The sequence goes on along the minus strand of CM026547.1, from coordinate 1,843,353 downwards.
CGGGCGGGCGAGGCGCGCTCGAGCTGCGGCTGGCGGCGCTGTGCGACGCGCTCGCGGCCGCGCTCGCGGCGGACGGCGAGCCGGCCGCGCCCGCGGAGCTGGCGGCCGGGGCGCGCGCGCTGGCGGTGCTCGAGCCCGGCCTGCTGGCGGCGCCGCCCGTGCTCGCGGCGGCGCAGCTGCGCGCGCTGTCGCGCCTGCTCGGCGCCGCGCCGGGCGAGGTCTGGGCCGCGCTGCCGGCCTGCCCCGCGGCGCTGTGGCTGGGCGAGGGCGCCGTGTTTGCGCGCCTCCGCGTGCTCGCCGGCGCGGCGGCGCTCCCCGCCGCGCGCATGCGCGCGCGCCTGCTCGAGCGCGCCGGCCTGCTGAGCCTGCTGCTGCTGCCGCCGGCCGAGCTGCGCCGTCGCGCCGCGGCGCTCGCGCCGGGCGCGGCCGGCGCCGACCTGGGCGCGCTGCTGCGCCCCGAATGACGTGCGCGGTTTGGGGCTCGGTCGGCTGCGCGCGTGCGGCGGTGATCTTGATCGTGGCGTCGCCGATCGCTCGTGCACTCTCGCTGCCGCCCTCGCCCTCGCCTCCAGCCCCTCTCTCTCTCTCGCCGGCAGCAGCAGCCGCCGCGCCGTCGCAGCAGCGGATCGCGCAGGGGCGCGAGCCATGGCCCTCCACGCGCGCGCGGCTCCCTCCAGCCGGGGCGCCGCCTCCGTCGTCGCGGCACGCAGCGCGGCGCGGCCCGCGAGGTGCGGCGCAGCGCGATGCGATGACCCAAGCTGCATCCTCGCGCTGCCGCGCCTGCCCGCGCCGCCGCCCTGGTCGATTCCCTGAGACTGCCCCGACACGTCGCCGCATTGCGCCAGCGTGCCTGCGCGCCGCGTGCGCGTGGCGGGCGGGGGCGAGGTGGAGCAGCTCACGGGCGTCGTGTTCGAGCCCTTCACCGCGGTGCGCGCCGGCCACGGCTCGCTGACGGCGCTCCGCGGCTGCGGCCGGGCGGCGGCGCAGCGCCGTCGCCGCCGCGCGAGCGGCCGCCCCACGGCGCCGCGCCGCGCCGCTGCTCGCGGCCACAGGTCAGGAGCGAGCTCGCGGTTGTGGACAAGACCAACGCCCAGGTCCAGTCATTCGCGCGCGTTGGCTTCGTGGACGCGTGCGAGGCGGCGATCAACGAGCAGATCAAGTGCGCAGGCCTGGCGCGCGACTCGGCCCGCGCGCCGCGGCCGGCGGCAGCCCCTTGCGCCGGCGGCGGCGGCGCCGCGCTGCCCGCGCCCGCGCCCCCGTCCCCACGCCCCCGCGCCCCGCGCGCCCACGCCCGGCCCGCCGCAGCATCGAGTACAACGTGAGCTACGTCTACCACGCGCTCTACGCCTACTTTGACCGCGACAACGTGGCGCTGCCGGGGCTGGCCGCGTTCTTCAAGGCCGGCAGCGAGGAGGAGCGGGAGCACGCGGAGCTGCTCATGGCGTACCAGAACACGCGCGGCGGGCGCGTGCGCCTCGCGAGCATGATCCAGCCCGAGGTGGAGTACGGCCACGCCGACAAGGGCGACGCGCTGTACGCGATGGAGCTGGCGCTGTCGCTGGAGAAGCTCAACTTCCAGAAGCTGCGCGAGCTGCACGACGTCGCCGACGCGGCGGGCGACGCGCAGATGTGCGACTTTGTGGAGGGCACGCTCCTCGCGCCGCAGGTGCAGAGCGTGAAGCAGGTCGCCGAGTACGTGAGCCAGCTGCGCCGCGTCGGCAAGGGCCTCGGCGTGTGGGAGTTTGACCGCAAGCTCGCGGCCGACGTCGCGGCGGGCGCCGTGGCGTGAGCGCGCGCGCGCGCCGCCGCGGGCATTGCCTGGGGGCGATAGCCGCCAGCTACTAGACGAGCGCGGGTGGTGCGCGCACGCATCGCGTGATCGGCGCTGCAGACCACCACGGCGGCGCCCGGCGCCGGCCGCGCGACCCCCTCCTGCACTGCGTCTGCGTCTCTCTGCACTCAATTATTGAACCATATTCACCGATGCACGGGCGCTCGGGGGGCCCGCGCGTAATAATTCAGCGCCGCCCGGCGCCGGCGAAGTTACAGCGCGACCCGCCGCCTGCCGCGTGCACAGCGATATATCGCTCGTCCTCAGCGGGATCGCTTCCGCGTGCTCCCGTCGCGCGCCCGCAGCTCCACGCGCCTCTCAGCGCCCACGTTCGCCGCGCCCGGCCCGGCGCCGCGCGCCGCCGTGCGCCCCCGGCTCCGCAGCACGCGGCTCGCGCCGCACTCGCTGCCACCATGATCCTGTCACCTCGCTGCGCCGCCACGTGCGCTGCGTCGAGGCGCGGCGGGCCGCCTGCGGCGCCGAGCGTCGCCGCCCGTGCTGGCTCCAGCCTGCGCCTTGCATGGAAGCGATTCGCGGCCGCAAAGAGCTCTACCAACTCTGTAAGAGCTGGAACCAGGCGCGCAAGGTGCGCCGTCCGCGGGGTTGGTGCTGGTCGCTGCTGGCAGCAGCGCGCCGCAGGCTCCCTGTGCGCCTGCAGCAGGCCGGCCGCGCCCCGGCTCCTGGCTCCCACCCTCAGCCCAACTGCCGCCGCACACAGGCCGCTGTCGCCGCGCGTGCGCGCGTGCGCCGCCGGCGCGGGCGCCGGTGCCGGCGCGGGCGCGCAGCCCGGCGGCGACGCGCCGTTCAGCGTCGAGCTGCTGCTCGCGTGCGCGCGGCTCGGCCACCTCGAGCGCTTCCGGGCGGAGGTGGCGCTGCTGTTTGAGCCGGGCGCGCCCGCGGACCTCACGCGCTGCGCGCTGCTGGTCTCCAACATCTTCTCGCCCCAGCTCGACCACCGGCCGCACTACCGCCGCCTGGAGGACATGGTCGCGCGCGCCACGCTCACCACGCTGGAGGGCTTTGTGGCCGACCGCGCGCGCGCGGCGGCCGAGGGCGGGCGCCGCGACGGCGGGCGCCACGCGCACGGGGGCGCGCGTGGCGCCGGGTGTGAGGGGGGCGGGGACGGCTACGGTGAGGTGCTCGCGGCGGCCGAGGCGTTTGACGGCCTCGACGCGGCCGACGTGGGCCACCTCGCGCGCGCGGCGGCGGCGATCAGCGGCGTCGTGTATGGCGAGGAGCTGCTGGGCCTCAACGCCGCCGACCTGCACGACCCGCTCAACGGCAGCCTCGCTGACCTGCTGGACCGGCGCGTCGGTGCGCTGCAGCGGCAGGCCCGGCCAGCCCCGAGCGCGCCCCGCGCGCGGCCAGCCGCCGCTGACCCGCCGCCGCGGCCGCCCCCTGCGCGCAGGCAACCAGTGGGCGCTGGCGGTGGTGTACCTGCACGTCGCGCAGGGCCTGGGCCTGCCCTGCGGCCTCGTGGGCAGCCCCGAGCACGTGCTGGTGCGCCTGGGCCACCGCCCGGCCGCGGTGCTCGTGGATGTCGCGCGCGGCGGCCGCGTGCACGCCTGGCCGGCGGGCGGCGCCAGCGGCGGCGACGCCGCGGGCGTGGCTGCGCCGGCGCCGGGCGCGGCCGCGCTCGGCCCGCTGGACACGGCGGAGCCGGCCGACCTGGACGACGCCTGGCACCGCACGCTGCACGCGGCGCTGCAGCAGGGCAGCGCCGGCAGCGAGGACGCGGGCGCCGCCGCCGGCGGTGGCTTCATGGCGCGCGCGGGGTCGGTGGACGAGGGCGGCCTGCTGGCCGGCGGCGCCGCCGGCGGCGAGGGCGGGGGCGAGGGCGAGGAGGAGCTGCAGGCGTGGCGCGAGGTGGGGCGCTACGCTGGGGCCGACGCGGCGAGCCGGAACAGCTGGAAGGCGTTGTACGGCCCCGGCGCGCTCGCCGAGTGGGGCGGCCTGGTCAGCCCCGCCGGCAGCGGCGGCTGGGGCGAGCCGGACGCCGCCGCACAGCCGCCGCGCGCCCTCGGCGGCCTCTTGGGCGCCGCCGGCTTTGGCGTGCTGGAGTCGCCCTTGGCGGCGGCGGCGGGCCTGCCGTTCCCGAGCGACGGCGACGGCGCCGCGGCAGCCGGCGGCGGCAGCATGGACACGTGCTGCGCCAGCGCCAGCGACGACGACGCGCACGCCGAGGCGGCGGACGAGGCGCGCAACAACGCGGCGGGCGGCGCCGCGAGCGCGGGCGGCGGCGAGCCGCTGCCGGCGCCGCTGAGCGGCGCTGAGGCGGCGCTGCGCTTCGGCGGGCTCGCGCCGATCAGCGCGCGCGCGCTGCTGCAGCAGCTGCTGGGCGCCACGAAGCTCTCCCTGCTGCTCAGCGGGCGCGACGAGGAGGCGCTCGCCGTCATACGGTGAGGCCGCGCACCGCCGCCGCGCAGGGCGCGCACGGCGCCGCGCCGCGCGGCAGCGCGCGGGCGGCGAGCCGCGCGCCGCGGCACCCCCGCCGAGCGCTGCACGCGCGGCGCCGCGACCTGCGCCCGCCCGCCCGCCCGCCCGCCCCGTGGGCGCGCAGGTACCTGCGCGCGGTGGACCCCTTCTCCCTGCCCGACCTGCGCGACGAGGCGCTCGCGCTCGCGGGGCTGGGCCAGCACGACCCCGCCGCGGCGCTGCTGCGTGAGTACCTGTGTGTCGCGCCGGGCGCGCCCGACGCGGGCATGGTCGCCGAGGTGCTGGAGCAGGTGCGCGTCGCGGCGCAGCTCGCGCGCAGCGCCGCGCGCCGCCGGCCGCGCGCCGAGTGAGCGGGGCTGGCACGCGCGAGGAGTGCAGAAGAATGGACCCCGCTGGGCCGAGCAGGCGGAGAGGGGGGAGGGAGGGGGGCATGGGGCTGCCGCCGGCACGCGCCTCCAGTTACGTGCACGCCCGCGCGCGCCCGCGCGCCGTCTCGGCGCGCGGCGGCGCTGTGCGCCGCGGCCCGCCGCCGTGCCCGGGGCGCCGCCCCGTCTGTGACTCGCAAACGCCCGCCCCAGCCCCGCGCCCCGGCCCCGCGCCGCTGCCGCGCCCCGCGGCAGCGCCCCAGCCCCCAGCCCCCCGCGCCCAGCGCCCCCGCGCCCCAGCCGCCGGTCCAGCTGACCCCCAGAATGAACCAGCCGGCCAGTCCGCCGCTGGTCAGGGCTTGTGGATGGGCAGGAAGAGCTTGTACTCGGGCGGCAGCTCCTCCTCGCTGTAGAGGCGGTCGGCAAAGTAGATGCGGCGGATGCGGCAGTTGGCGTGCACCTGCACGCGCAGCGTCTCGATGTAGTTGGTGCCTGCGGCGCCGCGCGGGGCGGGGCCGGCGGCGGGGCCGGCGGCGGCGGGGTCGGCGGCGGGGTCCGCGGCGCGGCGCGGCACGCGGCTGCTGGGCTGCGCGCGACAGGCGCGCGCCGCGTGCCGCGCGCAGCGCGCCCGCCCACCGTATGCGCGGCGCGTGAAGTCGGCGAGGTTGAACTGGATCTGGTTCCAGCCCTCGTCGAGGCGCATGGGCATGGTGCAGATGAACGGCTTCACGCGCGTCGTGCTCTGCGCCCGGGCGGCGCGTGTATGTGCGCGCGCGCGGTCAGGCGACTCCCGCGCAGGTCAGGCGGCGGCCGCGCAGGCGTGCGGGTCGCGCGCGCGGCGCGGCGCAGCGCGGGCGCGCGGGCGCGCGGGCGCGCGGGCGCGCGGGCGCGCGCCTGGTAGTTGCTGGCCCTGAACCTGCGGCGCACGCCCTTGTCGTCGAGGACGGTGACCTCGAAGCTGAAGTACTTGTTGAGGTTCTTGATGACCATGACCAGGAAGGGCAGCTTGATGCCCAGCGTCGCGGCCGGGTCGGCGGGGCAGGTGATGAACGTGGTGTTGACGTTGGCCGACATGATCTCAAGCACGCTCGACTGGATGTCGGCGTCGGTGATGCGCTTGATGTGCCCGTTGTTCACTGCCGCCGGCGCGGCGCGGCGCGGCGGCGCGGCGGCGGGGGGTGAGACACGCAGCGCACGCGTGCCGCGCTGCGCCGCTGCGCGGGACCGCCGCGTCCTCAAGGCGTGCGCACCCTCCTTGTCCCATATCTGCAGCGGCTTGCTGCCGATGGAGTAGAGGATGCTGAGGAAGCCGCTCTGGTAGCTGTTCTTGAACATGGCTGCTGGGGGGCCCGCCGGCCGCGCTCAGCGCGCGTAAGGGGGCGTCTGGAGCCGGGGCGCGCGCCAGGCGGGCGTCAGGGCACCGCGCTGGCGCGCCGGCGGCGAGCGGCGCGGCGCGCGAGCGGCGGCGCGCGCCGCCATTGACCGCCCCCGCGCGCCACGGCCGACCCGCCCGCCCGGGCGCCTCAGCGTGAGCTCACCTGCCTGTTATGTGCGGCGCCTGGGCGCCAGGCGGCCGGAGCTGCGCGCCAGTCGTCGCGGGGCGCGGGGGCCTGCTGCTGCGGCCGGGCGGCGTGGCGCAGCGCGGCGAGCGCTGGTGCAGTTCACGCTGAGCGCGCGGGGCAACTGCGGGGATCGGCGGAGGGCGTTTCGAGTGGACCTGGCTTCGAGGGTTTGGGGCCGGCCAACGCTCGCTGCTGTGCGGCGCCCGCGTCGGTGCGCGCGCTCCGCTCACTCCACCGCACGAGCACCGGCTCCTGCACACCCAGAGCCCGCGTGCCGCGCAGCACCCGCCCGGCCCCCTGCAGCCGCAGCCCCGCGCCGCCCGAGCGCCGGATCGCGCCCAGGCCGCCCTCGCCTCACCAGCGCTCGCGCAGCGCCCCCGCCGCGCCGGCCGCGCCGCCGCCGCTCGCCGCTCGCCGCTGCTATGGCGCCCGCGGACTTCAAGCTCGAGCCCCACCCCGCCATCCCGCCGCCCGATGGCCCCGTCCTGGTGCGCGGCGCGGGGGGCGGCGGGGGCGCCCGGCGCGCGGCGCGCGGGCGCGCGCGCACGAGCGGGCGGCGGCCGCAGCAGCGGCGGCGCGCCCGCGCGCGGGCCGGCGGCATCTTTGCGCGCGCGCGCCGCGGCCGCGGCCGACACGCGCACGCGCGCCCGTGCGGCGGCGCAGGTGTGCATCCTGGACGGCTGGGGCGTGAACGTGGAGGACGGCTTCAACGCCGTCTTCAGCGCCGACACGCCCGTGACGGACGGCCTCAAGGCCGTGCCGGGGCGCTACCGCTCGGTCAAGGCGCACGGCACCGCGGTCGGCCTGCCGAGCGACGCCGACATGGGCAACAGCGAGGTCGGGCACAACGCGCTCGGCAGCGGGCAGGTCATCGACCAGGGCGCGCGCCTCGTCGACCTCGCGCTCGAGTCGGGCCAGATGTTTGAGCTCCCGGGCTGGAAGCTCATCTCGCAGGCCTTTGCCGACCACACCGTGCACTTCATCGGCCTCCTCTCCGACGGCGGCGTGCACAGCCGCTACGACCAGCTCATCGGCTGCGTGCGCGGCGCGGTCGAGCGCGGCGCGAAGCGCGTGCGCGTGCACATCCTCACCGACGGCCGCGACGTCCCCGACGGCAGCAGCATCGGCTTCGCGACGCAGCTCGTGGCCGACCTCGACGCGCTCGCGCCGCTCGGCTGCGACGCCAAGATCGCGTCCGGCGGCGGTCGCATGTGCGTCACCATGGACCGCTACGAGGTGCGCCCGCGCGGGCGCGCGCGCGGGGCGGCGGGCGCGCGCGGGGCGGGGCGGCGGGCGCGCGGGGCGGGGCGGCGGGCGGCGCGCGCGGCGGGGCGGCGGGCGGGCGCGGCGGGTGGCATGCGCGGCGGCGGCAGGAGCAGCGGCAGCGGGCGCAGCTCCTGCAAGCGCGGGCAGCATCCGCCGGCGGCCGCCGCGCTGCTCACGCGCCGCCGCCGCTGTCGCTGCCACCGCGTGCCGCCTCAGGCGGACTGGAACATCGTGAAGCGCGGCTGGGACGCGCACGTGCTGGGCGTGGCGGAGCACAAGTTCACCGACCCCGTGGCGGGGCTCAAGGAGCTGCGGGTGCGCGCCGCTCGCGGCCGCGGCCGCGGCGGCCGCGGCGGAGCGCAGCGCGCGGCGGGCTGCGCGCTGAGCGCGCCGCGCCGCGCCGCGCGCCGCGCGCCGCAGGGCCCGTCCGACGACCCCGTGAGCGACCAGTGGCTGCCGCCGTTTGTGATCGTCGACGACGCGGGCACGCCGGTGGGCACGATCGAGGACGGCGACGCGGTGGTGCTGTTCAACTTCCGCGCCGACCGCATGGTCGAGATCAGCAAGGCCTTTGAGTACCCCGACTTTGACATCTTTGACCGCGTGCGCTTCCCCAAGGTCCGCCGGTCGCCTGTCGCGCGGCGCGCCCCGCCCGCGGCCGTCGGCCGCCGGCCGCCGCGCGCCCGCGCCGCTGGCCCCGCGCGCCAGCCCGATGGCCGCGCCGCGCCGCGCCCGCGCCGCCGGCCCGTCCAACGCCCCGCCCGCCCGGCCCCCCTGCGCCCCCCGCCGCCACGCCGCCCCGCAGGACCTCAAGTTTGTGGGCATGATGCAGTACGACGGCGACCTGCTGCTGCCCAAGAACTTCCTCGTCCCGCCGCCCGAGATCAGCAAGACGAGCGGCGAGTACCTGGTGCACAACGGCGTGAGCACGTTTGCGTGCAGCGAGACCCAGAAGTTTGGCCACGTCACCTTCTTCTGGAACGGCAACCGCTCCGGCTACTTCGACTCCAACCTGGAGACGTTCCTCGAGGCGCGGCGCGGCGCACAGCGCGCGGCGCGCTGCACACACAGCGCGGCGCGTCGCCTCGCGTCACAGCGCCGCGCGGCCGCCGGCCGCGCCCTGGCCGGCTGCGCCCCGGCCGACCGCGCGCCCCGGCCGACCGCGCCCCTCCCCGCCCCCGTGCTGCCTTGCCTGCCCGCCCCGCGGCGTCGCTGCGCGCAGATCCCGAGCGACAAGGTCCCCTTCAACCAGAAGCCCGACATGAAGGCCTACGAGATCACAGAGGCCGGCAAGGAGGCGCTGCGCAGCGGGAAGTACAAGATGGTGCGACGCCCCCGCCCACACGCCGCCGCCGCAGCGCGGGCACGCCCGCCGCCGCGCCGCGCGCGCGCGCCCGGCCGCGCCCGCGCGCGCGCGCGCGCCCGCGCGCCGCCCGCGCCGACCGCTGCGCCGCGCCGCTGCCGCCAGGTGCGCATCAACTACGCCAACCCCGACATGGTCGGCCACACGGGCGACCTCGCGGCCTCCATCCACGCCTGCGCGGTCGTCGACAAGTGCGTGGGCGAGCTGCTGGAGGTCTGCAACGAGATGAACGGACGGTGGGGCGCGACGCGGCGACCGCCGCAGGGGGGCGGGGCGCGGCGCAAAGGGGCCTCGCGCGCGGGCGGCTGGGCCGCCGCCGCTGCGGCGCGGCGCGGCGCTCTGACGGTGGCGGCTCTTCGCCGCCGCCGCCGACGCGCCCCCCGCGCGCGCGCCAGCTTCCTGGTGACGTCTGACCACGGCAACAGCGACGACATGGTGCAGCGCGAGAAGAAGACCAACAAGCCGCTCATGGACGCCGACACGGGCAAGCCGCTGCCGCTCACGAGCCACACGCTCGCGCCGGTGCCCGTCTACGTCGGCGGCAAGGGCCTGCCCGAGGGCGTGGTCATGCGCGACGACCTGCCCGGCGCGGGCCTGGCCAACATCACCGCGACCTACCTCAACCTGCTCGGCCTGCAGGCCCCGCCGCACTACCAGGACAGCCTCATCACCACCAAGTGACGCGCCGCGGCGCGCGGCGGCGGCGACGTCGGCGGCGAGGCGCGGGCGGGCGGGCCCGGCGGCGGCGGGCCGCATGATTTTGGGCGGGCGCGCGTCCGCGCTGGCGGCCAGGGGCGGGACGCTGCGGGGGGCGGGGCTGCATCCGATGTGCGCGAGGCGTGGGCGTGGGCGTGCATGCGCAGCAATAACGCAGGGAGCAGCAGCGGCCTCATCACTTGACTGCGGCGAGGCCAGCCGGGCGCGCGCGCGGTGTGCAGGACGGCAGGGCGGCGGCAGGGCGGCAGCGGCTGCGTGGCGGTGGTAATCTCGGTCAGCAACGTCCACTGTTGCCTGCAGCACCGCCCCTGCCGCGTCCCCGCCCAGCATGCCGCGCCGCGCCGCCGCGCCGGTCCCGCGCCCGCTAGCTGCCGATGCCGCTGAGGATGAGCTGGCCCTCGTGCAGGCTGATCTGGGCCTGCCCCGCCGCGGCGGCGGCGCGCTGCGCGCTCGTCCAGGCCTGGGAGCCAAACACGAGCAGGCCCTTGAGCAGGGGCACGGGGTTGATGTGGCCCATGAGGATGAGCTGACGGTCCTCCCGCGACAGCACCTGGCTCTGCGCGCGCGCGCGCCGCGCGGGCGGGGGCGGCGCCCGCGCCATCACGCGGCGCCTGGCGGCGCGGCGCGCCGGCGCGCGCCCGCGCGCGCGCACCTGCACCCACGCAAACCCGGGGCCCTGGGTGGTGACGCGGAAGAACACGCGCGTGACCTTGTTGCCCGCGGCCGCCTGCTCGGGCGTGTACGAGAAGTGGGCCTTCATGCCCGCCATCGGCACGACCGCGTGCAGCACCAGCTGCGCGCGGTGCGACCACGCGGGCACCATCGCCGCGCCGCTGCTGCTCGCGAGCTCGACCTGCGCGCGGCGCGGCGCGGCGGCGGTGGGCGGCGGTGGGCGGCGCGCGCGTGCGCGCGCGGGCCGCGCCCGGCCCGGGCTCGGGCGCCCGCGCCGCGCCGCGCACCTCGCCCAGCAGCTGGTGCACGACGCCCAGCTCTGGGAGGTGGAGCAACACCTGGCCGCGCCAGAACACGACGCGCTGCTTGTCCTGCTTGGCGGCGCCGGCCATGCCGCCTGCTTGGGCCTGCTGCTGCATGCCCGCGCCGCCACCCGAGGGCGGGCCGCTCTGCCACTGGTAGCCCAGCTGGTGCTGGTGCTGTTGCTGCTGCTGCTGCATGGCCTGCTGCTGCAGTTGCTGCTGCATGTGCTGCGCCTGCTGCGCCTGCTGCGCCTGCTGCGCCTGCTGCGCCTGCTGCGCCTGCTGCGCCTGCTGCTGCTGCTGCAGCTGCATCGCCTGCTGGTGCAGCTGGTGCTGGTGCTGCTGCTGCGCGTAGGCGCCCACGGCCTGCGGCTGCCCCATCATCATCTGGTGTTGCGGCTGCTGCGGCATCAGCCCCGGCTGGCCGCCAGCCGGCACACCCATGTGCCGCTGCTGCATGGCCTGCTGTTGCTGCTGCTGCATGGCCTGCTGCTGCATGGCCTGCTGCTGCTGCAGGGCCTGCTGCTGCATGGCCTGCTGCTGAAGCTGCAGTTGGTGCTGCTGCATCTGCTGGGGCTGCTGGCCCCCCATGCCAGGCATCGTGTGGCCGAGCATGCCCCCCGCGCGGGCCTGCTGCATGGCCGTGCCGCCGCCCGAGGGCGCGCCGCTCTGCCACGGCTGCTGCTGCTGCATCGCCTGCTGCTGCTGCTGCATCGCCTGCTGCTGCTGCTGCATCGCCTGCTGCTGCTGCTGCTGCTGCTGCTGCTGCTGCTGCTGCTGCGGGTGCGCCTGCTGCTGCGCCGCCTGCACCGGCGCCGCCGCCGCCTGCGCGGGCGCGGCCGCCGCCTGCGCGGGCGCGGCCGCCGTCTGCACGGCCGCCGGCGGCGGCGCGGCCGCCGCCTGCGCGGCGGCGGCCTTCTTCTTGACCTGCTGCAGCAGCTTGTGCATGATGGGCTTAAACGCGCGCTGCGCCGCCGCAAACGCGGGGCTGAGGTAGACCGCGACGCTGAGGCTGGTCGTGATGACCTGCCCGCGCTGGCACGCGGCGGGGAGGCTCGTGAGCGCGTGGTTGGCGATGGCGAAGAACTCGAGGCACCCCCGCGCGGCGCTGGTGCGCGCGGAGATGATGCTGAGGCTCAGCCGGTGCCGCGCGAGCGACAGGCACAGGTCCCACACGTCGGCGGTGCCGCGCGCCGGCGACGCGAGGCTCGCGCGCATAAACTCGAGCTGCCCAAACAGCCCGTGCGTCGCGCGCTCGCCCTTGTCGGCGTGCAGCGCGGCGAAGCGCTCCAGCACCGCGCCGTAGTGCCCGCACGCCGCGAGCGCGGCCTTGGTGTCGGCCGCGACGGGCCAGGCCATCGGCAGGCGGCAGGGGCTGAAGCTGGGGCACATCACGATGACGTGCGTGTGCGCGCCGAGCTCCGCGTCGCCGCACGACATCACGCCCGGCGGCGCGGGCGCTGCGCGGCGGGCGGCGCGGCGGGCGTGGGCGCGCGCGTGCGCGCACGCGCGGGGGCCGGGCCGCGCGCGGGCGCGGGCGGGGCTGGGCCCCAGCCGCGGGGCCGGGCGTGCGCGCGCACCCGCCGGCGGCGGCGCCGCGCCGCCCGGGTAGGGCGTCTTGCTCAGCGCGATCGCCTCGCCCAGGGCCTGCCCGATCGCGGTGCCCTTGCTGCTGACGCCGCCGACAAACTGCACGCCGTCGAGCCACGCGAACAGCTGCTTCAGGCTCGCCGTCCACGCACTCGCCTGCACCGGCGCGGGCGTGCTGCGGTCGTGCGTGGCGTACACGATCAGGGCGTACTGCCGCGCGCAGCGCGCGCCGCCGCCGCCCGCGCCGCCGGCGGCGGCGGCGCCGCCAGCGGCCGCCGGCGGCTCGGGCGGCGGCGTCGCGCCGCCCGGCGCGGCCCCGCCGCCGCCGTCGGCGCCGCCCGCGCCCGCGCCCGCGCCGGGGGCGGCGTCGGGGTCGCCGCCGTCGCGTTCCATCATGTGGAGGATGGAGTCGAGCCACTTGCGCGTCGCGCGCCAGCTCGACGCCGCGGCCGCCGTCGCCTCGAGCACCAGGATCACGCGCACCGGGTGCGGCCCGCCGCCGCTCGCAGCCGGAGCCGGGGCCGGGGCGGGCTCGTAGGTGTCGCTGCCCTCCGCCGCCGCCATGGTGGCGCAGCGCGGCGCGGGGGCGCGCCGCCGCTGCTGCTGCGCCGCCGCCGGCGCCGGCGCTCGGTTCTCGGTGCGCTGCCGCCTGGAGGTCGTGACGCCTTCAAGGCCGGGCGTCGGGTGCGCGGGTCGCAGGGCGCCGTCGGCTGTTGGGGAGCAAGGGAGCGCGCTTGATGGGCCGCGCGTGCTGGCGCCCCCTCGCGCCCCGCAGACGCAGGGAGCTGCTCTGCTCGATCCTGGTGATCGGGGCCGGGGCGCCAGTCTCAGGGGCGCTGGAACCCGCGGCCTGGCGCAAAAATGCCGCAACAGCTGTCGCCGCCCGCACCCCGCGCCCCGGCCGCCCGCAGACCGGCAGGCCCACGGCACACACCGTGAGGCCGCGCAGGCGTGCCGCTCGCCAGGAACGACGCAGCCGCTGCTGCCGCCGCCGCCGCTCGCGCCGCGCTCTCTGCGCCCGGCCGCCGCCCGCGCCCGGCGGTCGGTCCTGCGCGGCCGGGGGCAGCCGGGGAGCGGCGGGCATGGCCCCCGGCGGCGCGGCGCGCGCGAGCGGCGGCGCGGCGCGGCCCGCCGCCGCGCCCGCGCCGTGCACGCTCAAGGAGCTGTGCCCGGAGGACAAGCAAAAGGTGGCCAAGCTGGTCAAGCAGGTGCGCGCCGCCGCGCCGCCGCTGTGTGGCGCGGCGCGGGCGCCGACGCGCCGCCGCTGTGTGGCGCGGCGCGGGCGCCGACGCGGCGCGCGCGTGCTGCTGCTGCCGCTCGGGCGGCGCAGGTGGTTGAGCTGGGCAAGGAGAACGCGCGCCTCCAGGGCGCGGCGGGTGCGGCGGACGACAAGGTGCGGCAGATCCAGGAGTGCAACCGGGAGGCGGTGCGCGAGAACTGCAGGTGCGCGGGGGCCCGGGCGGCTGCGGGGCAGGGCCCTCCCCGGCCCCGCGTGCGGCGCCGCTGCCCGCGCCCGACGCCCAGCCGCGGCGACGCAGCCTGAAGACCAAGCTGGGCCAGGCGGTGACGGTGCTGCGCATGTACCACCACAAAGTGAGCGCGCGCGGGGGCGGCGGCGGCGCGGCGGCGCGGCGGCGCAGCCGCCCGCGCGCTGCCCGCGACGCTGCTGTCACCCACGCGGCGCAGGTGCAGGGCCTCGACGCAGCGCTGCGGGCGCTGCAGCACGCGCCGCCGCCGCTGCCGGCGCCGGCGGACGACCATCAGCAGCAGCAGGGCGCGCTGGAGGGGCGGGCGCAAGCAGCGCTGCCGGCGCCGCAGCACGAGGCGCCTCCGCCGCAGCTGCCGCCTCCGCCGCGGTCGCCGGAGCGGCAGGAGCAGGCGCAGCAGCCGGAAGAGCAGGCGCAGCAGGCGCTGGAGCAGGCGCAGCAGCCACAGGAGCAGGCCGGGGGCGTCTCGCCCGGCAGCGTGACCAGCGCGCCGCCGCGGCCTGCCGCGTCGCAAGCGGCGGCGCGCCCGCAGTCGGCGGCGCAGCAGCTGCCAGACCTCGCGGCACACAGCGGCGCGGCGTCGCCGGCGCCGGCGGCGGTCGCTGCCGCGGGGTGCGCGCTGTCGCCCTCTGCGCCGACCAGCGCGCGCGCCGGCAGCAGCGCCAGCCCGTCGGCGGCGCAGAGCCCCAGGCGGCCGGCCGCGCTGGAGGAGGCGGTGACGCCCCTGGTGCTGCCGCCGCTGAGCGCGGGCGTGCGGGAGGCGCTCGGCGACCTGGCGCGCTGGCAGCTCGCGCAGGGCCTGATCACGCCCGGGGAGGCGGTGAGCGGCGCGGCCGCGCGCACGTGCCGCCCCGCGCAGGCGCGGCGCGCCGCCCATGCCGCCGCCGCCCGCGCGCGCGCGCCGCAGGCCGACGCGGTGCGTCGCCGCGCGCTGCAGTTTGACCCGGCCATCGGCGCGCACGGCGCCTTTGTCGTGCAGGACCTGCCGGCGCCCAGCCCCCTCGCCTCCCTGGCGCCCGGCGGCGCGGCGGCGCGCGCGCCGGCAGCTGATTGGCCGTTGCCGCAGCAGCAGCAGCACCAGCACCAGCCGCTGCCGCCGCAGCAGGCGGTGCAGCAGCAGCACCAGCACCAGCAGTGGCGGCCGGCGCCGCAGCTGGCGCCGCTGAAGCTGACGGGCGGCGGCGGCGGCGGCGGCGGCGGCGGGGCTGCGGGGCTGCTGGAGGCCAGCGCCTGGGGCGACAGCCCCACCTGCAAGCAGCTGCTCGACCTGGCGGCGGCCTTCGACAGCCTCGCGACCGCGCCCACGCCCGGCAGCAGCAGCAGCAGGAGCGCGTGCGCGGCTGGGTGCGCGGGCCGCGCCGCGGCCGGCGCGGGCCCCGCCGACTGCGGCGCTGCACCCGCCGGCCCGGCCGCGTGGGACGGCGCGGCGGCGTGGAGGAGGTGCCCGTGCTGGCGGTGGAGCCGGGCGAGGTGGCGGTGGTGGTGCAGAACGAAAAGTCGTGGAGCAGCCTGCACAGCGCCAGCAGGGCGGCCACGCCGGCCGGCCCGACCGGCGAGCTGCACGGCAGCCTGCTCGTGGCGCAGCAGCAGGCGGCGGCGCTGGTGGCGCGGGAGCGGTGCAGCGCGTGGCAGCGCGACGCCGACCAGTGGCGTCTGCAGCAGCAGCAGCGCCTGCACCAGCTGCAGCAGGCGGACGCCTGGCCCGACGCGGCGGCCGCGGAGCCGGCGCTGGGGCCATCGACCGCGGCGCGCGGCTGGGCGCCTGGCGGCGCGTGGCAGCAGCAGCCGGCCCCGCTGCAGGGCCCAGCGCTGGGCGTCCCGGCCTGCGACGGGCTGGCCGCGCCGGCGCACGACGCCCCCGTGTGGGGCGTGCCGGCGCAGCCGCCGGCGGCGGGCGCCGGCGACGCCGCAGCCGCCGCGGAGCTGCTGGAGCGCTTTGACGCGTCGCTGGTGGACCTGCTGGCGGAGGTCGAGCGCCTGGAGGTGCAGCAGGCCGCCGCGCGCGCGTCGCTGCGCGACCCGCCGCACGGACCGCCGCCGGGCCAGCGCCGCGGCGGCGGCGACCAGCTCAGCTGCACCGGCGCGCCGCCACCGCCGCCCGTGTGCGGCAAGTGGCCCGGCTGGCAGCAGCAGGAGCGGCCGCGTGGGCCGGGCGGCTGGCCGCAGCGCGAGGCGGGCGGCTGGGCGCAGCCGGGCTGGGGGTGTGGCGAGGAGGACGACGTGAGCGTGGTGTCGGACATCCTCAACCTTGACTGACCGCGCTGAGGGGGCTGTTCCATGTGTTACGCTACGCGCGCCCGCGTCCCGCGCCCCGCGCCCCGCGCGCGAGCACGACCCGCGCCAGCCAGCGCCCGCACCCGCGCGGCGGCGCTCATGCCGCAAGCCCGCGGCCCTGATCAGCGTGATGTGGAGTGCTACAGGTGACAACGTGGAGGGCACAGAGAGAGAGACATACAGGCTAGTCAGCCCCCCGGCGCCCTCGCGGCGGCCGGCTATAACCTCGGCGGGGCCCCACATGAGCTCAGCGACAGCAACACCCCTTGCACCCCCAGAGAGACCCTGCCTTCTTCTGCCTTCTGCCTTCCGTCCCCGCCTGCCTGCCGTCCCCGCAGCTGCTGCCCGCAGCTGCCCGGCCAACGAAAACACGCGCGCACCCAAACGCCGGGCGCCTGCAGTGTGGCCTCTCCCCTCCATGCAAAACCTTGCTAGGCCGCCAGGGCGGTCCACGCTCAAAGCACATGTGAGGGGCTCGCGGGCTCTGGCGGCGGCCACGTCCGCGCCATCATGCGCAGCCGCCCGCGGGCGCGCAGACACAAGCAGTACAAAGGCGAGCTCGCAATCCGCCGAGGCCCAAGTCGCGGTGAGTTCTTTGTACAGCGCGCGGCGCGGCGCGGCCCGAAAATCTGGCGGCCGCCACCGGCGCGCGCGGGCGCGCGGGAGGCCCGGCGGCGAAGCGCCGCCACAACCCCGCCCAATCCAAGCAGGCCGAGCGTCAGCCCAGCTCCCCCTCCCCGCCCACGCCCGGGCGCACGGCGCCGCCTGGGTCGCCCGGCGGAGGCACAGGCCAGCCACCCCCCGGGGCGCGCTCGCGCGCGCCCGCAGGCCATACACCCCCTCGCTGGCCAGTCGGCCGGCCGGCCGCGGCGCGGCGCTCAGCACGCCAGGCCCTGGGGCGCCACGGCCGCCGTCAGCGCGCTGTGCTGCACCGTCTGCGGCGCGCTGGCCTGCGCGAGCTCGCCGCAGCTGCTGACGCGCGTGAACCCGTGCACAGTCTGCGCCGGCTGCTCCGGCGCCTTGCGCCCGCCCTGCTTCTGCCGCGGCTTGCCGCCCGCGCTGCCGGTGCCGTCTGCGCTCGCGCGGCGCGCGGGCCGCGGCTTGGCCGCCGCGGGCTCGGCGGCCGCGGGCTTGGCGGCCGCGGCGGCGGCGGCGGCCGCCGCCGCGGCGCTCGCTGCCGCGGCGGCGTGGCCCGACGTCGCGCTGTCGTGCGTGGAGCAGCTGTCCGCCTCGCTTGCGTGGCCCTCGTCCTCGCCGCCGGCGCCCGCGGGCGACGCGGGCCCGTGCTTGCCGCGCCGGTGGTGGCGGCGGCGCCGCCGGTGCTCGCTGCTGTGCGCGCTGGGCGTCGACGCCGCGCTGCCGGGGGTGGCGGGCTCGTCGACGGGCGCCGCGGCGGGCGTGTGGATGGGCGCCGGCTTGGCTGGCGCCGCCGCGGGCGCCGCGGGCGCGGCAGACTTGGGCACCCACTCCAGGTGCGTGCGCTGGGGCAGGTGCCCGTGCGCCGCGTGCCCGTGCGCCGCGTGCCCGTGCGCCGCGTGCCCGTGCGCCGCGGGCGCCGCGTGCGCCGCGGGCGCCGCGTGCGCCGCAGGCGCCGCCGGCGTCGCGGGCGTCGCGGGCGTCGCGGGCGCCGCGGGCCGCTGGCTGGTCTCGCTGCGGCGCCGGCCCGTCGGCGGCGGCGTGCCGGCGACCGCCGGCCCGCCGCCGTCCATGCTCGTCGCGCGCTGCCGCGTGAAGGCGGCGCCGCCGGCCGCGGCGTGGGGCGGCATGTAGCGCGCCGGCGCGTGGCTGTAGCTCTGGCTCGTCGCGCCGACCGCGACGTGGGCGCTGCGGCGGGGGATGTCCATCGACGCGCCGCGCGCCAGCTCGCCGGAGCGGCGCTGGTGCGCCTGGGGCGCCTGCGGCGCGGCGCGCGCGCGCGGGGGCGGCGGCGTCGGGCGCCGCAGCAGCGCAGGCAGCGCCGGCGCGGGCAGCGCCCTCGGCCGCGCGGTGCGGCGGTGCGGCGGCGCGGCGCGGCTCACGCTGTAGGCGTCGATGCTGCGGCGGCGGATGCCGTACTCGCAGGACGCGCGGCCGGCGACGATGCCGGCCTCGCCCGCCCTGAACGGCCGCGGCGCCGCGTGCCAGCCGTACTTGTAGTGCCCGGGCGCGACCTCGCTGACCGCGGACACGCCGTCCGGCAAGAAGGTGCCGCACGCGATGATGAGGCTGCCCTCGCCCGTGCGGCCCTCCACGAGCGGCACGGCGCCCGAGTGGTCGCGCGCGGCGAGCACGCGCGCCTGCTTGCTGTCGTAGAGGCAGAACGCGTACTGCCCCGACAGGCGGCCGAGCATGTCCAGCCCGAGCGCGCCGTACAGCGCCAGCAGCAGCGCCGCCTCGCTGCACGGCGCGAGCGCGCCCACGCCGAGCGCGAGCTCGGCCTTGTTGCTCAAGTTGCTGCGCGCGGCGGGGCGGCGGCGGCGGCGAGGCGGCGGCCGGTGAGGCGCGGCGGCCGGTGAGGCGCGGCGGCCGGTGAGGCGCGGCGGCCGGGCGCGCTCGTCAAGGCGCGACCCCGAGCGCGCGCGCGCGCGGGCCTGCAGCCGCCGCGGGCGCGCACCCCTTGAACACGGCGATGCAGGTGTCGTTCTCTGCAAGCGTCATGGAGCTGTTGGGGTTGATCGCGCGCACGCCGCCGCCGGGCATGTAGGCGTACGTGCTGCCGGTCGCCTTGGGGTGCTCAAACGCGAGCTCGGCCCGCAGCTCCTCCGCGTGGTCGGCGCGGTGCAGGTGCCTGTCTGCGCCCAGCTCCACCTCCTGCGCCGGCGGCGCCGCGTCGAGGGGGCAGGCGGCCGTCAGCAGGAGGGCAGCCGGGAGGGCACCGCCCGCGCGCGCCGGCACCGGCGGCGGCGGCAGCAGCGGCGCGGGCGGCGGCCAGCGGGCGGCGGCGCGCGCCCCCACCTTCTTGGGGCATATCGTCACGAAGCCGCTCGTGGCCAGCAGCATCGTGCGCGGTGCCCTGGGGCGCGGGGGAGCGCGGGGAGCGCGGCGCGGGGCGGGGATGCGCCTCGGTCGGCGATGCGTCTGGCACGGCGCGGCCGGCGCCGGTGGGGCCGCGGCGCGGCGCCTGGCGCGAGGCTCCGCTTCAGCGACGCTCGGACGCCAGCTGCCGCGGCCTGGCGCGGCCCCGGCGCGCAGGGGAGAGGCTGCCAGCGCAGCCTCGCCCCTCGCCCCTCGCCCGCGCCCCGCAGCAGCCGCGCTCGCGAGCGCACCCTCGGGCCGGCGGCGTGGGGTGAGCCCGGGGCCGAGGCTGGGCGGGGCTGCGCGAGCGCCGGAGGTCTGCTTTCCTTCTGCGAAGAAGGACGCTCAGAGCTCAGTGCGCGTCGTGCGCGTTAGGAGGGCTCGGGAGGTGCGGAGAAGTGCCGCGGAGCGAGATCGGGCCGCGGCGAGCCCACCGAAGCGCGCGCGAGCTGAGCCCTGCGCCGCGCTGCGCGCCCTGCCAGGCGTCGCGCGCTCGCCGAGTGGGCGCGCCAGTCGCGTCCCCACACCGGCGCACACCAGCGCGCCCCTCCCTCGCGTGCCAGCTCGAGGCGACCGCGACAACGATGCTGCGAGCCCGAGTCGTCGCGCCGCGGGCGAGCGCCCAGGCGCCGCCCGCGGCGACCAGCACGTCGGCCATTCGGATCGCGTGCAGGCCGTCTCAGCTCGCCAAGCTGCAAGCGCAGGAGGTGGGCGGAGTGCTGCGCACTCAAGCGTCCCGGGCGCGCCCCTGCGCGCCCCGCGCGCCTCAGCGCGGCGCGCACGCGCGCCGGCGGGCGCCGCGCGCGCTGCTGCTGCGCGCTCGCGCTGCCGACGCCGCGCCGCCGCCGCTCCTCGCCCGCTGCCGCCGCCAGGTCGCGGCGCTGCTGCGCAAGGTGCGGCCCGAGTGGACCGAGGCCTCCTTCGAGCTGGTGGCGCTGGCCACCGCCGGCGACGAGAACGCGAGCGCGGAGCTCCGCTCGCTCGGCCAGGTGCTGCGCGGGCCGCACCGGCGCGGGCCGCACCCACGCGCGCGCGCGCGCGCGGCCGCCCACGCGTGCCGAGCCACGCCGCCGCAGGGCGCCTTCACGGAGGCCATCGACGCGGCGGTGTCGCGCGGTGAGGTCGACGTGGGCGTGCACAGCCTGAAGGACGTCGCCGTGGTGCTGCCCGACGGCGTGACCATCGCGGCGTGCCTCCCCCGCGACGACCCGCGCGACGCGCTCGTCAGCCTCACCGCCCACACCCTGGGTGCGCCGCGCCGCAGCGCCCGCGCGCCACCGCCGCCGCGACGCCCGCGCCCGCCGCGACGCCTGCGCGCCCGCGCCCGCCCCGGCCTGCCGAGCAGCCGACCTGCCGAGCGGCGCGCGCGTTGGCACGAGCAGCCTGCGGCGCAAGGCGCAGCTGCTCGCGGCGCACCCGCACCTGCGCGTCGTGCCCCTGCGCGGCAACATCGACGCGCGGCTGCAGGCGCTGCAGGCGGGGGAGCTCGACGCCATCGTGCTCGCAGCCGCGGGTGCGGCCGCCGCCGCGCCGTGCCGGGCCGCGAGCGTCCTCGTGGCGCCGCCGCCACGGCGGCCGGCGGGCGCGCGCCGCCGCCGCTGGGCCGCGCGCGCGCCGCCTCGCCGACCGCGCGGCGCGCGCCGCCGGCAGGGCTGTCCCGCCTGGGCCGCGCCGACGTCATCACGCGCGTCCTCGACTTTGGGGAGATGCTCCCGGCGGCCTGCCAGGGCGCGGTCGGCGTGACCTGCCGCGCCGCGGACGCGGGCCTGCGCTGGGAGCTGGGGCTCTGCTGCCACGAGCCCACGCGCCTCGAGGTCGCCGCAGAGCGGGCGATCCTGGCCGCCATCCTCATGCCGCGCGACGCGCCGCCCGCCGAGGGCGGCGCCGCCCTCGCTGCAGGCCCGGTTCCGCCGGGCGGGGGCGGGCACCTCGCGCCGGTGCTGGGGCTCAGCCGCATCACCGGCCTGCCGCTGCTGCCCGCCTTTGCCGTCGCGGGGCACGCCGCGTTTGACCCTCATGACGGCTCGCTCAACGTGGACGCGCTCGTGGCGAGCCCCGACGGCCACGCGCTGCACCGCGTGCGCGTCGCGGGCAGTGCGGGCGACCCGGCGTCGGCGGCCGAGATCGGCGCCGACGCCGGCGCGCAGCTGCGGCGCTTCGCCGACTCGCACGGCTGGCTCGACTGATCGCCGCGGGCGCGGCCGGCTGGTCGGCGCGTCGCAGGTTGTGGCGCGGCGGGTGCGCGCGGGCGCGTTGCGCGAGGGCTCGGGACGGGGGCTCGGGACGAGGGCTCGAGAGGTTCCTGTAAACCCTGGCATGGTGCGGCTCACGAATGCCCAGCATGCTGTGTTTTTCTTGCTGCCCAGCCTTGCCGCGCAGCAGTTGTGGCCGCCGCCGCTGGACGCTCCGCCGCGCGCGCCGCCGCTGCTGCTGCTGCCGCCCTCCCGCCCTGCACGAGCGCGCCCAGGGCGCGGCGCATTGCTCTGCCCGAGCCTCTGGCACCGCCACAATCACCGCTGTGACTGTTCGGCGGCCGCCGGCAGCCGGCAGCCCGCCGGCGAGTGGGGATGGCCATCAGAGTGCTGCGCCCGGGCCTCGCCGAGCTGCGGCGCGCCTCCTGCTCAGCATGGACGGTGAGTCTCGCGTGGTGGCGTCGAACCAGCGCGAGCCGAGCGCTGTGGCCGCAGCAGCAGCGGCGGCGCAGCGGCGGGCGCAGCGCTGCGGCTTGCCGACGCCGACGCCCCGCCCCTCGCTGCCGTGCCGTCCCCGTGAGCAGGCCGCGTTCTGCAGCCAGGCGGGTGGCGCGCCGCTGCAGCAGGCGAGCGACGGGCAGCCGGCGCAGCAGCAGCCGGCGCAGCAGCAAGGCCTCGCCGCGCAGTTCCTGTTCGACCCGCAGCAGGCGACCGCGCTGCCGCGCTTCATCGCGCAAGCGCCGCAGCAGCCGCTGCCGCTGATGGAGGCGCTGCAGCGCGTGCAGGTGCGTGCCGCCGCGCCCGCCGCGCCGCGCCCGCCGCGCCACGCTGCGCCGCGGCCCACGCCCCTGCGCGCCCGCGCCGCAGTCGGGCGCGCGCGCGCGCTTCCCCGAGACCGTCGAGGCGCACGTGCGGCTGAAGATTGACCCGCGCCGCGGCGACCAGATGGTGCGCGGCGCGGCGGTGCTGCCGCACAGCCTGGGCAAGCCGCTCACGGTCGCGGTCTTCGCCGAGGGCGCCGACGCCGACGCGGCGCGCGCCGCGGGTGAGCTGCGCGCCGCGCCGCGCCGCGCCGTGCCCTCTCCCTCGCGCGCCCGTGCGGCGCGCGGCCCCGCGCCCGCGCGCGCGCCGACGCGGCGCCGGCCCGCAGGCGCCGACGTCGTGGGCGGCGACGAGCTGATTGCGTCAGTGGCGGAGGCGCGGGGCAAGGCGCTGCCGTTCAACGCGTGCGTGGCGACGCCCGACATGATGCCGCGCCTGGTCAAGCTCGGCCGCATCCTCGGGCCCAGGGGCCTCATGCCAAACCCCAAGGTGCGCCCCCGGCCCGCGCTGGGCGGCGGGCGGGCTCGCGTGGCGCGGCGCCCGCGCGCCCGCGCGGCCGCCGCGACCCGCGCGCCCGCGCGCCCGCGCCGGCAGATGGGCACGCTGACGGACGACGTCGTGGCGGCGGTCGCGGCGCTGCGCGCGGGGCGCGTCGAGTTCAAGGCTGACCGCGGCGGCGTCGTGCACGCGCCGATCGGGCGCGTCGGCGACCCGCTGGCCGCGCTCTACGCCAACATGGGCGCGCTGGCGGCCGCGCTGCTCGCAGCCAAGCCGGAGGCCATCCGCGGCGGCCTGCCGCGCTACGTGCGCGGCGTGTCGCTCGCGAGCACGCAGGGCCGCGGCGTGGCGGTCGAGGTGTCGTCGCTCGCGGCGGCCATCGACGCAGCGGCCACGGCGGCGCGGTGAGGGGAACTCAGTGAGGGCAACCCAGCTTCCCGGCAGCGCCCTGCGCCGTCCCGGCACCGCCGCCGCCCAGCTTCCCGGCAGCGGTCTTGGCGCGCCGTCCCGTGCCGCCGCCGCCGCCGGCCTGCCCCCGCGCTCGCCGGCCGGCCCGTCGGTGACAACGCCCCTCTCGCTGGTCGCACGCACGACCGCAAATCCCGGCCCGGACTCCGCGCGGGCCCGGCGCGCTCGCCCTCGCTCCCGCGCCCGCCGCCCGCCCGGGCCCGGCGTCCAGCGCGATCCTCGGCGGCGATCTCGCCGCGTGGGCAGCTCGGCGGGGCGGGGCGGGCCTGCGGGTGCCCGGCAGCGCTCAAACAATGCGGGCCGGCGCCCGGGGGCCGGGGGGAGCGCAGCAATGACCGCCACGGCCGGCGCCCAAGCCATGGAGGACCAGGATGCCGGCAGCGGCAGCAGCGGCGCGGCGGAGGCCGGCAGCGGCGGCGGCGCGGCGGAGCGGGCCACCGCGGAGACGCTCGCGGGCCTCGCGCGCGTCGCGCTCGCGCTGCCGGCCGCGAGCGACAGCGACAGCGGCGGCGACGGCGACGGCGGCGAGCCGGGCGAGGCCTACTGCTTTCAGCCGTCGCCTCCGCCGGAGCCGGCGCCCAAGCCGGGCGTCAAGCGCTCGCACAGCGCGGCCGGCCTGCTCGAGCCGGGCCGCGGGAGCACGCCCGCTGCGGTGATGAACCGCCTGGTCGAGTGCGGCGTGCTGCCGTCGTGGAGCCACGCGACGCACGCGTGGGTGCGCTGCGGGCCCACCGCGCAGGGCGTGTTCTCCATCGCGACCGGGACCATCCTCTGCCTCTGCGGCGAGTGCGCGACGCGGGCCTGCGGCCCGCGTGGCAAGCCGGTGACGTGGGCGCCCGCGGCGTTTGAGCGCCACGGCGGCATGGCGGCCAGCAAAAAGTGGCGGGGGAGCATCCTCGTGAAGGGCCTCCGCCAGCGCCTCAACCTCGGGCAGTGGCTGGACGCGCGGGGCGTCCTGGCGGGCCGGCGGCCGTCGCTGGCGGAGGGCGGCAGCGGCGCGGACGCGCACCCGGCGCTCGCGGCGCCGCCGTCGCCGTCGCTGCTCGCGCTCGGCGCGCAGGGCCCTGCAGCCTGCGCGCACGCGCCCCTGCACCCGCCGCACGCCGAGCAGCTCCAGCGCCAAGGCAGCGCACTGTTTGTCCAGGGGGCCGAGGCGTGCGGCCAGGGCGGGCCGCACACCTCGGCCGGCCTGGCGGCGCTGCTGGCCCAGCCGGGCGGCGGCGGCCAGCCCGCGCTCAGCCCAAGCAGCCTGCAGGCCCAGCTGCTGGCCGCGCAGCAGCGCCGCAAGCAGATTGAGACGGAGCTGCGCGACCAGCAGCGGGCGCTGCCGGCGCCGGCCTGGGGCCTGACGGATCTGCTGGCGCGCTCCACGTCCATTGCGGGCGCCGACCCGAGCGCCGCGACCAGCTTGATGCTCGAGGCACTGCAGCAGCAGCTGGCGGGCCAGCCGCGGCGCTGCCAGGAGGCCGCGGCCGGCGCGGCCACCGCCGTCACGGCGGCGAGCGATGCGCTCATGCGCGGCGGCAGTGCCGGCACGGGCGGCGCGCCGCTGCGGCAGACGGCTGGCAGCTCGGCGGCCGCCGCGTTTGCGGCCATCGCGGCGGCGGCGGCCGCCGCCGCCGCCGCGTCCGCCGCCAGCGTGGACGCTGACGGGGCGCAGCCGTGCGCGCCGCGCCAGCCGCCGCCCCCGCCCCCGCCCTACCAGGCTCTGCCGCCGCCCCGCGGCGCGTTCGGGGTCCAGGCCAGCCCCCGGGCCGGCCTGCCAGGTGTGTCGCGCGCGGTGCCGCAGGAGCAGCACCGCCAGCCGGCGGCGGCGGCGGCGGCCGAGGCGCCGCGCGACGCGGCCGACGCGCTGGCAGGCGTGCTCGCCCGGCTTGCCGGCAGCAGCCCCTCGCTCGCGGCGGCCACCGCGCCGGGCGCGGGCGAGACCGACGCGCATGTCGCCGTGCTGCTGGCGCTGCTGCAGGCGGTGGGCGGGGCCGGCGCGGCGGACGGTCTGGCGCGGCTGTGACGCCACGCGCGCGCCGGGACGGGGAGCCCTAGTGCATGAACGCTGATCGCCGTGGCATCACGTCACCAAAACCCATTTGGCGGGCCCGATGCCGCCCTCTCCTCCTGCATTCGCCTGCACTGCCGGGCAGGACTGCTGTTTGGTCAACGTCGTGAAGCCCGCATGCGCCCCAGGGGGCCGATTTGCAGCAGCACTGACGCTTTGTGGCGACCGCGCGCGGTCGGCCCTGACCGTCAAGGGTGGTGGTCCGGGGTGGTGACACCAAAGCCGAGCGGGCGGGAGCGCCACGCGGAACAGGGCTGGCGCACGACGACGACGCGGGTGGGTGCGGGGAGAACGGCCGCGAACCTGTTTGTACGTATCAGGAATCCTGGCGGCGGCGCGCGGGTGGGGCGGGGGTGAAGCATGCGGGCGTGCGGGGCCGCCCCGGGCGGAAGCTTGCGGGGGCCGGCGATCAAGTTCACTAGTTACGCTCTGCCGTTCGGGGACGTGCATTGGGGGACCTGTCTGTAAAGCGCCGTCACCGTTCGCCGGCGCCGGGGTCGTCCTCGCTGTCGCTCTCGTCCCAGTCGCCCTCATCAAACTCGACGTCAAACTCGCTCCCACTCCCGCTCCCCTCCCACCCCTCCTCGCCCTCGCCGCCGTCGGCCTCCCACTCGCCCTCGTCCTCGTCCTCGTCCAGCACCACCTCAGCCTCCTCGCCCTCGCCGTCGACGCCGTCGCGCCCCGGCGCCCAGCGCCGCGCGGCGGGCGCCGCAATGTGCAGGCGCCGCGCCGACGCCGGCGCCGCGCGCAGCGACGCAGCGGCTCCGGCGGCACCAGCGGTGCCAGGGGCAACGGCGCGCTGCGCGGGGCTCCAGAAACCCAGCGGGCGGTGCGCCGCTGCCAGCGTCGACGCTGCCAGCGTCGCGCCGCTGCTGCTGCGCACGCCCCGGCTCACCGGCGCGCCCAGCACCTGCAGCGCGACGACAACCGCACAGCTGGCCTGCGGCTTCAACGCCCCGCCGCTGCGCGACGCTAGCAGCAGGCAGCGCGACGCCGCGAGGAGCGCGGTCCGCGCCGCCATCTGTCGCTGCGGCAGCGGCAGCTGCCGCGAAGGCGAGGACGTTGCGCTGGGAGTGGCTGCCGGGAGGCGGCGGCAGCAAGGCGCGGCAAGGGGCGCGGTTCGGTCAACTTGGCGGTTCACAACACGCGCGCCGCGCCGACGCGCGTCACGCCCAGCGCGCCTGCTGCTGCTCCGGCTGCCCGCCGCCGCCGGCGCCCCACACGCCCACCACGCCCGCCGCCGTCGCGCCGCGGTGGTACGCGGCGATGCCGGCGGCGATGAGCTCGCCGGGGCCGGCGCGCGGGCGGGCCATCGCGAGCGCGTGCTCCTGCCAGAGTCTCAGCTTGTCCACCGCGCGCGGCGCCGCCGGCGCGGGCGCGGCCATGTAAGCCAGCGGCTGCCGCTCGCCCTGGTGGTGGTAGGCGTGCCGCGCCGGCGGCGGCGCCGCCGGGCGCTTGTGCGCGTGCCCCGCCGCCGCGTCGGGCGCGGGGTGCGCGCGCTTCGGCGCCGCCAGCTGCGCAGCGCCGCCGCCGTGCTGCGCCGCGCCCGGCTCGGGCGCGCCGCCGCCGTACGTGGGCGCCGGCGGCGCGGCGCGCGCGGCGCCGGCGGCCTGGCGGCCGGCGTGCACGACGGTGTTGTGTGAGAGGCGCTTGACCACAAACGGCACGTACACAAACCGTGACAGCCCCGCGCACTTGGTTAGCTGGAGCCACTCGGACAGGCTGGGCGCGGGGCCGTACCGCACGCGCACGCCCCAGCACGCCCGGGCGTCCTTGACGCCCGGCGCGGCGCCCCCGCCCGGCGGCGGCGCCCCCGGCGCGGGCGCCGCCGCGCGCGGCGGCGGCACGGCGTCCAGGCCGAGCAGTCGCGGCGCGCTGCTGGGCGCGAGCGCGAGGGGCTCGCGCACGCCCGGCGGCCGCGGCCACGCCGGCAGCACGGACACGCCGACGCAGGGGCGCACCACGCCGCCGAGCGCGGGCATGAACGCCTGCCGCGCGCGGCACGCCTCCAGCGCCCAGCGCTCCACGCTGCCCAGCAGCAGCCGGCCCAGCCCGCGGTGCTGCAGCCGCCGCAGCGTCGCCGCGAGCGGCACCTCCAGCACGGCGGCGCCGTGCAGCCGCACCAGCGCCGCGGCCGCGAGCGTGCTCCCCACAAAGAGCAGGGCGACGTGGGCGTGGCTCAGGTCGAGCAGCCCGCCGGGCGTGGCCTGGCGCAGGCCGGCCAGCAGCCACGGCAGCACGTCCTGGTGGCTGCGCACCTCCCACGCCGGCCCCAGCTCCTCGCCCAGCAGCGCCAGCGCGTCGCGCAGCACCGGCGCCAGCGCCTCGGCCTGCGCGCGGCTGTAGCCGGGCGCGGCGCCCGTGCCGAGCAGCCCCACGGCCGCCGCCGGCGCGGCGGCGCCGTCCCGCGCCAGCGCCGCCGCCACCGCCGCCGGCTGCACGAGCTGCCAGCTCACGGGCGTGCCGTCCGGCAGCGCGTCGACCTGCACCGCGCCGCGCGCGCAGCGCTGCGCCAGCGCGGCCGCGACGGCCTGGCAGCCGCTGCTGCAGAAGAACGGCGTGCACGGCTGCTGCTGCTGTTGCTGCTGCTGCTGCTGCTGCTGCCCGCCCGCGTGCGCCGCGCCGTGCTGTGCTTGCAGCGACGGCGGCAGGCACGCCACGTGGCACGGCTGCTGGCAGCAGCAGCAGCGGGTGGCGGGCGCGGCCGCGCCGGGCGCGGCGGCGCCGCCGGCGCTCTGGCGCTTGCCCCGCGGCTGCGCGGCGGCCGTCGCTGCCGCCGCTGCCGCCGCTGCGGCGGCGCAGTCGGCGCTGCCGCCGCCCGCTGCGGCGCCGTCGGCGTCGACCGGCTGCTGCGTCAGCCACTGCCGGAGCTGCTGCGGCCCCAAATAGCCGGGCCCGCTCGGCAGCTGCTGGTGCGCGCTGGTGCGCGCTTGCACCGCGCGCGGCGGCACGGGCACGAGCGTCGTGGCGACCGCGGGCGGGCCCTCCGCGCCGCTCACGGCGCCGCCGCACGCGCAGCAGCGACACAGCGGGCAGAAGAAGGGCTCGTCCGAATCGGCCAGGTCGCCCGGCTTGAGGCCCACGCACGCCGGGTGCCACACCGCGCGGCAGCCATCACAGCACACGATGTCGCCCTGCCAGATCGGCGCCCGCCGAGCGCGGCGTGAGCGAGAGGGCGCGCGCGCCGCTGCTGCGCGGCGACCGCGGCCGCCCCCGCCCCCGCCGCCGCACCCCGCCGCTGCAGGCCCAGCAGCACGAGTCGGACGGGTCATCGGGCTCTTGCACGCCCAGCACGCCAGGCGGCGCCATCGTGCCGCAGGCGCGCCGGCGCGCCCCACACTTGAACGCGAGAGCGGCACGGTGCGCTGGCCCGGACGCCCGGCGTGGCGCGGAGCACTGTGCGCGGTCACGATGGCGAGGGCGGGGCCGGATCGGCGCAGCGGCGGACGACGAGGCGCAGAAGCGCCGTTGGGGCGCCGCGGCGGCGCGGCGCTGGCGCACCCCGCTCCCCCTACTCATCGCAGCACACTGTCCTGCGCCAGCCCACCCGCGCTGCACCCGACCACGGTCGACGACGCCCGCGCCGCCCCGCTGCTGCTGCCGCCGCCCGGGCGCCGCTCGTGCTGCTGCCGCTCGTGCGCGCCGCTCGGACGACGAAATGGACCAGCGCGGCTCCCTGGCCGAGCAGGCGGCTGCGCTGCAGCGCAGAGCAGCCAACCGCGAGAAGCGGCGCGACGACGGCGGCGGCGGCCGCGGCGGGCGGGTGCGCGCCCGCCACGGCGCTCGCCGCGGCTGCCGCCGGCGACCCCGCCGACGAGCCCGCCGTCGAGCCCGCCGTCGAGCCCGCCGCGCGCCCGCCGCCGCCGCCCCCGGGCAGGACCCCTACGAGGGCAGCGACCGGCCGCGCAAGAAGCGCAGCGAGCCGCTCAAGGCGGCGCAGGAGGCCTACGCCGCGGCGCTCGCGTCGGCCGCCATGGCGGGCGCGGCGCCGGTGCAGCGCTGCGAGCTCTGCCAGGCGAGCTTTGGCTCGGACGCCGAGATGCAGGCGCACCGCGCGGGCCCGGTTCACAAAAAGGCGGAGCAGCGCGCGGCCGAGGCGGCTGCCAAGCGCGTGCGCCTGGGCGTGTACAGCCAGGTCGCCGAGAACGCGCTCGCCGCGGCGGGCTGGCAGGACGGGCGCGGCGGCGGCGCCGGCGGCGGGCCGCGCGCGCCGCCGCCGCCGGGCGGCGGCGCGGACGGCGGCGGCCGCGGCGGCGGCCGCGGCGGCGGCCGCGACGGCGGCCGCGGCGGCCGCGGCGGGCGGCACCAGGAGCAGCCGCCGGCGCTGCGCCGCGAGGTGCTGACGCACGAGCAGATGCTCGCGCAGGCGCGGCACGCGGGCGGCGAGCTGACGCTGGACGGTGCGCGGCGCGGCGCGTGCGGGGCGCCGCCGCCGCTGGGCGCGCGCGGGGCCGCCGCCCGACCCCGCGCCCGCCGCCCCGCCGCCGCGCCGCAGGCTGGGTGCCGCCCAGCGTGCCCGCGCCGGCGGCGGCCGTCGCGGACGCGGCCGCCGCGCAGCCGGGCGCGCTGGCGGGCGGCGGCAGTAGCGAGGAGAGCGAGGAGGAGGAGGATGGCGGGGGTGAGCGTGAGGCCTGGCACGGCAGCGGCGACGCGGCAGCAGCGGGGCCGCAGCCCGGCGCCGGCAGCGGCAGCGCCGACGACAGCAGCGACGGCAGCAGCAGCGAGTCGAGCGGCAGCGGCGACGGCGCGCCGCGGCACATCGAGTCTTTTTTTTTCTGACGGCGCGACGAGCGCGGCGTCCGAATGACGGCGGCGCTCGGGTGTGTAACCGCGCCGGCCGCCGCCGCACCCTACGTACAAGCTGCAGCGCGGCGCTGCGGTGCCTGCGGGCGCCCCTAGGGCGGCGCCACGATGCAGCGCGCCGTCGCCACAGCAGCGGCCGCTGCTGCCGGCGCCGCGCGGCTGCCGGCCGCGGCCGCGGCGTGCTGGAGCAGCGCGCGATGGAGCAGCAGCTCCACGACGCCGCGCGCGCCGGCGCACGTGCCGGTGGTGGTGGTGGGCGCGGGGCCGACCGGCCTGGCGCTGTCGTGCCTGCTCTCGCAGCACGGTGCGCGCCGCCGCCGCCACGCCGCCCCGCCCGCCTGGTCGCGACGCGCTGCCGACGTCCCTGGCCGCCCGCAGGCGTGCGGCACATGGTGCTGGAGCGCGCGGCGCAGCAGACGCAGCACCCGCAGGCGCACTACGTCAACAACCGGACCATGGAGGCGCGAACGACGCCAAAGCGCGCGCCAGCGGCCTCCACAGCGCCCTCAGGGCCAGACCTTGCTTGCCGCGCAGCGCCGCGGCGAGCGGCACTCGCCCGGCGTCGGACGCTGGGCGCGCCGCTCTGCGCGCGCGCAGGTGTTCCGGGGCCTCGGCGGCCTGGCGGCGCAGGTGCAGGCGCGCAGCCCGCCGCTGGAGCAGTGGCGGCGCTTCATCTACTGCGAGTCCATGGCCGCGGGCGAGCTGCTGGGCGAGGTGGACCACTTCCCGGGTGCGCCGCGGAGGCCGCGCCGCAGCCGCGCTCGGCCGCACCGTGCGGCCCGCACGCGCGCCGCTGCGGCACGACACGACGCCCGTCGCGGTTGCGGCGTGCCCCCCGCGCAGGCCAGGCCGCGCCGCAGGACCCCCGCGTGTCGCCCGAGCCCGTCACGCACCTGAGCCAGCACCGCCTGCTGCCGCTGCTGCTCGCGGCCGCGCGGCGCCTCGGCGACGCCGCCGGCGGCGCTGCCGACGTCCGCTTCGGCGCGGCGGTGACGGCGGTCAGCAACGTGGAGTTTGCCCGCCCCGCGCCGCCGCGCGGCGGCCAGCTGCCAGAGGACGAGGCCGCGCGGGCACACCCCGTGTGCGTGGCGGTGCAGGAGCAGGCCGCGCCCGGCGGCGCGCAGCAGCAGCAGCAGCTGGTGCGCTGCAGCTACCTAGTCGCGGCGGACGGCGCGCACAGCTTGGTCAGGTGCGCCGGCGCCCGAGGGCCGCCCCGCGCCGCCCCGCGCCGCGCCGCCCAGGCCGCGCCGCCCGAGCGCGCCGCGCGCCCGCCCGCCCGCGCGCCGCGCGGCGGCGGCGCAGGGAGCTGCTGGAGGTGCCGCTGGAGGGCGCGGCGGCGCTGCAGCACCTCATGTCGCTGCACTTCAGCTGCCCCGCGCTCGGCGCGGCGCTGCTGGCGGGCGGGCGGGGCGGCATGCTGTATTTTGTGTTCAACCCCAGCGTTGTCGCGGTCGTCGTCGCGCACGACCTGCGCGCGGGCGAGTTTGTGGCCCAGGTGCGCGCCGCACGCGCGTGCGCGCCCGCGCCCGCGCACGCGCCCGCGCGCACACGCGCTGCGCGTGCTGCGGGGCGGCGCAGCAGGGGCCGCGGCCTGAGCGCGGCCCGCGGCGGCCATACGCCGCAGGTCCCCTACTACCCGCCGCTGCAGAGCCCCGCCGACTTCACGCCCGACGCGTGCGCGCGCCTGCTCGCGGCCGCGGCGGGCCTGCCGCGCGGCGGCGGCGGCGGCGGCGTGACGCTGCACAGCGCCAAGGCGTGGACCATGAGCGCCGCGGTCGCGCGCGACTACGACGCCTGGGAGGGCCGCGTGCTGCTCGCGGGCGACGCGGCGCACACGTGCGCGGCGCGGCGCGGCGCGGCGCGGCGCGGCGCGGGCGGGGCACGAGGGGCGGGCGCGGCGCGCGCCACACGCCGCGCGCCGCGCGCCGCGCGCCGAGCGCCGGGCGCCGGGCGCGCCGCGCGCAGGTTCCCGCCCGCGGGTGGGTTTGGGATGAACACGGGCATCCAGGACGCCCACAACCTGGCCTGGAAGCTGGCCGCGGTGCTGCGCGGCGCGGCGGGGCCGGGGCTGCTGGCCAGCTACGGCGCGGAGCGCCGCCCCGTGGCGGCCGCCAACACCGCGCTGAGCGTGGCCAACTGGCGCGAGGCGGTGCGCGTGCCGCAGGCGCTCGGCCTGGACCCGCGCGCCGCCGACGCGGTGAGCGGCGCGCTCGCGGCCGCGCCGCTGCCGCGCGACGCGGGGCGCTGGCTGCTCGACGCCGCGCTCGCGGCGGGGCGCGGCGCGGTGGCGGCCGCCGTGCCGCTGCGGCGCGGGGCGCTGCGGGAGATCCTGGCGTCGGGGCGGTCGCTGCGGCTGCAGTTCCCCCGGGAGGACCTCGGTTTCGTGTACACCGCCGGCGCGCTGGCGGCCGAGCCCGGCGCGGCGGCGGCGGCAACAGCGGCGACGGCGTTGCTGGAGCGGGCGGCGGCGCGCGCGGCAGCGCATACGAGCCGAGCACGGCGGTGGGCGGCCGCCTGCCGCACGTCGGGCTCGCGCTGCAGGAGCCGGGCGGGCCGCGCCGCGTGTCGACGCTGGACCTGGTGGCAGCCGACGCGCTGGGGCTCAACGTGCTGCTGCTCTGCAGCGACGACGCCGGCGGCGGCGGCGGCGGCGGCGGCGGCGGCGGCGGCGGCGGCGTGAGCAGCCCGCTCCCCGCGGGCGCGGCGCCCGTCGGCGGCAGGTGGGCGGCGGCCGGCCTGCTCCTGCAGCAGCAGGGCTGGCCGGTCAGGGTGCTGCGCATCCTGCCGCAGGGCGCGGCCGCGCTGCCGGGGGGCGGCGAGGCCGGCGCGCCGGGCCTGGCGGCGGCGGTGGACGCCGACGGCGCGTGGGCGGCGCTGCACCGCGGCTGCGAGGCCGCGGCCGTGCTGGTGCGGCCAGACGGCCACGTCGCCTGGCGCCGGCGCGAGGGCGGGGCGCAGGGCGCGCCGCGCGGGTGCGGCGACGCCGTGGCCGAGCTGACGCGCGTGCTGCGCGACGCGCTGCACCTGCAGCCGCGCGGCGCCCCCGACGAGTGAGCGGGCGAGCGGGACCGCGGCCTGGCAACTCACTTCACTCTCAACTCGCGCACGCACGCTCTCCCCGACACAAGCCAGCGAACGCGGCCGCGTGCCGTCTCAGCCGCTGATGCGGAACCACACGTCCACGCACATCAGCGGGGCGCCCGTCACAGCGTCTGCGGCAGACAGCCGCATGCTGTAGCGGCCCGACGGCGCGATCGCCGGCAGCGCCGCCTCGTGCGTGAGCACCAGCGGGCCTGGCGCGAGCGCGCACGTCGCGCCGTCGCCGGCCGCGCCGCCGCGCCGGCCCGGCCGCCAGCCCCCGGGGCCGCTGGCGCCGCGGCCGTGGGCGTCGAGAGCCAGCGGCTGCTGCGCTGCCGCCTGCAGCGCGCGGCCGCCGGTGCCCCCGCCGGCGCAGAGCGTGTCGCTCGCGGTGAGCACGGGCACGCCCCAGTAGAACACCTCCACGCTCGCCGCGCCCGCGACGACCGGCTGGTGCACCTCGCCCGACAGCGTGAGCACCAGGCGGCTGCCCCGCGGCAGCACGTCCGACGGCTGCAGGTCCACCGTGGCAACGCGGAACGCTGCGGCAGGGGGCAGGCGCGCGCGGCGGGTGGGCGGCCCGGGCACGCCAGCGGCGCCGGCGCCGGCGGCGGTTGCGGCGGCCCCGCGCCGCGCGGACACGCGAAAGACCCCCGCGCGCACCAGCTTCGCCGCAGCTGCGCCAGCTCGGCTGCTGTCGCTCGCTGGCGGCGGGCACGCTGTCGCCCGCCGCTACTGCTGCGGCGCCCCATGCCAGCAGGGCCCAGCACGCCGCTGCCGCCACGCCACGCCACGGTCGCTGCTCTCGCCACGCCATGGCCGCCGCTGCTGCTGGCTGCGGTAGCTGGAGAAGGCGCGCACGGCGGCAGACCGATACGCTGCTCGCAGGCGTGGCGTCGCCACGCCTGCGCCGCGGGGGAACAGTGCCCCTGCAGGTCGTGCGGTGGTGTTGCACGCGCTGGCCGCCCGACGGCCGCCGCCCGCCTCACCATAACCGCGGCACGAGGCGCGGCTGCAGCTCAACCCTGCTCACCGAAGCCGGCAGCGCCGCGCGCAGCTCGGCGGCGGCGGCGGCGGCGGGCTGGCGCTCCGGCTCCATCAGGGACAGGGAGCGCAGGCGCGGCAGCACCGCCGCCGCCGCACAGACCGCGCGCGGCGGCACGGCCCACTGGACCAGCTCGAGCTCTCGCAGCGCGGGCGCGCCCAGCGCCAGGCGCAGCAGCAGCGCTGCGTTGCCGTGCAGCACCGCCGGGGCGTCGCCGTCGCCGGCGCTCTCATTGTCATCGCCGCCGGCCGCCGCGCCAGGCGGCAGCACGCGCGGCAGCACCGCGCGGCGCAGGCGGGGCAGCCAGGCGGCGCCCGGCGGCGTGCAGGTCACGCAGGCGGGCATGAGCTCGTGGGGCTGCTGCGCGTCCAGCTCGGTGAGGCTCGGCGGCAGCGCGGCAAGCTCAACGTGCGGGACGTGCAGCCACGCGACCTCGAGCCGCGACAGCTGAACCAGCCAGCGCCAGTCCAGCAACGCGGGCGAGTCCGCGTCCGCCGACGCGGGGCAGCCAGCGACCTCGCGCAGCAGCTCGGTGGCGTGCGCGGCACCCTGGCCCGGCGCGCCCGCCACGAGCTGCTCGCCACCTCTGTCGCCGCCGCCTCCGTCAGCCCCGCCGCCGCAGCAGCAGGAGCAGGCCGCGCCAGCGCTGCCGCCTCTGTCGGTGCTCACGGCGAGGCCGCGCACGCAGTCCTCCAGCCCGCGCTGGACGCTGCGGGGCGGCGCCGCCAGCTGCCAGGCGCCACGCCGCGCCTGGTCCACCAGCTCCGCCGCCCCCACCGTCAGCGTCAGCGACAGCACGCGCAGCTCCGCCAGCGCGCCCAGGCAGGCGAGCTCCGCCGCGTGCGCCAGGCGCATGCGCTCGACGACCAGCTCTCGCAGCCTCGTCAGCGCGGCGATGGGCGCGACCGGCAGGGCCGCGCCCCACTGCTTCGCGAGCACGAGCTTGGTCAAGCCAGTCAACGCCGCGAGCGGCGGTGCCGGCGCGCCGAGCGCCGCCGGCGCCGGCGCGGGCGGCAACGAGCCCTGGATGGTCAGGCGCTCCAGGGTGCCGCGCAGCGGCATCAGGGCAGCGAGCGGGCCACCGTCGCCGCCGCTGGACGAGGGGGCAGGGCTGGCCGCGCCGGCCGCGGCAGCGGCGCCTGAGGCGGCGGTCGCCCGCTTGATGCTGACGCCGAGCTGCCGGAGGCCCGTCAGCTCGCTCAGGCGCTCAATGTCGGCGGCGCCAGCGCAGCCGACCGCCTCGAGCCCGCCCAGGGTGCAGCATCCAGCCGCACCCAGCCGCCGATGCAGGTGCAAGGCCTCCGCCACGCTGAGGCCGCTGCAGCCGCCCCAGTCGCAGACCCAGACGCCGACGCGCAGCGCGGCGCCGCCGCCGGCCGCCTGCGCCGCGGCCGCGCGCTCCAGCAGCTCGGCGGCGCCCTCGGGCAGGGTGGGGACGTTGAGGTCCAGGGCCTCCAGCCCCGGCACCGGGAGCTCTCCCAGCAGCGCCAGCAGCGACGCGCGGTCAGTGACGGCGAGGTGCAGCTTGCACGCCGGGCCCTGCGCCGCCAGGATGGCCTTGAGCTGCCGCACGTCGTCGCCGCCGAGGCCGCTGCTGTGCCGCACGCGCAGCACGCGCAGCGCCGGCAGGCGCGCCGCCAGCAGCTGCGCCGCCAGCGGCTGCCAGGCGCTGCGGACTCCCGGCAGGCTCGCGTCCAGCTCACGCAGCGCGACGCACAGCGGCAGCGCCGCCGGCGGCGGCGCCGGCCCCGCCGTGCTGCAGTCGACGTCGAGCGCCCGCACAAACGCGTACGGCAGCGCCGCCCAGGCGCGGCAGACCGTGCTAAGCGCCGCGAGCTCGTGCCGGGCCAGGCGCTCGAGCACCGCCTCCACGACCGCCGGCGGCAGCGCCCCAAACGCGCCGGGGTGTGGCGGCCGCGCCTGCTGCATCGCTGTGAGCGATGCACGCCGGGCACGAGCGGCGCCCGCACGCGCTGCGGCTGGGACGCCGTCACCGCTTGTGGGATGTCGCTGGCGAAACGCTGTCAGCGCCGGGAAGGCGTGGCGGCGCCTGCGCCGTTGCCGGTTTGTGCGGCTCAGCGACCGCGCGCCGGCGCAAGAGCCCACAGCGGCGGCAGCCGAGCGGTCGGCGAGCCGGGGTTCATCGCCATACCGCCTGCACACAAGCCACGCGTCCGCAGGGAAGCCGGCCCAACAGCTCCAGCACGTCGCCCGGCGCGCAGCCGGGCCATCTGCTGCTGCCGCGCCGCCGCGTGCCGCGCGGCAGCTGCGATGGCGGCGGCGGAGGACGTGTGGCAGCTCAAGGTACTGGGCGAGGACGCTGCCGCAGCTGCGCCAGCGGGGGAGCGCGGGCGGCGCCGACCGCCGCGCGCCGCGCCGCCCGCAGATCCCCGTGCGCCTGAGCCTGGCCCGCAGCGAAATCTCGTCGCCGGGGGACGTCAAGCCCGTGTATGTGAGTTGCGGCAGGCGCCGGCGCAGCCGCGCCGCGCCCGCGGCCCGGCTGACACCCGCCCGCGCCGCGCCGCGCAGCTGCTCGCGCCGCGGCACGCCTACCTGCCCGCGCTGGCGCAGCAGAGCCTTGCCTTCTTCCAGGTGCGTTGCAGCGCGCGGCGGGGAGGCCGTGGCGCTCCCCCACGCCCGCCCGTGCGGGCCGCACGCGCCGACACCCCCGCGCGCCGCGCCGCCGCGCAGCACGTGCTGCTCCGCGCGCCGGGGCCGGGCGCGCCCGGAGGGCCCTGGTTCGAGCAGCAGGGCGCGCCGCTCAACTGGACGCAGCCGCTGGGCGTCCTGCACGACCTGCTCGCGCCGTGCCCGCCGCCGGAGCCGGCGCCGGGCGGCGCGGCGCCGCCGCCGCCGTGGTGCCTGACGGTGCACTACCGGGGCATGCCGGCGGCGCTGGCCAACCCCTGGCAGAACGCGGGCGGCGCCAAGGAGCACTACCTCAGCAGCATCAAGGCGCGGCCGCGGGGCGGGGCGGGGCGCGGCGCGGCGCGGCGCCGTGCGGGGCGGGGCCGCGGCGCTGCGCCGTGCGCGGCGCACGCAGCGCGCACCGCTTGCACGGTGACGGCCCCGAGCCGCGGGCCGCGCAGGAGGCGGGCTACTGCTGCCGCGGCAGCGACGGCGCGGGCGCCGTCATGCGGCTGCCGGGCGCGGCGCAGGACGAGCTGTGGGGGGCGCTCAACCGCGGCGACGGCGCGGGCGTGCGCCAGGTGCTGGCGCAGCTGCGCCTCGTGCCCTCCGTGGTGAGCAGCGGCTCACCGCAGCGGCGGGCCGGCGGCGTGCGGGGCCTGCCGTGACGGGCTCGTGCGCCCGTGCTGACGCCCCCGCTGCCGCTGCCGCTGCCGCGGCCCGTCCCGCAGCGCCCTGGCAGCGCCGTGCCCTGCGTGCCGGTGCGGGTGTTCGTTCGGCAGCACGCGCCGCCGGGCCAGGGTGCGGCCGGCCGCGGCGCACGCGCGGCGGCGCGGCCGCTGCTCGCCCGGCGGCGCCCTGACGCCCACGCACTGCCGCGCCGCCGCCGTCCCCGGCAGCAGAAGACGGCTCCGCGTGGCAGGCGACGTACAGCAGCAGCAGGCCGGTCGAGGTGACGCAGCCGGACGGCAGCGCGACGCTGCTGGCGCACCTGCTGCACACGGTGATGCCGCGACGCTTCCCAGCGCCCGTGCCGGCGGCGGGTGCCGCCGCCGGCGCGGCGCAGCCGCCGGAGCCGCATGCGCTGCAGGAGCAGCAGCAGGAGCAGCAGGAGCAGCAGGGGCCGGCGGCGGAAGCAGCAGGCACGCCCAGCAGTCCGCCCGACGACCCGCTGCGTGCAGCAGTTGCGGCACCGGGCGACGAAGGTGGCGGCGCGGCGGCGGCAGAGGCGCCGTCGCCGCCGCCGCCGCCGCCGCCGGTGCCGCTGGCGGCCAGCCACGTGCTGCCCGCCGGCTGGCCGCGCGCGGCGGCGCTCGTGTGCGGCGTGCAGCCGGACTGGCTCACGCCGCTGGCGTGGCTGCACGCGCAGCTGGGCGCCGCGGACGGCTTTCTGTACGTCGTCGTGCACCTGCCGCACGACGAGGGGGGCGGCGCCCAATGACGGCGTGGCCGTTTCAGAGCGGGTTTTAGCGCCGCGCTGCACAAGCGCGGCGCGCCGTCGCCATGGCCCCGGCAACGCCCCGCGCCCTGCCCACTCCCTCGCACCGTGGTGGTAGCTTCAGCACGCACACACCGCTTTCTCGAGCAGCAGCAGCAGCAGCAGCAGCGACGCCCGCCGCCCCCCGCCCCAGCCGCCGCACCACCGCACGCCGCTGCTCCGCCTTCCACCAGTGACACAGCGCGCCGCGCGCTTCGGGGCCGGCATGGGCGCCGCGGGGGAGCGGTCTCCTGAGAGGTGGGTGTGTGGTTGCGCCCGGGCTCGGCCCCGCGCCCATGCGATCCCGCCTCGCGCTCCCCGGCCGCCCACACCGCCCACATGTCCTCCTCGCCTCCCCCACCGCTGCAGGCAACGCCAGCACGACAGCGGCCGGCACAGGGACGACAGCAGGGAGCGCTCGCCGCGGCGCCGCTCCCCGGGCGGCCACCACGGGCACAGCAGGTGGGCAGGCGGCATGCGGGCGCGGCGTCAGCTGGAGCTCCCGCAGGCACCGGCGCTGCAGCACGCGGCGCAGGTCGCGGCCGCCGACGCGCGCCGCTGCCCGCTGCGCCCGCCGCCCCCTGCCCCGCAGGCACGACCGGCGCGACCGCAGCCGCGACCGCAGCAGGGAGCGCAGCCGCGAGCGGCGCCGCAGCCGCAGCGCCGACGGGCGGCGCGAGCCTCCGCGCAGCGGCGCGGACGGCGGCAGGCCCGGGGGCGACCGCGGCGAGCGCCCGGCGCCGCCGGCGTACCCGGGGCCGCCGCCCAGCGGCGGGGCCGACGGCGAGCGCGGCGGCGGCGGTGGCTTCGGGCGCGAGCAGCAGCAGCAGTGGCGCGGCGGCGGGCGCGGCGACGGGCGCGGCGGCGGGCGCGGCAGGCGCGGTCGCGACGATGACGACGGCGGCGGTCAGCGCTGGGGCAAGCCAGGTGGGCGGCGGGGCCGCCGCGGCGCGGGCGCCGCGCGCCGCCCGCGCGCGCGCAGCCACGGGCGCAGCCAGCATGCCAACGCCGCCAACGCCGCGCCGCGCCGCCCGGCAGAGGAGTGGGCGGCCGAGGAGGCGGCGCGCGCCGCGCCGCCCGTGCCCAAGGCGCAGCCCAACATGGGGCTGTCGGGCAAGCTCGCCGCCGAGACCAACAAGACCGTCGACGGCACGGCAGAGCTCAAGTACCAGCCGCCGCCCGAGGCGCGCGTGTGCCGCAAGCCGGCGTGGCGGCTGTACATCTTCAAGGGCCGCGACGAGGCCGCGCCGCCCATCGCGCTGACTCAGACGCCCTTCTACCTCCTCGGCAAGGACCGCAAGGTCGCAGACATCCCCACGGACCACCCCTCCTGCAGCCGGCAGCACGCGGTGCTCTGCTTCAGGCGCGGCGGGGCGCGGCGGCAGCGGCGGGGCGTGGCTGGGCGCGCGGGCGGCAGCAGTCAAGGCGGCGGCGGGCGTGAAACGCGCCGCGCCGCGCCGCGCCGCCGGCGCGCAGGGAGGTGGAGGTCGACGCGCCCGACGGCCTCGCCACGCGGCGCGTGGTCAAGCCGTACGTGATCGACCTGGAGACGGTCAACGGCACGACGCTCAACGGCGAGCGGCTCGAGGGCGCGCGCTACTATGAGCTGCTGCACAGTGACGTGCTGCGCTTTGGCTTCTCCAGCCGCGAGTACGTCATCATGAACGAGGACGCCCTCTAGCCGCGCGCTAGCACCGGCGGCGGCCAGCCCGCACGCCTGCCGCGCGCCTGCGGGGTCACGGGCACGCCTGTGGGGTGGCGGGCCCCGTGCAGCGAGCTGTCGGCCGCGGCGCCGTGTGACCGAGCGTGAGCCCCGCGACCCCGCAGCCGACCGAGGCCCACACTCGGTTACCGGGCGGCGCGTGCCGCCGCGCTCCGCGCCAGCCGCGTGCGAGTCGTCGCTGCCGGCCGTTAACGCGCGCAGCCAGCACTGACGCGACAAGTGATGTGTGGGCAGTGCTGCCGCGTCCGCAGACGATGACCCGACGGGTCGCCCGCCGACGCTCGCCGCCCGCCGCAGCGGACGCCCCGGGAGGCCCCCCTCGGCGCTGCGCAAGGGCTGGTGCAGTGCTAACCCGCTAATACACACCTGCCGAGGCGCGCCGGAGCGCTCTCCAATCCCGTGCAGCATGCGTTGTGAATCCCGTCCGAGAGAGCAGCAGCCCCGCAGCGCTCGGCCCGCGCGCGGCCGACGAGGAATTGGTTTGTGCGCCGGCCGTGGGCCAACGATGGGCAGTGAGGACGAGGGGAAGGGGGGGAGGGGGTCCGGGTCGCGGGCGCGGCGCTCACACCACGACGCACTCTGGGAGCCCCTGCCGCTTGCGCAGCCGCCGGACCACCTTCTGCGCGCGCACCGCGTCGCAGCGGAACGCCTGCACCGGGTAGGTCCACGAGCCGTCCGTGCAGTTCCTGCGGCGCGGGCAGGACGCGAGGGGGGGCGGGGGCGAGGTAAGGCGGGGCGACGCGCGGACGGCGCGCGGGGTGCGCGGGCCCCACCTGACAATGTTGGGGCAGATCGGGACCGGGTAGGCGGCGCGCCGGCAGGCAGAATCAAACACTGCGGCGGCGGGCGGGCCCGCGGGCGGCTCAGCCGCGCCCTGGCCGCGCCGCGCCGTGCCTGCCCGCCCGCGCGGCGCGCCCCGCTGCCCGCGCCCCGCGCCCCGCACCCGACTCGCTGCCGCAGTCGCGCGGCGTGCGGAACTGCGTCTGCACGCCGTCGAGGCGCAGCAGCCAGCGCAGCTTCCAGCCGGCCAGTGTGCGGTGCACCGTGCTGGGGGTGAGGACCTGCGTGAAGTCGCGCAGCACCTGACCGCAGCGGCGCGGTCGTCAGGGGGCGGTCGTCAGGGGGCGCAGGCCCAGCCGCGCCGCGCCACACCGCCGCGGCGCCGCCGCGGCGCCGCCGCGCCGCCGCCGCGGCGTCGCGCCGTGGCGCCGCACCTCCTCGCAGTGGCTCGTGCCGCGCTCGTACCAGTCGAGGCCCACGCTGCCGTCGTAGGGGCTGTCCGGGTCCTGCACCGTCTGGCCGGTCGTGCCCGCGAGCGTGTAGACGCGGCGGCCCGAGACCGCGGGCACGGTGCGGCCCGACAGGCCGTGGCGGGACACAAAGTCGGCCAGTCGCACCAGGCCGCCCGTGGGCTTGTCGTACGTCTCGTCGATGATCACGTCAGCCTGCGCGCGACACCGCGCACGTGTTGAGCCCACGGGCGCGCGGGCGCGCGGGCGCGAGGCGCGCGGGGCCCGCGGCGCCGCAGGGGCCCCCGCGCGGGCGCGCGCCTTGGCGAGCAGCGCGGCCCATGCGGCGCGGTTGGCCTGCGGCATCGACCACGACCCGCCGCCCTGCGCCGTCATGCCCGCCGCGCGCAGCGTCGCGTCGTCCAGCATCGCCCCGCCCGCGTCGGCCACGTACGCGGCCTTGTAGGGCGCCTTGGACACCACAAAGTCGGCCGCCCAGCCCAGGTACACCCACGCGACGACCGTGCGCCGCCCCGCCGCGCCCGCGGCCGCGCCCGCGGCGCGGCGCAGCGCGTTGTAGTCGTTGCGTATGGTGCGGTACAGGGTCTCCGCCTCCCACTCCTTGTTCACAAACGCGGCCATGTACTTGAGCCACTCGGCGCGCAGCAGCGGCGCGGACGCAAACACCGCGCTGCGGCGGCGGCGGCATCGCCGCGGCGCGCGCGCGGCGGCGGCGCGGCGGCGGCGCGCGTGGCGGCGCGATGGCGGCGGCGGCCGCGGCGGCGCGGCGGCGGCGTGGCGCGCGCCCTCGCCGCGCGCGGCCGGCCGCGCGCCTGATGGCGATGGACTTGGGGTTGCTGGTCGCGCCCGTCGTCACAAACGCGTCGACCTGGCTCGCGATGGCCGCCGCGTCCTCGGCAGCATACTGGGGGTCCGGCGCGACGTAGCCGCAGCCTGGGGCGCCGGCGGGCGCGTGGGCGCGGGGCGCGCGGCGCGGCGCCGCCGCCACGCGGCGCCCCGGCCGCGGCGTGTGCGGCGCGCGCTCACCCGCCATGGACTGGAAGCAGCCGCTGACGGAGAGCTGCGACGCGTACGCGACGCGGTCGATGGCGCTCACTTGCTTCTGCGCGGCGCGGCGCCGCGCGGCGCGGCGTGAGCGACGGCGGCGGGGCGGCGCGGCGCTCATCCGCCGTGCGTCCACCAGCCCTCCCCCTCGACCCAGCCACCCACACTCACACCCACACGCACGCACTCACGCACGCGCGCACACCCTGCCCGCCCGCCCGCCCCGCGCACCAGGAAGTCGGCGGCGGACGTGTCGTCGGTCGACACCGAGCGCAGCGGGATCTCAAAGACCTTGGCGCCCGCCGGCACGCTCGCCGGGGGCGGCGTGCCGCAGTGGTACAGCACGTACGTCTCGCCCGCGGGCAGGTTGGTCACGACCTGGGCGGGCGGGCGGGTTGGTCACCCGGGCGCCGCCGCGCGCCCGGGCGCGCGGGCGAACGCCGCGCTGCGGGCCGCCGCGCGCACCTTGTAGGTGGCGAAGTACTTGACCGAGAATCCGGCGTTGTTCTTGATCTGCGGCGGCGCGGCGCGGCGTGGGCGCGGCGGCGGCGAGGCTGCGGCAGCCGCCGGCCGCGCTGCTGGTGCCGCCGCCGCCGCCGGCCGGCCGGCGGGCGCGCGGCCCGCGCCATGCTCACCACGGTGCCCCCGTCGGTGTCCCTGTAGGTCTGGGTGCCGCTGATCATGTATCGGCTGGTGGGGTAGACGCGCGGCGGGCTGTTCAGGCCGGCCAGGGCCGGCGCGATGCAGTCGTCCTCGTTGCGGGAGAGCAGGAGGCCATCCTGAGCGGCCGCCAGGCCGGCGTGCGCCACCGCCAGGGCCAACCACGCGGCCAGCGCCCGGCGCGAGGCCATCGCGCGCCTGGTGAGTGCTGCTGCGGCGCGGGCGGGCGCGCGGTCGCGGCGGGCGTGGAGGAGGTCGAGACCGATCTGCCGGGTGGGACGCGACCGGCCGCCCAGCAGCCGTGCAAGCCACGCGGCCGCGGTTCCCGCTGCGCCGCCGCGACGCTGCTGGTGGTGGTGCTCCGCCGCCGTGCGCGCGCTGCGGGTCGCCTCGCTGGTCCACCAGCAGATGACCACGGCGCCGGGCAGCTGGCGACCTGGGAACCCCGCCGCGGCGACCGGACGGGCATTACCGCCGCCGCCGCGCGCACGGCGCGCCGCGCGCGCGCCGCGCCGCGCGCCGGTCACTGGATAAACATGTTGAACACGCGGCGCTCGTCGCCGACGAGCTCCTCAAACGTGAACTCGTCCTGCAGCGCCTTGACGCCGCGGCGCCACGCGCGGTCGGCCTCGGGCGGGACCTGCAGGCCGAGCATGACGTAGCTCTCGCGGTTGCCGGTGTTGCGGTAGTGGAACAACGTGACGTTCAGCGGCGCATCGCCGGCGCCGCAGGAGAGGGCCTCGAGGAAGCGGGAGAGCGCGCCGACGCGCTCCGGGAACTGCACGCGGTAGATGCGCTCGTGCGGGATCTCGCCCGTGTAGCTCCGCGCCCGCCCGCCCACGAGGTGGCGCAGGTGGATCTGCGCGGCGGCGGCGCGCGCGCGCGCGCGCGTGGGCGTGGGGGCGTGGGCGTGGGCGTGGGCGGCGCGGCCCGGCGGCGGTGCCCCCCGCCGGCCCGCGCCCGGCCGGCCCAAGCCCCTTCCGCTGCCGCGCGCGGCGCGCGCCTGGGCGGACTCCATGTGGCTGATGTCGAGTGTCGGCATGTCGGCGTCGGCCAGGCGGGCGATGATCTCGCCGATCTCGGCCTTGTCCCGCACGCCCACCGACCACAGGATGTTGGCCGACGAGCCGGCAGAGTACCTGGCGGCACGGCGAGCGGCGGCCGGCGCGTCTGCGCCGCGCGCAAGCGCGGCTGCCCGCCTGGCGCCGGCGCGGCACGCTGGCGCCGGCGCGGCACGCTGGCGCGCGGCGCGCGGCGGCACACTGGCGCGCTGCCCCGCCCGCAGGCGGCCGACCACGCGGGCGGCACCGCACCTGTACTTGAACTCTGTGACGTTGAGGTCCCGCCCCGCGAACGAGGCGGCCACAAACGCCTTGAACGCGCCCGGGCGCTCGGGGATGGTCGTCGCCATCATCACCTCGGTCCGCGCGCCGACGTCGGCGAGCTCCGACACGAGGCGCAGCCGCTCAAAGTTGATGTTCGCGCCGCTCGTCACCGCGACGACCGTCTTGCCCTGCGGCGCGGCGGCGCGCCGCGCGCGGGCGTCGCGCGCCGGCCGCGCCGCGGCGGCGGGCGCGCGCCGTGCGCCGCACGCGTCGCACGCGCCGCGCGCGCGCACCTTGTGCCCGTTCTCCCGCAGCCACGCCTTTGCGCCCGCGACCGCGACCGCGCCGGCGGGCTCGAGTATGCTGCGCGTCTCGTTGTAAACGTCCTTGATCGCCGCGCTGGTGGACGCGTTGTCCACGAGCACCACGCCCTCGACATGCTCGCGGCACAGCCGGAACGTCTCCGCGCCGACCTGGCCCGAGCGGACGCGGCGGCGCGCGCGCGGCGGACGAGGACGCGGCGCGCGTGGGCGGCGCGGCGGCGGCAGCGCAGCGGCGGCGGCGGCGGGCCGGGGCGCGCGCGGGGCTCGGCGGCGGGCCGGCGCGGCGGCGCGGGGCGGGGCGGCGCTCTCACAAACTTGACGGCGACGCCGTCGGCAAACGCGTCCACGCGCGACAGCGTCACGCGGCGGCCCTGCTCCAGCGACATGGCCATCGTGTTCGCGCCGGTCGGCTGGACACCGATGATCTGCGCGCAGCAGCAGGGAGGGATGACGGGAGGGGGCGGCGGCGGAGCCGGGGCGTCGCACGCGGCGGCGGCGGCGCGCCACGCGGCGGCGCGCGCGCGCGCGCGGGGCGCGGCGCGGCGCGCCTTTATGTGTGGGTGCAGGGCCTTGACGTACGCGGCGACGCCGGCGATGAGCCCCCGCCGCCGATGGGCACAAAGATGGCGTCCAGCGCCGCGGGGTCGCCA
Source organism: Scenedesmus sp. PABB004 (assembly GCA_014905635.1). Classification (NCBI taxonomy): domain Eukaryota; kingdom Viridiplantae; phylum Chlorophyta; class Chlorophyceae; order Sphaeropleales; family Scenedesmaceae; genus Scenedesmus; species Scenedesmus sp. PABB004. Next base: position 1,798,452 of record CM026547.1, on the reverse strand, counting down.
AACTGCGACGCGCAGCGACGCGTCGGCGCGGCGGCGCGTCAGCCGCGGGCGGCTGCACGCGGCTGCGTGCGGCGCGGCGGCGGCGGCGGCGGCGGCCGCGCGCGGGGCGCCCGCGGCGTGCGTGTGTGCGCGCACCTGGCGCAGTATCTCGTCGCCGATGGTGCCCTGGCCCGCGATGGTGAGCGGGTCGTCGTAGGGCGCCACAAAGGTGAGGCCCTCGGCCAGCGCGCGCGCCTGCGCGTGCGCCTGCGCCTCCTGGTAGCTCTCGCCCACGAGCTCCACCACGCCGCCCAGGCGGCGCACGTTGGCGACCTTGATGTCCGGCGTGTTCTCCGGCATGCAGATGATGGCCGTGCAGCCCTGCACGTGATGGCCGCAGCGGCGGACGCGGCGGCGGGTGTCGCGGGACGCGTCGGCGGCGGTTGCCTCGGACGGCGGGGCGGCGGTGCGCTCTCGCCCACGGCGCGGCGCGCGCGGCGCCGCCCACGCGGCGTGCGCACCAGCTTGGACGCCGCGAGCGCGACGCCCTGCGCGTGGTTGCCCGCGCTGCTGGTGATGACGCCGCGCTGCAGCGCCTCGGCCGGCAGCTTGGCCATCTTATTGAACGCGCCACGCAGCTTGAAAGAAAACACCTGCACCCACACGGCGGCGCGCGGCGGGGGCCGGGGCTCGCCCGGCGCCGCCGCCGCCCCTGCCGCCCTGCCGCGGCCGCCGCCGCAGCAGTGCGTGCGCGCGCATGCGGCGCTGCGCCGCGCACCGGCTGCAGGTCCTCCCTCTTCAGCAGCAGGTTGTTGCCCAGCGCTTCGCTCAGCTTCTCCGCGCGCTCCAGCGGCGACTGCACCTGCGCGCCGGCCGCCGCGGTCAGGGCTGCTGCGTCGTCCCCCTGGGGCTCACCGTGCGCCGCCAGCCAGCTGGCCGCCGCCGCCGCCGCACCGCCACGTCGTAGACGCGCGCAGTGAGGATCTCACGCAGGTACCCGTCCACGCTCAGCCGCCACGGCGTCGCCGCGCAGCCCTGCGGGCCCTGCGGCGCGCGGCGCGGCGCAGGCGCGGCAGGCGCGGCAGGCGCGGCCGCGCGTCGGCCCGCGCCGCGAGCGGGCGCACCGCCGCCGCCGGCCGCCCCCGCGCTCGCGGTGCCGCCGCCGGTCCGGACCTGGCACTCGGCCTTGGTGCACCCCGCGCAGCGAAAGACGTCCTCCGGCGCGAGCGGGCTGGCGCGGTCGACCTTGCTGAGCACGCCCGGCGGCAGCGTCAGGTCCTCCGGCACGGCGGTGAAGGGCTCCTCAAAGCTGCTCAGGCTGCCCGTGCTCACCAGCGGCACCCCCTCCACGCCCTCGGCGGGGCTGGCGGGCTGGCTGCTCACGCTCGCCGCGCCAGGCGGCGCCAGGCTGCTGCGCCATTGCTGCCGCTGCTGCTGCACCGCACGCGGCCCGCTGCAGCGCGCCGCCGGCCACGGGCGCCGCCCCAGCACCGCCCCCGCACTCGTGGGGCCGCCGCCGGGGCAGCGCGGCGCCCCAAGCCGCATTTGCCGGGCGGCAGCGGCGCGCGCGAGGTCGGGCGGGCGCTGGAGCCTCGCGGACGGACTGCGAGCAGCTCGAGCGGAGCGGTGTGATTGGCCGCCGCCGGCGAGCGGCGCGCCTGAGAGCGAGGGCGCTGTTTTTAACACTCGCGCAACACGGCGCTCTGGCCACGCCCACGCTGTTGCGTTCGCGCCCACGCTGCGCGTGGCGTCGTGCTGCGGCGGGGGGCGCCAGACGCTGCTGCTGCCCGCCAGTTCGAGCCCGTCCGCGCGCGCGCTGCACGCCGCCGAGCGCCCGCTGCCTGACGCTCGCCCGGCGCCCGTACAGCGCGGTCCACGTCTCCTCGCGGCGCGGGCGGCGCGGTTTGGGCGATCGCGGCGGCGCGGGCCAGCGCGGCGGGCATCGCCGCGCTGCCGCCGCCGGCGCGCCGCGGCGCCTGAGCGCTCAGGCCGGCCCCGGAGCCGGCGCCATGGAGCGGCCCAAGCGCGAGAAGAAGGCGCCGGTGAAGTATGAGACGAACGGTGTGTGCACCTCCAGCAGCGGCGGCAGCAGCGGCGCCGTGCGGCGCGGCGCGGCGCGGCGCGGGGGCGCGCGCCCACCGCGCCCGCGGGCCCGCGCGCCGCAGAGTTTGTGATCCCTGCAGAGGCGGCGGAGCAGTACTGGGAGGCCAACACGCGGCGCGTGTACCGGCTGCTGCGGCACCAGGACATCAAGGCCAGCCTGCGCGACGCCGAGGTCCACATCCTCTGGCCCGACGACGGCGTCTGGTACCTGGCCGAGGTGGAGCAGGTGCGCCACTGCCGCCGCCGGGCCGCCGCCGGCGCGCGCGCGGCCGCGCGCGCCGCGCCTGGGAGCAGCAGCACGGCCCACGCTGTCCCGTCGCCGCACCGCCGTGCCGCGCCGCGCGCCGCGCCCCGCAGCTGCGCGTGCGCGACATGGTCGCGTTCCTGCGCTACCCCTCGACGGAGGAGGAGGAGGAGGAGGTGGACCTGGCGGAGCTCATCCGCGACAAGTGCATCGCAGTCGGTGCGGCGCCGCGCCGCGGAGGCCGCTGGTGGTGCAGGCGGCGGCAGCGGCGCAGGCGCGGCGGCAGCCGCCCCCGCGCGCCCACGCCGGCGGCCGCGCCCGCGCCGCGCGCAGTGGACGCGCTGCCGCTGACGGCCAAGCTCAAGCGCGGGCGCGAGCTGCCCTGCACCGAGGCCGACGCGGCGGGCGCGGAGTATGAGAGCGACCCGGAGCCGGACGAGCCGCCGGCGCCGCCCGCGGCGCGGCCCGCCAAGCCGGCGGCGGCGGGCGCCGCGCGCAAGCCCAAGCCCAAGCGCGGCGGCGACGGCGGCTCGTCCGACGAGGACTTTGAGCTGGAGGCGGGCAGCGAGGGCGTGCCGTCGGACGACCAGCGCCTCGACAGCGACGCCGACGTGAGCGACGACGCGGCGCCCAGCAGCGACGGCGAGGACGGCGGCGGCGGCCAGCGGCGCAGCGCGGGCAAGCCGCCGGCGCAGCAGCAGCAGCCGCAGCGCCGGCAGAAGCTCAACACGCCGAGCAAGGCGCCCCGGCACCCGCCGCGTGCCTCGGGGCCCATCGGCACCGCCGGCGGCGCCGCGGCGGTGCCGGGCATGGTCCCGCTGGATGCCACGGGCGTGCCGGCGGCGCGCGGCGCCAATGGCGCGTCCGACGCGCTCGGCGGCGTGCTCGGCAAGCGCCGCGCGTCCGACGGCGGCTCGGCGGGCAGCGAGGCCAAGCGCCGCGCCGGCGGCGCCAGCGACGACAGCGCCGGCGGCGGGGGCAGCGAGGCAATGAAGAAAGCCATGCTGGAAAAGCTGCTCGCCAGGAAGAATCTGGCCGGCGGAGGCAGCGGCGGCGCCGGCGCGGCCGCCGCCAGCGCGACGCGCACCGGCAGCGGCCGGCTGGGCCGCGGCGGCGGCGCGGCCGGCGGCGGCGCCGGCATCGAGCGCCGGCTTAGCGGCAGCGGGGGCTCGGCGGGGCCGGGCCTCGCGCGCGCGATGTCGGACGTCGATGTGCGCCAGAAGGGGGCGGCGCAGCTGGCGGTGGGGCTCGCCAAGGCGGCGGAGGAGGCGGCCGAGAAGCGGCGGCAGGCCGCGGCCGCCGGCGAGGCGGCGGGCGAGGCGGCGGCGCTGCCCAACCCGCAGGAGCTCGCGCAGACCATCGAGCAGCACCTCTTCAATCACTGCGGTGCGCGCGCCAGGCAGCCGGCGCGCCGCTCTGGCGCCGCGCGGCGGCAGACCGCTCGCTGGCTGACCGACCGCTGACTGACCGCTGGCCGCCCCGCGTCCCTGCAGGCGGGTCGGTCACCGCCGAGTACAAGGCCAAGCTGCGCAGCCTCATGTCCAACATGCGCGACCCGGCCAACCCCGACCTGCGGGGGCACGTGCTGTCGGGCGAGATCGCGCCCGGCGCGCTCGTGACGATGTCGGCCGCCGACCTGGCCAACAAGGACCTCGCCGAGTGGCGCCGCCAGGTCGAGGCGGAGCACAACAAGGCCATCGAGCTCGACGTGGAGGCCGCGGCAAAGGTCTGTGCCAGCGGGCGGCGCCGCGCCGCGCCGCGCCGCGCCGCGCCGCGCCGCGCCGCGCCGCGCCGCGCCGCGCAGCAGCGGAGGCTGCGCGCCGCCGCTGCGGGCTGACGCGCGCGCGCCCGCGCGCCCGCCCGCAGTTCTCCACCGCCGCAGCGTGGGCGACGCGCGAGGACCGGCTGCGCGAGACGCATGCGGCGCTCATGGGCATCCTGGCCACCGATGCGCCGCGCCGCACGCCGCCGCCGTCGCCGCCGCCCGCGGCGCCGGCGCCGGCCGGCGAAGCAGCGGCGGCGGCGGCGCGGGCGAGCGAGTCAGGCGGGCCCGCGCAGTCGGGCGGCGTGCCGTCGTCGGAGGGCGGCGGCGGCACGCCGACGCGGCCGGCGTCCGAGGAGCCGGGCGGCCTCCTGGGCGCGGCGAGCGGCGAGCTGGGCGGCGCGCTGTCGGCCGGCGACGGCCTGGCGGCCAGCGCCGGCGGCGCGCCGGGCACGCCCAGCACGAGCGCGGGCGCGGGGCCGGCCGCGAGCGCGGGCGCGGGCGGCGGCGCGCCCGCCGCGCTGCAGCACCTCGGCTCCGTCACGAGCAAGGGCCCGCCCGGCGGCGGCGCGCTGCTGGGCGGCATCGACTGGGCGGCCATCAAGAGCGAGGCGCTGCGCAGCGTGCCCAAGGACGCGCCGCCGGGCGGCGGCGCCGCACCGGGCGGCGGCGGCGGCGGCGGCGACGACGACGCGCCGTACAACCCCGACGCCGACGACGACGACGGCGACGGCGGCGGCGCGGCTTACGACCCCACGCAGCACGCCGACGAGCCCGGCGGCGCGGCCGCGGCGGCCGGCGCGGCGGCCGGGGCGGCGGCCGCGGGGCGGCGGCCGCCGCCGGCGCCGCTGGACGCGGCGCTGCCCGACATGCTGCCCCTCGTCGCGGCGCGGCCGCGCGGCGCGGCCGCGGGCCCGCGCCCGGCGCGGAGGTGTGGCGCGGCGCGTTTGCGGTGCCCGGCGCGGGCGGCTTTGCCGCCGCGGTGCGCCACGTCGGCGGGCTGGGCGAGCCGGGGCGCATGCTCGGCCCGCCCGGCGGCACGGTCGAGGTCATCGGCCGCGTCGCGCTCGACAAGTTTGCGGGCTTTGCCGAGGAGCTGCGCAAGTCGCGCAGCCGCACCGTGAGCCTCGCCGTCGTCGCGGCGCCGCCGGGCGACGCGCCGCCGGGCGCCGCCTTCCTGGCCGACCTCGCGCGCGGCTACCGCGCCAAGGGCCGCCTGGGCAAGCTGGGGCTGGCCAAGGACGTGGAGGGCTACCTCGTCGCCGGCGGAGGTGCGGGCGGGCACGGGCGGCCAAGGCGGGGAGGGCCGCGCGCGGGCAGGGACGGGGAAGGGGGCGCGGCGCGGGGGCGCGGCGCGCGCCCCGCTCGCAGCAGCGACCGCGCCGACCGCGGCCGCCGGCCGCGCGCCGCGCCGCAGAGTTCACTGCGCGGCTGCTTAAGACGGCCATCCTCGTGGCGCCGCCGGCGGCGGCCGACCTGGTGCCGCGCCAGGTGGAGCCGGACCAGCTGCTGCTCATGCTGGTGCACCGCAGGGACTACCAGCCGCCCCCGGCGCCCGCGCCCCCGCCCGCGCCCGCGCCCGCGGCCCAGGAGCAGCCGGCGGCGGCGGCGGATGGGCAGCTCGACCCGCGGCGCCGCGGCGCGCCCGCCGCGGACGGCGCCGCGGGCGCGGCGGGGCCGCCGGGCGGCGGTGGCGCGCCGCCGGCTGGCATCGACCTCAACTCGCTCTCCGCGCTCGCGGCGGCGCTGGGGCTGCCGGGCGGCGGCGCCGCCGCCGCGCCGCCGCCGGGCGGCGACCCGCTGTGGGCAGCGCAGCAGCAGGGCACGCTGTCGGGCCCGCCTCCGCCGCCCGCGGCCGGCGGCGGCGGCGGCTTCAGCCCCGCGCAGGGCCCGCCGAGCGGCGGCGCGCCGTCGGGGATGCTCGCGGCGATGCAGGCGGCGGCGGCCGCGGCCGCCGCGGCGGCGCAGCAGCAGCTCCAGGGGCCGGCGCCGCCCGGCGTCGTCGACATGCGCGCGCTGCCCGCGGCGGCGCAGCCGGGCGGCGGCGGCGGCCCGGAGCAGGGCGGCCTCGTCTTTGACCTGCGCCAGCCGGGCACAGGCGGCGGCGGCGGCGCGGGCAGCAGCGGCGGCGGCGGCGCACCGCCGCCGGGCGCCGCGGGCGGGCCGCCGGTGATCATCCTGCCCCCCGGCGCGGCGCCGCCGCCGCCCGGGTCGCTGGGCATCCCCGACGGCGCCGTGTTTATGACCACGGACCCGGCGACCGGCGCGCTCGTGCCCGTGCCGCCGCTCAAGCCGTTCCCGCCGGCGCTCGGGCCGTTCGGGGCGCCGGGCGGCGGCGGCGGAGGCCCGCCGCCGCCGCCGTCGCAGCAGCCGCCGCCGCCGCCGCGCGCGGCGGCGGGGCGCCGCGGCCGATGGTGCGGCGCTACTAGGCGCGCGGGCGGCGAGCGAGAGCGGTTGCGGGGGGGGGGGGCGAGCGGAAGCGGTTGCGGGGCGTGGGGCGGGCGAGAGGGCGCGCGCAGGTTGACGGGCGCGGTAAGCGTGGCCACGCTCGACACGGCGGCGTGCTGTGCGCGGCGGCGGCGGGTGTGGAGCGGCAGGCCCCACCGGCCCTCGCAGGCATCAGCGTGGGGCGACGGCGCGAGTCGGCGCGCGGTTGAACGAAGCGCGGTTCGCAAAAGCGCAGCGGCGTGCGCGCCCCTGCGCGCGCGCCCCGGGGTCCGACGCGTTCACAGCGAGCGGTCGCGCCGCACGGTCGACGCGCGCCGAACGCGGACGCGCCAGGCCAGCGGCTTTTCCCGCGCTCGCCGGCCTGCCCGCGCCGCACGGCGCCCTGCGCGGCACCAGCGCAGCGCCCTGAAGCTCCACGATCAGAGATCGGCCCACGACGGCGGCTGTGGCCATCGAGAGCGGCGCGAGCGCGCGGGGGCGGCCCAGCATGCGCGCCTGACGCCCCCCGCGAATGGACGGCCGCGCGCCGCTCGGCGCGGCACCGGGGGCGGTCCCCGGCATGATGCTGGGCGCCGCCGCCGCCTGGGCACCGCAACCGGGCGTCGGCGCGGGCGGGCGCGCCGCGGCGCAGGCGCTGCTGCCGCCGCTGCCGCACGCGCTGCCGGCGGCGCCGGGCCAGCACGGCGCGGCGGCAGGGCTGGCGCCCAGCCCCTTCCTGGCATACGCCGCGCCGCTGCTGGCACAGCCCAGCGCGCTGATGGCAGCGGCGCAGCCGTACGGGCTGCCGCCGCCCTTGTTCCTGCCCGCCGGCCCCGGCCCGCACATGGGCGCGGCGGCCTGGCTGCCGCCCTGGCCGCACCTCGGCGCGCACCTCGGCGCGCCCGCGGCGCCGGGGTGGGCGCCCGCGGGGGCGCCCGCGTGGGCGCCCGCGGCCGTCGCGCCGGCGGCGGCGACCTACGCCGCGCCCGCCTTCGCCGCGGCCCTCGCAGAGCGCGGCCTCCCGCCCAACACGGCGCTGCAGGCGGCGCCCCACCCAAACCCCTTCCTCGCGCCCGCGGCGGCCGCGCCCGCGGCGGAGGCGGCGCCCCAGGCGGCCGCGGCGGCGGCCTGCCAAGCGCCCGCGACGCCGCCGCCGGGGCTGCTGCTCGGCGGGCTGCTCGACGGCGGCGGCGGCGCGCCCGCGCCCGTGCCCAGCCCCGCGCTGGTCAGCACCATGCCGACGGCGGCCAGCAGCAACGACGACGCCATCAGCGCCGCCGCGGCGCGCGCGTGGCTGTCCGGCGCGGCCGAGGGCCCGCAGGGCGGCGAGCTGCCGCCGCCGGCGGCCGCGGCCGAGCAGGCGCTGCAGACCGGCGACGGCGCGGCGCGCGGCGGGGGCGCTGAGCGCTCTGGCGCGGTGCGACAGCTGCACAGCCTCTTTGAGACGTGGGCGGCACGCGACGAGGGCGGCGGCGGCGACGGCGAGCGCGGCGCCGGCGACCCAGGCGCGGCGGGGCCGACGGCCGCCGGCGCGGCGGCCTGGCTGGCGCAGGGGGAGCAGGGGGCGCCACTGGACGGCCCGGGTGCCGCGGCCGTGGACGGCGGGCACGGCGGCCTGGTGTGGGCGCTGGACGCCGAGGCGGCGGCGGCGCGGGGGCGGGGGCCGCGGCGGCCGGGGCCGAGGCCGAGGCCGCGCCCCGCCCCGGCGGCGGCACGCCGGCCGCAGCAGCGGCGGGCGAGCCCAGCCAGCAGGCTGCTGCAGCCGGGCTGCGGGCAGCGCCGGCCGCCGCGGCGCCGCCGGCGCAGGGCCAGCAGCGGCTGCCGCTGGCTGGCGCGCCGGGCGGCGGCGGCATGGTGCGGCTGAGCAGGCCGGGCGTGCACGCGTTCGTGGCCGCGTCGCCACAGCCGGACGCCGCGCAGGCCGTCGACGCGCGTGGCGCCGGCGTCGGCGCCACACAGGCCGGCCAGGAGGGTTTCCAGCAGCAGCAGCAGCAGCCGCCGCTGCCGGGCAGCCCCCTCAGCCCCTCGGCGCAGCTGGCGGCGGCGCGAGCAGGCGCACTGGCGGCCCGGGCGGAGCGAGCCCTGCTGAGCACGTGCCAGGGCTCGCGGCGCCCGCGGGTGGCGGCGGGGCCGCCGCATTCACCACGCCGGCCGCCGCTGCGCACGGCGTGGCGGCGGTCAGCGCCACGCCCGCCCCGACCGCGGCCCGTGCCGCGGCGGCGGCGGCAGCGGCGGCGGCGGTGTGGCCGCGCCGCTGCTCAACCCTGACGCCATCTTCCGCACGCCGCGGGCCCCGCCGCGGCCCCACGACGCCGGCGCGCTGCCGCGCCTGGGCGCCGCGCGCGTGCACGCGCTGGCGGGGGCGGGCCCCGCGCCGCTCGTCGGCGGCGGCAGCCCGCCCGCGCCACTGTGGGCGGTGCCCGTGGGGCCCGTGGGCGTCGGGGGTCGCAGCCCCCCGCTGCGGTTTAGTCTCGTCGTGCCGGGGGGCGCCCCCGTCCCGGCGGCGGCGGCGGCAGGCGGCGGCGCGCCGCGGCTCGCGGCCGTGCTGCCGCCCAGCGAGCTCTTCCCGCCCCCGACGGCGGCAGCGCGGGCGACGGCGCGTTTGGCACGCCGCACCGCCCCGCGGCGGCAGCGCCCTCCCCAGCCCCGCCGCGAGCCTGGGGCGCGCCGGTGCCAGCCGGCGGCGGCGGCGCCGCGGGCGCGGCGCTGACGTCCCCGGCGCGCTCATCCCCTCCAACGCCCTCCTCCGCCGCTGGGGCGGCGGCTCCCTGCTGTCGCCGGGCAGCTACGTCTGGCGCGGCGGGCTGGACGGGGGCCTGCTGCCGGGGATGGACCCGGCCGAGGCGGCGGCCACGCCGCTGCCCCTGCCTGCGCAGCAGCCGCCCGCCGCGGGCGCGGCGCTCGACGGCGGCGCCCGCGGCGGCGCGGCAGACGTGTTTGACGGCGCGACGCTGCTGCTGGGCCTCGCGGCGGCGGAGACGGGCAACGCCCCCGCCGCCGGCAAGGCCAAGGCCGCGGGGAGCCGCAAGCGCTCGCCGCGCGCAAGAAGCCGCCAAGCGCAGGCGCAGGCACGGCTGCGGGCGCGGCGGCGGCGCCGCCCACCGCCGCGGTGGTGGCGCCGCCGTCGCTCGCCACCGCCGAGCTGGGCCCGGCGGCCGCGGTCAGCGCCGGCCTCGCCGCCAGCCTTGCTGCCAGCGCGCGGGCGCGGGCGCAGCGCAGGCCCCCGGGCCGCCGCCCGAGTCGGGCAGCAGCAGGCGCGTGAGCGGCGGCAGCGGGTCCGACGGTGCGGCCGCGCGGCAGCTGCGCAACCGCTCGGGCGCCCGCGGCAGGGCGCGGGTGGCTGCAGCTGTGGCCAGCCAGCTGCAGCAGGAGGAGCAGCTGGCGGGGCTGGCTGCACAGCTGCAGGCCCCGCCGGGCGCGGCGCAGCCTGCGGCGCAGGGTGAGCTGGCGCGCGCCGCTGGCGGCCTGCTGTCGCCGGTCACGCCACACGCGGGCCTGCCACAACTGCTGGTGGGCAGCGCCATGCGCAAGCCAGGCAGCCGCAGCGGCAGCCGCAGCGCCGCACGGGGCCGCAGCGGCGCGCGCGCCAGCGGCGCGACGGCCGCCGCGGAGCCGCCGCCGGCGCCCAGCGCCGTGCCGAGCGGCGCGCTGGCGGCCGCGCTCGCGGCGGCGGCGGGCCAGACGCCGGAGCTGCCGGAGCGCCCCGGCGCCAAGCGCACGGCCGCCGCGCGCCGCAAGCCGCACCCGCAGCCGGGCGTCGGCAGCGCCGAGGCGTCGGGGCCGCTCTCGCCAGCGCTGTGGGCGTCCCTGGCGGCGTCGGTCCGGCCGCAGCCCTTTGTGCTGCCTGCCATCGTCCTGGGCAGCAGGCAGCACCCTCCTGCGGCGGCGTCGCAGGCCAGCCCCGGCGAGGCGGCCGCGCCCGCCGGCGCCGCCGCCGGCGCCGCCGGCCGCAGCGACGTGCTGGCCACCCCAGGAGCACCGCGGCCGCGCCGCCCGGCCGCCGCGCCGCGCACGGCGTCGCCGGCCGGCGCAGGCCGGCGCAGCAGGTGCGCTAGCGCGGCAGGGGCGGCGGCGGCGGCGTGCGACGTTGCGCACGCAGCCCAGGCGGCAGTGGCGGCGGCCTTCCCGGCGCCGTCCGCCGCCGCTGCGCCGCCGCCGGCCGGCGGGCCGGGCCACCGCCCCGCCGCCGGCTGCGAGCCGGCGCCGGCACCGCCCACGGGCGCGGCGGGCCCGGCGAGCGAGGCGGGCGCGGCGGGCGCGGCAGGCGCGGCGGGCGAGGCGGTCGCCGCGCTCGCGCGCGCGGCGGCCCCGGCGGGGCCGCGCCCGGCTCGCCGTGCGGCGCCGTGCCGGGCGGCGGGGCGCTGCCGGCTTCACCAGCATTCCAGCCCTTTTTCATCGACCCCGACTCGCCCCACACGCTGCGTGCGCGGCCGCGGCGCGCGGCCGCGCGCAACGCGCAGCGCCGCATGCAGGAGCAGCGCGCGCCGCTGCGGCAGCTGCTGGCCGGCGGCGCGGCGGCGGACGGCGACGGCGCCGGCGGCCGGTCGGGGCCGCGGCGGCGCGTGGGCAAGCGCGTGCGCGCCGCCGACGGCGGCGGCAAGGCCGGGGCGGAGCAGCAGCAGGCGGGCAGCGGCGGCGAGGGCGGCTCGCTCGCGCGGCGCGGCCCGCGCGGCCGGGGCGGCCCGGGCAGCAGGGCGGCGGCGCCGGAGGGCAAGGCCCAGGCCGCAGCGCCGCGGCGCAGCGCCAGCGCCAGCGAGGACGAGCTGCCCAGCAGCAGCGAGGAGCGAGACATGACTTCTGGCAGCGACAGCTGGCGCGCCGGCGCCGGTGACGAGGCGGCCAGCGAGAGCGGCGCCAGCGAGTGCGAGGCGGAGTCGCCCGCCGGCGCCGCCTCTGCCCCCGCCAAGCGCAGGCGCGCCGCTGCGGGCGCGGCGCCGGGCGCGCCCGCCGCCAAGCGCCCGCGCAGCGCGCCGCTCGCGCCACTCGCACCGCACGCGGCTGGCGCGGCCGGCGGCGGCGGCGCCGCCAAGGGCGGCCGGCCGCGCGGCGCGGGGAACAAGGGCCAGATGGTGCCGCGCTTTGCCAACTCGGCGGGGCAGCTCACGTTTGGCTGCCGCTCCACGACCTTCACCGGCGTCTACCGCTCCAAGCGCGGCGCGCGGCGCTGGCGCACGCAGTTCAGCTACGGCGGCAAGGCGCGGCGCGGCGCCGCCGCGCGCGGCGCGCGCGCCACACGCGCCCGCGCCCCGCGCCCCGCGGCCGCGCTGCCGACAGCGCGCCGCCGCCGCGCGCGTGGCGTAGGTGCTCAACGTGGGCAGCTACGACGCTGAGGACGACGCGGCGCGCGCGTGGAACGCGGCGGCGCTGCACTTCCGGGGCGAGTCGACGTTCCTCAACCACGTGGACCCTCCGCTGCCGGCCGACGGCGGGCGCGCGGTGGCCGCCAAGCTGCCGGAGCCGCCCGGCGGCTCGCTGCTGCCCGCGGCCGGCGGCGACGGCAGCGGCGGCGACGAGCCCGAGGGCGGCGGCAGCGAGAGCGGCGGCGAGGGCGACGCCGACTCCGGCGCGGCGGCGGCCGCGGCGGCCGCGGCGGCCGCGGCGCGGGGCGGCGGTCGGTGAGCGAGCGTGCTGCGCGTGCGGGTCACAGAGCCAGCGGGCTGAGGCTGTGACTGCTGGCCGCTGAGCGCGTGAGATGGGGCCGCGCGGGGCGGCTGCAACCGAGTTGGGGGGCCGCGTTACTCGCCCGCGCGTGGGCCGCGGTGGAGTTCAAAATGTGGAGAGCGCCGGCGCAGCGCGCGGGGCGGCCGCGACACTGCTGTGCAGCAGCAGCGCGCGCCGCCGCCGCCGCGCGGCGTGCCGTGGGAGCATCGTCAGGGGCGGGGGCGACCCCCGACCCGCGCTCCGGGCTCGCACGCGGCAGGAACCGAGACATTCACGCGCCACCGCGTGCGCCGCCACACCTGCGCCCGCCGCGCCCGCCGCCTGCGCCTGCAGGCTGCGGGCCGGCGGCTGTCCCTCCGTGGTCGAGCAGCGTCAACGTCAGGAAGGCCCGTCAACAGCACACGGCAGGCACGGGCGCCAGTCAGGGCCGCCCGCCCCCCCCTCACACCTCGCCGCCGCGTCCAGCCCGCCGCCGCGCGGCGGCGTTTTTGGTGTTTTTTGGTTGTGTGTTTGGTGACATAAAACATGTGGCGCCGCCGCGCATGCACACCGCATGCACACCGCGCAGGGCGCACGCCGCACGCACGCTCCCGCTCCGCCTCGCCTCCGCCTGCGGGGCGCCGCGCCCCGCCGCTGCCGACCGCCTGCTGCGCGCCGCAGCAGGCCCGCCCCTCGAGCCCGAGTGGTTTTAGGCGCAGCCGCGGCCCGGTGAGGAGCCGCGGCCGCTGCTTTTCTTGTTGTCCTTGTCGCAAAGAACGGCCCGCACGCGCTCTGGATGGTGTTGGGCGCCGACTCGACTCGCTCGTCCCCCGTCAGCTGCAGGCGAGGGCCGCCCTGGACGCTGACCAGGGGTGCGCGCCGCGCCGCGCCGCCCGCTCGCCGCGCCCGCCGCGCGGGCCCGCGGCGCCGGCGGCCAGCGCGCGCCGCATGGTGATGTTTGGGGCGCGAGATGCTCGCACAACATGGGTACGTCGCCCGTCCCACGAGCCGCCGCCTCGGCTGCCGCGGCCGCGCCCGGCCTGCTGCCAGGCGGCCCGGCCGCTGCCTGCCGCGCCGTGCAGCCCGGGCGCGGCCACTCGCTTCGTCGGGGCCCGGCGGCCGGCGCCGCCCGCCGGCAGCGCCGCGGGCGCGGCAGCCGCTGCTGCCGCGCCGCGCGGCCCGCCGGCGCGCGGGCGCCCCGCCGCCCGCCCCCGCAGCCGTCGCCGATCAGTGCTGCGCCGGCGCCCCCCCCCCCCCCCCCAGCCCGGCGCGCGCGCGGCCTGCCCTGGCCGCGCCGCGCCGCGCCGCCGGGGCGCCGCCGGCCCTCCCCTCCCTGCCGCCCCGCCCGCCCACAGCCCGCCCGCCGGATGCGCTGCCTGCTGCTCACTGCGCCATCGCGACCACCTCCATGCTGGCCCTGTGGAAGGCCCGTGGGCGGCACTCGCCGCCGTCCATGAGCTCCAGGCTGTTGCTGCGCCGCTTGCGCTGCAGCGCCGCCGGCAGCCCCGCGCAGTGCGCGCCGCCCGCCGCGAGCACGTGCTGGCCGTGCACCGCCGAGCCGGGGCCGTCCCAGCACGGCAGCTGCATCACGCCGGCGCTCGCGAGCCCCGCGCAGGGCGTGAGGCCGCAGCAGCCGCCGCCGCCGTACGCCGCCACCATCTGCAGCACCACGCGCCCGCTCTGCGCGTCCAGCAGGACCGCCACGAGCGCCTCGGGCGTGACCGAGAGCTGAAAGTCGAGCAGCTGCAGCATCTCCAGCTCCAGGCGGTTCAGCTCCGCCGTGGACACGCCGCCGACCTGCGCAGGGGACGGCGCGCGGGCGCGCGCGCGCGCACGGGCGTCGGCGCCGCTGCGTGCCGCTGCGTGCGCCGCTGCGCGCGCCGCCGGCCGCTGCTGCTGCGCGTGCCTTGGCGTAGAACGCGTTGTTGTAGTAGCGGTCGTCCAGGAACTTGGCGGATATGAGCACGCCGGTGAGCAGCAGGCGGTGCACGTTGAGCCGCGTCGGCGCAAAGCTCGGGTCGGCGCCCGCGAGCTTGAGCATGTGGACCAGCCCGTGCGCAAAGCACGCGGGGCTGCACTTGACGTACTTGGCGATGCGCAGCAGGTAGGCCTCGATGCTGATCGGCGGCGCGCGCAGGCCGTGGAAGACCGTGAGCTGCGGCGCGGGGCCGCACGCGTCGACGCCCTGGCGGCCGGCGCGCGGCGCGGGCGGCGGCGCGGCGCGTGAGGCCGGCGCCGCGGGGGCAGGCAGACGTCCGCGGCGGGGGCGGGCAGAGACGGCCGCGGCGGGGGCGCGGGGCGGCGGCGACGGCGGGAGCAGCGGCGCCGCGTCGGCGCCGCTGGCGCGGGCGTCGGACGCTGGCGCCGGGCGCTGCCTCTCGCCCCTCCCTCCTCCGCCGGGCGGCCCGGCCCCCCGGCTCCGCGTGCGTGCGTTTCGGGTGCCCCGGCAGCGCCTTCGAGAGAGGCGTGGCCCGCAGGCCGGCTCCGGGCTCGCCGGGCGCCCCGCAGCCCCGCGGCCGCCGTTCCGGGCGCACCTGCAGGAGCTTGGCCTGCAGCCGGGCGTGCTCGCGCTGCTCGGTCGCGTCCACCATGGCCTCAAGCGTGTTGGCGAGGATGGAGAGCAGCCGCTCGCCGCCCTCCTCGCCCGCGGGGCTCTGGGGGGCGGCGCGGCGCCCGCTGAGGCGGGGGCCGCGCCGGGCCGCCGCGCGGGCGGGCGGCGCGGCGCGGCAGGGCGGGGCCGCGCACCAGCATGGCGAGCGCGTCGGCCACAGCCGCCGCGCTGGCGGGCCCCTCCAGGCCCAGGGGGAAGCCTCCGTAGCCCGCCCCGTCCGCCTTGACCACCATTGCCCCTCCTCCGCGTGCGCAGCTCCCGTGGCCCGAGGCGGCGCGCGACCCAGGCCCCCGTGCGGGGGTCCCGGCACACCGCGAGGGTGTGGGGCTGTCGCTCACCGGCCGCCGGGCACGCGGGAAGCTGGCCCGCGGCTAATCAACACGCCATGCTCTAGGTGTGCTTTTGAGGGGTTGGGGAGGAGTTGAGCGTGTGGCAGCGGGCGCTGCCAGCACGAGAGTGCCGGGTGCGGCGCGGGGGCGGGCGGCCTGGCCCGAGCAGCAGCACCTGTCATGCCACCCTTCGGGCCGGGGCGCAGGCACACGCGCCCCGGACCGCACAGTTCCGTCCTTCTCGCCAGCCGCGATGCCGGCGCCCCGCACGGGGGCCCCCGCCGCCCGCGCCGGCGCGGCGCGCGGCGCTGCTGCCGCCTGCGGCGCCGCCGCCGCAGGCGCGCCCCGGCTCGGCCGCCGGCGGGCGCCCGCGCGACCGCGGCCCCCAGCAGGCGCCTCGCGGGCTGCCAGGTCCGGCGGCGCGGCGGCGCCGGCGGCGCGGGGCAGCGGCGCGGCGCGCAGGCCGGGCGCCGGCCGCGCCGCGGCCGCGCGCCACGGAGCCACGGCCGCGCGGCGCCGCCCGCGCGCCTGGGCGGGCCGCCGCTGCCGCCGGCGCCGGCGACGCGCGCGCCGCCGCTGCCGCGCACGGGCGCGCCCGCGCCAACCGCTGCCGCGCCAACCGCTGCTGCCGCGCGCCCGCGCCGCCCGCCCGCGCAGGCGCGCTCGGCCGCCGACGGCGCGGCGGCGCCAGCGTCGTCGCCGCCGCCGCCGCCGCCGCCGCGCGGGGGGCGCGAGGAGGGCGTGCTGCTCAGCTTCTACGCCTGCCAGACGCGCTCGCTCTTTGCGGCGCAGGTGTTTGTCGAGTCTGTGCTCGACGCGTACAGCGGCGGCGAGCGCGTCGACGGCCTGCACATGGGCCTCACCCTCGCCAACGCGCAGGCCGGCGGCACGCTGCTGAGCCCGGTGGACGAGGACCTGCTGCTCTCCTGGGTCATCGTCGTCATGCTCGCCGCGCAGGTGGTCGGCCTGCGCAGCGCGCCCGCCGGCGCCGGCGGCGCCGGCGCGCAGCCGGGCGGCGCGCAGCCGGGCGGCGCGCAGCCGGGCGACGGCGGCGGCGGCGGCGGCGACGCCGCCGCCGCCGCGGCCGCGGGCGTCAGCGAGGCGCACAGCCGCCAGGTGCTGGGGCTGCTCTCGTTCGTCAAGTCGGCGGCGAAGCTCTACTTTGACGAGGGCTACACCGTGACGCGGCTGCAGGGCCTGCAGGCCGCGGTCGCGTCGGACCCGGGGCAGGGGCGCAGCGCGGCGCTGGTGATGATGCAGCAGTACACGCTGCTCGTCATCATCGCACTCGAGGTCGCCGCCGCGGCGCGCCTGCCCACCGCGACCGCGCTGCCCAACCCCACCACGCTCGACGCGCCGTCGGGCTACACCGCCGCGTGGGCGACGCCCGTGGACGCCGCGGCGGCGCCGCGCGCGGCGGCGGCGGCAGCGAGCCGGGCGGCGGCGGCGGCGGCGGCGGCGGCGGCGAGCCGGGCGGCGCCGCCGGCCCCGGCCCCGGCACCGGCCTGGTCACGGCGGCCGCGCTCGCGCGCGGCCGCGGCCCGCCGCGCGCGCTCGCGGTGCGGCTGCTGGTCGCGTTTGTGGGCGCCGCGGGCGGCGCGCCGTACGCGCTGCGCGCGTTTGTGCTGCACGCGCTCGAGGCGTACGAGGCGGGCATCCCCGTGGCGGCGCTGCACGGCCAGCTCGCGGCGGCGGAGTACGAGCAGAGCGGCGGGCTCGTGCCCGCCGCGCCGGCGCCGCCGGGCGAGCCGGAGGTCAACGCAGCGCTGTTTGGGCGCTGGGTGAGCCTCGTCTACACGTCCGCGGCGCAGCTCAACGCCGTGTTCCCCGCCGCCGCCGAGTACCCGGGCTGGGCGTGGTACGGGGGCGAGGACGCGGTGCAGGCCAACGCGATGGCCAACTTTGTCGCGTCAACGCTCGCGCGGCTCGAGGCCGAGGCCGCGTCGGCCGCGCCGGGCGAGGCGCTCGGCGCCGACGCGGACCGCGTCGCGGAGGACCCCCTCGCCGTGCGCATCAAGTGCGGCCGCGCCGCGCGGCGGCGGGGCGGCGGAGCGGCGGCAGCGAGGGTCGCGCCGGCCCGCGCGTCGCGGCCGCCGCCGTCGCGCCGGCCCAGCGCCGCGCCCCCGCCACGCCCCGCCGCGCCCCCACGCGCAGGTCGACGCCCGAGGCGGCGGCGCGGCTGGCCGAGGCGAGCGCGGCGCTGCAGGCGGAGTTTCAGGAGCGCGGCACGCTGCGCGGCAAGGCGCTGCCGACGCTCGTGCGCGTGCCGGACCCCGACCTCGCGGCCACGAGCGCCGCGGTGCGCGTGTGGCAGCAGCAGGTGGAGCTGGTCAGCGCGGTCTACCACTACATGGCCGCGCTCACGGGCTGATAGCGCTGGAGCGCTCTCACAGGGGGGACGGCGGCGGCGGCGCCCGGGGGCCAGCGGCGCGGCCGCACGGCAGCGTGCGCTCGTGCAAAGCGCGCCGCAAAGCCCTGGCCGAGCGCGCCGCAATGGCTCCCGCCGCACCGCTCCCGCGGCACAGCAACCCGTGACCTCCCAGCGCGCCAGCACACGGGCCGCGCAGGCGACTAGCGGTGGCGTCGGCCGGCGCCGGCGGCAGCGGCGGCGGCGCGCGGCGGCAGCTCCTCGCAGCGCGGCCGCGGCGGGCGCATGCTCAGGATGGCGCTGTGTGGTGGCGCCCTGGCGCAGCGGCACGCCCTGGCTCGGCAGCAGGGGGGCGTGGTGGCTCGGCTGTCGACATTGGCGCGCCCCTGCCCGCCCCCGCGCGGCCGCGCGGCCCGGCGGCCGGGCCCGGCGCTGGCCCAGCGACCGGGGAGCTCGCTCGTCCTCAATGCGGCGGCACTGGACGTGGCGCAGGCGGGCGAGGGCGGCGCGGGCTACGCCGCCTTTGCGCTCGACAGCGGCATGACCTGGCCGGCGCGCAGCCACGGCGCGGGCAGCCTGCGCGCCGAGGACGCGGGCAAGGAGGTCACGCTGTGCGGCTGGGTGGACCGCAACCGCAACCTGGGCGGCCTGGGCTTCATGGACCTGCGCGACCACACCGGCCTCGCGCAGGCACGCGGCCCGCCGCGCCCGCGGCGGCGGCAGCAGCTGCGGCGCGGCGGGGCGGCGTGGCGGGACGGCGTGACACGCCGCGCACCTCGCCGCGTCGCCGCAGGTGGTGTTTGAGCCGCAGACGCAGCCCGAGGCGAGCAAGCTGGGCGCGCGGCTGCGCAGCGAGTGGGTGGTCTGCGTGACGGGCGAGCTGCGCCTGCGCAAGGACCCAAACCCCAAGCTGCCCACGGGTACGGGGGCGTCGCGAGCAGCCGGCCGCGCCGCGAGCAGCCGGCCGCGCCGCCCGGCGGGCGCGGCCGAGCTGCGGCCCCGTCGCCCCGCCCGCCCGCGCAGGCGCGGTGGAGCTGCTGGCGCGGAGCGTGAGCGTGCTGAACACGGTCAACCGCCCGCTCCCCTTCCCAGTCAGCGACGCGGAGGAGAAGGAGGCGGCGCGCGAGGAGGTGCGGCTGCGCCACCGCGTGCTGGACCTGCGGTGAGTGGGCGAGCGCCTGGGAGCGACTCCGGGGGCCGAGCAGGGCGCGCGCCGCGCCGTCCGCGCCGCCGGGGCCCTCGCAGCAGCAGCCGCGCGGCGGCGCCGCGCGCCCGCCGCCCACGCCGCCGCCCACGCCGCGCCGCGCCGCGCCGCGGGCGCGCAGGCGGCCCGCGATGGCGGCCAACCTGCGCCTGCGCCACGCGCTGGTGCGGAGCATGCGGCGCTACCTGGAGGATGAGCACGGCTTCATCGAGGTCGAGACGCCCGTGCTCACGCGCAGCACGCCCGAGGGCGCGCGCGACTACCTGGTGCCCTCGCGCCTCCAGGCACGCCGCTCCCAGGCGCCGCGCGCGGCAGCGGGGGGCGCGGTGCAGCCCGCGCGCGCGGCGCGGCGCGCGCGCGTCCTGGCCGCGACGCCCGCCCGCCCGCCGCGCGCGCCCGCCGCGCCGCCGCAGGCGGGCGAGTTTTACGCGCTCCCGCAGAGCCCGCAGCTGTTCAAGCAGATGCTGATGGTCGCGGGGTACGACCGCTACTACCAGGTCGCGCGCTGCTTCCGCGACGAGGACCTGCGCGCCGACCGGCAGCCCGAGTTCACGCAGCTCGACATGGAGCTCGCCTTCACCGACGCGCCCGCTCTCATGGCACTGATGGAGGGCCTCATCGCGCGCGCGTTCGCAGACGTGCTCGGCGTGACGGTGCGTGTGCGCGTGTGCGCGTGTGCGCGGCACCGCGGCGCGGCGCGGCGGCGGCGGCGGCGGCGGCGGCGGCGGCGGCGGCGGCGGCGGCGGCGGCGGCGGCGGCAGCCTGACCGCCCGCATGTGGCGCAGGTGTCGCTGCCGCTGCCGCGGCTGACGTACGTCGAGGCGATGGAGCGCTACGGCAGCGACAAGCCCGACCTGCGGTGAGGGCGCCGCGCGGGCCGCCGCGCGCCCGCGCGGCGCATGCGCCTCGCGCGGCGCGTGTGGCACGTGCCGTGCCCACACTGCAGCGCCCGCCCCCCGCGCCGCCGCCGCCGGCCAGGTACGGGCTTGAGCTCGCGACCGTGAGCGCCGCGGTGGAGGGCTGCGCGTTCCGCGTGTTTGCGGCCGCGCTGGCGGAAGAGGGCGGCACAGTCAAGGCGCTGCGCGTGCCCGACGGCGGCCGCGTGAGCAACAGCCGGCTCAAGCCGCCCAAGGGCGACGTCGTGCGCGAGGCGGTGGACGCCGGTGCGCGGGGGCGCCGCGCGGCGCGCAGCGCGGTGCACCCGCGCGCGCGCGGGGCCGGGCGCCGCCCACGCGCGCCCGCTGCCGTCGCCGCCGCCGCCGCCCCCTGCCGCCGCCGCCGCCGCCACCGCCGCACCCGCCGCGGCCACAGGCGCGGCGGGGCTCGCGTTCCTGCGCGTCGGGCCGGGCGGGTCGATCGAGGCGGCCAAGCCCATCAAGGAGGGGCTCACCGAGCCGCAGGTCGCGGCGCTGCTCGCGGCAACGCAGGCGCAGGAGGTGCGCGCGCGCGCGGGTCGACCGCCGCGCGGCCCGCCGCGCCGCCGCCGCCGCCGCGCTGACTCTGCCGGCGCCGCCGCCGCCGCCGCCGCCGCGCCGCCGCCAGGGCGACCTGCTGCTCTTTGCCGCCGGGCCCGCGCCGACCGTGAACAAGGCGCTCGACCGCGTGCGCCAGCACCTCGCGCGCGAGCTCGGCCTCGTCCCGCCCGGCGCGCACGCGCTGCTCTGGGTGACGGACTGGCCTATGTTTGAGTGGAACGCCGACGAGGGCCGACTCGAGGCGCTGCACCACCCGTTCACCGCGCCGCGCCCCGACGACGTCGCGGCCGCGGGCGGCGACCTGCGCGGCGCGCGCGCGCTCGCGTATGACATGGTGTACAACGGCGTGGAGATCGGCGGCGGCAGCCTGCGCATCTACAGGCGCGGCCACACGGGGGCGGCGGGGCGGCGCCATGCCGCCCGCGCGCCGCCCGCGCGCTGGGCGCGCGCCGCTCACGCCGCCCGCCCGCTGCGCCCCCGCGCTGCGCTGCGCCGCCGCCGCGCAGGCGCGACGTGCAGGCGGCTGTGTTTGAGGCGATCGGGCTGTCGCCGGCGCAGGCGGAGGCCAAGTTTGGGTACCTGCTGGACGCCTTTGACCTCGGCGCGCCGCCCCACGGCGGCATCGCGTTCGGCCTCGACCGCCTCGCCATGCTCTTTGCGGGCGCGCCGAGCATACGTGACGTCATCGCCTTCCCCAAGACCGCGCAGGCGACGTGCGCGCTCACGCGCGCGCCCGCGGCCGTCGACGGCGCGCAGCTCGCGGAGCTGCACGTCGCGGTGCGCGCGGACGCCAAGGCCGGCGGCGGCGGCGGCGGCGGCGGCGGTGGCGCGGCCAACGGCGACGGCGGCAACGGGGCCGGGGGAAGCGGCGGTGGCGAGGCTGCGCCGGCCGCGTCGTGACCAGGGCGCAGGGCGCAGCGCGCGTGTGACGAGCCGGGGTTTTCACGCTGCCTGCTACCCACGCCGGCAGCTTGGGAGCTCGCTGGCAGCCACCGGCACACGCACGCGGCCTTGAGCGAGAGCGGGGAGCGGGCAGAGTGCCGCAGCGCCGCCCACGCCGCCGCCCGCAGCGCCAGCCGCGCCGCAGCCGCCGAGCAGCAGCTCGGTGGCCACCCCAGGACAACTGGGCACATCCGTCGCTCGTTCGCAGCGACTGCGCGGGTCGGGCAGCGCTCGCGGGGGCGCCGGCGCCGCCGCACTGCTCCGCAGCAGCCGCGCGCATGGGCATCCAATGGAAGCGCGACGCGGCGGGGGAGCCCAAGGGCTCGGCGCCTGCTGCAGCCCCGGCGGCAGCGGCGCCGCCCAGCAAGCGGCCGCGGCCCGACAGCGACGCCGCCGCTGCTGCGGGCGGCCAGGCGCGTGCCGCGCCGCAGCCGGCGACAGGCGGCCAGCCAGCGGGTGCAGCGGCCGCTGGCCCGACAGGTGAGGGCGCCGCGCCGCCAAGACGCCGCGCCGCCAAGGCGCTCGGGCCGCCGCGAGCGCCGCTCACCCGCCGCCGCTGCCCCGCTGCGCCGCGAGCGCAGGCGCGCCGCCGCGGCAGCCGCCAGCGCACGGCGGCCGGGCCCCGGGCCGGGGCGGCGTCGCAGGCGGCAGGGCCGGTGGCGGTCGTCACCCCGGCGGCCGGGGGCGGGGGCCCGGCGGCGGGCGCGGCCCGCCGGCCGCGGCAGCAGCAACAGCTGCTGCCGCTGACGGCGCGGCGCCCGCGGAGCAGCAGCAGCAGCAGCAGCAGCAGCAGCAGCAGCCGCCTGGCCGCGGCGACGGTGGCCGTGTCGGCGGTGGCCGCGCCGGCGGGCGGGGCGGCAGGCGGGGCGGCCACCCAGGCGCCGGCAGGGGCCGCGGCCGGCAGCACCCCGGCGGCCGGGGGCCGTCCGCCGCGGCCGCCAGGCCGTCCGTCGCGGACGAGGCGGCGGCGGCGGAGGCCGCGCTGTCGGCCAAGGAGGCGGAGCTCGCGGCGCTGCGGGCGCGCATCCAGCAGCAGCAGGCCAAGCAGGAGGCAGCGCGCGCCGCGGCGGAGGCCAAGGCGGCCGCGCAGGCTGCGCAGGCGGAGCTCGAGGCGCGCAAGAGCCGGCTGAACAGCGCGTTCGGCTCCGCCTTTGCCAGCGCCGCCGCGGCGCGCGACGCGGCGGCAAAGGACGCCGCCGCGGCGCGCACTGCGGCCGGCGGCGGCGGCGGCGGCGGCGGCGCGGACGCGGCCGAGGTGGCGCGCGTGCTGCGCGCTGTGAGCGACTACGACGTGCTGGGCCTGCGCCCCGGCTGCGACGGCGCGGCGCTGAAGCGCGCGTACCGGGAGATGGCGGTGCGGCTGCACCCCGACAAGTGCAGCGCGCCCGACGCATCTCTTGCGTTCCAGCGCGCGCACAAGGCGTACCAGGCGCTGCAGTGCCACGTGCTGTGAGGAGGCGGGGGTCGCACTTCGCGCGGCGCTGTAACACGCGCCGCCCCGACGCCCGCGCTGAACCCCGTGCGCCGCCGGCGCCGCCGCGCTCACTCGCGCGGCCGAGCGCGGCGCGCACGACACTAGCCCGTCTGCAGCCGCCGCCGCCGCCGCCGCGCGATCGACGGAGCACGCACGCCACAGCGCACGCGCGGCGCCAGCGCAGCAGCCGCGCAGCATGGACCTGTTCCGCGGTGGCGCGGAGCACGGGCTCGAGGACGACCCAGGGGGCGGGCTGCCGGCTCCCGGTGCGTGCGCGGCGCGGCGCGGCGCGGCGCGGCGCGGCGCGGCCGCTGCTGCGCGCCCACACGCGCTGCCCTCCGCCCGCAGCTCCGCTGACGCTGGTGCCAAGCCTGTTTGGCGCGCTGGGGCGCGGCGCACCGTCGCCGCGCGCGGGCGGCAAGACGTTCGCGCGCCGGCCGGCGCCGGCAGCACCGCCGGGCGCGGCGCCCCCGGCGCCGGCGCACGCCCCAGCGGCCTGCGCGCGCCGCTCGGGGTGTCGAGCGCGCGCGTCGGCGCCGCACAGCCGGGCCGCGCCAAGGCCGAGGCCAGCGACGGCAGCGACGAGGACGAGGGGCCGCCGAGCGCCAGCGCCGACAGCGGCAGCATCTGGTCGGGCGACGAGGGCGGCGACGAAGGCAGCAGCGCGGAGGGCAGCGGCGCCAGCAGCGGCAGCGACGGCAGCGGCGCAGACAGCGGCGGCGGTGGCGGCGGCCGGGGCCGCGGCAGGCCGGCGGCGGGCGCCGCACGCGCGGCGCTGCCCGGCGCGGCGGGCAGGTGCGCGGCGCCCGAGCCTGCGTCGGCGCCGCGCAGCCTGCCGCGCAGCCCTTCCGCAGGCGTCGGCCGCGCCGCCGTGCCGGCGGCGGGCGGCGGCGGGCTCCCCAAGAAGCGCGACGGCGCAGCGGCTGCCGCGGGCGGGGCCGGGCTGCCGCCGCCGCCCGCGGGGCACGTGCGCCTGTTCGCGCCCGCGCCGGCCAGCCTGCGGCGCCTCCAGGAGCGCGTGCTGCTGGTCGAGCTGCCGCCGTCCTTTGACGCGTCCGGCGACGTGGGGGCGATCGGCCGCGTGGTGGCCAGCCGCGTGCCGCACGCCGGCGGCTCGGCCGCCGCGCGGCTGGCCAGCAGGCTCAGCGGCGCAAAGCGCGGCCGCGGCGGCGGCGGCGGCCACGACGACGACGACGACGACTCGGGCGACGCCGCGAGCGACGCCAGCAGCAGCGAGGGCGAGCAGGAGGCGGAGCGCGAGGCGGCGGGCGAGGCGGCGTCAGTGTCGCTCGACGTGAAAGGCATGCTGCTCGCGGGGCAGGTGCGGCCCCTGGCCGGCACCGCGGCGGTGGTGCGCATCGCCAGCGCGCCCGGGGGCGGCGCGGCGCACGTCGAGCGCCTGTTCGACAGCTACACTGCCACGGCGGCGGGCGAGGGCGGCGCCGGCGCCGGCGGCGACTGGATGACGGACGGCGCCGCGCTCGCGCTGGAGCTCTCGGACGCTGACGACCCGGGGTGGGGCGCCGCGCTGCAGGGCGCGCCGGGCGCCGCGCGGCGGCCGGGCCGGGGCCGAGGCGCCAAGCGCGCCGCCGGCGGGGTCGCGGGCAAGCGCGGCGGCAAGGCCGCCGGGCGGGGCAGGGCCAAGCGCGGCGGCGGCGCAGGCGGCGGCTGCGCCAGGGCCAAGGCACCCAAGCCTCCCGCCAGCAAGCGCGGCGCCGGCGGCGGCGGCAAGAAGCCGCGGCCGTCCAAGGAGGCGGCGCCGTGGGAGCTGTTCGACAGCGACTGAGGCGCGCAAGAGCAGCGTGCGTGGAAACGTGTTGAGATCGCTGGCCCGCCGCCAGCGCCGGCACCGCCGTCCGCGTGCGCAGCGACCGCCGCCGCTCGCTGCAGCTTCGCTCACTGCTTTACGGGCTCGCATAAAGCCTTTCCGAGAGCTGGGGGAGCTCGTCGAGGGACCTCGCGCGGCGTGTTATTCGCGGCGCGGGAGCCTACCGCCTGCCGCGCCCACGCCGCGCCCGGGACCCACCGCCCGGCAGGCGACGCGTAGGCCCATATCAGCCCGATTCGGCAGCTGCGAGCTCGCGTTGCGGCGCGCGCGCGCATGTAGGCGGCAGCCCGCGCTCTGCTGCCCGCGCGCGGGATGCCGGCCCGCGGGGCGGCCGCGGCAGCGTTGCTGCTGCTGGCCAGCCTGCTGGCGCTGTCTCCATCTCCCGGCGCGTGCAGCGGCTTCGACGCCCTCGCGGGCGCCGCCAACCGGACGGTGCTGGACGGCCAGCTCCAGGGCCTGCTGGCCACCAGCGTGGCGTGGCTGCAGGGCCGGGCGGTGGCGCAGGACGACCCCGCGCTGGCGGCCTACACGGTCCAGCTGCAGCGCCTGCTGCGGCCGTCCTGCAAGCGCTGCTGGGACTACTTCGAGGCGGTCGCGCTGCTGCGCAGCCTGGGCAAAAGCGTCAACCAGCTGCTGCAGGACGACCGCGACGCGGCGTACCACCCCGTGGTGCGGCGCAGCTACGTGGCGGCGGTGTGGATGCTGCAGCGCAGCCGCATGTTCAGCTGGAGCGCGAGCCACCTGCAGGCGAGCGTGCTGAGCACGCTGTTCAGGTGCGGCGGCGGCGGCGGCGCGGCGCGGGCGCGAGCGCGGAGCTCGGCGAGCAGGGCTGCCCGGTCAAGGTCCGGACGAGGGGCTGAGCGGGCGCGGGCCGCCGCCGCAGGCTGTACGTGCACCACAGCAACCGCGCCAAGGGCCGCGCGGTGAGCTTCCACCACATCAGCAAGTGCGGCGGCACGACGATGTGCCAGCTCGCGGCCAGCAACCGCTGCAGCAACCCCTCCATGGACCAGGAGCGCAACTGCGTGCTCGACAGCAGGTGCGGGCGCGCCGGCCGCGGCGCGGCGCGGCGCCACGCACCGACGCGCAGCGCGCGCGCGCGCCCGCGGTTGGCCGACCGCGCGACCGCGCGCCGCCGCAGCCTGGACGGGCCCATCTGGATGGTCGCGCACAACGTGAACGCGAGCGGCGCGTTCCCCAACGCCACGCTCGGCGCGCTGGACGTGCCCGCGCCGCCGTTCTCGGGGGCCGGCCTCAGCCTGATGCAGCGCGCCGCGATCGCGCGCAACTTCTCCACCGAGCCGGCGGGGCTGCCGATGTGGCTGATGTACGGCTGCCCCCACCAGCAGAAGGGCCGGCCCTACACCTGCGCCGCGCGCGCCAAGCAGGTGCAGGACAGCCGCAGCACGTTCCTGGCCAACGAGCGCACGCTGTCGCTCGAGGCGGGCGCGAGCCGGGTGCGTGGCGCGGCGGCGGCGCTCGGGGCCCCCAACCCGGCGGGCGGCCGAGGGGGCCGCAAGCAGTGCCGGCGGCGCCGGCGGCGGCAGGCGGGGCGGCGAGGCGGTCGCGGCGCCGCCGCGCGGCCGCCGACGTCGAGTCTGCCGCCCGCCCCCGCGCGCCTGCTGCCGTGCCGCGCGTGCCGCGCAGGTGTGCCCGCAGTTCACCAACGCCATCATCCTGCGCCAGCCCGTGCCGCACGTGGTCAGCCTGCTGGCGGAGGTCAAGTTCCGCTACGTGCGCCAGCTGCGCACGTGGCACAACATCACGGCCTGGGCGCCGCCCGGGTGGAACCTGACCTGGTGGGAGACGCTCGGCCCCGCGCTCGTCGGCAACTACGCGACGCGCACGCTGGTCGGGCGCGAGGCGTTCTGCCGCAGCGCGGCCAACACGAGCGCGCCCGACCTGGGCGCCGCGACCGAGGCGCTGCTGGGCTTTGACCTGGTCATGACCCTCGACCGCCCCCGCCACATCGACCTCCTCGTCGCGGCGCTGCTCGGCTGGCCCGCGCGCAAGTTCAGCGCGCAGCCCCCGTCGCGCGTCAAGGAGCTCGAGCCGCGGCGGCAGCTCATCGCCGCGCCGGACGCGGGCGCGCCGGGCAGCCTCTCGATGTTCAGCTTTGACCAGGGCGACTGGCCGCACGCGACCGCCGCCGCGCCGGAGCCCGCTGGGGACCGCGGCGGCGGCGGCGGCGGCAGCGGCAGCGGCAGCAGCGGTCGCAGCGGCGGCGGCGGCAGCACGCCGCCGGCGACGCGGCTGGGCAAGTGGCTGCTGCCGGCGCCGGGCGCGGGCTCGGGGGTCGGCGGCCTGCTCGCGGCGCTGGTGGGCCAGTCGCCGCGCGCGCCGCCCGCCGCGGCGCCGCCGCGGTCGCCGCCGCGCTGGTCCAGCGACGACGGCGACTATGAGGAGGAGGAGGATGACGACGACAGCGACGGCGGGGTCGCGGTGTCGGACGAGGAGTTTGATGCCGCCGCGGCCGCGTTCTACGCGCGGTCGCACGCCCCGCCGCTGCCGCCGCCGCCGCCGCCGCCGCCGTCGGTGCCGCGCGGGGTGCTCGAGGCCGCGGCGGCGCTGTCGCTCGTCAGCGCTAGCTGGAAGGAGCGCGCGGCCGCGGAGCTGGGCTTCCCCAACGTCACCGCAGCCGCGGGGCGGCTGCCGGCGGCGCCCGAGGTGCGGCACATGCAGACGCTGGACTCCCACGGCGCGCACCTGGTCCTGGTGCTGCCGCCGGCCGGACAGCAGGAGGGCGGCAGCGGCGGCGGCAGCGGTGGCAGCGGCGGCAGCAGTGACGGCAGCAGCAGTGGCGGCAGCAGCGGCGGCGGCGGTGGCGGCAGCAGCGCCAGCAGTGGCGGCGGCAGCGGCCTTGGCGGCGGCGGCGTCGGCGAGCTCTGGCACGCGTTCCCGCGGCACGGCTTTGCCTTCACGTCGGCCGACATGGCCCGCCTGGAGGCGCTGACCGCGCTCGACGCGCGCCTCGTGGAGACGGCAGACCTGCTGCTGGACCTCGACGCCACGTGGGTGCAGGCGCTGCTGGCGAGCCACCACTACCGCAAGCGCATGCAGGCCCTGGCCAGCACCTTCACCGCGTGCGGCTTCAGCGGCATGATGCCCCTCGGCGACGCGGCGGCGGCGCCGATGCTCGACGCGGCGGGCGCGCCCGCGAGCGCCGAGCCGTGGGCGA
Organism: Scenedesmus sp. PABB004; assembly: GCA_014905635.1. Lineage (NCBI taxonomy): Eukaryota > Viridiplantae > Chlorophyta > Chlorophyceae > Sphaeropleales > Scenedesmaceae > Scenedesmus > Scenedesmus sp. PABB004. Next base: position 1,770,888 of record CM026547.1, on the reverse strand, counting down.
GCTAGCTCGCGCCGGCGGCGGCCGGGCGCGCGCGCGCCGGCGCGCGCGCGCCCGGGGTGCGGCGGGCGCCCCGCGCCCGCGCGCCCGTCCAGCGTGCACAGAGGGCGGCGGGGAGCGTGTGTGTACCGGGCGCAGCGCGGCCGTGTGCTGATGCCGCGCCTGCAGCAAACGTCTGGCCGGGGCACCCTGGTGGGCGGGCCAAGCACAGCACTGTGTGGCGGCGGGCCTGAACTGTGCATGGCACCAGCGTGCCGCCATCACTTGCGCAACCACAAGAGGGAGCAGGGCATCCAACACGTGTGCTGATGCTCACCGCTGCGCTATGGGCGCGCGTCGCGCGGAGGGCCCCGCCCGCTTGCGCGCGCCCCGTGCTCTGCATTGCAGCCGCCGCCGCCAGGCTGGCTGAACCAGCCAGCCAGCTCCCGGGGTTGAGGCGGACACCCATTCGGATGGGGCGCGCGAGCCCGCGGCCCGCGGGGCCGCCGCCCGCGGCGGCCGCTGTAAGCCCGCTCGGTCCGAGGTTTTCGCTGGTTCCGCCCGCGGGAGAGAGCCGCTCGCCGTTGGGGACGACCGCTTTTGGGTTACAGAGATGTACATCCGCGCCCGCCCCTCGCTGGCACCGCGCCGCAGCGGCGCCCAGACCTCACCCTGCAGCGCTGCCCTCCCCCGCGACGTGTTGACTCGACATCGGATGCATGCACACGCATCCGTTCTGGCGCCCGTTGCGGGCGCAGCGCTTCGCTACCCTGCGCTGCGTGCTCGGCCGCGCCAAGGAATGAAGCCGCTGCCTCGGCCGCGCCGCCCGGCCCAGCCACAGCCCTGGCTAGCCCAGCCCCTCGCGCCAGTCCCGGGCGCGTCCAGGGCTGGGTCGATCCTGCCCCGGCGCCGTGCTTGCGCAGCACGGCGCCGCCCGCAGCGCGGCGCACTGCTGCGGCCGCGCGCGCGGCCGGCGCAGCACTGGCGCGCCGGGCGCGCGCGGCGCGTGTGCGCCGCGCTGCAGGCGGCACTACGTGTTTGGGAGTAGCCCTACGTGTTGGGTGAGCATCTGGAGCATTGGTTGGCTAGCTGCCTCCCCCCCCCCCCCCTGCCGTCGCCGGCCGGCGCGGTCCGGGCGCGCGGCGCGGCGCGGCGCGGCGCCTCAGCGCGAGCCCATGTTTTCGACGCGCAGCATCGCGGCGCTGCCGGGCGGCATGTAGACCGTCCACGCGGCCATGCCCTCGCTGCGCGTGAGCGCGACGCTCTCGGTCGCGTCGGCGCCCTTCTGCACGCCGCCGACGGCGTAGTAGAGGCCTCCGAGGGTGATGCCGCTCGTGGCGGACAGCGGGTCGTCGCCGCGCGCGACGAGGCGCGTGAGGGTCCCGGCCGCGTCGTAGCCCCACGCCGCCGTGACGCGGACCGTGTGGTTGCCCGCCGCGGTCGGGTGTTTGTTGACCAGCACGACGCGCAGCTCGCCGTCTGCCGCGTCGCGCAGCGGCCAGACCTTGATCGCCGGCCCCCCGCCGCCGCCCGCCGCGTCGCCGCCCGCGACGGCGGCCTGCGCGAGCAGCTGGCTGCCGCCGCGCACGGCCTGCTGGAAGAGCAGCATGCCGTAGAAGGGCGGCCGCAGCACGGGCGGGCTGAGCGCGCCGTTGTTGTACCAGCGGAGGATGCTGGTGTACAGGTTTTGGCCGCTGCCCTGGTGCAAGTTCACGCCGACAGCGCCCGCCGCGGCGACCTCGAGCGCGCCGTCGAGCGTCCACAGCGCGGCGGCAAAGACGTTTGACACGCCCACGCGGCCGCTGTTGCTGATCGTGTTCATCTCGGCCACGCGCAGCGGGATGTTGTAGCCCGCGCTCGTCGCGACGAGCGCGCGCAGGTTGGCCATCTCGCGCCGGATGGGCGCCTCCTCGAGCAGCGTCACGGGCGTGTTGTACGTCTCCTTGGTCGCCTTGTACCAGTGCACGGTCGTGAGGTTGACAAAGCGGCCGTTGACGCTGCAAGCGCGCGGGGGAGAGGGGAGGGGGCGCGCCGCGGCGGCGGCACGGAGGGTGGGCCAGGGCGGGAGGAGGAGGGCGGCCGCGGCGGGCGGGGGCCGGCGGCCGCGCTGGCGCGGCGCGCGCGAGCGGGGTGTGGCCGCGGCGCGGCGGTGCGCGCGGGGCTCACTCGAGGAACCACTTGAGCGTGGAGGGGTAAACGTTGATGTGGCCCCACACGGGCCCCGCAAACTGCTTGTCCACGCACGACGCCGACCCCGACGGGCACGACAGCGTGCGCGCGTGGTCGGCCCAGTTGGAGATGAAGCAGCAGCGCACGTACTGCAGCGCGCTCAAGCCGTCCTGCGTGCCCTCGTAAAAGTTGGGCTGCGGGGCGGCGCGGGCGCACGCGTGCGCGCGCGTGGGTGCGCGTACGGGGCCGGCCGGCTGCCTGGGCGTGGCAGGCGCCCGCCGCGCGCGACCGCGCGACGCTGCACCCGCAGGGAGCCAAGCCCGCGTGCGCGCCGCGGGCCGCCGCCGCGCGCGCCGGGGCGCGTGCGCGCCGCGCCGCACCTCGTTGCCAATCTCAAACGTCTGGATCGCCTCGGCCGGCAGGCCCGCGCGCGCGGCGGCCATCTGCGCCGCCGCGAGCTGCTTGTCGCGCTTCTCAAAGTTGAGCCCCAGGATGTACACCGCGCCGGTGTCATAGTGCACCTATGGGGGCCACGCGGCGCGGCGGGGCATGGGCGCCGCCGCTCCGCCCCGCTCCGCTCCGCTCCGCTGCCCGCGCGGGCGCTGCGCCGCCTCGCCGCGCCGCGGCCGGGCGCCCTACACCCTCGCTCGGTGTCGCGCGGTGCCGCGCACCTGGCGCAGCGCGTCGTAGACGTATTGGGGGAACACGTAGGCCTGCTTGTCGGTGGAGCCGCCGCCGACGCGGATGTTGAGCGGGCCGCTGCCGTACGAGGTGAGCAGGCGCAGGATGTCCTTGTAGCCGGGAATGTTGTTCAGCTCCTCAACGTGCGTCCACTCGTGGCTGCGCGGCGCGGCGAGGCGCGGCGCGGGCGCCAGGCGTCGGGCGTCGGGCGGCGGGCGTCGGGCGCGGGAGTCGGGTGCGGCGCGCGGCGCGCGGGTGCCCCCCTCCCGCCCTCTCTTGGCGGCGGCGGGCGCGCGCCTGATGCCCATGAAGGACTGCGGGATGGTCAGCAGGCGCGCGTCGACGTTGACCTCGGTCACGCCCGAGAACGTCGCGCCCGGCGCCACAAAGAGCGGCGCGTCGCCGCCGCCGCCGGCCGGCGGGGGCGGCGCCGCGGCCGGCGGCGGCGCGGGCGTCGTGGGCGGCAGGATGGGGTCGCCGGGCGCGATGCTCGGCTGCTGCTCGTACTCGCCCTCGCCGTAATAGTCCGGGTTGTACTCCTCCTGAGCCGCCGCGCCGCCCCCCGTCATCGCGACGCGCGCGCTCGCCGTGCCGCGGCCCGCCGCCGCGGGCACGGGCGGCTTGGCCGCCGGCGGGGCCTTGGCCGCCGACGCGGCGGGCTTCGCCGCCGGCGCGGAGGGCTTGGCGGGCGCCGCGGGCTTGGCGGGCGCCGCGGGCTTGGCCGCCTGCTGCGCCGCCGCCGCCGCGGCCGTGGCGGCCACCAGGATGCGCTGCTGGGGCGCGCCGTCCGCCAGCAGGACCGGCTCCTGGCTGCTCGCGACCCGGACGAGCGGCGGCTGCGCTGCTGCTGCCGGCGGCGTCACCCGCTCGAGCCCGAGGCCCGCCAGGTCTGGCAGCGCCGGCAGGGCCGCCCCAGACTGCTGCTGCTGCTGCTGTTGCTGCTGCTGCTGCTGCGCGTGTGGCTGCGGCTGCAGTGTGGGCTGCACCTGTGGCGCGGGCGGCTCTCCGTAAGCAGGCGCGCCGCGCCCCGGCCGGCCCCGCCCGCCGCCGCCGCCGCCGCCGCGCACCTGCTGCGCCGCCTCGCCGGCGGCATCTGCTGCGGGAGTGCCTGCGTGTGGGCGGGCCGGGGGCGGGCGCTGTGGGGCGAGGGCGCCGGGCACCAGCTGCAGGAGCTGCCGGCGCCTGCCCCCTCCGCGCATGCCCGGGCTCGCAGCGCCTGCACACACCTGCGCCAGCGACAAGCGTGAAAGCCGCGAGCGCCGCCAGCAGCGCCAGGGCGCCTGCGCGCGGCATCGGGCCCGGCCAGCCCTTCAACGCAACGCCGCCTCCTGGCCACAACGCCCTGGCCCTCGAGCTGGTCGGTGAGTGTGTGCGTCGCGAGCAGCGCTCGTACGCGAGGGCGGGGCACAGCGCGGGCACAGGGGTCCAGCGGGACCGCGACTTCAAGTGAGTGTTGCCCGCTCACCCCGGCAACTGCCGCCAAGAGTGAACAGCCGCTGCTCCAAATAGTGCCTGAGAGCTGCCCGGACACCCTGACTGGCATCGAATAGCACACAGCGCCCGCGCACACCGCCCGTGCGTCCCGCCGCTGCTGCTGCGCGCCGCCGGCCGCCGCCGCCTGATCGGGGCGGACGGACCACCGTCCGCCATGGCGGCGGACGGTGACGACGGGTCCGCGCCGGTGCTGGCGGCGGCGGACCCGGAGCCAGGGCAGCAGCCGGCGGAGCAGCGGCCGGGCGCAGCAGCGGCGCAGCCCGCGCCCGAGCCGCCGACGCAGCCGCAGCCGCCGCAGCCGCGGGAGCTCGCCCTGGAGCTGCGGGTGGCCAACGTCACCAGGTGCGGCGCGCAGCCGGGCGTGCGCCGGGGCGTGACGACGCGGCTCGAGCGCCGCTCACGCGCGGCCGCGGCGCAGGCAGGGCATGCAGCTGCTGGAGTCGCTGCTGACGCAGTGGGCGCAGTGGCACCACTCGACGCACCCAGAGGTGCGCCGCGCCAGGCGCCGCAGCGGCGGCGCCACGCGCGGCGTGCCCAGCGCACGCGCCGCCTGCTGCCTGCCCGTCATCGCCGCCGCCGCCGCCGCCGCCTGACCGCTGCTGCCAGAGCTACCCGGGCGGCACGCAGCTGCTGCGCGGCAGCCTTGCGCTGGACGTGGACGCACTCTACCGCGACGGCGTGGTCGGCTGGCGCGACACGCTCGCGCCCGTGCCCGGCACCGGCGGCGCCGCCAGCCACGAGCTGGTGCGGCGCGGCGCAGCAGCCGACGGCGGCTCCGTGCTCACACACAGCCGCGCGCCGCCGGCTCACTCGCCGCCGCCGGGGCCGCTGCCGTGCCGCCGCAGCCGGGCGAGGCGCCGCCGCAGTACGACCGCGGCACCGCGGAGCTGCTCGCGCCGCCCGCGGGCGCGGCGGGCGTCGGCATGCTGCCGGGCGGCGCGGCCGCGGCGCGGCGCAAGGCGCTGGCCGAGGCGTGCCTCTCGCCCGCGGCGGGGCCGCTGGGCGGCGGCGAGTCGCCGGCCTCGGCGGGCGGCGCCAAGCGGCGCACGCTGCCCAACCAGCGCTGCTTCAACTGCGGCAGCTACGGGCACGGCATCGCCGCGTGCCCGGCGCCCCACGACCGCGAGCGCGTCGCGGCGGCCAAGGCCGAGCGCACGCAGGGCGGCGCCGCGCCCAACCCGAGCTTCTTGGCCGCGCTGCGGGGCCGCTACTTCACTGAGCCGCGCGCGCCGGGCGGCGCGCCCGGCGCGCCCGGCGGCGCGCACGACGACATCAAGCCGGGCGTGCTCACGCCGGAGCTCGCGGCGGCGCTGGGTGCGGCGCGCGCGGCGGCAGGGGCGGGCGTGGGCGGGCCCGCCGCAGCGCGCTCACGCGCTCACGCCGCCCGGCGCGCGCAGGCATGGGGAGCGCGCTCGCGCCGCCGCCGTGGCTGGCGCGCATGGCGGCGCTGGGCGTGCCGCCCGCGTGGAGGACGGCGGCCCGGGCCGACGGCGTGGAGGACGGCGGCGGCGGCGAGGCGGTGATGGCCTTTGTCATGGGCGACAGCGACGATGACGACGACGAGTGCGAGCTTCCCGCGGCGCCCGGGGAGCCGGACGGCGACGCCGGCGCGGCTGCCCCCGGCGCGAGCGCCGCCGCGCCCGACGGCGGTGGCGCGGAGGACGACCAGGCCGCGCCAGACGCCAACTTCCTGCCCATTGCTCCCCCCGCGGGGCAGCAGCAGCAGGAGCAGGAACAGCAGGACCAGCAGGAGCAGCAGCAGCAGAAAGAGCAGTTAAGAGCAGCAGCCGCGGAGCCGCCGCAGGGCGCGGCGGCCAACGGCGTGCGGCCGGTGGCGGCAAACGGGCAGGCGCAGCCGCCGGCGGCGCACGAGTTCCCGGGCGTGAATGCCGCCATTCCGGAGGGCGCCGACGCGCGCGCGTGGGAGGCGGAGCTCGCGCGGGGCGCCGCCGTCGCGCGGCTGCTGTGAGCGCTGCGCGGCGCGCGACGGTGTGTGCTGTCTGCGATGCAGCGCTGCCGGGCCCCTGCCCCTCGGCGCTGCGTGTGAGAGCTGCTCGCACTCCGTGGCGGGGCGCCGCTCGGTGACCGCGCGGGGGTGCCCCGACGGCGGCGCCGGGGCTCGGCGGCGCACGCGAACCCCGCGCGCGATCCGGGCAGTGTCTTCCCGCACACCGGCACCGCTCGCAGACCAGAGAGGCGTACCGCCCGGCCGAGCGGCCGCAGGCCACGCCACAGCCCGCCACAGCGCACCCGCCTTCGCAGCCCGCCCACCAGCCTGTCCGGCGGGCTCTCTTGCCCGCTCCGCCAGGCGGGAGGACCAGGGGGTGCGGCGCCACCGCACCAGCCCGTCAGCGGCCCCCAGGCGCCTGCACCCGCGCGGCAGCCGGCCATCATCAGCGCAGTCGCTGCGCGCCCTCGCCAGGCGCCGCGCATGTCCGGCATGGCGGCCAAGCTGGCGGCGCGGCGGGTGGGGGGCAAGCCCGGTGAGCCGCTCGCGGCAGCGGCGGCGCGCCGCGGCGCCCCGGCGGGCAGCCGCAGCAGCGGCCGCCGCAGCAGCAGCGCGCCGCGCCGCGCCCGCGCGCGCTGCCCTCCCCCTCCCGCGCTCATGCCGCTCCCCCTCGCGCCCCTGCGCAGCGCCCAAGGGTGGCGGCGGCGGCCAGAAGGCGGCGGCCCGGGCGAGCCCGCCGTACAGCAGCGACGACTTTTCGGACCGCTCCGACGGCGGCGACAGCGACGTGGAGGACGAGGAGGACTACCGCAAGGGCGGCTACCACCCCGTGCACGTGGGCGAGAAGTTCAAGCAGGGCCGCTACCTCGTGCTGCGCAAGCTCGGCTGGGGGCACTTCAGCACCGTGTGGCTCGTGCTTGACCACCAGACGCGCACGTTTGCCGCGCTCAAGGTCCGCGCCGCGCGCGCGGCGGGGCAGCGGCGGCGCGCGCACCGCCGGCCGCGGCCGCACGCCCACGCGCCGCCCGCCCACGCGCCGCCGCCGCGCGCGCGCGCAGGTCCAGAAGAGCGCGACGCACTACACCGAGGCGGCGCGCGACGAAATCACGCTGCTCTCCCAGATCCGCGACGGCGACCCGGGCAACGCGAAGCACTGCTGCCGCCTGCTGGACAGCTTTGAGCACGCGGGCCCGCACGGCCTGCACGTGTGCATGGTGTTTGAGGTGCTCGGGGACAACCTGCTCGCCCTCATCAAGGCCTACGACTACCGCGGCGTGCCGCTGACCGTCGTGCGCGCGCTCACGCGCCAGATGCTCGTCGCGCTCGACTACCTGCACAGGTGCGCCGAGGGGCGGCTGGCGGGGGGGGGGGGGGCGCACCCGGCGCGGCGCCGCCGCCCGCGCGGCGGCCTCACCCGGCGGCCTCACCCCGCGTGCGCGCCGCCGCGGCGGGGCCACAGGGAGCTGTCGATCATCCACACCGACTTCAAGCCCGAGAACGTGATGCTCGGCGAGACGCTGCAGCCGCGGCGCTGGGAGATGACCCTGCCGCCGCTGCCGCCGCCGCCGCCGCTGCCCGGCGCCGGCGCGGCGCCGGGGGGCGCCGCCGGCGGCGCCGCGACCGGGGCCTGACCAAGAACCAGAAGAAAAAGGCCAAGCGCAAGTCCAAGAAGGCGGCCGCGGGCGGCAGCCAGGCGGTGCGGCCGCGGCGGGGGCGCGAGGCGCGGCGGGGCGGCGCGCGTGGCGGAAGCGGCGCCGCAGCGGCTGTGCAGCGCCGCAGCAGCTGCGCCGCCCGACCCGCGCGCCGCGCCGGCCGCCGCAGGCGTCCGCCAGCGCGGACGTGACGGGCAGCGCCGCCGACGGTGGCGACGATGACGACGGCGACGGCGGCGAGACGGAGTCGCGGCAGCCCGCGGCCAACGGCGCGGCCAACGGCGCGGCGGCGGCGCCGCAGCAGGAGCAGCAGCAGGAGCAGCAGCAGCAGCAGCAGCCGCCCGCGCAGGACGCGCTCGCGGAGCGGCAGGCCTCGGGCCAGCACGCCAGCAGCACGGGCGGCGCGCCGCCCGCGCCGGCGCCGCCGCCGCCGCCGGCGACGCTCGTGTACGAGTCGCGCGTGCTGTCGGGCACCGAGGCGCTGTCCGGCGCGCGCGCGGTCGTGGTGGACTTTGGCAACGCGTGCTGGACGCACAAGCACTTCACCGACGACATCCAGACGCGGCAGTACCGCAGCCCCGAGGTCATCCTGGGCGCCAAGTATGGCCCGCCCGCCGACATGTGGAGCCTCGCGTGCGTCGTGTTTGAGCTCGCAACCGGCGACTTCCTGTTTGAGCCCAAGTCGGGCAGCAGCTGGGACCGGGACGAGGACCACATCGCGCTCATGATGGAGCTCCTCGGACGCCCACCGCGCCGGGTGCGCGCGCGGCGGCGCCCGCGGCGCCCGCGGCGCGCGGCGCGCGGCGCGGTGCGCGGCGCGGCGCGCCCAGCGCGCCGGCCCGCCGCCCGCCGACGGGCGCGCGCGCGCGCTGCACACGCGCGCGGCAGGTGTGGAGCGCCGGCAAGTACGCGCGCGACTACTTCAACCGCTCGGGCGAGCTGCGGCACATCAAGAAGCTCAAGTTCTGGGACCTCCCCAGCGTGCTGCTCGACAAGTACCGCCTGCCCCGGGCCGAGGCGGCCGCGCTCGCCGACTTCCTGCTGCCCCTGCTCGCGTACGACCCCGCCGAGCGCGCGACCGCGGCACAGGCGCTGCGGCACCCGTGGCTCGACGGGCCGCCCGCGCCGGGCGGCGGCGGCGGCGGCGGCGGCGGCGACGGCCCTGGCGGCGGCGGCGACGGCGGCAGCTCGCGGCCGCCCGGCGCCAAGCGTGCGAGCAGCGTGGCGCCGCCGACGGGCGACGACAAGCGCACACGGTGCGGCGGCCGGCCCAGTCACGCGCGCGCGGCGCGGGTGGGAGGGCCGGTGGGGGCGTGCGGCGGCCGCGGCGCGCGCCGCGGGCCGCGCCGCTTTAGTCGTGTCCGCGTGCGCCGCCGCCCGTTGTTGCCTGCCTGCTGCGGTGGCGCGCCGCCAGGTGCCGTTAGCCCGTGCTCTGTTGCCCGCACACCGGGCGCCGCCGCGGGCGCGCGCAAGGGGCCGGGGCGTCAAGACCTGGGGCAGAGAAGACCGGCGGCGGCGCGGAGCTGGCGGCGCCCTCCCTCTGCCCGCCCTGGCGGCGACCAGCCGCCGCCCGGCCCCGCAGCAGCGGCAGCTGGCCCAGAGGTCCGCGGCGGCACAGCACGTATCGCGTGGCGTGCGTGTGGCGTGCTGTGTGTGTTGCTGCGCGGCGGCGTGGCTGCGTGGCCGCACTCGTGGGGCGGGCGGCGGAGGGGGGCCCACGTGCTGCGGTCGCGCCGCCGCGCAGTGCGCCAGCCGCCGACCCGCGCTGGCCGACCCGCGCCACGCCCGCTGCTTGCTGCCCGCAGGTCCCCGTCGCCGTCGCCCGGCGGCCGGCGCGCGTGAGAGAGAGGCACGGCAGCGAGCGAGAGGCGGGGCGAGTGGGCCCCGCCCGGGGGGGGGGGGGGGGGCAGCAGCTGCTGCTCCGCGCGGGTGCCGCTGCTCGCACGGGGGCGGGGCGCGGCGCCGAGCGCGCGCGCAGCTGAACAAGCTGCGCGCGGGCAAGGCCGGCGGCGGCGGCAGCGGCATTCGCTGCCAGCGCGCTCGTGCTAGGAGGAGAGTAACAGCCCGGCGTCCGCCGACCGCGCGCCGCCGCCGCCGCCGCCGCTGCGCCGGCTCTCGCCGCTCGAACCCGCTCGCGCCCGCCCGGCGCGTCGCCGCGTGTGCGCGCGCCTCGCGCCGCGTGCGTGCAGCTGCCCGTCCGGACGCCCGCACCACCGCCGCCACCGCACCACCGCACCACCGCCGCACCGCACCACCACCGCCGGCCGCCACCGCACCGCCGCACCACACCACCGCCGCACCGCCGCCTCACCCGAGCGAGCAGCCCGGGCAGCCGGCGACGCCCGGCAGGCACACAATGCTGTGCCGGATGGGCCGGTTCTCGCTGGTGAGCAGGCCCGGGTGGTTCTGTGGTGTAACTGTCTTTGTCTTTGGTTCTTCTTGGCCTGCTTGCAGGCATTGCACCAGCGGTGCCCGTCCGCCACGTGCCAGCTGGTCGGCTGGCGGGGGGCGTAGTCGTCGCGGCCGCAGAAGTAGCAGTGCGCCCAGACCCCCTCCTCGTCGTCGTCCTCGTCGATGCGCTTCCACGCCGCGGCGTCGGCGTCGGCCGCGCGCGTGGCGGCGCCGACAAGGGGCGGCGGGCGGCCCCCGCCGATGCGGCTGCTGACCCAGCTGTCGTAGCCGCCACCCTGCGCCGCCTTGAAGGAGTGGAACCAGGAGTACACGCGGTCAGAGCTCTTCAGCATCCTCGGCACCTTGACGCCGCCGGTCGGGTGCTGGCCCGCGGGCGCGACGATGTCGGCCGTGATGGTGACGCCCAGCTTGAAGGGGTCCGTCGCGCGGCGGGCGTGGAAGATGTGGCCGCCGTCGCGCCAGAAGCCGCCGGAGCCCGCGCCGAGCTTGTCAAAGGCAATGATGTCGTCCTTCAGCACCAGCAGCTGCGCGGGGGGCAGGCGCGGGAGAGGGGCGGGGGCGGACGCGTCAGCGCCACTGCCGACAGGAGGCGAGGCGAGGCGCCTCGCCCGCGCGCCAGCCGCCCCGCCGCGCGCCGGGCTCCTCACCGGCGCGTCGGCCATCTTGTACTTGCCGTTGACCTCGAGGACGTGCTTGAAGACAAACCAGCGCTCTCCCTGTCGGGACGGGGCGGCGCCGCGGCGGCTGCTGCTGGCCAGGCCCTGCAAGGCGCCGCGGCGCGCCGCGGGCCCGCGTCGCGCGGCGCGGCGCGCCTGCGGGTTGACGTCGATGATCGTGCGCAGGCTGCCCGCCATGCCTTTGAAGTCCTCGCGCGCGAACCAGACCTCGCTGACGCGCACGTCCTGGTGCTCGCAGTTGAGGCGGCCGGCGATGGTGAAGTTCTTGTAGCGCTCCTTCTCGCGCTCGTTGCCCTGGCGCAGCACCAGCTCGAACGCGGCCACGCGCCAGCCTGCGCCGGCGCAGCGGGCGTGGCAGGTTGCTCAGCAGTCGCCGCCGCCGCCGCAGCGGCGTGGCCGCTGCCGCCGCCGCACCCGCGTCGGTGAAGGGCTTGAGCGCCTTGTCGCGCGACATGTTCAGGATGGACGTGCCGCTGGCCGTCTTCAGCAGCTGCGGGAGGCTCACGTGCATGTGGCCCTTGGTCTGCAGCCCCTCCTGCGGTGCGGCGGCGGCAGCAGCAGCCGTCGGCGGCAGCAAACACGCAGCCGCCCAGCCCGGGCGACGCGCAGCCCGGCCCCCGCGCGCGCTGCGTTGCCGCACCTTGAGCGACGGGTCGGCCGCGAGCAGCTCCTGCGCCCAGCCGTAGCACTCCGCTTTGTCGCCCGCGCTCAGCGCGCTCTTGTGCCCGTAGACGCGCGCCGTCGGGCCGTCGGGCTCGTCCTGTGTGCGCGGCGGCCGAGGCTGAGGCGGCAGCCGAGGCGGCGGCGGCAGGCAACGCGGCGGCGGCAGTGGGAGCGGAGCCTGCCAGGCGCGCGCACCGCGAGCGCGGGCAGGCGGTGCGGCTGGCCGAGGTTGTTGTCGAGGCTCGCGCCCAGGTTGGTCGCCAGCTGCGCCAGTTTGCCCTCCTGGCGCGCGCGCGCCTCTGCCTTGGGCGCCTGCTGCGTGAAGGGTGCGGGCTCGAACTTGTTGGGCGCGACGCGCGCGCGCTTGGCGGCCTGGCGGCCGCGCGCGGGGGGCGAGCGCGCGGCGGCGGCGGACGTGCGCACGTGAGGGAGAGGGAGGGCGAGGGGCTGCAGCACTCCCTCTGCGCCGCACCTGGTCGTGGTCGCGCGGAGGCGTGTCGTCCTCGCCCGCGGCGGGCGCCGGCGCTGCCGGCGCCGCCGCTGCCACGCGCGAGGAGCCGGCGCCGCTGCCGCCGCCGGGGCGCGCGGGGGTGCGGGACTGCATGGTGGGCGCGCTGGGGGCGCGTCGGAGCGCGGGGGCGCGCCGCCAAGAGCGAGCGCGCGCGCCGCGGGGCGCGTGCGAGATCGGGCGCGACCGGGCGCGAGGGCGCGCCCAGACGGGCTCCAGAAGCGCGCGGAGACTCAATGGAGAGGCGCTGGCAAAGCGCGGCGCGACGCGGCGCCGCCAAAGCGCGGCGCGCCCGCGCCGCCCCTCGCCCCGCGCCCCGCACGCACGCGGCGCGAGGCGCGCGCACGCGCGCCGGGCAGACGCGAGCGGGTTCGAGCGGGCGAGAGAGGCCGCCGCAGCGGCGGCGGCGGCGGCGGCGGCGGATGTGAGCGGGTGCGAGCGGGCGAGGACGACACGCCTCCGCACGACCACGACCAGGTGCGGCGCAGAGGGAGTGCTGCAGCCCCTCGCCCTCCCTCTCCCTCACGTGCGCACGTCCGCCGCCGCCGCGCGCTCGCCCCCCGCGCGCGGCCGCCAGGCCGCCAAGCGCGCGCGCGTCGCGCCCAACAAGTTTGAGCCCGCACCCTTCACGCAGCAGGCGCCCAAGGCAGAGGCGCGCGCGCGCCAGGAGGGCAAACTGGCGCAGCTGGCGACCAACCTGGGCGCGAGCCTCGACAACAACCTCGGCCAGCCGCACCGCCAGCACTGGAGCAGGCTCGGCGTTATCTGCTTGGTGATCTGCTGCAGGATCAGCTTGCTGTTCACTCTGTGGCAGATTATGTGATGGACATCTGGAAGATGTCGCCGCGTTGCCTGCCGCCGCCGCCTCGGCTGCCGCCTCAGCCTCGGCCGCCGCGCACACAGGACGAGCCCGACGGCCCGACGGCGCGCGTCTACGGGCACAAGAGCGCGCTGAGCGCGGGCGACAAAGCGGAGTGCTACGGCTGGGCGCAGGAGCTGCTCGCGGCCGACCCGTCGCTCAAGGTGCGGCAACGCAGCGCGCGCGGGGGCCGGGCTGCGCGTCGCCCGGGGCTGGGCGGCTGCGTGTTTGCTGCCGCCGACGGCTGCTGCTGCCGCCGCCGCACCGCAGGAGGGGCTGCAGACCAAGGGCCACATGCACGTGAGCCTCCCGCAGCTGCTGAAGACGGCCAGCGGCACGTCCATCCTGAACATGTCGCGCGACAAGGCGCTCAAGCCCTTCACCGACGCGGGTGCGGCGGCGGCAGCGGCCACGCCGCTGCGGCGGCGGCGGCGACTGCTGAGCAACCTGCCACGCCCGCTGCGCCGGCGCAGGCTGGCGCGTGGCCGCGTTCGAGCTGGTGCTGCGCCAGGGCAACGAGCGCGAGAAGGAGCGCTACAAGAACTTCACCATCGCCGGCCGCCTCGACTGCGAGCACCAGGACGTGCGCGTCAGCGAGGTCTGGTTCGCGCGCGAGGACTTCAAAGGCATGGCGGGCAGCCTGCGCACGATCATCGACGTCAACCCGCAGGCGCGCCGCGCCGCGCGACGCGGGCCCGCGGCGCGCCGCGGCGCCTTGCAGGGCCTGGCCAGCAGCAGCCGCCGCGGCGCCGCCCCGTCCCGACAGGGAGAGCGCTGGTTTGTCTTCAAGCACGTCCTCGAGGTCAACGGCAAGTACAAGATGGCCGACGCGCCGGTGAGGAGCCCGGCGCGCGGCGGGGCGGCTGGCGCGCGGGCGAGGCGCCTCGCCTCGCCTCCTGTCGGCAGTGGCGCTGACGCGTCCGCCCCCGCCCCTCTCCCGCGCCTGCCCCCGCGCAGCTGCTGGTGCTGAAGGACGACATCATTGCCTTTGACAAGCTCGGCGCGGGCTCCGGCGGCTTCTGGCGCGACGGCGGCCACATCTTCCACGCCCGCCGCGCGACGGACCCCTTCAAGCTGGGCGTCACCATCACGGCCGACATCGTCGCGCCCGCGGGCCAGCACCCGACCGGCGGCGTCAAGGTGCCGAGGATGCTGAAGAGCTCTGACCGCGTGTACTCCTGGTTCCACTCCTTCAAGGCGGCGCAGGGTGGCGGCTACGACAGCTGGGTCGGCAGCCGCATCGGCGGGGGCCGCCCGCCGCCCCTTGTCGGCGCCGCCACGCGCGCGGCCGACGCCGACGCCGCGGCGTGGACGCGCATCGACGAGGACGACGACGAGGAGGGGGTCTGGGCGCACTGCTACTTCTGCGGCCGCGACCACTACGCCTGTGGTGTAACTATCTTTATCTTTTATCTTTACGCCCCCCGCCAGCCGACCAGCTGGCACGTGGCGGACGGGCACCGCTGGTGCAATGCCTGCAAGCAGGCCAAGCAGAAGCACCCGGGCCTGCTCACCAGCGAGAACCGGCCCATCCGGCACAGCATTGTGTGCCTGCCGGGCGTCGCCGGCTGCCCGGGCTGCTCGCTCGGGTGAGGCGGCGGTGCGGCGGTGGTGCGGTGGTGCGGTGCGGTGGCGGCCGGCGGTGGTGCAGTGCGGCGGTGGTGCGGTGGCGCGGTGGCGGCGGTGGTGCGGGGCGGACGCGCGGGCGGGAGGAGCGCGCCTGCGCGCCTGCGCGGGCGGCGGCGGCGGCAGCGGCATTCGCTGCCAGCGCGCTCGTGCTACGAGAGTAACAGCCCGGCGGGCGCGAGCGAGCTGCGAGAGCCGCCAGGCAGGCGCGAGCGAGCGAGAGTAGCAGCCGGCGAGGCAGGGTCGTCATGCGCGCATCCGGCTCCCGCAGACAGCATGGCACGGGGTCGTGAACGCCTGCACAGCGTGCCAGGCAGCTCCGCGATATCACCACAAGTAGTTGGGAGCAGGCTGCAGGCCGCGCGCGCATCAGGCGCGCGCCCGCTGCCGAGCGCGCGCTGCAGTGGCTGCCTCTCTGCGAAAAAATTGAGGCCTGCCGGCTCACTTGAGCTGCTTGAGCGCGTCGCCCTGGCCCTGGAAGAAGAGGAAGCTCAGCACGAAGTCGGCGACGAATATCATGACCAGGCTGATCACCACCGCGCTCGTGGTGCTCTCGCCCACGCCCTTGGCGCCGCCCGACGTCGTGAAGCCCCACGCGCAGCTGATCTGCGCACGCGCAGCGACGGCGCCCGCGGCGGCGGCGGGCGTCGGGCGCCGCGCCGGCGCGCTATCGGCCGCGCCGCGCGCCGCAGCGCCCCGCGCGCGCGCGCTGTGTCGCGCGCCGTTGATATGATGAGCCCGAAGACCCAGGCCTTGACGCAGCTGGTGATGACGTCGTAGCCGCTGAGCGCGCGGCGCGCGCTGTCGAGGATGACGTTGGCGGGGACGTCGTACACGAGGTCGGCCAGCAGCACCGACGCGCCGATGCCTGCCGACCGGGGCAGGGGGGGGGGGGGGGGGGGGGCACGGGCGAGAGCGCATGGGCGAGAGCACGTGGGCGAGCGCGTCAGCGGGCGAGGGGAGGCGCAGCGCACGGCGCGCGGCGCGGGTGCGGGCTGCGCGGCGCGGCGGCGCGCGCGCGCGTGCGTGGGCGTTGCCCACCCATGCAGAAGCAGAGTACGTTGAGGATGGGCCCCGCGATCATGCTGGCGAGCACGCGCGGCGTGACGAGGTAGTCGACCGGGTCGGTGCAGAGCACGCGCAGGCTGTCAACCTGCTCGCTCACCTGTGCGCGCGGCGGGGTCCGGGGCGCGGGGCGGGGCGCGGGCGCGGGGAGGGCGCGGTCGGCGGCGGCGCGGGCACGCGGGGCGGGCGCGCGGGGCGCGGGGCGCGACGCCGCGCGGGGGGTGCGCGGGGGCGCGCCTGCATGGTGCCCAGCTCCGCCGCGAACGCGCTGCCGACGCGGCCCGCGAGGATGATGGCCGTCACGACCGGCGTGAGCTCGCGCGCGAGCGCGAGCGCGAGCACGCCGCCCACGCTGCGCGTGAGGCCGAGCTTGGCAAACTCGCGCACAAACTGGCGGCGGCGGCGGCGGCGCGGCGGCGGCGGCGCGCGTTCATTTTGCGCGCGGGGGCGGGGCGCCGCGCTGCTGGGCGGGAGCCGCCGCGCCGCGTGGCGCGGTCCGCTCGCTGCGCCGCGTCCGCGCCTGGATGGTGAACACCATGCCCACAAACCCCGCCGTGAGCAGCGCGACGCCGAGCGACTTGGGCCCCACGAGCTGCAGCTGGTCGCGCGTGTTGCGCCAGTGGATCTTGCCTGCGCGGCGCGGCGCGGCGCGGCGCGGCGCGGCGGGCGGCTGCTCGCGGCGGGGGCGCGCCGCCGCCTGCGCCGCGGCGCCGCCGCGCGTTGCCGCCGCCGCGCGGAGCCGCTGCCGCCGTCGCTGCCGCTGCCGCCGGCGCCGGCGCCGGCGCCGGCGCCGCCGTCGCTGCCGCCGCCGCCGCTGCGGGCCAGAAGCCCGGCGCCGCGCACCCCTGCAGATGCGCGCCACGACCTGCCCGCCCAGGATGAGGCACGCGGCGGTGCGGAAGAGCCAGCGCGGCGCGGAGAAGCGGTTGAGCAGCAGCAGCGGCGGCGCGGCGCTGCTCGCCGCCTCAATCATCTCCAGCGTCGCTGCGCCGCGGGCGGCAGGTCAGCGGCGGGAGGGACAGCGAGCGGGCGCGGCGGCGCCCGCGGCGCCCCGGACGCACCCATCGCCTCGCCGCCGACGTCGGGGTCGTCCGTGGCGCCGGCGCCGCCGCCGCCGCCCGCCGCCGCCGCGCCGCCCGCCTGGCGGCAGGCCACCTGGCGCCGGCGCGGGCGCTGCTGCTGCAGCGCGGGCGCCGCGGCCGGCGGCGGCGGCAGCGCTGCCGCCCGCCGCCGCCGCTGCTGCTGCGACTGCTGCGCCGGCCGCGGCGGCGGCCGCGGCGCGCAGCACCGCGGAGCCTGCTGCGCCAGGCAGCCTCCTGCTCCTCCCGACAGCATGTCACGCGCTGTGGGGGCTGCAGGCCCCGGGGGAGCGCGAGAGGGCGCTGCTGCTGCGTGCTGCTGCTGCTGCCGCCGAGCTGTGCACGCGTGCGCTGCCGGGCGCTCGGTTTTCGGGTCGCTCGTACAAGAATGGGCGCGCCTGGATGAGAGAGAGCGCTCGCTGGGGGAGCGGCGCGGGGCGACAGGGCCTTGAAGCGCGGTGCTTGCAGTCGCGCGTCACGGGCCGCCCATCGCCGCAACGCCCCGTCACAGCGCTCTCCCTCACTCCCGCAGCGCGATCGGGCTGCGCAGCTGCTGCCGCGGTGACGCGCGAAGTCGCAGACAGCTGCGCAGCGCGCGGACGCCCTCCGCCACCCGCACAGCGCGCCCCGCGCCCGCCGCCCGCGTGTAGCGACAGGTGAATGCGCTCTCCGCGCGTGGGCGCTGCACACGCGTCCGCACGCCCCGGCGCGGCGCCGTGCGCGGCGGCGCCGCTGCTGCGCTGCCGCCCGCGCGCCCCGCGTGGCCCCACGCCGGCTCCCGCCGCCGCCGCAGCACAGTCGGGCGGGGGCCTCCGCCCGCCAGCGGGGCGGCGCAGGCGGCCCGGGCGGCGCGGGCGGCCCGGGCGGGCGGGCGCCGCGCCGATGGCGGCGGGCGCGGGGGCCCCGCGCGCCTGCGCACGGTCGCGCTGGTCAACCTGGCGATGGTGGTGGAACAGGCCAACGAGCAGGTGCTGCCAGCCGTGTACCTCTTTGTGGGTCGCTCCCTCAACGCGACGCCGGTGCAGCTCGGCACGCTCACGCTGTGCCGCGCGATGGTGCAGGCGCGTGGGGGCGCACGGGGCCGCCGCCGCTGCGGGCGTCGAGCGCTCGGCGGCGAGCGCCCTGCCGCCGCCCCCGCCGGCCGGCCGCGCGCGCGCGCGCAGACGCTCGCGTCGCCGCTGAGCGGCATCCTGGGCGACCGCTACGACCGCGTGCTCGTGCTCGCGAGCGGCGCGTTCATCTGGGGCATCATGACCAGCGCCATGGCACTCACCGTCACGCTGCGGCAGGCGCGCGCCCCGCGGCCGCGCGCCGGCGCCGCCGGGGGCGCTGCTCTGACGCCGCCGCCGGGGGCGCTGCTCTGACGCCGCCGCCGCCGCCCGCCGCCGCCGCCGCCGCAGGCGATGGCCTTTGCCGGCTTCAACGGCATCGGCCTCGCGCTGCTGGTGCCCTGCTGCCAGTCGCTTGTGGCCGACCTGCACCCGCCGGAGCAGCGCGGCCGCGCGTTTGGCACGCTGCAGCTGACCGCGAGCCTCGGTGGCATGATGGGCGGCGTGTGAGCGCCGCCTTGCGCGCCGCCGCACAGACGCGGCGCTTGCGCGCCGCCGCGCCGTGCCGCGCCGCCCGCGCCGGCGCCCCCTCGCTGCCTCTGACGCCGCGGGCGCCGCAGGTTTGCGACCAACATGGGCGGGCTGAGCCCCTGGGGGATGGAGGGCTGGCGCGCGGCGTTCCACTGCATCGCGGCGCTCAGCCTCGCCGTCGGTGCGCGCACGCGCACACGCGCCGCGCCCGCTGCGCCGCGCAGCCGTGGCCGTCCAGCAGCCGCTGACGCCCCGCCCCCGCCGCCGCCGTCGCCGGCGCCACGGCGCAGGCGCGCTGGCGCTGGCCTTTGCCGTCGACCCGCGGCGCGTGCCGGGCGCGTACGCGCTGCTGCCGGCAACGGACGTCAGCGTCAGCGCGCTGCTCGCCGGCAGCCCGCCGCGCCCGGCCACGCCCGCGCTGCCGCAGCCGCCGCCGCCGCCGTCGCCGCTGCCGTCGCCGCTGCCGGGCGGCGCCGCGCCGGCGCACCCGGGCGTCGGCGCAGTGTCGGGCGCGCTGGAGCGGCGGCGCTCGTTCCACCGCTCGCCCGGCGCCAGCGGCGCAGCGCCGGCGTGGATAGATCCAGCCGGCAGCTGGGCGGCGGGCGTCGCCGAGGGCGGCCAGCCGGTGGCGGGGCGAGGTGCGGCGCAGCGCTGGCGTGCGAGCGCGCCCGCCTGAGCAGCCGGTCGGCGCCCGCAGCGCAGCGCAGCGCGCCCGACCGCCCCGCGGCCGCCGCCGCCGCCTCGCAGGAGGGGAGCAGCTGCTGCTGCCGCCGCACCCCAAGCTGGAGCACCACCGAGGGCGCCACGGCCAGCACGAGCAGCAGCAGCAGCAGGACGTGGCGCCGCTGAGCGACCAGCAGCAGCAGCAGCAGCAGCAGCCGCACCACAGGGAGCGGCCACGCATCCGTGCGCTCAGCCCTGGCGGCGGCAGCAGCTGGGCGGCCGAGTGCGGCGGGCCGCCGTCGGCGCCCAAGGGCAGCGGCGGCGGCGACGCGGCGCTGGACGTGCGGGGGCTGGACAAGGCGCCGCCGCGGCCGCGCCGGCGCGGCGTGGTGGCAGACATCTGCTGGATGCTGCGCATCCGGACCTTCCAGGTGCGCCGCGCCGCGGGGGAGGAGGGGACGCGCGCGCACGCGCGGGCTGGCTCGCCGCCGGCCGCTGACGCGCGAGCGCCTGCCGCCGCGTCCGCCGCGTCAGGCGATCGTGCTGCAGGGCATCGTGGGCTGCTTTCCCTGGCAGGCCATCGTATTTTTCACGCTCTGGCTGCAGCTCAACGGCTTCAGCGACTCCACCGCCAGCCTGCTGGTCGCCACGTTTGGCGCCGGCGTCGCGGGGGTGCGCCGCGCGCGCTCTCGCGCGCCCGCGCGCCCGTGCCTCGCCCCCGCGCCTCGCGCCCGCCGCCGCCGCGCCCGCGCGCACACCGCCGCCCGCCGCCACCCTGCGCCGCCGCGTGCGCAGGGCGCGCTGCTGGGCGGCGCGGTCGGCGACCGCATGGCGCGCCGCCTCCCCAACAGCGGGCGCATCTACACCGCGCAGTTCAGCGTGGCGTGCGGCATCCCGCTCACCTGGCTGCTCCTGCACGGCCTGCCGCGCAGCGCGTGGGCGGGCGCCGCGCCCGCGTACGCGGCGGTGCTCTTCGTCGCCGGCCTCACCTGCACCTGGGCGGGCGCGGGCTGCAACAGCCCCATCTTTGCCGAGATCGTGCCGGACGAGCTGCGGTCGACGATCTACGCCTTTGACAGGCGAGGGCGGCGGCGAGGCGCGCTGGCGGGCGGCAGGGCGCGCCCACGTGCGCGCGGGCGCCGGGCGGGCCCGCCGCCGCCGCGCGTGGGGCGCGCGCGCTGCGCAGACCGCGCTGCCCGCCCTGCGCCGCCGCAGGTCGTTTGAGAATTCGATCGCCGCGTGCGCCGCGCCGGTGGTGGGGCTGCTCGCGGAGCGCGTCTTCGGCTTCACCGGCGCGCTTGGCGAGGCCGCGCTGCGCGACCCCGCGCTGCGCGCGCGCAACGCGGCCGCGCTCGGCTCGAGCCTGCTCGCCTGCATGGCGCTGCCGTGGGCGCTGTGCCTGGTGGCCTACTCGCTGCTGCACTGGGTGTACCCGCGCGACCGCGCGGCCGCCAGGGCCTGGGGCGGCGGCGGCGAGCCCGCCGGGCACCACGCGGCGGCCGCCTGCCACTAGCGCGAGCGGGGGACGCGCGCGCGTGCTCGCAGACTGTACAACAGGAGCGGCGGGACCGCGAGCAGCAGTGCCGCGCGGGGCGCGGAGCGGCCGCAGCGCCTGTGCGCCGCGGCGGCGAGCGCGTGCGCGAGGCGAGCGCGGGCGCGGGGCGCGAGCTGCGGGAGTTGAATTGCGCCCGCCGTCCGGCAGCCGCCGCCCGCTGGCCCCCTCCGCTCACGCGGCGCCGCGCTCGCTCGCGCTGGGGCTGAGCGCCGTGAGCAGCTCGTCGGCTCGGCCGAGCGCCGCCGCCTCGCTGCCAGACACGCTCAGCATCTGGCTCAGGTCGCTGCTCACGCGGCTCAGACAGCCGGGGCCGTGGCGCGGGCCGTCAGAGCCTGCCGGCGCCGCCGCGCGGCGCTGCGACCGCTGGCTGCTGCGGCGCGGCCTGTCGGCGCTGCGCGGCGCGCCGCCCGCCGGCGCCGCCCCGGGCTGCCCCGCCAGCTGCTGCTGCAGCGCCGCGAGCTGCTGGAGCAGCGCCAGCACGTCGCCGCCCGCCGGCGCGCCGCAGCTTGCCGCCGGCGCGCCGCCCCGCGGCGGCGTCAGCAGCGCCCCCAGCGCTGCGCTGGGAGAGCCCAGGCTGACCAGGGGAGAGGTGCAGAAGCCCCCCAGGCCCGGCCCGGGCAGCGGCGACGAGCAGCCAGGTGGCGCGGCGCAGCCGCCCAGCCAGGCGGGCGGCGCCGGCTCGGCGGCGGCGCTGTAGCCGGAGCCGCCGCTGCGGCCCAGCGCCTCCAGGAACTCGCGCTGCTGCTGCACCGTGGCGGACAGCCCGCCGCCACCGCCGCGCCCGCTCAGCGCCTGGTCCGCCAGCTGCAGCTCGTCCACCAGCCGGCGCAGCGCGGCCTTGCCCGGCGCCGGCCGCCCCCCGCTGCCGGCGCGCCGCGCCGCCGGGTCGGGCGAGCGCCGCGACGGGGTGGCGTCCGCCGGCGCGGCGCCGGCGCTGCCGCGCGCGTGCGCGGCGGCGATGCGCTCGCGCGTGAGCGCGCCCCGCTCCTCTGCGATCGCCACGCGCTGCCGGTCCAGGTCCAGCCGCGCGCCCAGGATCGCCTGCCGCTGCGCCTCCAGCTGCTCCTGCGCGGCTGCGAGGCCCGACGCCTGCGCGCGCGGCAGCGGCGCGCGGGACGTGAGCGCGCGCGGGCGCGCGGCGGCCGCCGCCGACACGTGATGCGCGCGCGGGCGCGAACCTGCGCGGCGAGCGCGGCGCGCTGCGCTGTGATCTCCGCGCGCGCGGCCTTGACCTCCTCCCGCGCGGCGTCAAAGTCGCGCGTCAGCCCCGCCAGGCGCGCGCCCCAGTCCTGCAGCTGCGCCCGGTCGTCGTCAAGCTTGCGGCCCGCCGCCTGGCCGCGCGGCGGCGGCGCGGCGCGGAGGTGGGCGGGCGGCAGCGCCAGCGGGCGGCGGCGCGCGCCCCCGCGGCTGGCGCGCGGCGCTGCACGCGGCGCTGCGCTGGCACGCACCTCGACCTCCGCCTTTGCTGCCGCGAGGCGCTCGCGCTCCGCCGCCGCGGCCGCGCGCAGCGCCGCGCAGCGGCCGTCCTCCTCGCGCGCCTGGCGCAGCGCGGCGGCGGCGGCGGCCTCGTGCTCTGCGAGGCGGCCCTTCAGGTCCAGCAGGTTGGCCCGCGCCTCCTCCGCCGCGCGCGCCGTGGCCGCGCCCTCGTCCGCCAGGCGGCGCCGCTCCGCCGTCACCTCGGCCAGGAACGCCTCGCGCTCCTGCGGCGGCGGCGCAGGGCGATGGTGCCATCACACCCCTCGCACGCCGCACTCTCTCTGCCCAATTCACGCCCCCTCGCAGGCACGCGCGCTGGAGCGCGCCGCGCGCTGCCGCCGGCTCACCCTGACCCGAACGCCGCGCGCCTCCTCCAGTGCCTGCTTCTCCAGCGCGACCGCGAGCCTGGCCTCTTCGCGCTCGCTCAGCAGCGCCGCCTGGCGGCAGCGCGGCGCGGCGGGGCGTCGCAGGGCGCGGACGGGCGCCGCGCCAGCGCGCGGCCAGCGCAGCGAGCGCCCCGCCCCTGCCCCTGGGGGCGGTGTGCGCACCTGCAGCGCCTCGAGCCGCGCGCTCTCCCGCGCCAGGCGCGCCGTCTGCGCGCGCAGCACCTCCTTGTCCGCCTCCGCCTGCGCCTCCAGGCCGGCCATCATGCGTGCGAGCTGCGACTTGAGCCCGTCCAGCTCGCGCTCGCGCGCAGACACCTGCGGCAGCGCCGGCGGCGGCGCGACGCGCGCGCGTCGGCCGCCGCGCCGCTGCGCAAGGGCGGCGCCCGCCGCGGCTGCTGCGCCAGGGAGCCTGCGCCCCTCACCGCCTCCTCGCGCTCTGCCAGCGCTCGCTCCCGCGCGGCCACGGCCGCGGCGCGCTCGGCCGCGCTCTTCTCCAGCGCCGCCAGCGCGCGCCCCTCGCGCTCCGCCGTCGCCGACGCAGCGCCGCGCACCTACGGCCGGCGCCGCCGCGCGCGCGCGTCAGCGAGCGCCGCAAATCACGCCTGCCGCCAGGCGGCCAGCTGCCGGCGCGCCGCGCGCGGGCCCACCTGCTCCGACAGGCTGGCCAGGGCGTCGCTGCTGATGCGCTGGCTGGCCAGCGCCTCGCGCTCCTGCGCGATGGCGGCCGCCTGCGCCTGCAGCTGCGCCACCACCACCTGCTTCTCCAGCCCCGCGGCGCTGGCGGGAGCCCAGGCAGGCGGGCCGGAGGCGGGCGCGCGTGCGCGCAGCAGGGCGGCGCGCTTGAGCTCGGGCGCGGGCCGGCAGCGGGCCGCGGGCGCCCGGCCAAGGCCGTCAGCGCGCAGCCGCTGCGCCCCACGCACCGTTGCACGCGCGCCTCCGCTGCCGCGACCTCGCGCGCGCTCGCCTCGCGCGCCGCCGCAAGGTCTGCCGCCGCCTTGGCCTGCGCCGCCTCGACGTCGCCGCGCAGGCGCGCCAGCTCGGCGGCGTGCCTGCGAGCAGGCAGGCGGGCGTGGGCGCGAGCGCGCGCGGCCCCCCTCCTCTCGCCCTGTGCCACAGGGCGCAGCGCCGCACCTGGCCTCCTGCTCGTCCGCGTGCTGCCGCTGGCGCGCGATCGTGAGCTTGGCGTCAAGCAGCTCCTGCTGCAGCGCCGCCGCCTGGCGCACCGCCGCGAGCTGCCCCTCAAACGCGTCCGCGCCCGCCAGCGGCTGCGGCACCGGCTGAGGTGGCGCCGCCGCCGCCGCCTGCACGCTTGGTGAGGCCGCCGCCGGGGTCGGCAGCCCGCTGCCCGTGGTGGCCGCGAGGCCCGCGTTGATGGTCGTCAGGCTGCTCAGCAGCGCCGCGGCCGCGGCCGCGCTGCTGCCGCCGGCGGCGGCGCTGCTGCTGATGCTGGCGCTGGCCCGCAGCAGCGGCGCGCCCGCCGACTGGCCGGCCGCGCTGCCCGGCCGGCCGCCAAACGGCGTCACACCCGGCGGCAGCGCGTCCGGCGCTGCGCTGGCGGGCCCAGGTGGCGCGGCGGGCGCCGCGCCGACGCCAGTCGGCTCGCCAGCAGCGATGCCCAAGTCTGCCAGTCCCTTGCCCAGCAGGCCGCCCAGCCCCCTGGCGGCGACAGCGCCGGCTGCGCCTCCACCCGCGTCGGCGGCCGCTGCCGCGCCCGCGCCGAAGCGACTGGGCCCGGCCCCGGCGCCGATGTTCGGCGTGCTCGGCAGCGCGCCGCCCCGCTGCTGCTGCTCCGGGCACCGTCGCGCGCGTCTGCGGCCCTGGCTGCAGGGCCGCCGGCCTGCGCCTGCGCCGGCGCCTGCAGCTGCGCGCGCCGCGCCAGCGCCGCCGCCAGCTGCGCCGCGACGTGCCGCTCCTCCTCTGCGTCCTCCTGCCTCGCTCCGCCGCCCGCCGGCCCCAACCCAGGCACCGCGGCGCCTGGCTTGGCGCCGCCGCCGGCGACCGCCTGCTCGCCCACGACGCGGCTGCGGCCGGAGCTGTTGCGGCTGGGCCCGAGCGAGGGCGTGTAGCCCGGAGCACCGAGCGCGTCATCCCCGCCGGCGCCGCCGCTGCTGCTGCGCCGGCTCGCTGCGGGCGCGGGCGGGGGCGGGGGCGCAGCGCGGGCTCGGCCGCCGGGCGGGCAATGGCGCAGCGGCGGCCCCCCGCACACGGCGCGGCCTCGCGCGCTCACCGGCGCCCTGGGCCGTGCTGCTGTCCGGCAGCAGCTCGTCATCGAGCTCCCAGCTGTCGCACTTGGCCGGCGCCGCAGGGCGCGCGGTCGTCGCGCGGCGCCCTCCCGCCGCCGGCGCGACCGCCGCGGGCTTGGCGCCGCCGCCGGGCGCGGCCTGCCAGCCGGCCGGCGGCGGCTGCGCAGCGGGGCTGCCGGGCGCCGCCGCGGCAGCGGGCGCCGCCGCGCCGCCGCCGGCGCCGTCCGCCGCCCTGGCAGCCGGGCCAGGACGGCCGGGCGCAGCGTCGCCGCCGCCGCCCAGCGCCGCGGCGTCCTGCAGCATAAAGGCCGCGAGCGTCGCCGACGCGTCACGCTCCGGCCGCCGCCCGCCCGCGGCGGCCGCGCCGCCGGACGCGACGGGCGTGCGCGGGAGCGCCGCCTCTGCGCGGGGGCGGCGGGCGCGCGGCGGTCAAGCGCCGCCTGGTCCGGCGCGCGCGTTGCGCGCGGCGCGGCGCGCACCCGGTGCGCTGCGCGCCGGCAGCGGTGCCGGCTTGACCGGTGGCGGCGCGAGGCCGGCCAGCAGGTCGTCGTCCAGGTCCAGCGAGTCCATGCCGCCGCTGCGCCGGGCGGCGCTGCTGCGCCGGGGGCCGCGCCGCGCCGCACCGCGCGTGGCCGCGGCGGGCTGCACGCCCCCGGGACGAGCCCACTCCAAGAGCGGTCGCCCCGCCCGGGCTGCGCGTGGCGGCTCCGCTGCCGCTGCGGCGCTGCGCGGCGCACGCCCGTTGTTCCGGACGCGCGCGACCTGTCCGCCTGTCTGCACGACGGTCAGCAGGTGTCGGCCGGGGGCGCCCGGGGTGCTGAGGGGCTGCAGAATTTGAACAAGAGAGCGCGAAAAATGACGAGTGCGCGCGTGCGGCGCGTCGGCGCCAGGGCCCCATCCAGTGCCGCCCCTCTCAGTCGATCTGAGTCGCCCGCCACCGCTCGCCGTCCCGCACCCCTGCTGCTCGCCGCCGCTGCCGCTGCTGCGCTCGCCGCTGCTGCGCTCGCCGTCGCTGCCGTTGCTCGCTGCTCGCCGCTCGCCGCCGCTGTCGGCGCTCGCCGGCCGACACGAGAGCAGCGGCAGCGGGAGCGGGCATGCGCCGGCGCGCTGCCGGCCGCGCGCCGTGAGCGTGCGCTGCACGCGCAGAGCGGCGCGCGGGGGCGATGCCGCCGGGCGCCGGCTTGCCGCCGGCGATGCGGCGGTCGACGCCCAACCTGGCGGCGTCCATCACCGCGGCCCGCACGCGGCTCGGCGGCGGCGCGCACCTGTTTGTGGTGCTGCTGACGCTGGTGGGCATGCTCTCGCTCTCGTCCTTCCTCGCGCCCTCACACCACGCCGCGCCGCAGCACCTCCAGCGGCCCGAGGGTGCGCGCGGCGGCCGGCGGCGGCCGCACGTGCGCGCGCGCGCCGCCCGACCCGCGCGCCCCGGCCGCGCGCAGAGCGCGCCCCGCGCAGCGCGACGGCGGCGCACGCGGCGGCCGCCAGAGCGGCCGCGGCGGCGGCGGTCGCCGCGGCGCAGGCGGCGGCGCCCGCGGCGGGCGGCTGCCACCCGGAGCCCGGCGCTGAGTACGGCGGCGACACGGTCGAGTGGGGCGCGTCGCACCTCAAAGACAGCGCGGCGGCCTGCTGCGAGGCCTGCGCGGGCGCGCGGGCGCGCGGCTGCAACGTGTGGGTCTGGTGCGGCGAGCCCGCCGGCTGCGGCGCGGGCCGGCACCGCGAGTGCTGGCTGAAGCGGCAGCCCGACATGCGGCTCACCCACATCGCCGGCGGCCGCGGTGAGGAGCAGGGCCGCGCGGCGGGCCGCGTGCCCCGCCGGCGCGGGCGCGCGGCGGCTGCGGCGCGCACGCGGGGGCGCGAGGCGGCCGACGCCCGCCCGCGCCGCCCGCGCCGCCCGCGCCGCCCGCGCCGCCCGCGCCGCCCGCGCCGCCTGCGCCGCCCGCGCCGCCTAGGCACCAACTGGACCAGCGGCGCGCTCTACGCCGACGCGGACCGCGCCGCGCAGGCGGACGCCGAGTCGCGCCGCCTCGCCGTGCTGCGCGGCGACGCGTCGCTGCCGCTCGTGTGGCTCGACGTCGCGATCGCGGGGCGGCGCGTGGGGCGGGTGCACTTTGTGCTCTTCTCCAAGACCTCGCCGCGCGCGGCCGAGAACTTCCGGCGCCTCTGCACGGGTGCGTGCGTGGGCCGCGTGGGCCGCGTGGGCGCGCGCGCGCGCGCGCGCGTGCACGCGCGCCGCCGCCGAGCGCGGCCGCGCCGCGCCGCGCAGGCGAGGCGGGCGCCGTGCCGGCGGGCCGCGCGCACGCGGGCGAGCCGTACGCGCTCAAGGGCAAGCCCTTTTACCGCATCATCCACGGCTTCATCGACCAGGCGGGCGCCAACACGGACAGCGCGCTGCCGGGCGGGGGGCAGTTCAAGGACGACCCCGGCGGCCTCGCGCTCAAGCACGACCGCAAGGGCCTGCTGTCGATGGCCAACACGGGCCCCGACACCAACGACTCCCACTTCTCCATCATGGTCGAGGCCGCGCCGCACCTCAATGGGCACTACACCATCTTTGGCGAGGCGGTGGACGGGCACGACGTGATCGACGCGGTCAACGCGCTCGCACGTGGCGCGCCCGAAAACACCGCGACCGCGGACGCGGGCGCGGTCATCGTCGACGCGGGCCAGGTGCGCCGCGGCACGCACGTGCCCGACCTCGGCGCGGCGCGGTAACGAGAGAGAGGGGCGTTGCCCGGGGTGAGCGAGTGGGGCAGTCCCGGAGCCCTCCAGTCGCTCGCAAGCAGCTCTGCGCCGTGGCGCGGCGAGGGACGGGACGGCAGCCGAGCGGCCGCAACAGCCGACCACCAGCGTACCTGTTCTGCTCCGCCGGCCGTCAGAGCGCGAGCGCCCCCAGCCGAACCTTGGCCGCCCGCCGCCAGCCAGCCGCACCCGCCAGCAGCCGGCACCAACCTTCCTTGCTGCCGCTCCAGGGCCCGCGCGGCCAACTGCACGTCCTCGGTGAGTGGCCCGGGCTGGAGGGGCGGAAGGGCAGGGCTTTGCGGCCGCGCGTCGGCTTGCTGGCCGCGGAGGCCGCGCGGAGGTCGCCGGGCATCGCCAGCGCCGCGCCCGGCCAGCACGATGCGCCCGCTGGCCGGAGCCGCCTGGCTGGCGCTCCCCGGGGTTGCGGCCGTCTTTAAGTCGGCCGTGGCCGTCTTTTCGCCGGCCGCGGCGCGGCGCCAGCGGCGTCCGGTGCCGCCGGTGACGCTCCGCTCCGCGCTGCTGCCGTCCCCCCCCCCCCCCCCGCGGACACACTCGCCGCCGCGCCGCCCAACCAGTCGCCGCCCCGACCCGCCGCCGCCACGCCGCAGCCATGCGCCGGCCCGCCGCACTCCTCGCCCTGGCGGTCGCGGCGCTCGCGCTGTGCGCGGCGCCGGGCGCGGCCGCCAGCCGGTCGCTGGCGCGCGAGGAGGCGGTGAACGTCGGTCAGCTGGATATTGAGGTGGCGTTCACCTACAAGGTACCGCCGCAGCACCGCAACGCCTGTGCGCGCCGCTCCGCGGCGCGGCGTGCGTGCGTTTGACGCGGCGCCGCGCCGCGCCCCCCGCATGCGCCGTGCGCCAGACCAACCCCGCGACTGGCAAGCGCTACACGTGTGGCGAGCTGGAGGCCGTCTTTCCCAACTGGAAGGCCGACATGCAGGTGCGCGCACGCGGGCGCCACACCACGGGGGCGGCTCGCGCCCGGCCGCGGCGCCGGGGTCTCACAGCCCGCCGGCCCGCGCCGCCGTCGACGCTGCCGGCAGGGCGTGTTTACCAACGTGTTCAACAAGCTCTACGGCGTCAACCCCACACGCTACTTCACTGACACCACTGGCGGCTGCTCGCCGCAGGGCACGGTGCGGCGCGCGCCCCAGGGCGCGGCCGCTGGCGTGCCAGCGCACGCTCCCCGCGCCGCGCAGCGCGAGCGCTGTCCACGCGCCGCGCCAGCGCTGTCGACGCGCGTCACGTCGTCGCGCCGCCCCGCCCACGCGCTGCGCCGCGCCGCCCCGCGCCGCCCCGCGCCGCCGCAGCTGCGCGCGACGCTCAAGTACGACGCGAGCTCCGTCCGCGAGGACATCACAGAGTTCATCATCGAGGCCGCCACGGCAGCGAGCGGCACCAACACGGGCGCCAAGGCCGTCTGCAAGCGGCCGTTCAAGGCGCTGCAGGCCGTCTGCGCGAGCGTCAAGGCCACCGGCATGGCGGCCTTTCGCTCCATCGCCGTCAAGGGTGCGGCGCGGCGGCCCCAGCGCGCGGCGGGACGGCGCGCGGCCGCCAGCGCGCGCGCGCCGCCGGCGCTCACTGGTGGCACCCGCCCGCCCGCGCGCTCGCGCCGCAGTCGTCACCTGATGCTGGGGCGGGCGCGCAAGGTTGTGCGTGGATGGGTGCACAGCAAGCGAGGCGGGGGGGGGGGGGCAGTCCAGCTGAGGCGCAGCTGCTGCACAGTGGTGGTTGAGCCAGGTGGGGTGAGGGGCTTTCTTGCGCGTGATCAAACTGCGCACACTGAGCGTGCATGCATATCAGCTGAGTGTATGCACAATCCTCTGGCATCATCCCCTGATCGCTTTGGGCGGGCGAGTGCCACGTGGTGCGTGGCGGCGGCGGTCACGCGGCGCGCATCGAGCCGAGGTTAATGGTAAACTTGCGAGTGGCAGACCTGCTGCGTGTTCTGGCGGCCGCAGGCGGCCGCAGCCCGGCGCTGGCAGCCCGGCGGTCACCGCAGCAGCCGGACAGGCGCCGCCAGCGGCCGCGACGCCGACCTCGCATCGACCGC
This sequence comes from Scenedesmus sp. PABB004, assembly GCA_014905635.1. Lineage (NCBI taxonomy): Eukaryota > Viridiplantae > Chlorophyta > Chlorophyceae > Sphaeropleales > Scenedesmaceae > Scenedesmus > Scenedesmus sp. PABB004. Next base: position 1,741,385 of record CM026547.1, on the reverse strand, counting down.
CAGTCCCGGCAGCAACCACTCCGTGACCACTCCCAGGACGCTCGGCGGCCAGCCAAACGCGCGAGCCAGCCCACCGGCTCTGCCCTGCAGCGGTTGTTCGCCGCTGCTTCCGCCGACACGTGCAAGCCGCCCGGCCGCGGCGACTGTCTCCAGGTGAGCGTTAGTCGCTGTTCAGCGAGCGCACGGCTGAATCGGGCGGTCCATCCGCCCGATTCGGCGAGGGGAGGATCGAATGCAGCAGGCCCAGCCAGCAGCGCCAGGGGGCACGCCGGCGGCGTGTCGCCCGCGCGACGTGCTCCAACACCAGCAGCTGGAGCCCGGGGCGTGGGCGGCCAAGCGCGCGGCGCGGCGGCACCGCTTGCGTTGACGCCGCCGCTGCACCGCCCGCGGTGACCCTTGCTCCCCGCAGAGCCCGCCGCACCGTCGCCACCATGCGCGCCGCCGCCGTCCTCGCCCTTGCCGCCGTGGCCCTGGCGCTCGCGTGCGCGCCGCCGCCCGTGGCCGCCGGCCGCGCGCTCGCGGCCGTTGAGCCTTCGGCCCCCCTGACCGGCAAGATCACCGTCACTGTGGCCTTTGCCTACAAGACCAACCCCGACACAAAGGCCAAGTACACGTGCACCGACCTCGAGGCAGCGTATCCGAACTGGAAGGAGGACATCAAGGCGCGCTGAAGGGCCAGCGCGGGGCCCGACGCGCGGGGCGTGCGGGCCGAACAACCGCCGCGCCACGCCGCGCCGCAGGCGATGGTCGTCGGCATGTTTTACGCCAAGTACAAGCAGGACGTGTCGTACCTGCTCACCGGCCTCACCGGGCGCTGCAACCCGGCCTCCACGCGCGGCCCCACCGTGCGCGCGCGCGCCGCGCCCGCCGCCGCTGCCCCGGCCGCGCCCGCCGCCGCGCGAGCCGCCCGCCCGCCCGCCCGCCCGCCCGCCCCACCCGCCCGCCCGCCCGCCGCCCGCCCGCCCGCCCGCCCGCCCGCCCGCCGCCCCCCGCCCGCCCGCCCGCCCGCCCGCCCCGCCCGCCCGCCCGCCCGCCGCCCCCCGCCCGCCCGCGCGCACGCGCACAGTTCCGGGCCGTGCTGCCATTCTCGTCGGGCGACCTGCAGCTGCCGTATCCCGAGGCGGTCATCCTGGGGCTGATCAAGGACACTGCGGCGCTGATGACCGGCACCAACGTCCGCGGCTCGCCCGACCCCGTCTGCTCCCGCCCCTACGCCGTCATCACCAAGGTCTGCGACGCCGTGTCGGCCACCGGCAAGGCGACCATCCGCTCCATCAACGCATCGGGTGCGAGCGCGCGCGCGCGTGCGGGGCGCGCGCGGGGCGCGCGGGGCTTGTGCTCCCGCGCGCCGCCGCGCGCCGGCCGCACGAGCGAGCGGGCGATCTTGAGCGCTTGCCCGCCCGCGCACCGCCGCAGTGAACTAGGAACATCGCGGTGTCGAACGAGACCGGCGGGAGCGGCGCGGCTTCAGCTGGCGAGCCGGGCAGCCGGCCGCTGTGTGTGGCGCCGCCTCGTCACAGGCCTCGACGCAACACGTGGGGCGCACCGCACTGCACGGGGGGCACCGGGGGCTTCAGACTCGCCCGCACGCCGCGCGCGGCGCGCGCGCGCGCACAGGCTCAGAGAAGGCCAGCACTTGTCCGCTCACCCTCCCTTCTAGGAACTCACGCACGCACACACCCCGCGCGCGGCGGGTGTGCACTGCCTCTCGCATCAACCGCCTCCCTCTGTCTGTCACCCATCGAGCCGAGGTTAATGGTAAACTTGCGAGTGGCAGACCTGCTGCGTTGTTCTGGCGGCCGCAGGCGGCCGCAGCCTGGCGCTGGCAGCCCGGCGGTCACCGCAGCAGCCGGACAGGCGCCGCCAGCGGCCGCGACGCCGACCTCGCATCGACCGCCAGTCCCGGCAGCAACCACTCCGTGACCACTCCCAGGACGCTCGGCGGCCAGCCAAACGCGCGAGCCAGCCCACCAGGCCCGGCAGCGCCCTTCCGGAGCTGCCTCCGCCGACGCGTGCAAGCCGCCCGGCCGCGGCGACTGCCCCCAGGTGAGCGGTAGTCGCTTACGGCGAGCGCTCGGCCGGATCGGGCGGACAGCAGCCCGGGATCGCCCGGGACAGGATCTGGGTCTGGGACTGGGACAGGGACAGGCCTGCCGCCAGCGCACGGCGGCAACGCGTCGCCCGCACGACGAGCTCCAGCGCCAGCAGCTGGAGCCCGGGGCGTGGGCGGCCAAGCGCGCGGCGCGGCGGCACCGCCTGCGTTGACGCCGCCGCTGCAGCGCCCGCGGTGACCCTTCCTCCCCGCAGAACCCGCCGCACCGTCGCCACCATGCGCGCCGCCGCCGTCCTCGCCCTGGCCGCCGCGGCCCTGGCGCTCGCGTGCGCGCCGACGAGCGCGGCCGTGGCTGCCGGCCGCGCGCTCGCGGCTGTTGAGCCCCCGACCTCCCTGACCGGCAAGTTTACCGTCACTGTGGCCTTTGCCTACAAGACCAACCCCGACACAAAGACCAAGTACACGTGCACCGACCTCGAGAAAGCGTATCCCAAGTGGAAGGAGGACGTCAAGGCGCGCGCGCCGGCGCGCCGCGCGTCGGGCGGGCGCGCGCGGGGCGCGAGCCCGACTCCCCGCCCCTTTCCCCCGCGCGGCGCCGCAGGCGATGATTACCGAAGTGTTTCAGAAATTTCTCGTAGAAGCGGACGTCAGCTCCATGATCACGGGCTTCACCGGGCGCTGCAACCCGGCCTCCACGCGCGGCCCCACCGTGCGCGCGCGCGCCGCGCCGCGCGCACGCCCGCTGCGCCCGCCCGCCGCCGCGCCACCCGCCGTGCGAGCCGCCCGCCCGCCCGCCCGCGCGCGCGCACGTGCACAGTTCCGGGCCGTGCTGTCGGTCTCGTCGGGCGACGCCCCGCTGCCGGAGCCCATGTACGTGGAAGAGAGCGTCTACATGACGATGGAGGTGTTGACCGGCACCAGCGCCCGCGACGCGCCCAACCCCGTCTGCTCCCGCCCCTACGCCGGCATCACCAAGGTCTGCAACGCCGTCGCGGCCACCGGCAAGGCAACCATCCGCTCCATGTCCACGAGTGCGCGCGCGGGGCGCGTGCGGGGCGCGGGGCGCGTGCTGCCGCGCCGCCGCGCGCCGGCGGCACGAAAAAACGGGCGGTCTTGCTCGCTTGCCCACCCATGCACCGCCGCAGTGTTCGTGTCCGCTCCATGACCACCACGGGTGCGAGCGCGCACGCGTGCGGGGCGCACGCGGGGCGCGGGGGGCGCGTGCTGCCGCGCGCCGCGCGCCGGCCGCACGAGCAAACGGGCGTTTGTGATCGCTTGCCCGCCCGCCGCAGTGTCCGCGTGAAGCCGCAGCCTCGCACGACGCCGCCGGTGTCGTGCGGGAGTGGGGGGCGGGCCCCAGCGAGCCTGGCGAGCCGGGCAGGCTGCCGCTTTAAAGCAAGTTTGTGTGTTGGCCGCCTCGTTACAAGCCTCTCCGGAACGCACGGGGCGCGCTGCACTGCACGGGGGGCACCGGGCGGCTTTGAACCGGGGGCTTCGAACTCACCCGCGCGCGCACGGGCTCAGGAAAGACGCAGGACTTGTCCACTCCTCCTCTGTGGAGGAGCCCACGCACCCCACGCAACCGCACCCCATCCCACCCCACCCCACACACACGCGCGGCGGCGAGCGCCGCACTCCCTCCGTGTCCACTGCACTCCCGCCCGCCCACCCCCTCTGTCTGGCATGTGAACATGTGGCTCACCACCTAAACCCTGCACGGTGGACGAGAAACCGTGGCGTGTGGAAACGCGGCAAGAGGCCAGCCGCCGGCGCGCAAGACTGCGCTGCGTGCACTGCGTGCAGCAGCCCCGACTGTAACACCGGACGTGACACCGGAGGACGCCCCCCCCCCTCCCCCCGGGCAGCGCAGCGCCGGCGCCCGCCCGCCTCACGCGCGCCGCGCGGCCGCGGCCGCCGCGGTCGCCGGCGGCACCGCGCTGCCGAGGCTGCCGGGCGCGTAGTCGGGCGGCAGCGCCGGCACGGCCGGGTTGAGCCAGCAGCCCTCGCCGCGGAAGAAGAGCGCAGCCGCGTTCCAGGCGCGCGCGGCGTCGTCCTCCGAGTCGTACGTCCCCAGGTTGAGCACGCGGCCGGCCCAGCAGAACTGCGCGCGCCAGCCGCTGCCGGCGCGCTTGTTGGCGTACACGCCCGTGTAGCGCGTGCTGCGCGCCGCAAACGTGCCGCCCGCACCCCGCGGCGCCATCTGCTGCCGGTTGCCCGAGCCGCGCGGCCGGCCGCCCTTGCCGCCCTTGCGCTCGGGCGGCGGCGGCGCCGCGGCGGCGGCGGCGGCCGCCGCGGCCGCCACCGCGTCGGGCGCCTCGCCGCCGCCGCCCTGCCGCCCGCCCCCGGCCGCGCCGGCCGGGGGCGCCGCCGCAGCTGGCAGCTGGTCGTCAGGCAGCAGGGTGAGGACGTGAGCGATGTGCTGCTGCACCGCCTGGCCCAGGGGCGCGGTGCGCCGCCGCTTGGCCGCGCCCGCCCCGGCCGCCGGCTGCTCGCCCTGCTGCTGCTCGCCGCCGTGCAGCCTGCGCTGCTGCTGGCCGCGCTTGCGGCGGGGCCTGGCGGCCGGCGCGCCCGCCGCCGCCTGCTCCTCGGGCTGCCAGTCCGCGCCGTACGAGTCTTGCGAGGCCTCTGCCTCCTCCTCCTGCTCCTCCTCCTCCTGCTCCTCCTGCTCCTCCTCCTCCTGCTGCTCCAGCTGCTCCTGCCGCTGCTGCTCCTTTGAGAGCGCGGGGGCCGGGGCGCCGGGGCGGCCCGGCGGCGTGACCCGCGCCACGCCGACCCACGCAGCCGTCTTGGCGCGCGCCGCCACCGCCGCCGCGCGCGGCACGCGGCCGCCGGGCGCGAGCGGGGGCGCCGCAGCGGCCGCCGCGGGCGCGCACGGCGCCGCGGCGGGCTTGCGCGCGGCGCCTGCCCGGCGCCCCCGAGCGCGCCGCCTGGCGCCGGAGCGGGGCGCGAGCGCTTCCTGCCGCCGGCAGGCGCACCGCGGGGCGCGGGCCGGCGCCGCGCGCCCTCCGCGGGCGCCGCCGCCAGCAGCAGCAGCAGCTGCTGCGCCGCCTCGAGGATCGCCTCGGCGTCGGCGTTGGCGTGGCCCGCGGGCGAGTCGGGGTCGGCCGGCGCCGCCGGCAGCAGCTGCTGCTGCTGCTGGTCGTCCGGCGCGCCCCCGTCAGCAGCGGCCGCTCCGCCGGCGCGCCTGGGGGCCGCGCCGCGCGCTGCCTCGCCGGCGCTGGCGCCGGCCGCCGGCGCCCCAAAGCACAGGGGCTGCACCGCGGGGCTCACCGACCTCGCCGTGGCGTCGCTCGCGCGGCTGTCGCTCGGCGGCGTGGCGACCGCGCCGCCGGGCGGCGGGCTCGGCATGGCCTGGCCGACCCAGGGCCCCATCAGCTGCGGTAAGGCCAGCGACGGCGGCCACCAGGCGCCCGGCGGCTGAGGCGCAAGCGGCGGCGGCGCGCCGCCGTGCGGCGCGCCGCTGCTCGCGCCGCCTGGCCACTGCAGCCCCTGCTGCTGGAGCGACGCCACGCCCGGTGCCCGTGCCGCGGGCCCGGGCCGCGCCTTCATGGCGCGCGGGGCAAGGGAACACGGCGCGGCGGCGTGATTGCTGCGGCGCGGCGTGGCGCTGATTGCTGCGAGCGCACGGCGCCGCCGGGCTGTCCCTCACAGGCGGTCGCGGGTTCCGGGGTACCCGCGGGGGCGGGGCGGGACAGCGGCCTGCAGAGGGGCCGAGGGGTTGAACTCTGGGCCCGCGCAAACGAACGCCGCCAACCCTCGCGCCGGCCCCGGCCCGCACCTAGAACAGCTCGCGCTTGGAGGGCGGCCCGGCCCCCCAGTCCTCGTCGTCGGAATCGTCGTCGCTGCCGCGCTGGCGCTTGCGCCCGCGCCCGCGCCCCCCGCCGCGGCCCCGGCCGCCGCCGCGCTTGCCCGCGCTGCCGCCGCCGGCCCTGCCGCGCCCGCGGCTGCCCTTCTTGGCCGCCTCCTTGCTGTACACCACCAGCCCGCCGCCGGGCGCGGCGCCGCCGGCCGCGGGCGTGGCGCCGAGGTTGGCCGCATCGAGGCCCGCCTCCTCGTCGTCGCGGTCGTCCAGCGCCGCCAGCACCGCCGCCTCCCTGCGGCCCGTGGCGCGCGGCGCGCAGCGTTGGCGCGTGGGGTCGCGCACGCGCGGCGGCGGCGGCGCCCCCGGCGCTGCGCGGCGGCCCGCGCCGCGGCGCGCCGCGCGCCTGTAGTTGGCGGCGTCGTTGTCCAGCAGGCCGCGCAGCGTCGTGTGCGCGCCCGCGAGCAGCTCGCCCGTGGCGTCGCCGAGCGCGCGCAGGTCGACGACGGACAGCCCAAACGGCGGCAGGCGCTTGTCCCTGCTCACGAGCGCCTTGGCCTCGCCGCGGAAGCGCTCGCCGCGCAGCTCAAAGCCCGCCACGCGCTCGTCGCTGAGGCCGTAGGCGGCCATGAGGTACTGCTTAAGCACCAGCAGCATGCTCAGCGCGAGGCCCGCCTTGACCGCGCCCAGCAGGCCCGCCGGGTGGGGCAGCGGCAGCGCGCCGCGCGCGTCGCCGTCGCCGGCGCCGTCGCCGCCGCCCGCGCCCGCGGCGCCGGCGTCGCCGTCGCCGTCGTCGCCGTCGTCGCCCAGCCGGCGCCTCAGCCCCGCCGCCACGAGCGCGGCGCGCAGCCGGTCGGCGACCTCTGCCGCGTGGCGGCTGACCGCGCCGTTGATCGCGTGCAGCAGCGCGAGCGGCTCGTCGCCGCGCCGCAGCGGCAGCGCCGCCGCGACGTGCGCGACAAAGGCGAGGCGGTGCAGGTCCTCCCCCGCTGCGGCGGCGGGCTCGGCCGCGCTGACCGCCGACACGAGCGGCCGCAGCAGGTGCGCCAGGAAGCGGCCGCGCGCCTGCGGCGTCGCCGCGACGACCTGGCCGTACAGCGCGGCGAGGCCCTCCAGCACCTCGGGGCGCGGCGCTGCACGGCGGGGGTCGTTGCGCGCGCGCGCGCGTGTGTGTGAGAGGTGTGTGGGGGGCAGAGTGCGCGGGCCGGCGTGCGGGCGCGCCTGGCGAGCGGGCTGGCGCGTGCGCCGCCGCGCCGGCGGGCCGAGGGGCTTGCTCACTCTTGGGCAGGTGCGTGCCGGGGTGCTTTGCGGCCCAGAGGCGCGCCTGGAAGTCGTACGCGAGCAGCACGCCGGGGGCGAGCTGGTTGGAGACGTAGTCTGGCCACTTCTCACACGCCGCCTTCAACACCTGGCGTGTGCGTGCATGTGTGTGTGTGGGGGGGGGGGGTGGGCGAGTATGAGGGGGAGGAAGCGTGCATGTGGTCTTGGGGGAGCGCGGCGGCGGGGCGCGCAGCGGCGGGGCGGGGGGCGCGGCACCTTGAGCGCAGCGGCGCGCGTGTCGAGCGCGTCGTCGGTCAGCTGCGCGACGAGCGCCGGCACCGCCGTCCAGGGGCCGACCAGGCCGCCGCGCAGCACCACCTGGGGGCCGGGGCGCGGTGCGGCGCTCAGGGGCGGGGGGGGGGGGGCGCCGGCGGCAGCGCGAGGCGCCAGCGCGCCAGCGCGGCCTGCCCGCGCACCTCGATGAGGTCCAGGGCCCGCCGCCGCATGGTGGCCGCCGCCTCCGCGGCGCTGCTGCCGCCGGGCGTGGCGGGCCCGCCGCCGGGCGCGGCGCCGCCACCGACGCCCGTGGCCAGGCGCAGCACGTCGCACCATACGCGCTGCACGATGCTCGCGCTGCTCGTCGCGACCGCGGCGTCGGCGGCGCCGTTGACGCGCGCCAGCGGCCCGCGCGCCTCCGCCGGCAGCGTGCTGGCCAGGCGCCCCGACGTGCTCGCCGCCTCGGCCTCCTTCTGCGCGGCCATGAGCGCCGCCTCCTCGCTCCTGCGCGCGCGGCCGCCGGCGCGGGCGTCGGCGGCCCGGCGGCGGGCGCGGCCGCAGGAGCCGCAGGAGGCGCGCGCGGGCCGGCCGCAGCTCCGCGCGCGGCGCGGCTGCGGCGCGGGGCGCGGCGCGGCTGCGGCGCGGGGCGCGGCGCGGCTGCGGCGCGGGGCGCGCCGCGCCTGAGCAGCTCCACCAGGTTGGTCAGCACGCGCGTCTTGACGCCCACGGGCGCGCCGCCAGCCAGCGCAGCGGCGTAAACCTCCGCCGCGCACTTTGGCGCGCCGCCGGGCACGCCCCGGCCCCCCGCGCCGCCCGGGCCGCCGGCCGCGGCGGCGCCCGCGCCGGGGCCCGCGCTCGCGGCCGAGTGGCTGGGGCTGCCGCGGTCGCTCACGCGCGCGGCGGCGGCGCCCTGGGGCTGGTCGTCCTGGTCGGAGAGCAGGCCGAGGGCGAGGGGCTGCAGCAGCAGCGCGGGCTTGCCGATCACGACCAAGCCCAGCGCCTGCAGCGCAGCGTCGCGCACGCGCTGCCCCGCGGGCGTGTCGGGCGCGTCTGGGCGGTGCCACAGCCTGCCCAGGCGCGTGCAGGGTGGCGGCGGGGGTGGGGCGGCGGCGGCAGGTGCGGGATCGGCGCCTGCGCGCGGCGGCGCCCGGGCGGGCGGCAGCGGGCGTCGGCGGCGCCCGCGGCGCACTCACGTGACGCACAGCTCCAGGCACTCGGTGCAGTTGCGCATGCTCGGGCTGTCCGCCGCGGCCGCGTCGAGCAGCGCGGCGCCGTGGCGGCAGAGCTGGCCGAGGATGTAGAGTACCCTGCGGCGCGGCGCGGCGCGGCGGCAGAGCCCCGCTCAGAGCCCCGCTCGGGGGCCGCGCCGGCAGCATCGCCTGGCCCCCACCGCGCTGCTGCGAGCCCAGCGTCAGCCCCCCCCCCCTCACTTGGGCGCGATCTGGGTGTGCGCGGGGCTGCTGGGCGTGGGTGCCTGCGGCGCCCGCGGCGGCGGCCCCGGCGGCGCGAGCGCGCCGAGCGCGAGGCCGTAGCACTTGGTGGCCAGCTGCGCGACGCTGGCGGCCACGGGCTCGTGCAGCGGCGCGAGCGTGCACAGCAGCTCGCAGCCCGCCGCCACCAGCTGCGGCGGGGCGCGGCGCGACACGGCGGGGTGGGGCGGGGTGGGGCGGCGCGGTGGGCGGGCGCATGGGGGCGCGGGAGCTCGGCGCCCCGCTGCGGGGCCTCCGCCCCTGACCCCCCCCCCACCCACCTGCAGGTAGCGCTGCTTGTTGACCAGCGCCAGCAGGTCTGCCGCGAGCTGGCCCATGACCTCACGCTCCACGGGGCCCAGCGCCACCAGCAGCGAGCGCAGCACCGCGAGCAGGCACAGGCACTCCTCGGCCGCGCGCCGCGCCGCGTCCTCGCCGCCGGCGGCGGGGCCTCCCGCGCCGCCGCCGCCACTCACTGCTGCGGGCACGGCGCGGGCGCCGCGTCAGGCGGGGGCGCGGGCCCGCCGCGCCCCCCCCCCCCTCCACCCCCGCCGCCCCGCGCGCGGTCCGCGCCGCGTCGCTCACTGGAGCCGCTGCGCGCGAGCGCGCCCTGCGTCACGCCCGCCGCCGCAACGTAGGGCGCGAGCGCGCGCACAAAGCGCTGCGGGTCGGCCGGCGGCGTCGCGAGGCCCGGCTCGGCGGCGCAGAGCGCGTGCAGCGCGAGCAGGTAGGGGAAGGACCCGCGCCCGCCGCCCTCGGACCCCTCCTCGGGCGCCTCCTGCGCGTGGCGCCGCGGCGGCGGGGGCTGACGCCTCGGCGGCGCGCGCGGGCGCGGGCGCGGGCGCGGGGCGCGGCCGGCGAGCGCGCGGGCGCGGGCGCGGCGCGCCGCACCTGCTGGTGCTGCAGCGCCATGCCCAGCAGCGCCTGCGCGACCTCGGCCGCGCCCGCGCGCAGCGCCGCGGCCTCGCGCGCGGCCGCGCCGCTGGCGGCGCCGCCGCTGCCGCCGGGGGCGAGCACCTCCCGGAGGATGACCACCAGCGCGTGGTCGGGCGGCAGCGGCACGTGGATGGCGCGCCCGCCGGCCTCATACACCTTCGCCGCGACGTCGGCCAGCTCGCGCGCGCGCACCGCTGCCGTGCGCGGCGCGCCGGCCGCCGCGGCCGGCGCGGCGCTGCCGTCCGGCAGGCCTGCGCGCACGCGCGCGCGCGGGGCTCGTCGCGCGGCGCCGCCGCCTCCCTGCCCCCACTCCCTGCGCCCGTCGCGCTGCTGCGCCGCGCTGCTGCGCCGCGCCGCACCGGCAAAGGCGCTGCCCTGTGTGAACCACAGCTCGCCGCAGATCTTGGTCACGAGGCCGCGCATGGAGCCCTCCGCGTCGCCCGCGCGCTGCAGCACCGCGACGACCGCCTCGGACGCGCGCGCAAAGCCGGGCGTGGTGCAGCAGTCCCACAGCGACCGGATCGCGCGCTTGCGCACGCTCAGGCCGGCGTCCTGCGCGCGGCGGCGGCGGCGGCGCGCTCGGGCCGCGCCGCGCCGCCGCGCGCATGCACCGGCCCCCCACTCGCCGCCCTGTCCCGTCCCGTCCCGGCGCACGTGTGAGGCCTGCAGCAGCACATCAAAGTAGTCGCCCGCGAGCGCTGGGTTGGTGGCAATGAGCCGCGCGACCAGGTCCAGCGCGGCCTCGCGCACCGCGACGCTGTCGTCCTCGAGCGCGCCCCGCACCGCGGCCGCGACCTCGGGCAGCGCGAGCACCCGGCTGTCCGCCTCGACCACGAGCCCGAGGCACTTGAACACCTTGGTGCGCACCTGACGGCGGCGACCACGCCGGCGCACACGCGCGGCCGTGAGCCGGCCGGGGCCGCGGGGGCGCCGCGGGGGCGCCGCGCTGGCGGCTGCGGCGGCGCGCGCGGCGCACCGCCGCGGGGTTGGGGTCGGGCCCGCTCCTGCTGCCCGCCTCGACCAGCCACTTGATGAGCGTCGCACGCCCCACGCCCAGCGGGCCGCCCACAACCCACCACCGCTGCAGCGACACGTGCTGCGCGCGACTGAGCTCCAGCGCCGCCGCGCCGGCGCCTGCGGCGGCGCGCGGCGCGCGGCGTTCAGGCGCCACGGCGGCCGGCGAGCGGCCGCCTGCGCAGCGCGCGTGCCGGCTCGCGCGTGCGCGCCCGCGCTCACCCAGCACGGGCTGCCGCGCGTCCTGCAGCTGCCGGTGCTGCACCACCAGCGCCGCGAGCTCCGGCTGCGCGAGCGCGCCCGCCCCGGAGCCGCGGTTGGCGGCGTGCACCGCGTCGTTCAGCATGCGCGCGCACACAAAGCGCCGCGCCGCCCCCGCGGGGCCGCCGCCGCCGCCTGCCGAGGCCAGGTAGTCCAGCAGCAGCCCCGCCGCGAGCTGCTCCTGTCGCGGGCCCTCGGGCAGCAGCGCCGTGTCTGCGACGTTCGCCGGACGGCGGCGCCACGTCGTCGGGCGCGCCGGCGCGCGCCGCGCCTGAGCTAGCGAGTGGGCGGCGCAGCGCGCGCGCGCGCGCACCCGCCGCGTCGTCGGCCGCCTCCATCAGCGCCGCGACCGCGTCGGCCTCGCGCTCCGCCGCGACCGCCTCGCCGCAGAGGCGTGCAGCGAGCGTGCCGGTCAGCTCCACTGCCGCGAGGCGCACCGCAGGGTCGGCGTGCTTCAAGCCGCGCTCGCTGTAGAGGGCCTTGAGCAGGCGGCGCAGCAGGATGGTCGCCGCGGGCCACTCGGGCAGCATCTGCACCGCCAGCAGGTCTGCGTCACGTCGACGCGGCGGGGGTCGGTCGGCGCCGCAGGCGGGGGGCGCGCCTGCCGCCGCGCACACAGCGTGGCGCCGCCGCCCCGCACGCGAGGAGGGAGCCCGTGCGAGAGAGAGTGCGCGCGCCCCACCCGTCAGCAGCGCCTCGGCGACGGCCCGCATGTCGGCGCCGCCCTCGCTCTTGGCGGCCTTGGCGGCGGGCAGGCGCGCAAACACGCCCTCCCAGAATACGTCCGCGTAGCCGTACGCGCCGCGGAGTCCCGCCGCCACCGCCGCGGCTCCGCCCTCGGCGTCCACCGGCGGCAGCGCCACCGACGCCTGCACCAGCTGCATGGCGAGCGCGGTGGCCATCTGGATGGGCAGCGGCCGCCCCTCGGCGTCGCTCGCCTCGTACAGCCGCGGCGGCCCGCGCGCGCCCGCGGGCGTGATGTGCGCGACCACGCCGCTCAGCACCTCCTCCATGAGCGCGCCGCGCTGCGCCGCGTATGTCCGGAACACGGCGACAGCCAGCGCTGCGGCGCGTTGCCGGCAGCGCGCGCGCTCAGCGCGCAGCGGCGGCGGCAATCGGCGCGGCGCGGCGGCCCGGCGGCGCGTCGCGCCGCGCACCGATGGCCTCCGCTTGCAGCAGCTGCAGGCTGCTGACGCCGAACGTGGCCAGGCTGATGCGCACGAGGGGCAGCAGCAGCTCCACCTCCAGCGCCATGCGGTCCACCACCTGCGCCGGCGGGCGCGCGGTGTGGCGCCTGCCCGACCCGCACGCAGCGCTGCAGGCCAGGAGACGCCGCCCCTCCCCCCTCCCGCGCCGACGCACCTGTGCCAGGAGGGACAGCAGCAGCTCGAGCTTGGCGCGCACGTCTGCCGCGCCGCGCGGCGCGCGCGGCGCCGCCTCGGCGGCGCGGCCGCGCTTCTTGACGCTCGCGGGAGCCTCGTCTGCGGCGGGCGGTGCGGCGGCGTGTGGGCACGGCGCGGCGCGTGGCGTGGCGGCGTCCTCGCGCTCAAACGCGGAGCGCGCACGCCCGCGCGCACCTGGCGCGGCGGCGGCGGGGCGGTAGAGGCGGCGGTGGTGTGGGTCGTGCAGGGCGAGCACGTTGTACTGCAGCTGGTGCTTGGCGAGGTCCAGCATGGCGGTGATGATCTCGTTGAGGTAGAGGCTGCTCGCCAGGCCCGGCGACGCGAGCAGCTGCATGCAGCAGCACGCCGCCTCCAGCGCCGCGGCGCTCGCCCTGCCGGCGGCGCCGCCGGACTGCGGCGGGCGGCGCGCGGCGCGGGCGCGCGCCGTGAGCGCCGGCCGCGCGGCGCCGCGCTGCGCGGCTCTCTCCTGCGAGCCGCTCCTGCGAGCGCTCCGTGCTGCGCCCCACGCACCGGCTCGTGCTCGTCCAGCACCTGGCCGGCGCCCAGCTGCACGTGGCCGAGCAGCGCCAGCAGGAGCGCGCGCAGCTGCCCCTCGTCGAGCCGCGCCACCACGCCTGCCGCCTTGCCCGCGCCCAGGCTGGCCTGCAGCGCGCGCAGCATGTCCAGCGGCAGGTAGGGCTGCGCCGGCGGGCCGTCGTCGGCGCCGCCGCCGCGCTCGCCCGCCGCCGCGCGCAGCGCCGCGGCCTGCTCCAGGAACGCCGCGACCGCGGCGCCGACGTCGGTCGCGACCGCCGCCGCGTCGACGCTGCGACCCACAAACTCCTCGTCCGGCGCGGCCGCCGCGCGCTTGCGCCGCTTCGCCGGCGACGCCTGCGCACGTGCGCGCGGAGGGAGCGGTTGCGGCGGTTGGCCTGCGGCACGCAGCCCCCGCGCCCACCGTCCCCGCCGCGTCGCACCTGCGCCTGCTCCGCCGGCGGCAGCTGCCGCGCCGCGCCGCGGGCCTTGCCCGGCGTCGGCGCGGCCGCGTGCTGCTGCTGCGCCGCCGCGGCCGCCGCCGCCGCCGCCGCGTCGCGCCCCGCGCTGGCGGGCTGTACGGTGCGGTGGGCGCCTGGGGCACCTGGTGGGCGGGCGCCGGGCCGTCAGCGCCGCGCGCCGCGCCTGGGCGCCGCGGCAGCAGCAGCGCCGCGCTGCCGAGCCCCCTCCCGGCGCCCCGCGCGCGCCGTCTCACGTGATGCCGCCGCGAAAACGTCGCGGTTGATGGCCAGCAGCTGCTCCTCCAGCGACCCGGGCGCGGGGGCGAAGGGCGCGGGCGCCAGGCGCGGCCTCCTGCGGGGCGCGATGGCCGAGCCGTGGGGGCGCTGCGCGCCTCGGCGCGCGCTGGGCGCGCGCAGGGACGCGTAGATCGGGGACACTCACACGTGGGAGGCATCGGCGTGCAGCAGCGCCGCCGCCACGGCCGCCAGCGCCGCCGCGCTGGGCGGCGCCGCGCTCGCGGGCTCCCCCGCGCCGCCCGGCTCCGCCGGCTCGCCGGGCAGCGGGAACGGCAGCCCCACCACGCTGGTGGTGAGCGTGGGCAGGCTGGCCCGCGGCAGCTGCCAGCCCTGCGCCTGCATGGCGGCGGCGCCCGACTCGAACGCTGCTGCGCGCGCCGCGCGCCCGCCGGCGCAACACGGCACAGCTGGGGCCCTAGCCGCCGGCGAGCCCGCTCGGGAGCATGGCACACGCGCGGCGGGCGAGCGTTTTGTGCAGGGGCAGGGGAGCGGGCGCTCTTGCGGGCGATGTTTTTTTGATGGCAGGGTGGGCCCCCAAACCCGCGGCAGCCCAGCTGGCCACCAGCGCCGTCCCGTTTCCCCGCGCCCACACTGTCGACGCCCAGCAGCACGGCGCCAGCAGCAGCGCCGCAGCGCCCGTCGAGCGGGCGAGGGCAGCAGCAGCGCGGCGCGCGCCAGCGCTGCCGCCTCAGGCGCCGGCCGGGAGCGCCGGGCGGCGCAGGCAGGCGGCATGCTGCGCGCGGCGGCCGCACGCGCCCGCGGGCAGGTGCGCACGCCGGCGCGGGCGCCGGGGGGGCCGCAGGCGCCGCTGGCGCGCGGGGCGGGGCGGCCTCGGGCGCCGGCGGGCACGGGGCGCCTGATCAGCCGGCGGCAGCGGGCCCTGGGCGCCCTGGGGCGGCGGTGGCGGGCCGCGATCTCGGCCAGCAGCAGCGCCCTCCCCGGCGCCAGGGGCGGTCTGGGCGGCCGCCGCGCCCCGCCGGGCCGCGCGCTGCGAGCGCCGCGGGCCCACGCCCGCGCCGTGGCGGCCCGCAGGGCCAGGAGGCCTCCGCGGCGGTGCTGGCCCAGACGCGGCAGTACTTCAGCCCCATCTCGGTCGAGTTCAGCGACGATGTCGCGGGCGGGCCCAAGGTGGGGCCCACCCCTCTCACCGCGCAGCAGCGCGGCGGGCCGCGGGCGGCTGCGCGGCGGCGCGGGGCGCAGGGATCGCGGACGAGCGCGCCGCCGCCGCCGCCGCTGCTGCAGGGCTCCAAGACCGCGCCCAACATCGCGGCCGAGTGGGCGGGCGCCAAGGCGGCGACCGAGGAGACGATGAAGCTGATGCAGATGTACAAGGACCTCGGCGACTTCGAGGGCCAGGTGCGCGGGGCGGCACTCCGCGGGCCCGCGCGGGGGGCACCGCCGGCAGCAGCAGGCGTGGTGGCAGCGCGGCGGCGGGCAGGCAGCTGCGCGCCGGCCGCGCGCGGCGGCCGACGCGCCGCCCGCCCGCGCCGCCGCGTGCGTCCGTGGCTGTCCGCGTGCGCAGCCGTACCTCAAGTTCCACAACCCCCGCACGTTTGAGGACCTGGACAAGCCCATCCCCAACTTCAAGAAGTTCGGCCTCAAGGCCGGTGCGTGCCATCGCAGCAGCAGCGGCAGCGGGCGGCCGCGGCAGCGGCGGCAGGGCGCGCGCGGCAGCGGCGGCAGCGGCGGCGGCGGCGGTGCCCCACGCCCGCGCCGCGCTGCGCGCAGGCGAGGTGCCCAAGTTCTTTGACAGCGTGCTCTCCAAGCGCGCGAGCGAGGCGGTCGCGGTCAAGGGCATGTGGTGGGACGCGCGGCGCGAGCTCGCGGCCGAGGGCATCAAGGAGAAGGAGTTCAAGGTGACGCCCCCCGCACCGCAGCGCGCAGGCGGCGGCGGGCAGCGCCAGCGCCGGCGGGATGGCAGGCGAGGGCGGGGGCGGCCGCACTCACGCGCCCCGCGCTCACGCGCCCGCGCCGCGCGCCGCACGCCGCGCCGCAGCCCTTCCCCAAGCTGCCGGTGCCGCAGTGGGAGCTGGGCAAGCCCGTGGAGCTGGCCGCGCTCACGGGCGTGACGGACGCCTACTTTGCGGCCATGACTCCGCGCGCCAAGCTGCGCACGCCGGCGCTGCCGGCGCAGGTCACGCAGCAGCTCACGGCGCTGGGGCAGACCATGGGCGGCGACGGCGCCGACCTCAAGGTGCGGCCGGCGGCGGCGGCGGCGGCGGTGACGCGCCGCGCGCGCGGCAGCAGCAGAGGAGGGAGCTGCCCGGAGGGCGCGCACGAGCAGGCGCTGCGGTCGGCCGCGGCGCGCGCGCAGCGCCCCGGCGCGCCCCTGCGCCGCGGCCCTCACCGCGCCGCCCCCGCGCGGCCCGCGCCGCCGCGCCGCGCAGGCGCTGCTGGAGAAGGCGGTGAGCGAGCGCTCGTACGTGGAGGTCGACGGCAAGCCGGCGCCCGGGTTCAAGTTCATGTCTGCCGCCGACGCGGCGCGGCGCCTCTCGGCGCGCCGCGCCGCGGTGCACGCGCGCTGGGTGAAACTGTGGGCCAAGCGCGTGCTGTCCACGCCGGAGCAGGCGCTCGTGCCACTCAAGGAGCGCGACGCGCTGCTCGCGAGCAAGCACGAGGTGCGCCGCTGCAGCCGCCGCGCCCGCAGCCGCCCACGCGCCGCGCCGCGCTCGCGCGACCTCCCCTCCAGCGACTCGTCTGCTCGCGCGCTCGCTCGCGCGCGCGCGCCTCACCCCACCTCACCCGCCCCGCCCCACCCCACACCTCACCTCACCTCCACCCTCCCCCCCCCCCCAGGACGTGGGCACCAAGTACGACGGCCTCGTGGAGGCGGTGGGCCGCGGCCCCGCGACGTACGGGGAGCGCCTCTCGCGCGTCACCGCCATGGACGGCTTCTTCCTCCGCCGCGGCCGCCAGGAGGTCCGCGACATGTTCCCCGCCTCCGAGCTGGTGCGCCGTCGCGCCGCGGCCGAGCGGGCGAGGGCGGGGGCGGGGGCGAGCCAGCCGCGCGCGGGGCGGCGCCGGGGCCCGCGCCCCGCGGCGGCGCCCCGCCCACGCGCGCCGGGGCCCGCTCACGCGCCACGCCGCGCCGGCGCAGGACAACGAGGCGGTGGAGCTCGCGACCAAGCTGCAGGACAAGGGCTGGGCGCTGGAGCAGCTGCTCGGCCCCACGCTCACGCCCGAGGGCGCGAGCAACCGCCTGAAGAGCGAGGAGGCGCGCACGCTCACGGAGCACCTGTACACGCCCGACCGGTGCGGCGCGCGGCGCGCTGCGCCACGCGCCGCCCGCCCGCGCGCGCGCGCGCCCGCGCCGCCGCCGCGCGTGCTGCGCCGCCCGCGCCCACGCGTGCCCGCCTGCCTGCCGCCGCGTCCGCGTGCGCGTGCGCGTCCGCCGCGCAGGTACATGTACGCGGAGGGCATGAAGCTGGCGGAGCGCTACGAGCGGGAGGAGGCGGAGCTCGCCGACCAGCTCACGGTGCAGCGGCGACGCGACGCGACGCGCGCGCTGCCCGCCGCGCTGCAGGCGCCCGCGCGCGCCGCCCGCCGCGCTGCAGGCGCCCACCCCCGCCCGCCCGCGCCGCGCCCCTGCGCTGCGCGCCCGCAGAAGCTGTCCGGCTCGGCCGACGGCCTGCTCGCCGCACAGCGCGCGCCGCTGACGCCGCTGCAGCGCATGGCGCAGCACGGCGCGGAGGTCGCGGGCGCGGTCGCTGCGCTCAAGGCGCAGCGCGCCGGCGCGGCGGGTCACGCGTACCAGGAGTATGTGCTGGACAAGCAGCTCGCGTTCCTGGCAGACCCCACCAACGTGGCGTTTGAGGAGCTGGAGCTGCCCGAGGCGATCGCGGAGCGCTTTGAGATGGAGATGGCCGAGCTCGACGCCGAGGAGGCCAAGCTGGTCGAGGCGGAGGAGGAGGAGCTCTGGCTGCTCACGCTGCAGCAGCAGAGCCGCCACATCCAGGCGCGCGCCACGCGGGGCAGCGCAGCGCGGCCCCGCCCTACGCGCTGTGCCCCGCCCGTGCGCCGCGCCAAGCTGCCGCCTCACCCCGCCCGCCTGCGCCGCCGCGCCGCAACCCCTGTGCGCGCAGCAACACATCGAGTTTGACCTGCCCCAGTCTGCGTACGCACACATGGACCCCATCCTCTACAAGAAGCTCGACTGGGAGCTCACGCACGGCATGGACCTGCTGCACCACGAGGCCTTCCAGGCCGCCGACTGCGAGCAGGTGCGGCGCCGGCGCCCAGCGCCCAGCGCGCGCCCGCGGGCCGCCCGTGGGGCGCGCGCACGCGGGGCCGCCGCTGGCCCGCGCGCGCCCGCCCACACCCTCCGCCGCCGCTGCCGCGCCAGGGCGAGTACGTGAAGGACCAGATGGGCCTGGAGCACCTCAGCCACCACCTGCTGCCGCTCATCCGCTACCGCCGCCAGAAGGCGCGCGCCAAGCACGGCTTCTACGCGCCCGAGCTCACCGCCATCCCCGTCAAGGCCACGGTCGTGCCCTGACCGCCCCGCGGCGCGGTGCCAGGGGCGGGCGGGCGGCGGCGCACCGGGGGGGGGGGGGGGCGCAGGGCAGGGTCCGGGGCAGAGCAGAGAGCCGGGGTGCGGCGGGCGGGGCAGCTTGACAACCTGGGCCGCGGGGGCCGGGGCGGGAGGCGCGTAGGGCGCGGCTGTGTAACCGGCGGACCGATCGTCCGGCTGCCGCGTGACGGCGCTTGGTGTTCGTGCGTGTTACCACGCACAGCGTTCCCGGCGGGGGCGTCTGCCCGCCGCTCCGCGCGCGGACGACCGCAGCCGCAGCGGCGGCTGCTGGTCGGGCCGGGACAAAAATGGCGGGCGCCCGCGAGGGGCGTTCCCCCAGCGCGGCGTCCGCCCGCCAGCGCGCAGCAGCTGCTGCCGCAGCAACCGCCTGCCTACCACACACGTACACTGGCGCCTGACCCACGTGGGACGGTGTAAAACTACAAGGGCACGCGCCGCGCCCGCGCCGGCCAGCCCCGCCTCTGCGCGCTGGCGCCAGCGCAGCGCCGCAGCTCACTGCCCTCGGCGCGCGTGCACGCCTGCGCAGCGACGGCGGGCGTGGCGCGCACGCGGTGAGCGGCGCGCGACCGCCGCGGGGCCGCTGCGGCGCGGCGCGGCGCGGCGCGGCGCGGCGGCTGCGCGCACGTTTAGTAGGTGTTGACGTCCTGGAGGTGGGTGAGCGTGTAGGTGATGTTGTAGCCGGGGTTGCTCAGGTGCTTGCCGAGGCCCTCCAGCGGGCCCGTGCGGCTGACGAGGGCCTGCACGGCAAAGCCGATGAACGCAACCTGGCGCGCGGGCGCAGGCGCGGCGCGGCGGCGCGGTCAGGCGCGCGCGCGCTCTGGCGGGCTTGCAGGACGGCGGCGCGGGCAGAGCGGGCGGGCGGCGCGGCGCGCACCATGGCGAGGCGGCCGTTCTTGAGCTCCTTCACGGCCATGTCCTTGCTGTTCATGCCCGCGGGGTCAAAGGGGAACTGGTTGATGAAGCCAGACTGCGCCCGCGGCGGCGGCGGGCGGCGCCGCGTCGGCGCGCGCGCAAGTGACGCGGCGCGCCCGGCCCGCGGCCGCGCGGGCGCCTCCTGCGGCTGCGGCCGCGGCCGCGTCTGCGCGCGGCGCTCACGGTGCCGGTCTCCTTGAAGCCCTGGTACCTCTTGGTCTCAAGGAAGCCCATGATCTGGCGGGCGGGGCGGCAGCGGCATGAGGCGGCGCCGCTGCGCGCCCGGCCGCGGGCGCGCGGGCGCGCTGCCCTGCCGCCGTCGGTCGCCGCGCACGGCCGACTGCCGCCGTGCGCCGGCCCCGCCGCGCCGCGCCACGCACCAGGAACTCCATGGCCGTGAGGGGCGCCATGGGCACGCCGTAGTCCTTGGCGCCCGCCTCCCACCACGCGGGCTGCACGCCCAGCAGCTCGGTGCCCAGGATGCCGACCACAGCCATCATCGCCCAGCGGCCGTTGGTCTTCTCGGCCTCGGCATACCTGACGCAGGCGGGCGCACACGCGGCGGCATCGCCGTCAGCGCCGGGCGCCGCCGCTGCTCCGGCCGCGCAGCGCTGCGCCGACGCCGCCAGCTGCCGCCGCCGCTCTGCTGCTGCCCCGCGGCCGTGCTGCCGGGGCTGCGTCCCCGCCGCGCGGCGCGGCCCGTTGTCGCGCCGGGCAGCGCTGCGGCTGCTGTCGCTGGCCGGTCTGGGCGCGCTGCCGCGCCCGCCGGCGGCCGATCGCGCCAGATCCGCTGCGATCGGCGCCGCGGCCGGCGCGCAGCGCGCGCGCGACCGCCGCGCGCCGCCGGCTGCCGCGCCGGCGCGGCCCTCGCCCGGCTGCCCCCCTGGCCCTCGGGCGGCTGCGCTCCCGCCGCTGCGCGGCCTGCCGCTGCGCCGTGCGCGCGTGCCGCACGGCTCCGCCCCGCGCTGCTGCTGCGCCGCTGCGCGCGCCGCCGCTCACCACTTGAGGCGCGCCGGGTCGGCGCCCAGGCCCAGGGGGTCGAAGCCTGCGGCGGGGCGGTCGGGGCGCGCATGAGGCGGGGGATCCGGGACGCCAGGGCGCGGGGAGGGCGGCGTGATGCCGCACCGAAGTCGCCCGCGAGCGAGCCGTCCAGGTGCTTGGGCGGGCTCAGGTTGGGCAGCCAGGTGGGGCGGCCGGCGGCGCACACCACGCGGCTGGCCACGCGGGCGCGGCTGGCCACGCGGCCGCTGCGGGCGGAGACCCGCGTGAAGGACTTCGCGGCCAGGGCCATGGTGCTGCGGCTGCTGTGGCTCGGGGGAGGTGCGGGGGCTGGCGGTGAGTCCAACGCGGGCGGGGCGGGCGCCAGCAGCTTGTGTGCGCGAGTCAAGGCATGCTGAGCCCTCCGGCCCGAGATCCGATCATTGTCGGCAGCGTGCACCATTGGCGGTTGCTCGCAGCCGCCAAACGCTCGATCTGCCGAGAGCGGAGCCTGGGCGGCGCGGCGCGCCCGGCGGGGCAGCACCCAGGCCGTGCGCTCGCTCGCCAGCGGGCGCCGCCGGTGCGGCCGCCGCCACCGCTGGTGCCGTGACGGCCCGCCGCGCGCGCTGCAGCGCTGGTGTGAACTGGCGAGCAGGTTGCAGCGCGGCGCGCGGCCCAGCTGGCCGAGCGGCACGCGAGCGCGCGCGGCGCCGCCGCTGTTGCCAGCCGCTCGCGGGCGGCATGTGCAGCGGTGCCAGCTTGACCCAGTGCTGTTGCTCTCTCTGGCGGCAAGGCAAAGGCAATGCAAGAGAGCTGGGCGCCGTGAGCACCAGGCGGGCGCCGCGCACGCAGCGGACTAGGGAGCAGGCGGCCCGTGAGGCGCCGCCGCAAGCGTCGACGTCCCACCCCCCGCCCCGGGGTTCACGAAACAGCCACCACGCCGCAGGCGCGCGCCCAAGTTCAGTCGCCCCGTGCCGGCCGCCGGGGCCTGACACACGCACGTCAACGCCAACACAAGGCCCAGCACAGCGCCCCGCCCGCCGCGCTGCCCGCCGCGCTTGGGCGGGGCCGGGCAGCGACGGGCGCCGCCACACCCCATCACCTCATTCCTTGCTTCCCGTCACGCGCGATGCGGGCCGGCGGCCAGTCAGAGGGCTGTCCAAGGGCCGCCGGCCGCTGCTGCGCCCCCCCCCCCCCCCCCCCCGCACCCGCCCCGGCCCCCGCACGCACCCGTGCCGCCGCCGCGCGCGGCGGCGCTCAGGTGGTGAGGATGGGCGGCAACATCATGCTCTTTGTGCCCGTGATCTTGCCGCCCAGGTCGGGGACCTCCTCGCAGTCGGGCAGGGGGCCCACGTTGCCGTCGGCGTCGCACCAGGTGGGGTAGGTCATGAGGTGCCCGTGCGGCAGCGGCTCGTTGTCGGGGCCGACGTACGCCGCCCAGTTCTCGGCGCCCAGCCGCGAGAGCAGGCGCATGCAGCGCACGTCGCTCGGGTCGTCCGCCTCGGCCGGCAGGTCCTGCGCGGCGCGCGCGTGAGCAGCCGCGCGCCGCCGCCCGCCCTGCGCGCTCTGCCCGCGCCGCGCGGCGCCGCGCCCTGCGCGCTCCCCATGGGAGCCTCCACGCCGGCGCGGCGGCGCGGGCCGCACCTTGACGTGCTCCCCCCAGAGCACCTTGCGGAAGCCCGCGACCTGGCCGCGCGGCAGCGGGCCCCCCGCGCTGCCGAGCGTGTGGCCCGACTGGAAGGCGCCGATGCAGATCTCGCTGTCGCGCTTGCCGTCGAGGGAGCGCTGGTTGATGTTGGCGCTGCCCACGACCACGTACTCGTCGTCAACGATCATCAGCTTGCTGCGACGACGCAATTGCGGCAGCGGCGGCCAGCGGCGGCCAGCGTCGGCCTGGCCCGCCGGCCGCGGCGGTGCGCGGCAGCGCGGCACGGCGGCGCGGCGTGGCAGCGCCGTGCGGCGCGCTGCGCGGCGCGCTGCGCGGCGCGCTGCGCGGCGCGCCTGTGGACGTAGATCATGAACCGCCGCGCCGCCGTGGCGCGCGCCTGGCAGGTGGTGAGGTCGCGCCGGCTCGCCGCGCGGCTGGGCGCGCGCGCGACGTCCCCGCCGGGCGGCGCCGCCGCGGCGTCGGCGGCCGCGGCCGCGAGGTCGCCGCCGTTGGCCATCGGCACCCAGCCGTCGCCGCCCTCCGCCGTCACCTGCGGCACCTCGCCGTCGGCCGGCAGCTGCGCCGCGCGCCGGCGGGCAGGCAGTCAGAGCAGAGGCAGGGTTCAGCGCCGGCCGCGCGGCGGCCCCGCCGCACGGCGGCCCCGCCGCTCCCCGCAGCAGCGCGCGCGCGGGCGCGTCACCTCGCACACGGGCTCCGCCTCGCGCTTGCCGAGGCAGAAGAACTGCAGGTAGTCCTGCGGGTGCGCCTGGCCCTTCAGGCCCGCCTCCTCGATCGCCGCGGCGATTCTCTTGTACATCATCTGCCGCGTCTTGGTCTCATAGTGCAGGATCGCCTGCACGCTGCCGCTCGTGGGGATGCCCTCCGGGTACATCGGGATCACGACGTACACGCAGAACGGCTCGCCCGCCTGCGCGGCACGCGGCGCGCGGCGGCGGGCGCACTTTAGGGTTTGGGGCGGCGCGGGCGCGGCGGCGGCGGCGCGGGCGCGCCCGCTGCGGCGGCGGCGCGCCTTGATCTTGGCGCAGATCTTGAGCGCGATCTCGGCGGGCACGAGGTTGATGCAGTTGCTGTCCTGGTCGCTGTCCCACAGGTGGCTGCGGCGGCGCAAGCGGCGGCGGCAGCACGGTCACGCGGGCCGCGGCGCGCGGCGCGCCGGCCCCGCTCTCGACGCGCAGCCCGTGAGCGAGGCGCGCAGGGCTGTGCCAGCCGCGCGCGCGCGCCCCGCGGTGTGTGCGTGGCGCGCCTGCTGCCGAGGAAGTACTGGTTCTCCAGGTAGAGGTAGCGCTTGGCGCGGCGGATGAGGTTGATGTAGGCGCGGTGGATGCTCGCGTCCACGATCTGATGGTGACGGCGGCACCACCAGGGAGAGAGAGTCACACACACACACACACGCAGACGCACAGCGGCGGCGGCGGCGTGGTCGGCCGGTGGTCGTGCACAGGCCTGGCGCGGACGCGCCGGCGCGGCGGGCGCGGGGCGCGGCGCCGCACCTTGCCCTTGCCGACGCTGAGCCCCGCCTCGAACGCGCCCTCGGACGACCCGGGGAAGCCGGCGGCCGAGTCGGAGTCGATCGTGCGGAAGAGCTGCACCTCCCAGCGCTCACCGGGCGGCACGTCGCGCAGCTCCACCTCCTGGTCGTGGGACTTAATGACCTCCATGCGCAGGTCGATGTGGCCCTTCACGCGACCCTTCACCTGCGCGCGCTTGGACTGCGCGGCGCGGGGGAGGGGGGTGCGGGTGCGGGTGGGCGCGCGGCGGCGCGCGCGCGGGCGGCGGCGGCGCGGCGGCCGGGCGGCCGTGCGGGCGGGCGGCCGCGCGGGCGGCGAGGTCGGGCGCGCACCGCAAACATGCGCAGCACCTCGGGCAGCAGGATGTCGCCGTGGTCGTCGATCGAGCTCAGCTTGTGCAGGTCCAGCTTGGGCGCCTGCTTGATCCACCGCTCCATGACTGCGGCACGGCACGCGCACCCCGCGGCGGCGGCAGCGGCGGTGGCGTGGGGGCGTGCATAGCACTGGCGCGCGCGCGCGCGCGGCCGCCCAGGCGCGCGGCCGCGCCGCCCGCGGCCGCGCACAGTTGATGGCCACGTCCATGGCCGCGGGGCCCTCGACCTTGGCGTGGATGTCGTGCCACGGCTCGCGCGGGCCGGGCTTGGTGCAGTCAAAGCCTGCGCGCCGCGCCGCGGGCGGGGCCGTCAGCGCAGGGCGCCGGCGCGGGAGCGGCCGCCAGGCGCGCACAGCGGGCTGCCGCGGGCGCAGGCGGTGGCGGTGGCGGTGTCGCTGGTGGCGCACCGTCGATGCAGCCCTGGTACAGGTCCGCCGCGTGCGGGCCGCCCTCGGCGCACGTGTCAAACAGCGGGTGGTGGTGGAAGTCGTAGCGGCCTGACGCCCGCGAGACGCGCGGGCAGGGCGGCGCGCGCGTCGGCGGGCGCAAGGCGCGGGGCGGGCGGCCCGGCGGCGGCGGGCGCGGCGCCCTCGTCGCGCTGCGCACCGTTGGTGAGGTCCAGGCCGCCGACAAACGCGAGGACGCGCTTGGTGTAGGCCTGGCTGTCGGGCCCGGCGGTGACCTGGTCGGAGGGCATGGGCGTGTCCAGAATGACCGTCTTCTGGTGGTGCGTGAACATGTTGCCGCGCTGCATCTTCTGCGTTCCCCGGCGGCGGCACCGGCGGCGGCGGCACCGGCGGCGGCGGCGGCGGCGGCACGCGCCGCGCCTGAGCGCAGGGCCGAGGGGGGCGCGGTGCGCGGGGCCCCACCACGCGGCGCGCGCGCGCGGGCGAGCGCGCGGGCGGCCGCCGGCGGCGCGCCTGGAGGTAGCTGTCCTCGTCGCCGCCCTGGCGGGGGCAGAGCACGCAGGTGACCTCGGTGTCCTTGAAGTATGCGTGCGTCTCCTGGTCGTGTGTGGCCATGACGCCACTGTGCAACCCGGAGTTGTTGGTCGCGTCGTCCCAGACCAGCATCAGCACGTTCACGCCCGCCGCCGCCTTGGCGACCAGCAGCTCGCCGAGCGTCGGCGAGTCGGCCGCCGCCGCGGGCGTGCGCTGCAGCTGCGTGGAGGTCCACACGCTCCAGCCGGTGATCCAGATGAACCTGCCCGCACGCGCCGGCAGCGGCGGGCGGTGTCGCGGAGTGGGCGGCCGCGCGGCGCGACGCGGCGGCGGGCCGCGGGGGCCGCCACTGCGCCCGCGCGGCCCGCGTGTGCAGCCGGCGCGCGGCGCGGCGCACCGCTGCGCGTCGTTGATGGCGGCGTAGAGGTCGTCCCAGCAGCTCGACTCGCTGTACAGCCCGCCGCTCGCCTCCACGCCCGGCACCGGCCCCGGCGTGCACACGGCGTCGTGGTAGAGCGTCACGCGGTTGCCGCCACGCAGCGGGAAGTACACGCGCGGCACCTCGCCCGCCTTGAGCCCCGCGTCCTGCAAGTGCGCGCGCGGTACGCGGTGTGCGGCGCGCGCTCGCGCGGCGGCGCCGGGAGCGGCGGCGGGCGCGCGGCGCCCGGCGCGCGCCGAGCGCCGCGCCACGCCGGCCGGCCGGGCGCGGCTCCTGGAGACGCGCGGCGCACCTCGCTGCCCACGGGCTGGAAGAGGATGCTCATGTGCACGCGGCTGGGCACGGGGTCGCCGGTGTGGTCCTTGCCCATCATGGGCTTGCCCTACGGCGCAGCGGCGCGGCCGCGTGTGACGCCCCCGCCGCACGGCCGCGCGACGCAGCCACGCCGCCGCGGCGCCGGCGCCGAGCCCCCGCACGCGGCGGCGGCGCACCTGGAGGTCTGTGAGGTCGAGCCACTTGTCCCAGGGCTTGCCGCCGATGATCTCCGCCACAGGGATCACCGCCTGCCCCAGAAAGTCGGCGCCCACGACGTCCGCGTCCTGCGGCGCCCGGCGCGCGCAACCGCGAGCGTCGGCGCCGGCCTCGCCGCAGCGTGCCGCGAGCCAGCCCGCCCGCTGCCGCGCCGGCCGCTGCCGCCGCCCGCCACTACCGCTGCCGCCGCCGCCGCCGCTGCCGCCGCCGCAGCAGTTGCTGCTGCTGCCCTCGCCGCTGCTGCCCAGCGCCGGCGCCGCCCGCGCCCGCGGCGCCCGCTGCTGCGCCGCGGCTGTCCATGCCCCGCGCGCGCCGCCGCACCTTGACCTCCACCTTCAGCGTGTCCGCCTCGTCCGCCACGTAGACCTCATGCTTTTCGTTCCAGTCCGGGTTGTGCGTGCCCTGGACGAAGCAAGCACACAGGCGGGCGGGCGGGCGGCGCCGCAGTGGTGAGCGGCGCGGCGCGGCGCGGCGCGGGGGCGCGGCGCGGCGCGGCGCCGCTCGCCGCGGCGGGCGCCCACCTGGATGAAGCGCGTGCGCAGGCGTCTCGTCGCGCCGACGTCGAGGCAGAGGTAGGGGTCGACGCTGCCGGCGAGGTCGGGCAGCATGCCGCAGCACACGTAGCGCTTCATGAACCCGACCGCCTGGATGCGCGCCGTGGTCGGCAGGTCGGTCGCGCGGTGCACCTCCACCTGGAGGACACCATGGAGCAGCGGCATCGCTCACGCAGCCGCCGCCGGCCGGCGTGGAGCCTGGGCGGCCGCGCGGTCGGTCGCCTGCGGCAGCGGCGGCGGCGGCGGTGGTTGGCGGGCGCCGCCGCGCGCCGGCTGCCCGGCGGGAGGTTCCGGCGGCGGCCGATCGAGCGGCCTGACCGGCAGCGCGCGGCGGGGCCCAGCGGCGGTGCCTCCCCGCCCGGCAGGCGCCCGGCAGAGAGCAGGCGCTGCTGCTGCCGGCCGTCCTGGTGCGCCCGCTGCTCGCTGGCCCGCGCGCGCGGGGCTGGCGCGACGCCAGGCCTGGTGGAGCCCTGGCGTGCCGGCGCTGCGCTCGGGGGATGCCCGAGAGCGCTGGACTGCTGCAGATGATGCGCAGCAGGGTCACCTGTCGAATCGCAGCGCCGATCGCCCGGGCGTGACGTCGCTGCGGGGCGCTGCGAGGAGGACGATGCCGGCGGCCGACTGGGCCGGGAGGCTGCCGGCGTCGACCGCTGGCAGCAGCTGTGACCCCGCAGCGTAACATGCCTCAGCGAGCGCGCCTGGCCATCGGTCCCACGCCGACGATCGCGGCTCGTAGCTCCACGCTGCGCACGCGGCACAACGCGCTCTCCACACACGTCCGATGCACGCCCAGCGCCCGCCACGCGCCGCGTCCGCCGTCCACCGCCACGCGCCGACGACCCGGACCGGCCAGACCGCAGCAGCGACTCGCCGGAGGGCGGGCGCGGCACCGCCGCGCAGCGCAGCAGCGGCGCCGCCGCGCGCTGCCGAGCGCGGCGGCGCGATGGCGGCGGCGACGCCCGCGGCTGCGCCGCCGGTCACGGTCTTCACCACGTCCGGGTGCCCCTACTGCCGCGCCGCCAAGGAGGCGCTGCGCGGCGCGGGCGTGCGCTACGATGTGCGGCGGCGGGCGCAGCTGTGGCCAGCGCTGGCGCTCGCGCTGCGCCCAGCTCCGGGCGGCTCACGGCGCGCGCGGCGCGCACGCGCGCCGCAGGAGGTTGACGTGTCGGGCAACGCCGAGCTGCGCGCCGCGCTCGCGGCGGCGACTGGGCAGCGCACGGTGCCGCAGGTGTTTGTCAACGGCGCGCTGGTGGGCGGCAGCGACGCGCTGACCGCGGCCATCGGCGACGGGCGCTTCCAGCAGCTGCTGGCCGCGCCGGGCGGCGGGCAGCTGCCCGCGGAGCTGGCAGCGGCGGTGGCGGCCGCGGCCGCGGCGGCCGCGCCTGCGGCGGGCGCGGCGGGCGCGGCGCCGGCGGCGCCGGCGCTCGCGCCGGAGCTGCAGCAGCTGCTCGACGCGCTCGCCGCGCCCGGCAGCGGCCTGCGCCGCGCGCCGCGCCCGGGCAGCCCCACGCCCGCGTTCAGCGGCGCGGCGCTGCTCGACTGGGCGTCCGCGCGGCTGGGCGGCGCGGGCGCGGGTGCGGACGCGAGCGCGGCGCTGCTGGCGGCCAACGCGGTCACGCTGCTCTCGTTGACCCAGCCCGCGCCGGCCGACGTGGCGCGCGTGGCGCCGGGGGCGTGGTACGGCCTGCGCGCCGAGGCGTCGGGTGCCGTGCCATGGGGCGCGCCGCTCAACACGCACTACTGGTGGGGCCCCGCGCCCGCGCGGCCGGCGCAGCAGGTCGCGGAGGGCCTGCGGGCCCGCATCCTCGCGCTGTACGACCGCCACCTCAGCGCCGACGGCCGCGCCGTCTCGTACGCCGGCCTGCGCGCCGACCCAGACTTTTGGTCGTACGTCGACGCGACGGCGGAGCTGCAGCGCGTGCGCGCCGCGCCGCGCCGCGCCGCGCCGCGCCGCGCCGCGCCGTGCGCACGCGCCGCGCCGCGCGCGCGCCTCACGCGCCGCCGCCGCGGCGCGCGCGCCCGCGCGCAGGTCGACCTGGCGCCGCTGTCGCGTGCGGAGCTGATGTGCTTTGCGATCAACACCTATAACGCGCTCGTCGTGCACGCGCTCGTCGTGCACGGCGCGCAGCAGTACGCCAGCGCGGCGGGGCGGCTCGGCTTCTTCCAAAAGGTCCGCCCCGCCGCCCTGTGTGTGTGGGGGGGGGGGGGGGCATGCCATGCCGCCGCCGCGGCGACGCTCTTGAGCCGGCGGCCCGCGCGCGCCGCCGCCGCGCCGCAGGCGGCGCGCTACAACATCGGCGGCTCCGAATATGTGCTGGACGACCTCGAGAACGGCATCCTGCGCGGCAACCGCCCCGCCGCGTCCGCGCTCGGCATGCTGCTGCGCCTGCCGCGGCTCTCGTCGGGGCCGTTCAAGCGCGGCGACCCGCGCGCGCAGCACGTGCGCCGCCGCCGGCCGCGCCGCCACGCCGCCGCCGCCGCGCCGCACCGCCGGGGCCGGCGGGCTGAGCGCGCCGCGCCGCCGCCGCCGCCGCCGGCGCAGGTCGTGTCGCCGCTCGACGCGCGCATCCACTTTGCGCTCGTGTGCGGCGCCAAGTCGTGCCCGCCCATCAAGCTCTACGCGCCCGACACGCTCGAAGAGGGCCTGCAGGCCGCGGCAGAGGCGTTTGTCGCGGCAGACGTGGAGGTCGACGCCGCCGCGAGCAAGGCGCGCGCGCCGCCGCGCGTGCGCCCGCCGCCGCCCGGGAGGCGCGCCGCGCCGCCCCGCCCCGCCGCCGCGCCGCCAGCCCACGCGCCGCCCCGCCCGGGCCGCGCTCTGCCTGTCTGCCGTGCGCGCGGTCCTCAGGTGGTGCTGAGCAAGATATTCTCATGGTACTACCCGGACTTTGGGGACACCAAGGCGCAGCGCCTCGCCTTCCTGCTGCCCTTCCTGCCGCCCGCGCCCGCGGGCGCGCTGCGCGCGATGCTCGCGGCCGACCCGGGCGCGGGCCGCATCGCGGTGCAGCACCGGGCCTACGACTGGGACGTCAACGCGGCGCCGGGGGAGTGACGCGGCCCTCGGAGGGCGCGCGCGCGGCGCTGGCGCGCGCGCGCGGCGCGGCGGCGAGCCGGGACCAGACGGGCGAGTTGTGGCGGCGGCGGCGGTGCGCCAATTGCAACTGCAACTTGCACCAAGCTCTGCCCCCGCGCTCGCGCGGCGCTGGGCGGCCCCCCGCGCGCGCGCCGCCTCAGCCCGCCTTGGCCGCCGCCGCGAGGCGCTGGCACGCGCGCTTGTGGCGCGGCCAGGCGGCAGTCAAGCACTCGCGGCTGCAGAAGCACGCCACCCGGCAGCCCGTGCAGCGGCTGCTCGTGCGCGCCTCGGTGTCGCCGCTGAAGCTCACACACGCGGCGTTGTTGCACACGCCCGGCGCCGGCACGGCTGCGGCGGCCGCCTCGCCCAGCTCCCGCAGCAGCACCGCCGCGTCGCCGGGCAGCTCCTCCTCACCGGCCGGCTCCTCGCCAGCGGGTGCGGTGTCGCCGCGCTCCAGCGCGGCCAGGGTCTGCTGGCACTGCAGCTGCAGCCTGCGCAGCTCCTTGCTGCCCGGCGCCCGCCGTGCTGTGCCGCCTGCGGCCGCGCCTGCGGAGCCTCCTGCGCCAGCGCCCGGCTCAGCGGCCACGAGCGCCGGCAGCTGCGCGGACAGCCAGCGCACGCTGGCCGCGCACGTCGCAAGCGCGCCAGTGGGCAGGCACAGCGTCGCCGGCTCGCTGCCGGCCTCAGGCTCGCCGGCCTCGGCAGCCCCGTGGGCCACGCCGGCAGCACGCCTGGCGGGCATCACGCCCCGCTCTTGGCCTTCGAAGCCCAGCAAGCCCGGCGGCGCGAGCGCAGCGGCGCCGAGCAGGCGCAGCGCCCGCGCCAGCACGGCCGCGACCTGCCGCGCCGCCGTCGCCGTCGCGCGGCTGCCGCCGCTGCTGGTGGCGCCCGCGGCCTGGCCGCGGCCCGCTGCCGTGCACCAGCGCGCCAGCGCCAGCGCCAGCGCCACGTGCGCCGCGGCGCTGCGCCCGCCGCGCTTGCGTGCGGCAAGCGACGAGGCGACGACCTTGGCGCACGTGACCGCGCAGGAGGCCAGCTCGCCGATGCTGCCGCCGGGGCCGGCGGCCTCGGCCGCGGCGGCCATGCCCGCCGCCGCCAGCACAGCGACCCGCACCGCCGTGGGCTTCTCGCCGGGCGGCTTGGTGCGCGCAGGGTTGTCCCCCGGAAAGTAAAAGTACACGCGCCGCCAGTCCTGCTGGATCGCCCGCAGCGAGGCCTCGACGCTGAAGCAGCTGGCGGCAGCGACGCGCGGCGCGAATGCGCGCTCAAACGCCTCGGGCGTGCCTGCGCCCAGCGACGGCGGCAGGGCGGCGGCGAGTCGTCGCAGCAGTGGCGGCGGTGCGGCGCGGCCCGCAGCGCCAGCTGCTGACTGCTCACCCTGGCAGGCGCACGCCCACTGGATGAGCAGACGCGCCATGCGCTCCCACAAGTGGTCGATGGAGTCGCCGGCGCTGCGCACGGCAGGCGCAAGGAAGCGCAGCACCTCAGGCAGGAGGGGGGCCGGGTCGCCGGCGCCGTCGGGCCGGGGGTCGTCCAGCAGGCGCTGCGCCAGCATCAGCCCCACGTCGACCAGGTCCGCATCCGGCTGCAGCAGCACCAGCTCGAGCACCGCCGGCAGCGCCGCGAGCTGCAGCTCGCCGCTGACGACGCGCCCCGCCGGCAGGCGCGGGCGCGTGCCGCGGCGCAGCCGCGCCGCTCGACCGATCGTCGGTGCGTCCAGCCGCAGGTCGAGCTCCAGGTCGAGCTGGTGGGTCAGGGCGCGCATCGCGTACATCGCCTGCTCCTTGGCGCACGACGTGGCCTTGTCCCTGCCGCTGGCGCCCGGCGCGGGGATGCCCAGCGCGCGCAGCAGCTGGGCGTGGTGCGGCGCCACCACCAGCTGCTCGCGCGGCTGCTGCCGCCGCCCGCCTTGCGCGCCGCGCGGCTTGCGGGCGCCGCGACCTGCACCGCCGCGAGCGCCGCCGACACGCCGCGCTGCTCGACGTGCAGGCGCTCGGCGGCAAAGCCGACGGCTGCGAGCGCCAGCAGGCGCGCGTCTGGCGTGCTGAGGGCCTCGAGCACCGCGCACGGCGGCGGGCCGTCCGGCACGTGAACGACCGCGCCACCGACAGTGGCGCTGAAGTCGTTGTGCGCCCACGCCGCCTCGGTGAGCTCGAGCTCCTGCGACCAGATCGACGTGAACATGCTGGCCAAGTACGCAGCGTGCGAAGCGGCGATCGCGGCGTTCTCGTGCGCGGCGCCGCGGTCGCTCGCCAGCCTCAGCGCGGCCATCGCGAGGGACGCCGCCGGCTGCAGCGTCGGCGCCAGCAGGTCGGCCTGCCACTGGGCCCAGCAGCCGGGCGCGTCCTGCTCTCGGCCCTGCACCCACCAGGCGACGTCCACCCAGAGCGCCAGCATCGCGGTTGCCAGCGCCCAGCCTGCAAAGCTCGCGGCCTCCGCCTCCCTGCCCTGCTGCCGCGTCAGTCCGCCCTCCGCCAGGGTCTGGTCGCAGCGCGCCAGCACGGGCAGCAGGCTCGCCATGCCGGCGGCGAGCGAGGAGAGCAGACCTGGCAGCGGCGGCGACGGCGGCGGCAGCGAGTCAGTCGGGCGCTGCGGCTGGCGGCGCTGCGGCTGGCGGCTGGCGGCGCTGCGGCTGGCGGTGCTGCGGCTGGCCGCTGCCCGCGGCAGCAGGGGTGCCGTCGCACCAGACTCGGTGAGCGCGGCCGCTGTGTCGGGCAGCTCCGCGTGCTCGGCGGCAAACACCGCGTGCGTCACCAGCGGCACGATGCAGCTGTGGACGACCGAGCGCTGGATGCCGTGCTCGTGGAAGCGGCTCACCAGCTCCCCGGCGCGCTCGCACACCACCGCGGCCGCGCGCAGGTACGGCCCAGGTCGTGGCGTCCGCGTCGCGATCGCCGAGCGCGCGCAGCAGCGCCGCCGCCGCACTGCGGTGCATCGGCGGCGGCGGCGAGGTCCGCATGCGCACAGCGACCGCACGCCGCATGGGGCGTGGCATGATGGGACGTGGGTCGCGCTGATTGCGGGAGCCGGGCGGCGGCGGCGGCGCGCTGCTCCGCCGCCGTTGCTGCGCAGGCCGTGCGAGCGCGGCGCCGTGGCACGGGTGGGCAGCTGGACGACGGGGCCGCGCGGGGACGCAGGGGGCGCCGCCGGCGGCGCAGCGGCACGCTGGACCCTGCGCCGCCGGTGCGCGCCCGCGTGCTCGGCTGTGCGGCGCTTACAGCAAGCCGCAGCCCGCGTCCCCGGCGCGGGCCCTCGGCGCAGCAGGCCCCCTTCTTCGTGCGTCAGACCTTCATGATGTCTTCGCTCTTGGCCTTGACCATCTCGTCGAGCTTCTTGACGAACCCGTCGGTCGTCTTCTGGATGCCGTCCTCGAGGCCCTTCTTGGTGTCCTTGGGGAACTCGTACTTGTCGAGGCGCTTGAGGAAGTCCTTGCGCACGTTGCGCACCGCGACCTTGCCGTCCTCGCCCATCTTGGACACCTTCTTGGTCAGCTCCTTGCGCCGGTCCTGCGCCGGTCGGCCGCGGCGGCGCGGCGCGCGGGCGGGCGGCGCGGCGCGCGCGTGGGCGGGCGGAGCGGCGCGCGGGGCGCAAGCGCGCGGCAGGAGCGCGGGGCGGCGGCGGCGCCAGCGCGGCGCGCGCGCGCGCGCCTGGGTCATGGCTGGGATGACGAGGCGTATCTTGTCGCCGTCGTTGCTGGGGTTGATGCCGATGTCGCTCTCGTTGATGGCCTTCTCAATCTCCTTGAGGCTGCCCTTGTCAAACGGCGAGATGAGCAGCGTGCTCGCGTCCGGCACCGCGATCGAGGCGAGGCTCTTCAGCGGCGTCGGCGCGCCGTAGTAGTCCACCTGCGGGCGGGGGACGGGGAGGGCGCTCAGCGACGCGCGCCGCCGACGCTGGCGCCGGCGCTGGCGCGACCGACGGCGCGTGCGGGCGGGCGGGGCGCGCCCGGCCGCCGTCCGCCGCACCATGATGCGGTCGAGGATGGCGGGGTTGGCGCGGCCGGTGCGCATGGTGTTGAAGTTGTCCGCGACCACGCTCACCGCCTTCTGCATGCGCTCCTCCTGCGCGTGCATGCGCGCGTGCGCCGCGGCGGGCGGCTCGCGGGGCGCCGCTGCCAGCTCTGCCGCCGCCGCCGTCGAGCGCGCCAGGCGCGCCGCGGCTGGCGCTGGCTGCAGGGCGCCGGCACCGCCCGGCGCCGCGCGCCGCCGCCGCTGGCCGCCACCCCGCGCACCGCGTCGGTCTCTGCCTCCAGCGCCACCATGTCCAGGTCAACGTCGCCGGCAGCGTCGGCGGCCTTCTTCGCCCGCAGCGGCGCTAGCCGCGCCCCGCGGCTGCGCGCCGGCCGGCGAGGCGGGCGTGAGGCTCTGGCCGCCAGGGAGCGGTCGCGGCCCCAATGGGCGCCCCAGCCCCGCCGCACCTGCTGGGCTCGGCGCCTCGCCGGCAGGGAGCAGCAGCTGCTGCCGCCGCCAGCCGCACGCGCACCGCCAGCGGCCGTGGCGCGGCGCAGCTGCTCTGAAAGGGCCGCGCCACGGAGGCGGCGGGTGAGAGGTGCAGGCAGCGCATGGCGAGGGCGGGCGATGCACGGTGGCCGCGAAGGTGGCGCGCGGCGAGGAGGACGTGCGAGCGCGCTGGGCGGTGCACGGTCGAGGGCGGCGCGAGTGCTGGGCGGCAGCGAGGTGGCGGAGGATTGCGCCCCGCTGCGGCGCGCGCCGCCGCGCTCCTGCGCCGCTGCGCCCCGCCGCTGCGCCCCGAGCGCGCGATGCCATGCCAAACGCGTCGGGGTTGCACTCGTTTGTCACTCTCAACCTGCACGCTCTCACACACCAGTACAGCCTTGGCTTGCGCAGCCAGGTATCAGGGGCGCGCCCGCGCCAGTCGGCGCGGGCGCCCGCGCGCAGGGCCGGCGCCGGCCCGGCGCGGGGCGCCTCACCCCGCGCAGAGCCAGGCGCTGCGTTGATTCTGTGCTGCTCCGCGGGGGCAGCGCTCCCAAGCCCCGCCCCGCCTCCCCAGTGCGCCTAGACTACAGGGCCCGCCCCCCCGCGCCGCGCGCCGGCCCGCGGGGGCCCCCCGCCGGCCGCACCGTGCTGCGCGCCGGCGGCGGCGGCCCGCGCGCGCGGCGCGCCGCTCAGTTCTCGCCCGGCAGCATCGTGTCCTCGCCGGGGCCGATGCGGCACGCCGCGCCGGTCATGCCGATGAGGTGGCCGACGCACTCCTTCTCCTTGACCAGCTCCTCCTCGCTCGCGGCAATCTTCTTGCGCAGCCAGTCGTCGATGATGAAGTCGTCGCAGACCTCGTAGTCGCCGTCGCCCTTGGAGCGGCAGGGCATGCTGAAGATGATGCCCTCCGCGATGCCGTAGGGGTTGCCGTCGGTGCACACGGCGGTGCTGAAGCAGTCGCCCGGCGCGGTCGGCGTGACGAGCGAGCGGATCGCGTCGGCGACCGACACCGCCGTGCTCGCGGCGCTGCTGCGGCCCCACTTCTTGATCAGCGCGCCGCCGCGCTGCGCGACGGTGGGCGTGAACTCCTCCTTGAACCACGACATGTCCTGGATGACGTCGATCGCGGGGCGGCCGCCGATGCGGGCGTTGATGAAGTCGGGGACCTGCGTCGTGCTGTGGTTGCCCCAGATGGTCGTGCGCGAGACGTTGGTGTAAAACTTGCCCGCCTTGAGCGCGAGCTGGCACTTGGCGCGGTTCTCGTCGAGGCGCGTGAGCGCGTGGAAGTTCTTGCGCGGGATGTTGGGCGCGTTCTCCATCGCGATCAGCGCGTTGGTGTTGCACGGGTTGCCCACGACGAGGACCTTGCAGTTGCGGCTCGCGACCTCGTTCAGCGCCTTGCCCTGCGCGCGGGCAGAGCAGCGGGGCGGGGCGGCGGCGGCGGCGGCGCGTGAGCGCGGCGCGCAGGGGCGCGTGAGCGCGGCGGCGCGGCGCGCGCGCGCGCGGGGTGCTGCGTGCCTGCTCCACGAAGATGCGGCCGTTCTGGTCCAGCAGGTCGGCGCGCTCCTGGCCGGGGCCGCGGGGCTTGGCGCCGATCATGAGCGCCCACTCGGCGTCCTGGAACACGGCGTAGGGGTCGGTGCCGATGCTCACCTGGGGCGCGGGGCGCGGGCGCGGGGCGGGTGAGCGCGGCGCGCGCGAGGGGGCCGTGCAGCCCCGCGGCCCGGCGGCGCGGCCTGCCACCCCGCGCGTCGCAGCGCGGCGCAGCAGCGCACAGCGCGCGCCCCCCACCTCGCGCAGCAGCGGGTAGAGGCTGTCCTCGAGCTCCATGGCCACGCCCTCCAGCGCCTCACGCGAGCGGTCGCTGCCCAGCAGCTGCAGCGCGACGGGCTGGTTCTTGCCAAACACCTCGCCCGACGCGAGCTGCGGGGCGGGCGGGGGCGGGCGGGAGGCGGGCGGATGAGCCGCCGCGGGGGTGGGGCGGCGCGCGCGCGCGCGGCGGCAGCGGCGCGCGCGGCGGTGCGCGTGCCGCGCCGGGGGGTCGTCGCGGGGGCCAATTACGTGCACTGACCCCCGGCCTGGCCGCCGCGGCCGCGGGGTGGGCCTGGCGGGGCGCCGGCGGGCCGCGCTCACCATGAACAGCAGGTGGTTGGAAATCTGGCCGGACGCGCCCGTGACGGCGACGCGCACGGTCTTCTGCCAGTTCTTGGTGAGCGAGGGGTCCTCCTGCGTGCGCGAGGCGGGCGCGCGGTGAGCGGCGGCCCGCGGCGGCGCCGGACCGCGCCAAGAGGCACCGCGATGCATGCCCCCGACCGCCGCGCACGTTGAGGGTCTCGTAGCTGAGCTTGAACACGCCGTACTT
Source organism: Scenedesmus sp. PABB004 (assembly GCA_014905635.1). NCBI lineage: Eukaryota > Viridiplantae > Chlorophyta > Chlorophyceae > Sphaeropleales > Scenedesmaceae > Scenedesmus > Scenedesmus sp. PABB004. The sequence goes on along the minus strand of CM026547.1, from coordinate 1,705,339 downwards.
CTGCAGCTCCTCGTGCTCCGCGTGCTTAGCGGCCGTGGCGGGGGGCGCCGTGGTGGCGGTGGCCTCCGCCCGCACCAGCACCGCGCGCCGGCCGAGCGCCCGCACGCGCGCGACGCGAGGCGCGCATGGCCCTGCGCGCAGGAGGTCGAGGGGGCGGCGTCAGCGCCCGGCCGGCGCGGGGCGGGCTCCCTGCGAGCCGCGCGCGGGCAGGACCACCTACTCGCGCTGGTGCTGCTCAGGGAGCGGCTCTGGAGCTGCATGATTGCGACGTGGCGACGGAACGGCTGCGGCGGGTCGGCTGGGCACGGGCGGCGCGGCGCGGGGGCGCCCGCTTTGAGCGAGGGCGCCCGGAGACTTAGGTTGTAGGGGTGTCAGTTCGGTGTTATCTCCTACGCGCCGGCACACCCCGCAGCGCCCAGGCGGCCTGGCGCGCCCGATCCGCGGCAGCGCGCGCGGGAGGGGTGGAGCGGCGCCACCCGGCCTGCGGCTCGTGCGCGCGGCGCGAGCCAGGCGCACGCGCGGCGAGGGGCTCGGGCCCGGGCCTGGCCCCGCCCCGAGCGCAGGCGGTGAGGCGGCGCTGCGCTGCGCCGCGCAGCAGGCGGGCGCGCGCGCGCTGGCCCGCCGCGCAGCGCGGTGCTGCGCGCTGGCCCGCAGCGCGGCGCGTTCCACGCCGTGCGCTGGCACGCACCGCCGCGGGCGAGTTTGCGGCGCCGCGTGGCTCCACTGGCGCCGCCCGGCACTGGCGCCGCCGGGACCGCCGCGGCGCGCGCGCTCCTCAACCCCGCGCGCTCGAGCCGCCGCGAGCGCGCAGCGCTCGACGCGTAGCGCCGCTCCGCCGGCTCGGGCAGCGCACACCACCAAGCAGCAAGAGCAGGGGATTACACGCAGGCAGACACCGCTCGCAACCTCCCGTCGTGTCGCCGGCGCCGGCGCGGCCGCGTTCGCTCTCCACCTGAAGAGCCTTCTGCCAGCAAGCCCTAGGAGGCTGGCTGCTCCTGGTCGCCGCACGCCGCGCCCAGGTGCGCGAGCAGCTCCTCCAGCGTCGCGCGCGAGTGCTCGGTGATGGCGCCGGTGCTCACGTAAAAGTGGAGGCAGCGCTGCACCGCGCCGACGATGGGCAGCAGCGACTGGCCCTCCAGCTGCGCCGACACGCGCTCGCCCAGGCCCGGGCAGTCGCGCACCAGGAAGCCCAGCAGCATGCCGCAATAGGCCTCCACGATCGAGGCCTCGCCCGCGCTCGCGGCCGCGTCGCACGGCGGCGCGTCGGCGCCACCGTCGGCGCCGCCGCCGCCGCCGCCGCCGCCGCCGCCGCCGCCGCCGCCGCCGCCGCCGCCGCCACCGCGCCGCGCCAGCAGCCCGCGCGCGGTCGCGGCGGCGTCGCCGTCCGGCTCCTGCTCGCGGTCGCGCTCCTGCAGCAGCTCGCCGACCGCGGCCATCACGGTGCACAGCAGCGGCACGAGGCCGCCCTCCCCGCCGCCGCCCTCGCCGCCGTCGGCGACGTCCAGGGCCGCCAGCGCGCGGCTGTTGGCGGGCTCGCCCGACACGAGGTTGATGAGCACGCCCAGCGCCACGCTGATGAGCTCCAGCTGCGCCAGCACCTGCGCGCGCGCGGCGCCCGCGCCCGCAGCGTCGGCGCCAGGCGCCGCGCCGCGCGCCGCGCGCGCCGGGCGGGCAGCGCGGCCGGCCCGCCGGCCCCGCGCCCACACGCGCACCTCCTTGCACAGCTCCGCGTGCGAGTGCTGCGACGGGCCCAGCAGCTGGCCGAGCAGCGCCGCGGCGGCCTGCAGCCCGCCGGCGTCGCTGATGGCGGCGCCGCCGGGCGGGCTCTGGTGGCTCAAGTTCATCAGCACCGACAGGCACACGTGCAGCGCGGGGGCGCAGTGCGGTGACCCCGCCGCGAGGCCGCCCAGCAGCTGCCGCGCGGCGTGCACGAGCACGGCGGGCAGCGCCGCGCTCTCGCCGCCGCCGCCGCCGCCGCGCCCGCCGCCGCCGCCGCGCAGGCCGGGCGGCGCGAGCACGTCGAGCGACACGAGCGCGGCGCCGTTGTCCTGGCAGGTGAAGGTCGCGTTCTCGAGCACCAGCAGCGCCATGTGCAGGTGCCGCGCGCGCGCCACGGCGTCGCCCGCGGCGTCGGCGACGAGCCGCCCGAGGCGGGCGAGCCCGCCGTACATGCGCAGGTTGGCCTTGAGCTTGTCCACCGCCGCCAGCTTGCTCGCCTGCGCGCTGCTCGTGGCTTGCTCCTGCGGCGCGGCGCGCGGGTCGGGTCGGCGATCGCGGGCGCGGCCAGCGCTGCGCAGGCGGGGCGCCGCCGCGGGCGCCCTCGCTCGCGCCCCCGCCCTGCGCGCCGCAGCGCCGCACCAGCGTGATGAGCAGCAGCTCGCGCTGCGTCGTCACGCCCGCGCTCGCGAGCAGGCCGGCGAGCGGGCGCGCCTTGAGCATGCGGGCCAGGCGCGCGCCGGAGGGCCCCGACGCCGCGACGTCGTCAAAGCTTGCGTCGCTCTGCGCGCGGTGGCGGCGGCGGCGGCGGCGCCAGGGTCGAGACGGCAGGCAGGCGGGCGGGCTCGGCGCGCGCGTGGGTGCGTAAGCATATGCTTGCGCCGCTCCGGCGCCGGCGCCGGCGCCGCCCACCTGCAGCAGCTGGTCCAGGAGCACCGCCGCCGCGACCGAGGCGAGGTAGGTGGGGTGCGCGTCCTCCGAGGTGAGCATGAGCAGCACCAGCGTGGCCGCCAGGCCCATCACGGGGTCCTTGCCCGCCTTGAGCTTGGCCAGGCTCGACAGCACCTGCTGCGCCAGCCCGTCCGCGCTGCAGGGGCGCGCGGAGCCGCGGCGGCGGGGCGCGCGTCAGCCGGCGCGGCGCGCACGCGAGCCGCGGCGGTCGGCCGGCTGCGAGGGCGGGCGGCCGGGCGCCGCCGCGCGCCGCACCGCAGCGCCAGGCGGCCCTTGCGCGTGCAGAGCATGTCGGTGAGCGTCGCGGCGCTCTCGCGCTGCGTCTCGACGCTGCAGCTCGGCGCCAGGCCGTCCATGGCGTAGCGCGCATCGTCCTGCAGCTGCACCAGCTCGCCGCGCTCCTGGGCCTGCGCGGCGCGGCACGGCGCGGCGCGGCGGCGCTGAGCACGGCCGCGCCGCGCGCCGCCGGGCGGGCGCGCCGCGCGTGTGCGCCGCCGCCCCGCACCTCCATGACCGTCTGCGCCGGCCGCGCCTCGGCCAGCAGGCCGGCGGGGAGCAGGATGCCGGCGGGCCGGCGCGGCGTGGGCAGCCCCACGGCGCGCGCCTCGCCGGCGCGGGCGCCCTGCGGCGTGGCCGGCCTGCTGCCGGGCGCGCGGGGCTCGCCGGCCGCCGGGCTGCCGCCGCGCGACCGCCTGCCGCCGCTCGCGGCGCCGCGGCTGCCCCCGTCCGCGCGGGCTCTGGGCCTTCCCGAGGCGCCGCCGCCGCTGGCGCCGCTGGCGCCGCTGGCGCCGGGCGCGACAGCCGCGGCTGCAGCGGCGGGCGCGCCGGCCGGGGCGTCCTCCGGGCTCGCGCCGCGCTGCGCGGGCGCGGGCGCGGGCGCCACCGCGCGCGGGCGCTTGGGCGAGCTGCCGCCGCCCCCGGGCGCGGGCACGGGCGTCTTGCGGCCGGGCGCCGCGCCGCCTGGCGCTGCGGGGGCGGCCGCCTGCGGGCGCGGCGCGGCGGCGCGCGCAGCAGCGGCGGCAGCAGCGGTTGCGGCGGTTGCGGCGGCCGCGGCGAGGCGCGGCGCGTGCCCCGGGGCGCGCTGCGCGCCTCACCTCGGCCGCTGGCGCGCTCCTGGGCCGGCTGGGCGCGGGCGCCGGCGAGGGCAGGGGCTCGGCCGCGTCCGGGTCGGGAAAGCTGTAGGGATCCTCCGCGCTGGCGCTCGGCAGGCCCAGGGAGGATGAGGCGGGAGCGTTGGCTATCACGCCCTGGTCGCGCAGCGGCTGCGCTTCGCGGCTAGGCGCGGGCGCCTGGCGCGGGCCGCGCTTCGCAAACTGCTTCATGGCTCATCGGCCCCAGGCAGCTCGGAGCACGGCGAGGACGCGATCGACGCGGGCGGCGGGCTCGCGGGCTCGGAAATGAGCGGCGAAGTTTGATTTTGGCGCGCCGGCAGCGGCGGCCGCGGCGGCGGCTGGCGCGCCCACGGGGCGGTGCGCGGTGCTGGGATCGGGGCGGTTGTCACCGCCGCGGCGGCGCACGGGGCGCTCGTGCGGTGGCTCGAGCGCGCTGCGGGGTTGAGGAGCGCGCGCGCCGCGGCGGTCCCGGCGGCGGCGCCAGTGCCGGGCGGCGTGGAGCCACGCGGCGCCGCAAACTCGCCCGCGGCGGTGCGTGCCAGCGCACGGCGTGGAACGCGCCGCGCTGCGGGCCAGCGCGCAGCACCGCGCTGCGCGGCGGGCCAGCGCGCGCGCGCCCGCCTGCTGTGTGGCGCAGCGCAGCGCCGCCTCACCGCCTGCGCTCGGCGCGGGGCCAGGCCCGGGCCCGAGCCCCTCGCCGCGCGTGCGCCTGGCTCGCGCCGCGCGCACGAGCCGCAGGCCGGGTGGCGCCGCTCCGCCCCTCCCGCGCGCGCTGCCGCGGATCGGGCGCGCCAGGCCGCCTGGGCGCTGCGGGGTGTGCCGGCGCGTAGGAGATAACACCGAACTGACACCCCTACAACCTAAGTCTCCGGGCGCCCTCGCTCAAAGCGGGCGCCCCCGCGCCGCGCCGCCCGTGCCCAGCCGACCCGCCGCAGCCGTTCCGTCGCCACGTCGCAATCATGCAGCTCCAGAGCCGCTCCCTGAGCAGCACCAGCGCGAGTAGGTGGTCCTGCCGACGCCGGGCGGCGCCCTGGAAGCCGGCCGGCCGCGGCCGTACGGGCGCGCCCGCCGCCGCGCGCCGGCCCGCCGCCGCCGCGCCGCCGCGTCGCGTGCGGAGCTTTCTAGTGAGTCGCAGTGTCGGTCGCGCAGGCCGCAGACCCTCGACGATCCCGGCACAGGCAAGCCGCTCGCTTCGCGCGCCCGGCCCGACCCAGTCGCGCGGCAGGCTCGCCTGCCTGGCGCGGTGGTCTTTTCCCAGCTCACGGAGAGTCGGCAGAGGCCCGCACGGAGCGCAGCCCCCAAAGCGCCAGAGCGGCCCCTGCAGCAGCCCGCGAACGCCCCGTGCGGGGCCGGGCCGCGCCCTGCCCCCGCGCATGGCCGCGTAACGGAACCGCCATGCGCGGTTGCTGCAGCACGGCGCGGCGGCGAGCGCCGCCGCGGCCGGGGCTGGCGCTGGGGGCCCTCGCCGCGGCGGCGCCGCTGCTGGTGCTGCTGCTGGCGGCCCCGCGCGGCGCGCACGGCGTGGGCGTGTTTGCTGCCGGCTTTGCGCCCGGCGCGGGCGCTTCCTCGCAGGCGATGGCGGTCAAGCGCGCGGTGGTGGGCAACGCGGAGCTGGGCATCCAGACCTTTTCCTTCCCCGTCGCGCTGCCCGGCAACGCGAGCGTGCACGGCGTGTCGTTCGCGGCGAGCGAGCTGCGCGTCTTCCTGCGCCTCTTCTGCGCGCCCGGCGGCGGCAGCGTGGGCGTGCGGGGCTTCTCGGGGCTCTTCCCGACCGACCCGGGCTTCACGGCGGCGGCCTACTTTTACAAGCAGCCGTCCGAGGCGCAGCCGGCGCTGCGCCTGTCGCTGCGCGAGCGCGACGGCGGCGGCGCCTGGCCGCTGCGCTGGCAGGACGGCGACGACGCGCGCGCCGACATGGGGCTCTGGCCGCTGCGCGGCCCCGACGGCGTGCGGCCGCGCGGGCTGTCGCTGGTGCTCGAGGGCGCGGCGCTGCAGCACCACGTCCCGCTCCCGGCGTGCGCCGCCGGCGACGGCGGCGGTGGCGGCGCCGCGCCGCTCGCGTCCCGCGCGCCCGCGGTGGAGCTGGCCGGCGTGTGGAACGTGGTGACTACCACGAGCCCCAACCCCGTGCCGCCCGCCACCCTGGCGCGCCTGCTGCTGCTGCACGGCGCGCACCACGCGCGGCTGGGGTTCAACGGCACGCTGCTGCGCTGCAACCCCGACGAGGCGCTCGCGCTGGCGGCGATGCCGAGCGTCGCCGCGGAGGTCGCGGCGGGGCGCCTGCTCATCTGGCCCTGGGTCTGGGTGCGCGCGCGCCGCCGCCGCCGCCGTCGCCGCGGGCGCCCGCCCGCGCGGCCTGCCGCCCCGCTGACGCCGCCCGCACCCCCTTCTGCCCGCAGGGCGGCGACGCGTGGCGGGCGGCGGGCGCGGACGCCGGCCCCGCACCTGGCGGCGGCAGTGCTGACGGCGGCGGCGGCGGCAGTGCCGACGGCGGCGGCGCGGCCGTGCGCGGGCCGCAGCCCTACTTTTGGCAGGTGCCGCGCAACCAGCTGGCCCTGCTGGCGGGGCACGGGCGGGGTGTGCGGTTGGCCTTCTTCGACCTGGACGAGTACCTCGTGCTCCCCCGCGGCGGCGCCTTTGCAGACGCGAGCTGCGGCGGCCGGGCGCTGCTGAGCGAGCGCGGCGCGGGCGCGACGCTCGTGCGCTACGCCGCCCTGGCCGCCGACTGCGGCGGCGCCGACGAGCTCGCGTGCTGGGAGGCCGGCGCGGCGCCGGGCGGGCCGGGCGTGGCGCTGCAGCTCGCGCAGTGCCCCTGCCTGCTGGGCAAGCCGGTGCTGCACGGCGGGCGCGTGGTCAACACGCGCGTGCACAAGTCCACGCCCGCGCCCGGCTACGTGCTGGCCTCGCCCGACCCGGGCTGCGGCTTCCTGGTGCACCTGCAGGCGCTCATTGCGAGCAGCCGCCCCTGGGACCGGCCCTGGGACCGCACGCCGCGCAACGACATGCTCGTGCGCGGCCGCTGGCTGCCGCAGGCGGCCGGGTCGGCGCGCTTCACGCCCGACCCGGGGCAGCCGCGGCTGGTGAGCGGCAAGGAGTGCATCGCGAGCGGGCGCGAGCTGCTGCGGCGCTGCAGCCAGGGCTGAGCCGCCGCGCGCGGAGTGGTGTAAGCGGTCGGCCGCGTCGGGGGCAGGCGGCCGAGTCTTACCGCCGCGGCTCAGCAATGCAATGGCCTCGCCGCGCCTCAGGACAGACAGATGGTGATGACAGACACGTCGGGGTCAGGGTCAGATGAAACAGGTCACGCTGCCGGGCGACGTCAAACAAAACCAAAACTGGCGGCGGCGGCCACAGCCCCCCCCCCCCCGCGCTCAACCCACGCGCCGCCGCTCCATGCGCCGCCCCCAGCAGCCCGCACACGCGGGCGCGCCGTCAATCGCTCGCTCGCCGTCGCGGCGCATGCACGGTGCGCATGCGCAGCAGCGCCCAGCCCAGCACAGCAGACGCATGGGGGTCACACGCCCGGGCGCGCGCCGACAGGGCTGCCGCTGCGCGACGTCGGCGCCGCCGCCACGCGCTTGAGGCCCCACACCACCGAGGTGGCAATCAGCACCAGCCACTGCCAGGAGTTGGGGCACACCAGCATCAGCACCCGGCGCACCACCTCGAGCAGCGCGCCCACGCCGCTGCCGACGGAGCCGACGCCGCCGGCGCCGCCGCCCAGCACGGCCAGCAGGCTGGCCGCGGGGCTGGGCGCAGGCCTGCCGGCCCAGCTGCCCGCCGCGTGCGGGCCGGCGGGGGGCGCGGCCACCACGCCAGGCCCGGCAAAGGCGGCCGAGGTCTGCCACGCGCCCAGGTCGCCCCACTGCTGCTGCTGCTGCACCTGCTGCTGCTGCTGCTGCTGCTGCATCAGCATCATCATCTGCTGCTGCTGCTGCTGCTGCTGCTGCTGCTGCTGCTGCTGCTGCTGCTGCACCTGCTGCTGCTGCATGTGCTGCTGCATGTGCTGCTGCTGGGCTTGCAGCGCGCGCTCCTGGTGGTGCTCAAACGCCTGCGCCGCGTGCGCGTGCTCCGGCCGCTGCGGCTCCGCCGCGCCGGGCGCAAAGCCCGTGGCGCTGAGGAACTGGCCCCACGACGCCTGCGCCGCCGCCATGTCGGCGGGGCGCGGCCCCCAGGCTGGGCGCCGCCGGCCGGCGCCGGCGACTGCGTGGGCGAGGCCACCGGCGAGATGGGGATGCAGCCAGCGGCGGCGCCGCGCCAGCCGGGCGCGCCCCCGTGCTCAAAGGGCAGCCCCATCACCGGCAGCGGGCCGGGCAGGCGCGCCTGCCGCGGCGCGTCGCCGCCGGGCGCGTCAAAGGCGCGCGGCGGCAGCTGCGGCGCGTGCGCGCTGCACGCGTCGCAGCGGCACGCCAGCTCCGGCTCCTCGGCGTGCAGCTCGTGGCCGGCGTGCGCCGCCCACTCGGACGCGCGCGCGTGCGTCGCATGCGGCGCGCCCTGGCGAGCACGCCCCGCGCCGTCGCCCCTGAACGCGAGGCTGGCTGACGACGCCACCGACGCCGGCGAGCCGGGCGGCGACGAGCCCGGCGACGAGGGCTGCTGCGGCGCCGCAAAGCCGGGGCCCCAGCCCTCGGCGCCGCCCAGGCTGGCGCCGTGGGCGGGCCAGTGCGCCTGGCCGGCGCGGCGCGCTGCTGCTGCGGGTGCTGTGGGTGCTGCGGCTGCCAGTGGTGCTGCTGCTGCTGCTGCTGCTGCTGCTCGTGCGCCTGCTGCGCGTTGTGGCGGTTGTGTGCCGCCTGCTGCTGCCCGCCGTCGGCGTGGCGCTGCATCAGCATGGTCGCAGCCATCCAGCCCGCCATGGCCGCCAGCGGCGCGTCGTCTGCGCTGCCGCGGCCGCCGGCGCCGCGCGCCGGCGCGGCCCGGGCAGGCAGCGGGGCGGCGTGGGCCGCCGGGTGCGGCGCCTGCCGCTGCGCCGGGCGCCCCCTGGCTGCCAGCGCCGGCGCCGGCAGAGGCACCGGCGGCGCGCGTGCCTGCCCCGGCGACGCCAGGCGTGGCGCCTGGGGCGCCACGGCGCCCGGCTGCGGCAGCGCCACCTCGGCCCGCTTCTCGCGCGGCTCGGGCGTGTCGGGCGCGGCGCCGGTGGGCGACGTGACGCTGGAGGGCGGCGAGTCCGCACGCTCGTGCGCGCCGCCAGCGCCCGCAAGCGGCGCCGGCGCAAAGCGCTGCTGCTGCTGAGCGGGCAGCGCCTGCCAGTGCTGCTCGCTGTCGGCCCGCTCCGCGGCGCGCGCCGCGGCCGCTTGCGTGGCCGCCGCCGCCGCCGCGCGCGTCGCCGCCGCGGCCGCCGCGCGCGCCGCCGGCGTGGCGCTCTTGTCGGCCAGCAGCGCCTCCTGCGCCGCCAGGCAGGCCTCCACCTCGGCCAGCTGTGCCGTCGTGACCGCCAGCAGCTCCTGCAGCGACAGCTTGGGGCTGCCGCCGCCGCTGCTGCCGCTGTCGCTGCCGTCGCCGCCGCGCCGCGTGCCGCAAGCCACTGGCGCGGGCGGCGCGTGCTGCGGCGCGTGCGGCGGCGCGTGCAGCACGGGCGGCACCACGCTGGTGCTGTAGCGGGGGTCGCCGCCAAAGCGGCTGGCCAGCGGCGGCTGCTGCCGCGGCGGCTCAGGCTGTGGCGGCCGCGGCGGCTGGGGCTGCGGCGGCCGCGGCGGCTGGGGCTGCGGCGGCCGCGGCGGCTGGGGCTGCGGCGGCCGCGGCGCCGGCTGCTGCCACGCAGCCTGCAGGTCCAGCGGCGCCGGCACCAGCGGCGCGGGCTGCTGCGGCGCCGGGCGCGCCGCCAGGTGCTGCTGCTGCGGCGCCGCCGCCGGCGGCGGCGGCGGCTTGGGCGGCGCCATCGCCTGCAGCGCCGCCGCCACCTGCGCCAGCTGCTGCTGCTGCCAGCTGGCCGCCGCCAGGGCGCTGTCGGCGTCCAGCCAAGGCGTGTGCGGCTGCCAGTGCGGCTGCAGAGGGTCAAACGCTGGCTGGTGCAGCGCGAGCAGGTGGGGCACGCCCGGCAGCAGCTGCGCGTCCGCCTGGCGGAGCCAGGGCAGCGGCGCCGGCGCGCGCTGTGCCTGCTGCGCCTGCTGCTGCGTGGCGCGCAGCTGCGTGCGCGCCGTCTCCTCGAGCTCGCGGAGCTGGCGCTCGCTCTCCAGCAGCCGGTCCGCGACCGTCAGCCGCGACGGCTGCCGCCGCGCGGGGCTGTCGGGCCCGCAGGCGCCCCCGCCGCGCCCCGCTCGGCCGGCGGGGCCGACGAGGCCCGCGCCGGCGTGGCTGGCGACGACGACGAAGCGCTGACCGCCGCCGGGCGAGCCGGGCAGGGACGGCCGCGGGCGCGGGCTGGCGGCGGGGTGCTGCGCGCGCATGCGATCCGCGGCAGTCACGATGCCGCCGCCCGTCGCCCACACAGAGTCGCTGCCGTCCGCGGCAGCGCGCTGGTAGAGGCTGGCGGGGCTGGCAGGGCTGCCGCCCGAGGTGGGCGCCGCGGCGGGGGGCACGCCGACGGCGGCGGCGACTGCAGGCGGCGCGCCGCCGGCGCTCGCCGCCGGGGCCTGATGCGGATGTGCGGCAGCGCCTGCGGCGCCGGCGCCGGCGCGGACAACGCCGCCGCCGCCGCGGCCACCGCCGCGACGGCCGCGTCGGCGGCCGCGGCCGCGTCGGCCGCCGTGGGCTCCGCGAGGGGCGGCGGCAGCGTGAAGCGCGCCTGCTGCGGCGCGGGCGCCGATAGCCACGCCGGTGCGGCCAGCGCCGCGCGCTCGCGCTCGCGCGCCGCGGCGGCGGCGACCGCAGCGGGCGGCTCCGCGCTGCGCAGCTCCGGCGCCGCCGCGGCCAAGTCGCCGTGGCGCGCCAGCACGCGCGCGGCGCGCTCGGCCGCCTCTGTGGCGGCCGCCACCGCCGCCGCGGCGGCCGCGCGGACCGTCGCCACTGGGTGCTCGTCGCCCGCGTCGGCGCCGTCGCCTGCCCACGCGTGCCCGGCGCGCGCGTCGTGCTCCTGCAGCGCAGCCGCCACCGCCGCCTCGAAGCTGCCGCCGCGCGAGCGCGCGGCGGGCTGGCGGGCGCGTCCCACGCGCCGCCGCCGCTCCAGCGCGGCGACGCCGGCGCCGAGCCGGTGGCCGCGCCGGCGACCAGCCCGCGTATCGCGCCGACCTCGGCCTGCATGCCATCGAGCATGCCCTTCAGCGCGGCCTGCTCGGCCTGCATGTCCTGCAGCGCCGCCGTGAGCCGGCGCCGCTGCTCGTCGGAGCTGGCGAGCTGCAGCTGCAGCGCGGCCTGCTCCGCCTGCAGCGCCTGCCGGCGCGCGGCCTCGGCGGCGGCGGCCTCCGCCGCGGCGCGCTTCTCCGCCACCGTGGCGTCGAGCTGGCCCATCCAGAACTCAAGGCTCTCCCGCACATCCTCCACAGGGACCTGCGCCGGCGCGGCGCGGGCGGGCGTGGGCGCGGGCAGCGGCGGCCGCGCGCGCGGCGGCGCGCCTGGCAGCGCCGGCGCCAGCGCGCCCAGCTGGGCGGGCTCGGCATCTGGAGCGGCGCTGCGCTGCCACTCAGCGCGCGCCCGGGACCGGCGGCGCGGCGGGGGCGCCAGGGCAGGCCGGGGCGCGGAGGGCATTCGCCCCCGGCCAGCGCGGGCGGTGCGGCGCTCGAGGGGCCCGCGCTGTCACGCCGTCGGCAGCGCCACAGTGCGACCGGAACGCACGCCGCGCCGCGGCGCGCGGCGCGCCCTGGCCAGGCCGCGCGGGCCGCGCGCCGCGACGCACCTTGGCCCTGTGGGACTTGGGGCCGCCCCGGCAGCTCATGGCGCTGCCCACCACATTGAGAGCGGCATGTGCCAGCCTTCCGCGCGGTCGCGGGGCGGCGCAGGGGCGCGGCCGATGCGCTCGCCCTCCGGGACGCGGCAGTAGCGCCGGCGCCGGCGCGTAGTGTGCGCGAGAGTGCCCGGCGCAGGGGCGGGACTGGCGTGGGAGACGCGCAAACGGGGTCACCGCGCGGCGGCGGCCCGGCGCGGCCGCGCCGCGTTCGCTACGGGCGCGGCGCCGCTGACCGCGCCGCCCGCCTGCCTGCCGCGGGCGGCGGCGCGCGTGCGAGGGCGCCCGCGACGGCTCGCTCTCAGAAACTCTCGCCCCACGCCCCCACCGGGCCCCGCGCGGGCGTTGGCGCTAGCTGCGGCGCTTGCCCCACACGACAAAGGCCGGGTTGAGCAGGTCCTCCTTGTTGTACTCCACCGGCAGCTCCTTCACCACAACGTCCTGCCGCGCGGCGCGCGCAGCGGCGCAGCCGCGCTCGGAGCCGCCGCCACGCACGCGCGCGCGCGAGCTAAGGCGCGCGCGCGCGCTGTGGCCGCGGCGCGCGCGCTGGCCGGCCGCGCCGCACACCTTCCAGTCCTCCAGCAGCTCGCCCTTGCCGCTGACGCGCCCCGCCTGCACCACCACGCCGCCGGCCTCCTTCACGATGATGTCGGCCGCGGCGGTGTCCCACTCCATCGTCGGCGCCAGCCTGCGCGACACGCGGCGCGGCGCCGCCCGCGCTCGGCGCCGGCCGCCGGGGCGGCCGGGCGTGCGCCGGCCCGCCCCGCGCGCCGCGGCCGCGCCGCGGTCGCTGCCGCGCCTGGGGTAGACGTGGGCCTCGCCCTCCGCGACCATGAGCAGCTTGAGGCTGCTGCCAAGCGACTTGAACGTCGGCGAGTCAAAGAGCTCCGTGAAGTCCTTGATCGCTGCAGCGCGCGTGCGCACACGCACACGCACGGCCGCGCGCGCCGCGTCAGCACCCGCCCGCCCGCGCGCGCGCGCCGCTGGCCTCCCCACGCCGGGCCCCCGGGCCGCGCCGCCGGCCGCCGCCGGCCGCCGCGCGCGCACCGTCGCCGCCGCCGTGGCTGGCGGAGCCGACCAGGATGAGTCCCTTCTCGCCGACCGCAAACTCCTTGGCCCGGATCGGCGCGGTGCTGCCGTCCCTGCCGCGCACGTACGCGCCCTTGCCCTCCACCGCAAAGTAGGTCTTGCCGCTCACGGGCACGTGCACCACGCCCAGCACCGGCGTCGAGCCCTGCGCGCGCGCGGGCGGCGCACGCCGCCGCCGCTCTGGCTCGGCCCCCGCCCCGCGGCGCGCGGGTGCGTGCGGGCCGGCCGCGCGGCCCTGCGTGTGTGTCGCACCTGCACGAGGCCGATCATGACCGTGAACTCGCCGTTGCGCTTGATGAACTCCTTGGTCCCGTCCAGCGGGTCGACCACCCAGCAGTACTGGTAGTGCTGCGCGACGCCGCAGGCGCGCGCCGCGCGGCGGGCGCGCCGGCGCGTCGGGCCCGGCGCGTCAGGGCGCGCCGGGCCGCCGCCGCCGCCGCCCGTGCCGCCGCCGCCCGTGCCGCCGCTGGCACGCCCCCGCCGCCTCGGCGCCGCCCGCTGCCGCGGCCGCGGCCGCGCCTTGCGGATGTCGTACGGCAGCGCGCGCGTCTCCTCGCTGATGATGGGCACGTGCGGCGACACGCGCTGCAGGCCCTCGCAGATCACGCGGTTGCTCTCCGTGTCCGCCTTGGTCAGCGGCGAGTCGTCGCCCTTGTACTCGACGCCGTGGTCCTGCGGCGCGCGGGCCGCGGCCGCGCGCCTGGGCCGCCGCCGCGGCCGCCGCCGAGCTGGCGGGCGGGCGGGCGCCGGCGCGGCTGGCCGCGGCGGCGCACCGCGCTGTTGTAGATGGCCATGATGGCCGCGCCCGCCTGCTCCGATATGGCGATGATCTCCTCCACCGGTATGCGGCAGGAAACCTGCGCCCGTGCGGTCGCGGCCGCGCTCGCGCGCGCTGGCGGCGGCGCGCGCGCGGCAGCGGCGGCGCCCGTCGCACGTCAAACTGCACGGTCAGCTGCTCCGGCGCCGCCGCGGGCGCGCTGGCGGCGGTTCCCATGGCTGCTGCGACGCCCAGCTGCTGCGACTCCGGCGGCAACAGACGGCGGCGCAACCGACGCGGCGCCGCGGCGCGGGCGGGCAGGGCGGTGCGTGGGCGCAGCAACGTTCAGCTGGGTGGGGCGAGGCGTGAGAAGTGACGGCGAGGAGTGGCGCACGGCGACGGCCAGGGCGCGGGCCGCGCGCCGCGATTAACATCGCCCCGCCCGCTCCCGCTCACATACCGCACCCACCCGCGCCGCCGCGCGAGAACCAGCTCCTGTTGGTCCTTCCGGTGGCGATGCGCCTCGCGCGATGGATTTTGCGCAGCGCTGGGAGCTGGCGGCCACGGCCTCGGCCGTGGCAGCGCGCGGATGGGCGCGCGTGACGCTGCAGTTCCCCGACAACCTGCTGGCCGACGCGCCCGCCGTGGCGGAGGGCCTGCAGGCGGCGCTCGCGGCGGCCGGCTCGGGCGCGGAGGTGCGGCGGCAGCGGCGCTGGCAGCGGCACGCCGCCGCGGCGCCGCCGGCCAGCGGCGGCGGCCCCCTGGCGGCGCAGAGATCAGCGGCGGTCCTGTCACGCAGGTGTACGTGCTGGCGGACACGTCGTACAACCCGCTCGCGGTCGACGAGGTCGCGGCGGCGCACGTGCACGCCGACTGCGTCGTGCACTACGGCCACGCCTCGCTCAACCCCGTCTCGCGCACGCCCGCGCTCTGCGTGCTGCCCAAGCTGCCGCTGGACGTGCCCGCCGCGGCCGCGTGGGCGGCGGGCGAGCTCGGCGCGCTCGCGGAGCAGCTGCGCGGCGACGGCGGCGACGGCGGCGAGCGGGGCGGGGCGGGGCCGCCGTCGTCGCAGCAGCAGCCGCGCGCGGTGGTCTGCTGCGACCAGGGCTACCTGCACCTGCTGCCGCAGCTGCGGGCGGCGCTGACGGCTGCGTACGCGGTGCGCCGGGGGCTGGCGCGCGGCGGCCGGCGCCCGCGCGCGGCCGCATGCGCCGCCGGGCGCCCAGCCTGCCCCCTCGCCGCCCGCGCAGGGCCCGCTGCAGCTGGTGTTTGCTGAGAGCGCGCCGCTGGAGCTGCTGCCAAGCAGCGGCGGCGGCGGCGGTGGCGCGGCAGCGGCGAACGGCTGCTGCCTTCGGGAGCCCGCGCAGCAGCCGGCGTGCGCGAGCCAGGCCTGCTGCAGGCAGGAGCCTCGGCATTCATCGCGGCAGCAGGAGCAGCAGCAGGAGCAGCAGCAGGAGCAGCAGCAGGGGCAGGAGCAGCAGCAGCAACAGGAGCAGGAGCAGCAGCAACAACAGGAACAGGAGCAGCAGCAGCAGGAGCAGCAGCAGCAGGCCGCGGCGGACCGCGCGCCGCCCGTCGGCGGCCTTGTGTGGCAGGAGCCCGCGGGCGCGGCGCAGCCGCCGGGCATGGTGTGGCTCGGCCCGCCGGACAGCCCCGCGCTCACGCACCTGCAGCTCACGCACAGCGCGCGCGCGTGGCTGCGGCTCGACCCGGACTCGCGCAGCGCCGCGGCCGGGCTGGCCCCCGCGCTCGCCGCGCTGCTCAAGCGCCGCTACTACCTGGTCGAGCGCCTGCGCGGCGCGACCATGGTCGGCCTGCTCGTCGGCACGCTCGGCGCGGCGGGGTACCGCGAGGCGCTCGGCGCGCTGCGCGACCTCGCCGCCGCGGTGCGCGCGCGGCCGAGGCGCGCCGCGCCGCGCGCCGCGCCGGCGGGGGACGCCCACGTTCCACCGCCCGCGCGCGCCGGCCGCGCGCGCTGACCGCGCCGCCTGACCTGACCGCGCCGCGCCGCGTGACCTGACCGCGCCGCCCGCCCGCCCGCGCGCGCGCCGCCGCGGCAGGCGGGCAAGACGACCTACACGCTGCTCATGGGCAAGCCCTCGCCCGCCAAGCTGGCCAACTTCCCGGAGCTCGAGGCGTTTGTGATGCTGGCCGACCCCGCGGGCCTCATCCTGGACTGCCGCGACTACCTCGCCCCCATCGTCACGCCGCACGAGGCCTGGCTCGCGTTCACGGGCGCCGCGTTTGACGCCGCGCGATACCGGCTCGACTTTGGAGACCTGCTCGCCGGCGCGGGCGGCAGCAGCCACGCAGGCAGCGGCGGCAGGAGCGACGGCGGCGGCGGCGGCGGCGGCGACGATGCCGCGCCCGCCGGCGCCGGTGGCGCGCTGGTCGTGTCGGGCGGCGCCGGCGCGCGGGCGCTGGCGGCGGGCGGCGGCCCCGGCGGCAAGCAGGTCACGGTGACCTCTGCAGCGCAGTACCTGACCCAGGTGCGCACGTTCCGCGGCCTGGAGACGCCCGCCACGGGCGCCGAGCTCCTGCCGGCGGCGCGCGTGGAGCAGGGGCGCAGCGGGCGCGCGGCTGGGTACGCGGACGAGCCGACCCGCGGCTGACGGCGGCGGCCTCGCAGGCAGGCTGTAATTGCACTCTGCTCAATCCCTGCCCCCGCCCGCCAGTTATCTCCGCATCACGGCAAGCCCCGTGCGCGCGCAGGCTGCGGCGCTGTCCGCGCCCCGGGGCTCTGCAGGGGGGTGAAGGCAAGCAGCAGGGTGGCGCTTGGAAGAGCAAAGCAGTGCGGCATGCATGCATATGAGACAGAATGGGCAGGTGCGTCGGCGGGTCGCGAGGTGTCGCGCCGCATGTAAGGTGCGCCCACGCTGCTAGGGGTGCTGGGCGTGCAAACGCGCCGGTCGAACCTCCGCCCACGGCATTGAATGGCCCCCCTCAAAACGTGCGTGGACGAGAGCACTCTTGTGCAGAGCTTGTGCGGCCCGCAGCCGCCCGGCTCGCAGCGCCGCCGAGGCGCGCGCGTGTTGTGGCGGCCATCATGGCAGACCCCAGCCCCCGCCCCCCTCCTCCCTCTCCCTCCCCATGCCCGCCCAGAGGCCGGGCACAGCAGGCGCCGGCCCCGCGGGCGGCAGCCTGCGACGATGCCGCGCGCCCGAGGCGGCGCCGCCGGCCGGCCGGTGCGGCTGGCGCGTCGGCCGCCTCACCACGCCATGGTGCGCGCCCACCAGCCCTCGGGGTTGGTTCGCACCTGGCGCTTGGTGAACTCGCTGTACGGCAGCAGCCAGAGCAGCGTGCCGACCATGGGCACCCAGCCGATGCCGGGCAGGTGCCAGGTGGTGAAGATGCCCTGCGCGCGCGCGTGCGGTCGGCGGCGCGGTCAGCGGCGGCGGCGGCGCGGTCGGCGGCGAGGCGGCGCCCGCGCGTGGCTGATCCCACAACCGCAGGCGTTGGCTGCCGCGCGCGCTGCGCTGCCGGGTGCGCGCCTGCAGGAAGGGGACGTAGACGACGACGATCATGACCACGACGCTCAGGCTCACGCCGTACACGGTCACGATGTTGCGGAAGACGCCGTGGCTGAAGATCGACTCCGTTCGCGTCTTGCACACCCAGATGTGCCAGAACTGGCTGCTGATGAGCGTCACGTACCACGCGCTCTGCGCCGCCCAGTAGATCTCGAGCTGCTCGCGCTCGCCCAGCACGCGGCACGCGCCGCCGCCGCGCCTGCGCGCCGCGCCGCGCCGCGCCGCGGGCGGGCGGGCGCGGCCCGTCGGCGCCTGGGGGCGCGGCGCGGCGGCGCGCGGCGCGCGCGCGCCCCCCGCGGCGCGGCGCGGCGCGGCGCTCACGGGCAGATCGAGAGGTCGGGCGCGCCGGGCATCCAGTACTTGTCGCCGTGGTTGTACACGGCCGAGAGCGGCACGCCGTGCCACCAGAAGATGGTGAAGAAGGAGAGCATGCAGATGCCCGCCTGCGGGCGGCAGGGGAGGAGGGGGGGGGGCGTGAGCGCGCGCGCGCGCACTCAGCGGCCACGCCTGCCGGCACGGCGGCGCGCGGCGGGGCGCGGCGCACGGCGCGGCGGGGCGTGGGCCCACCGTGATGAAGCCGTATGTGATGTAGGCGTAGCGCAGCAGCGGGCCGCTGATGAGGCGGTCGTTCTTGATGTCGCGCGGCGGGCGCTCCATGACCTGCGCCTCGGCGGGCTCGTACTGCGCGGCGGCGGACGCGGCGGACGCGGCGGCGGACGCGGCGGCGGACGCGTGGGCACGGTGGCGCGCGGCGCTGCGCGGCGCGGCCGCCCGCGCCCGCGCCCGCGCCCGCGCCCGCGCTGCCTGCGGCGGCCCGCACCGCGAGGCTGATCGCGGGGCCCTGCTCGGTGAGGAGGTCGATGGACAGGATGAGCAGCCCGCCCAGGCCGAGCGGGAAGTTGAGCACGAGCGCGAGGAACAGCGGCCACACCTGGCGCGCGGCGGGGGACGCGGTGCGCGTGGGCGGGCGGCCGCGGCCGCGGCGCTGCACGGTGCTGCGCGGTGCTGCGCGGCGGCAACCGCGGCGGCGGCGCGGGCTCGCCTCTGGCACGGCGTGCGCGAGGGTGTAGGCGATGGTCTTCTTGAGGTTGTCGTAGATCACGCGGCCCTCCTCGATCGCCGCTACGATGCTGGGGAACTCGTCGTCCATGAGCACAATGTCGGCGGCGTCGCGCGCGACGTCTGCGGGGCCGCGGGTGGCGGAGCGCGGTGCGCGCGGCATTGGAGGGCCGGCGCGCAGCCCAGGCCCCGGGCCCCGGGCCCAGGCGCGCGCCGCCGCAGCCGCCGCCGCGCGCGCCCGCGCTCACCCGAGCCGCCCTTGCCCATGGCGACGCCGATCTGGGCGCGCTTGAGCGCGGGGCTGTCGTTCACGCCGTCGCCCGTGACCGCGACGACCTCGCCGAGGCGCTGCAGGTTCTCCACGATCTGCAGCTTCTGCTGCGGGCTCGTGCGCGCAAACACGATCTCGGGCGTGGTGAGGATGTCGTCCCAGTCGTCCTCGCTCGTCAGCGCCCTGAGGCCGCGCGCGCGCGTGAAGGAGGGCGGCGCTGAGCGCGGGCGGCGGGCGGACGGCGAGCGCGCGGCGCGGGCGCCGCGGCGGCCGCGCCTGAGCTGCGTGCCGGTGATCACGACCGCGCCCACGCGCTCGTCGGTGATCTCGATCGAGCCCTCCGGCACGCCCGCCTCGGCCGCGACCTCGCGCGGCGTGGGCAGCGTGACGATGCCCACCTTGCGCGCGATGGCCTCCGCCGTGAGCGGGTGGTCGCCGGTGACCATGGCCACGCGGATGCCCGCGCTGCGGCACCTGCGGCGCCCCGCCGCACCATGCCACGCCGCCGTGGCCGCGTCAGCACGCCGGGAGCCAGCAACCAAACCGCACCCACCCCACACACGCGCGCCGCGCGCCCCGCTCACTTGTTGACCGCGTCGAGCACGCCCGGGCGCGGCGGGTCGACCAGGCTGATGAGGCCCATGAACACGAGGCCCTCCGTCGGCGCGCCGTCGGTGTGGTACGACTCCACGCTGCGGCCACAGCACCGGTGCCCGCCGCGGCGCAGCCGTGGGCGGCGCGCGCGGCCGCGCCGCGCCGCGCCGCGCGCCGCCCGTCGCGCGCCGCCCGGCCGCTCAGCCGCCCCGGCTGCGCGCGCGCCGCGCCGCCCGCCTCCCCACCTGCGCGCGGGGATCTTCTTGTAGGCAAACCCGATCACGCGCTCGCCCATGAAGCCGCAGCGCTCGTACGCGGCGTTCATGGTGCCCCGGAAGGCCTCGTCGATGGGCGCCTCGGCGCCGTCGCGCAGGTGGTGGCTGCACTTGGTGAGCACGATCTCGGGCGCGCCCTTCATGAGCACCAGCTGGTGCGCCGCGTCGCCGGGGCAGCTCGTGACCGCGAGGCTCCACTTGTTGGCAGAGTTGAAGGGAATGTCAAAGACCTGCACCGCCGGCCGGCGCGGCGGTGCGCGGCGCGGCGTCGGGCCGGCGCGCGACGCCGGCCGCCAAGGCTGCGCCCGGCGGTCGCGCAGCCCGCGCGGTGCGCGCCGCACCTTCTTGTACGCCATGCGCACGAGGCCCGAGGGCGCGAGGCGGTCGCAGTAGCGCAGCAGGCCGCTGTCGGTGGCGTCGCCCAGGATCTGCCGCGTGTCCTCGCCGCCCTGGAACATGGGCACCGTGATGGCCGTGTGGTCGCGCTGCTTGCCTGGACGGCGGCGCCGGCGTGCGCGCGCGTGAGCGCGCGCGGGCAGCGCACGCCGCGCCGCGCCGCGCCGCGCCGCGCCCCGCCGCGCCCGAGGCCGCGCCCGAGGCCGCGCCGCGCGCGCCGCACCCGCGTCGTTGTCCTCGCCAATGGTGAACTTGGCCTTGTTGGCGACGACCGCGATGGTGAGCAGCTTGGTGAGCGCGCTGCTGCGCTCCCAGGTGATTGCGGAGAGCTCCGCGAACGACTGCACCATGAACGTGCCGATGCGCGGCGCCTCCTCCTGCATCGGCGGCAGGGGCTGCGCCGGGGGCTTGCCGTCGCTGCTGACGCCCTCCAGCTCGAACGAGCCGTCGCCGCGCGGGCGCCCCGTGCGGCCGACCGCCATCTGGGTCGCGGGGTCGTGCGAGACGCGCGCGAGCGCGCTCGTGCGGCCGAGCCCGCCCGACGTGATGCGCGAGAGGCGGCCGAGCGCGGCGCTCGCGCGGCCGAGGTTGCTGCGCCGCGCGAGCGAGATCTTGGCGAGCGTCGACGCGCGCTCCAGCGACGCGAGCGGCGCCGACGGCGGCGGCTGGAAGGTCGCGCCGCGGTGCAGCTCCTGCGCGGCGACGCGGCGGCGGCGCGCGGCGGGGGTCCGCGTCAGGGCGGCGCGGGCGGCTGGCTGGGCGCGTGCGGCGGCGGCGGCGGCGGCCCGCGCGCGGCGACAGGTCCGCGCGCGCACGCTGTTGCAGAAGATGTTTTCGACCGTCATCTTGTTCTGCGTGAGCGTGCCGGTCTTGTCGCTGGCGATGATCGTCGCGACGCCGAGGTTCTCGATGATGTCGGTGCGCTTGATCAGCACGCGCCGGTCGCGCAGCCGCAGCGCCGTGAGGCTCAGCAGCGACGTCACCGTCGCGGGCAGGCCCTGCGCGCGCGTGCCCCGCACGTGGGCGGGCGCCGGCGCGGCGCGGCGCGGCGCGGCGCGGCGCGGCGCGGGGCCGGGCGCGGGCAGGGGCGCCGGCGGCCGCGCGCGGCGCGCGCCTCGGGCACGTTGGCCACGATGACCAGGATGAAGCCGTTGACAAACGCGACGAGCGGGTTGGTCTTGCGGATCAGGCCCACCTGCCGCGGCCCAGCACGGCCCCGGCGCGTGAGCTCCGCGCCCGCGAGCGTCGCGCCCGCAGCGCCAACACGCGACGCACGCGCGCGCGCACGCGCGCTGGCGCGGCGCGCACCACAAACAGGATGAGCGCGACGGTGAACGCGAGCGCGCCCACAAACCACACGAGGCGGTGCACCTCGACCTGCGCGGCGCGGCGCGGCGCGGCGCGCGGTCGTCGGCGGCGCGCAGCTGGCGCCGCGCGGCGCCGCGCGCGCGCCTGCCCCCGCGCGCCGCCCCCATGCGCGCGCCTGCAGCGTGGAGCGGTGCGTGTGCGTGTCGGTCGCGAGCGTGGCGATCTTGCCGATCATGGTCTGGTCGCCCGTGCGCACGACGATGCCGCGGCCCTCGCCGTTCATCGCGAGGCTGCTCATAAACACCAGGTTGCGCGCCTCCGCGGGCGTCTCGTGCTTGGCCTCCACGCTCGCCGGCACCAGGTCGCTCTCGCCCGTCAGGCTCGAGCACTCCACCTGCGGCGCCGCGCGCGAGCGGCGGGCGGCGCGGGTCGGCGGCGGCCCCGCGGTTCCGCGGGTCGGCGGGGCCAGCGGCGGGGGCGGCGGCGGGGCCAGCGGCGGCGGCACCTTGAGGTCGGCGGTCTCGATGATGCGGATGTCGGCGGGCACGCGGTCGCCGATGTAGAGGCGCACGAGGTCGCCCGGCACGAGCTCCGCCGCGTCGACCTTCTGCTCCACGCCGTCGCGCATGACGGTGCACTTGTTGGGCATCATGCGCTTCAGCGACGCTGCGCGCGCGGCGGCGGCGCGGGCGGGGCGTGGGGCGCGGCGGCGGCGCGGCAGTGCGACGGCGCGGCGGTGCGGCCGCGGCCGCGTCCGCGCGGCGGCGGCGCGCGCACCCATGACGTTGCTTGCGGAGCGCTCCTGCCAGTAGGACATGATGCAGGTCAGCGTGACGACGATGATGAGCGCGGCGGCGAGGATGGCGTTGTTCTTGTCGCGCGGCGACTGGATGGCGTAGGCCATGAACGTGAGCGCGCCCGCCACGAGCAGCAGCGCCATGAGCGGGTTGGTGAACTGCAGCAGGAACTTGACGATCTCCGGCGTCGTCTTGGGCGGCGTGAGCTGGTTCAGGCCGTGCGCCTTGCGCGCCTCGGCCACCTGCGCGCGGTCGCGGCGGGCGCGGCGGGTGTGTGTGCGGCGCGCGCCGGCGAGCGAGCAGCGGCCGTTGACCGCCCGGCGCCGCTGGCGGCCGCCGCACCTGCGCGGCGGTGAGGCCGCGGCTGGCGCCGACGTTGGCGGCGTCGATGGACGTGCCGAAGCGCGCCGCCACCTCGTGCGGCTTGAGGAGATGCTCGTCCACCGTGTACGCGCCGCGCTCGACGGCGGCGCCGCCCCCGGCGGCGCCGCCCTCGCCCGCAGCGGCCTCCGCCGCCGGCGGCGCGCGCTTGGCGAAGAGCCCCATCCCGTCGCGCGGCGCGCGCGGCCGCAGCGGCGCGAGCGGGGCAGCAGGCCCTCCCGACTGCGCGCAGGCGGCTCCGTTCGGCGCCCGGCGAGCGGCAGCGCGCAGGGAGCCGCCGACAGCTCAGAGTGCGGGCGGAGAAGGGTCAGTGATCGGCGGGAGGGGCTGCCGGGGGCGGCAGCTGCCGGCAGGGCCCGGCAAAGTGAGGGGGTTGGCTCCCGACTGGCGCGCCGACACGCGGCAGCCCGCGGCGATCGCCCTGCGCGGTGCGGGCCCCGCGCCGCAAGCAACCGCGCGGGCGGGGCTGAGCTGGGCGGTCGCCGGCGCGCGCGCGCACGGGCTGCAGCGCGCGCGCGCGCAGGCGGCGCGGCTGCCGCCGGCCGCCGGCGCGGGCGGTGGCACAGAGGGGCGCCGGGCGATGCTGCTGTGGCGCGCTCGGTCTGCTGTCGTCGCCGGCGAGTCGTCGGCGCCCGGTCTGCAAACAACCGCGCGCGCCCGGGCCCCGCCGCTGCCCGCTGCTGCTGGCGCCCGCGCCGCCCGCTGCCGGCACCGCCGCCGCCGCTGCGTCTGCTCCTCCGTCTGCCGCCGCCGCTGCTCCTGCGCGCTGCCGCCCGCCGAGCAGCCGGCTGGCCGCAGCCGCACGCGCGCCGCTGCTGCTCCCGCTCCGCCTGCGGCCCCCGCCGCTGCCGCACGGCTGCTGCGCCCTGCCTGCCGGCTGCCCGCCCAGCCCCCCGCTGCCGCTGCCGCTGCCGCTGCCGCCGGCCGTCGCTGCCGGCCGCTGCCAGCCGCCGCCGCGCCCGCTGCCCGCCGCCCGCCGCGCCGCTGCGGCTGGCGCTGGATGCCCTGGGCTGCGCCCCGCGGCTCCCACCGTGCCCCCCGCGCCCGGCCGTGCGCTCCGGGGGCGCCGAGCAGCATTTTACTCGGGATCAAGGCCGCCAGCCGCTGCTGGCGCCGCCTGCGTGCCCGGGGCGCCTGCGCGCGGCGCCTACTTGCTGCGCTGCCGCATCTTCCTGCGCTTGCGCTTCAGGCGCCTCATGCGCTTCTTCCTCCACTGCGGGCGCAGCGGCCGGGCGGCGCGCGGGTTGAGCGCGGCGCCGCGGCGCGGGGTTGGGGGCAGCGGCGCCCCGGGCGGCGCCCGGGCGGGCGGGCGCGGCCCCGCGGCCGCTGGCCGCGCCGCAGCGGCCGGCTGCGCGATGGCGGGCCGCCGCGGCGCGCCCGGGAGCCCCGCACCTTGGCGCGCATGTTGACGGGCTGCTTCTGAACGATTCAGAAAGGCCCGAGCAGGCGGCGGGGCACGGGGGATGGCTCGCGGAGACGGCAGGCTGGCGCGGTTTAGCCGAGCCTCGCTGACGCGCCACGCGCACGCCAGGGCGCCCACAGATCGGACAGATCCGGCAGCGGCGGCCGGCACTGGCCGGCTGCGGCGGCCGGCGCGGGCGGCCGCGGTCGGCGCGGGGTGTGTGGGGGCCTGCCGCGCTTGCAGACGCTGCTCCTGCTGCTGGAGAGGCTGCAGCGGCTCTGGCCTGACCAACACCGGAGCGCGGCGCGGCGCACGAGCCAGCCGATACCCCGCGCGCTGCAGCCCGCGCGCGCCCGCGCCGCCGCCGCTGCGCCTGCAGCCGCGCCGGCGCGGGGGCAGCGCGCGCCCGTCCGCACACTCCTGCGCCCAGACGCCGCCCGCCGCCCCCCGCCGCCGCCCGCGCTCATCAGGAGAGCGCGGCCAGGATGTCGCTCTCCCGCACGACGATGAATGACTCGTCGTCCTCCTGCGCGCGGCACCGCGCGACACGGCGAGGCGCGGCGCTGGGCTCGGGCGGCCGCCTTCCGGCGGCGCCGCGCGCGGCCGTCGCGGCGAGCGGCCCCGCTGCCGGCGGGGCACGCGCGGCCGCGCGCGCCGTCGCCCCCGCCGCCGAGGGCTCACCTCGAACTCGGTGCCGCTGTACTTGCTGTACATCACGGTCGCGCCGACGGCGACGTTGGGCGCCTCGGCGGGCTTCCCCTCCTCCGCCTTCTTGCCGGCGCCGACCGCGACGACGGTCCCAAAGTTGGGCTTGTCGCCGCTGTCGCTCGCCAGCAGCACGCCGCCCGCGGTCGTCTTCTCCTTCTCCGCGCACTTGATGAGCACGCGGTCGCCGAGGGGCTTGAGCGCCGCGATCTTGTCCCCCGCCGGCATGAGGCCGATCACGTCCTCCTCCTGCCAGCGGCGGCAGAGCGCGGGCGCGGCGCGGCGCGCGGGCGCGGCGCGTGGGTGCGCGCGCCGGCCCCGCCGCCGAGCGCCGCCGGGCCCTCCGCCGCGGGCGGCCGCGGGCCGCCGCCGCCGCTGCCGCCGCTGCCGCGCCGGCCGCCCGCGTGCCTCCCTCCCTCGCTCTCCCCCGGGCACGGCCGCGCGGCGGCGGGCCGATCCGGGGCGGCGCACCTTGATGAGCACGTGGTCCTCGCCGGCCAGCTCCATCTCGGTGCCCGCGTACTTGCTGTACACCACGCGGTCGCCCGCCTGCGCGCGGCGGCGGTGGTGCGAAGCGCCGAGCGGGCGCCGCTCAGCGCCGCGCGCCGCCGGCGGCTGGCCGCGCCGCGCCGCCGCGCCGGGCCGCGGCCGCGCCGCGCCGCCGGCCGGGGCCGCCCAGGGCGCGGGCCGTGCCAATGGCGCGCGGCGCGCACCTTGACCGAGCCCACGTCGCCAGCTGCGACGATGGAGCCCGCCGTCTGCTTCGTCTGCGACGCCACCGGCAGCAGCACGCCGCCGACGCTCTTGGCCTCCTCCTTGTCGACCTTGACCAGCACGCGGTCGCCCACGGGCTTCACGGCGCTGAACTGCGGGGCGCGCGGGCCGAGGGGCGGGGGTCGAGCTGCTGCTGCTGCCGCGCCCGCCCAGCGGCGGCCGCGCCCCGCGCGCCCCGCCCCGCACCTGCTGGGGCACCGCCACCGCAGCGCGAACGGTCACGCCGCTGCGGGCGGCGCGCGTGGGCGCGCCAGCGCGCCTGGCGGCCCGGAGCGCGGTCGACTGCATGCTGCTCTGCGGCTGCGAACGGCGCGCCGTGGACGGGCGGAAGGACGGCGGAGAGGGCAGAGCGGGCGGAGCGTGCGGGCGGGGATGTGGGGCTGCCGTGGGGAGGCAATTGGATGCGGCGCGCGCCGGCGGCCGCGCGCTTCCGGAGGTCGTCGCCCGCCGCCGCAGCAAGGCACGGGTGCCGGTGCGCGCAGCGGCTGCAGCGCACCAACTCACCAACGCAACTGCGCTCGGTGGCGCGGTCGCCGCCGATCGGGCGGTCAGGCGCCCGGCGACGCGCGGCGCGCGGGTGACGCTCGGTTTTGCTCGATTTCCTGGCCCGCCGCCCCCCGTCCCCCTGGCGCAGGTCGTTCCTCCCTTCACACGCACAGCCCCCGCCCCTCCCCCAGCGTCCGCCAGGGCGCGCGCCCACGAGGGTGGGCGCCGCCGCTGCGGCCCGCCCCCTGCGGCCGCCGCGCGGCGGGCGGGACCCCGCACACAAGGCGCGGCGGCCCGCTCCCGCGCGGCCGGCCTGCGCGCGCGCGCGTGCGCGCGCGCGTGCGCCAGAGCATTCCCCGCGCGCCGCCGGGGCGGGCCTCAGTTGTCCTCGGGCGCGGCGCCGTCCGCGACGAAGCGGACGGGCACGCGCCGCACGACCTGGCTCGCGCAGTGCACGCTGCCGTACATCGACGTCACGCTGCTGAAGTCAATCACCTGCGGCGGCGATGATGACCGCGGCAGCAGTGGCGGCGGTCAGCAGCCGGCGGCGGCGCGGCGGCGCGGCGGCGCTGCAGCGGCGCGGCGCGCGCGCCTGCACGTCGCCGGTGAAGGCCTCGTGCTTCACGATCTCGCGCGCGCTCGGCGCGTGCACGCTGATGATGCGGCCCTTGCCCAGGTTGAGCACGTTGCAGGCGTACGCGAGCTGGTGCTCGTGCTTGATGGGGATGATCGAAAAGCCCTCGCCGCGAACAAACTCGGCAAACTCGACGCCCTCCCTGCGCCCACGCGGCGCCGGCGCCGGCGGCGGCGGGCGGCGCTCGGGCGGGCGCGCGCCGCCGCGGACGCCGCCGGCCGCCGGCCGGCCGCTGCGGGCGGGCGCGGCGCGGAGCAGCGCGGCGACGCGTGGCAGCGGCTCACCGCGCGAGTGAGTACTTCTTGGTCGCCGGGTCGCGCACATACTCGTCCACGAGGCGGCGCGTCGGGCTGTCGGCGCCCATGATCGTCTCCAGCATGATGCAGCAGCGCTCGCCCAGCACGCTGAACACGCAGTCCAGGTGCATGCGGTCCTGCGGCGCCGCCACGCGCGCGCAGGCGGCGGCGTCGGCGCCGGCGGCGCGGGCGGGGCGCGGCCGCGCGCGGCGCGCGCCTGGTCGCGGTCAAAGTCGTCCCGCACGACGCCGAGGCGGCGCGTGCCGAGCAGGTCGCGCGCCATGAGCTGCTCGCACGCCTCCACGTTGCTGCGCAGGCCCACGCCCACGAGCGCGAGGTCCTGGCCCATGGGGAAGAAGTCGCCGCCCTCGAGGAAGCCCGGCTCAACGATGCGCCCCGCGACCGGCAGGCCTGCGACGCGGCGGCGGCGGCGGCGGCGGCGGCGGGTTGGCGGCGGCGGCAGCAGGTCGGTTGGTGGCGGGGCCACGGGGTGCGCCGCCGCCGCTGCGTGTGTGCGGCGCCACGCACCGAGCTTGTTGAAGCAGTACGACATGAGCTCCACCTCCTTCTGGCGCTGCTGGCTGCGCAGGCGGCCCATGACGATGCCGCGGCAGGTCGTGATCTGCTGGTCCCGCGTGTACACGAGGTTGGAGAGCGGCTCGAACGTGTAGCTCGCCGTCAGGCCCGTGTCCCTGCGTCGGGCGCGCCGCCGGCGGCGCGTCGGCGCGGGGCCGCGGCCGGCGCGGCGCGGGGCCGCGCCGAGCCCCGCGCGCCGGCGCGCGCCGGCGCGCGCCGCGGGTGCCGCGCGCCTGAAGCTGGGCAGCAGCGTGACGGTGGGGTTGATGAGGCAGATCTCGATGAGCTGGCTCGTGCTCATTGCGCTGACGACGCTGCGCTTGTAGTCGTCGCTCAGGTAGAAGCGGTCGCCCTCGCTCAGGTCGGCGGGGTCGTGGCCTGGCGCACGCGGCGGGGCGCGTGAGCGCGGGGCGCGAAGGGCGCGGCATGGGAGCGGCGCGTGAGCGCGGGCGCGCGCACCGTCGGCGATCCGGTAGGTCAGCGTGTCGGCGGCGAGCTCCTCCAGCTCCACGCGCGCGCCCATGCGCTCCTCCACGCCAAACGCGAGGATCTCGCGCACCGTCAGCACGCGCACGCCGTGCGCGCGCAGCACCTGCCGCGCGGCCGCGCACGCGCGGCGGGGGCGGCGGGGGCGGCTGGGCGGGGGCGCCCGTGCAGGCCCCCGCGCCCCTGCAGGCCCCCGCGCCCCCGCCGGCGCCGCCCGCGCAGGCCCCCGCGCCCCGCCGGCGCCGCCCGCGCAGCCCCGCCGGCGCGGGGCGCGCAGCCCCCCCCTCCCCCAGCGCAGGGCGCGCACCTCGCGGAAGGCGGCGTGCTGGGCCTTGGCCGAGTCGATGTTGACGGGCCGCTCATACAGGGAGCCCCTGCGCGGCGCCGCCGCTCAGCCGCGCCGCGCGACACGCGGCCGCCGCGCCGCGCGACACGCGGCCGCCGCGCGGCCGCCGCGGGCGCACCGCGGGTGCAGGCCGCCCATGGTGAGCGTGGCGCCCTCGGGCTCGCAGACGATGACGACCTCAGCCACCTCGTTCTCGTCCTCCTGCACCGCCTTGAGCGACCCCGCAAACAGCTGCTCGCTCAGGTTGGTCTTGCGGATCTTCTGCAGCGGCGGGATCACGCCTGCGCCGCGGCGCCGCCGCGGCCAACGGGCGGGCAGCGGTCGGCCGCCCGTGCGGCGCCGCTGCGGCGGCCCGCGCGCGCCGTCGTCGCGGCCCTGCGCGCCCGCGCGCGCGCCCACCCGCGTGGCCCGCGTCCACGGCCTGCACGTCGTTGAAGCTGCGCGTGTGCCGCAGGCGGTGGTCCAGCACGGCCTCGTCGGCCATGGCCGCCTGCGGGGAGGCGCGGCGGCGCCGGTCACACTCAAGCAGCAGTGGGGCGACCTGCTGCGGCGGGGCTGCTGCCGCGGCCCGCCTGACGGTGGGCAGGCGAGGCTTGCAACGTCCCGGGCGGGCCTGAGCCCGGGGCGGGCCGGCGCGCAGGCGGCGCCAACGCCGCTTCCTCGCCGCTGCTGCTGCCGGCGCCGCCGCCGCACGCGGCCGGCGCGCGAGGGTGTGGCGCCACCCGGCATTTCACGGCACCGCCGGCGTGCCATCGCGGCGGCCCGCAGCAGCGCGCGCCCGCCCCGGCGGCGGCGGCCGCCGCCGTGCACCTGCATCTCGGCCGCCAGCGTATTGAGCGCGTCCATGCGCGCGGGATGGCGCGGAGGCAGCATCGCGGATCAGGGGTGGAGAGCGCAGCGATGAGACGGAAAACGGATCACATGGGTGCGTCGCGACGAGCGGCTGTGGCGGCGCAACGGCGGCTGGCGCTCACCCGCACGGCCGACCTCGCCGCCCGCTCGGCACGCCGACACCCATTTCGACACACTCCAACACCGATCTCGTCACCAGCGCAGCACGCCAACACCGTCACCAGCTCCGAGCGCCCGCCGCCAGCAGCGCCGCCGCCCCACACCAGCAGCGGGGCGCGCTCGGGAGATGCAGCCGGGCGATGTGTGCATCGTGACGGGGGCCAACGCGGGCCTGGGCAAGGAGGTCGCCGCGGGGCTGATGGCCGCGGGCGCGGAGGTGGTGCTCGCCTGCCGCAGCGCCGAACGGTGCGCCGCGGCGGCGGCGGAGCTCGACGCCCGGCGGCTGCCGGGGAGCTGCCGCTGCGCCTCGCTCGACCTGGCGTCGGGCGCGTCGATACGGCGCTTCGCGGCGTCGCAGCGCGCGGAGTTGCGGTCGCGGCGCCGCCCGCTGGCGGTGCTGGTGAACAACGCGGGCGTGCTCGCTGGCGACCCGGGTGGGCCGTCAACATTGGAAATCAATCACGACGGCCCTTTCCTGCTTACCAACCTCCTTCTGCCCGAGATGCGCCGCGGCAGCCGCGTCGTCACCGTCGCCAGCCGCGCGGCGCGCTTCGGGTGCCTCGCGGTCGTGGACAGCCGCGTGCGGGGGGGTCGCTGGTGGTCCGCGCCGTATGCGGACTCCAAGCTCGCCAACGTGCTGTTTTCTGCGGAGCTGCAGCGGCGGCTCGCGGGCCGCGGCATCATCGCCACGAGCTGCAGCCCCGGCTTTGTCAACACCACCATCTTCAGGCGCGCCCGCCGCGCCGCACGGCCGCGCGCCGCACGGCCGCGCCGCGCGTCGCCGCCGCCCGCGGCGGGTGCGAGCGCCTCGCTCGCGCGCCTCGCCGCAGGTCGGTGCCGCCGTTGTTCGCGTGGCTGTTTCAGGCCATCGCGCCGGTGCTCGGCAGGACGCCGGCGCAGGGCGCACAGGTGGTGGTGTGGGCGGCCACGAGCCCCGAGCTCAGCCCCGACGCGCCCGTGCCGCTGATGCTGCACGACTGCAAGCCCATGGCGCCGCCGGTGCGCCGCGCGGCGGGCGCGCGCTGCGGCGGGGTGCGAGCAGGCGGCGGCAGCAGGCGCCGCAGCTGGCGCCGCCCCGCGTGCGACCTGACCTGGCGTGCTGCTGCCTCGCCGCGCCGCGCCACGCCGCGCCCAGCGGCTCGCGCTGGACGAGCGGCTCGCGGCGGACCTGTGGGCGGCGACCGCCGCCGCCGTGGGCTGGCGCGAGGGCGAGTGAGAACCGCGTGAGAGCCGTCGTGGCAACCCCGCAGGCGCTGGTGATCGAGCTGGGCGCCGGTACTGCGCGAGCCGCCGCGGCGTCATCGCGGTGTGTGTCAGGGCGCTGAGCCCGCGCGCGGCCCGGCCTATAAAGCCGCGCGCGCACCTCCGCCTCACCCTCTCCGCGCTCGCCGAGCGGCAGCGCGCCCCTGCCGAGCCGGGATCGGCGCCGCCGTTTGCCGCCCCGCCCCTGCCCTCCCCTCGCGCCGCGAGGCCCAGGTGCGGCTCGCGAGGGGTCGAGGTGCCGCGTTTTGAGCGGTCGCGCCACCCAGGGCCGTCTGCGGGGCGGCCGCCGGGCGCGGCGCGCGAGCGGGACCGGTCCCGCTCCGCCGCCCGCGCCGACCGCAGGGCCGCGCGCGATGGTGTTCTGGGAGGAGCACCTCGCGGGCGCGCCCCAGGCGCTCGACCTCGTGCTCGATAAGGTGCGGCGGCGGCACCGCCGGGCGGGGGCGGCGCCGCGGCACCGCACAGCGCGCGCGCATTGACCACGCTGCCCCGCAGGCGCGCACGCAGGCCTCGCTCACCGCGCGCCGCGGCCGCGTCGCGCTGGGCCGCCTGCCCGACGCGCTCTGGCTGGATCTGCCCGACGCCGCCGGCACGACCGCGGGCGTCGCGCTGCTGGCGGCGTTTCACGTGCGCGCACGCGGCCCGCGCCCGCGCGGCGCTCGCTCCCTCGTTCTCTCTCGCCCACGCGCCGCCCGCCCCGCCCGCCTTCCTCTCCCCCTCCCGCACGCGCGCGCGCTCACGCGCAGGCCTACCTGGTGCGCGTGAGCGGCCAAGAGGTCATCACGCTCGGCGCGCAGCCCTCAGCGCTGCTCATGCCCCGCGCGGCCGCGCTGCTCGCGGCCGGCGGCGACGAGCCGCTCGTGCCGCTGTGCTGCCCGCCGCTGGGCGGCGGCGACGCGCTCGCCGGCCACGCGCACGCGCTGCACGCGCGCCTGCTCGCCGTGGCGCCGCACGCGCGCATGAGCGTGGCAGACATCTGCGCCGCCGCGGGCCTGTCGCCCGAGAGCTCCATGGCCCACCCGCTCTTCCAGGCGGGCGTGGCGTGGGGCGCCGACGGCGCCGCCGCGGCGGCCGCCGCCGCGGCGCTCGACGTCGCCCTGCTGCTCAGCCCCGCGCCGCGCGGCGCGCCGCCGGCGGCACTGCGCGCGTGCCTGCTGTTCAACACCGCGCTCTTCACCGACGCCGGCGCGGCGCTGCTCGCGCGGCACTTCGAGGCGCGCGCGCGCGCGCTCTGCGTGCTGCGCGCGCGCATCGCCACGCGCGCCCCTGAGCACCACCGCCGGCCGCCCGCCGCCCGCCGCCCGCCGCGCCGCGCAGGTCTTCGTGGCCGACGCCGTGCACGGCGGGCCCCTGCTGTCGGCCGCGCTGATGGACGACGAGGAGCGCGCGCTGCTGCTGCGCACGTTCACCGCCACCGACGTGCCCTACGATGCCTCGCTCACGCACGCGCGCGTCGCCGCGCGCGCGGCCGCGACGCCGGGCGCGCCGTGCGTGGTGTTTGGCGGCGCGTCGTTCTCGTTCGCCGAGGTGGGGTGGGGGCGCAGCGCCGCGGGCCTGCGGCACGCGCCGCGCCGCCGGCGCCGCGGCGCGCGCCCGCTCACCCGTGCGCCGCGCCGCGCGCGCGCGCGCCGCCGCCGCCGCGCCGCCAGGTCGACGCCGCGGCCAACCGCGTCGCGCGGCACCTGCGCGCCGCCGCCGGCGTGCGCCCGGGCGCCGTCGTGGGCGTGCTGCTGCTGCGCAGCCCCGTCATGGTGCCCGCCCTGCTGGGCGTGCTGCGCGCGGGCGCGGCGTACCTCCCCCTGGACCACCACCACCCCGGGGCGCGCATCGCCTTCATGCTCAGCGACGCCGACGCACAGGCGCGCCACGGCGCACACGCGGCGTCCCATGCGCCGCGCGCCGCGCGCCGCCGGGCCCTCCGCACACCTCCCTCACCGCCCCGCCCCGTCCCGCCCCGCCGCGCGTGCCGCGCCGCGCCGCGCCGCGCCGCGCCGCGCCGCGCCGCGCCGCGCGCAGGCGGTGCTGGTGCAGCCCGACCTGGTGCACAAGCTGCCGCCCGACCTCGCGGCCGCGGGCGTGCACACGCTGCTGCTGCACCCCGACGCGGCGCCAGTGCCGCCCGCGCCGCCGCCGGGCGCGGCCGCCGCGCCCGCGGCCCTGCCGGCCGCGGCGCTGCCGCCGGCCTGCCTCGGCGCGGCGGGCGCGCAGCCCGGCACCTGGGACCTGGGCGTGCTGGGCGCGCCCGAGGGCTGCTGCTACATCATCTACACCTCTGGCAGCAGTGGGCAGCCCAAGGGCGTGCTGGTCAAGCACAAGGGTGCGCCGCGCCCGCGCGCCCGCGCGCCCGCACTGGCGCCGTCCTGCCGCCGCCGCCGCCGCCGCCGCCGCTCAAGCCCCCGCCGCGCCGCCGCCGCCGCGCCGCCGCCGCGCAGGCGTGTCAGCCTACACGGCCTGGTTCCGCTCGCACTTCCGCATCACCCCCGCCGACGTCTTCATCCAGGTGCGGGCGCGCGGCGAGCGGGTGGGGCCGCGGTGCTCGCCAGGCGCGCGCGCGCGCGCGCGGGGCGCGCGCGGGGCGCACCGCCGCCGGCCGCGCGCCCACCACGGCCGCCGCGCCGCGCGCCCCGCGCCGCCGCCGCGCAGAAGACGCCCACCAACTTTGACGCGAGCGTGGACGAGATCTGGACGGCCCTGACCGCGGGCGCGGCGCTCGTGGTGGCGCCGCCCGAGGCGCACCGCGACGTGCACAGCGTGATGTCGCTCGTCTCGGCCCACGGCGTCACGGTCGCCTCCGCGGTGCCCAGCCAGCTGCACGCGCTCGCGCGCGAGGTTCTCGCGCTGCACGGCGCGCCCGCCGCCGCCGCGCGCGCCGCGCCGTGCGCGTCGCTGCGGTGCGTGCTGTCGGGCGGCGAGGCGCTCACCAGCACCATGGCCGCCGACATCACCGCCGCGCTGCCGTTCACCGAGCTGTACAACACCTACGGCCCCACCGAGACGTCCGTGGGTGCGCGGCCGCCGCGGCCGCCGCGGCGCGCGCGGCGGGTGTGCATGCGCGCGCGCGCGCGGCCACGCCGCGCCGCGCCTCGCCGCCGACCGACTCTCCCGCCGCCGCCCTGCCCTGCCGCCCGGGCGCGCGCGCGTGCCGCGCCGCGCAGGCATCACCAGCTGGCTCTACACGCCGCCGCCGCCCGGCGCGCCGCGCGAGGCGCCGGCGACCATCCCCATCGGCCGGCCCATCCACAACGCGCGCCTCTACGTGCTCGACGCGTCGCTGCGTCCGGTGCCGCGCGGCGTGCCCGGGCAGCTCTTCATCAGCGGCGTCAGCGTCGCGGGCGGCTACCTCAAGCGCCCCGAGCTCAACGCGACCACCTTTGTGCCCAACCCCTTCGCGGAGGGCCCCGCCAGCCACACGCACGTCATGTACCGCACCGGCGACGCCGTGCGCTGGCTGCCCGGCGGCGACGGCGTGCTCGAGTTCCTCGGCCGCGTCGACCACCAGGTCAAGCTGCGCGGCCTGCGCATCGAGCTCCAGGTGCGCCAGCGACGCGGCGCGGCGTGCGGCGCGCGGCGCGGCAGCGCGCAGCCCCGCGGCAGCCCCGTGGCAGCGTGCGGCAGCTCGCAACGGCGCGCGCGCGCGCGGCGCGCGCCCGGCCCGACCCCCCGCCCGCTCCGCGGCGGCCCCCGCCGCAGGAGGTCGAGGCGGTGCTGGGCGCGCTCCCGGGCGTGGCGCAGGTCGCGTGCGCGCTCGCGGCCAACCCCACGACCGGGCAGGACCAGCTCGCCGCGTGGGTCAGCCCCGCGGCGCTCGACCGCGGCGGCCTCGTCGCCGGCCTCGCGGGCGCGCTGCCAGACTACATGATACCCACTGCGGTGGTCCTGCTCGACGCGCTGCCCCTGCTCCCCAGCGAGAAGGTCAACCGAAAGGCGCTCCCGCCGCCCGACTTTGCGCGCGACGGCGTGCGCCCGCCGCGACCCGCCGCCGCGCCGGCGCCGGCGCCGGCTGGGCCCGCCGGCGGCCGCGCCGCCGGCCGCGCGCTGCCTGCCGTGGCGGCGCCGGCGGGCGAGGAGGCCAGCAGCCAGGGCAGCAGCCCCTCGCCCGAGCCCCTGGCGCCGGCGTGCGTGGCCGACCCGCTGCAGGCCTTCGTCGCGGCCGCCTGGGCCGAGGCGCTGGGCGTCGAGGTCGGCGCGCTGGGGCCTGAGTCAGACTTTTTTGCCCTCGGCGGCAACAGCCTGATTGCCGGCCGCGTCAACAGCCAGCTGCGCGCGGGCCTGGCGCTGCCAGCCATGAGCGGCCTGCTCATCTACTCTGCGCCGACGCTGGCAGCCTTTGCCGCCGCGGTGGCCGCCGCCGGCGGCTCGGCGCTCAGCGCGCGCTCGGGCAGCAGCTCCAGCATCACCAGCCCCGCCGAGGCGCACCCGCCGGCGTCCCCGCCAGCGGCGCTGGCCGGCGCCAAGCCCCTGGGGGCGGCATGCGCGACCGACCGGCTGCAGGCCCTCGTCGCGGCCGCCTGGGCCGAGGCGCTGGGCGTCGAGGTCGGCGCGCTGGGGCCCGAGTCAGACTTTTTCGCCCTCGGCGGCAACAGCCTGATTGCCGGCCGCGTCAACAGCCAGCTGCGCGCGGGCCTGGCGCTGCCGGCCATGAGCGGCCTGCTCATCTACTCGGCGCCGACGCTGGCGGCCTTTGCCGCCGCGGTGGCCGCCGCCGGCGGCGCGCCGCCCAAGGCGCTGGCCTCCAAGGAGTCGGTCCTGGGGCCGCTCCCCTTCGGCCCCAGCGGCGCCGGCAGCTTTGCGGTGCCCAGCTGCGCCGGCAGCTTCATCCGGGCCGGCAGCGCGGGCAGCCTGCAGGCGCCGCTCGGGGCCGGCTCCAGCGTCAGCGCGTCGGCCTGGGAGCTGCCGTCCGCCGGCGGCAGCATTTCGGCGTGGTCCGTCGCGCCCAGCGGCGGCAGCAGCCTCACGGACGGCTTCTCGGCCGCCGCCGCGAGCGTGGCGGCCAACGTCGCGGCGGCCGTCTCGGCCGCGCTCGGCGGCGGCACGCCCGCCGCGCGGGCCGACGGCGACGACGCGCTGCGCGGCGCCGGCCCGCGCGCGACCGGCGCGCCGCCCACGCACGCGGCGGTCGCGGCCTACCAGGCCGCCTTTGCCGCGGCGGGCGCGGCGTTTGCGGCGTTTGCCAAGGGCGCCGGCGGCGCGGCGCACGCGCCCGCCGCGAGCGCCGCGTCGAGCGCCAGCGGCGAGGTCTCCTCGCGCGGCGAGGCCCTGCCGCACGCGCGGCTCTTCCTCGGCCCGCCCGGCGTGGCGGCGCTCGACGCTGCCGCGCCGCAGCTGCCGGGCTTCTCCAGCCCCTTTGCCAGCGGTGGCGCCGACCCCGCGGCCGCCTCGGCGCTGCGCGGCGCAGGCGCCGGGGTCGCGCCCGGCGCGCCCGGCGGCGGCGCGCGCGGCGGGCTGCTGCCCGGCCCCGGCAAGGCCGCCGCGGCGGCTGGCGGCGGCCGCGGCGGCGGCGCCAAGCAGGACGGCGCCGCGCCGCCGCCGCGCGGCGCCGGCGCGGCGGCGCCCTCGGTCGCCTGGGCCACGGCCATGCAGGTCGCGGCGCTCGTGCTGCTGGGCGGCCTGTCGGCCGTGACCACGGCGGCGCCGTTTGTCGGCTTTTTTGCCGCAACGGCGCGGCTCGGCTGGGCCGCGCTCGCGCTGC
Organism: Scenedesmus sp. PABB004; assembly: GCA_014905635.1. Classification (NCBI taxonomy): domain Eukaryota; kingdom Viridiplantae; phylum Chlorophyta; class Chlorophyceae; order Sphaeropleales; family Scenedesmaceae; genus Scenedesmus; species Scenedesmus sp. PABB004. Next base: position 1,669,622 of record CM026547.1, on the reverse strand, counting down.
TGCCCGCGTTTGACCTCGCGAGCATGGCGCTGTTTGCGGCGTGGACCATCGGCGGCAAGTGGCTGCTCGTGGGGCGGTACAGGGCCGGCACCGCGCCGCTCTGGGGCGGCGCCTTCCTGCGGCACTGGCTCGTCAACGTCCTCACGCTCGTGAGCTGCCGCCGCCCCCGCCGCGCGCGCCGCCCCGCCTGCGCCGCCCCGCTCCCGCCGCCTCGCTGACGCGCGCTGCGCACCGCGCCGCGCGCCGCGCCCCCCCCCCCCCCCCCGCAGGGCGCGCGAGCCAGCTTCCTGCCCGCCATCCGCCGCACCGAGCTGCTGTGCTGGTGGTACCGCGCGCTCGGCGTGCGCGTGGGGTCGGGCGTCGTCATCGACACCAACGACCTGCAGGGCTTCGACCTCATCTCCCTCGGCGACGGCGCCTGCCTCGACGCGAGCAGTGGCGTCACCGCCGTCACCTTTGCCGCGGCGGCCGGCGACGACGACGGCGGCGGCGCCGCGGCGCTCGGCACGATGCACCTCGCGCCCGCGAGCGTCGGCGCCGGCGCGGTCGTCGGCCCGCACGCGATGGTGGTCAGCTCGGCTGTGCCGCCAGGCACCGTCGTCGAGCCGTGCTCCGCGACGACCAACCCCTCGTCCGGGTCGGCCAAGTCGGCCCCGCCGCGCTCGCGGCCGTGCGCACGGTCGACCGCCCGCTCGGCGTCGGCGCGGCGCTGCTGGCGCTGCCGCTGACCTCCCTGCTCATGAGCGCCGTCAGCGCGCCCGCCTCATGTGCGCGCGCGCCTGCGCCCTGCGCTGCGCCGCCTCCTGCGCTGACCGCCCCCTGCCCGCCCCCGCCCGCCCGCGCCGCGTCGCGCCACCCGACCACCCCACAGACGGCTTCGTCACCTTCTGGCTCTGGCTGGCCGGTTACAGCCGCTCTGACATCACCCGCCTCGCCGCCGACTCGCTCGCCTGCTGGCTGCGCTGGCCCGGCACGCCGCAGCCCGCACCGCAGGTGGCGGTGTGCCACGGGCTCATGCTGTCCAGCGTGAAGGCCATGCTGCTCTTCCCAATGGTCTCCTTCATGCTCGGTGGGTGACGACACCCACACCTGCGCCGCGGGGCGGGCTCGGGGTCGCGGGGGCATGCGCACGCTGCGCCGCCGGCCCGCCCGGCCGACGCGGCCGTCCGCGCGCGCGCGCCCGCAGGCCAGGCGCTCGTGCTGCTGGCGGTGCCGTACAAGTGGCTGCTGCTCGGCCGCGTGCGCGGCGTCGGCCTCGCGGGCGGCGCGCCGCGCCCGCCGACCTGGGGCGCCCGCTTCCGCACGCACGTGCTGCGCTGCCTGCTCGAGCACCCGGCGGTGCGCGCGGGCGCGTTCATGTGGAGCGGCACGGCGCTCTTCAACGCCTGGCTGCGCGGCCTCGGCGCGCGCGTCGGCCGCCAGGCCTGGATCGGCGAGGTGAGGCGGCGTGGCGCGCGGCCAGCGAGCGAGGCGGCGGCTCTGCCGCTGCCGCCCTGCTGCTGAGCCAGTCAACCCTCCGCCGCCCCCAGGACCTCACGCTGCACCAGCACGATCTGCTCGACGTCGGCGACTGCGTGTCGGTCTGCAGGCGCGGCGCGGCGCCCGCACGCCGCTGCGGCACGGCCCGCCCAGCTCGCGCGCGGGCGCGCGCGCGCCGCGCCCCCGCTGACCGCGCCGCGCGCCCGCCTGCCCCCCGCCCCTCTGTCGCGGCAGCGGCGTGACGCTGATGCCGTCGGCTGCGCTCGGCGCGGCGCCGATCAGCATCCGCGCCGGCTGCGACGTCACCAACCAGACCGCGGTGCGCGCTGTCGTCGCCGCTGCCGCCGCCATCGGCGCCGCCGCGCCCCCACGCGCTGCTGAACGCCCTCGGCGCCGCTGAACCCCACCTCCGCCCCGCCGCCGCGCCGCGCCAGCTCTACCCCGGCGTCACGGTGCAGCCCGGCGCCGTGCTTGGCGTCTTCACTTACGCCGCCGCGGGCAGCACGTACGCGCGCGACAGCGTCACGCAGGGCCCGCTCACGCTGCGCCCCGGCCGCGCAGAGCCGCCGCCCGGCGCGCCGCGCCCGCCCGGCGCGCCGCCCGAGCCCGCCGACGCGCGGCGCGTGGGGTGGCGGCACTACGCGTCGTTCAACGCGACGTACGTCGCCGGCATGCTGCTGCTCGTGCCGCTCAGCGGCGAGCTGCTCGTCACGCCCTTCTACGCCGCCAGCGGTGAGCGCCCGCCACCGCCGCCGCGCTCAGCTGTGCGCGGCCGCGCCCCCGGGGCGCGCGCGGCAACCACCGCCGCCCGCATGCGCGCCCCGCGCCGCGCCCACGCGCGCCCCGCCGCACACGCCACCGCGCCGCGCGCCCCTCCGCAGCGGTCCTGCTCTTCAGCGCCGGCCTGCTGCCGGGCCTCCTCGCCGCGCCGCTCACGTACGCGCTGGGCGTCGTGCTCGCGGTCGCCTGGCTCGCCCTGGTCAAGCGGTGAGGGCGCGCTGCGCCGCCGCCGCGCCCCACGCCCGCGCGCCCACACGCCCTGCGCGCGCCGCGCCCCACGCTCCGCGCGCCCACACGCCCCGCGCGCGCCGCGCCGCGCCGCCGCCGCCGCAGCGTGCTGCTGCCGCGCTGCGCGGGCGAGCACCCGTTTTACAGCGGCGGGCACACGGCCTGGATGATCACCGGCATCCTCCTCTACTTCCACCAGGCGCGCCGCGAGGCCTCTCGCTGTTGGGGCGGCCGCGCGACCGCGGCCTCTCGCTGTTGGGCTTGGCCTGCAGCCGCGCCCCCGCTGCTCAAGGGGTCCTGTTTTCGTTGGGCCGCTCGCACGGCCCTCAGCTCGCGGCGGCACGACCGCGGCGGCCCACCGCCCGCCCGCGCGGCCCACCGTGCCGCGCCGCAGGCCGGCCTGCTGCGCGCGCTGAGCGGCAGCCAGCTCGCCGTGTGGTACTACCGCGCGATGGGCGCGCGCATCGGCGCCAACGTGCTGCTCCTCGGCCTGCACAGGCGCGCGCGCCGCCGCACCGCGCGTGCTCTCGCGCCACGCTCGCGCTGCGCCGCGCACCGCTGGAGCTTGCCCCTCAAGCCCCCTCCCCCTCCCACCCACGCACACCCACACACAGCCAAGAGCCCGACTGCATCACCATCGGCGACGGCAGCGTGGTGGACGAGATGACCTTTGTCATGGCACACACCGTCGAAAACCGGCGCCTCAAGTTCCACGGTGCGACCGGCAGCCGCGCCGCGCCAGCCAGCGCGTGCGCGCGCACGCGACGGCCGCGGCGCGCTGCAGACGCGCCGCGCCGCACGCTCACGCGCACACGCCACCACCCGCCGCACAGACGTGGTGATCGGCAGCCGGTGCACGATCGGGTGCGGGTCGTGCGTGCTGCCGGGCGTCACCATCAGCAACGGCGCGGTCGTGGGCGACGTGAGCCTTGTGATGAAGGGCGAGGTCGTGCCGCCCGGCACGGTCTGGCGCGGCGTGCCCGCGCAGCCCTGCGCCGAGGCGTGAGCGGGGGCGGGTGCGGGGGCCGCCCGCGCGCGCTCGAGCGCGCGGCGGCGGGCGGGCAGGGGGAACGTGTGGGGCGGAGCTGGGGAAGGCCCAAACTCTCTGCGCGTTGAGGTTGAGTTGGCGCCGCGCGCTCAGAGTAGCTGGCGCTGCGAGCTAGAGCTTTTTGCCCCACTCCCTGTGCCCCTAGCCTCCTCGGCGGCGCACGGCGGCTGCGAATAAGCCGCCCCCTGGCGGCCGACGCACGTGCGTTGCGGGCGGGGCAGATCGCGCCCTGGCGGCTCTGCTGCTGCCCCGAAGAATGCGGCGCGCATGCTCTCAGACCCGGGCACCTGTCGCGGCCAGCGTGCGCCGCCGTGCATAAGCAGCGCCCCCCCTCCCTCGGGGGCGCCCGCTCAGAGCGGGCCGGCTGCGCTGCACAAGCGCGCGCGGCGCGCGCAAGAACTGAGTGTTTCGGCGGCGCGCGCGGTGGGCAGGACCGCCGCACGAACGAGCGGCCATGCTGCGGCCGCGCGCGTCGCTGGTAGTGGTTGGGGAGCTGCTGCGCAGTCGGCGGGAGCCGATGGAGTTGGCGGTCGCCAGTTGCCAGTAACAGGCGAGTTGAGACCTGATGGTCAAACACACCGACCCGCGCCGCGCTCACACGCCGCCGCCCGCGCGCGCGTGGCGCTCAAAAAACTCCTCCGCCTCGTCCAGCAGCGCCAGGGGGAAGCGCCGCGCGAGCGCAAACCGGGGTGGCACGGGCGGCGCCCGGCTGCCGCCGTCGCCGCTGCGCTCGCGCGGCCGCCCAGCGGCGTCCGCGCCCGCCGGCTGCTGCGCCTGCTGCCGCCCCACCGCCGCGTCGCCCGCCGCCGCCCCTGCTGCCGCCGTCCCTGCTGCCGGCGCCGGCGCCGGCGCAGCCGGCTGCGCCGCCGCGCCGCGCCGCGCCTCCCGCACAAAGTCCAGCAGCCCCGGGCTGCAGTGCTGGGTCAGGATGTCGCACGTGCGCTCGGCGCGGAACGCCACCGCCAGCAGCGTCGGCAGCGCGATCGCCCTGAGCGCGGGCGCGTCAAAGTAGGGCGCCGGCACGGCGCACAGGCGCTGCAGGATGCTGCCAGGGCTGCGGCCCCACTGCAGCATCGCCTGGTTGCTCGGGTGCAGCACACAGAAGGAGCCCACCAGCAGCAGGACCTCGTTCAGCAGCAGCGCGATGGGGTGGTGCGCGCCCGCGGACGCCGCACAGCACGGCGCGCCGCCGCCCGGGCCGGCGCCCAGGCCCGCGCCGGGCGCCGAGTCGGCTCGTAGGCTGCTGCCGCCGCCGCCGCCGCCGCCGCCGCCAGCGGCCGGCGCGCCTGCGCCCTGCTGCTGGGACGGCAGCGCCTGCTGCTGCTGCTGCCCCTGCTGCTGCCCCTGCTGCTGCTCCTGCTGCTGCTGCTGCCCCTGCTGCCCCTGCTGCTCCTGCAGCGGCGCGGCGCCAGAGCGCGCCTGGCCCGCCTGCCCTGGCGCCGCCGCCTGCTCGCGCGCGGGCGCCAGCCCCGCGGCCGCGCCGCGCGGCGCGGCCGCGGGCCAGCGGCTGGTGGCGTAGCTCAGCAGGAAGCTGAGCAGGTGCCACAGCTCCAGCCGGTTGTGCGCGCACGAGAGCATGTGCTGCGCGGCGAGCAGGTCGAGGGCGCAGACGTTGGTGAGCACCGCCATCACCAGGTGCGCAGCCTCGACAAAGTTGGGCGGCAGCGCCTTGCTGGAGGCCTCGGCGGGTGTGCAGGTCGGTGCGGCGTTGAGCAGGACCGCGGTCAGCAGCGAGAGCACGCCCGCCTGAGTGTGGTGGTGGTGGTGGGGTGGGGGGGGGAGCGGCGGCGGGGCCGGTCAGCGGCCGGGGCCGGGGCCGCGTTGCGGGCCACGCGCAGCCCCCGCCGCGCGCCGCCGCACCATCGCCGTGGCCTGCAGGTCCATCACGATGGCGGCCGCGTTGGGGCTCACGGCCGGCCAGCGCTTGTCCACCAGCAGCTCCGCGGGCGGGTCCCGCACCGCGGTCAGGCCGCGCAGCAGGCGCAGGCTCTGCGGCGGCGGCGGCGGCGGCGGCGGCGGCGGCGGCGCCACTGAGTCGGGCGGCCGCGACGGGCCGGCGGCGGCTGGCTGCCGGGGCGGGCGGGCGGCCGCCGCGCGTGCCTGCAGCACGTGGGGCGGCACGGCGCGCGCCGCGTCCTTCACGGGCTGGTCGAAGAGGCTGAACACGTTGGCCAGCCGCCGGATGGTGCCCGCGGCAACCATGAAGCCCACCAGCTCCTCCTGCATCGCCACGAGGTCGGCGCTGGGCGCGTCGTGCTCCAGCACCGACACCACCACCTGTGCAGGCGCCGGCGGCGGCGGCGGCGGCGGCGGCGGGCGGCGGCGGCGGCGGCGGCGGCGGTGACGCGGGCTCATCCGCAGGCCCCCCAGGCAGCACCGCGCAGGCGGACGGGGTGCTGCGCGCCCGCCGCCGCCAGCAGCCGCCCCCGAGTGCCGCGCTGTGCCCACCTGCAGCAGCATGCTGAGCCGCGCGGCCGCCTCGCCGCCGGTGGCCATGGCGGGCTCGTCGGCCTCCAGGCTGTTGCAGTGGTCCAGCGCCGCGAGCGCTGCCTTCCCAAACGCGGGCAGCAGCGGGCCCGAGGCGAGGAGGTAGTCCCGGTTCATTGGCAGCTCCAGCAGCCGCAGCAGCAGGCCCAGCAGCCGCGCCTGGGGGCGCGCGGGGCGCGAGCGTGGGCGCGCGCGGCGCGGCGCTCGCGGCAGCGCGGGCGCGCAGGCGCGGGGAGCGCCGCGGCCCCGACGGGCGCACCTCGAGCAGCCGCGCCTGCCGCGCCTTGGCCTCCGCGGCCGCGGCGGCCCTGGCGTCTGCCGGCGCGGCGGCGCTAGCGGCGCCGGGCACGCTGCTGCCCGTCGCGGCCAGCGCCTCCTTGCACACCAGGTGCAGCAGGCCCGTCTGGCGCGCGAGGTGGCACACCAGCAGCGGCTGCCTGCCCAGCGCCGCGCGGGCGCTGTTGACGAGCGCCGCCAGCGCGTCGCGGCGCTCGGCCTGCTGGGTGCGGCCAAAGGGCGTGCTGCCGCCACCGGAGAAGAAGGGGCTGGAGCCGCCCGACAGCGGGCTGTGCGGCCCCGAGCGCTGCCCGCCGCACCCGGCGCAGCTGCTGCACCGGCTGTGGCAGGGGCTGCTCCCGGCGAGCCGCGCGCCCGGCTGCTTGCCGGGGCTGCAGCCGGCGCAGCCGCTGCTGGCGTTGCTGGTGCTGCGCCCGCTGAGCGCAGGGCTGCCGGCGTCGGCGCCGTCAGCGCAGCAGGCCTGCTGCGCCAGCGTGCCGTGGTGCAGCGCGGCCGCGACGGCGGCGGTCGCCCCCGCCGCGGCCGCGGCCTGCGGGTAGCGCAGCTGCGGCGGCTGCACGTTGAGCAGCGCCAGGTGCGGCGCCCAGGCGGCCAGCAGCTGCTGCGCCTCTGCCGAGCAGCTGAGGGCCATCACGTCGTCGGGCTCCGAGAAGCAGCCCCTGGCGGGCGGACGGGTGGGCGCGGAGGGAGAGGCAGGGCGGCGCGCGGTGGGCGCGCAGCGCGATGCGGCGCGCGCGGCCCCGCGTGCGTGCGCCGCCGCAGGTCCCGCGCCGCGCTGCGCCTCACCCCTGCTCCAGCAGCTTGCGCCGTGCCTTGGCCATGCGCCGGCGCGCGCCCTTGATGCTGCTCTTCAGGCTGCTGGCAGGCGTGATGCCCGCCTCGGCGATGCTCTGGCTGTGGCCTTGCAGCTGCGCCAGCACCTCGCCCGGCAGCGGCGCGGCGGCGGGGCTGACGGGCGCGGGCGAGGCGCCGCGGCTGCCCCCCGGCGTCGCCGCGGGGCTGCTGCCCGCGGGCGTGTGCGGCCGCGACAGCTGGCCCGACGGCGGCCGGCCGACGGCGAGGCTGGCATCTGCACCGGCGCTGCCCGGGCCGCCGGCTCCAGGCGAGGGCGCGCCGGGCGCGGGACAGCTGCCCGCCGCCGTCGGCAAGAAGCAGGGCGCCGCCGCGTTGAGCTTGGACGGCCGCGGCGGCACCGTGCTCACCGGCGCTGGCCCGCCCAGCAGGCTGGCCGCCAGGCTCTGGCTTGTGCCGCCACCGCCGCCGGCGGGTGCCACCGGCGGCCTGCCCTCGTGCAGCCGCGGCTGCTGGCGCTCCTGCTCCGCCGCCACTCCAGCGGCTGTGGCGCCGCCGGCAGCAGGCCTGGCGGCCGGCAGCGCCGCAGCCGAGGGCCAGCGGGCTGCCGGCGAGCCAGTGAAGCTGTCGCGCCGCTCAAAGTCCTTGCCCAGCGCCGCGCGCTCCCGGATCATGCTGAGGTGGCGCAGCCTGCAAACGCGGCAGCAGCGTGGTGCGCGTGAGGGACATGGCCGGCCGGGCCGGCGGCAAAGGCCGACAGGGCATGGCGCAGCGCACCTGCGCTGGGCGGCCTCCTTGAGGCGCGCGCTGGTTCGGCCGCTCAGCCACGCCGCCTGCTGCTGCCGCGCGGCTTCGCGCTGCAGCGCGGTGTCGCGCGCCGCCGCCTTGGCTGCCTCGCGCGCCGCCGCCGCCGCGCGCCGCTCCAGCTCGATCTTGGCCTGCGCCTCCTGCTTGCGCCGCTGCCTCTCCGCCAGCGCCGCCAGCCGCTCCGCCTCGGCCGCGCGCCGCCGCTCGGCCGCCTCGCGCACGCTCAGCGCCGCGCCGTGCTGCTTCGCGAGGATGGCGGCCAACGCCTCAGCGCGGCGAGCCTCGCCTGCGCGGGGCGGGCAGGGGCCGCACGGGGCAGCGCGGCGCGGCCCGGTCAGCGGGGCGCGTCGCGCTGCGAGCGGGCGCGCGTGCGCGCGTCGCCCGCGCACGCCACGTGCGCAGCCGGCGGCGCGCGGCGCGCACCGTCCTCCAGCCTCTGCTGCAGGTCCGCCTTCTTGCCCTCCGTGTTGAGCGTGTTGATGAAGGTCACCTCCTCCACCTTGCGCGCCTCGTCCCCCGCCTTGGCCTTGATGCGACCGATGTGCGCCGCGCGCAGCGCCTCGCTGCGCTGGTGCTTGTCCGCGCTGCGCGCCGCCGCGGCGCTCGCGCCGCCCGCGTCGTCCTGCGGCGCGGCGAGCGGCACGCGCGACAGGTGCTGGGCCACGTGTGCTGCAGGCGGGAGCGCTGCGCCGCGCCGCGCCGCGCCACGCCCCCGCGGTGGACGGTGCCGGCGCGTCAGCCCTGCGCACCTTGCCCGCGGCGCGCCGCTGCTGCTTTGTGAGCTGCTCCTGCTTCAGCTTGGTGAGGCGCTCCTCCGCCAGGGCGGCGCGCAGGCGCTCGGCGCGCGCCTGGCGCTCCTCGGCGGCGGCCTTGGTCTCGCTGGGCGTCTTGCGCAGCCTGCGCAGCGGCGGTCGGGCGCACGTGGGCGCACGTGGGCGCGCCAGGCCAGCCGCCGGGGCCCCAGGCAGCCGGGGCTCCCTGTCGCAGGCGCGCGGCGCCGCGCAGCGCAGCGCGGGCCCCCCCCCCCACCTGTCGGGCGACGACAGCTTGTGGTGCAGGCCGGGCACAGCGCCCGGGTCGGCCAGCGCGCTGGCGTCAAACACGCGGCGCCACGCCAGCCCCGGGCTGAGGCTGCTGGCGCTGCTGCCCTTGCTGGCGCTGCTCGAGAATGTGCTGGTGCTGCTGCAGCTGCTGCAGGTGTCGCCGCCCCTGCCAGCATCGTCGCTGCCGTCGTCGCTGTGCTGGTGCGCCGGCAGCTCCGCCACGGCAGCGCCCGCCAGCTCCACGCCGGGCGGCGGTCGCGGTCGCGGCGGCGGCGGCGGCGGCTGCGCAGAGCTGCTGACGGACAGCCGGCTGGCATGCGGGCCTGGCAAGCTGCGCCCGAGCGCGCCGCTGCCGCCGCCGCCGCCAGCCCTGTGCTGCCCCGGCTGCCGCGCGCACGGCGCCGCCTGCTGGCAGCCGCCGTCACGCGCGCCGGCAGCGTCGCAGCCGCAGCAGCGGCCCGGCTGCAGCTGGCGCAGGCCGGCCGCCAACTCCTCGAGGTCCGCCACCGCCGCCTCCACCAGGCCGGCGCGGCCGTCCGCCTCGCACAGGCTGTACATGCTTCCCAGCGTCCTGCGCCGGCGCGCGGCGGCCGCGGCGGCGAGCGCGCGCTCGGTCGGCGCCAGTCCCCGCCGCCGGCAGCGCGCGCGGCGCGGCGCCCCGCGCCCCACCTCGCCAGGTCGCGCTGCAGGCGCGTCCATGCGTGCTGCTGCCCCGTGTGGCGCCGGACCTGGTCCATCAGCCATCCGTCCTGCGGCGTGCGCCCCCGCCGGCTGAGCAGGGCCCGGCGCCGCGCGCAGCAGCGCCGGCGCGCGGCGTCGCCGCTCGCACCTGTGCCGGCCGCGGCGGCCATGCCGCCGCGTCGGCCATGCCGGGCTACGCGGGCCCTGGTTGCGCCCGCGGGGTGCCCTGGGCCAGGGGCCCGCGCATGTGGAGGGCTGCGCCTTGGCGCCCCCGATGGCAAGTCCGCGCTGCCTGGCGGGAGGCGGGCGCCGCCGATCGGCGGCACGCGATGCCGGTCTCTCGCGGGCGATCGGCGGCGCGGCACGCGTCCGCAGCGTGCGCCCCCGACGCCGGGCGGCAGCCAGCAAGCAGTTGACCCGCGCCGCAGGATCCCGGTGCGGGGAGGCAGGTGCACGCTGCGAGCCTGCGCCGTGTGCGCGCCGCTGCCGGCGGTGCTGCGGCAGCATGCCTGGGAGCGGGCCGCGCCGCGGCCAACTCAAATGACCGCCAAGTAACACTCAGCGCGAGCGCGGCTGCCCGATCGCGCTGCCCCCGCCCAGCGCTCAGCACCCGGCGGCGACACCCCTGGGCCTGGCGCCGCGGCCGCGGCGGCCGCCGCCGCTGGCGTCGCACCTGCGCCGAGGCGCCAGCACACACGCTCTTGCAGGCGGGCGAGCAGCAGCAGCGCTGCCCGTCCCCGCGACCGCGGCTGAGCGCAGACCGCGGCTGCTTGTCGTGGGCTGGTGGCGCGGGCTGCGCTGCGCTGGCGGCGCGGCGGGCGCTGCGCTGGCGGCGCTGCGCGAAGGCGCTGCGCACGGGCGGCCGCTGGCGCCGCCGGCAGCGCCAGCAGGCGCGGCTGCGCGCTGAGGTGCGTGTGAACTAGCCGATGGCGCGGCGGCCTGCCGGCTTTGTCCGGCGTCGGGGCGCGGCGGTCAGCGCGCGGCCGGCTGTCGGGGCGGCCAGCGCGCAGCTCGACGCCGCCCCACGCCGTGTCTGCTTTTGCGTGTTACCGCTGCAACACGCTTGGCAGTACGCGCCCCACCGCCGCGGCGCAGCCCGCCCGCCGCTTCGCTCGCGCGGAGGGCGCCCTGCCTGCCCTGCCCTGCCACGCAGCGCCCGCGCCCTGCCGTATGTGCCATCCATGGCGTGTGTGGATGGCAGCCGGCCGCACTGCTGCGGCCCGGCAGGGGCGGGGCGCGGGTCCGCGGGCAATGCATGATGCATCGTTTGGGGCCGCCGCCGTACGCAAACACACGTCGTCACACTACCTACTGCTCAGACGCGTGGCGCTGGTTGGTGGCGCGCGTGCACGCCGCCTGCTGCAGGCCGCAGCGGCCCGACACACCAAGCACTGGCGCGCGCTGCGTGCCAAGGGCCAAGGGCCCCCACAGCAACAGCGTGCAGCCCAGACCACCCCGGCGCCCTCCCCGGCTGCCACGCTGCGGGCCGGGCGCGCAGGGCGCCCCAGCGCCGCTGCGGGCCAGCCGGGGCCAGCGCCGCGCCCCAGCTTGCGGGAGCCCGCACTCAAGAGTCTGACCTGCGCTAAAGCAAATGCTGCGATCAGGGTTGACGGCCGCGCGGCCGGCACGCACACACCAGGCAGGTACGCACCCAAACACACACACACAGCGCGCGCCGCCGGCTGCGTGGCGCTGCAGGCGCGGCAGCCAGCACGGCAGCAGCACTGCTGGCGATGTACACACGATACTCGCACGCATCTGCTGCTTCGCAGGCAGCCTAGTGCTTGCCGCGCAGGCCGGGGCGGGTCACGCGCACGCCGCCGAGGTCGATGACCTTGGGGAGCTCGATGCCGCCGTTCCAGGCCTGGAACGCGCCCACGCCGTCCTTGTACGCGTACTTGAAGGTGGGGGCGGCAAAGCTGGGGATGCTCGAGGGGCCGGACACGGTCACGGTCGGCAGGCCATCGCCGTAGGGGTTGGCGGGCGCCTCCTCCTCGGCGTCAGCGGCCTTGGCGTCAGCGGCCTTGGCGTCCTTGGCAGCCGCAGCAGCCTGGCTCAGGCGGCGGCCGCGCAGGCCGGGGCGGGTCACGCGCACGCCGCCGAGGTCGATGACCTTGGGGAGCTCGATGCCGCCGTTCCAGGCCTGGAACGCGCCCACGCCGTCCTTGTACGCGTACTTGAAGGTGGGGGCGGCAAAGCTGGGGATGCTCGAGGGGCCGGACACGGTCACGGTCGGCAGGCCATCGCCGTAGGGGTTGGCGGGCGCCTCCTCCTCGGCGTCAGCGGCCTTGGCGTCAGCGGCCTTGGCGTCCTTGGCAGCCGCAGCAGCCTGGCTCAGGCGGCGGCCGCGCAGGCCGGGGCGGGTCACGCGCACGCCGCCGAGGTCGATGACCTTGGGGAGCTCGATGCCGCCGTTCCAGGCCTGGAACGCGCCCACGCCGTCCTTGTACGCGTACTTGAAGGTGGGGGCGGCAAAGCTGGGGATGCTCGAGGGGCCGGACACGGTCACGGTCGGCAGGCCATCGCCGTAGGGGTTGGCGGGCGCCTCCTCCTCGGCGTCAGCGGCCTTGGCGTCAGCGGCCTTGGCGTCCTTGGCAGCCGCAGCAGCCTGGCTCAGGCGGCGGCCGCGCAGGCCGGGGCGGGTCACGCGCACGCCGCCGAGGTCGATGACCTTGGGGAGCTCGATGCCGCCGTTCCAGGCCTGGAACGCGCCCACGCCGTCCTTGTACGCGTACTTGAAGGTGGGGGCGGCAAAGCTGGGGATGCTCGAGGGGCCGGACACGGTCACGGTCGGCAGGCCATCGCCGTAGGGGTTGGCGGGCGCCTCCTCCTCGGCGTCAGCGGCCTTGGCGTCAGCGGCCTTGGCGTCCTTGGCAGCCGCAGCAGCCTGGCTCAGGCGGCGGCCGCGCAGGCCGGGGCGGGTCACGCGCACGCCGCCGAGGTCGATGACCTTGGGGAGCTCGATGCCGCCGTTCCAGGCCTGGAACGCGCCCACGCCGTCCTTGTACGCGTACTTGAAGGTGGGGGCGGCAAAGCTGGGGATGCTCGAGGGGCCGGACACGGTCACGGTCGGCAGGCCATCGCCGTAGGGGTTGGCGGGCGCCTCCTCCTCGGCGTCAGCGGCCTTGGCGTCAGCGGCCTTGGCGTCCTTGGCAGCCGCAGCAGCCTGGCTCAGGCGGCGGCCGCGCAGGCCGGGGCGGGTCACGCGCACGCCGCCGAGGTCGATGACCTTGGGGAGCTCGATGCCACCGTTCCAGGCCTGGAACGCGCCCACGCCGTCCTTGTACGCGTACTTGAAGGTGGGGGCGGCAAAGCTGGGGATACTCGAGGGGCCAGACACGGTCACGGTCGGCAGGCCGTCGCCGTAGGGGTTGGCGGGCGCCTCCTCCGCGGCGTCGGCGGCCTTGGCGTCGGCGGCCTTGGCGTCCTTCGCAGCAGCGGCCTGGCTCAGCTCACGGCCTGCAAGCGGGGGCAAGCAGCAGGGGCAGGCAGCAGGGCGGCAGGGGAATGTGAGTCGGAGTTTCACCAGAACTGGCGGCGGTGGAGCGGTGGCGCTCGCTGTGCGCCGCGCGCCCACGGCCAGCGTGCTGGTCTGCCACCGCAACGCACGCGCCCTGCGCTGCCCGAGCTGCTATCGTTCAGCTGAACCGCGCCTGCGACTCTCCTGCCGCCCCCGGCCCCCACCGGCGCTCGCGGCTCGCGGCGCGCGCTGGCTGGTTGCGGGGCGCCCGGCCGCCCTGCCGCGGCGGCGCCACCCACCGTGCGAGGCAGCCGCGGACACAGCCAGGCCGGCGATGAGCAGGGCCGCGATGACCTTTGACGTCTTCATTGCGCGGCGTCGGTTGCCGGTCGCGGCGGGCGTGGCGAGGGGTCGGCGACCTGGCGCATGACGGGCGTCGGGCGTGGCGGGCGCGGGGCAGGGCGGCGCGGGGCGCGAGTGAGCGCGTCAATTTGGTGGCTTATTGGAGGTCACGATCGGCGTGCCGGCGGGCTGCTGGGCACGCCGCAGCGCCCGGCCAGGGAGGTGCGCGCATCGGCGAGATGCGCCGCCCGCCCCGAGCGCGCTGTCGCGCCGCGCGCCGCGGCGCTGCGTGGAGGTGCAATTGACAATCGCGCGCGCGGTCTGGCGCGCTCACCGGGATGGGGAGGGCGCGCCGGGCCCGCAGCAGCGCACAGCACAGCGCTGGCCGGAGTCAGCAGGCGTGGCTGGCCAGGGAGCGCCGTGAATGTGGCTGCAGCGCGGAGGAGGGGCGCAGAGTGGCCGCGGAGGGCGGGGGGCGGGCATATGGCGCGCGGGGCGCCGGAAGTCCACCAGGCGATCGGTTGACCAACGATCCACGCGCCTGAAGCGCCGGCGGGGCAGCTCGATATTAGTCTGAACTAAATACCGGGGCCTCCGAGGCCCCCGAGGAGGTGCGACCGCTGGCGGGCGCGCTGCTTTGGCGCCCGCCCCGCGCGCGCCTGGCCCTGCGCGGCGCCTGGCCAGCGGCCCGGCTCTCCTTTAAGGGCCTCTCCATCGACTGCGTGCTCGCGGCGGCCGCGGGCGCCAGCGCCGGCCGTCGCCAGCGCTGCGCTGCCGGCGCGGCGGCGGCCGCCAACTGCGGCGGGGGCGGGCTTCGTCCTGGCCCTCAGCGGCATCAGGCAGCCGGGTGAGCGCTGCACGCTTCGCCGGCCGCCCAGCAAGCGGCGGCGCGGCGCGCCCGGCGGGCCGGCGACAGGGCACGCGCGGCGGCCGCCCGGCGGCGCCCGCAGCCGTGCGCGGCTGGGCTGGTGCGCGGGCAGTGACGGCAGACCCACCACCATCCGCACAGCAGGCTGCTGCAGCCGGCGCGCGGCCGGCGCCGCGCCGGCGGACGCCCGGCGGGGAGGGCGGTCGGCGGCGCGGCGTGCCGCGCGTCCGCAGCGTGCGCCCCGGACGCCGGGCGGCAGCCAGCAAGCAGTTGACCCGCGCCGCAGGATCCCGGTGCGGGGAGGCAGGTGCACGCTGCGAGCCTGCGCCGTGTGCGCGCCGCTGCCGGCGGTGCTGCGGCAGCATGCCTGGGAGCGGGCCGCGCCGCGGCCAACTCAAATGACCGCCAAGTAACACTCAGCGCGAGCGCGGCTGCCCGATCGCGCTGCCCCCGCCCAGCGCTCAGCACCCGGCGGCGACACCCCTGGGCCTGGCGCCGCGGCCGCGGCGGCCGCCGCCGCTGGCGTCGCACCTGCGCCGAGGCGCCAGCACACACCCTCTTGCAGGCGGGCGAGCAGCAGCAGCGCTGCCCGTCCCCGCGACCGCGGCTGAGCGCAGACCGCGGCTGCTTGTCGTGGGCTGGTGGCGCGGGCTGCGCTGCGCTGGCGGCGCGGCGGGGCACCCGCTGCTGCTGGCGCGGCTGGTGCTGCTGGCGCGGCGGGTGCTGCTGGCGCGGCTGGTGCTGCTGGCGCGGCGATCGCGGCGGCGGCATGGCTGACCGGCCTCGCGCGGGCTGCTGCACGCTGAGGCCCACCAGCGCGCTGGAGGTCGGCGAATCAGGGTTTGCTTGGGTTACCGCCGCTGGTGTGAGTACTCGCCGCACACACCAACCCAGAGCGGCACCAACCCGCGGCCGTGGCACCACCACACTCACGCAGAAATATGCAGCCCACCACAACTGCTGTGGCGGCAGCGGCCCAGCTGGCCGCGTGCATGCGGTGGTCACGTGCCGCCTGTGGGTATGCCGCCTGTGGGGCGCGCGCGGCGGCAGCCCAGCAGCGCTGGCATACGGCAGCGCATGCGCACGTGCGCGCCCGCCGCGCACGAGCGCGGCGGAGCCGTGCGACACCAAGCCAAGGGGGCGGCCACGCGGGCGGCCACTGATACAAGTTTACACGCACACACACGCACACGCGCCTCGCACCAGCCCAGGATGGTGCGGGCAGCCAGCAGCCCGCGGCTTAGTGCTTGGAGCCGCCGGTGGCCTCCGGGAAGCCGGACACCCACCAGTTGGGGACCAGGAGGTTGCCGCCGACCAGGTTCTGCACGTTCCAGCTGTACGGGCGCACGTTGACCTTGCCGATGGGGGTGGTCACGCGGGCGGTCGGCCAGTCCCAGCCCTGGAGGCGGCGGCTGCCACCGGTGGCCTCGGGGAAGCCGGACACCCACCAGTTGGGGAACAGGAGGTTGCCGCCGACCAGGTTCTGCACGTTCCAGCTGTACGGGCGCACGTTGACCTTGCCGATGGGGGTGGTCACGCGGGCGGTCGGCCAGTCCCAGCCCAGCATCTTGCGCGAGGTTTGCGAGTCTGCGTGGCGTGGCGCGGCGGGCAGGGCGGGGGCAGGCAGAGGGTCAAGCCGGGCGGCCGCAGGCGGCCAGGCGGCGGCAGTCAGGCGGCGCCAAGGGCGTCGCGGCGCTCGGCAGTTGCCCGCGCTCGGCAGCGCGGGCAACTGTCGGGTGCCAGCCCAGATCGATGTGTTGCGCACAAGCATCCCGCGCGGGCGCAGCCCGCGCAGTCCCCGGGCGCTGGCGCGCGGGCTGGCGGAACGCGGCGATGCGCGCAGCGCGCGGCGCGCGCGACGCAGGAGAGGCCCTCACCTGCTGCGCTGGCGACGGCCAGGAGGCCGAAGAGGGCCAGGGCGACCACGGCGAGGCGGGCCATGGTGTGTGCTGCCTGCGGGCGGGGAGGGAGAGCGGGCGCATGCGGGGGCGGGGTCAGCGGCGCAGGTGGGGCGCGTGAGCTCGGCTGGGCGGTCGCGGTGGCATATTGAATAAGCTTCAATGCTCCGGGCGCCGCGCCACGCGGGCGCGGGCCCGCGCTGAGCTGCCCGCGAGCTGGCGAGCTGAGCTGATGTGGACTGCCCCGCCCCGCCTGGCCGCGCGCCTGCAGCTGGCGCGCTGGCCTGGCATCAAAAGCACGGCGCAAAAGCGTGCGCCCGCTGGGGTCTGCGCGGCGCGCGGCGCGCGGGGCGAGCTGGCGGGCGCACCTGCTCGGGCTTGGCGGGCGGTGGCTTGTGCGCGTGTAGATGCGCGGGGAGCGTGTTGCAGGGCGACAGGCCAGGTCGGTGTGGGTGTGGGGAGGTCGTTGGCGGGGCACGCGGGCTATCAAGGCCTCCGAGCGCGCCAGTTGTCACTCGCGAGCCGCCCGACCGTCCCGCTCCCCTCCAACGTGCGCGAATTTTGGGCTGAAGACTGGTCCAAAGAGTGCCTGTTTTCACAACGATCACGAAACGCGGGCCTCGGGGGCGCACAGGCGGCCGGGCGCGGAGCTGCCGGGATGCGCGCGCGGGATGCCCGCGCCCGCCATGCCCGCCGGGGCCGCGCGCCCGACCGCGGGGCGCGAGTGGCCTGCCGAGTTAGGCGCGGATCTGTCGGCGCGGCCGCGGGCAAGCCACGCACCAGGACGGTTTCGGCGCCTCCGCGCCGCCACCGCCTCGACTGCCGCCGCCGCCACGCAAACGCCCACCCCGCGTGCCGGCGCCGATCGGCGCCAGGCGGCGCCTCACCTCCCCGCCACGCCGGCGGCCGCTGCGCCCGCCGCCAGCGTGAGCGGGCGCGCGAGCGAGAGCAGGTCGGCCGGCGTGTCGTCCGCGCCGAGCGCCAGGCCCGACACGTCCAGCCCCAGACGCCCCAGCCGCTGCTTGAGCTCCGCCTCGGCCGCCGCGCGGCGCGCCGCCGCGAGCGCGCGCCGCGCGCCCGGCTCGCCCAGGTCCAGCCCGTCCGGCGCGTCGACCGCGGCCGCCGCGCGCAGCGCGCCCTCAAACGCCTGCTCGATCTGCGGCGGGCGGGCCGGCAGCGGTCGGTCTCTGGGGGCGCGGCGGCGGGCTGCGGGGCGCGACGGCGCGCCCGCGCCGCGCCGGCGCCGCCGCGCCCGTGCTGCCCACCTGCTGGTACGTGACCTCGCGCCGCACGCCCTTCAGCAGCGGCTGCGCCGCCGGCGCCTTGCCCACGTCCGGCAGGCCCCACTTGGCGTGCCGCGTGAGCTGGCGCCGCAGCGCGTCGGGCGTGCCCCCGGGCGGCGCCGGCGCGGCACTGCGCTGGCGCAGGCCGGTGCGGTAGCCGTTCGTCACCGCCAGCAGCGTGGCGCCGGCGGCGGCGGTGAACTCCGGGTCCAGGCTGGCGGCCGGGTCGATGAACATGCTCAGCAGCGCCGACGTGAGCAGCGGGTCGGCCACGGCGCCCAGCAGGTAGCTGCGCTGCTCCTTGACCAGGCCGGGCGAGATCGCTGCGCGGCGGCGGCGCGGCGGCGCGGCGGCGCGGCGGCGCGGCGGCGTGGGCGCGCGCCGCGGGCGGCGCGGCGCGCGCGCTCGCGCGCTCGCCCCCTCCCTCGGCCGCCCGCGCCGCGCGCCGCACCCTGCACCAGCAGCGCGCCGCTCGGGTGCGCAGAGAACATGATCGTCGCGCCCTCCCGCAGCTGCCGGCCGCGTATGTCCAGCAGCTCGGTGGTCCCCGCGAGGCGCTCTCGGTCAAACAGGCCGGCCAGCTGCGCGAGGCCGCGGTAGCGAGGCTCGACCTCGCGCACGCGCGCCGGCGCGGCCTGCTGCGCCTGCGCCTGCTGCTGCTGCTCCGCCTGCTGCTGCTGCGCCTGCTGCGGCTGCGCCTGCTGCTGCTGCAACGGCGGCGACGGCAGCGGCTGCACAACGGCCTGCTGCAGCTGCTGCTGCACTGGCGCCGGCCTGGGCGCCGGTGGCGGCAGCGGCGGCGCGACCGCCGCTGCTGCCTGCGGGCTGCCCGCGGGCCGCGCTGCCGGCAGAGGCGCAGCAGGCCGCGCCGCGGGAGACGGCGGCGGGCGGGCTGCCGCCTCGCTGCTGCTGCCGCTCTCCTCCTCGGATGATGAGGCCGTGCCGGTCTCGCTGGCCGAGCCGGTGCCCGTAGCCGCAGAGGTGGAGAGCAGCACCCTGGGCGCGCTGCCGCCCGGCGGCTCGAGCCTGTCAATCTGCTGCCGCATGCGCTGCTCCCACGCCCTGCGCGGCGGCGGCGGCGGGGGCGGCGGCGGTGCAGGCTCGTGAGCGGCGCCAGCGGGCGCGCCGGCGCCGCCCCGCGCGCGCCAGCCCACGCGCCGCCGCGCGCGCCCCGCGCACCGCGTGACCTCCTCCAGCGGCAGCGGCCGGCTGGCCACCGCCAGCAGGCTCATGCCCATGGCCGGCGCGGCGCGCAGCGCGTCGCCGTAAAAGGCGGGGCTCGCGAGCACCTCGCCGGGCGCGCGCCCCGCCCACGTGCCCGCCAGCGCCTCGCGCGCCGCCGCCTCGTGCACGTACAGCCCAAAGTCAAAGTCCTTCACGCCGTCCAGGCCCTGCGCGCCGGGGCGCGGCGGCGCGTCGGCGGGCGCCCCGCGCGTCGTCGGCGGCGGGCAGGCGCGGCCGGCCGCGCCGCGACGGCGGGCGCGGCGCACCTTGAGCCAGCGCGTCGGCCGGCGGCTGTACCAGCTCCCGCCCGCCAGCAGCCCCCACTCGAGCTTGTCGGCCACGTCGGGCGGCAGCACCATGTGGCGCTCGTTGGCGCACAGCTTCCACGGCGCCACGTGCTGCAGGGCCTTGATCCGCTCCTCGCTGCGGCGGCGCGGCGGGCGCGGCGCGCGTCGCGGCGCGCGCGGGCCGCGGCGCGCGCGCGCCGCTGCCGCCGCCGCTGGGCGCGCGCGCCGCCGCGCCGGCCCGTGCGCCGCACCGGGTCATGCCCTGCGACGGCGCGACCAGGTTTGGGTTGCGCTCCGCGAGGGCCTTGAGCTCAGGGTTGCCCTTGATGTAGGTCCACAGGTCCCACACGCTCACGCGCCCCGCGCCGCCCGGCAGCTCCACAAACGCCTCGTCGCGCAGCCGCTGCACCATCAGCACCTTGCGCCAGAGCTGCGCGCGCGCGCCCCGCGCGGCGGCGCCGGCGGCGTGAGCGCGCCCGCCGCGGGCGCCGCCGCCCGCGCGCGCGGCTGTCGGCCGCCCCGCGCGCCCCGCCGCCCCGCGTGCCCCGCCGCCCCGCGCGCCCCGCCGCCCCGCGTGCCCCGCGCGCCGCACGCACCTCGAGCTCCTCGTCGCTGGCGGCCGCGAGGTGCTGCTTGAGCTGGCGCAGCGTGACCACGCTGCCCTTGGCCGCCTCCTCGGCGAGCTGCGCCTTGGTCAGGCTGTTGGTGCCGGCCGCGTAGATGGCGGGGTCGGGCGTGCCAAACCACGCCTCGTCGCTGGGCAGCGCCTCGACGTCGAAGCCGCCGCCCGCGAGCACCTCTGCGGGCGTGGGCCCGCGCGCCGTAATGTCCTGCAGCCGCACGTTGGCGCCGCCCTTGACCGCCTCGGCGTGGGGCACGCCCGCGGCGACCTTCTGGAAGGTGTCCCACTGGTTGGGCTTGACCGGCCAGAGCGCGTTGAGCGGGTTGCGCAGCCACCAGCGCCGGAACGCGCCGACCTCGGGCCGCCCCGCCGCGGTGCGGTACGGCTCGTACGCATCGCGGTACGCGTCCCCCGCCGACGGCTCGGTGTGGACGCTGGTCTCGCTGGAGCCCGACTCGGAGCCCGCCATCGCGCGCCGCCCGCAGCCGCCGCGGCCGCCGCGGCGCCGCTGCTGCGCCGCCGCGCCCGGGGCTGCGCGCGCCGCACGCGCGCCAAGCGCCGGTCACTGGAAGGACCGGGACTCCCGGACCGCCTGCGCGGGCGTGGCCGGGCTGGGGCGGGGCCCTGCGCCCGGCTCGGCTGCTGCTGCCGAGGATCGGCCCGCCCTGGGCGCCTGGCGTGCCGTGTCGCGGGCGCGGGCGCGCGGACGCGGTGGTGTGGCCCGGCTGCGGCGGAGGGGCGCCAATGGGACAGGCGGAGCGCGCGGTTGCCTGCAGCCTGGGCCCAGCAGGTTACTTTTGCTCTGCCGGCCTGTCCCTGCGGCGGCGGCTCTCGACAGTCCGGCATCGATCACCCAGCACCGCCCCGCGCCCGGGGGGCCGCCCCGGCATGGCGGGCGACGCGGCGCGCCGCGAGCAGGCCGGGGACGACGCCACGCGCGCCGCGCTGCTGGCGGAGCTGGCCGACCTCAAGCTCGCCGAGGTGAGGCGCCGGCGCAGCCTGCGGCACGGCCGGCGCCGGCGGCGGCGGCAGTCACGGCGCCGCGCCGCGCCGCAGGGCGACGCGGAGGGCGCGCGGAGCCTGCTGCAGCAGGCCTACCGGCTGCGCACCGCGGAGATGGGCGGCGGCGACGCGCCGCCGCCCGCAGGAGCAGGTGGGCGCCGCGCGGCGCCGCGGGCGCGGGCCGCGGCCGGCCGGCGGCGACGCTCGCCGCCGCCACGCCGCGCCGCAGGCGACGCCGGCGGCGCCACCGGCGGCAGCGGCGCGCCGGCGACGCCGTCGGCGGCGGACGGGCTGTCGCCGCCGGGCGGCGCGCGGGAGAGCAGCAGCGGCAGCGGTTGGGACAGGTCGGACGACTGGGAGCCCGACCTGTCGACGCTGCGCACGGCGAGCAGCTTTGAGCAGCAGCAGCAGCAGGCGCAGCAGCAGCAGCAGCAGCAGGCGGCGGTGGAGGAGGCCGCGCGGCAGCCGGGCCCGCTGCGGGAACGGCCCGGCAGCGCCCCCGCCGGCGGGCGGCCGGCGGCGCGGCCCAGCAGCAGCGGCAGCGCGCGGCAGGCGGGCTCGCGGCCGCGCGGGCGCGGCGAGTCCAAGTGCGGCGCCGCGTCGGACGGCTCGGACGGCGGGTGGGACTCGCTCGGTGCGCGTGCCGGGGCGGGGCTCGGCGGGCAGCGGGGCCGCCGCGCCGCGCCGCGCCGCGCCGCGCCGCGCCGCGCCGCGCCGCGCCGCGCCGCGCCCGCCGCTCACGCACGCCTGCACGCGCGCGTCGCCGCGCAGCGCCCGCGGCGCCGCACGTGGTCGAGCTGCACGGCCTGAACCGCGGCGTGCGCACGGGGCACCTCGAGGAGTTTCTGCTCGGCTTCATGTGGGGCGGCACGTCGCCAAACGTGCGCTGGCTGGACGACAGCCACGCGCTCGCGGTCTTCCCCTGCGCCGCCGCGGCGCAGGCGCTGCTCGACTCGACGCAGGCGACCTACGCCGTGCGGCCCTACGCGCGCGCGAGCAGCGCGGCGCACGCCGTCGCAGCGGAGGGTGCGGCGGCGCGACCGCGGGCGCGGGTGTGGGTGGGCGGGGCGGGGGGCGTCGCGGCGGCCGAGCGGCCGGCCCGGCGCTCACCCGCCGCCGCTCGCGCGCCCCGCCGGCAGACCTGCTGCCGCCGCGGTCGGCACGGCCGAAGACCACCACCGCCGTCGCGCGGCGCCTCATCAGCAACGCACTGGGCAACAAGGAGGTGCGTGTGTGGGCGGCGGCACGCGGCCCCCCCCCCCCCCTTCTCTGTCTCACCTGCGCCCCCTGCGCGCGCCTCGGGCCAGGTGCGCGACCGCGGCGCCGAGCGGGAGCTCGCGGCGCTGCGGCGCGCCAACAAGCAGGACAAGCAGCAGCGGCAGCAACAGCAGAAGGAGGTGTGGGGCGACGACTGACCAACCGCTGCGGCGCGTGGCGGCGGCGTCGCCCAGCGGCGGCGGCGCGCGCGACGCGGCCGTCGTCGACGACGTGGCTTGTCAAGACTGGGCCATCTGTCGCAGAGCGTGACAAACCCTGACCAACCTGACCTCGGCGCTGAGGGTGATGGTGCACCGCCCGCATGACCGGCGGGCGCTCGAACGGTCGGCGCGGACAACCGCTCGCTAGGGTTTGCACTTGGAGCCAGGGAAATGGCTCGGGTCGTGGTCGGGCTGGGGGGCACTCTGTTACGCAGGAAGGCGTGGAGGAGAGGGCCCTGACCGCGACCGCGGCCCGCGGCGGCTAGCGAGCAGCGGCGGCGGTGCCGGCGTGCAGGGGCAGCGGCAGCTTCGCGAGCGCTCCCACGGTCGTCGCCGTTCGCGTCGGCCAGCCAGACGCGTGGCGGGCTCACACGGGCCAGGCACGGCCAGCCCGGAGACTCGCCAGCTCGGCCGCGGCCAGGGCGGCCGCGGTCCGCGGGCCAGCGAACTCACACCAGACAGCTCCCGGAAAGCTCAGCGACTCGCCGGGACCCGCGCCCGAGCACCCGCAGCAGCAACAGCTGCGCACGCCGCTCGGCGGTCGACGGCGGCCCGCGGCGCGGCCCGCGTGCCCATGGGAGCCGGTGGCGGAGGTGGTGGGCTGCTTCACGAGCCCCTGCTGAGCGGCGGGTCTTCGCGCCGGACCTCCCTCGAGGGCGACGCCGGCGCCGCCGGCGCGTCCCACCACCAGCACGTGCCCATCGCGTTCCTCCTCCCCAGCGGTCCCGGCGGTGACGAGGAGGCTCACAGCAAGGTGCGCGGCGGCGGCGCGGCGGGCGCTGCCGTGCACGGGCCCGGCTGCGCGCGCGCCGGTCGCGCGACTGGCGCGCGGCGGCGGGGCTCAGGGCGCGCGGCGCGGCGCGGTCAGCTGCTGCACCCGGCTGTGTGTGCGTCAGTCCAGCGCCCGAGCAGTCCCGGCCCGCGCACCAGCTCGCATGGCGCGGCCAGCAGCGTCGTCGACCGGGCAGCGCGCCAGCGTGGCCGCAGCGCGCGGGCGCGGCCCCTGAGCACGCGCCTGACGCGCGCGTCAGCGCCATGGGCAGCCAATTCGTGCTCGAGGACGAGCTCGAGCGCGGCTCGGGCAAGGGCGCCGCGCCCGTGGCCGCGTTCGAGCTCGAGCAGCCGCTCAGCAGCAGCGTCAAGGCCCGGCCCGGCCGCCCGGCGCGGCCGGCGCCGGACGCGTTCAGCGGCGCCGACAAGGTAGCGCGCCATCGCGGCGCCAGCCCGCCAGCGCCGCCGCCCGGGGCCGTGGGGCCGCGACCGGCCGCGGGGACGGACCAGGACGTCGCACGACGTCGCCCGGGCGCAGCGCCTCGAGCGCCGGGGCAGCCGCCAGCCCGCGGCGGCGCGACGGTTGGCGCAGCAGCGCCGGCGCCAACCCCCGCCCGCGCCCCCTCACCCTCTCCCCTGGTTCGCCCCGCAGGAGATCCTGTCCTTCGAGGGCTTCGACTCGCCATGGCACAAGCAGCTCCTGTTCGCGGTGCTCGGCGTGTGCAGCTTCGGGGTGCTCTTCCTGGTCGCCAAGTGGTCGCTGCGCGTACGCACCGCGCTGCGGCTCAGCCGCTGCCCGCTGAAGCAGGCCAAGTTTGTGCGCGTCACGGTGAGCGCGCGGGGGGCGCCGCCGCTCAGGCGCGGGCGCGGACGCGGGCGCCGCCAGGCCGCGGCGGCTGGCCGCGCGCGCCGCCGCGCCGACCCGCCACCCCACGCCGCGCACCGCAGCTGCACGACGGCCGCGTCAGCCTGCACGAGGTGCTGGTGCTGCAGCCGGCGCCCGCGGCGTCGCACCCTTACCTCTCGCCGGCGCAGCACCCGGACCTGCTGGCGCAGGCGGTGAGCAGCGGCGGCGGCGCAGCACCTGGTGCAGCAGCAGACGGCGCAGCAGCAGCTTGCGCAGCAGCAGCAGCAGCAGCAGCAGCAGCAGCAGCAGGCGGCCCCAGCAGCAGCAGCAGCAGCAGCAGCGGCGGCCCGCGCCCGCCCGACGCACGCGCCGCCGCCGCGCGCCCGTGTGCGCAGGGCTTCCCGGTGCAGGAGCGGCTGCTGGAGTACCGCTGCGGGCGCTACTTTTATGTGGAGGCGGCCGACACATTCCTGCCGGTCCCGGACGTGCCCAAGACCTTCAACGCGCAGCTGCAGGCCAGCGCGACGCAGCTCGCGGCGACGCAGGACCCCAGGCGCGCGTCCCTGGGGGGCGGCGCGGCGCGCAGCAGCCGTGCGCAGCGCGCAGCGCGCAGCGCGCAGCGCGCAGCGCGCAGCGCGCCGCGCCGCCGCAGGTGCCTGGAGGAGCGCGCGTGGGCGCTGGGCGACCGGCAGCAGCGCTACGGCGCGAACGAGATGGCCATCCCGGTCAAGAGCGTCGCGGCGATCGTGGGCGACGAGATGTGGCACCCCTTTTACGTGTTCCAGTACTTTAGCATCATCGTGTGGGTCGCCGGGGACGCGTACTACACGTACGCGGTCTGCATCTTTGTCATCACCTGGTTCTCAATCCTCACCAGCGCGGTCGAGACGCACCAAAACATGCGCCGCCTCGCAGACATCGCGCACTTCTCGTGCATGGTGCGCGAGCACGGCACGCGCACCCGCGGCACACGCACCCGCGGCGCGGCGCCCCGCGGCAGGCGCGGCGCTGGGGCGGGGGGCGACGCCCGCCGCCGCCGCCCGCGCAGGTGGAGGTGCTGCGCGGGGGCGCGTTCCGGACGCTGCCGTCGCAGAGCCTGGTGCCAGGGGACATCATCGCGGTCGTGCCGGGCACATTGCCAGCCGACGCGGTGCTGCTGAGCGGCGAGTGCATCGTGGACGAAAACATGCTCACGGGTGCGCCCCGCGCGCGCATGCGGCCGCGGCGGCGACCGCTGCCAGAGCGGCATCGCAGCCCGGCGCCGCTCGCGCGCCGCGGCCGCTCAGCCGCCGCCGCGCCCGCCGCCGCCGGCAGGCGAGTCTGTGCCCGTGCGCAAGGTGGCGTACAGCCCCAGCGTGGAGGGCGCAGCGTACAGCCCCGACAAGCACGCCGCCTGCACGCTCTACGGCGGCACGCAGGTCGCGCAGGCGCGCGCGCCCGGCGGCGGCGGCGCCGAGGCGTTCGCGGGGCTGGGGCTCAGCCCCGCCGCGAGCGCGGGCGGCGCGTCGCTGGCCATGGTCGTGCGCACGCGCTTCTACAGCGCCAAGGGCCAGCTGCTGCGCTCCATCCTCTTCCCGCGCGGCACCAGCGAGGCGTTCATCAGCGACAGCCTCAAGTTCATCGCCGTCATGCTCGTGCGCGCCCGCGGCCGCCGCTGGCCGCCGCGCCGCGCCGCCCCGCGCCGCACCCGCCGACGAGCGCGCCCGCCGACGCGCGCGCCTTCCCGGCGCCGCCGCCGCCAGGTCGCGTGCATGGGCATCTTTGTGTGGGCGGCGGTCGTGCTGGCGCACATCGGCGCGCAGCCGGGGCGCATCGCGGTGCGGTTCTTTGACATGATCACCATCGCCGTGCCGCCCGCGCTGCCGGCGTGCCTCACCATCGCGACCGTGTTCAGCATCGGCCGGCTGCGCCGCGTCGGCATCTACGTCACCGGCCCCCACACCATCACGCTCGCGGGCCAGCTGGACATCGTGTGCTTCGACAAGACCGGTGCGCGCGCGCGGCGGCCGCGGCGGCGGCAGCCGCGGCGGTGGTGGCCCCGGGCGAGCGCCGCCGCATCGTCGGCCCGCGGCGTTGCGCCGGCGCGCCCGCGTCACGCGCGCGCGCGCGCCGCTGGCGCCGCCGCCGCCGCAGGCACGCTGACGGTGCAGGGCCTGGAGCTGCAGAGCATCGCGCCCGTGAACAACGGGCGCTTTGAGCCGTCGGGCACCGACATGGCGCAGCTGCCGCCCGACGTGCCGCAGCTGCTGGCGAGCTGCCACGGCCTCGCGTGGCTGGGCGACACGCTCGTCGGCGACCCGCTGGACCAAAAGCTCTTTGCCGCGAGCGGCTGGTCGATGATCGACTGCGAGGACCACGTGCACCCGCAGGCGGCGGCGGCGGCGGTGCGCAGCAGCAGCAGCGGCGGCGCGATGCAGACGCTCGCGCGCGTGCACCCGCCAGGCCAGCCCGGCGGCGGCGCCGCGATCGTGCGGCGCTTCGAGTTCAGCAGCGCGTTGCAGCGCAACCTGGTGGTCGTGGAGCTGCCGGGCGCCGGCCTCGCGGGCGCCGCGCTGCAGGGCAGCGCCAGCGCGCCGGCGGGCGGCGTTGCCGACCTGCTGAGCTTCTCGGGCGGCGGCGCGCCGGGCGGTGGCGTGCACGCGCACGCGCACGCGTCGCGCGCGTCGCTCGGCGGCGGCGGCGGCGCGAGCCACGTGCTGTACGTCAAGGGCAGCCCCGAGATGATCAAGGGCCTCGTGGCGCCGAGCTCGGTGCCGCCCGACTTTGACGCCGTGCTGGGCGAGTACACGCGCGAGGGCCTGCGCGTGCTCGCGCTCGCGCGCGGCTTCGTCACGCCGGGCCTGCTCCCCGACGGCGCGCTGGGGCGGTACAGCCAGGCGCAGCTCGAGGGCGCGGTGCCGCTGGAGCTCGTCGGCCTCGCCGTGCTCGCCAACCCGCTCCGCGCCGACACGGCGGGCGCGATCGACGCGCTGCAGAAGGCGCAGATCCGCACCGCCATGGTCACCGGCGACCACGTGCGCACCGCGGTCTCGGTGGCGCACCAGTGCAACATCCTGCCGCCGGGGCGGCCCGTGCTGCTCATGGACGCGCCGCACGCGGGCGCCCGCGCGGCGAGCGGCGTCGCGCTGAGCGTGCTCTACGCCGACGGCAGCGTCAACCACACCGTCTCGCGCGCCACGGTGCTGCCCCAGGTGCGGCGCGCCGCGGCGGGGCCGCGCCGGGCCGGGCGGCGCCCACGCGCGCGCCGCGCTCGCCCGCGTCGCGCGGCGGCGCGGCCGCCCACCTGCGCGCGCGGCGCGCCGTCGCCGCCCGCGCGCCAGGTGATGATGGGCGACCTCGAGTGCGCGGTGACGGGCAAGGGCTTTGACGCGCTGCTGGTCCCGCCGTACGACCACGAGCTGCTGCAGCCGCTGCTGCGCCGCGGCGCCGTGTTTGCGCGCATGTCGCCCGACAACAAGCGCGACCTCATGGAGCTGCTCGGCCACGGCCTGCAGGGCGCGCCGCACGGCTGCCCGCACCT
Organism: Scenedesmus sp. PABB004; assembly: GCA_014905635.1. Taxonomy (NCBI): domain Eukaryota; kingdom Viridiplantae; phylum Chlorophyta; class Chlorophyceae; order Sphaeropleales; family Scenedesmaceae; genus Scenedesmus; species Scenedesmus sp. PABB004. Next base: position 1,642,378 of record CM026547.1, on the reverse strand, counting down.
CGGGCTGCACGTCGGCTTCTGCGGCGACGGCGCGAACGACTGCGGCGCGCTCAAGGCGGCGCACGTCGGCGTGAGCCTGTGCGAGGCCGAGGCGAGCGTCGCGGCGCCGATGACGAGCCGGCAGCAGAGCATCACAAGCATGATCGCGGTCGTGGCGGAGGGGCGCTGCGCGCTGCTCGCGACGTACCAGATCTTCCAGTTCATCGTCGGCTACGCGATGGCGCAGGCGTTTGCGACCAACCTCATGTACACGCACGCGCTGCAGATGGGCAACTACCAGTACCTCATACAGGACCTCTTCTACATCACCATCCTCGCCGCGCTCATGGGCTACACGCGCCCGCGCGCGGCGCTCGCGCGCGACAAGCCCGTCGGCCGCGTGCTCTCGCTGCCGCTCGTGCTCTCCCTGCTGCTGCAGATCGCGGTCGTCATCGTGTTCCAGGCGCGCCGCCGCCGCGCGCGCTGCGCGCCGCCGCGCCGCGCGCGCTGTGCCCGCTGTGCCCGCCCGCGCCCCGCGCCCACGCCCGCCCGCGCCCCGCGCCCACGCCCGCCCGCGCCCGGCCGCGCCCGCCCGGCGCGCAGCTGGTGGCGCTGCGTGCGCTGTACCGCATTCCCTGGTACGTCCCGACCGTGGGGTCGTCCGACCTGCGCACGTACGTCGCGCCCGAGACGAGCGTCATCTACCTCGTCTGCCTCTCACAGTTTGTCATCCTCGCCGCCGTGTTCAACAAGGGATACCCCCACCGGTGCGGCACAGCGCCGCGTGTGGGCCGCAGCGCGCCGCGCCGGGGCGGCGCCCCCGCCGCCGCCGCCGCCGCCGCCGCCGCCGGCGCCGGCGCCGCGCCCGAGCCCTCCGCCTCCCCGCCGCCACGCGCGCGCAGGCAGCCGCTGTGGACCAACTGGGGCCTGCTCGCGGCGATGGTGGCCCAGGTGGCGTTCCTGGTCTACAGCCTGTTCAGCGTCGACGCGTTCACGACGCGCGTGCAGACGCTCGTCGGGCGGGGCCCGCCCGACGGCCTGCCGGCGGCGTTCCGCGCGGGCCTGCTGGCCATCATGGCGGTCAACGCCGCGGCCGCGGGGCTCGCGGAGCTCGGCAGCACGCTCGCGCTGCGCCTGCTCGCGCGGCTGCGCGCGTCGGCCTGGATGCAGCGGCGGCGCAGCACGTCCGACCCCGCGCTGCGCCAGGGGCTGCTGCGCCCGGCGCACCACCACCTCGGCGCCGCGCCCAGCGGCGGCGGCGCCGCGCCCGCGCCCAAGCCGGGCCCCGCGGGCGCGCTGCACGTGCCCGCGCTGCAGCCGCCGTCGGGCGCGGCGCTGCTGTAGCGCGGGGGTGCCGCGCGCGCGGGCACGCGGGGCGAGGGGCATGGCTTGGGTGCGGGTGGGATTGCAGCGCGCGTGTCCTCCCGAAACGGGGGGCGGCGGCTGGGATGCGCTTTCTTCTGGGCGGTCGAGCAGCTGGCGAAATCAACTCTGTAACCCAACGGAGGCCAGGCAGGCGCTCTTCGCGCGGCCTGTGAACGCAGCGCAGGCCAGCGCCGGCGCAGCGCGCTCGCACGGCAGCGGCCGGCGCGCCGCAGCGGGCAGCCGAGCTGCTCGCAGCTTCTCGACGCATGCACCTTGGGCTCTGGGACCTCCGGTGGTGAGCGCTGCGCTGCACGAGCAGCAGCCGGGCGGGCAGCCCGCCGGCCGGCGGGCGCGGGCCTGCCGACCGCGGAGCGCGCTCGGGCCCGCGCAGCTGCTCACTAGCACTGTTGGTGCACAGACGAGGGTGTCGCGAGCAGAGAGGACCCCGCGCCGACGCACAGGGCCAGGACGGCCCACTTCCCGCGCTCGGCTCGGCTGGCCGCGGCGCGCCGCGGGCGATCGGCACGCAGCGGCGTGCCAGGCCGGTCGCGGGAGACAGCGCGAGTCGGACGCGCCCTTCAGTGCCTGCAGCGCGCGCCTGGTGCAGCGTAGGCAGATGAGGGCCGCGAGCAGGCTGGCGGGCCTCGGCCTCGCCCTGCTCTGCGCCTGCGCGGCGCTGGCGGGCGCCGTGGAGATGACCGACGCGCAGGCCGCGCTGCTGGAGCGGCTGCAGGCCGAGACGGGGCTGCGCGCGCCGCGCCGCGCGCTCGCGGGCGACGACGGCGGCAGCGCCGCCGGCTCTGGCGCCGCGCAGCCGCGCGACCACATCATCCCCGAGGGCATCTTCGGCCGCGCCGGGCCCGCGCCCATCCCCAGCCTGCCGTTCCTGGGGAGCAAGGACGCGCCGTCGATCGACGTGTTCAGCGAGCGCTGGGCCGCCAAGATGGAGGGTGCGCGCAGCGCGAGCGCGCGCGCGCGCCGCGAGCGCGCGCGGCGGCAGAGCGGGCTGGCAGAGAGGGCTGGCAGGGGGCTGGCAGACAGCCGGCAGGGCTCGGCGTCGCGGCCGCGGGCCGCACCGCGCGCCGCACTGCGCCACCGCACCACCGCGCCACTGCGCGCCGCGCTGCGTCACCGCAGACCTCGTCCCCGCCGCGGGGTACCCGCTTGAGAACCACAAGGTCGTGACTGTGGACGGCTTCATCCTCAACATGTACCGCATCCCCGCGGGCGCGTCGCGGCACACGGAGCGCGGGCGCAAGCCCGTGGTCATGCTGCAGCACGGCGTGACGCTCGCGAGCAACAGCTTCACGCTGCTCAACGCCAACGAGAGCATGGCCTACATCCTCGCGGACGCGGGTGCGCGCCGGCGGGGGCGCGGCGCGCGCGCGGGGCGCGTGCGCAGGCCGCCCGCCCGCCGCCGCCGGCCGGGGCTCCACGACGGCGGCCGCCCCGCGCTGCGCGCGCCCCGGCGCGCCGCGGGCCAGGCTTTGACGTCTGGCTCTCCAACAGCCGCGGCAACACGTACAGCCGGGGGCACGTCTTCCTCAACCAGTGGGGCCAGAAATACTGGCGCTGGTCCATGGACGACCTCGCGCTCGTGGACATTCCCGCGCAGATCGACTACGCGCTCAAGACGAGCGGCGCGTCCAAGCTCGCGTACGTGGGGCACAGCCAGGGCTGCACGCTCATCTACATGCTGCTCTCGGACAAGCCCGAGTACAACGACAAGGTCAGCGTCGTGCTGCACGTCGGGCCCGTCGCGTTCATTGAGTTCATACGCGCGCCCTTCCTCAAGGCGCAGCCCAAGGTCAAGTCCGACCAGGCGCGGCCCCCCACGCGCCCCGCACCGCCCACCGCGCCGCGCAGCACAGCGCAGCGCGCGCGCCGGCGGCGGCCGCCGGCCGCCGACCGCGCCGCCGCCGCGCGCCGGGAACCGCCGCAGTGGCTGAAGAACGCGCCGCTCGGCGAGTTCCTGGCCAACCGCGACCTCTCGCCCTTTGTGATGCCCTTCTGCAAGCACAACTCGACGTTCAACGAGTGGTGCACGCAGCAGCTCAACGGCATGTTCTACGGCCCCAGCGTCTTCGTCCCCCCCAGCGACTACCTGCTCGTCGGCACCACCTGGCCCAGCACCGTGGCGACGCGCAACCTGGAGCACTGGAGCCAGGCGCGCCGGCACCCGCGCGCCCGCGGCGCGCGGGCGGCCGCGTCGCGCGGCGCCGCGCCGCGCGCCCCTCGGCGCCGCGCGCCCACGCGCGCCGCCGCCGCCGCCGGGGGGTGCGGCGGCGCAGATGGACCGCGACGGCGTGCTGCGGCTGCAGAAGTATGACTACGGCAACGACTGCACCAACCTCATCCTCGGCGCGGCCTGGCCGCGCAGCTACCACGAGAGCTGCAACATGGCCGCCTACGGCGCCACCGTGCCGCCCGAGTACAACCTCACGCGCATCACCGCGCCGCAGGCCTTCTTTCTCGGTGCGCGCGCGCCGCGCGCGCGCTGCGCCGCGCGCTGCGCCGCGCCGCCCGCGCCCGGCGGCCGCCCGTCTGCGCGCCCGCCCGCCGCCGCCGACCTCCCGCGCGCGGCGCCGCGTGGCCCAGGGTCCATCGACATCATGTCCACGCCCGAGGACGTCGCGGAGCAGCAGCGCCGCTTCGCGCCCGACGTGCCGGTGGTGCAGTACCTGTACCCGCGCTACAGCCACATGGTGCGTGTGCGCGCGCTGAGTGTGTGCGGGCAGGGCAGTGAGGGGGTCGTGGAGCCGAGCGGCCGGCGCGGCAACGCGCCCTCCAACCCCTTAACCCTGTGCCCCGCACCGCCGCCGCCGCCGCCGCCGCCGCCGCCGCCGCAGGACTTTGTGTGGGACCGCAACGCGCTGTACGCGGCCGACATGGTGGACGTCATGTTCCGCTATGCGCCCGGGACGTTCTAGGCCAGCGCCTGCGGCGGCGGGGCCCTGCGACACGGGCCCGCGCGGGCTGGCCGCGCTGAGACAGCGCGTTCTTTACCCATTGCTTTGATGTGTGGGGCTGCCCTGAGAACTTGAGCCTCTGCCCAGAACGGCGCAGCAGTGGCGGCGGTCGGCGCAGCGGCTGCCAGAATGTGGGCCGCCGAAATGTGGCGCGCGCTGTAAACTTGTTACAGCGCACGCCCGCGCCCCGCGACTGCCGCTGCAGCCGCGCCGGCCCAGGCCGCGCGCGCGCTCCCGTGGCGCGCCGCCCGGCTGGTCAGACCGAGGCGACCACGTTTTGGCTGCGCGCGAAGAGCGTGTCGACGACGCTGGAGAGCGTGTCCATGATGCTCAGCGCGTCGTCGTAGACGGCGGTGCGCGGCGGGCCGTCAAAGACCTCCAGGCACCCCGCGCCCTGGTCGAGCGTGCCGCTGAACTTCCTGTCCAGAATCATCTGCGCGGGGATGCGCGGCGCGCGGCGCGCGGTGAGCGCTGGCAGGGGCCGGCGCCGGGCGACGCTGGCGGCGCCGCGGCGGGCCGGCGCGGCGGGCGCGGGCGCGGGGGCGCGCGCGCCTGGCTGAGCTTCTGCTCCACCGCCGCGACGGGCAGCTCGATGAGCCCCGCGATGTGTGAGATCTCCACGCGGCTGTACGGCTCGATCAGGCGCACCAGGTTCTGCTCCAGCAGCGTGCCTGCGCCGCGCCGCGCCGCGGCGGCCGAGACGCGCGCGTGAGCAGCGGCCCGCGTTGGCGCCGCGGGCGGGGCGGCGGCGCGCGGCGCGCGCGGCGCACCGTAGAGGGCGGTGAGGTGCGTGTGCACGATCGCGTCGCCCTCCAGCTGCGGCTTGTAGCTGTCCAGCACGCTCTGCGCGGCGACGCGCGGCGCCCCCCGCGGCGGCGCGCGCTCGGCCGCGCGGCAGCAGCGCACCCGCGCGCCGCGCCGCCGCCGCCGCCCCCCGCAGCCCCCGTCAGCGCGTCGCCGCCGCGGGCGCGCCTGGAACTCCTTGAGGCTGCGGTCCTGGTAGGCCTTGGCCACCGCGCGCATCGCGTCCACGTCGGGCCCCACGTACTTGAGCCCCGCCTTGCTGCTGATGATCGACGGCACGTCGCCTGCGCGCCGCAGCGGCGGCGGCGGGTCGGCAGGCGCCGCAGCCCCGCAGCCGACAGCTGCGCTGCGCTGCGCTGCGCTGCGCTGCGCTGCGCTGCGCTGCGTTGCGCTGCGCTGCGTCGCACCGGCGTCGTTGAGCATGACCTTGCAGAGCAGCATGTACTTGAGCACCGCCATGGCCTGCGGGTCGTCGAGCGCGGCAAACTGCTCAAAGGCCTCGAAGAAGTACGAGTACGCGGTCTTGTAGTCCTTCTCGTCCGCGTGAAGGATGCCGCTCTGCGTGTCAATCTGGCGGCGCGGCGCGGCGCGGCGCGGCGCGGCGCGGGAGGAGGGTGGGCGCGGGCCCGGGGCGGGTGGCGGGCGCGGGGGAGGGAGCGAGGCAGCGGCGCGCGCGCGTGCGCGTGCGCGGCGCGCGGCGCGCACCTCGGCCTGCAGCGCGATGGGCACGTAGATGGCGTTCGCCGCCGTGCGCGCCGCCGTGAGCGACGCGCGGCTCTTGGGCTGGTTGCGCAGCGCGTGGTGCACTGCGGCGCGGCGCGCGGCGGGCGGCGGGCGGCGCGCGCGTCGGCGCCGCCGCCGGCGGCCGCGCCGCCGAGGCGCGCCGCGCTGTCAACTGCGCGGCCTGCGCCCGCGCGCGCGCAGGCGCCGCGCACCCCGCGACTCCAGGAGGTGGATGTCGACCAGCAGCAGCTTGTCGTCCAGCTTCTTCACCTCCGTCAGCAGCCTGCGCGCGTCGCCGGCGGCGGCGGCGGCGGCGCCGTCGGTGGGCGGCAGAGCGCAGCCGCCGCCGCGGCGCCGCCAGCCGGCGCTGCCGAGCCGCGGCGCTGCCGTGCCGCGGCGCTGCCGCCGCGGCGGCGGTGGCGGCGGCGGCGGCGGCGGCGGGGGCGCACGTGGCCACGATCTTGAGCGACTCCTGGTACTCCGCGGTGTCGAGGTAGAGGCTGGCGAGGCGCAGCTGGATGCGCTGCCGCAGGAACGTGCGCTTCTCGGCGACCGCCCACTCCACCTGCTGCTTGCACACCTCCACCTGCGCGGCGCGCGAGCGGGGCGGGGCCGGCGGGCCGGTCTGTCGGCGCTCCGCACGCGCGCTGTGGGCGGGCGCGCGCGCCAACCGCCGCAACCGCCACGCCGCCGCCGCGCTGCCGGGCGCGGGCGCGGCCGCGCCTGGATGTCAGTTGAGTCGGGGATCTTGGCGATGGCGTCGATGATGTTGCGCACCAGCTTGGCGGTCTTGGCCTTGGGGATGAGCGCGAAGAAGGGGCGCAGCGCCGACAGCAGCTCAGTGAGCGCCTTAGCGTCGCCGAGCTTCACGTACGTGTCTGCGAGGCCGCCGATGGCCTCCTCCTTGCGCTTCACCGCCTCCACATCGGCCGCGGAGTCGCCAAAGACGGTCTGGTGCAGCGCCGCCGCCTGCGCCTGCAGGGACGGCGCGTCGCTCGCGGCCACCATGATCGGCGCCGCCGCTGCGCCGCCGGGGCGGGCGCCTGGGGCGCTGCTGGCCCGGGACCGACGGCCCTGGGACGCGCTGCACCGCCCGGGCGCGGTGGCGTGCCGGGATCGGGCCGGGGCAGGCAGAGGGGCAGAGGAGAGAGCAGCAGCAACCGCTCTCCCGGACGCTGGCGGGCGGCAGGCGCGGCGGGCGGGGTCTGAGCGCAGCGGGGGCGGTCGCGGGCAGCGTCTGGACGGCCCGCGGGGGCGCCGGGTGGCGACGGGAGCGGGCTGGGCGGCCTCGCGTGGTGCAGGGCCCGGGGCACAACGCCTCTTGCGCTCTCTCTCGCGCGCCAGTCGCTCGGCGTGACGGCCGCCACCGTCGCACCACAGCCACAGCCGCCCGCCGCGCGCCGCCCGCCGACGCCCGCCGGCGCCGCCGCCGCCAGCAAGCGCCGCCAGCTCGCGCGACCCGCGCCCGCGCCAGCTCCAGCCCGCCCGGTGACAGGCCGGAAGCCCGGGCCACGCGCCGCCGCCGGCGCCGCCGCCGCCGGCAGCGGCCGCCGCACGCCGCCCGCCGCGCCGGCGCGGCAGCCGCCATGGGCGCGCCGGGCAAGCGCAAGGTCGGGGGCAACAGCAAGACGCGCAAGTGGCACAAGCAGCTGCTGCGCGGTGCGGCCGGGGCGCCGGGGCGCGGGGATGCGGGCCCGCATCGGGCCGCCCCCGCGCGGGCGGGCCCCGCCGGCGCGGCCGGGGCGGCGCGGTGGCCGGCCGGCGAGGCGTGCAGCGTGCTGACGGCGCCACGGCGCCACCGGGCGTGAAGCGAGCTCGCAGCGGCGAGCAGCGGCGAGCGCCGCAGCCGGCGCCGGCGCCGACGCGCGCCGCCGGCCGCGCAGGCAAGTTTGAGGAGCGCCACGTGGACCAGGTGTGGGAGGACATCCGCAAGCCGCCGCAGCTGGTGCACAACGGCAAGAGCGGCCCGCTGGGCACGACCGCCAAGTGCGCAGCGCCGGCGCGCTGGCTGCCGCTGCGCGGGCCGGCGGCGCCGCGCGGGCGGGCCGCAGCGGCGCCAGCGGCAGCACCAGCGGCACCAGCGGCAGCTCCAGCAGCACCAGCGGCAGCTGCGGCAACAGCTGCACCAGCGGCGGCAGCAGCGCTGACGTCGACCGCCGCCGCCGCACAGGGCGGAGCTCGACGCGGACCTGCCCGGCCACGGGCAGCACTACTGCATCCCCTGCGCGTGCGCGCGCGCGCGGCGCGGCGCGGCGCGGCGCGGCGCGGCGCGGCGCGGCAGCGCAGGGCGCAGGGCGGCCGCGCGTCTGCGGCGCCCCGGCGCCGACGCGCGCCCGCCCGCCCGCGCGCACGCCGGCAGGCGCTACTTCCAGACCGCGACCGCGCTCGTCGACCACGAGGGCACCAAGCCGCACAAGCGCACGTGCGTGCCGGCGCGCGCGCGCGCGCCCCCGACAGCGGCAGCCGCGCTCTCCAAGCTGGGGCACGCGCCCACATGCCGCGGCCGCGCGCCGCCGCCCGCAGCGTCAAGATGCTGCTGAGCTCGGCCAAGCCGCACAACCAGGTCGACGCCGAGGTCGCGGCGGGCATGGGGCGGCCGGACAACGGCCCGCGGCTGCGCAGCGCGGGGCCGGCGGACATGGTGCACTGAGCGAGGGCGCGACGCCTGGCGGCGGCGCGCCTGCGGCGCGGCCGCGCCCTCTGTGCGGCCGGGCGCGGGCCGCCGGCCCCACCACGCATGGTGCGCCGGGCGCGTGGAATTGCAACTTGACGACGCCCGGCCGCCGGCGCCCCTGGCAGCGCGCAGCGCGCCGCGCTGCGCCGCGTGGCTGCCGCCTCGCTGCGCCGCAGCCGCTCAATTGCCCACGCTCGGCTCCACGGCCGCCCCGCGCACGCCGAGCCAGCGCGCGCGCCCGGGCCGGCCCTGCTGCGCGCGCCTGCTGCAGAGGGCGTGATGGATCCATAACGCCTCCCGCCGCGCGCTGCGGGCGCGGCTGCCCCTCCCCGCCAGCGTGGAGGTGGGGATGTGGTCCTCATCCCGCGCACGTGGGGCGAGCGGCGCTGATGACAGGGGCCGCGAACCCTGTGACAGCATCGCCGGGCGCCGCGCCTGCATGTGCCGGCGCGGCGCGGCGGCCCCGCACCTTTCCTGCGCGAGCGTCCCAGCACCGCATCCCGGCCCGTCACCATGCAGGCCACCATGCAGCAGCGCAGCCTGAGGGCGCCCGGCGCCAGCGCCCGCGCGGCGCCCGCGCCCGCCCGCCCCTCCCTGCGCGCCGCGCGCCGTGCGTGCGTGCCCCGGTGGGTGCCGGGCGGGTCGCCGGCGGCCGTGGGCGCGCGGCGGGGCCCAATGGGCGCGCCGGGGGGCTGAATTCGGGCGCCCGGCCGCGCTGCTGCTCGCAGGGCCGCCGCGGCGGTGCAGGCGCCGGTGTCCAAGGAGACCGTGGAGAAGTGCGTCAACGCCATCCGCTTCCTGGCCATCGACGGCGTGAACAAGGCCAAGTCGGGCCACCCGGGGCTGCCGATGGGCGCCGCGCCCATGGCGTACGTCCTCTTCAACGAGGCCATGACCTTCAACCCCAAGAACCCCGCCTGGTTCAACCGCGACCGCTTCGTGCTCTCCGCGGGCCACGGCTCCATGCTCCAGTACGCGCTTATGCACCTCGTCGGCTACGAGAGCGTGCAGGTGATCCGCCCGCCCGCCCGGCCCGCGCGCGCCGCGCGCCGCGCGCCGCGGCGCCTCACCGCGACGCCCCGACGCGCGGCGCGCAGATGGACGACCTCAAGTCCTTCCGCCAGTGGGACTCTCGCACGCCGGGCCACCCCGAGAACTTCCTCACCACCGGCGTGGAGGTCACGACCGGTGCGCGCCGCAGCCGCCGCCGGGCCCGCGCGCACGGCCCCACGAGCGCACCGCCTGCGCGCCCCGCGCGCCGGCCGGCGGGGGGCGGCCGCGCCGCCGCGCCGCCGCGCCGCCGCGCCGCCGCGCCGCCGCGCCGCCGCGCCGACCGCCGCGCTGCGCGCGCCGCGCCGCGCCGCAGGCCCGCTCGGCCAGGGCATCTGCAACGCCGTCGGCCTCGCCGCCGCTGAGGCGCACCTGGCGGCGCGCTTCAACAAGCCGGACGCCAAGGTGGTGGACCACTACACGTGAGCGCCGCCACGGGGGTGGGCGGGGGCCGGCGCGGCGGCCGTCGCGGGCGCGCGCGCTGCGGCGCCAGGGGGGCTGCCAGCGGCGCGTGCAGGGGGGGAGCAGCGGCAGCGGCAGCGGCAGCGGCAGCGGCAGCGGCAGCGGCAGCGGCAGCGGCAGCGGCAGCGGCAGCGGCAGCGGCAGCGGCAGCGGCAGCGGCAGCGGCAGCGGCAGCGGCAGCGGCAGCGGCAGCGGCAGCGCCCCGCGCGCGCACGCCTGAGCGCCCCGCCAGCCCGCGCCGCCTGCCGCCCGCGCGCGCCGCGCGCGCCCGCGCGCCCGCCCACACGCCCGCCCGCCCACGCGCCCGCCCGCGCGCCGCGCAGCTACTGCATCCTCGGCGACGGCTGCATGATGGAGGGCATCTCCAACGAGGCCTGCTCCCTCGCGGGCCACTGGGGCCTGGGCAAGCTCATCGCGCTGTACGACGACAACAACATCTCCATCGACGGCCACACCGAGATCAGCTTCACCGAGGACGTGTCGGCGCGCTTCGAGGCGCTCGGCTGGCACGTGCAGCACGTCAAGGACGGCAACACCGACTTTGACGGCCTGCGCAAGGCGCGCGCGCGCGCGCGGCGCCCAGCGCCGCCCAGCGCCGCCGCCCGCCGCACGCGGCGCGGCGCCGCGGAGCCGCAGCAGCAGCGGCAGCGCGGGTGCGCGCGCCGCTGGCCCGCGCCGCCGCCGACGCGCGCCCCCGCCGCGCCGCCGCCCGTGCGCGCAGGCCATCGCCAACGCCAAGGCGGTGACCGACAAGCCCAGCCTGATCAAGGTCTCGACCCTCATCGGCTACGGCTCGCCCAACAAGGCCGACACGCACGACGTGCACGGCGCGCCCCTGGGCCCCGAGGAGACGGCGGCGACGCGCGAGAACCTCAAGTGGCCGTACGGCGAGTTTGAGGTGCCCCAGGAGGTCTACGACGTCATGCGCTCCGCCGTCACCAAGGGCGCGGCGGCCGAGGAGGAGTGGAAGGCCGCGATGGCCTCGTACAAGGCCAAGCACCCCAAGGAGGCGGAGGAGCTGGAGGGCCTGCTCAGGTGCGCGCACGGCGGCCGCGCGCGCCGGCCGCGCCGCCCGGCCGCGCCGCCCGGCCGCGCCGCCCGGCCGCGCCGCGCGCGCTGCCGCCCTCGCGCCCTCGCGCGCCCCCGCTGACCCCGCCCCTGTCTCGCGCGCGCGCCCCCTGCGCAGCGGCAAGCTGCCCGCGGGCTGGGAGAAGGCGCTGCCGAGCTACACGCCCGAGGACAAGGGCCTCGCGACGCGGCAGTACAGCCAGATCATGCTCAACGCGCTCGCGCCCGTGCTGCCCGGCCTCATCGGCGGCAGCGCCGACCTCGCGCCCTCCAACCTCACGCTGATGAAGATGTTTGGCGACTTCCAGAAGGGCAGCTACGCCGAGCGCAACATGCGGTGCGCCCGCGCGCGCGCCGCGGCAGCGGGCTGGGCCGGCGGCGGGCGCGGCGCGGCGGCGGGCTGGGGCGGCGGCGGCGGCTGGGGCTGCGAGGCCTTTCGCGCGCCCTCACCACGCCGCCCGCGCCGCCCCGGCCCCGCCGCGCAGCTTTGGCGTGCGCGAGCACGCGATGGGCGCGATCGTCAACGGCGTCGCGCTGCACAACAGCGGGCTCATCCCCTACTGCGCGACGTTCTACATCTTCACCGACTACATGCGCTCCGCCATGCGCATGAGCGCGCTCAGCGAGGTGACGGCCCGCCCCCGCGCCGCGCACGCGCGCGCGCGCCGCGTGGCCTGCCCTGCCGCCGCGCACGCGCGCGCGCCGCGCGGCCCGCTCTGCCGCCGCGCCGCGCGCTGACCGCGTGCTGCCCGCCGCCGCGCCGGGGCGCAGGTCGGCGTGCTGTACGTGATGACGCACGACTCCATCGGCCTCGGCGAGGACGGCCCGACGCACCAGCCGATCGAGCACCTCGCGAGCTTCCGCGCGATGCCCAACATGCTCATGATGCGCCCGTGCGGCGGCAACGAGACCGCGGGCGCGTACAAGGTCGCGGTCGGCAACCGCAAGCGCCCGACGACCATCGCGCTCTCGCGCCAGGGCATGCCCAACCTGCCCGGCTGCAGCGTGGAGGGCACCGAGAAGGGCGCGTACGTCATCCACGGCGGCGACGCCACGCCCGACGTCATCCTCATCGGCACCGGCAGCGAGCTGCCCATGGCCGTCGAGGCGGCCAAGAAGCTCGAGGCCGACGGCAAGAAGGTGCGCCGCGCGGCGCGGGCTGGGGCGGCGCGGGCTGGGGCGGCGCGGGGCGCGGGGCGGCGCGCGCGGGCTGGGGCGGCGCGGGGGCGCGGGCCGCGTGGCGCCCGCTGCCCGGCGCCCGCCGCACCAGCGCGCCGCGCTCACGCGCCGCCCGGCCGCCGCCGCAGGTGCGCGTGGTGTCCATGCCCTGCTGGGAGCTGTTTGCCGAGCAGAGCGCCGAGTACAAGGAGAGCGTGCTGCCCAAGGCCGTGACCGCGCGCGTCGCGGTCGAGGCGGGCAGCAGCTTTGGCTGGGAGCGCTACACCACGAGCAGCGGCAAGTTTGTGGGCATCGACGACTTTGGCGCGTCCGCGCCCGCCGACATCCTGTACGCCAAGTTTGGCATCACCGTCGACAACGTGGTCAAGGCCGCCAAGGAGGTCATGGCCTGAGACCGGCGACGCGGGGCGAGGCGGCGCGCCGGTTTTCTCGAGTCGCCCGCGCCGCGCGCCGCGCGCGCGCCGCGCCGTGCAGCCGCCTGCAGGGTGCGCGCTCGATGCTGTCCGTCGCGCCTGCGTGTGCCTGTAGAGAGCCCTGTAAACGGCCCACTGCGCGTCGTGCGCACGCGCCGGGCGCGCTGCGGGGCCGGGGCGGAGCGCCGCCAGCGGCGGCGGCGCTCGGGGACGCGGCAGTCGAGTTGCCCTGCGGGCAGGCCAGCGCGCAGCACAGCCTCCCGCACCGTCACACGGCCGCCGCTCAACCTTGGCGCGGAGCGACGACGACGGCTCGCTCCTCCTGCCCGCCCCCGCGCCCCCGCCCCGCCATTTCCGCGACCCTCCGCGACACCAGGGACGCCCCCACGCACGCAGACCAATCAAAGCGGAGCAGCTCTCGGCAGGAGTAGACGCCGCGCGCGGCCCGCCCGCCGCGGGCATGCGGCCGGAGCCGCGCCCCGGGAGCAGCACGAGCGGCCAGGCGCCCGGTGGGCGCCTGAAGCGCAAGGCGGGGACGGAGGCCCGCGACGGCGCCGCGGGCGATGGCGCTGTCGCGCAGCCGCCCAGCGCCGCCCCCGGCCCAGCCGGCGCGGCACCGGAGCTCGGGGGCCCGGGCGGCCTGGGCGGACGGCCGCGCGGCGCGCAGCAGGCGCCGCTGATGAGGACGACGTTCGACAGCAGCTGCACGCAGCCGGCGCCAGCTCTGGCCGCCGCCGCCGCCGCCGCTCCCGGCTCTACCTGCCAGCCTGCTGCGGCCGATGGCGGAGCAGGCGATGGCGGCGCCCCCGGCGGCGGCCCGCCCGGGCCGACGCGGTCGGCGCCGGCTGGCGCTGGGCGCGCCCCGCTGGCGGCGCCGGCGCATGGGCGGTACGCGCTGCCGCGCGAGCGCGGCGCGGGCGAGGACCACTGGGAGGCGCGGCGCGACCTGCTCGCGGGCGCGGGCGGCGCGGGCGAGCCGCCGGTCGCGCTCTTCGCCGTCTACGACGGCCACGGCAGCGCGGCGGCGAGCGCGCACGCGGCCGCGAGCCTGCACGTGCACCTGCGCGAGCAGCTGCTCGCCGGCGCGGCCGCCGGCGCGCTCGACGCGCGCATGCCCGCCGCGCTCGCGGCGGCGTTTGAGGCCACCGACGACGGCCTGCGCCAGCAGCCGCTGCTCAGCAGCGCGGGCAGCACCGCCACGGTCGCGGTGCTCACGGCGCGGACGATCCACCTCGCCTGGGTCGGTGAGCGGGCGGCGGCGCGAGCGGGCCGGCGGCGGGGCTGCGCGGGCCTGCAGCGCGGCCGGTGGGGGGCTGCGGGCGCGGCCGTCGCGGCGGCCGCCATGCGTCGCAGCTGCGCGCCCGCATGCATGCGCGCCGACGCGCGCCGACGCGCGCCGACGCGCGCCCGCCGACGCACGCGCAGGCGACTCGCGCGGCGTGGTGCTGGGGGGCGGGCGGGTGCTGGCGCACACGCGCGAGCACCGCGCCGACCGCGAGGACGAGCAGGAGCGCGTCGTCGCGGCGGGCGGGCGCGTGCTGCGCAACAGCGGGCTGCGCGTGATGGGCGTGCTCGCGACGACACGCGCGCTGGGCGACCACGACCTGCGCAGCTACGGCGTCATCCCCACGCCAGACTCGCTCGCGCTCGCCCGCGACGGCGTCGACGGCGCGCAGCAGGAGTTCCTGGTGCTCGCCTCGGACGGGCTGTGGGACGTGATGCGCAGCGAGGTGCGGCGCCCCGCTGCCGGGCAGCGCCAGCGGCCGGCCCGCGCCGCGCGCCGCCGCGCGGCGCCGCCGCCGCCGCCGCAGGGCCCGGCTCACCGCCCGCGCCGCGTTGCGCCGCGCGCCGCAGGAGGTGTATGAGTTTGCCCGCAAGACGCTCGCGCGCGTGCAGCAGCGCGGCGGCGCGCCCGGCGGCAGCGGCGTGTGCGCCGCGTGCCAGGCGGCGGGCGTCGCCGCGCGCGCGCTCGCGCACTGCGCGCGCCGGCAGCGCGGCAGCCGCGACGACATCACGGTGCTTCTGGTCAACCTGCAGACGCCCTGCGCCTGCGCGCGCGCGCCCGGCGATCACAGCACCAGCTCGCTCGCGCCGCGCCCGCCCCTGGCGGCGCGCGGCGCCAGCCTCCCCGGCAGCGCCAGCGCCGGCCCGCTGCTCGGCGACGCGACCGGCAGCCCCGGCGCGGCGCGGCCCAGCAGCCGCCCCCGGTGGGCGGGCGCGGGCGCGGCGGCGGCGGGCGCCGCGGCGGCGGCGCCGCTCGGCGCCGGCGGCCCGTGCCAGCAGCTGGAGGGGCCGCCGCCGCCGGACTGGCAGCAGCCGGCCCGTGGCTGGCGGCCGCGGCGCGGCGCTCGCCCTTCAGCGGGGGGCTGTTCGTGCAGCCATCCGCGAGCCCGGCGCCCGGCGGCTGCGGCGGCGCGCAGCAGCATCTGTGCGCCGCGCCCGCTGCTGGCGCCGCAGCTGGCGCCGCCGGGCGCCACCCCACGCCGCCGTCGCCCGACCTCGTGCTGTGCTCGCCCTTTGCCGGAGGCGGCGGCGACGGTGGCGGCGGCGGTGGCCCTGCAGTGCCCTCGGGCAACGCGACCGGGCTGCTGGCGCGGGCAGCGGGCAGCGCGCCTGCGCCCGACGCGGCCGGCGGCGGCGAGCTGGCGGGCGCGCTGCACCGCTCGCTGAGCATCGCGCTTCCCGGCAGCAGGAGCTGCGGGCTGCTGGGCGGCGGGTCGGTGGGCAGCATGGAGCTGCCCGTCGCCTGCTGACGGGGCTGGTCGGTTTGTGCCGCGCGATCATCGCTAACGCATGGGCGTGTGGAGAGCGTCCCGACTGCATTCGTTTTGAGCGACCTGACCGCAGCGGCACGGCATGCACACACGAGGGGGCGGGCGGGCCTGCGCGCCGGGGGGTCGCTGCGACACGCGACACCGCGCGCGGCGCGCGGCACGTCGCCCCGCCGGCACCCGGCCCCTTGGTCGGGCGGCGGCGGGCGTTTTCCAGACTGCCACACACGGCGACTCCAAGGACCACACACCTCTCCAAGGAGGGAGCAGGCGGCAACGCCTCGCGGCGGTGCCGCCGCGGGCGCGCGCCGCGGGCGCGGGGGCTGTACATGTGCGCCTGCTGCTGACCGCATCACAGGTCTGTTGTTGGTGGTGCGCGCTCGGCGCGCGCGCGTGTAACACCGCAGGCAGGAGCCGATCACGGTGCCAGCAGGCCTGCCGTCGCCGCCGCGGCCCCGCCCCGCCTGCCCGCCGCTCCGCCCCGAGGGCTGGAGGGCCTGGTGTCTGGCGCCGAGAGAGCTCAGGGCGCGACTGCGGGGCAGCGGCGGCGACAGCGTGGCGGGCGGTGCGGGTGAGGCTGCGGTCGTGCCAGCAGCAAGCTGGCGGCCGGCCGCAGCAGGCGCGCGCACCGCATGCGGTCTGCTCCGCGTTTGCCGCGGTCCCCGCCCCGCAGGCCTGGCACACCGCCAGCACCGTGCGGTCGGGCGCTGCGCCGGCGGCGCCGCCGGGCGGCTCCAGGCGGATGGGCTGCGGGCCCGCCGCGCCGGGCGGGTCCGTCACGGCCGAGGCGGCGGGCACCTGCCCCGGCGGGCAGCGCGCGCAGGCGTAGGGCGTCTTGGAGTCGATGACGCGCCCGTGCCCGGGCGCGCACTCTGCGGCGGCGCGCGTTGGGGGCGTGGCGGCGCGCGTCGGGGGCGGAGCGCGGCGCTGTCAGTCAGCTGCGCGCCCGGCGGCCCGCCCGCGCGGGCCGGGTCGTTGCCGGGGGCTGCCGTTGCTCACCGCAGAAGCCAAACGCGTTGAGAACGTACGCCGGAGCCTGGCAGGCGGTGCACCACAGCCGCGCGGCGTCGCCGCCCTCGCCGGCGCCGCCGACGGGCGCCACGGCGGGGGCCGCCGGCCGCGCCGGGCCGGCCTCCTGCACCGTGGCCGCCGCCGGCCTGGCCAGGCGCAGCGCGGCCATCGCCTGCTGGATCAGCGGCGAAAACACCGGCGCTGTTGCGCCTGCCGCGAGCCGCGCGCCGGCGGGCGCCGCCCCCGGCGCGCCGCCGTGCGAGCTCGGCAGCATGCTCGCCACGGCCACGCCGCCGGCTGGCACCTGCTGCTGCTGCTGCTGCTTGCCCTTGAGGCCGAACAGACTGCCCAGGCCCTTGGCAGCCGCCGCGAGCAGGCCGGCGGCGCCGCCGCCGGGCCCGCCGGGACCGCCGCCGGCGCCGCCGACGCCGCCCCAGCCCTGCTGCAGCGCGGCCGCCTGCGGGCCGGCGCCGCCGCCGGCGGGTCCGCCCGGCTGGACGTGCCAGTCGGTGAGGGGCTGGCTCTTGTTGAAGTCGGTCATGAGCATCAGCCCCAGCCCGCCGAGGTGGTACGCGGGGCGGCTGGTGTTGAACTGGTCCGTCTGGAACAGCAGCACGTCCCACGGGTGCGGCCCGCTCGCGCGCGGGTCGGACGTCAGAATGCTCAGCACCTGCGGCTGCGCCGGCACGTACGCGAGCGGCACGCCGCCGCCGGGCGCCGCCGCCGCCGGCGGCGCCGCGGCCACGAGCGGCACGCCCGCGGCGGCGGCGGGCCACGCCGCGCCGCCGCCGCCGCCCGCCGCCGCCGCGAGCGGCACGCCCGCGGCGGCGGCGTGCACGAGGCGGTCGCCGCCGCCGGCGGCGCCGAGGCCGGCCGGCCACGCGGCGGCCGCGGGCGCGGGCGCGGCCGCGCCCGGCGGCAGCTCCTGCGCCGCGACGCCGGACAGCGCCGCCTCGGCGGGCCGCGCGGCGCCCACGAACGCCGAGCCGACCAGGGCCTGCTGCTGCCCGCCGGCCGGCGCCTGCAGCAGGTGGCGGCCGCTCGGCGCGGCCGCGCCCGCCGCCGCGCTGCCGCCGCCGGCGGCGTGGCCGCTGCCCGCCTGCCCGGGAGGCCGCAGCAGCGCGGCGGGGTGGAGCCGGTAGCCCGGCGGCAGGCGCTGCACCGCCGCCAGCGGCTGCTGCTCCGTGCACGCCGCGCAGCCCTGCAGCCGCGCCGAGCAGTCCGCCGCGGCGGCGCAGGCGACGCACGTAAGCAGCGCCAGCGCGCACAGCACCGACGCGCTGCGCCCGCGCCAGCTGCCCGCGCGCCCAGCTGATGCAGCCGGGCGCCCCGCCATTGCTGCCGCTGGCAGCTCCGCCACGGGGCCGCGGCTGCGCGGCGCAGCTCCAAACGGGGTCTCAAGGTGGATATCAAAGCGATGAGCGTGCTGTCGCAGCGCCGCGGTGGCGCGCCAGCAGCTCCCGGCCTCGGCGGGCGGGACCTGGCCGCGCAGGCCGTGCGAGCGCGTCGAGGGCGGTGCGACGGCTGCGTTCGCGTGATACGAGTCTGTAGTAGGCGCAAAGCGCTGCTCCAGGGCAGCGCGGCCACCGCGTGACACAGCGCGCCCGACCGTGTGCACGCGGCAGCTCGGGCTCAGCGCCCCGGCTGACGGCAGCCCAGGCGCCCACGACGCGCGCCCACGGTGCATCTCAGGTCCCCCCACAGCCACTCGCGCGCGAGCAGGCGCGGCCGCGCGCCCACGGCGGCGCGGCGGGTCCATCTTCTTTCCCGCCGTGCCGCGCTGCGGCGGCGCGGCGAGGCGCGGCGCGGCGCGGCGCGCCCTGGCCCCACGCAGCCGACACAGGCACGCCACTGCGTGGGTGCTGCTGCTGCGCCGTCCGCCGTCCTAGGCGCCTCGCCGCCGGCCGCGCGGTGCGCACGCGTGGGTCGGCAAGCGCCGGCGGCGCAGACGCGCACGCAGGGGGCCAGCCTGCGGCGGCGGCGGCGGCTGCCGCCGGGACCAGACAGCAGGCAGCGCACGCCTGAGCGCTACACCCGAGGCGGCGCCCGAGTGCGGCCAGGCACACATTGCGCGCCACACGCCCGAGTGCAGCCGCGCCGCCGCTGCGCCAATGGAGGCGGCGCGAGCATGAGCCGGCCGTGCGCGCGGCGCAGGGGGGGGGGGGGGGGGCGCCACTCGGTGGCCGCGCCCGGGCGGCCGGCGGTGGCGCCGAGCATCCGCGCAGTGCCGTGCGCACCGCTGCGAGCACAGCGGCAGCGGCCGCACGGCTCCAGCAGCCTCAGCGCCGGCTCGGCCGCCACGGCGCGGGCCGCGGCTGCGCCGGCGCGGCCGCTGTTGTGGTGAGCTAACTCACGGCGGCCGCCGGCGGCTGCTCCAGCCGCTGCTGCTGCCGCTGCTGCTGCCGCGCCGCTGCTGCCGCCGGCCCATGCGGCGCCCTTGCGCTGTTGAGGTATAAAAGGCTACAAATCGCGTAAAATTCGCGCTTAAAACGGGCTTTTGGCTGCGGATTTGGGGTCCCCGGCTCGGCCCGGTTCTGGGGTTACAGTTTGGCGGCCATCGGGCCCCAGAATGCACCGGGTTTTGAGAATGGTGTTTTATATTTACCTAATCACGCTTGCTCACCATCAGCCGCACAGACGGGAAGACGTCGTGGCCGAGCGGTCCAAGGCGCTGGAGTAAGGTTCCAGTCCGAAAGGGCGCGGGTTCAAATCCCGTCGACGTCATTCAATCTAAAACCACAATAACAGCCACCCCGTACGGCGGAGTACGTTTTTGTGGGCGCTGGGTGGGTGTGGAGGTGGAGGCGCTTCACCTGCACGCAGCCGGTGGGCCTGGAGACACGGACCCTGCATTTACACCACGTTACATGCGACACCGGTCGACAGTCGGCCCCGTCGCGCGCCACGCCCGTGGGGCGGCGGCAGCTCGGTCAACGTGCGGGCGCCGTTGATCTGCGGCAGCCGCGCGCGCCGCGCTCGCCCCGCCCTGCCCCGCCCTCGCAGCTGCGCCGCGCCGCGCTGCTGACCGCCGCGCCGCGCCCCGCGCCGCGCTGCGCGCTGCGCCCCGCGCCGCCGCGCCGCTCCCCTACTCCCTCACTCCCCCCGCCGCGCCTCGCAACAACACCACCAGCCCCCACGCCCCCGCACCTGGCACTCGGCGTCGGCGCCGCGCAGCGCGGGGAGCACCGCCGGCCCCTGCGCGCCGCGGGGGTGGTCGCGCGCAGCGGCTCGGCCAGGCCGGCCGCGATCGCGTCCACGCCCTGCTGGCCGGTCGGGCCTATCCCGACGCCCGACGCCCGACCGGCCGGCAGGTGCGCGCGGCGCGGCGGCGTCGCGGCGCGTGCCGGACAACGCGTCGCCCGCCCTCGCGAACGTCGCGTCATGCTGTGCCCGGCCGCGCGGCACGACGCCGACGCGGGCGCCGGCTCCACGCCTTGCAGGGGCGCGCCCTCGTTTCTGACCGCCCGCTTCCCGCCCGCGCGCGCGCTGCTGGACGCGCACAAACGACGCACCCAGGCTCACCCCCCGGGCCGCACCACCGCTGCCCGCGTGCCGCGCCGCACCCACACCCGCGCCGTCGTCCGTGCACGCCGTCGGGCGCGCGGCGCCGCAAGGTGATGCGCGTGCCGGGGGCGGGACGTTCAGGCGCAGGCGCGAAAGCAGCCGCGGGTGCGCCGCCGCCCGCGTCCTCGCGTCGGTCAGCGGCTCAGCACGGCGCGATGACGATGACGTCGCGCGTGCCGGTCATCTAGGCGCAGCTTGGTGCGCTGGGCGCCGCTGGGGTCGACCGTGCTTGACTTAGCGGGTCTGCGGCGCGATCAATGCTGCACGGCGGCCGCCCGGGACGACGCCGGCGCGGACGCTCTGAGCGCGGCGGCGCCGCCGCGCCTCCGCCGGCGGAGGCGCACCACGTGCGCGGAGGGGGGCTGCCCGCCTGCGCGGCGCGCCGCGTGGGCGGCCACGTTGTGGGCGCAGGGCGCGTGGCGCAGCGGGCTGCACGGCGTGCTGGCCGACATCCGCCTGCCTGCGGCGCTGCGCACCGCATGCGCGGCGCGCGCTCGCGCACCCGGCCGCTGATCATCAGGTCATACATGCTCGACTCCGGCCTGCTGGTCAGCGGCCGCGTGCGCGGGCGCGCGCTGCGCAACTGCCGCACGCGCGCGCGCGCTGTTTGCTGCGTGCTGCGGCCCCCCGCCCCCTCCCTCCCACCCACCAGGCCCCAACCCAGTTTGCACCCAGCACGGCTGAACCCTCAGCACGGCAGGGTCGTCACGCGTTCTTTGTGAGCCCGCGCCCCGGCGGCTGCAACGTGGTCGTGGGCAACGCCCACGTTGCCGCGGGCACCCCGTGCGCGAGGGGGGGGGCGAGGCGAGGCGACCCAAGGGAGGCGAGCCGACGCGGCGCGGCGCGGGGCGCGGCGCGGCGCAGCGGCGAGGGCGGGGCGCGGCGCGCGCGGCTGCCGCAGATCAACGGCGCCCGCACGTTGACCGAGCTGCCGCCGCCCCACGGGCGTGGCGCGCGACGGGGCCGACTGTCGACCGGTGTCGCATGTAACGTGGTGTAAATGCAGGGTCCGTGTCTCCAGGCCCACCGGCTGCGTGCAGGTGAAGCGCCTCCACCTCCACACCCACCCAGCGCCCACAAAAACGTACTCCGCCGTACGGGGTGGCTGTTATTGTGATCGTGACGTCGACGGGATTTGATCCAAGCCCTTTCGGACTGGAACCTTACTCCAGCGCCTTGGACCGCTCGGCCACGACGTCTCTGTGCGGCTGATGGTGAGCGAGCGTGGTTGAACCCCGGCGCAGGGCGTCACGACACGTGCGCACGCGCCCATCAGCCGGCCCGCCGCTGGTGGCGAGCCCCGTACAGCGCCCACCCCTGCGCCGGGATCGGCAGGCCGCCTCGCCGCTGCCCCCAGCCACGCCGAGCGCCGCCGCTGCTGCTGCCGCGCGCGCGCCGGGCGCGCATGTGCCCGGCCGCCAGCTAGCCTGCCATGGCGTGGCCGTTCCGGCGGGTGTTCCGGGTGTTCTGGTGGGTGCTCACCACGGCCACCCTGTGCGCGCTGCCGCTTATCTTCTGGGAGTTCAAGAACCAAGGCTTCTCCCCGCACTACCAGGGTGCGGCGCACCGCTGAGCTGCCCCTTGCGCCGCGCTGCACGCCTGGGCGAGCCAGCGCGGCCGCCCGCGCCGCAGCATGGTTCATCGCGGGCCTGTTCGTCGTGCTCACCATCCCGATCGCCGTCTACGAGGTGCGCGCGCCGCTGGCGGGGCTCAGGGAGCGCCAGGGAGGCGCCCCACGCCCGCACACGCGCCGCGGCAGCGGGCCGGCACGCCAGCAGCGCGGCGCGGCGCCGACAGCGGCGCGCCCGCTGTCCCCGCTGTCGGCGGCGGGCGCTGCGGCGGCGCCGGCGGCGGCGGCAGCCCGCTCCCACAATGGCAACAGCAGCAGCAGCAGCAGCAGCAGCAGCAGCAGCGCGAGCAGGCGCAGGCGCAGGCGCGGCAGGCTGCGCGCCGCTGCCCGCGCTCGAGCCGACGCGCCGCGCGCCGCGCCAGGTCGCGATGCACACCGAGTACTACACGCGCCCGCGGCTGCAGCGCCACGTCATCCGCATCCTGTGGATGGTCCCCATCTACAGCGTCGACGCGTGGCTCGCGCTGCGGTTCAAGGACGCGCGCGCGTACCTCGACCCGGTGCGTGAGATCTACGAGGCGTATGTGATCTACAACTTTTACACCTACCTCACCAACTACCTCGAGGACGAGCTCGGCCTCGTCGCGGAGCACCTCGAGGCCAAGGCGCCCATCAAGCACCTCCCGCCCTTTGACCGCTGCCTGCCGCCCTGGCGCATGGGCCAGGAGTACATCTGGGAGACCAAGAAGGCAGGGCGGCCGGGCGCGGCGCGGCGGGGGCGCGTGGGGCAGCCGGGCGTGCGGGGGGCGGCGGCGCGGCGGCGCGGGGCGCGCGGCGGGGCGGGGCGGGACGGGGTGGGCGCGGCGCGCGCCGAACGCGCGTGCGTGCCGCGCACACCTCGGTCGCAGGGCGTGACGAGCTACGTGATCATGCGCCCGCTGTGCACGGCGCTCGCGCTCGTGACGAGCCCGTTTGGCGCGTACGCGGAGGGCGACTGGTCGCCGCGCAAGGCCTACCCCTACCTCACCATGGCCACCAACGTCTCGCAGGCGCGCCACCCGCGCGCCACCCGCCCGCGCCCGCCCGCCGCCGCCCTCGCCTGGCCTCCCCTGCCTTCCTCCGGCCCTCCGCTGCCCCGCCGCCGCCCGCACCCCCACGCCCACCCGCTGCCCCCCTGCCAGATGTGGGCGCTGTACTGCCTCATAATGTTTTACCACGCCTTCAAGGACGAGCTCGCGCCCATCCGCCCGCTCGCAAAGTTCCTCTGCATCAAGGCCGTCGTCTTCCTCACCTTCTGGCAGGGGCTCGCGCTCAACATACTCGTCGCGGTCGGCGCCATCAAGGCGCGCCGGGGCGCGCGGCGCGCGGACGCACGCCCGGCGGCGGCGCGCGCGGCAACGGCGCCCTGCTGCGCGCGGCGGCGCGCCCTGCTAGGGCGCGCGCCCTGCGCCCGCCCTGACCCGCGGCCCCGCGCCCCCGCGCCCCGCGCCCCGCGCCCCGCGCCCCCGCGCGCAGGTGAACGAGCAGTTCACCACCTACACCGCCACCGACGTGGCCGAGGGCCTGCAGGACTTCCTCATCTGCATCGAAATGTTCCTTGCCGCCCTCGCGCACGCGTACGCATTCCCGCCACGGGTGCGACGCGCCGCCGCCGTGCTGCCCGCGCTGCCGCGCCGCCGCCGGCGCCGCCGCCGGCGCTGCCGCTGCGGCGCCCGTGCCCTGCCCCGCGCGCGCCGCGCGAGCCCCCCGCCCCCCGTCGGCTGTGCACCAACGCGCGCGCCCTGCGCCCGCGGCGCGCCGCTTGCAGGACTACATCGACCCCAACATCCCCACCAAGGGCTTCTTCACCAACGTGCGCTACATGTTTGACCTGCGCGACGTCGTGGTGGACGTGCAGGGTGCGGCGCCGCGCGGCGGCGAGGCGGGCCGCCCGCGCCCGGGCGCGCGCCGCCGAGCGCGCAGCGCCCGCCGAGCGTGCCGAGCCCGCCGCGCCCGCCGCGCGCGCTGCAGGCGTGCTGGAGGAGCACCTCCAGTCGACGGCGGAGACGGGCAAGGCGGCGCTGGTCAAGACGGCGCAGGGGCTGGTGCAGACGCCCGGCACGCTGTTCCAGATGCTGGGCGCGGGCGGCGGCGCGGGCGGGTGCGCTGGCGCGCGCGCGCGCGCGCCGCGCTGCGGCGGCTGCCCCGCGCCCAGCCAGCGCGGGCCGACGCGCCTGGCCGGCTGCAGGCGCCCTGGAGACGCCCCGCCGCCGCCCGACGCGCCGCACCGCGCGCGCTGCGCGGCGCAGGAGCCGGCACGCGCCGCTGCCGACGTCAGACCCGGACGAGGTGGAGCACACGCGCGCGCTGCTGCCGTCGGAGCACGGGCTCAGCGCAGCTGCTGCTGGCGCGGGCGGCGCGGGCGGCGCGGGCGGCGCAGCGAGCAGCCGGCGGGCGCACCGCGCCGGCGGCGGCGGCGGCAGCAGCAGCGGCGTGCCGGGGCCCGGCGTGTCGTGACGCCCACGGGCGAGGGGGCGTCGCTGCAACGCGACGGCTGGTTGGCGAGACCACGTGTGGGCGGCGTCTGTGTGTGTACATCAACTCGGCCCGCGAGCGCCGCGGCGGTTGCGGTTGAGACGCGCCGCGGTTGGCGTCACGGTGCGCGCGCCGCCGCGGGCTGGCTCCCCGGGCTGGCTGGGCGATTGTCGTGCCTGTACATCGACCTGTGCAACGAGCCGACCGCGAGAGAGAGCGCCTCCGTGTGCCCGCCGCCGCCCGCCGCCCGCAAACAGCCAGCCCCCTCCAATCCACGCTCTTCCAAGCAGCCCGTCCAGCTGCCCCGGAGGTGGCTCTGAGCTCGCAGAGCGTGATGGCGAGCTGCCGGCAGCTCCGCGCGCACTAGCTCGCCGCGCGTTTGCCGCGTGCTCGATGGCGCCGCGGGCCAGCAAGGACGGGGGCTCCTGGGGCGCTCGCCTGCGACACTGGGAGCGTCGAGCTGCTCTGGGGATCAGCCCTCGCCTGCGGAACGCGCTCATCGCCTGCGCGCTGCTGGTGGCGGGCTACGGCAGTCTGCTGCTGCCCGCGCGCTGGCCAGCGAGCGGCGGGGGTCTCGCGGGCGGCCGCCGGCTTGGCCCGGGGACGCCGGACGCAGCTGGCGGCGGCGGCGGCGAGTGGCTGCCGCCGGCGCTGGTCGGCGCCGCGCCGTCGCTCGACCCGCTCGCGTGCGTGCCCCAGCTGCTGGTCATCGGCGTGATGAAGGGCGGCACCACGGCGCTCTTCCACTACCTCAACGGCTCACAGCCAGCCGTGCACTACGCCAACGGCACCAAGTCGCACGTCGACTTCACCCCGCGGTGCGGGCGCCGCGGCCAGCGCTGGCTGGCACCGCACAGCTGCTCGCAGCCGGCGCGCGGCAAGCTGCGCCAGAGCCCGCACGCAGCAGCTGGGAGCACCCCCGCCGCCACCGTCGCATCGTGTCGCAGGTTCCACCCGGCCATCATCGGCGCGCACGTGACCAAGGAGCTGCACTTTTTTGACAAGCAGCCCGCGCACGTGCGCAACCCGCAGCAGCAGCGCACCTACTTTGCCAGCTTCCCGGGCGTCAACGCGACCGCCGACAGCCCGCTCCAGGGGCGCTGCAGCTGGCCCGCCGCGGCGGGGCTCACGGCGGCGAGCCGCCCCGGCCTCGTGCGCATGGAGGCGACGGCGATGTACCTCGCCCACCCCAACGCGGCGGGCAACGTCAGGGCGCTGCTGCCGCAGGCGCGCCTGGTGGCGCTGCTGCGCGAGCCCGTGAGCCGCGCGCTGAGCAGCGTCAACATGCTCTTCCAGCGCGCGCCCGCGCACGCGGCGCTCGTGGAGGGCACGCCCGAGTACAACGCCGCGTGGCAGGCCTACGTCATGCGCGAGCTCACGGGGTGCGCGCGCGCGCGGGGGGGGGGGGGGGTGCTGTGTGCAGGCCCCGCTGCGCGCGCCCCCGGCGGCGCCGCACCGCGGCCTCGCCGCGAGCCCCGCCGCCGCCGCCGCCGCCGCCTCTGCCGCCTCTGCCGCCGCAGGCAGCTGCGCACGCTGCGCGCGTGCTTCGCCCAGGTCGATCCGGGGCGGCCGATGCACGAGCAGGTTGACCAGTGCGTGTTCAGCCCGACCGGCACGCTGCAGGGGTGAGCCCGTGCCGCGCGCTCGCGGGGACGGGCCCGCCGGCGCCCCGCGCTGAGTTCACTCGCTCACGCGCCGCGTGCCCCGCTGCTTCGCCTGCAGGGTGCTGCACATACACGTCGGCCTGTACGCCGTGCACCTGGCGCGCTGGCTGGCACACTTCCCGGCGGAGCAGCTGCTGCTCTGGGTGAGGCGCCGCAGCGCAGCGGTGCCGCGCGGGCGCGTGCCGCGCCGCAGCGCTCACGCGCGCCGCCCGCCGCCCTCCGGCCGCCCGTCCGCGCAGTCGTCCAACGCGTTTGAGGAGCGGCCGCGCGAGCACATGGAGCAGGTGCGGCGCGGGGCGCGCGCGCGCGCCGCCCGCGCGCGCGCGCGCGCGCGACGTGCTGGCGGCAGCCGCCGTGCGCGACCCCCCGCGCCCGTGCCGCAGCTGGTGGCCTGGCTGGGCCTGGACCCCGCGCTGACCAAGCCCGACGACGGCGGCTTCAAGAAGCTCCACGAGCGCTCCTACCCGACCGGCTCGCTGCCGCCCGCGCTGTTCCAGGACCTGGCGGCCTTCTTCGAGCCCCACAACGCGGAGCTCTTCGCGCTGCTCCAGGCGCGCGGCTACGGCGCGCTCGCGGCCCAGCTGCGGCGGGCGTGGACGCTCGAGCGCGCCGGGACGGTCGCCGCGCTGCAGCGCGCGTGAGCGCGCGCGCGGGGTCCGACGTTTCGGTAAACGAGACCGCGCAAGGCGAGGGTTCGTTACACCTCGGCGCGCTGCGGTCGGGCGGGCCTGGGAGCTCGCGCCGCGGGCCTGGGAGCCCGCGCAGTGGCGGCAGCCGACGATCAAGTGACGCCCCCCCCCCCCGCCCCCGGCCCCCTCTCTCGCGTCACGCCGTTGCTGCCCCCCCCCCCCCCCTCCTCCCGTCCGTCCCCGCTCAGTAGCCCCGCCCCCGCCCGGCGCGCGGGTCGCGCTGGAGCGGCGCGTAGCGATTGCCCGGCGGCGCCTGCTGCTGCTGCTGCTGCTGCTGCTGCTGCGCCGCGCCCGGCTGCATCCAGGGCCGCGGCGCGAGCGCGGGCCCGCCGCCTGGCGCCGCCACGTAGCCCTGCGGCTGCAGCTGCAGCTGCTGGAACTGCTGGTGGGGGTGCTGGAACTGCGGGCCGCCGCCGCCCATCGGCGGCAGGCCGCCGTAGCCGATGACCACCTGGGGCTGCCCGCCGTACTGCATCGGCGGCGGCCCCTGCATCGGCGGCGCCCCGCCGCGCATGGAGTCGTAGAACGACCCTCCGCCGCGGCCGGGCGGCGCCCCGCCGTAGCCGCCGGGCAGCGGCGCCCAGCCGTACTGGCCCGCCATCATCGGCCGCACGCCCGGCTGCATGCCGAGCGGCGCGGGCGCGCCGTAGCCGCCGTAGCCGCCGACCGGCACCTGCACCACCGCCGGCGCGCCGCCGCCGGGCGCCTGCCAGCCACCGCCGCCGCCGTGCTGCGGCAGGTGGTGGCCGAGCACGCGCTGCCACGGCTGCTGGCCGCCGGGCGGCGCGCCGTAGCCGCCCGGCGCGCCGGGCATGGGCCCGCCGGGCCCGCCGCCGCAGCCGCCGCCGCCGGGCCAGCCGCCGGGCGAGCCGCCCCTGCCGCTGCCGTAGTCCTGCGCCCCGTAGCCGGGGCTGCCGCCGTGCGCGTAGTCGCCGCGCCCGCCGCGGCCGCCGCCGCGGCCGCCGCCGCGGCCGCCGCCGCGCCCGCCGCCGCGGCCGCCCTCCTCGTGCCAGAGCGTCTTTTCGGGCGGCAGGTCCTCCATGCGCACGCTCGGGTCGGGCAGGCACGTGCCCTCGAGCAGGCGGCACTGGTGCTGCCGGTGCGGCGGGAGCTTGTAGGTCGCGGCGAGGACGGCGTTGTCCGTCACGTCGGCGCCCAGCCCAAACGGCGCGCGTGCGACGGGCGGGCAGGTCTCCTCCAGCGCGAGCAGCAGCCCCGACACGCCGCGCGACGCCTCGGCGTCCAGCGGCTCGCCCGGCGCGGCCGCGCGGCTGCCCGGCGACAGCTCCGCGCAGCGCGCCGCGAGCGCGCCGATCGTGGCCGCGAGCGGGTGGCTGTTGTGCACGTACAGCACCTCGGTGCGGTGGCTGTTCCTGTGGCGCGGCACGCGGCGCAGCGGCGGGCGGCGCGTGGGCGGCGGCGGCCGTGCTGTGCACGCGGGCGCCGGCGCGCGCGCGCGCGCACAGCGGCCGCGCGGCGGCGCAGCAGCACACGGCGGCGGCGGCGGCGGTGGCGGCGGGCTCTGTGCGCGGCGCACATGAACTTTTCCTCGTCGCTGAGCTGGTCGAGCAGCGCGTTTGTCGCGTCGAGCAGGCGGTCCTGGTCGATGAAGGGCAGCAGCGCGACGCCCTGCCAGGCAAAGCGCTTGCCGTTCATGTCCACGAGGAACTTCTTGGGGTAAAAGTCGAGGATGGGGCTGGTGGGGTCGTCAAACAGCCACCTGCAGAGGGGGAGCGCGGGAGGGCAGCAGGGAGGGCGGGAGGCACGGGGAGCAGCGCGTTGAGGGCTTGCTCGCTCTGTGAGCGCGCGGGGGCGGCGGCGGCGCGCGGGCGGCGCGCGCACTGGAAGGGCTTTGGCAGCGCGTGCTTGCTCGCGGCGGGCAGCACGCCCATGAGCTGGTTGAAGGGGCTGAAGGGCCGCCCGATGGAGAACTTGATGTCGAGCGAGGCGAGGCCGGTCAGGTCGCTCGCAAAGGGGGCGTAGTGGTAGGGGTAAAACCTGGCGGCGGCGGCAGGTTTTAGGTGGGGGGTCAGGGTTCAGGTTTAGGGGTTGAGAGGCTTGCGAGGGTTTGAAGGGTGCGAGTGCGGCTGGCGAGCGGCGTCGCGCGCGGCCGCCGAGTGCGCGGCGCGGCGCGGGGGCGCGGCGGCGGCCGGCCGCGCACCACTCCCAGCTCGCGACGCCCTCGTAGTAGTAGGCCATGACCCAGCACAGCCCCTCCACGTACGCGCGCACGATAGCCGCGATGATGGGGCCCTGCTCCTCCGGCGCGGCGCCCATCTTCTCCTGGTAGTACCTGCGTGGGTGGGTGGGTGGGTGGGTGGGTGGGTGGGTGGGTGGGTGGGTGGGTGGGTGAGTGCAGAGGGTGGAAGGGGGGGAGGGGAGAGCTTGCGGCAGCCGCCGGCGCCGCCACACTCCGGTCGGCCCCGCCCCTGGGCCCTCACCGCGCCTTCCAGCCGGCCTCGCCGAGCCGGATCTTCTGCTCCGCCTCTGCGCTCTCCTCCAGCCGGTCGCTGCGGCCCTTAAGCAGGTCCTCAATGTGCTCCTTGAACTCGGCCATCGCCTCGGCGTCCGCCGCCGCGAGCGGCGCGCCGCCGGGCCCGAGCGGCAGCGGCGGCGCCCCGACGCGCTTCAGCGCCGCCGCGTCGGCCACGGGCGGCTCCTCGTCGTCGTCGTCGTCGTCCGCCTCGTCCTCCTCCTCCGCCTCCTCCTCCTCGCCGTCGACCAGGTCGCCGCCGGCCACGACCGCCAGCACCTCCGCGTCGGACACGCCCGCGCCGGCCTCCCGCCGCCGGCGGCGGCGATGTCGGCCGCGCCCGCCGCCGCGGCGTCCGCCTCGGCGCCGGGGGTGGCCATCTCGCGGTCGGCCGCGTCCGCCGGCGGCGGCGTGTCGACCTTGGCGCGCTTGGGCAGCGGCTCACCGGGCGTGGCGGCGTCGTCCGACCCGGAGCCCGCGCCGGCGGCGGCGCCGTTGGCCGCGCCGCCGCCGCCGTTCTCGGCGGCGGCGCCGGGCTCGGGCTTGACCGCCGCCGCGCCGCGGGCGGCGCCGCCCCGTCGCCGCCGTCGGCCGGCTCCTGCTTGACCTCCGGGCCGTCGGCGGCGGGCTTGGCGTCGCCGCCGGCGGCGCCAGCGGTGCCGCTGCCGCCGCCCTTGAGTCGCTCGCGCAGGAGCTGCGCGGCCGACTTGTTGCTCGCGGCGGCCGAGGGCCGCAGCCCCGGCGGCGCCGCGCCGACGCCGCCGATGCTGCCGGCGACGGCCTGGCCCTCGTCCGTGAAGCGCAGGTGGCCCGGCGCGTGCGGGCCCTTGGAGCCTGTGCGGCGCGAGCGCAGCGCGCGGCGCACGGTGGGCGGGGCTCGCGCCGCGCGGTGGGGCTGGCGCCGCCCCAGGGCACCCCCGCGTGGGCGGTCACGCTGCGCACACGGGCGCGCGGCGCAGGGCTGGCGCCGCACCTGAGAAGTCGAGCTTGTGGCGGGCGAGGTCTTTGACCGCCATCAGGCCGCCGCCGCCGCGGGCGCGAGGCGGTCCGCGACCTCCGCGCTCGGCGCCGCGCCGTCGGCGCCGATGTACTTGCGCTTGGCCTTGGAGCGGCGCGCGCGGTCGGCGGCCTGCTGGTGCTTCAGCCGGTCGCGCTGCCTGCGCGGCGGCGGCGAGCGGCGGCGCGCGTGGGCGGCCGCGCGCGCCGAGGCGGGGCCCCCGCCCGGGCACGCGCGGTGGCGGCGGGTGTGGCGGGTGCGCGCGTGCCGTGCGAGGAGGCGCATGCGCTTCTGGAAGATCGTGTCCTCGTAGGCGCCGATGCGCTGGATGAAGCGCTCCACCTTGGCCAGGTCAACCTGGCAGCACACACACGCGCGGGGCGGGCGGCGCGTCGGCCGGGGCGGGCGGGCCGGGGGCCAGGGGCGAGGCGCGCGACGCGGCAGGGCGCGCGCGCGGCGCGGCGCACGTGCGCGCCGCGCGTGAGGTAGCCGCCGAGGCTGGGCAGCATCTGCTTGTACACCGACATCATCAGGTCGATCGCGCCCTGCGTGGTGGCGGCAACCGACGCGGCACGGGGGCACGGCGTCGGCGCGCGGAGTCGGCGCGCGATCCGCACAGCGGCGCGGGGCCGCGCGGCGGCGCGGGCGCGGGCGCGGCGGCGCGGCGTCAGCGGCGCGGCGCGCGCCTCGCGGATCTCGAGCGTGGGCATGTGGGGCAGGAAGTCGTTGCCGACGAAGAAGCAGAGGAAGACAAAGTCGTCGAGGATGCGCTCCCGGTCAAAGGGGAAGGGCAGGTGGGGGATGCGGAACTCGAGCGCCAGGTACTCGCGCAGCAGCACGACGCTCAGGAACTGGAACGGCTTGCGCGCGACCTCGACGCGCGGCTCCTCCGCGGCGCCGCCGCCGCCCGCGGCGCCCGCGGCCGCGAGCATCGCCGCGACGTCGGGCCGGTTGTCCGCGGGCGGCGGCTTGCCCTGGAACACCACCTGCGCGGCGCGCGGGGCGCGGGGCGCGGGGCGCGGGGCGGCGCGGCGGCGCGGCGGCGCGGCGGCGCGGGGCGGGGCGGGCGTCGGAGGGCGGCGGCGCGGGCGCAGGCGCGGCGCGGGGCGGGGCGCGCCCGGCTCGCCGCGCCAGCCCTGCGCCGCGCGCGCTGGCGCCCCGCGCGCGGCCGCGTGGCGCGCCTCGCGCAGGATGGTGAAGTGTGGCTCGTGCGTGGCGAGGGCGAGCATGATGAGGTCGGCGTCAAGGCCGTACATCACGTGCCGCGTGTTGGGGTTCCACCCGGGCTGCCCGCGCTGCTCGCGCACAAACGCCATCGCCTTGTGCTCGCCCTCGCCCGGCACGTTGGCGTCGCTCAGGATGACCTGGCCGCGCGAGCGAGCGGGGTGAGGGCGCGCGCCAGCGCGGCGGCCGGGGCGGCGGCGGCAGCGGCGGCGGCGGCGGCGGCGCGGCCCCGCGACGCGCAGCCGCGCCGCGCCTCGATGTCGCGCCAGCCGGGGTCGCCGTTGAGGCGGAGGTGCACGAAATACTGCAGCGCGATGGAGAGGCGGTGCATGAAGGGCGTGCCGGGCGTGATGGTATTGGAGTCAAAAATCTCGCTGCGCCCCTTGACCGGCACGTGGATGCCCTGCTTCTCAAACTCCGCGCGCAGCCGCTCCTCCTCCGCCTCCTGCGCGTCCCGGCGGGCGCGGCGCGGCGCGGTGGGCAGGCGCGCGGGCCGGCGCGCGGGGCCGGCGCGGGGCCGGCGCGCGCGGCCGGCGCGGCGGCGGCGTGCAGCGGCGGCGTGCAGCGGCGTGCAGCGGCGCGCGCGCCTTCTCCTCCAGGTCCTGCGCCGCGCGGAAGCGCCGCGAGCGCTGCTGGTTCATCTTGGCGCGCGGCGCGGTGCCGTCTGCGGGGCGGGCGCGGGCGCGGGCGGCGGGCGGGCGGCCGCGTCGGCGCCGGGCGCTGCCACGCCCGCGCCTGCTGCGCCCGCGTCCGCCGCCGCTGCTCCAGCCGCCGCCGCCGCTGCTGCCGCCGCCGCCGCCGCGGCCGCTCCGCCTGCCGGCGTGGCGCCTGCTGCTGCTGGCGCGCACCGATGGCCAGGTAGAGCAGGCGGCGGGGGCGCACGATGGCAAAAAGGCGGTCGATGTAGTCAAAGATGTTCTGGAAGACCTCCACCTCGCTCGTCGGCGCGGGCTGCGCGGCGGCGCGCGCCGCGGCGGCGCGGCGGTCGGCAGCAGCCGGCAGCGGTCGGCGTGGCTGGCAGCGGCCGGCGCCCGCGCCCACGTGCGCGGCCGTGCGGCCGCGCGCAGCGCCGCGCGGCGCTGGGCAGGGGAGGGCGCGCCGCGCGCACCCTGTCCTCGGGGTGGAAGCAGGGGTGGATGATGCCGTTCATGTCCTGCAAGCGGCGCGCCGGCGGCAGCTCGCGGGCGCGCCGGCGCCGGACCGCCCGCGGCGGCAGCGCGCGCCGCCGCCGGCGCCGCCGCAGCGGCAGGGCGGAGGGGGCGAGCAGCGGGGCGGGCGGGCGGCGGCGGGCGGGCGGGCGGGCGGGCGGGCGGCGCACCAGGTAGAGGTTGTCGAACTCCTCGCCGTTTGGGTTGGGCTTGGACGTGTCGAGCGGCACCTCCTCGCCGTCCACCCACTGCTGCTGCTCCTCGATCACATCCCGCACGATCTTGGGGTAGCGGTCGGACAGCCAGCGGTAGAAGGCGGGCACGCCCATGGCGGCGGCGGCCGCGCGGCGGCTGCGGCGGCGCGCCGCTGCTGCTGCCGCGGCGCGGCGAGCGCTCGGCGGCCCCTGGCTCGGCCTGGCTCGGCCGGGGCGTCGGGCGGGCGGTTTCCCGCTGTCTCAGCACCGATGCGAAGCGCTGGCGCGCCTATGTCGGGAGCACGGCCCGCCGGCAGCAGCAGCCATCAGTTGAGCCAAGTCGGCGGGGGCGCGACCCAAAGCGACGGCGCGACGGCCAGGCTGGTCTCAGCGAGCACCGCCGGGCGGTGCGCAGCGCGCTGGCGGCAGCAGACGGGCGCCACACGCGGGGCGAGGACGAGAGAGCGGGGCGGCTGCGCTGGTCGCTGCTGCCAGGCTGCCGGGAGGTCCGTGTGAGGCGGTGGCGGGCGGCGAGCTAGCTGCGCCGCTGCGGCGGCGGGCGGTTCAGAAGCGCGGCAGCCGCGGCGCGCCGCCGGCGGCGCCACGCTCCAGCCACTCCCAACGACGCACCCCGCACAGCCACTGAACACGCTACTACTTGATGGCCTCGCTCGTGACACCCACGCGCGCCAGAGCGCGCGGCCGCCGCACAACGACGCTGCGCGCGGGCGGCCCGCCCCGGCCCCGCCCGCCCACGCGCAGCGTCGACGCTGCGCGCGGGCAGCCCGCTTGCCCCCCCCCCCCCCCCCGACGTTCTCCCTCTCTCCCCGCCCCCGCCGTTCTGAGCAGTGCGGCGGCCCCCAGTGCTGCCGCCGCCCCCTCACGACGCCGTCGCGACGGGCTGCTGCTTGCCGTTGGTGCCGGCGCCAGAGCCGGAGCTCTCCGACTCTGCCAGGAACCGCTCCGCCTCGAGCGCGGCCATGCAGCCTGCGGCGCCGGCCGGCGGCGGCGGCGGCGGGCGTGCCTGCGAGCCCTGCCAGCGCGCGCGCTTGGGCCGCCTGCCCGCCCGGCCCTGCCGCCGCCGCGCGGCCGGCGCGCGCACCCGAGCCCGCGGCGGTGATCGCCTGGCGCCACTTGCGGTCCTGCACGTCGCCCGCGGCAAAGACGCCCGGCACGCTCGTGGCGGTGCTGGTGAGGAGAGGGGAGGCGGGGCGGGCGCGTGTGGCGGCGGCGGGCGCAGCGGCGCGGTGGAGAGGCGCCGCCGGCGGCGGCGCCGTCGCTTGGCGCGCGGTTGTGCGGTGCCCTGGCCCTGCTGCGACGTGTTGAGCCGCCCGGGCGCTCGCTCACCTGTCGGGCGCTGTGATGACGTAGCCGTACTCATCCAGCTCAAGCTGCCCGCCGAGGAAGGCGGTCGCGGGGGAGTGCCCGATCGCGAAGAACAGCCCCGACAGCGGCAGCCGCGACAGCGCGCCGGCAGGGTCGCGCAGCACCACGCCGCCCAGCACGTCGTCGCCCTCCACGCCGTACGCCTCAACCACCTCGCGCTGCCACAGGAACTGCGCGCGCGCGCGGCGGCGGCGGCGCGCGCGGCGCTCGCCGGGCGGCTCGCCGCGGGCGCCGCCGCCGCCGCGGGCCGCCACGCCCCCCCCCCCTCGCGCGGCCGCGCGGCGGCGCGGGCGGCGCGCCTGGATCTTGGGGTTTGCCATCGCGCGCTTGGCCATGACCTTGCTGGCCTCGAGGTAGTCGAAGCGGTGGATGACGTACACGGTGCTCGCGTAGCGCGCGAGGAAGCAGGCCTCCTCCATCGCCGCGTCGCCGCCGCCCACGACGCCGACGGGCTTGTTCCTGCGCGCCGCCGCAGCGGCGGCCGTCAGCGCCGTCGGCGGCGGCGCGGCGGCGTGGCGGCGGCGGCGCCGTCGACGGCGGCGGCGGCGGCGCGCGCGCCGCGGCGGGCGCCACGCCTGAAGAGCGGGCTGGAGCCGTCGCAGACGGCGCACGCGCTGATGCCCCTGTTCCAGAACCCGCCCTCGCCCTCGTCGGCGCCGGGGATGCGCAGCCGCTTGGCCGCCGCGCCGGTCGCGATGATCACGGCGCGCGCGGTCACGAGCTTGCTGTCCGTCCAGAGCTTGAACGGGCCGCCGCCGCTGAGCTCCAGCTTCTCGACCGTCTCGGTGAACACGCGCGTGCCGTGCACGACGCTCTGTGCCCGGAAGCGGTCGCAGAGGTCCGCCCCGAGGATGGGCTCCGGGAAGCCGGGGACTGCGGGAACGCGGCGGCGCGGCGGCGCGGCGGCGGGCGGTGAGTGGTGAGCGCCGCTGGCCGCCGCGCACGCGCGCCGTCCGCGGCGGTCCCGGCGGCGCTCACAGTTTTCGATGTACGTCGTGGTCGTGAGCTGGCCGCCGGGCGCGATGCCGTTCGCCATCCAGCCTTCAAACAGCACCGGCGCGAGCTCCGCGCGCGCGAGATACGTCGCGGCCGTGTGCGCCGCCGGGCCGCCGCCGATGATGGCCACGTCGGTGCTCAGCTCCTGGGGCCCCGAGCTGGGTGTTGGCCATGCCCCTCGCCCATGCCGCCCGCCTGCGGCGCCGCGCTGCTGCCGCCCGCGCGCCGGCGCCGCCGCGCACCTGCAGGCTCGCGCGAGGCGTGTGGAGGACCCTGCGCGACCGTTGCAATCGCGATCGAGGCACCACGGCGGCGCCCGGGCCGCAGGCGCGGAGCGGCCTGTAGCGCATCTGCTGCGACACGCCCGCGCCGCGGTGTGGGGCCAGCGTGGGCTGCATGCGCGTGGCTATCACGGTCAGCTGCCGACGTGACGTCGAGACGGCGCGCAGGCGGTCAAGATCGGCGGCGGCAGCGCCGACGGGCGGCGTGCAGCGCGCGGGCAGCGCTGGCTCGCGCCACGTCTGCTGCTGGTCTGCGCAGAGCGCGCGGCTGTGGGCTGGCGGCGGTGGTGGGAGGGGGTCGCGGGGCTGCGGGTGCCGCTGCCGCGCTGAACCCAGGGGCCGCTGCGCCCCGCCGCCCGCGTGTCGGCTCGCGCTGGATCGGTTACTTGCGAGGAGGGTCGATGCCTGATGCTCGGTCAAGAGAAACTTCGGACCTTGGGCGACCACACCGCGTTTGCGCGGGCCGCCCAGCCGCACAAGCACGTGCCCGCCGCCGCCCTGCGCCACCACGCCAGCAGCGCCGCGCGCCGCCGCCAATCATGGGCCCCCAGCCCAGGCGGGGCGGGGCGGCAGTCGCACGCGGCAGCAGGTCATTGGTGCGGCGGCTGCCACGCCCCCAGGTCGCCCCACTGCTGCTGCTGCATCATCTGCTGCATCTGCTGGTGCTGCGCCTGCTGCATCTGCTGCTGCTGGTACAGCAGCTGCTGCTGGTACAGCAGCTGCTGCTGGTACAGCAGCTGCTGCTGGTACAGCAGCTGCTGCTGGTACAGCAGCTGCTGCTGGTACAGCAGCTGCTGCTGGTACAGCAGCTGCTGGTGCTGCGCCTGCTGCATCTGCTGCCGCTGCTGCTGGTTGGCGCCCGCGCCGCGGCCGCCGGCACCCGGCGGGGGCCCGGCCGAGCCGCCGCTGCCACGGCTGAGCCAGGCGCTGCCGGGCGCGGGCCCCGACCCCCGCGCGGCCGCGGCGCCGAGCGCGGGCGCGCGGGCGTGGCCCGCGCGGCCGCCAGCGCCGGCGCGGGGCGCGGGCGGCCGCTGGTCGCCGCGGTCGCCGCGGCTGATGCCGCCACTGCCGCTGCCGCCGCCCGGGGGGCCGCCGAGCCGCTCGAGCACGCCGGCGTGGTGAGGGTCGGCCTGCTGGCCGCTGGCGCCGCCGGCAGGGCGCCGCAGGGAGATGACAAGCCCCGGCTTGCCGCTAGTCGAGGCAGCTCGCTTCTGGCTCTCGTTGCTGGCGCTGCTGGCGCCGCCCGCGCCGCGCGGCGGGGGGCCGCCCTGCCCGTTGGCCGCCGCTTCAGCGCTGCCTCGGCCTGGCTCCTGCAGCGCAGGCATGCGCGGCGTCGCCGGCTGCGGCGTGCCGCCCCCGGCCGGCGGCGCCTTCAGCTGGCCGGGGGGCCCAAACGCGGCAGCGGCGCGGCAGCCCTCGTGGCGGCAGAGCCGCGCGGCGGCCGAGGCGCTGACCACAAGCTTCTCGTCGCGCTGCGCCGCCGACTTGGCGCAGTCGGGGCAGCGCAGGTGCTCAGGGCCCATGAGCGGCGCGCCGGTGCCGTCGTCGACGCGGTGCGTGGCCAGCTTGTCGCTGTCGCAGCCCGGCAGCCCGCACGCCTCCCTGCGCCGCCGCATGTGGGTCTCCTGCGGGCAGCGCGGCGCGCGCGAGGGTGCGTGGTGGTGGCCGACGACCCCGCGACGTCGCGCAGAGGCCGCGCGCGCGGGCGCGCGCTCAGGCGCGGCGCGCCGGCGAGGGCTGCGCGCGGCGCGCACCTTGTGCGCCGCGCAAACCTCCGGGGCGCGGCCGGGGGGCCCAAACACGGCAGTGGCGCGGCAGCCCTGGTGGCGGCAGAACAGCCAGTTGTGCCGCTGGTCGCCCTGGCCCTCCTTGTCGTCCTCGTCGTCGCCGTCGACCTCCTGTGGCGGCAGCAGCGGCGGTCGCAACGGGCAGCGGTCGCCGCCGCGCGGTGCAGAACGGTGAGCCGCCCGCCCGGCCCCATCCCGCCTGGCCCCCCGCCCCGCGCGACACGCGACGCATGGCGGGGCGCGCGCGGGCGCGGCGCGCGGGCGGCATTGCGCGGCGGGGCACGGAGGGCGCACCGCGGGCTCATCGTCGCTGTCGAGCTGCTGCAGCCTGCGGCGCGCGCGATGGCGGGGAGGCGTGGGCAGGGGCGCGGCCGTGGCGACGGCGGGGCCGACTCCCGACACTCGGCGCTCGCGCGCGCCCGACCGCCCGCACCGCGCGTAGCCGTCGGGCCGCGCCGTCAGGGCTGGGCCCTCGTCGTCGTCGTCGTGCACAGGAATGGGCGCGAGGGCAGGCGCGGGCTTCAGGCGCTTGGGCACGAGGTCGCGTGCCGGGCTGGGCGGGGCGCGCGCCTGCGCCGCGGCGGCGGCGGCGGGGGTGGGCAGGCGGCGCGGCCAGCTCGGCGCGCGGCCCCTCTGCCTGCCCGCGCCTGCTCCTCCATCTCGGCCAGCATGTGCAGGTCTTCTTGCTTGCCGCGGCCTGCTCGACAGCGCGCTTCGCGGCGCGGCCGCGCTGCAGCTGCCGCTCCATCTCTCCAGACACCCTGCCGGCAACGCATCGCGTGGGGGCCGCGGGGCGCGGGGCGGCGGGAGTGAGCAGATGGCCCGCGCGCGCCGACCCCTCCCGGCGCCGTGGGGCCAGAGGATGGCCGCGCGGAAGGCCCAGCGCACAGCCAGCGTCCCGGGGCCCCCGTGGGCGGCCCACGGGGCCGCTGCGAGCCAGGAATCATCCCAAGTGACGCCTCTAAAGAGAGCGACGGGTAGACGCCACCCTCGCGGCAAGCACCGCGGCGCGCGCCGCGATCCGCGCCCCGCGCCGCCTTTGCCCGGCCAAGCGCGCGCGCGGCCCCGGGCAGCCGGGCGGCCAGGGCGCCACGACAGGGCCCCGGCGGCGGCGGGGCGGGCCCGCACCTTAGCCGGTCGACGCGGGCTCCGCAGGCGTTGGAGCTGGTGGGTTGGCCGGGTCAGGGCCGCGAGCGCGAGGGCTGCGGTGCGCGTTTGCGGTCGCAGCCGCCGCCGCCGGCTGGCGGCGCATGCCGTCGCTCGCGTGGGGGGGTTTTGGGGTCTGGAGTCGCGCGGAGCGGGACTTCTCGCGCCGCCGCAGGCGCCGCGCGCGTGGCGACGCCGGGCGGGAGCTGGAGGCGCTGCCAGCGCGGCGCGCGCCGGCCGTTCGGCGGACGGACGGATGCGAGCCCGATCGCGCGAGCTCGGTCACCGCTGGTTGCCTGCAAGGGAACAGCCCAACAACAACATGTGTCATGTACACAAGAGTCTCGCAGCGGGGTGCTGGCGCGCTGCATGCGGCAGCGAGTCGTCCCAAACGCTGCTCCGGGCTCCGGCGCGCTCGCACGCGCAAGGTACAAGCACACGCGCCGCGCCACGCCTCGCGGCGTGCGCGGCGCTGCGTAAGTGTAGGCGAGGCCACCCGCGTCGAGGGGGCGGCGGCGGCGCGCGCGGCGCGCGAGCGCGTCCTTGCGCAGAGCAGGACGGCGGCGCGCGCCGGGCCCCGCCGCGCGCCCCCGCCGTCCACTCCGGACAACCCGCTGCGCGCAGCAGCAGCAGCAGCACCAGTCAACACACGCCTCCGGTACCCTTCTTTGATCGTGGCGCGTTTGTCGGCAGCGAGCGGCACTGGTGGCGCCGACCGACATCAATGCTCGCGCCCCGCCGCCAGCCGTGGCCTGGCCGCAGCCCGGCACAGGGCGCCGCGCGGGGCGCGGCGCTCACGCACCGCGCCCCGCGCGCCCCTGGCCGCCGACCGTCCGCACCGCCGGGCGCGCCAGCGCGCGCGCTGCGCCGCGCCGCGGCGTGCGGCCCACGCTCCTCCTCCTCGCGCGCGCGGGCGAGCAGCCTAGTAGCCGCCGCCATAGCCGCCACGGCCGCCGCCGCCGTAGCCGCCGCCGCCGTAGCCACCTGCGGCGCAGGGGGGCGCGCGCGGGGAGAGAGGGGCGGGCGGCAGGGGGTCGGCACGAGCGCGCGGGCGGGAGGGAGCACGCGCGCGCGCGCGCGCGCTTCCAGCAGCGCCCCGCCCCGCCGCGCCGCGCCCCGGGCCGGCCGCGCGTGCCGCGCACCGTCGCCACCGCCGTAGCCGCCGCCGCCGCCGTTGTAGCCACCGCCACCACCGTAGCCGCCACCTGCGGGCGCGGGGGGCGGGTGGGCGTCCCTGCCCTCGCGCCCCGGCTGGCGCGAGCTCGCGCCAGCCGCAGCGTTAAGAACCCACCGCCGTAGCCGCCGCCGCCGCCGCCGAAGCCACCGCCGTACCCACCGCCACGGCGGAAGCCACCACCGCCAGAGCCCGGGGGCTGCGCCTCGTTCACGCGGATGGTGCGGCCCTGCGCGGCGCGGCGGTGGCAGCGGCGGCGGGGGAGTGAGCGCAGGGCCTCGGACGGCGCGCGCCGCGCCCGCACGCGCGGCTGCGCCGCGGCGCGGGCGCCGGGGCGCGCGGACGGGCGTGCCGGAGCTCGCGTGCATCCGTCCGGCCGCCCGGCGCCGCGGCCCGCAGCCAGCCCGCGGGCGGCGGGGCTCGCCTGGAAGTCGGTCTCGTTGAGGGCCTGGATGGCCTGCTCGGAGCCGTTGGACATGGTCACGAAGGCAAAGCCGCGCGGGCGGCCGGACTCGCGATCCTGCGCGGCGCGGCGCCGGCGCGGCGCGGCGGGGGCCGGTGAGGCCTCGGCTGGTCGCGCGCGCGCCGGAGGACCGCGCGCGGGGCGGCCCGGGGCGCGGGCTGCGCGGCCGGGCGCGCCGGCGCCGCACCTGGGGGATGAAGGCGTCCTCCACGGCGCCATACTGGCCGAAGAGCTCGCGCAGGTCGTCCACGTTGGTGGACCAGGGGATGTTACCCACGTACCTGCGCGCGCGGGGTCGCGGGCGGCGCGCGTGAGGCGGGCGGGCGGGCGCGAGGGCGCATCGGCCGCGCCGCGGCGTCCCGGCGCGCCGCAGCGATGCCCGAGGCGCCGCGATCTTGCGGGCGGCCGCTGATCCGCCGCCCGGGCGCCGCCCCCGCCGCCCGCGGGCCCCGGGCGCGCCGGGGCGCGCCCCGGGGCGGCGCGCCCGCCCGCCACGCGCGCCCCGGCCCCGCCGCGGCCCCCGCGGCCCCGGGCGCCCGCCCCAGCGCCCGCCCAGGCGCCCGCCGCAACGCACAGCTTGACGGAGCCCATGGTGCCGACCTCACACGCGAGCCGGGAGCCGAGCCGAAACGGAACCGGAGCCGAACGAACCGCCAGCCGAGACTGAACGGAACCGGGGGAGGGTGAGCGAGCGCAGCGGCGGGGGGACGCTAAGGGCGCGCTGGGCGGCCAGCAGTCGACGCGGTTTTGCGCAGATATTTGAGACAGGACCGAAAAGGCCTGTCCAGCAGCCCCACCGCGTGCATTGGCGTCCCGACGCACCGCCCCGCGCCGCACCGCCGCCCGCGCGCCCCGCCCGGACGCCGCCCGACGCCATCCCCAGCTCCGTGCCCGCCCCGCGCCCGCGTCCGCGCCCGGCCCTGTGTGCCCGCAGCGCCCCGGTTGGCGCGGAGCGCCGGGACCGCGCCGCCGGAGGCGCGCCAGGCATTCACCGGCGCCGCCGCGGCGCGGCGCGGGGCGCCCGCGGGCAGCGCCGCTGCCGGCGCGCGCGCTGCACGGCGCGGCGCGGCGCCATGCGCGGCGGCGGCGGCGGCGACCGCGGCGGCGGGGAGCGGCGCGGCAAGCGCAAGCAGACGCACGAGTTCGATGACCAGTTCGGCTCCTGGGCCCCGCAGGACCGCGAGGAGCACAGCGGCTTCACCAAAGGCGCGTTCGCTGCTGCGCGGCGCCCGCGCCCCGCCGCGCCCCGCCGCCGGCGCTGAGGCCGCCGCCGCCGGCGCTGAGGCCGCCGCGCCCGCCGCGCCGCGCGCAGGCACGGGCGGCACGGGCGGCGGCACGGCGGGCAAGAAGCGCGTGAAGGACACGGCGCTCAACTTCACGCGCCAGCTGCCCAAGTTCCTCGCGCCCTACGCCCACATGCTGCCCACGCACGCGGCCGCCGACGAGGACGAGCCCGTGGTCGTGCAGCCGGGCGAGGCGCGGCGCCGCGCCGCCGACGACCAGGACGACGCCGACGACGACGCCGCGGACGAGCAGGAGGCGATCCGCCGCGCGCTCGAGGAGAACCCAGAGCTCGCGGAGCAGCTGGGCACAGAGGCGCTCACCAAGGCGCGGCCGGCGGCGCGCCGGCACGGGCGGCAGCGGCGGCCGGCGCCGCCGCGCGCAGCGGCAACGGCCGGCGCCGCGCGCGGCAGCGGCGCCCACGCCGCGCCGCGCCGCGCCGCGCCGCGCCGCGCGCGGCAGGTCGAGGCGGGGCGAGAGAAGGAGCTCGGCAACAAGGCCTTTGCCGCCAAGGACTTTGAGGCCGCGCTGAAGCACTTTGACCGCTGCGTCGAGCTCGACCCGGGGTGCGGCGCCCCTCCCGCCCGCCCGCGCGGCGCTGCCCGGCCGCGCCGCCTGCTGACCGCTCACCGCTGGCCGCCGCCGTTGGCGTCCGCCGCAGGGACGCAGTGTACTTCAGCAACCGCTCCGCCGCAGCCGCCAACCTGGGGCGCTTCGACGCCGCGCTCGCCGACGCGCGCGCCGCGGCGAAGCTGCGGCCGGGCTGGGTCAAGGCGCACGCGCGCTGCGGCGCCGCGTACATGGGCCTGCAGCTCTACAGCGAGGCCAAGGAGGCCTACGAGCGCGCGGTGAAGCTCGAGCCGGACGACCAGGCGCGGCGCGGCGCGGCGCGGCGCGGCGCGCGCGCGGGCGGGCAGGCGCGCGCGCACACGCTGCGGGCAGGCGCGCCCACGCCGTGCGCGCGCGCCGGGCCGCAGACGCTGCGCGCCGCGCTGGACCGCGCGTCGGCGCTGGAGCTGCAGAACATCCGTGAGCGCAAGCACGTCTTCAAAAAGGCCAAGCCCGGCGGCGGCGGCGGCAGTGGCGGCGGCCAGAAGCAGCAGCCGGACAGGCAGCGGGACGGCGGCGCGTCGGCCAACAAGCAGGCAGCAGGCGCCGCAGCAGGCGGCGGCGGCGGCGGCGCGGCCAAGGTGAAGCAGAAAGCCAAGCTCTCGTTCGCGATGGACGACGAGGAGGAGGAGCAGTGAGAGCGGCGCGCGAGCCCGCGGTCGGCGTCGCTCGAGCTCGCGCGCGCCGCGGCATTGCCGGCGTGTAAAGCGCCACAGGGTCTGTGTTGCACCGCGCCCGCGCGCTGCAGGCCCACCACCGAGCCCTCGGCCGTCCAGGCCGAGCCCGCCGCCGCGCCCGCGCGCCCGTGGCCCGCCGCGTGTACAAATCGCCGGCCCCCGCCCCAG
The DNA here is from genome assembly GCA_014905635.1 of Scenedesmus sp. PABB004. Lineage (NCBI taxonomy): Eukaryota > Viridiplantae > Chlorophyta > Chlorophyceae > Sphaeropleales > Scenedesmaceae > Scenedesmus > Scenedesmus sp. PABB004. The sequence goes on along the minus strand of CM026547.1, from coordinate 1,599,905 downwards.
CTGTTGGTTCTGGCCGCCGCGCGCCGGCTCACGCCTCAAAGGTCATGCGCTCCGCCTCGTCGCGGATGGACTGGAAGAGCACGCTGGAGAGGTAGCGCTCACCAAACGAGGGCAGCACGACCGCGATGGTCTTGTCCTTGAACTCGGGGCGCTTCGCGACCTGCGCGCCGCCGCGCGGAGCAGCAGCACCGCCCTGAGCGGCGCGGCGCGGCGCGGCGCGCGCCGCCCGGCGCGCGGCGCCCGTCCGGCGCGCGCAGCGCAGCGCGCGCGCGACTCGCGCCGCGCCGCGCGCATGCCTCGATGGCGGCCACGACCGCGGCGCCGGAGCTGATGCCGGTGAGCAGCCCCTCCTCGGTCGCGAGGCGGCGCGCCATGTCGACGGCGGCGTCGCTCGACACCTGGACGAGCCAGGCGGCGGTGGCGGCGCGGCGCGGCGCGCCGGCGGGGGTTCAGCGCTGGGAGCCGCGCGCGGGGGCGCAGCGCCACGGGGCGCGCGGGCACGTGGTGTGGTGTGTGTGTGTGTGTGTGCACGTGGCGTGTGCGGCCGTGGTGTGCCACCCACCTGGATGATCTCGTCGATGATCTTGGTGTCCAGCACGCCCGGCACAAAGCCGGCGCCGATGCCCTGGATCTTGTGCGGCCCCGGCTTGCCGCCCGACAGCACGGGCGACTCGGACGGCTCCACCGCGACGAGCTGCGCGGCCCGGCGGCGCGACGGGGGCGGGGCTCAGCCGCCTGCTGCGCGGCCGGCCGCGCGGGCCGGCGCGGGCAGCGCCGGCAGCGCCGGCAGCGCCGGCAGCGCTGTCAGCGCTGGGCGCATCGCGCTGCTGTGCGGGGGTCACCTTGACGTTGGGGTTCTTCTCCTTGAGGAAGCGGCCCGTGCCGGTGATGGTGCCGCCCGTGCCCACGCCGCTGATGAGCACGTCGACCTTGCCCTGCGTCGCGCGCCAGATCTCTGCGCCGCGGCGGCGGCGGCGGCGGCGCGGTCGGCGGCCGGCGCGGCGGGGGGAGCCCCAGCAGCCCCGGGGGCGGCGCGAGGCGCGCGGGGGCCGCCCCGCCGCGGCGCGCACCCGGGCCGGTGGTCTCGTAGTGGACGCGCGGGTTGTTGGGGTTCTCAAACTGCTGCAGGATGAACGAGTCGGGCGTGTTGGCCGCGATCTCCTGCGCCTTGGCCACGGCGCCCTGCGAGCGCGCGCGGGCGCGTGAGCGCGCGGGCGCACGCGCGGGCGCACGCGCGGGCGCACGCGCCGGTGCGCCGCCGCCGGTGCGCGGCCGCCGCCGCCGCCGCACCTTCATGCCCTTGGCGGGGTCGGTGAGCACCAGCTCCGCGCCAAACGCGCGCAGCAGGATGCGGCGCTCGAGGCTCATCGACGCGGGCATGGTCAGCACGAGCTTGTACCCCCGCGCCGCGGCGATGAAGGCGAGGCCGATGCCCGTGTTGCCGCTCGTCGGCTCCACCAGCGTCGTCTGGCGGCGCGGCGGCGGGCGGGCGGCGCGGCGGCTCTCGCGCCCGCTCGCCGCCGCCACCGCCGCCGCCGCCGCCGCCGCTGCTGCGCGGCGGCGGCAGCCCCGCGCGTTGCGCCGCACCTTGCCCGGCGTGATCTTGCCCTCCTTCTCGGCAGAGTCGATCATGCTGTAGCCAATCCTGCGCGCGCGGGGGCGCGAGCGGGGCCGCCGCGTCGGCTGCTGCACGCACGCCGCGCCGCGGCGGGCGCCGCGCGGGCGCGGCGCCGCTGCTGCCGCCGCCGCCGCGCGCCTGTCCTTGACGGAGCAGCAGGGCTCCATGATCTCCAGCTTCGCGGCCACCTTGCCGCCGCAGCCCTCGGTCACGCGGTTGAGGTACACCATGGGCGTGTTGCCTGCGGCCGGCCGGCCGCGGCGCGCCGGGTCGGCGGCGCGGCGCCGGGCGGCGGCGGCAGCAGTCGCCCGCCGCCGCGCGCGCACCGATGAGCTGGGTGACGTTCTCAGCGATGTTCAGCGTGGCCGGCTCCACGGCCGCGGCCTTGGCGGGCCCGCCGCGCTTGGCGGTGGAGGCGGAGGCGCCCTGGGCGGGCGGGGCGGGCGCATGCGTGCGGAGCAGCAGATCGAGCCGAGTACAGGCGCCCGCGGGCCCGCGCCGCCCCCCGCCCGGCGCGACGACGGGAAGCGGCCGCTCCGCGTCGCACCATGGTCCTGGGGACGGCGAACGCGCGCGAGGGAGTGGCGATCGTCGCGCGCCGGGTCGCGAGCGCCATGCCAGGCCGCGGAGCGCGCGCGGGGAGAACTTGCGCGGGCCGCCTGTCTCCCCGCGCTCCGCGGCCTGGGCATGGAGCCGGAACGAGAATTCGGTCCGGCGCGTCACGCGGTCACGCCGGGACGCGCAACAACGTCGGGAGACCGCAGCAACGGCAACCGGGCCGAGGCCCCGGAACCGCGGCGGCGGCGGCGGCGGCGCGGCAGCAGCGGCGGCGCCCGCGCGCGCGCAGCAGCGATGGCCGCGGCGGCGCCCGCGCCGGCGGCGGCCGCCCCCGGCGCGTCTGCAGCGTGTGAGTGAGAGGGAGGGAAAGCGGCGCCGGCCGCCGTGCGCCGCGCCGCGCGCCCACGCGCACGCCGAGCCGCCGCCGCGCTGCCTGCCGCCCGCCGCGCAGCTGCTGCCAGGCGGCCGCGCAGTACGCCTGCCCGCGCTGCCACCGCGCCTACTGCACCTCCGCCTGCTACCGCGCGCACGGGAGCGCCTGCACGGAGGCGTTCTACAGGCGCGCCCGCGCGCGGCACGGCGTCGCCCGCGCGCGGCGCGGCGTCCGCAGGCGGGCGGCGCCGCCGCGCCGCCCACCCGCGCCGCCCGCGCCGCGCGCGCGCAGGGAGCAGGCGACCGCGGAGATGAAGGCCACGCGCGCGGGGCCGCAGCAGGCGGCGGAGATGGCCGCGATCCTGCGGCGCCTGCACGCCGCCGACCGCGGCGAGGGCGAGGACGGCGGCGGCGGCAGCGACGACGGCAGCGGCGACGCCGGCGGCAGCGGCAGCGATGACAGCGGCGGCGCCGGCGACGCGGCGCTGGACGCGTCGCCGGCGCTGCGGGCTCTCGTGGAGCGGGTGCGCCGGCGGCGCGCCGCGCCGCACAGCCCCGCGCCCGGCGGCGCCCGGCCCGGCGCCGCGCGCGCCCGCCGCCTCATGCGCGCCCGCCGCCGCCGCCGCCGCAGGCCGCCGCGCTCGGCGGCGACGTGGACGCGGCGCTGGGCGAGCTGGAGCCGGCGCTGGCGCGGGAGCTGGAGCGCCTCGCGCTCGCGGGGCAGCTGAGCCACCTCGTCGCGCCCTGGCAGCCGTGGTGGCAGCGCGACGAAGTGCGCGAGCTGCAGCTCAACGCGGCGGGGCAGCGCGGCGTGACGGCGCTCGGCGGCGCGGCGGCGCCGGCGGAGCAGCCCGGGTGCGGGCTGCCGGCGCCGCCGGCGGCGCCGCTGCCCAGCCTCGCGGAGCTCGCGGGGCGGGGCTTCAGGGCGTCGCCGCTGCTGCCGTGGGCGCTGCTGCAGCTGCTGGTGGCCTACAGCGCGGTGCTGCGGTGGTACAACGGCGAGCCCGACAGCGGGCGCCGCGGCGGCGGCGACGCCGGCCCGGCGGGCTGGGAGGCGGCGGAGCAGCTGGTCGCGCTCGCGCCGCCGCTCGCGGCGCCGGCCGCGAGCGCGGGGGCGCCGGCGGCTGCGGCGGCGGCGGCGGCGGCCGAGCCCGCGCCCGACTCGGCGCGGGGCGCGCGCATGCAGCTGATGGCCGCCGCCGCGCGCCTGGGCTGCCTGCCCGGCGGCGGCCAGGGCGCGCCGGGCGGCGCCGGCGGCGCCGGCGCGGTGCCGCCCGAGCTGCGCGCCCTGCTGCAGCTGGCGACGTCGGACGCGCTGCAGCTGCTGCGGCTGGGGCGGCCCTGCGTGCTGCTCGCGCTCACCGACGCGTGGCGGGTGGTCGAGGACGCGCGGGCCGGGCTCAAGCAGCAGCGCGGCGCCGGCGCCGGCGCGCCCGCGGCGGCGCAGCGGGCGCTCGCGCAGCGGCTCAAGCTCGCGGGTCGCAAGCTGCACTTTCACCTCGTGTGGGCCAACGAGCAGCCGCCTGCGGCGTTTGAGCGCCTTGCGGCCGCGCTCGCGCTCGAGCTGGACGAGGCCGCCGCGGTCGCGGGCGCCGGCGCCGGCGGCGGCGGCGGCGGCGGCGCGGCCGTGGCCGGAGCCCAGCAGCAGCGGGCGGGGCGCAGCGCCGGCGCCACTGGCGTGCCGCCCGTCGCGCCGCCGCGGCAGCAGGAGCGGCAGGAGGGGGAGCGGCAGGAGCGGCTCGACGGCGGCGCGGCGCGGGCGCCCGTCGCGCAGGCCTTGTACGACCTCGACTGAGGCGCCCGTGCCCGCGCCGCGCGCGAGAGAGTGAGGGGATTGCACGGCGTCTGCGCTGACGCGTGAAACGTCGGACGCCTGGTGTGGGACCGCCATGGAGACGCACAGTGGCAGTGCGGCCAGGCGGCGCCGCCCGCAGCGTCTGCGCGGCCGGCGGCCAGGGCACTGCGGCCGGAAGCGCAGCCGCCGCCGCCGCTCCGGTCAGCCGTCCGCCGTCGCCCGCGTCCAGCGGCCAGCGTATTTCGCACCTCGCGATCACCTCCCGCGCACACGCGCGCCTCTCGAGCCGTAAGCAGTCGCGCCGGCCCCGGCTCCGGCTCCAGGCCAAGCCGCAAGCGCTGCCGTCGAGCGGGGGCGTGAGCGCATTACCCCAAGCCACCTCGTCGGCAGCTGCCGGGGTGCGCCGCCGCCCGACGGCCACACGCCAGCCAGGCGAATGGCGCTCTGCTCCCGGGCCGTGCGCTGCCCCGCTCCGGCGGCCACGGGCCGCGAGAGCTTCGCCTGCGTGTCACACCTGCGCCAGCCGGCAGGCAGCGCCCGCCGACGCCGCGCCGTGGCCGCGGCCGCCGGCAGCAGCGGCGCGGGCGAGCAGCCGCCCGCGCAGCAGCAGGCGGCGCAGCAGCCCGCACCGCCAGTGGCACCGGGCCAGCTGGGGGCGGGTGCCTGGGGCGACGGCGGCCACGCAGCGGCGGCGGCGGCGGCGGCGGCGGCCACCTGGGGCGGCGGCGGCGGCGGCCACGCGGGCCTCGCGCCGGGCGCGGCGGCCGCCGCGGCGTCGCGCGTGGCCAAGTACAGGCGCATCATGCTGAAAGTTTCGGGCGAGGCCATCGCGGGCGCGCGCGGCTTCGGCATGGACCCCTCCGTCCTGGAGGCCATCGCGGCGGAGATCCAGGCCGCGCGCGCGCACGGCATCCAGATCGCGGTCGTCGTCGGCGGCGGCAACTACTTTCGGGGCGCGAGCGCGTGGGAGGGTATGGAGCGAGCGACCGCCGACAACGTCGGCATGCTCGCCACGGTCATGAACGCGCTCTGCCTGCAGGTGACACTGCAGCTGCGGCTGCGCGTGCAGCTGCGCGTGCGCGCCCCGCCGCGCCTCACCTCTCCGCCCCGTGTCCCGCCCCGGCCAGGCGGCGCTGGAGAACCTGGGCGTCACGAGCCGCGTGCAGACGGCGATCGAGATGCGGGAGGTCGCGGAGCCCTACATCCGGCGCCGCGCGATCCGGCACCTCGAGAACGGGCACGTCGTCATCTTTGGCGGCGGAACGGGAAACCCGTACTTCACGACCGACACGGCCGCGGCGCTGCGCGCGGCCGAGGTGCAGGCCGAGGTGCTGCTCAAGGCGACCAAGGTCGACGGCATCTTCAGCTGCGACCCCGCGAAGCACCCCGACAAGGCGCAGCGCTACGAGCGCCTCAGGTGCGCGCGCGGGAGCAGGGCGAGCCCGCGCCGCCAGCGCCGGCCGCGCGCGCGCCCGGGTGGCGGCACCCGCGCACGCCGACGCGCGTGCGCCGCGCGCCGCGCCGCGCCGCCGCGCTGCCACAGCTACCGGCAGGTGACGAGCCAGGAGCTGGGCGTGATGGACGAGACCGCGGTCACGCTGTGCAAGGAGAATAACATCCCGGTCATCGTGTTCAACGCGATGCAGCCCGGCAACATCGTGCGCGCCGCGATGGGCGACGACGTCGGCACCGTCGTCACGCACGCCGACGAGGCGCTCCCGCCCGCGGGGCGGCTCTGACGCGAGCACGGGCGACGCGCGGCGGCAGCAGCGGCAGCAGGGCTGGGCGGGGGGCGGGGATTGGGCGGCGCGCGCTGGCAAACGCTGGCTGGGCGCGCGTCGGCGGCCATTGCCGCCGGCCGCGGTTTCATTCTTGCCGCGCGCGGCTGCTGGTGTCTGGGGCGCGGCTCGCGGTGGGCGGCGTCGCGCGGCGCCGATTTTGGCCGCCCTGCGACTTGCAGGTAATCGAGTTGCCCCGCGCTGGCCGCCGCGCCGCCGCGCCGCCGCGCCGCCCCCCGCTCGCGACCGCGCCCGAGGCGGCAGGCGCAGCAGCAGCACTCATTCCGCCGGGTGCAGCTGCCTTGCCAGCAGCACCGCGTCCGGCGGCTCCAGTCGCTTGTAGTAGCCCCGGATGACCTCACGCACCTGGCGGCGCCACCGCCAGCACGGCGTCAGCCGCGCAGCGCAGGCGGCGACGGCGCGGCGGGCCCGCCCCGGGGCGGCCGGCCGGCCCGCCGGCCGCGGCAGCGCGCGGCGCACCGCAAAGCCGCGGCGCTCGTAAAACTCCCGCGCCTCCTCGTTGGCGGCGTGCACGTGCAGCACGGCCTCGCGGATCGCACCGTCGTCCGCGCACTCGGCCAGGCTCGCCGCGAGCAGGCGCGAGCCGAGGCCGCAGCCGCGGTACGGCGCCAGCACGGCGAGCGACGCAATGTACAGCCGCGCGCCGCCCTGCGGCTGCAGTGCCCGGGGGGGGGGGGGGGTGCAGCGTGTGGGTGGCAGGGCGCGCGGGTGGGCTGGTGCAGAGCGCGCCCCCGGTCGCCGTCCGCGCGAGCGCCGCGCCGCGCACCAGCGCCTCCAGGCGGCACGCGATGGCGCCGACCAGCGTGTCGCCCTCAAAGGCTGCGCCCGGCGGCGGCGGCGGCGCGCGTGCGTGTGCCGGCGGCTGCGGCGCGCGCTGCGCTGCGACCGCGCAGCACCGCCGAGCGCTCACCCAGCTGCGACACCGGCCCGCACGCGAGCGCGTCACGGTAGACCTGGTCCTGCAAGCAGCGGGCAGCGTGGCCGCGCGGAGGCAGCGGGCGGCGGAGGCAGCGGGTGCAGGGGGAGGGCTGCAGCGGCGCTGCGTGCGCGCGCGCACGGCGTCCGTGGCGGCGGCGGGGGCGGCGCGCACGTGCAGCTTGAGGGGGAAGACCACGGCGTTGAGCGTCTTGAGCGCGGGCAGGTGCTCGCGCGACAGCGGGCGCAGCGCGATCGGCTCCGCGGCCGGCGGCGCGGAGCGGCTCATGGCGCGGCCGGCGGCGCGGCGGCATCCTGGGCGGGCATGCTGCGGCGCGCGTGCGGCGCGCGCGGGGAGGTGTGGCGCGCCGCTCGAGCGCGCGGCGCAGCAGCAGCGGCGCAGCGCGCTTCACTCTGCTGAACCGCGGCCGTGCGCATTCTGCATGACCGGGCAGCCGCGGCCAGCCACAGAGCGCGGAGGGAGAGCAGCAAGCGCTGCCGCCGGCCCTGCCGCCGCAGCGCGCTGCTGGCCGCCGCCATGGAGACGGCTGCCGCGGACGCGCGCCAGGCGGCGGACGCCCAACCGGCGGACGCACAACCGGCGCCCGAGCCTGCAGGAGCGCCGGCTGAGCCTGCGGTGGCGCCCGCAGCCGCCGCTGCGCTCGGCCACGGTGATGGCGCGCCGGCGGAGCCGCCGGGCGCCCAGCCCGGCCGGGGCACCCACTTGCGGCCTACCCAGCAGGCGTGTACTGGCCGGGCCACACGGCGTACGTCAACGGCCCACCAGGTGGGCGCGGCGCGAGCAGCAGCGCACGGCGCGCGCCGGCGGCGCCCGGCCGGCGAACGCCTCACACGCCCCTCTCGCTGCCGCCACCACCGCCACGCGTCGATGCAGGCGCCCCGGCGGCGCCGAGCAGCGAGCAGCTGAGCGAGGTGCAGGCGCAGCTGCAGGCGCAGCTGCAGGCCAAGGAGGCGGAGCAGGCGGCCAAGGCGGGCGACGGCGCCCCGGGCGGGGACGCAGCAGCGCTGCCGGCCAAGCCCATCCTGGCCAAGCCCAAGCTGGCGCTGCTGAAGGGCCCCAAGCTCGCGGCGACGCCCGCCGCACCGCCGCCTGCCAAAGCACGGGCGGGCGCGCCCAAGGGCAGGCGCAGGAGCCGCAGCCGGAGCCGGGACCGGCGCAGCAGGAGCCGCGGCCGGCGCAGCAGGAGCCGCGGCCGGCGCAGCAGGAGCCGCAGCCGCGGCAGGCGCAGGCGCAGCCGCAGCAGGTCGAAGTCGCGCGGCCGGCGCGGCGGCCGCCACGGTCAGTCGCCGCCGCGCGCCTCCGGCGCCAGGGCCAGCCCGCCTCGCCGCCGTGGGGAGCGCCGCGACGGTCGCAGCCCCAGCCCAGCGCGGCCCACCGGCGGGCCCGGCAGCCCGGGGCCTCCCAACGGCGAGGCCCCGCCGCCGCCGCCGCCGCCGCCGCCGCCGCCGCCGCCGCCGCCAGCTGCGGCAGCGGAGCCTGGCGTGGGTGCGGGCGAGCCGGCGCAGGCGGTGGCGGCCACACCGCCGCCACCGCCGCCGCCAGCTCCCGGGGCAGCTGGCGCGCTGGAGCAGCAGCCTGAGGCAGCGCCCAGCGACGGCGCGGGCCCCTCCGTGCGCAGCCCGGAGCCCTCGGGCGGCGACACTGCGCGCCACGCCAAACGCCACAAAAAGCGCGCGCGGGACAGCCGCCGCGGGCGCAGCCGCAGCAGCTCGCGCTCGCCCGGGCGCCGCCGGCAGCAGCTCAAGCGCGCTCGCAGCCGCAGCGGCAGCCGGCGACGCAGCCGGCGCCACAGCCGCAGCCGCAGCCGCAGCCGGCGCCGCAGTCGCAGCGGCAGCCGGCGCCGCAGCGGCAGCCGGCGCCGCAGCCGCAGCCAGCGCCGCAGCCGTCACCGCCGCAGCAGCAGCAGGTCGCGCAGCCGCAGCCGCAGCCGGGGCGCCCGGCGCGGCTCGCCGCCGGCGCGCAGCAGGGCGGAGGTCACCGCGGAGCTGGCGCGCGTGGCGGAGCAGGCGCGCCTCGCCGCGCTCGCGGCGGCCGCGCCCGCGGCGATGGCCGCCGTCGCGACGCGGCCCGCGCGGCGGCTGCACGTGAGCGGGCTGCCCCTGGAGCTCAGCGAGGTGGCGCTGATCGCCTGGTTCAACCAGGTCATGCTCGCCGTCGGCGGCGCGAGCGCTCCAGGCGCGCCCGTGTGCTCCTGCTACCTCAGCCCCGATCGGCGGTTTGGGTTTGTCGAGTTCAGGTCCCTCGAGGAGGCGAGCAACGCGATGGCCTTTGACGGCGTGGCCTGCCAGGTGCGCGCGGCGCGCCAGCGCCGCGCGCGCGCCGCGCGCCGCGCGGCTCGCGCGGCTCACGCGCCCGCGCGTCGCGCAGGGCGCGGTGCTGCGCATCCAGCGCCCGCACGACTACGGCCCCGCCGCCGCGATGGGCCCCGCCGCGCCGGCGCCGTACATCAATGTCGCGCTGCTCAGCGTGGTCGGCGGCCTCGTGGACGCCGCGGCGGCGAGCCCCGTGCACGCGCTCGCGCTGCGGCAGCTGATCGCGCAGCAGCAGGCCGCGCTCGCGCAGCGCCAGGCGGGCAACGCGGGTGCGATGGTCACCGCGGCCGACGCCGCGGCGGTGCTCGCGACCGCTGCGGTGTGAGGGGGGCGGCAGTTGTCGGCGGCGGGCGTGGTGGTGGTGGGTCGCCGCCAGGAGCGTGCAGAGCGGCGTCGGCCGTCGCGCAGAAGCGCGCGGTGGCGGCAGTCGAGCGGCCCCCAGCGGCGGCGCGCGACGCGCCGCGCAACGCATCCCGCTGGCGCCGCGCCGAGCCACCACCGTGGATCCCAACGACCCACCGCAGCCCACGCACGCGACGCCGCGTCGACTCGGCCAGTGCGCACGCGCACCCGTCCCGCCTCGCGCGCGCCGGCGCCCGCAGCTGCCGCGCGCCCGGCATGTGAGCGCGTTGATCAGTGCCGTCATGTCGGAGTCCCTCTTCGGGCCCGCGCGCTCGCTGCTGCGCCGCACCAGCCTCGGCGCGCTGCTGGCGGGCAAGCCGCCGAGCGCCGTGACGGTCCTGTCGACGTCCAACACCATCGGCGAGGCCCTGCGCGCGCTCGCGACGCACGGCATCAGCTCGGCGCCGCTGTTCAATGACCGCGCCTGCACCGGCTTCATCAGCGCCGCCGACATCGCGCTCGCCCTCCTGGCCGCGCTCCCGCCCCACCTCACGCCCGAGCAGCGCGAGCACCGGCTGCACGCCGCGGGTGGGCGGCGGCGCGCGGCGGCGCGCGGCTGACGAGGCTGGCCCCTGTGCGCGCCCCAAGTAGTGACCAAGCGGCCCCTGGCTGGCCCCCGCGCCGCCGCGCAGGCCTGGAGCTGGCGTCCACGCCGCTGCGCAGCCTCAACCCGCGCCAGGACGGCGTGCTGCTGTACAAGGCGGACCTGGCGTCGAGCCTGCACGACGTCGTGGTCTACGGCTTCCTGCAACCCGACCCCGCCGGCCGCCTGCAGGCGCGGCTGCTGCGCGCGGCATCCGCGAGCCGCCGCGGTGCCTGCGGAGGGCGGGCCCACACGTGGCGCGGCGCGACGCAGGTGGTCCACCGCGTGGGCGTGTTCGAATCGGACGACGATGACGACGACGATGACGACGACGATGACGACGACGACGGCGAAGCCAGCGACGTCAACATGGCCGACGGCGACGCGGCGCCGGGGCTGCGCGGCATCCGGTGCGGCCGCCGCGGCGCGCGCGCGCGCGGTGGCGGCGGTCCCGGCCCCAGCACGACGCGCGCGCGGGCGCCCCGGAGCGAGCCGCCCGCCGCCCGCCGCCGCGCGCCGCAGCATCACGCACGTCGTGAGCCAGAGCGACGTCGTGGCCTTCCTGGCCCGCCGCGCCGACCAGCTCGGCCCGCTCGCCGACGCGACGCTGGCGGCGCTGGGGCTGGCAGACAAGCCCGTCGTGTGCGTGCCGGGGGAGATGCCCACCATCAACGCCCTGGCCAGCATGGTGGTGAGGGCGCCGCACCGCACGGCCAGCGCTGCACGGCCAGTGCTGCGCGGCCGCCGCCGCCGCTGCCGCCGCTGCGTGCCCAGCTCGCGCGCGCGCGCGCGCCGCCGCCCGCGCGCGCCGCCCGGCCAGGCCAACCAGGTGTCGTGCGTGGGCGTGATCAGCCACGCCCACGGCGGCGGGCTCGTGGCCAGCCTGAGCAGCTCCGACCTCACGGGGCTGCTGCCCGAGCAGTTTGCGGCGCTCGCCGCGCCAGTGCTTCAGTTCCTGAGCGCCAAGGGCTCGCCCGGCTGGTCCGCGCAGCACGGCGCCGCGATGGCGGCGGCGCTGCACAAGCCGCTGCCGCCGGGGCAGCTGCGCCTGCACCCGCCGTCGCTGTCGCCGTCGCCGTCGCCGTCGCCGCCGTCGCCGCGCTCGCCCATGGCGCCCGCACAGCCGCTGCAGGCGCCGCCCCTGCCGGGCAGCGCGCAGGCGTGGGGGCTCAAGGTGCGGCCGCCCGGCCCGCCCGCCGCGCGGCATGCGTGCGCGCAGCGCGAGGCTTCCCCGCCTGCACGGCCGTGCCGCCCTCGGGCGGCGGCGCGGGGTCACGCAGTCGTCGCCGCCGCGTGCGCGCGCAGGGCGCCGAGGGCCTGAAGCCGCCCCCGCTGGTCACCGTCGGGCCCGGCAGCACGCTGCGGGAGGCGCTCGCGCTGCTGGCGCGCCACCGCCTGCACCGGCTGCACGTGCTCGACGCGCGCGCGCGCCCCGTGGGCATCGTGACCAACACCGACCTGCTGCGCCTCGTCATCGGCGCGACCGCGCTGCTGGACGCGCGCGGGCCGGTGCGCGGCGCGCGGCGCGCGGCGCGCGACGAGCGCCATGCCCAGCCCCGCCGCCGCGTGCACGTGGCGTGTGCGGCCTGCGCCCGGCCGGCCGTTGACCGGCGCTCCGCCCCGCCGCCGCCGCCCCCGCCGCGCGCGCCGCAGGTGGAGGTGGACCTGGAGCAGGAGGTGGAGCAGGTGCCGCACGACCAGCCCGACGCGTCGATGGGCGTGGTGCGGGGGCACGAGCTCATCGAGTCGCGGCGCGGGCTGCTGCCGGTCAGCAGCCAGGCGGCGCTGATCAACACCGCCGTGTGACCGCGCCGGCGGCGCAGCGGGGGTGCTCGACGGACTGCGTGCGTTCCTGACCCACTAACGTGGCGCGGCGCCGGCGCGCCCATTTTGACCCCTTTTTGCTGACCCCTGACGGCCGCACTTGACACCCAATTTTGCCTGCGCACTGGGGGCCCAACCCTTGCTGGTGCGTGCGACTGCCCGCCTGCACGACTGACCGAACGCGGCCGCGCAGCCCGGCAACGATCTGCCGCGGCTTGCTGTAACGTTAACCCTGCTGCAGCGCCGCGCGCGCCCGCCGCCGCGTGCACCCGCCGCCGCGTCACCGCGAGCGCGACCGCGACGAGCGCCTCCGCTTCTGCCGGCTGCCGCTGCTCCGGTGGCCGTCCTCGCCCCTGCGGCCGGCGAGCGGCAGCGGTGGGCGCGGCGTGCAGCGCGTGCGACCTCCCCCGCCCCCTGCCCGCGCGCGCGCGCAAGCCGCCTCACCTGTCGCGGCTGCGGCTGCGGTGCCTGCGGCGCTCGCGGCTGCAGCTGCGGCTGCGGCTCCGGCTCCGGCTGCGCCGGCTGCGCTCCTTCCTGCGCTCGCCCTCGCGCTCCCGCTCGTCGCGCCGGCTGCGCTCCCTGCCCTCGCCGCCGTCCAGCGGCTGCTCCGGCTGCCCCTGCGACGGCTGCTCCGCCGCAACGCCGTTGCCCTGCGCACGCTGCGGCTCTGCGCCGCCCGCCGCGGCGCCGCCGGCGTCAGCCACAGCATCGCGCGCCGGCGGCTGCTGCTCCTGCTCCTGCTGCTGCTGCTGCTGCTGCTGCTGCTGCTGCTGCTCGCCGCCCTCCAGCTCCATGCCCTCGCCACCGGCGCCGCCATCGGCCTGCGCGGAAACAGTGCAGCGCGCTCAGAGCGCAGCGCAGCAGCGCCCGGCGCCGACGCCACCCCCCCCCCCCCCACCCGCGCGCCCGCTCACCGCGCCCGCCGCCGCGTCGCCGCCGCCGTCGCCGCCCCCCGCCGCCGCCTCGGCCGCGACGTCCACGCCCAGCGCGGCCAGCAGCTGCGCGAGGCGGGCGAGCTGGCGCTCGCGCTCCTCGGGTGCGCTGTCTTCGCCGAGGCTGGCATAGAACTCACGCAGGTACGCCCTGCGCGCGCGTGTGTGTGTGTGTGTGGGGGGGGGGGGGGCAGTGACGGCAGCGGGCGGGTGGCGCCCGTGCAGGCGCGGCAGCGCGGCGCGTGGCGGCGGACGGCGGCGCCGGCAGCGCAGCGCCGGGGCCCACGGCGCGTGCGGGGCTCGCGCGCCGCCCGGCCGCACCGGACCATGCCCAGGCTCTGCCCGCGCTGGTGCAGGCAGGCGAGCAGGCGCTTGCGCAGCCCCGCGTCGCCGGTGGCCCAGAGCGCGGCGGCGATGACCATGGCGCTCTGCAGCGTGAAGAGCCCCGCGTCCATGCGCTCCAGCAGCAGCTCGTCGCCGTCGACCTCCTCCTCCGCGTCCAGCGCCGCGCGCGCGAGCCGCGCCTCGCACGCGCGCACGCCCGCCTCGTACCTGCGCGCGCGGGCGTGTGTGTGTGCGTGCGTGCGTGTGCGTGCTGAGGGAGGGGGCGCCTGCCGGCGCCGCGCGCGCCGCCGGCGAGTGCCGCACGCCGCCCGCCGGGCAGCCGACGCCGCTGCTGCGGGGTTGACCCACCTGAAGCATATCTCCATGAGCCGGTCGACCTTTTCAAACTCGGCCTCCACAAACTTGGCGGCGAGGCGCTCCCGCCGGCTGGCCTTGGTCACGCCCTGGAAGAGGTTGCTTATGATGCTCACGCACCGCTCCTCCACCTCGCGCGCGACGTCGCGGTCGCTGCGCTCGCGGCCGCCGCTCCTGACCTTGATCTTGGAGCGGGCCATAAACACGGCAAACAGCTGCGCCAGCCCGCCCACCTCCACCAGCCGGTCGCACGCGGGCGGCGAGCTGCCGCGGCGGGGCCGGCGCGGCGCAGCGCGGGCGGTTGTGTCGGCCCGGCCGCAGCGGCGGGGCAGCGCCGGCCCAGGCCCCGAGCCGGGCGCCGCCCCCAGGCCCTGCGCGGCGGGGGCCGCGCCCAGCCCCCCCCCCCCCCCCCCCCGGGGCAGCGCACCGCGTGGTCGCAAAGTCGAGCGCCTTGAGCGCGCCGTAGCGGCTCGACTTGCGGCCCTTGAGCAGCAGGTGCATCAGCTCCACGCCCTCGCACGACACAAACGACGCGCTGCCAGGCGGCGGCCGGCCGGCCGGGCGGGCGGCGGGCGTCGGCGCTGCGCGGCACGCCTCGCCGCGCCGCCGCCGCCCGCGCGCGCCGGGCGCGCCGCAAACGACGACCGCCGCCGCGCTGCCGCGCCGCGCCGCGCGCGCACCGGTTGGCCGGCAGCAGCAGGCAGGAGCAGAGCGCGTCAAAGAGGTTCTCCATCGTCTCAGCCTCCTCCGCGTCGGCCGGCTCCCGCGACTTGAAGCCCGCGAGGCAGACGAGCAGCGCGTCGATGCCGTTGGCCGCGCCCAGCACGCGCTGGTTGGCCTCGTGCCCCTGCGGCGCGCGCGCGCGCGGGCGGCGGCGGCCGCGGCGTGGGCGGCGCAGCACGGCGGCGGCGCGCGAGAGCCCACGGCGCACACACGGGCTGCGGCGCGAGCAGCAGTGCGGGGCGTGCCTGCATGAGGATGGCCAGGATCTCGCTCGCGTACTGCTTGTTGCTGTCGCTGCCGCGCACGCGGATGCGGGCGAGCAGCCACTTGAGCAGCTTGGTGCGCGCCAGCAGCACCTCCGCCAGCGCCGGACGCAGCTGCGCGGCGCGGCGGGGCGGGCGCGCGGGTCGGCGGGCGCGGGCCGCGCCGGCGCCGCGCGTCCGCCGCCCTGCCGCCGAGCGGGCGCGCCCCCGCACGCAGGGCCCCGCGTCTGCCCGGGGCCCGGCGCTCACCTCCAGCGCGTGCTCAATGACCGCCAGCGCGTGGTGCACCGCGCCGGCCTCCTCGTCGTTGCCCTCGGAGAGCCGCGCCATGCGCTCGACGAGCAGCTCCAGCGCGTTTGCCTCGACCAGCGCGTCGACCAGCTGCCCCGCGACCTCCTGGTTGTCCTCCTCCTCGTCTGCGGCGCGCCGCAGCGCGCGCGTCGCGCGCGTCCCCGCCGCGCGTGCACGCCGGGCGGCGCGGGCGCGCGCGGCGCCGGCGGGCCGGCAGCGCCGCCGCCGTCGCGCAAGCGCCGTCGCCGCGCCGGCGCGGCGCGGCGCGGCGCGGCGCACCCGCGTCTGTGAGCTCCTGCAGCAGGTCCATGACCTCGACCGCGATGTCGGTGTTGTCGTGGCTCAGCAGCCCCGCGAGCGTCGGCACCGCGGCGCTGTCGAGCAGCAGCGGGTAGAGGGTGTTGGGGTCGGCCCCGACCTGCGCGAGGCTGCGGATGAGGGACATGAGGTCGACCTCGTTGTCAAGGAACTTCATCGGCTCGTCCGCGTACTTCATGCGCAGCTCGAGGTTCTCCTTGGCCTGCGCGCCGCGGGCGCGGCGCGGCGGCGGAGCGGCGGGGCGGGCGTGACGCGGCCGCCAGAGCGGTCGGCGCAGCCGCTGCCCCGCAGCAGCGGCCGCCGCCGCGGTGCCTGCCGCGGTGCCTGCCGCTGGTGCCTGCCAGTCTGACCTTCTTGTCGAAGGCGTTGAGCATCTTGCGCAGCGACCTTTCGTCCAGCAGCTGCACCTCCGCCGCGTCCGCCTGCGCCTCCGCCTCGCGCAGCAGCGCCGCGGGGTCGTGCCGCCGCGCCGCCGCCGCGAGCTCCGCCTCGTCCAGGGGCTGCGCCGCGTCGCGGTAGTAGCTGCGGGCAGGGCGCGGCGTGGCGCGCCGGCGGTCGGGCGCCGCGCTGCTGCCGCGCCGCGCGGCTCGCACGGCTCGCGGCGCGCGCCCCTCGCGCCGCGCGCGCCGCTGCCCTCCCCCACACACGCACCCCGTGCCGTGGGGGCCGGTGCCGAAGTAGTAGCCCTGCTTGGCGCCGCGGAACGCGCCCGCGGGCATGAACAGCGGCGCGTCGGGCTCCGTGCGCGCCGGCGCCGCCGCCGCTGGCTCGGCGCCAAACGCCTGCAGCGCCGCGTTCATCACCGCCACCGGCTCATCACCCGCCCAGCCGCGGCCCGCCATGGCTGCGCCGGCAGGGGCGGTGCGTTGCTGATGATCGGCGCCCCCCGCCTGCTGCGTGCCGCGCGCGCTGCCTGATGTCGCTGCAGTCGCTGGGGGAGCTCGACTGCGCGCCCCGGGTTGGCCCAGCACGTCGCAGGAGGGCGTCAGGGCGCCAGCGAACCGCGCGCAAGTGACGGCGCCGCCGCTGCCGGTGCCTCCACCGCGCCGCTGCGCCCGCCGCCGCCACACGCGCCCGCACCCCCTCCCCCCTGCTCACCAGCAGCACCAGAAGCAGCGATGGCCCTCACCACTCGCGCGACCGCTGCCCGCGCCGCGGCCCTGTCCCGCCCGCGCACCGTGGCGGTCTCCGCCGCGGCGTGGCAGAAGGCCACCACCAAGACGGAGCTGAACACCGCCGGCGGCCGCCAGGCGCGCGCCGGCGGCGACGGCAGCGGCGCCACGGGCGCCTGCTGCTGCTCCGCGCCCACCGCGCGCGGCCGTGCCGCAGGTGGTCGAGCTGGGCGGCCAGAAGGTGCTGATAGTGGAGACGGAGGGCCAGGTGCGGCGTGCAGACGGGCGGCGGCGCGAGCAGCGGCTGCGCGGCCTCCTGGCGTCGGCGCGCCACGCCCACCACCTCGCGCGCGCCGCGCTCTGTGCAGGTCTACGCCGTGTCCAACAAGTGCAGCCACCTGGGCCTGCCGCTGGTCGGCAAGACTGCGTTCTTCCAGGTCCGCCCGCGCGCGGGGGGACGCGGCACACACAGAGCGCGCGCGGCACCGCAACGCTCGCGCGCGGCGCAGGCGCACGCGCGCCCACGCGCCTCCCGGCGCCGCCCGTGCCCGCACCCCCGCCCGCGCCCGCGCCCGCAGGGGCAGGTCAAGGACAAGTGCATCGTGTGTCCCGCGCACGACACCGCGTTTGACCTCGCGACCGGCGAGGTCAAGGGCGAGTGGTGCCCCAAGTTCCCGACGCTGCCCCTGGTGGGCAAGATGACAGACAAGAAGCCCCTGCCCACCTTTGAGAGCCGCGTCGACGACGCGGGCAACATCGAGGTCCTCGTGTGAGCGCCGCCTGGGGGCGCACCACCAGGGCACCGAAGCGGCGCCGGTTTTCGTGGCGGCGCGGCCCGGCAGTTTTGTGGAGCGGCGGCAGCAGCAGCAGCAGAGAGAGCGGCAGCGCGGACGGCGAGCGCGCCCGCGCGTGACCACACAAGAATGCAGAAGAATTCGCGGGCGGCGGCGGCGGGAACTGCAGCGGCGAGCGCGAGCGCTGCACAACAGTAACGAAACGGCCTCTCAACCGCCGCCGCCGCACAATCACTACGACGAGCCTGTTGCGCTCCTGCTGGGCCCACTCCCGCGGCCAGAGTCGCAGCCGACCACGGGCTGCCAGCCACGAGCCCACCGGCGCCCGGCAGTGCAGCGCGCGCGCCGGCGTTGGCGGCAGCAGCAGCGGGCGTCGGCAGCGGCAGGCGGCGGTGCCGGCATGGTGCGTGCGCGCTGCCCGCAGCGCGGCCGTGGCTTGGCGGACCTCCCGCCCGTGGCGTGGGAGCGCCCAGCGCGGCCCTCCCGCGCGCCTGGCCGCAGGCGGGCGGCGGCGCCAAGAAGCGCGCCGATGATAATGCGCGCACGGTGCGCCTGGTGGGCTCCTACGCGCTGGCGTGCACCCTGGTCCACGTCCTGGTCCGCCTCTGGCTGCGCGGCGGCAGCGCCGACTGGGTCGCGTGGGCGGCGGCGGCCGGGTCGGCCGCGGCGCAGGGCGTGTTCTTCGTCTCGATCGCCGCGGTCGCGCGCCCGGTGTGGCAGAACGGCGTGCTCGTCGACGGCGGCGGCGACCTGGGGAAGGGCATGATCTCCTACTACTTTGACCTCCTCTACGTGACCGGCTTTGCCCAGGTGCTCGCCGCGTTCACGCGCTGGGGCTGGTACGTGCTCGCCGTCGTGCCCGCGACCGCCGCCTACCTGCTCGCCACCAAGGTCATCCTGCCCATGCGCGCGCGGCGCAACCAGCCGGGCGTCGAGCTCGACGAGGCGACGCTGAAGAAGCTGGAGCGCGCGGAGCGCCGCTCCGAGCGGCGGCGCGTCAAGCGCTTCTGACTCTGCCGCGCGGGCGCGGGCGCGGGCAGCTGCGGGCGCTGAACTGAACTCAACTCTGGGCGGTGCAGCCAGCGGCGCGCGCCGGCGGCCGTGCGGCCGTGAGCCATTTTACAGGAGGCAACGCACTTGCCGGACACGCACGCCTGGGCCACGTGAGGGGACCCGCCAGCGCTGCACGCACACAGCCCGCGCCGCCAGCCAAGTGAGTGCAGTCAAGATTTCAGTGCTGCGCGCGCTCCCACAGCCCCCGGCAATGCGCCGGATAGCTGGTGCCAGGTTGGGGCGCCTACACGGCCCCCGCGCCCTCTGCTGCGTCTGCCTGCGCCACCGCCACCGCCACTGCCGCGCCGCCGCTGCCGCCGTCGGGTGGGCCAGCCGCCGCGGGCGGCACCGCCACCACCACGGCCGCCGCCGCCGCGCCGCCCGGGCAGCTCCCCAGGCTGCCGCCGCCGCCGCCGCCGCTGCCGGGCGCGGGCAGCGCGCCCGCGGCCGCGACCGCGGCCGCCTCGCACGCGGTGCGCTCGGCCAGGCCGGCGAGGTTGCCGACCGAGAGGCTGCGCACGCGGGAGCTCACGCTCTTGAGCAGGTCGGCGTTGCTGGGGCAGTGCTTGATGCAGCCCTCCGTGATGCCTGCGCGGGCGCGGCGCGGCGCCGCCACGGCGTCAGCCCCGCGCCGCGCCGCCGCCGGCCAGCGCGCCCCGCGCCGCCCCCCGGCGCCGCTCCGCCGCGCAGCGCCGCCCCGGCGCGCCGGCGCACCGGCGCTGCCAAAGACAAAGTCGAGTATGTTGAGGTACTTTGACCGGAACACGCCGCGGTGGAGGCCGTTGTAGCCGCTGTAGCAGTGCGTGATCGCGCCGACGCCGGCGGCAAAGAGCAGCACGTCGAGCCGCGACGCCGCGGCGGCCGCGAGGCGCGGGCTGAGCCAGCCCCACTGCAGGCAGCAGCGCGCGAAGCTCTCGAGCGAGCGGGAGAGCACATAGAGGGCGAGCTCCATGCGCCGGCTCTTCTTCTCCAGCAGCGTCGCGAGGCCGCCGACCCAGGTGCTGCCCGCGATGACGAGGCCCGTGGAGCGCCCCGCGAGCGCGTGGCCCGCGCACGCGCCGCCAAAGGCGACGCAGATGAAGCTCGACAGGAACAGGCTCGACCTGAGGGGGGGGGGGCGGCGGCGGCGCAGGGTTTGGGGCTTGGTGCAGACAGGGTTCAGGGCTTGCTGCGCTCATGATGCACGGCCTGCCACCCCCCCCCCCCCCACACACACCCTCGCCCACCCAAACCGCCCACGCCCACGCCCACGCGCGCCGCGCCGCGCACCTCGCGATGCCGAGCAGCACCTTTTGCAGGATGGGCAGCGGCGCCTTGAGCAGCTGCTGGCGGTGCACGAGCAGCGCGGGGAGCACATAGACGGGGAGGTACACCGACAGCGCGCGCCGGTACGCGGGCCAGAACAGCGACACCGGGTGCGCCGCGCAGCTCGTGCCCGGGTGGAAGAAGCTGCACGGCAGCGGCCCCGCCGCGCCCGCATGCCGCGTGCCCGCCAGCGCGAGCAGCGGGCCGCGCGGCCGCCCCGCCGCGGTGCGCTCCGCCAGCTCCTGCGCGCGGCGCGCGGCGCGCGGCGTGCGGGCGCGCGTCGGCGCGCGGGCGGGCGTGGCGCGCGGCCCGCGCCGCGCGTGTGCCCCGCCGCCCGCGCGCGCGCTGCGGCGGCGCCGCACCCGGATGCCCTGCCAGACGTGGAGCTCCTTGGCGCCCTGCTTGCGGATGAAGCGCACGTAGCTCGCGGGCAGCGTGGTGGGCATCATGATGAAGGCGTAGATGATCTGACCACAGCACGCACAGCACGCACACAGCACGCGCACAGCACGCACACAGCACGCGGCGGCGGGGTCGGGCCGGGCCGCGCGGCACGCGGCCGCGCGCGGCGCGCCACGCGGCCGCGCGGCCGCCGCCGCACCTGGGCGCACGCGGCGCACATGATGACCGTGTCGCCGTGCGCGAGCCGCGTCGGGGCGAGCGCGGCGTGCAGCCACGGGTGGCGGCGCGCCGAGCGCGGCGCGTTGCCGGTGCGGATGAGCAGCGTGACGCCGCGCAGCAGGATGTAGGTCGCCAGGCTGTAGTGCCGGTTCTTGGGCCTGCGGCGCGGCCGCGACGCCGGCGGCGGTGCGCGTGCTCTGTCGCGGGCGCGCGGGCGCGAGGGCGCGCGGCGCCGCGTGCGCGCGCTCACCCCGTCAGCAGCAGCGCGGGCCCCGCGCACACGCCCGCCACCAGGCTGCGCCACTTGGCCGACCTGCGGCGCCGCGCCGCGCGGCGGCGTCACGGCGTCGCGCGCCGCGCGCCGCGCGCCGCGCGCCCCGCTCCGCCTCCCCCTCCCGCCGCTCGGCCGCCGCCGCGCTGGCCACGCGCCTGTCCTTGCCCACCGCCGCGGCGATGCCCTCGTCGACGCCGATGTAGGTCCCCGCGAGGGCGCCGAGGAAGGCGGCGTAGCGCAGCGCGTCCTCGAGCGCCGCGCCGCGCGTGAGCGCGCGGTCGCGCCGCCGCGACGCCGCCGCGAGGCCCGCGCCGACGGCGTGCAGGCCGCCGCGCAGCGTGAGCCCGATCGCCGCGCCGCGCAGCACGCCCGCAGCGAG
This sequence comes from Scenedesmus sp. PABB004, assembly GCA_014905635.1. Classification (NCBI taxonomy): domain Eukaryota; kingdom Viridiplantae; phylum Chlorophyta; class Chlorophyceae; order Sphaeropleales; family Scenedesmaceae; genus Scenedesmus; species Scenedesmus sp. PABB004. The sequence continues at coordinate 1,578,941 of CM026547.1, read as the reverse complement.
GCGCTCGAGCGCGCGCTGCAGCTCCGGCGGCCACGCGCGCGCCGGCGCGCCGGCCGGTGGCGCGCCGCCATCGCTGCTGGTCGCTGCCTGCAGCTGCAGCTGCTGCAGCGGCGGCGGCTGCGCCGGCGACAGCGGGTGGCGCGGCGGGCGCAGCAGCGGCGGCGCCGCCGCCTGCTGCGCCGCCGCCGCGGCGAAGCCGCCGCCGTCCGCCATGTCCGCACGCCTGTCCGGCTGTCTGTCGGAGCCCGCCCGGGCGCGTCTCGGAGCTGGCTGGGCGTGCGGGCAGGCCCGGGAGGGCGGAGAGCAGCAGCGGGTCGAGCGTTCAGCGGCCGTGCGCGCTGCGGACGCTGCGCTGGCGTCGTGAGGCGCCGGTGGCTTGGAGCGCGGGGCGGCGAGTCGGTGAGGGCCGGCCCTGGACTTGGAGGGGCGCAGGGCAAGGGCGCTGGGGTGCAGGTGCTGAACGCGATTCAAAGCTGCGCCTCGGGTGCGCGCGCTGCATCCCGCACGCCCAGCGGTCCGGTCACAGCCACACTCACGCCGCGTCCAGACCACCCGCGCCACGCAGCTGCAGCCGCAGCGCCCGCCGCGAGCCGCACGCGCGCGCACTCGGAGCCCAGCAGCCCAGGCCCCCGCGCCTGATCCGATCAGGCCTCCCCCGGAACACGAGGCGGCCGCAGGCCCGCGCTAGAGGCGGCAGCAGCAGCGGGGGGCGCACCCCACCCATCACAGACGCAGCGAGGCTGCTGCACTCCCTGGGCCCCTGCGCAGCGGCCGAGGCACCATGCTCTGGGTGGACAAGGTGCGGCGCCGCGGCGCAGCGACGGCGGCAGCGCGATCGCGGCTGCGCGCCGCGCGCCAACCGAACGCCGCGCTGCTGCGCTGGCCGCGCCGCCGCGCAGTACCGGCCGCACGTGCTGGACAAGTTTGTGCTGCACGCTGATGTGGCGGCCAACCTGAAGAAGCTGGTGCGGCCGCCGGCGGCGGCTGCAGGGGGCGCACTGCGCGCCCGGCGCGGCGCAGGCGGCGCGGCATGGCCGGCCGGCCGCAACGCAACCCGCGCCGCACCGCGCGCAGGTCACGACCGGCGACTTCCCGCACTGCCTCTTCTATGGCCCGCCGGGCGCGGGCAAGAAGACGCTGGTCATGGCGCTGCTGCGCGAGGTGTACGGCCCCGGCGCAGAAAAGGCGCGGCAGGCGGCGGCGGGCAGCGGTTGGGCTGACGCGAGCCCGGGGAGGCAGCGGGCGCCGCCGCCTGCGAAGCTGCCGCCGCCGAGGCCGCCGCCGCCGCCGCCGCCGCGCAGATCAAGGTCGAGACGCGGCCCTGGACCATCGAGCTGCCGAGCCGCAAGCTCGAGGTCGAGCTGACCATGATCAGCAGGTGTGGGCGGCGCGCCCGCCGGCGCGGCGGAAGGGCACCCGCCTGCGCCCCGTGTGCCCCGCCCCGCCCCGGCCCGCCCCGGCGCGCTCCGTCCTGAACCCTTCCGCGCCCGCTCGCGTGCTGCAATCGCAGCAACTACCACATCGAGCTCAACCCCGCCGACGTGGGCAACAACGACCGCTACGTCGTGCAGGAGGTCATCAAGGAGCTCGCCAAGAACCGGCCCCTCGACGTCGCGGGTGAGACCCCGCGCCCCCGCCCGCGCGCGGCGCGGCCACGGGCGGCGTCGCGGCCGCGGCGGCCGAGCCCCTCACGCGCCCGCGCGTGCGCGCCCCGCGCGCCAGGCAACAAGGGCTTCAAGGTCCTGGTGCTCAACGAGGTGGACCGGCTGTCGCGCGAGGCGCAGCAGAGCCTGCGCCGCACGATGGAGAAGTACAGCGCCGGCTGCCGGCTGATCATGGTGGCAAACAACATCAGCAGGGTGACGCCCGCGCCCACGCCCGCGGGGCGGGGGGCGGCGGCGGGGCCAGGGTGGCGGCGGGCGCCGGCGGCGGCCGCGGCCCAACGCGCGCGCCGCCGCCGGCTTGACGGGCCGCGCGCTCCGCCGCGCCGCAGGTGATGGAGCCCGTGCGCAGCCGCTGCCTGTGCGTGCGCGTGCCGGGCCCGAGCGCGGCGCACGTGCAGGAGCAGCTGGCGCTCGTGGCGCGCAAGGAGGGCGTGGCGCTGCCGCCGTCGGTCGCGGCGCACGTCGCGGCCGCGAGCGGGCGCAACCTGCGCCGCGCGCTGCTGATGCTGGAGGTCGCGTACGTGCAGGGCGGCGGCGCGCTCAGCGAGGCCACCAAGGTCGCGCCGCCCGACTGGGAGCTGTACACCGTGGAGATCGCGCAGGACATGCTGAGCGAGCAGACGCCGAAGAAGCTCTACACGGTGCGCGGCAAGCTGTACGAGCTGCTCGGCAACTGCATCCCGCCGGAGCTCATCCTGCGCACGCTGCTGGTGGAGCTGCTGCGCAAGCTGGACGACGAGCTGAAGGTCGAGGTCACGCGCCTCGCCGCGTTCTACGAGCACCGCCTGCAGGAGGGCCAGAAGCCCATCTTCCACCTCGAGGCCTTTGTCGCCAAGTTCATGGCCTCCTACAAGACCTGGATGCTCAGCAACTTTGGCTGACGGGCGCATGGCGGCGCGGGCGCGAGCGCGCGCGGAGCGAGGGCACGCCGCTGGGGCGGCGGGGGCGGCGGGGCGCGGGACGCGCGCGCGCGTCGCGGTAAGGCGTGCTGTTGCCTCGGGGAGGGCGACCGGCCGGGCCGCGTTCACGGGCGGCCCGCGCCGCCGCCGCGGCGCGCCGTCAGCAGCACTTGAACCGCAGCACGCTGTCCGCCGCGGCGCGCGCGGCGCTGAAGAGCTGCGCGAGCAGGTCGCCGAGCTCGTCGAGCATCCCAACCAGCACCAGCGCGTTCATCCACGCCAGCGCCTCGGCCGCGGGGCTGCCCGCCGGCACGAGGGGGTCGTGGAAGACGTCTGCCACCGCGCCCGCCGCGGGGTGCGCGCCCGCGGCGCCGCCGCCCTGCGGCGACGGCGGCGCCGCCGCCGCGCCGCCGCCGCCCGCCGCCTGGGCGCGCGCGGCGCGCCACGCGGCGTCCAGCTCCGCCACGGCGCCGCGGAACGCGGCGAGGCAGGCCTGGCTGGGCGCTGCCGGGGAGGGGTAGTAGTCCATCGGGAAGGTCTCCACCAGCTCCTGCGGGGACGGGGCGAGCCGGCGGTCGCGTGCGCGTGCGCACGCCGCCAGCGCCCGCTGCCAGCGCCTGGCGCAGCGGCGAGGCCGGCGCCGCGCGCGCGCGCGCGCACCTGCAGCGCCGCCTGCAGCGCGGCGCCCATGGCGCGCCACTGCGCGCTCGAGCGCAGGCTGCCCATGAGCGCGGCGGTGGGCTCGTCGAGCGGGTGCGTGGCGGCAAAGACCTTGTGGATCTGAGTGCTCGTCGCCACGGCGACGTGCCGCAGCGCGAGCAGGGCTGCCTCGTCCATCTGGCCCCGCGCGCAGGGGAGCAGGGGCGTGCAGGGCACGATGACGCGCTTGTGCGCCACCGCCGCGAGAACGACCTCCGCCTTGGCGCCGACCTGCGCCGCCGCGCCCTCCTGCAGGGCCATCACGATGCGCTGCAGCGAGCGCTCCACGCGCGCCGCCTGCTCGTCGGGGTCGGCCGCTGCCGCCGCCGCCGCGGCCGCGTCGCTCGACACGGCCGACTTGGCGCGCATGCGCGTGAGCTCCCCGTGCTCCACGGGCAGCTCGTCCGCGGCTGCCAGCAGCCGCCGCCACTCGCCGCCCGCCTCGAGCGCCGGCGCGGCGGTCTGCGCGCGGCGCAGCAGTGGCGGCGCGGTGCCGCCCAGCGCGTGGTGCGCGAGCTGCAGCAGGTGCTCCAGGCCCTCGTGGTGGAAGCGAAACACCTGCGCGCGCAGGGCGGGGGGAGAGAGGGACCGTCAGGCCGGCGCAGCGCACGCGCAGCCACCGGCGGCGGGGGACGGTCCCCCGGCGGCTCGCTGCTGCCGGCTGCGCACCTCGTCGACGCAAAACTCTGGGAACACCAGCCAGCACACCAGCGTTGACAGCACCGCCGCGACGACGAGCAGCACGGAGAGCAGCGCCGTCATCGGCAGCGCCATGCGCGGCGTCCCCACAAAGCTCGTCGCGGCGGCGCAGAAGAGCGTGGCAAACACGCTCAGCAGCGCGACGGGCTGCCGGGGCGGGGTTAGGGGCGGGGCCGGGGCGGCGGCGGGGCCGGTCGGCGGCTGCGGGCGCCGGCCCCGGCCCTCGTGTGCACGCGCGCGCGCGCCCGAGCACCAGCGCGGCCGGTGCCGCGCCCGGGCGGCCGCGCACCAGGCCGAGCAGCTCCGAGAAGAAGAACACGAGCCCCGTGACCACCACGCAGGCGCCCATCATGAAGATGATGCTCGGGCAGCCCAGGAAGAGGCCGTACGCCAGCCACAGCGACGCGCACCCGACTGCGCGGCGCGGCACGCGGCGGCGTTGGCGGCGGCCGCCGGGCGACGCCGCGCCAGCGCGCCGCCTCCGCTGGGCGCCCGTTTGAGCTCCCGCACCTGGCATGAGCAGCGTGAAGGCGAGCACGACCTTGCCGAGGTTGGGCTCCCACATCGGCAGCACGAGCGTGCCGAGGACCATGAAGACGATGGAGTAGCCCTTGAAGCGAAAGAGGCGCTCAAAGGACGGCTCCTTGACCGCGAGCGCGGGCAGCGCGACCAGGCCGATCATGACTGACGTGCGCAGCGACATGCGCAGCCAGCGCGGCACGCGCTTGTGCTGCCGCACGGCCTCGCGCGGCGGACCCGCGCCGGGCGCCTGCTGGTGCTGCTGCTTCACCGCCGCCGCGCCCGGCGCCGCGAGCGGCAGCGGCAGCGGCGCTCCACCCGCCTCCGCCATTGCGGTCTGTCCCGGCTGAGTGCGCCGGTCTGTCGAGCGAGCTGCCGGCCGCCGGCGGCGCCCACCGCCACCGGCGCTGCTGCTGCGCGACCGAGAGAGGCTGGCGGGGTCAGCAGGCCGCTGCACGTCGCGGCAGAGCGCGCCTGCTCAAGACAATGCAGCGGCGCATCGGTGGGCGCACGGGCGCAGCCTGGGAGCGGCGGTTCGGGTCGTTGGGGTGCCGCGACGCTGACGAGGTTTCGACGCCGCCGCTGCGCCGCCTCGAGCGCCCCCAACACAGCGCCCACTGGTGATCGGCACAGAGAACGACAGATCAGCAGCGAGGGATTGCGCGTGACGCACCGCAGCCGCTCCCAGGCGCCGCGGCAGCAGCAGCGGCAGCGCGTGCCCGGCCCGCCGCCGCGTGCCCCCGCCGCTGCCGCCGGGGCGCTGCCGCGCCATGGCCCGCGCCGGCGCCAAGCCGGCGCCGCTGGCGCAGTCGTATCGCAAGACGCCGCTGCTGCTGAAGCCGCCGAAACGCAGCGTCTCGCGGTCGCTGCCGTCGGCGCTGCACATCGGCGCGACCTCCACGCTCTGCGTGCTCATCTACGCCATCATCAACAGCGCCGTCACGCTGAAGCTTGGCCCGCAGGCACGGTGGACCAAGCTCGTCAACCAGGGCACGATGGTGCGGCCGCGCTGGGGGCGCCGCCCCGCGCGGCACCGCCGCCGGCGCGCGGCGGCGCGCGCGGGGCCGACCGCGCCGCTGGCGGCGCGGCCGCAGATGTCCATGGTCACTGTGACCATCCTCGCCATGCCCTGCCTGGGCAAGAGCATGACCAAGGGCGTGCAGCGCATCCTCGGCGTCATGGCGGGTGCGGCGCGACCACCGCGCGCCCCTCCCCGCCCCCGCCCCCGCCCCCGCGCTCGCCAATGCCGCCCTGCCCAACGCTGCCCCGCCCTCCCCGCCCTCCCCTGGCCTTCCAGGCGGCTGGCTCTTCTACGCCCTCTTTGCTGCGTGCCAGCTCTGGTGGTTCCTCGCGCTCTGCCTCGCGGCCTGGGCGTTTGTGCTCGTCGCCGCGAGCTTCGCCCTCACCGGCAAGCAGTACCTCTTCCCGGTCGCCCTCGTCACAGCGTTCATTGGTGCGCGACGCCACGCGCGCGCGCGGCGCGCGGCCTCGCGCGCCGCCCGCCCGCGCCGCCGCCGGCGGCGGGCGCCGTCGGTCGCCTGCCGCCTGACGCGCGGCCGCGCGCCGCCGGCGCGGCGCAGTCGCGACCAACTTCAACACCGTGGAGCAGGCGTTCACGATGACCGCCGTCAAGACGGTCGCCATCTCCGGCACCATCGTGCTCTACACGCTCATCTCGCTCGTGATCTTCCCCCTCACAGCCACGCAGCAGGCGCGCGCCGCGCGGCGCCCGCGCACGCGGCCGCGCGGCCGCGCCGCCCGCCGCCGCGCAGGGGCGCGCCGAGCGGCCGCCGCGCCGCCCGCAGTTGGTCGGCGCGCTGTCGGACGCGCTGCTGGCGCTGCAGCAGCTCGCCGAGGCGCTGCTGCTGAGCAGTGAGGCGCAGGGCGCCGCGACCGCGGCGGCCGCGGGCGGCGCGGGCGCCGCCACGGCGGCAGCCAAGGACATCGAGCTCGGGGCGGGCGCGGCCACGCCCGCCAAGCCAGCGTCGCGCGGCGAGCAGCCCGCCCCCGCGGTCGACGCGGTCGCCGCAGCCAACAGCCGCGCGGCGTCGCTGGCGGCGCAGGCGTCGCAGAGCCTGCAGGTGGTGCAGCAGCTCCTGCCGTCCGCCAAGAACGAGCGCTACGTCGGCAGGGTCGCCTGCCTCAGGTGCGGGGGGCCGGCGGCGGGTGTGCGGGCCGCCGCGCCGCACAGCCTAAAGCGCCGCGCGGCGCCGCGACGCGCCGTGACAACGCGCGCCGCGCCACGCCGGTGCAGGTGCTTTGTGCCGGCTGCCAGGCGGGGCCTGGACGAGGGCGCCGTCATGGGCGTGACGTTTGCCGCCAGCCAGGTGCTGCGCGCGCTGATGGCCATCCTCGCAGAGTTTGGTGCCACGCCGCTCGCCGACCGCGCGCCGCCGGCCGGGCTGGTGGGGCCCGAGGCGGCCAGCCTGCTGCGGCCGATGGCGGAGCAGGCGACGGCGGCGCTGCAGGTGGGCGGCGCTGCAGGTCGCGGGCGCAGCCCGCCGTCGCAGCGGCCGCGCCGCGCCGTGCCGACCCGCGCCGCGCGCCCGCAGGAGCTCGCGAGCGCGCTGCCGCCGGGCGGGCCCGTGGTCAGCGCGGTGCGCGGGTGCAGCCTGGCGGCGTTTGGCGGCAGCCTCAAGCAGCTCATTGAGCTCACGCTCGACGCGCAGCACCAGCACCTGCACGAGGCGCAGCCGGCCGCGGGCGCGGCGCCGGGCGGCGCCGGCGCGCCCGCCGTCGCGGCCGGCCCTGCCGGCAAGTGGCAGCGCACCGCCGCGGCAGCCACGGGCGGGCGCGTGCCCGGCGCCGAGCGCTCCGCGGAGCAGGTGGCGGCCGCGTTCGGGCGGCTGCTCGCGGACGCCGTGAGCAGCAACGAGGCGCGCGCCACGCGCTGGTGCACGCTGCTCGTGCTGTCGCGGCAGCTCGGCAAGTCAACGTGGGGGCTGACCAACGCCCTGAACGAGCTGCTGCCGGTGCTGCCGGGCGCGCCGGTGGCGGTGGAGCTGCCGCCGCCCCCGAGCGGCCAGGTGTGAGCCGGGCGCGCCGGTGGCGGTGGAGCTGCCGCCGCCCCCGAGCGGCCAGGTGTCACACAGCGGCCAGGTGTGAGCCGGGGCGCGACCGCCGCGACGGTCGTGTAAGCTGCCACGGCTCGTGCCGCCCTCGTAACGCGCTCGCGACGCCACGCGCCCCATCGCCCAGCTCTGGCCGTGCTGCACGGTTGCAGGCCCAGCTCCACGGGCCGCTGCCAGCTGCCGCGGCGTCGCCAACGCACCACGCCGCGCCAGGTCGCGCTGCAGGCCGCGGCGCAGCTCGAGGAGCTCTTTTGCCACTGATTGTACTCGCTAAGCGAGCGAGCGGCTCTCGTTGGAGCACGGCGGCATGGCGCGCGCGCGCCAGCAGTTGCTGCTCCTGGCAGCGGGCGCGGCCCTGCTGGCCGCGGCAGACGCGGTGACCACGTCGCTCATACCGCTCCCGGACGGCATCCGGCCAGAGGGCGTGGCCGCCGGTGCGCGCGGCGTGAGCGGCGCCCGGCAGCGCCCGCCCAGCGCGCCGCCCCTCGCCGCCGGGGGCTCCCCGGACCCGCAGCGCGCCGTGCGCGCCCGCCGCAGGCGGCTCCAACGACCTCTGGGTGGCCTGCCTGAGCGGCGCGGTGGTTCACGTCGACCTCGCGACCAACACCTCGACGGTCGTGCACCGCCAGGCGGGCGTCGCGCTCAGCGGCGCCAAGTTTGACGCGGCGCAGTCGGCGCTCTTCGCCGCGGGCAGCCTGTCGGGCAGTGGCTACGTCTTCCACGTCGCCCGCGGCGCGAGCGGCGCCTGGACCGTGGCGCGCGTGGAGGCGGTGCAGCTGGGCACGCCGCTGCTGAGCTACATCAACGACGTCGCGCTCAGCGACGACCGCGCCTATTTCACCGACAGCTTCAGCGCCACGCTCTGGAGCGTGCCACGCGCGTCGCCGCCGCCCGGCGGCGCGCCGCGCGCGGTGCAGGCGCACCACCTGGGCGCCGCGTTTGCGACGCAGCTCGGCCAGTTCCGCGCCAACGGCGCCGCCGTGTACGCGAGCGGCGGCGGCGAGGACGTGCTGCTGCTGGCCAACACGCACACCGGGCACCTCTACCGCGCCGCCGTGCCCAAGGCGCCGCCGCACGCGCCTGCGGTCGTGACGGAGCTCGCGCTGCCGCCGGCGCCGCCGGGGAGCACGTCCAAGCAGCTCCTGCTGGACGGCGTCGCGGTGGCGGGGCCGGGGCTGGCGTTCGTCGCGGACAACTACAACAACCGCGTCTGGGGCGTCGCGCTCGGGCCCGGCGCGGGCGGCGCGGCGGTGCGCTGCCTGCTCGACCCGCCGACGCTTGGCGTGCCCACCACGCTCGCGCTCGTGGGGCGCACGCTGTGGGCGGTCAACGCGCACCTCGACTCGTGCTTCCCCTTCTTTCCCTGCCCCAAGCACGCGTTCGAGCTGGTGGGCATCGACGTCGACGCGTGCGATGCCGCCGCCGCCGCCGCCGCCGCTGTCAAGCCCCGGCCGTGAGCCGCGGCGGGGCGCCGCGGGCACAGCCAGCTAACGAGTCCCCACTGCGAACTGGGGCGACCTGACTCGCGGCGCTGCCACCGGGCGCAGGGACAGCGCGCCGCCGGCAGCTGCCGTACGGCGCACCGCTGCCCCAGCTATTTTTCGGCCCTCCGCTTCGCCGCGCTCGCCAGTCTCCCACGCTCCTGTTGCCGAACTCCCTGTCACCGTGCTGCGCCTGCGTCAGCCCCGCGCGAGCAGGCAGTCGCGGCACTGCGCGGGAAGGCCCGCGCCTCGCCGCGGCGGCCTGCAGCATCCCGGCAGCGGCCCTGCCATGACCAAAACGGCATGAGGCAGCTGCGGTGCCTGCTGCTGGCGGCGGCGCTGGCCGCCAGCCTCCAGGCCGCGGCCGGCAGCAGAGGCGGCCTGGACGCGCTGCCAGGCCTGCCGCAGCCCACCAGCGCGCAGCTGGAGCGCCTGGTGGCGACGTCCGCCGACCTGCTGGCCGCGCGGGCGGCGGCGCGCAACGACACGGCGCTGGCGGAGTTTGCGCGCGTGCTGGGCGCGGCGGCGGAGCCGGGCTGCAGCCGCTGCGCCGACTTTTTCCACGCCGTCGCGCACGTGCGCGCGCTGGGCAAGGCCGTGCGGGCGCTGGTGGAGGCCAACGTCAACGACACGCACTTCCCCGTCGTGCGCCGCGCGTACCTCGCGGCGGTGTGGCTGCTGCAGCGCTCGCGCATGTTTGCGTGGCAGACGACGCACCTGGAGGCCGACAGCCTCGCGACCATGTTCAAGTGCGGCGGGCGCTGCCGGGGAGCGGCGGCGGCGCCGGCGCTGGCAGTGCGCCGCGGCCGCGCGTGGCGGCGGCGCCCGCCAGCCCTGACGCGGCGGCTGCCGCGGCCGGCCGCCGCCGCAGGCTGTACGCGCACCACGTGCGGCGCGCGCAGGGGCGCGCCATCAGCCTGCACCACATCAGCAAGTGCGGCGGCACCACGCTCTGCCAGCTCGCTGCGACCAACAAGTGCGCCAACCCGCACCTCGACATCGAGAAGAACTGCGTGGTCGACGATCGGTGCGGCGGCACGGGACGGCGCCGGCTCCTCCCGCTGGCCGCCGCGCGCACTGACGTACCGCCGCCGCCGCCGCCGCCGCCGCCGCCGCCGCCGCCGCCGCCGCCGCCGCCGCAGCCTGGACAGCCCCGTGTGGATGGTCGCGCACGCGGTCAACGCGAGCGGCGCGTTCCCCGACCCGGCGCTCGGGCGGCTCGACGCGGCGCCGCCGGGCGTGATCGACCGCGCGGCGTACAACAAGAATGAGCCCGCGACCGAGCCGCCGGGGCTGCCCATGTGGCTCATGTACGCCTGCCCCCACGCGCTCAACGGCCGCCTCTACGACTGCGCGTCGCGCGGCCTCGACGTGCGCCGCACCGGCACGACCTTCCTCGCCAACGAGCGCGCGCTGCCGCACGAGCTCCCGCGCAGCGCCGTCGGCGCGCGCTCGCTCGGCAAGGCGCACGTGCGTGGAACGCGGGGCGGCGCGCCGCTCCGCGCCGCGCCGCGCGCCGCGCGGGCCTCGCACGCCGGGCTCCCCCTCTCGCGCGCGGGCGGCGCCCGCCCGCCGCCTGACGCGCCCCGCGCCCTGCCCCCGCCGCGCCGCGCAGCTGTGCCCGGGCTTCACCAACGCGATTATGCTGCGTCGCCCCGTGCCGCACGTAATCAGCCTGCTGGCGGAGGTCAAGTTCCGCTACGTGCGCCAGCTGGAGATCAAAAACATCACCTCCTGGACGCCGCCCGGGTGGAACCTGACCTGGTGGGAGGCGCTCGGCCCCGCGCTCGTCGGCAACTACGCGACGCGCTCGCTGCTCGGCCGCGAGGCGTTCTGCCGCAGCGCGGCCAACATGGGCCCGGAGCAGCTGCGCGACGCGGCCGCGGCGCTGCTGGGCTTTGACCTGGTCATGACCCTGGACCGCCCGGCGGACATCGACGGCCTCGTCGCGGCGCTGCTCGGCTGGCCCGCGCGCACGTTCAGCGACCAGCCCGCCAAGCGCGTGCGCGACATGCTGCCGCGGCCGCCCGTGTCGGTGTCGCTGCGGCGCCTCGCGGCTGACCCCGGCGCGGCGGCGGGCGGGGGCCGCCGGGCGGCGACGGGAGCGGCTGGAGCAGCAGCGGGAGCAGCGAGAGCAGCAGCGGCGGCGGCGGCGGCGGCGGCGGCGGGAGCAGCAGCAGCGACGTCGACGAGGACGGCGGCGAGGCCGGCTGGGACGACGACGACGACGACGACGACGGCGGCGGCGGCGGCTTGGGCCCGGCGGCGTCGTCGGCGGCGGCGGAGGACTACGACAGCTACGCGCGCGCCGCGGACGAGGCGGCGGCGCTGGGGCTGGGCTTCCTCGCGTGGCCGCCGCCGCCGGAGCTGCCGCCCGAGGTGCGCGAGGCGCGCGCCGCGGCGGAGCTCGCGCGCGTGTCCTGGCTGGAGCGCGAGGCGCGGGGCCGCGGCTTCTGGAACGCCAGCGCCGCGCTCGCGGCGCGCGCGCTCGAGCGGCCGCGCGCGTCGGCGCTGCGCGGGCGCAGCGCGCACGGTGCGCACCGGCTGCTCGTCGCCGCCGCCGGCGCCGCCGCGCGCGGCGGCGGCGGCGAGGAGTGGCACGCGTTCCCGCACCACGGCTTTGCCTTCACGTCGGCCGACATGGCCCGCCTGGAGGCGCTGACCGCGCTCGACGCGCAGCTGTACGAGCTCGCCGACCTGCTGCTCACGCTCGACGCGGCCTGGCTGCGCGCGCTGCGCGGCAGCGCGCCGCTGCGCCGCCGCCTCGACGGCGCGGCGGCGACGTACAGCGGGTGCGGCTTCGCGGGCATCGTGCCCGGCGCCGGCCGCGCGCGCCTGCTCGCGTGAGGGCTGGGCGCTCCGGACCGCGGCGCGCGCGGCGGGCGCTGGGTGCCTGTGACTCTGCTGCTGGACGGCCGCTCCGACCGGCGCGGGCCCGTGAGGCCGGGACGCGCGCCGAGCGCTGCGCGCGGCCGGCCAGCGCGCGGTGGCGGCGGCGGCAGCAACAGCGGCAGCGCTGGCAGCAGCGTCAGGTTTTGGACGACCCCTGCGGCCCTTGCCCGACCCCGCCTTCCAACACCAAAAACCGCCGCGCTCTTCAAACGCCGCCGCCGCGGTGCCAGCCGAGGCCGCCCCGCCCGCTTTGCTCACTTCCGTCCCACCCACACCCAGCGCCGCCCACGATCATTCGCCTCCGCGAGCCGTGGGCCGCACAGCGCGTGCGCGGCGCTCGAAAAGCAGCAGCATCGCGACTTCCCCGGCCCGCCGCGGCCGCCCGCCGCGCCCGTTCGCGGCGCCGCCCGCGCGAGCTGCGAGTTAGCATCTAGGGCCGTGCGTGGCCGTCGCAGCAGCAGCGGGCGCGGGCCGGCAGCGGCGGGGCAGCATGGCGGAGTGCAGCATCACTGCCGTGCAGGTGCTCAACAACCCGGCGCCGTTCACCGACCCCATCGTGCTGGAGGTGCAGTACGAGTGCCTCAGCGCGCTGGCGGAGGACCTGGAGTGGCGACTAAACTACGTGGGCAGCGCCGAGAGCGACGCGCACGACCAAATCCTCGACAGCGCGCTCGTGGGGCCGGTGCAGCAGGGGCACTTCAAGTTCCGCATGGAGGCGCCCGCGCCCGACCCCAGCAAGTGAGCGCGCCGCCCGCCGCGGGCAGCCGGGGCGCGGGGCGCGCGGCGGCGGCAGCGGCAGCAGCGGCGCCGCGTGTCAACAACGGCGCGGCCGCGCGAGCGGCAGCACGCCAGCGCCCCCGCCCCGCAGCGGCGCGGCCCGCTGCCGCGACCGCCCACGCGGCCCGCCGCCGCCGCCGCCGCGGCGCAGGATCCCTGCGAGCGACCTCCTGGGCGTGACGGCGCTGCTGCTGACGTGCTCGTACAAGGGCAAGGAGTTTGTGCGCGTGGGCTACTACGTGAATGTCGAGTACACCGACCCGGAGCTGCTGGACCCGGAGCGGCCGCTGCCCAACCCGCCGCTGCTGTCCAAGCTGCAGCGCAGCATCATGGCCGACCACCCGCGCGTGACCAAGTTCCCGCACGACTTTGACAACGCGCCGCCGCCGATGCCCGAGGCCGACGCGGGCGAGCCGCCCGAGGACGACCTCCTGCCGGACGAGGAGCCGGACGACGGCGAGGAGGAGGAGGAGGACGACGACGACGACGAGGAGCTCGGCGACGACGGCACCGGCGAGGAGGCGCTGCTCGCGGACGAGGTGGAGAACGTCAACCCCGCAGGCCACCAGGCGCGCCGCTGGCACAGCTGCTGGCGCGGCCGCGGGCGCGGTCAGACGGGCGCGGCCGCGGGCGCGGGCGCGGCGGGCGCGGCGCGGGCTGACCGCGGACCCGCGCGCGCGCGCAGGTGTACGGCTACGGCTACGGCTGCGGCCAGGCGTCGGGCAAGCTCGTGGAGGCGGCGGCGGAGGACATGGACACGGACATGCGCCTCGGCTGAGCCGCATGCTGAGCGCAGCCGTGCCGCGTCGGGCGGCGGCGCGGCTGCAGGCGCAGCGCGCCGGCCGGCCGCGCGCGCGCGGGCCGCGCGCGGCAGGCAGGGAGGCGCGCGTTCGAGTGTGACGCGCGGTTCGTCACCTCGGCGCGAGCGCGCACGCGAGCAGCTGCCCCGCGTCAGTCACGGCCATGAAGGCCAGCTCGAACATGAGCTTGGGCGCAAAGATCGCCCACAGCAGGATGTGCTGCTGCTGCACCGCCGCGCTCGCCATGCACGCCGCGAGCGCGGCGAAGCGCAGCGTGTTGAACACCAGCGCGCCCGCCGCCTGCTGCGCGTCGCCCGCGCGCCCGTCGCCCGCGCCGGCCAGCAGCGCGGGCAGGCCGAGGCAGCCCAGCAGCAGGCCGCCGGCCGTGTTGAGCAGCAGCAGCGGCCCCGACACCGCGGGGGTCATCGCGTCAAAGCCGATGAAGGCCGACGCGTACTGCAGGCCGGAGAACTCGCAGAAGTGGCCGCTGCAGAAGAACAGACCCAGCGCCTGCATGCCCCAGGACCCCGCGCCCAGCGCGCACAGCACGCCGCCGCTGCCGCCGCCGCCCGCTTGCGCAGCGGGCGGCGCGGTGGCGGCCTTGGCCCCCGCGCCGCGCGCCGGGGCGGCGCGCCGCGCCGCGGCGGCAAACGCGCCGGCGTCGCGGTGCAGCAGCAGCAGCCGCACGACGCAGCCGGCCTGCACCGCGGCCAGGAGCAGCGTGGCGGGGCCCTTGAAGCCCAGGACCATCGCCAGCGCGGCGCCGCAGCACGCGCACAGCCACACGAGCAGCTGCAGCTGCAGCGCCCGCTCCGCTGCCGCGCCGCCGCCGGCCTTGGGCGGCGCCGCGGGCGCCAGCACGGCCGCTCCGCGCGCGGCGAGCGCACCGCAGATGGCGGTGAGCGCGCCGACAAACACGAGGCGCGGCAGCAGCAGCCGCGCCGGCAGCGCCAGCACGGCGCGCAGCGCTGCAGCGGCGGGCCCGCCTGCCGCAGCCGCCAGCAGCGGGGCCGCCAGCCGGCCCGCGGCGGCGGCGGCCTCAGCCGCGAGCGGGTGCCGGCGCGCGAGTGCCCACAGCTGCGCCGCGAGCGCCTGCGGCGAGGCGTCGGCGTGCCCCGAAAGCTGCGCCACCCAGAACGCCGCCAGCGCCACAAACTGCACGGCGCACAGCCGCCGTGCAAGCGACACCAGCGCGGCCGTGGGACCGCCGCCGCCGCCGCCGCCACCGGCGGCGACGCAGCGCGCGCTCGTGCGGCAGGCGAGCATCCACATGCTGCCCAGCGGCGCGAGCGTGAACGCCAGCAGCGCCGCGCGCTGCAGCGCGGCGTCGGGCCCCACCAGGAGGTCAGCAGAGGGCTGCGTCTTGTCATGCGGGTCCTGGCCGGAGCGGTCGATGAGCCCCAGCGCCTGCAGCGCCACGTTGCTCGCCAGCGCTCCGCCCGCGGCCGCCAGCGCCTCCAGCGCCGCCCGCCGCCCGGCCCAGCGCGCGGCGTCGCCGGCGCCGCCGCCGCCGGCGCCGCCGCCCTCGGCGGCCGCGGCGCGCGCGCGTGCTGCCGCGGCGAGCGCGGCGCGCAGCAGCAGGGCCGTCGCGGCCGCGAGCAGGGCGCACGTGAGCCGGCCCTCGCCCATGAGGAGACCGACCGAGAACAGGCCCGCTGTGTGGAAGGCGGCCAGCGCCGCAAAGCCCAGGCCGCTCGACAGCTCCACGACGCCGCCCGCGGGGGCGAGCGCCGCGACCGCGCGCCTGCGACGCGGCGGGGGCGGCGGCGGCGGTGCGTTTGGCCGGCGGTTGCCGACGGGCGGGGGCGGCGCCGCGCGCCGGCTTGCTCACCAGCAGGCCGCGAGCTGCGCCGCCAGCACGGCCGCCGCCAGCGCGCAGCCGGCCCAGATGGGGCCCTGCTGGAACAGCGTGAAGCGGCGCCGCGCGAGGCCGACCGCGGCCGCGAGGTACGACAGCTGCGCCACCACGAGCTCCTCCAGCTCGGCCGGCGACGGCGGCGCGCCGCCCTCGCCGCCCGGCGGCTGCCGCGCCGCGAGGGCGGCGTGCAGCGCGTTGACGCTGCTCAGCTGCGCGGCGGGCAGCCCGCCGGTCGCAGCGTAGCGGTTGAGATAGGTGTGCACCTGAGCGGGCGGGGCGGGGCGGGCCGTCACCACGTGACCGCGCCGGGGCGGGGCGCGGCGCCACGCAGGGGCCCGGCCGCGGCGCACCTGGTCGGCGTTGGCGCGCAGTGCGGCGGCGTAGCTGGGCAGCCAGCCGTCGCCGCGGCCGTCGCCGGCGTCCTCCGAGAGCGCCGCGAACAGGTGCGGCGGCAGGCGCCCGAGGTTGCCAAACGGGATCGGCACGCCCAGCAGGTGCGCGAGCAGCGGCGTGAGGTCGATCTGATCCAGGCTGCTGCCGCACAGCCAGGGCCAGCAGGGCGGCTCGCCGCCGTCGCCGCCGGCGGCGCCGTCGCCGCCCTCGCCACCCCGCCAGCGGTGAATGCATAGCCGCCCGCGTGCACGAGGCGGCGCAGCAGGGGCGACACGTGCGCCGCACCCCCACCCGCCGCCGCCGTCGCTGCCGGCGGCGCGCAGAAGCGGCTGAAGTGCTGCCCCGGCTGCCGCGGCCGCGCTGGCTGGGCCGCTGTCGTCGCCTCGGCCGCCGCGCGCGCGGCCGCCATCTTGCGCAGGCTGGCCGCCAGCAGCACGCTGTCGGTCTCGTCCGCGCTGCCGCCGCCGTGGTCGCCGCCGAGCGTCTGGCCGTGATCGCTCAGCACCAGCAGCAGCGTGCGCTCGTGCGCGCCGCCGGGGCCCGCCGCGCCGACCAGCGTCTCTGCAGCGGCGGCGGCGGCGGGCCCCCGTCAGCCGCGCGAGCTCGGGCGCCCCGGCTCGGCGGCGCCGCGCGGGGGCGGGCCGCCCGCGCACCAATGACGTGGCTGACTTGGTCGTCCATCTGCGCCAGCTTGGCCTCCATCTGCCGCGACGCCACGCCGTGCGTGTGCCCCGCGTGGTCCACGCCCAGGTAGTGACCCACCAGCACGTCCCAGCCGTGTGGCGCGGCCAGCGCGGGCAGCAGGTGCTGCGCGGCGGCGCGCGGCGCCGCGCCCGCCGCGCATCGGCGACGCGCGTGCGTGCGCGGCCGGCGCGCCGCCTGGCGCGCTGCCGGGCGCGCGCCGCGCACCTCCCACACGCCGTCGTCCACGGTGTGCAGGTCGTGCACGTCGAACGAGGGGTAGGGGTGCGCCCGGTCAAACGCGGCGCCCGCGAGCTGCATCCACGTGTCGTCGCCCATCACGACCTGCGCGGCGCGCGCGCCGCTGGCCGCGCAGCCGCCGAGCGCGGCGCTGCGCGCCGCTGCGCGCTGCCGTGACCCGCCGCCGCGGCCGCCGCGCCAGGGCGGGCGCGCGTGCGCACCAGGCGCTTGTGCTGCGCCGTGAGCTGGGCGACCAGGTTGTCCTCGCTCAGCGCTGAGGCGGAGAAGCTCTGGCCCACGTCCAGGAAGGTCGGCAGCCCGCCCTGCGCCGCCGCCGCGGGCGCACGCGGGTGGGCGGCGGCGGCGTGGCGGCGCGGCGCGGCGCAGCTGCGCCCGACTTCGCGCGCCGCCGCCCCGCGCGTGTGCACCGTGAGCAGCGCCTTGAGCCGGCTCATCGTGATGGTGGGTGTGTCGGCCACGAAGCGCGCCGCCACCGCGGCGCCAGGCTGTGGGGCGCGCAAGAGGAGGGGCGCCGCACGTCAAGAGTGGAGTGCGCGCGGGCGGCGGGCGGCGCCAACCGCAGCGCCAACCGCCGCCGCGCCGCACCGCCGCGCCGACCAGGGCGAGCGTCTTTGGCAGCCGCCCCGCGTGCGGCGGGGCGCCCCCGGCGCCGTGGACGCAGAGGCAGTCGTAGCGCAGCGCGTCCACGATCAGCAGCACCGCGCGGTCGAACGGCGGCGGCGGGCCGCCGGCGGGCGCCGTGCGCGCGGCCGACACGTCCGGCAGCTCCAGGCGCGTCAGCAGGAAGCCGCGCAGGAAGACGAGCGCCACGACGACGTGCGCGGCGGCGAGCAGCGCGTGCCGCGCCGCGCCGCGCATCGCGGCGCCGGCAGCGGCGCGCGCTCGCCGACGCCTCCGCGTGCGCGCCGCGTGCGGGCCGCGCGCGCGTCCGGTGATCGGCAGTTCCGGGCGGTCAGGGAGGGCTGCCAGGGCACCTGCACCGATCGGCCAAGACGCAGCGCTGCGCCGCCGCGCTTCAGGGCGCCGCCGCCGCGCGCCGGTGCTGCAGCTGCAGCTGCCGCCCGGGACCACCGTTGACGCCCACACGCCTCCGTCCTCGCCGCTCGCGCCTCCGACGCGGTCGCGGCCCTTCCGCTCGCCCTGCGCGCGCGCCCAGGCCGCCCCGCGCCCAGGTCGCCCCGCGCCTCGCCGACCGTCGCGCCGACGCCATGAACGCGCGCACGCGCGCACGGTCGGCGCCTCGACCATGCTGAGCGGCGCCCTGGCAGCAGCAGCCCACGCCCCCCTGCTCTCGCTCGCGGCGCGCGCGGCCGGCGGCCTGCTGGGCGCCCTGGGCCCCGCCATGATGTCCCTCCCCGCCGGCGCCCCGCGGGCGGCCGCGCCGCGCGGCGCGGCGGCGTGCGGCGCGGCGCGGCGGCTGGCGCCCGGCGGCGGCGGCGCGGCGCGCCTCGTGTCGGCGGCCGCGGCGGCCAAGCCGCCCGCCGGCGGCGACGCGGTCGCGCTGCTGAAGCTGAAGCACGTGCAGGGCATCGGGCGCAGCTACGAGCGCCTGCTGCGCGGCAAGGGCATCGAGACAGTGGAGCAGCTCGGCGAGCGCATCATGCGCGAGCTGCGCGCCGCCGAGCGCGCCGGCGCGGCGGCAGAGCCCGCCGACGGCCCCGGCGGCGGCGCCGCCGCGGCGCCCAGCGCGGCGGTCAAGTACCTGCAGGAGCTGGGCATCAAGCGCGCGGACCACGCGCAGCGCATCGTGCGCCACATCGCGGCCGTGTTTGGCGGCGCCCGCGCCACCGACGCGGCGGGCCCGCCGGCGCCGGAGATGACCTTTTGCGTGGAGGGCAACATCAGCGCCGGCAAGTCGACGTTCCTGGGCTACATCACCGCCGGCAACGAGGAGCTGCAGCAGCAGCTCGGGGTGCGCGCCGCACCGGGCGCGCGCCGCGGGCGCGCCGCCCCACCGCCCCGCGCGCCGCCCGCCCCGCGTGCCCCCCCCCCCGCCACGCGCCCCCTCTCCCTCCCGCCCGCCGCGCCCCGCCGCGCCCCGCCCCGCCGGCGCGCAGGTGGTGCACGAGCCGGTGGAGCAGTGGCAGCGCGTGCCCACGGTTGAGGGCGGCACGCTCAACCTGCTCGACCGCTTCTACGCCGACCCGCAGCGCTACGCGTACACCTTCCAAAACTACGTCTTCATGTCCCGCGTCATGCAGGCAAGAAGCCCGCGCCGCGCCGCGGCGGCGCGGGAGAGAGCCGGCCGCGCGGCGGCGCGCGGGAGAGAGAGGGCCGCGCGCGGCGCGGCGCGGCGCGGCGCGGCCGGCAGGCAGACCCGCCCGCCCGCATACGCCGCGCCGCGCCGCGCGCCCGCAGGAGCGCAACAGCGCGAGCCCGCTCGCGCGCCGCGTGCGGCTGATGGAGCGCAGCGTGTTCAGCGACCGCATGGTCTTTGTGCGCGCGGTGCGCGAGAGCGGGTGGATGGGCGACGTGGAGCTGGCCGTGTATGACAGCTGGTTTGGGCCCATCCTGGACACCAACCCCGCGCTCAAGCCGGATGGCTTCATCTACCTCAAGTGCGACCCATCGACCTGCATGACGCGGTGCGTGTGTGCCAACGGGGCAGCGCCGCGGCGGCACGCGGCGGCCGGGGCCGCGGCGCGCGGCGAGCGGCACGAGGCCGCGGCGAGCGGGGCGGGGCGGGGCGGGGCGGCCGACCGCCGTCGCGTGCGCGCAGGCTCAAGATGCGCGGCCGGCACGAGGAGGACACGATCAGCATGGACTACCTGGAGGGCCTGCACGCAAAGCACGAGGACTGGCTCGGCACGGGCGACCTTGCGCACGACAGCGCCAGCGCGCGCGGCGGCGGCGGCGGCGCCGACGGCTTTGTGTCTGCGCCGAGCGGGCTGCTCGTGCCGGCGTCGCTCCAGGACAAGCTGTACTACCTCAACAAGCACGGCCCCAACGCGCCGCGCGACATGCACGCCGCGCTGCACGCGGTGCCCGCGCTCGTGCTCGACCTCAACCAGGACGTCCTGCGCGACCGCGACCTCCAGGCGCGCCCCGCGCCCGCGGCGCCCGCGCCCACGCGTGGTGCCGCCGTGCACACCGCAGGCCGGGCGGGGACGGTGCGCCGCTGCGCGCCGCCGCCGCCGACGCGTCGCCGCCGCCACGTCGCGCGCAGGCCGAGGTCCAGGCGCAGGTGGGGAAGTACATCGAGTTCATGCGCGCCCACAAGGCGGCAGCCAAGCTCGGCGCCTTGGCGGGCGGCGCGCCGCGCGGCCTCGCCGGCTCGCCGCACCACGCGCAGCCCGGCGCGCCGCGCGGCGTCGCCGCGGCGAGCGTGGAGCTGGTCGGCGCGGCGGTGCGGCACGCGACCGACGACGCGGCGCGGGCGGTGCCGAGCGGCAGCGGGCAGCTCACGGCGCAGCCGGACGTCGGCGGCCTGCTCGCCGGCGCCGGCGCCGGCGCCGGCGCGGGCGTGGGCGCCTCGCGCGGCGCGACGGGGTCGCTCGAGGCGCTGCACGCCGCGAGCAGGGCGTCAGCGGGCGCACTCTAGCGCGCGCGGCGCGCAGCGCCCCGGGGGGCCTTGACGACGCACGCTGTATGATACCTGGCGCGCTTGGTGCGGCCATGTTTGACCCCGCACTCCCGGCGCAGCGCTGTGGGGGCATTCGTCCGTTGCCTCCCCTCTACTTGTTCGCTGTGCCAAGCGGCCGGCGCCGCGCCATGGCCGGACGGCGCCGTCGGGCGCGCCCCGTCCGGAGAGCGCGCAAGCTTGTTTTTTGTGTGACGGCGACCCGGCTGCGCAGTGGCGGCCGGTGCAAGCGTGTGGCTGACTGAATGCGGGCGCCGCGCGCGCGCGCTGGCTGCGAGTCGCTGAACGAGGACAGTGGTGTAAGGCATGTCACCGAGCGCCGCCCGCCAGTCAGTCGTCGCTGTCGCGGCGCCGCGGCTCAGGTCCTCGTCCGAGGTCCTCCAGCAGCGCGCCGCTGCTGATCACCACCACCGGGTGGTCTGCCGCCGCGTCGCCGGCCTCCGACGACTTGGCCGCGAGCTTGCCAGCAGGCGGCGTGCGGGCGAGCTGCAGCGGCCCGCTGTCTGTGCTGTGCAGGCCGCCCGCGCCCGCGTGCACGCGCGCGCCCTTGCCCTTGCTGCCCGCCCTGCCGACGACGCCATCGACGTCGCCGTCGTGCGCGTTTGAGAGGTCGCGGTGCAGGCCCTGCGCCGCGGCCCCCGCGGCCGCCGCCGACGGCAGGACGTGCGCGCGCGCCTCGCCGACCTGCGCGGCGTCGGCGGCGCGGCGTCGGCACGGTCGGCGGCGCGCGCCGGCGCCCGCCCCTCGCGCCGCGCCTCGGCCCGCGGCGGCGCGGGCCCCCGCGCGCGCCGCCTGGCAGCGCGGCGCGCCTGGATGAGGGCTGATCTGAAGCAGGGCGGGCCGACGAGCATGTTGAGCATGATGACCGCCATGCAGACCGTCTGGAACGCGGGGCCCCACCCTGGGAACGCGGTGCCCGCGATGCGCGCGAGGCCCATCGCCACGCCCGCCTGCGCGGCGGCGCGGTGGCGAGGGCGGCAGCGCGGTTGACCGGCCGCCGCCGCCGCCGCCGGCCCCCGGGCAGGCCCAGGGCTCGAGGCGCCGAGCCAGGCCCCTCCTGGACCCCGCGCGCCGCGCCGCGCCGCGCCTGGGTGATCATGCTCATCCAAAACACCCGCGCCGCGGCCTCGGACTTGACGCCCCCCACGCGGCAGCCGAGCCAGCTGCCGCACGCGATCGCCGCGAGGCGCGCGAGGAACACGACGAGTGCGACCCACACGCTGTCCGCGATGGCCGCCTGCGCGGCGCGATGCGCGGCGTCGGGGGGCCGCGCGCGGCCCGCCGCGCGCACTGTCCCGCGCGCCGCGGCTGCCTGCGCCGCACCAGCTTGAGCGACGCGCCGGCGAGGCCAAAGAAGGCCACGTTTGTCACGACCATGATGCTGTTGATCAGCGCGCCCGGCTCCTCCAGAGCCGCCTCGGCGCCCGCGCCGCCAGGCCTGTCAGGGGCGCGGCGGGCCCGCGGCGTCGGTGCGGCGGCGATGGCGGCGGCGGCCGTGCCGTGCCGCGCCGCGGCGCGCCGCGCACCGCCGGTTGGCCAGCAGCATGCCCGCCGTCACGCAGGCGAGCAGCGGCTCCGCCTCGAGCGCGCGCGTCACGCTGAACACCGCAGTCGACAGCCCCAGCACCAGCGCCTGCTTGCACCTGCGCCGCCGGCCCGCCAGCCCGCCGGCGGCGCAGCGGCCGCGTCGGCCGCCGGCGCGCAGCGGCGCGCGTGCGGCCCGGCCGCGCTTGGCCCCGCACAGGCGCGCACCTCAGCAGCACGACGGCGTGCGGCACGCCGGGCGCGAGCCGCGCGGCCGCGACGAGCGAGGCGGCCGCTGCGTGCGCCTGGTGCTGCAGCGCGAGGCTCATGGCGTAGCCGCCCAGCAGCCCCGCGCTGAGCGACACGCCGACGCTGAGGAAGGGCAGCAGCACGTGTGCGAGCCCGAACGACGACGAGTCGTGGTTGATGATCTGCGCGCGACGACGGCCGGCGCGTGCGGGCGCGCGGTCAGGCCGCGCCCGGCGCCGCGTCCGCCGCTGGCTCCGCCGCTGGCGCCGCTGGTTCCGCCGCCGCTGGTTCCGCCGCCGCGCCCCGCGGCGCGCACGAGTGGCACGAGCTCCATGTTGAGCGCGAAGAGCACGATGACGACGACGTCCTTCAGCACCACCACGCCCATCACCAGGCTCACAAACGGGCCCTTTGCGTCCATCTCCTTCAGCACCGCGATCTGCGGCCGCGCGCGGCGCCTCGGCGCCTCGACGCAGCGCTGCGCCGCGCGGGGCGCGCGCGTGCCGCCACCGGCCGCCGCCGCGGCCGCCGCGGGGGCTCACCGCCGAGGCGGGGGAGCGCGCCATCATGAGCGTGCCGCCGAGGCTCGCGATCGCGGCGAGCTGCCCCCGGCTGACCACGGGCAGCACGGGCGTGAGCGAGGCGCTCCAGGTGAAGGCATAGTAGCAGAGCACCCAGGTCAGGCCGCAGATGCCCGCCGTCAGCGACACGACCTGCGCGCCGCGGCGCGGCCCGCGCAGCGCGGCGCGGCGCGCGTCAGACACAGGGACGCGGCGGCGCCGCGCCGCCCGCCGCTCCGCCGCCCGCTCCGCCGCCCGCCGCCCGCTGGCCCGCCGCGCGCTGGCCGGCCGCGCGCTGGCCGCCGCCCGCCCGCCGGCCGCCGGCCGCCGGCGGTCCGCCGCGCCTGCTTCTTGGTGCGGTTGAGCTCGCCGAGGTGCAGCTCCGCGCCCGCGGCGAGGCCGATGACGCCGAGGCAGGCGCCCTCGATGATGGACAGGTCGGCGACGCTCTCGGGGCTGAGGATGCCCAGCGCGTAGGGCCCGCACACGATGCCGCTGACCAGGTAGCCCGTGATGGCCGGCAGGCGCAGCGCCGCCGCGGCGCGGCCCGCCGCGTAGCTGAACGGCGACAGCACCGCCGCAATGAGGAAGGTCTGCACCACGTGCTGCAGCATCGCGCGTGCGCTGCCGCGCCCCGGCGCGGGCGGGCGCTCGCCTACGCCGCGGCGGCGCGGCGCGCGGCCCCGCCGCCGGGGCGGCGCGGCGCCCCCGCCATTCGCGGGGCTGAGGCTGGAGGCCGCCGGGTGCCGCTGCTGGTCCCTGGAGCGCCTGCTGTTGCCGCAGGGAGGCAAGGGCTCGGCAGCGTGCAGCAGCGGCGGTTGCGGGCGTGCGACGGCGCGTGTGCGTGCGACGGCGGCGAGCACAGCCACCAGCAGGGCGGCGGGAGTGGAGGTCGAGCAGCGGCGGCGCCCAGGACACCAGGAACTCTGTCAGCCGGGGCTCAGGGCCTGGCGAGTGCTGCTGCTGCTGCTGCTGCCAGGCCCCTCTCGCCTGGCCGCCGCCACTGCCCGCCCGGTATCTCATCGGTTACGCGGCTCCCCCGACGCCCTCCCCAGCCTGCGCACGCCCCTCGCCCGCGCCCGCTGCCGGCCCTGCTCGCCCAGGGCGCCGTGCCGCAGCAGCGCCATGGCGGACCGCTTCCCGCCGCCGGCGATGAAGGTCACCAAGGTACGTGCGCTCGGCGCCGGCCACGGCGCGTCCGCTCAGCGCCGGGAGGCCCGGGCGATCGGGCCGGCCCTTCTCCCGCAGCCAGCAGCGGCCCTGGCGCCCGGGATGACCGCGCCAGGGGCGGCGGGGGGTGCCAGGCCCGCGAATTCGGCGCCAGACGGCGCAGCGGCGGCCGGCGCGCACCGCGGCGAGGGCGCGCGCGGCGCCGCCGCTGCTGCTGCCGCTGCTGCGGCGGTGCCGGCGCGACGGCGCCGGCCCACCCCGGCCCGCGCCCCGCGGCGGCACGCACAGGAGGAGATGGACGCGGCGCGGCTGCCGTACGCGTACCGCGACTACTGCGCGCACCTGCTCATCCCGCTCAACGCGTGCCGCGCCAAGGCGACGTACGCGCCGTGGGCGTGCGGGCACGAGAAGCACGTCTACGAAAAGTGCCAGTACAAGGCGCGGCGACGCGGCGGGGCGGCGCGGGGCTCGGCCGCGCCCGCGCCCCGCGGCGGGCGGCGCCGCGCTGCAGCGCCGCCGCCGCGCGCGCTCACGCTCGCTCACGCGCCCGCCGCGCCGCGCAGGAGTGGAAGCGGCGGTGCGCGATCATGATTGAGGAGAAGCGCCGCATGGGCGAGCTGGTGTGAGCCGGCGCGCGAGCCGGCGCGCGAGCAGCAGCAGCAGCAGCAGCAGTAGCAGCAGGCGCCGGCGCGGCGCGCGCCCAGCAGGCGGCTGGGCGCGCGCCGCCGCCGGCGCGCGCGCGGGGAGTCGCGCCCAGGCGGCGGCTGCCTGGGGCCGGCGAGCGGCGCGCCGCGCAGCAGCAGCGCGCCACGGGGCGGCGCAGCCGCGCCGCCCGGGCCCAACCGCGCGCGCGGCGCGGATGAGGGGCCCTGGCGCGCTTGTACATTTTCGGGCGGGTGCTGGGCCGCGGCCCAGCGGTTTAGTAGCGAGCGGCTGCGTGGGCCGGACGGGGTGGCGGCTGACGGGGAGGGGCTGGGCGCCTGCTCGGGGCGAAGAATCGCGGTGCAACGCGGCCCTCGTGAGACGCCGCGTGCGCGCTCGCGCGACCCTTTACCGCCACCCCCCAGGGGTGTGGCAGCACAGTCAGGCTGGCTCAAAGGCCCAGCCCCCGAACATACTCGTGTAGCCCTGCACCTCGGGCGGGTCGGCGGCGCCGCCGAGGTGCAGGGCCCGCAGCGCGGGGCCAAGCTCGCCGTCGACGTACGCGCCCACAAACGGCGCGGCCTGCGAGAAGGCCTGGTCGATGATCTTTGCCTCGGTCACCGCGCCAAACGACGTGGCCGCGCTGCCGTCCTCGCAGTACAGTGCCTGGCCGCGCCCCGTGCAGCTGAACGCCACGACCGCCGCGGTGCCGCTCCGCGCACCCGCGGCCAGCGCCGCCGCCGCCGCGGCTGCGTAGCAGTCGGCCAGCCGGCCCTCGGCGCGGCCGGCGGGCAGCAGCTGCGCCCGCAGGCGGGAGAGGCCGCTCGCCACCGCCGCGGCGCTCGCCTGCGCGCGGCGCGCGCGGGCGGCGCGCGCGAAGCCGTGGGCGCGAGGCGGCTGCGCCGCCGGCGGCGCGCGCGGGCGCGCGCGGCGTGCGCCGCACCGCGGCCGAGTACGCGACGACCTGCAGGCAGAGCGTGCCGCCGGGCTCGGGCTCCGGCACGCAGCCGCCTGCCAGCACGTCTTCAATGCCCAGGCGCAGCGGCCCAGTCCCACCGTCCATGCTGGGGCCACCGACGAACACCACAAACGCCTGCGGCCGCCAGCGCGCGGTGAGGCGGCGGCCCCGCGCCGACGACTGCGGCGGCGGCGACGGCGGCCCCGCGCACCGACGCCCACCTCTTGCTCGCCCGTGAAAGGGGCCGGCTCCTCCCCAGCCGGGCAGCACCAGAGCGCCACGCACGGCTCAACGCCATGCATCATGATCTCAGCGATGATGCTGCTGTGCAGGTCGATGAGGGTCAGCGCGCCACGCCCCTGCCCGGCCCGCCGCCGCCGGCGCCGCCGGCGCCACTGCCGCCGCCGCCGCCGGGCGGGGCGCGCGCCCCGCCCACCGCCGCGATCTCCAGCACCAGGTCCTGCCCGGGCTCGTGCACCACCCGCGCGCGCACGCCGGCGAACAGATCTGCGCCCGGCCGCGTGGCCAGGCCGCGCGCCGACATCGTCGCGACGCGCAGCGGGCCGCCGCACTCCGGCGCGTCCGCTTCTGCCGCCGACGGGCCCGCCGCGGCGCCGGCCCCTGCCGGCTGCGGTGCCGCGCACGCGTCGGTGGAGCACAGCAGCAGGCCAGCAAAGACGGGCGCGCCGCCGGCGCGCGGGGCGTCTGCTGCGGCCGGGCCGCCAGGCGCAAAGAGCAAATCTCCCGCGCCAGAGGACAGGCCGCCCACCACCTGCAGGGCCTGCCGCAGCGCGGCGGCCGCAGCGGCGGCGGCGCAGGGCGGGGCAGGTCCGGGTCGGCCCCCCCCCCCCCGTCCGCCGCGCGCAGTGCCGCCGCCTGCGCCGCCCAGCGCACGCCGCGGGGCAGCGCGGCGCACCGGGTGTCGCTCCCGGAACCACTCCACCGCGTCGTCCAGCGCGTCGTCGTTGGCGCGGTGGAGCAGCAGGCAGAGGCGCGGCTCCGCGGCGCGTACGCGGCCGGCCGCACCCTCGTCATCAAACGGCCACGCGCCGCCGTCGCCGCCGTCGCCGCGCGGCGGCTGCGCGGGCGGAGCGGACACGGCGGTCGGCAGGCGGCGAGCCGACGCCGCGCGCGCGCCGACGCGCGCCGCCGGGGGCCCCAGCCCCAGTGCCATCCCCGCGCGAGCGCCACGCACCCAGGTGTGGCTCGCAAACGCGCGCGCCGTGCAGTTTTTCGGCAGCCTGCCCAGCAGGACGGCCACGCCGCGCGTCGGCACCGCCACGCCGTGCTGCGCCGCGCGCCGGCCGAGCGCGCGCGCCGCCTGGGGGTCCACCTCTGCGGGCCCGCCCGGCGCCACGCCCATCAGCCCCGCGCACGCGGCGCCGACAACCGGCACGTCCCTGCCGAGCAGCTCGGCGAGCACCTCCACGGGCCCCTCCGACGCGCGGTACTTCTTAGGGCGCGCGTAGCCAGCGATGAGCAGCAGCGCAAAGTCGACGCCGCCGCCCCACGACCCCTCGAGCGCGCGGAGCGTCGCGTCGCGCACCGCGTCGCCCAGCACCGCCAACGTGCTCATCGCGCTGCACAGCAGCGGCGCGGCGGCGAGCTCCGTCGCCGCGGCGGCGAGGCGCTTGCACGCGGCCGCCGCGCGCGCCACGCCGGCGCCGCCGGCGCCCGCCAGGACGCGGACGAGCAGGTCGTGCGTCAGCTCCTCCAGCGCCATTGCGGGGCAGCGCGCAGCAGCGGCGGTTGCGCGCGGCCGGCGGCCGGTGCGTGCGGGCAGCGGCCGCGAGCGGCGGCCGCGAGCGGCGGCCGCGAGCGGCGGCCGCGAGCGGCGGCCGCGCGAGGCAGCGACAGCAGCGGCGGCGGCGCGCCGCGGGAGCGGCGTGCTGCTCTCTTTTCGAGCCCGCCGAACGCGCTGAGCTCGCGCCTGGGAACTGGTGGTGCTGCTGCGCGGGCGCGCCGCTCTGCTCTTTGGGCGGACCGGGGCAGCAGAGCAGACAGCCGCCGCCAAACCGCGACCGCTCAGCTCGCGCCCAGCTGCGCTTGCTGTCTCGCTCAGCTCGCCCTATTCGGTCAGCTGCCCAGGCTGCCCCGCGCCGCCGCCGCGCATGCGGCCGCCCGGCCCGCCGCACGCCGTGCCGCGTGCCGCCGGGCCGTTCAGAGCGCCGCCCTGCCGCCGCCCAGCCTTTTGGAAGCTCTGACGAGCCAGCCAGCCGCGCCCCCACCCCCCTGGAGTGAGGCGGCCGCCGCCCAGCGAGGCGCCAGGCGTCCCCCCATCGGCCAGCTCGCGCTCCGCGCGCACGCGCGCGCATGTCGGCGGCGGCACCGGCGGCGGCGCCCGCGCCGTACAGCGACGACGTCTGCTCCGGCGCGGCGGCGGCCGCGTACGCGACGTTCCGCCCCCGCTACCCGGACCAGCTGTACCACCTCATCCTCAGCCGCCTGCCCGAGCCGTCTCACCGGGGCCTCGCCGTCGACGTCGCGACGGGGTCCGGCCAGGCGGCGACCGCGCTCGCGCCGCACTTCCGCCGCGTGCTCGCGACCGACGCCAACGCGGCGCAGCTGCGCCACGCGACGCCGGCGGCCAACGTCGAGTACGCGCGCGGCGATGCGCACGACGTGGCGCTGCCGGACGGCGCCGCCGACGCCGTGACCGTGGCGTCCGCGCTCCACTGGCTCGAGCTGCGCCGCTTCTACGGCGAGGTCCGCCGCGTGCTGAAGCCGCACGGCGTCTTCGCGGCGTGGGCCATCCCGCTGGGCCTGGCGGCCATCGAGGTCCCCGCCGCGCCGCGCGCCGCGCCCGGCTGCGGCGCGGCGCTGCGGCGGATCTACGACGACCTGGGGCCGTTCTGGGACGAGCGCAAGCGCAGCGCCGACCGCATGTACCGCGGTGCGGCGGCTGCGGCTCCGCGCCGCCGGCGGCGCGGCGCGGCGTGGCGCGCGCGCGAGCCAGCGGCCGGCGCACGCGCGCAGGCCTCGAGCCGAGCGCCGACGAGTTTGGCAGCGTGGAGCTGCACGAGCTCGAGTGCCCTGCCGAGCTCACGCCCGAGCAGCTGGTGCGCCGCAGCGGCGGCCCGACGCCTGCGGCGGCCGAGGCGCGCGGCCGGCGCGGCGCGTGCTGGCGATCGACCCGGCTGCGCGCGCAGGTCGGCTACGTGTCGTCCTGGAGCGCGTACGCCATCTGCCGGAAGACCCACCCCGACCGGCCAGACCCGCTGGCAGAGTTCCGGCGGGCGCTGCTCGACGCGCTGGCGGCAGAGGCACGTGCGCACGCGGTCGGCCGCGCGCTGCCCTGCGGCAGCGGCTGTGAAGCCCGCGCCCACGCACGCCTGCGCCCACGCGTCCCGCAGGGCGCGGCGCCCGACACGACCCTGGTCGCGCGCATCCCGCTGTGCCTCATCCTTGCGCAGCACCCCGTGCCGCTGCCGCCCAGCCGCGCTGGCAGCTGACCGGGCGCTCGGGGCCGCCACTGTCTCCCGGTCGCCAGCGGCGGCGGGGCGCGGGGGCTCGCGTTGCCAACAAGCGCGCGCGAGTCGGCGAGCGCGCATCGTGCGGTCGCTCTCACGCCCGGCCGCCCACGTCGCGCGAGCCGCTGACCGCGGTGTCGGCCATCATCGACGCGCCGCCGGCGGTCGCGGTCGCGTGGCTCACGCTGTGGCTCGCCGTGGCGCCGGCCGCGGCCGCGTTGGCGGCGACAAACGCGCGCAGGTCGCGCGCGAGCGACGCAAAGTCGGGCAGCTTGCCCAGCATCGCGCCGTTCTTGTCCAGCACGTGGCTGATGAACCGCACCTGGGCGGGCGGGCAGGCGGGGGGCGGGGCAGCGGGGTGCGCGTGACGCGCTGCTGAGGGCGGCGGCCCGCCGGGCTGCGGCCGCCGCCGCGCGCCGCGTGCGTGCGCGCCTGTCTGAACATCTTGGTGCTGTACTCGCTGACGTCGTTCAGCTCCGCCTCCGCCTTGGCCAGGTTGCGCGCCGCCGCGTCGCGCTCGCCCACCAGCACGCCAGCGCGCGCCTCGCCCTCGGCCAGCGCGCCGCGCGCCGCCTCCAGCTGCTCCTGCGTCGCCGCGAGCTGCGCCTGGCAGTCGAGCAGCTGCGGGGCGGCGGCCGGGGCGGGCAGCTTCGACGCCGCCCCGCTGCTGCGCCAGCGCAGCACTGGCGCGTGAGCGCAAAGCGCCCTTGCGCAGCTGCGATGGGGCCAGCAGCCCTGTCCCGCCCACCTCGGCCCTGGTCGCCTCCAGCTGCTGCGCCAGCGCCTCCGCCTCCGCCTGGCTGCCCGACGCAGCGGCCTCGGCGGCCTCGGCGCGGCCGCGCGCCTGCGGGCACGGCGGCGGGCAGGAGCGTCGGCCCGCGGCGCGGCGGCAGCGCGCGCCGCCGTGTGCCAGGCCGCCGCCGTCGCCCGGCCGGCGCTCGCCGGCGCTGCTGGGTCAGTGTGCACCTGCGCGAGGTCCTGCTGCAGCGCCGCCTCCTTCTCCACCAGGGTCAGCCGCTCCTGCTCGGCAAAGTCGAGCAGCTCCGACAGCTCCCGCGCCTGCGGGGCGCGGCGCCGAGGGCGCATGCCGTCGACAGCCGCCAGGGGTGCGGCAGCATGCGCGGCTGGCCAGCACCGCGCGCACACGCCGTCCAGAGCCGCCAGGGGTGCGGCAGCGTGCGCGGCGCGCGCACCGAGAGCCGCACGATCTGCTTGAGCTTCTTGACCTGCGCCTCGTTGGTGCGCGCAAACGACGCAGCCCTGCGCGCGGCACAGCCGTGCGTGAGCGACCGCACATGCTGCGACCCTGACCGCGGCCCCAGCGCTCCCCCTCTGCGCTCACTTGTCGGCCTCAGCCTGCAGCGCGCGCGCTGCCGTGCGGCAGCGGTCGGGCGTCTGCGCCGCCGCGCCGCGCGCCTCCTGCAGCTCGGCGCTGAGGCCCGCGACCTGGGCCTGCAGCCTGTCCATGGCCGCCAGCTGGTCCTTGACCTTGCGCTCGCTGAACGCGAGCGCGCCCTCCAGCTGCGGCCGCAGCGGCGCGCGTGTGCGTCGTTTGCTGCGTCGAGTCGGCGCGCTGCCCCCACCCACCGCTCGCGGGCGCCCCCCGCACCTGCGCGATCGTGCCCTTGTAGTTGCCCTGCTTGACCGCCATCTCCTGCCGGTCGGCCTCCACGCGCGCCTTCTCCGCCGCCAGCGCAGCCAACTGCTGCTCCAGCTCCGCCACCAGGCGGGCCTGCTCCGGCGGCGCCTGCTCCGGCGGCGCCTGCTCGGCGACCGGCGGCGCCTGCTCGGCGACCGGCGCCGCCTGCTCACGCGCGCACTCGCGCTGCGTGTCGCACGCTGCCGCCACCAGCGCCGCCAGCTGCCCCGCCGTGGCGTCCAGCGCGCCCACGCTGGCGGCCAGGCCCTCCAGCGCCGAGCCGGCGGGCGGGCACGCCGCGGCGGCGCCGCTGCCGGCCGCTGTTGGTGAGGGCGGGCTGCTCGACGCGGCAGCGCCCGCCTCCTCCGGCGGCAGCTCCGGCGTGTCTTCCATGTCGTGACGCAGCTCGGGAGCGCGCGTGGGGCTGCCTGGGCGGTGTTGCGGTGCGCGGGGGTGCGGCGGCGCGACTGTTTGTGGCTCGCCGGTGCGCGCGGCGGTGCTGGGTGGCGGCACGCTCGTGCGCTGCGCGCGGGCGCTCAGCGCAGCTGGAGGGACGGCGGCCGGTGCGCAGCTGTCGGCGGCGTTCGCGTTCGTTCGTAACAACCGACGCGTCCTTGCGTCGTGTGTGCTCTCCCCTGTGCTCTGCAGGGCGCCTGCTCAGCCCCCGATCACGCCCAGCTCGCGCCCCACCTCCACGAAGGCGGCGATCGCAGCGTCCAGGTGCGCCCGCTCGTGCGCAGCGCTGAGCTGCACGCGGATGCGCGCCGCGCCGCGCGGGACGACCGGGTACGAAAATCCCACGACGTAGATGCCTTTCTCCAGCATGGCGGCCGCCATGCGCGACGCCAGGGCAGCGTCGCCCAGCATGATCGGCTGCCGGTGGCGGCGGCGGTGGCGGCGGCAGCGTCGCGGCGGCGGCAGCGCGTGAGCCACGGCGGGCCGGCCCTGCGGCTGCGCCGCCGCGCCGCCGCACCACGATGGGGTGGGTGCCCGGCCGGATGCTGAAGCCCTCCTCGGCCATGCGGCGCCGGAAGTAGGCCGTGTTGTCGGCGAGCGTGTCGCGCAGCTCGGTGCTGCGCGCGAGCAGGTCAAACACGGCCACGCTCGCCGCCGCGACGGCGGGCGCGAGCGTGTTGGAGAAGAGGTACGGCCGCGCGCGCTGGCGGAGCAGCGCGATCACGTCGGCGCGCCCCGTGGTGTAGCCGCCTGCGCGCGCGGCGGCGGCGTGGGCGCGCGGCGCGGCGCGCGCGCCTGCGCGGCGCCGGGCGGGACGCAGGCAGGCCCCCGGCGCGCACCGGTCGCGCCGCCGAGCGCCTTGCCGAGCGTGCTGTTGATGATGTCGACCTGCCCCGGGGGCACGCCCGCGTGCTCGTCGCTGCCCCGGCCCGTCGCGCCGACAAAGCCGGTCGCGTGGCAGTCGTCGGCCATGACCTGCGCCCCGTGGCGCCGCGCGAGCGACACGATGTCGCCCAGCGGCGCAATCTGCGGCGCGCGCCGGCCGCGGCAGCGGCGGCGACGCGCGTCAGCCTGACGCCGCGGCGCGCGCGCGCTGGCCAACTGGGGCCGGGGCCCCGCCCGCGCTGCCCCCCGCTGCCCCCGGCTGCCGCCCCAGCTGCCGGCTCACGTCTCCGTCCATGGAGAACACGCCGTCGGTGGCAATGAGCTTCACGCGCGCGCCCGCCGCCGCCGCCTCGGTCAGCTTGGCGTCCAGGTCCGCCATGTCCATGTGCTTGAACCTGTGTGTGGCAGGGGGGGGGGGGGGGGGGGGGTGGAGGCGGGCCCGTGCCTGCGCCGCGGG
Source organism: Scenedesmus sp. PABB004 (assembly GCA_014905635.1). Lineage (NCBI taxonomy): Eukaryota > Viridiplantae > Chlorophyta > Chlorophyceae > Sphaeropleales > Scenedesmaceae > Scenedesmus > Scenedesmus sp. PABB004. The sequence continues at coordinate 1,546,657 of CM026547.1, read as the reverse complement.
CGCCCCGCGGCGCGCCCGCTGGCGTGGCGCGCCGCCGGCGCGGCGCGCTGCCGGCGCGCCTGTAGCGCTTGGCCTTGCAGAGGCGCACGCCGTCGATGATGGACGCGTGGTTGAGCTCGTCGCTGATGATCGCGTCGTCGGGGCCGAGCAGCGCCTCAAAGAGGCCCGCGTTGGCGTCAAAGCAGGAGGGATAGAGGATCGTGTCCTGCGCGGCAGGGCAGCAGGGCAGCCGGCGCGGCGCGTGGGAGCTCTCAGCCGTCAGGGGCCGCGCGGCAGGCGTGCCGCAGGGCACGTCGCGCGGCAGGCGGCGGGGCGCGGGTGCCGCGCCTGCGTGCCGTGGAACGCTGAGATGCGGGCCTCGAGCGCCTTGTGCAGGTCCTGCGTGCCGCAGATGAAGCGCACCGAGCTCAGCCCAAAGCCGTGGCTGTCCAGCGCGGCGCGCGCGGCGGCGACAACGTCGGGGTGGTTGGACAGGCCCAGGTAGTTGTTGGCGCCTGCGCGCGATATCAGCGCGAGTGGGCGCGTGAGGGCGCGCGAGGGCGCGGCGCGATATCAGCGGGCGACCCGCGGGCGCGCATGGGCGCGCGCGAAGGCGCGGCGCGCTGCGCGTGCCGCTCACAAAAGTTGAGCACCGGCTGGTCGCGGCCCTCGACGCCGATGGTGGCGCCCTGCGCGGTGGTGATGGGGTGCTCCGTCTTGTAGGTCCCGCCAGCCCGCATCTCCGCCAGCGCGCCGCGGCACCGCGCCGTGAGCGGGTCGTCGGCGGCGGCGACCGCGGGTGCCGCGGCGCCGGCGGGCGCCGAGGCGTGCAGCGCCCGCAGCTGCGACAGGGCGCGGCGGGCCGCGGCGGTGACGGTGCCGCGCGCAGCGCCGCAGCCCGCTGCCGCTGCTGCGAGCGCCATGGACGCGCTGGCGCGCAGGGCCGGGCGTGGCTGCTGGGAAGAGCGACAACAGCGTACGCGAGCGGCAGGGAGGTGCGGGGCGGCTCGGGGCAAGCAACAAGCGGAGAATGAGGAGCGCGCGCCGCCGGCGCCGCTGCCGCGCGTTGCAGCGAGTCCGTGCGAGCGCGCCACGCCGGCCACAGCACTCCCCAGCAGCGCCAAGCAACTCGCGGTCAAAAGCAACACGCTCGGGTTCAGACGCCCACGGGCGTCGGACGCAGCCGCCGCTGGCTCTCCCCTCACACTCGCGCGCGTGCGCGCAGATTTGATGATACAAGTCTGTTCGTCCTGCTGTACAGACCGGCTGCCGCGTCACCGCCGCGCGACCGCGGCCGCTGCCGCCTCGCGCGGCGGCACGCTGTGCGCGGCGGGCGCTGCGGGTGCCCGCCCCCCGCGGCCGCCGCCCGCGGCGCCGTGCGCGGCGCGCGCCGCGTCGGACAGCGGCACTGCGCTGCCGCGGGCAGGGAGCGTGCCAAAGAGCCGGTCGACCGCGGGCAGCGTGAAGCTCAGCCAGTAGTCCTCGTTGCGCAGGTGGTGCAGCTGGTGGTGACGCCGGACCGCGCGTAGGTAGGCGGAGCGCGGGAGCCACCGCGTGTGCACGACGTAGTGCAGAAACTCGTAGCACAGACCTGGGGCGCGTGCGGACGTGCGAACGCGGGGACACGCGCTCGGCCAGGCGGTGCGTGCGGCGGCAGCGCCCCGCGCCCCCCGCCCCCGCAGCGCGGCTGCGCCCCACGCGGCGCGGGATGCGCACCCGCCGTGACGTACGCCCCGGTCGCCGTGAGCGCGAGCGGGCCGCCGGAAAAGACGCCCGCCGCGGCGGCGCCCGCCGCGGCCATGACCGACAGCACGAGCCAGGGGGGGTCGAGCGAGACGTGGTGATACGGCGCGGCGTGGTGCGCCGCGTGGATGGCCTTGCCTGCGGCGCCCGCGGCGCGGCGCGGCGCGGCGCGGCGCGGCGGGGCGGGGGGTGTGAGCGGTGCGCGGCGCGCCCGGCCGCACGCGCCCGCACGCGGGCTGCGGGCAGCCCCCGCGCCCGCGCGTTGCTCACCCGGCCACTCAAAGCTCGAGTGGAGCAGGTGCTTGTGCACGACCCACTCCTGGACCAGCCAGAACGCGACGACGCCGGCCGCCACCGCCGCGTCGGCCGCCCCCAGCGGCGCCGCGCGCCCGCGCGCGCCCAGGCGAGCCCGACGATGGCAACCGCCGGCACCGCCGCGCTGGGGTGCGCCAGGAAGGTCTGCACGACCTCCGCGGCCGTGGAGGGCACGCGGTCGTCGCTCGCCGGCGCGGCGGCGGCCATCGTCGAGCCGCCGGCTGCCGCTGCCGGCGCGGCGTCGCTGCCGCTCGCCATGGCTCGCCGCGGCCGGGCGCTGAGGGGCGCGCCAGCCCTTCGCGACGGCCGCGCCGCGCGCGGCGCTGCGGCGGCGCCCAGCGAGCGGCGGCCGGCCGCCGGCGGCGCTGCTGCGCGGGTGCTCATCGCCGTCGCTGCCCCATTCCGGTCGCGGGCGGTGCGCGGAGGCGTGAGACGGCGTGATGGCGGTAAAATTCAGGGCGCGGGGCGGTGGATCTCACGCGCGCGCCGCAGCAGACGCCGTCAAAGCGCTTCTGCGCGGCGCTCGGGCGGCGCGCGCAGCGCCCACTCGCAGCCGCCGAGCGAGAGCGCTGCAGCAGTGTAGCTGGCAAAGTAGAACGCGGTCAGCCGGGCCTCGAGCGCCGTCGCCGCGTCGAAGCGCAGGGCCGCGCCCGCGACCAGGACCAGGGCGCGCGCGACCGCAAAGGTCAACCCGACGGCGATGTGCCTGCGACGAGGCGGCGGCGCGCGTGGGCTCGCGTCGCCGGCGCGGGGGCGCGGCCGCGCCCGGGGCGCGCGTGCGCACCGCGCGGCCCAGGCGCCGTGCGCCGCGCCGTCGCCGCGCGCGGCCGCGGCGAGCGCCGCCGCCGCGGAGGCCGCAAACCAGGCGGCGAGCGGCCGGTAGAATGAATTTCTGTGCACGCCGTGCGCGCGCAGCACGCCCGTGCGGCGCTCCATGAGCGCGTACCCGGCCGACACCGCGGCGGCGCACGCGAAGAAGGCCAGGCCAGCGGCGCGGTGCAGCCGCGGCGCGGCCCGCCGCGCGCGCGCGCTCAGCTGCAGCGGGACGAGCGCCGCCCACAGCCCGCCCGCTGCCGAGTGGAGGACGCGGATGCCGGGGTGCGGCGCAAACCGGGTGATCGCCGCCGGGTCCGCCGCGACAAAACTCGGAGCTGCCGGCGCGGCGTCGCCCGGGCCGAGCCGCCACGTCGCCGGATAGCCGAGCGCCCAGGCGGCGAAGAGCGCGGCGAGGCCGCCCGCCGCGGCGCGCGCGCCCGGGCGCATGCCACGTGTGGATGCGGCGCGTCCGACGTTGGCGGCGGCGGCTGTACGTATGGCGTGTGGCTGCGGGCGCGGCTGCGGCTGTGGGCGCGGCGTGCGGCGCACGCGCTGAGCCCTTGACGTCGTCAACGACGGCGGCGGCCGGCGCGCCCTCCGGCGGCGACTCGCGACTTCCCGCGCCACTCGCGCGACCGTGCGTGGCGGGAGCAGCAGAGCAGCGGCAGCTCGCAGCGACGCCAGCAGCAGCGGCGCAGTCACTCATGGCGCCCCACGCTCCTGGCGCGGTTGACGCGCTGGGCAGCTTTTCTGCGCACCCAATCAACCTGCCGCTGCACGCGCCCCACGGCGGCGACATGCGGCGCGCCGGCAGCAGCGGCAGCGACACCGCGGCGCACCCCGGGCAGCGGCCGCCGCCCGGCCTGGCGCAGGAGGCGCTCCAGTGAGTTCTGGGGCAGCAGGCAGGGTTCACTGCCGCCGCCAGCGCGCCGACCGGCGGCAGGCGCTGTGCGCGGCCGCGCCGCGCGGCGCCGACCGCGCGCCCACGCCGCCGCAGCCGCGCCGCGCGGCGCCGACCGCGCGCCCACGCCGCCGCGGCCGCCGCCGGCCGGCGCCAGGCTGGCGGCCATCGCGGGGCCGCTGTTCGTGGAGGGCGTGGCCGCGATCGGGGAGCAGCTCGTGGCGACCGCGTGCGTGGGGCGGCTGCCGGGCGCCGTGCCGCTCTCGTCGCTCGTTCTCAGCCAGGCCATTTACAACGTCTCCGGGTACAGCGTGGTGTCGGGCCTCGCCAGTGCGCTCGAGACGCTCTGCGGGCAGGCGTTTGGCGCGGGCAAGCGCGAGCTGCTGGCCACCATGCTCGTGCGCGCGCAGCTCGTGTGCGCGTGCGCGGTGCTCCCCACCGCGCTCGCCTGGGGCTCGGGCGCGCTCGCGTGGCTGCTGCCGCAGGTGGGGCAGGAGCCGGCCATCGCGGCGCCCACGAGCCAGTGCGTGCGCGCACGCGCGCGCGCGCGCCGACCGCGGGGCCGCGCGGGGCCGCCGCACTCGCAGCGGTCGACCGCTGACCGCGCGCCGACCGCGCGCGCGGGCAGGCTGCTGCAGCTGATGGTGCCGGCGCTGGGGCTGAGCGTGCTGACCGAGACGACGGTGCAGTTCCTGCTCGCCCAGGGCCTGGCCTGGCCAGGCATGGCCGCGAGCCTCGCCGGGCTCGCCCTGTCGCCCGTGCTCAACTGGGGTCTCGTCTGGTGGTGCGCTGGCGCCAGCGCGCTTGCCGCGCAGCGCCAGCGGCGGCGCGGGGGTCGGGGGGCGCGGAGGCGCCAAGTCCGGCCGCGCGGCGCCGCAGGGCGGGCCTGGGGCTGCCCGGCGCGGCGCTGGCGATGGTGGCAGTGCAGGGCACGCTGGTGGTGATCCTACTGAGCTACATGCTCCTCCGGTCAGCGCGGCTGCGCGCCTGCGCGGCCCTGGGGCGCGCGCGCCCGCCCGCTGCCAGCGCGCCTGGGCGCTGGCCGCACACGCCGCGCCGCCGCCGCACCGCCGCGCAGGGAGTGCCGCCCCGCGGCCGGCGGCTCGGACTGGCGCGGCTTCCGGCTGGCCGATGCGGTCAAGGGGTGGGGGCAGTACCTGAGCCTGGGCGTGCCGTGCGTGGTCATGGTCTGCGCCGAGTGGTGTGCCGCGCTGCAGCTCTGCCGGCCCCCGCCCCCGCAGCCGCCGCGCCGCCCACCGCCCGCCGCCCGGCGCCGCGCGCGCGCAGGTGGGTGTGGGAGGTGCTCGTGCTGCTGGCCGGCTGGCTCCCGAGCCCGGAGATCGCCGTCGCGGTCATGGGGCTGTCGACGCAGCTGAGCCTGCTGCCCTGGATGCTGTGCTATGCCATCGGCACCGCGACCGCCACGCGCACCGCGCAGGCGCTCGGCGCCGGCAGCGCTGCCGGCGCGGCGCGCGTGTGCCGCCTCGCGTGCGTGCTCTCGCTCGTGTCGTCGCTCGGCCTCTGCGCCGCCGTGTGGCTCGCGCGGGGGCCGATGGTCGCGGCGCTCACGCGCGACCTGGACATCCAGGAGCAGCTCAAGCACGTCCTGCCGGTCGTGGTCGCCGCCATCCTGTGTGAGCGCGCGGGGCGCGCCACACACACGGCGGCGGCCGCAGCGCGCCCCTGACTGCGGGCTGCCCCCGCCCCCGCTGCCGCGCCAGGCGACGGGCAGGTCGCGGTGTTGAGCGGCGTGCTGCGCGGCGCCGGCCGGCAGCTCACGGGCGCCTGGGCAAACTGGATTTCGTACTGGGCCGTCGGCATGCCCGTGGCGTGGATGCTGGGCGCGCCCCGGTTCGCGGGCTGGGGGGTGTGGGGCCTGCGCGCGGGGCTCACCGTCGCGGTCGCCACCCAGGCGCTCATCCTGCACGCGCTGGTCGCCACGCTGGACTGGGGCGCGGAGGTGGCGCGCGCGCAGCAGCTCCTTGAAGACAACGGCGCCAGCGGCGGCGAGGCTGGCGGCGGCGAGGCTGCCGGCGACGGCAGCGGCCTGGCGGAGCCGCTCCTGCGGCAGGCCGACGCCGCGGAGGACGGCGGCGGCCAGCACGCTTGAGCGCCGTCTTCTGCGATCGGTTGAGGGGCGCCTGCCCTGCTGTGGCGTTTGCATGACTGCGACATTGGGGGCATCAGGGCACATGCGGCGAGCTCTTTGCACCACTTCAGCGGGTGTGCGCCTGCACTAGCGACCCCACGCGCCATCCCATCACTCAGTGTTGCTGTCGTCACGGTGCCCAAGGCGGCGCCGCCGCCAGGCCCACGGCGCCGCCGTCCGCACCGTTGCGGCGCGGCCGGCTGATCATGGAGCACGTCGTCGCCACACACGCACATACACACACTGTGGGCGCGCGCAGCGCCGGCCCGCGTTGGCAAAAGCCACAGCCCACCGTGCTCACCCGCGGGCCGGCGCCTCATCCGCAGACTCCCGGCCGCCCAGCCCCCCGCCGTCATCACCCTCCTCCGCCGCCGCCACCTCGTCGGCCTCGTCGGCCGACGCGCCGCCGCCCAGCTCCGTGCCACTGTCAGGCGCCTCGCCGTCCGCCTCGTCGCACAGCTCGCCGCCCTCGAGCTCGCTGCCCTCCTCCGCACCGCCACCGCCCTGCTCCTGCTCCTCCTCCTGCTCCTCCGACTCCTGCTCAGGCTCGCGCTGCCCGTCCGCCACCTGCTCGGCAGGCGCCGCTGAGCCGCAGCTGTGTGATGCGCTCGCGCCGCCCTGCAGCGCATCGTCGTCACCGTCCGGCACCTCCGCCTGCTCGTCTGGCTCGTCCGCGTCGCTGCCCCCGCCCGCGCTCCCAGCGGCGGCCTCGTCTGCGCTTGCCGCCGCCTCGAGCAGCTCCGACGCCTCGTCCGCCAAAGCCAGCGGCTCGGCTGCGTCCGCGGGCTCGCCGGGCCCCTCGGCACCCGGCTGCTCGAGCTCTGGCTCAGACTCCTGCTGCTCTGCCTCCTCGGACTGTTGCTCCGGCACGGGCGCTGCCAGCCGCGCCGAGGGCGCGCTGCTGCGCCTCGCGTCGGCGGCCTCCGCGGCCGGCCCGGCAGGCGGCTGGGCGGGCTGCGCTGCCGCCTCCGCCGCCTCCGCCGCCGCCGCCGCCGCGGCCACCGCAGCTGCCGCCGCCGCCACCGCTGCCGCCGCCGCCGCCTCCTCTGCCACGCGCTGGGCGTCGGCGCGTGCGAGGCGCGTGGGCACCACTCGGGCGCCTGCGGGCAGCACCGGGCGGCAGTGAGCACAGCGGCCAGGCGAGTCAGGTGCGCACACACCCCAGCTCACCTGGCGGCAGCGAGCCGTCCGCCGGCAGGACCATGGGGCTGCACGCCCGCTCGACCAGCTGCTTGGCGGTGGCCGCTGCAGCGCCGCCGCCGGCGGCGGGCCACTTGTGCGCGCCCGCCTTGGCGCCGGCCCACGAGCCGCGCGCGGGCGAGGCGCGGCCGAGCACGGCGCTGTGCTCGCCTGAGCCCAGCGAGCGGCGCAGCGCGCCCGGCGAGGCGCTGCGGCCGGGGCTGACGCTCCCGGGCGGCGGCCTGATGACCACCTCGCCCTCCACCAGCTGCTTCACCGTAGCCAGCTTGCCGGCCGCGACCTCCGCCTGCGCGGCGCGCCGTGCGCGCCCGCGGCGGGGTTGGCACGCACGGCACACGTACGTGCGCAGGCCCCTCGCGGCCCCCGGCAGCCCTGCGCCGCGCAGCGCGCGCGCGCACCTCGTACGCGGCGCGCCGCGCCTCCTCCTCGGCCGCCGAGCGCGACCGGAACTCCTCCTCCATCGTCTGCGCGCACGCGGCGTGTCACGGGCCGGCGCGTCGCAGGCGCGCCGGGCGCGTGCGGCGCGGGCCGCCCGGCCTGCCCCGCGCGCCCGCCGTGGCGCTGACCTTGAACAGGGGCGGCCGGCCGCGCTGCTCCCGGTACTGCCGCCACGCCGCCTCGCTCTTGGCCGCGAGCTCGCGCTCGCGCGCCTTGAACGCGTCCTGCAAGCCGGCAGGCGGTCAGCGCGCGGGGCCGGCGCCGCGCAGAGTGGGCATGGCCTGGGCCGGCAGCTGTGCGCGTGCACGCGCGCGCGGCTCGCTCACGTATTTGGCCTTGCGCTCGGCCATGACCTTCTGGTGCGCCTCAGCGCGCGCCGCCGCGGCCGCCGCGCGCGCCGCGTCCTCGCGCTCCTTGCGCGCCGCGTCCTGCGCGAGGCGGCGCTCCCGCATTGCCGCCTTCTCGGCCTGCCACGCCCTGCGCGGGCGCCACGGCGGCGGCAGTGGCGGGCCTGCGCCTGGGCCGCGCCGCGCGCGTGCGCTGGCGGACACCAGCCGGCGCGGCCGCCGCGCGTGCCTGCGCTTGGCGGCCTCGTCGCTCGTCGGCGGCGCGATGGCCACCGCCGCGCGCGGCGGCGGCGGCTCGGCGCGGCCGTAGAGCGTGAAGGGCCGGTCCGACACGGCCGCGCTGCTGGGGCTGGCCGCCAGGCTGCCGCCAGCGGCGCTGCCGGCCGCCGCACGCGCGCGCGCGAGCGCGTCCCGCGCGCGGCTGATGGTCGACGCAACGTTGGCAGACGGCGCCGCGGCGCCGCCCGGGCGCGCGCGCGCGGCCCGAATCTTGAGCAGCGCGTTGGCGCTGCCCGTGGCGGCAGCGGCGGGCGCCGGCCCAGGCGCGGGCGCGGGCTCGGGCGCAGGCGTCGGCGCCGCGCGCGAGCTGCTGCTGCTCGGCCGGCGCTGCGCGGTGGTGCCGGCCGGCTTGCTGGGGAGCCCCGCGCCGGCCGGCCGCTCGGACTTGGGCAGCGCGCCGGCGGAGGCCTGCGCAGGCGCGCCGCGCAGCGTGCGGACGTGAGCCGCTGTCGCGCGCGCAGCGCGCAGCCGGCCGGCGCCAAGCGCTCACTGCCGGGCTCAGCGGGCGCTCAGGGGACGGAGCCTGCACGGCCGGTGCCTCATCGACGGCGTCGCCGCCGGCCGGCGCCGTCGACGGCGCGTCCATCGCCGCCGCGCGGGCGCGTTGACCTGGCGCGGCGGAGGGCTGCGGGCCGCTGCGCGAGCTGGGCTGCCGAGGAGCAACCTTCCCACGTGCTGAGCCAGGCAGGGGGCGGGTGTGGGGGGCGGGGGAAGCGACAGCGGCTGCGCGGCAGCTGCGCGGGTGCCGTCACGGCGCGCCGCGGCGTGACGGCAGCGGCCTGCTCCTCGCCGACGGTGCGTGACGCGCCGGGCCCCAACAACAACACCCGCGCACCCACGCGGCGGGGGGAGGCGGGCCGCCATGGACGCGGCGGCAGCGGCGGAGTGCCTGGCGCTCTCAAAGACGGCGCCGGGGCGCGCTCAGCTGCTCGACAGCGGCCGCCTGGACGCGCTCTGTGCAGAGCTTGACGCGCTGGCGGCGGAGCCGCGGTGAGCCGCCGGCGCCGCGCGCCGCCCGGCGCCGCTGCCGCCGCCGCTGGTGCCGCCGCCGCCCCGCCGACGGCGCCGCGCGCGCCGCCGCAGGGCGCCCGATGACAGCCAGGCGATACTGCTCACGCTGCTGCGCACGCTGCGCAACGCCTGCGCGGCGGGCGCGCCGGCGGCGGCTGCGCTGCAGCGGCGCGGCATGCACGCGTCCGCGCCGCGCCTCGCGGCGGCGGCCGCGCGCGCCTGCCAGTCGCAGCAGCAGGAGCAGCAGCAGCAGGAGCAGCAGCAGCAGGAGCAGCAGCAGGAGCAGCAGCAGCAGGTGCTGCTGGCTGCGTCGCAGCTGATGGCCAACATGTCGGCGGCGTGCCCCGCGTGCGCGGCCGTGCTGTGGCAGCAGCTCTTCCCCAGCGTGCTGCAGCTGCTGCTCGGCGTCAAGCAGGGTGCGCGCCGGGGGGGGGGGGGCTGTGGGGGCTCGCGGCGGCGGCAGCGCGCAAGCCGCGGCGCGCCAGCCGCAGCCGACCGCCGCGCCGCTGCGCCGCTGCGCCGCCGCCGCGCCCCGCAGGCGCGGTGCACGAGGCGCTGGCGCTGACGGCGCTCAACTGCGTGCGCGCCAGCGGCGCTGCGCTGGAAGAGCTCACGGGGCTGGAGGCGGGCGGCGTTTGGCTGCAGCTGCTGGCACCGCTCATGGCGCTGCCGGGGGCAGCGCCTGCTGGCGCCGGCAACGACAACCTGTGCCTGCTGATCAGGGCGGTGGTGCTGCGGCACGGCCGCCTGCAGCAGCTCATGGCGTGCCTTGACGTCGGGCAGCAGCAGCGCAGCGACGCCGACGCGGGCGCCGCCGCCGCCGGCGCCGCGCCGTGCGCCGCCGACGCGCTGCCCGCCAGCTTCCAGGCCAACGTGGCGCACGTGGCGCTGCTGCACGTCGTGGCGCTGGAGGTGGGCACCGTGCCTGCTGCGGCCCCGCCGCCGCCGCCGGAGCAGCAGGAGCAGCAGCAGCAGCCGTCAGAGCAGCCGTCAGAGCAGCCGTCAGAGCAGCAGCAGGCCGCTCTGCCGTGGCTGCGCTGCGCCGCCGCCCTGCTGAGCGTGCTGGCGGCGCGCGCCGCGGGGCCGGGCGCGCGGCCGGGCAGCGTGGCGGGGTTTGCGCTGGAGGTGACGCTACAGGTGCTCAAGGCCGTCGCGTCGCGCGAGGACGGCGGCGCCGGGCTGGTGGCGTTTGCAGAGCAGCCTGGCGCCGTTGGCGGCGACTGCGTGGCGCAGCTGCACGCCCTGGGCGTCACCGCGCGGGCGCTGGCGATGCTGCGCGAGCTCGGCCCGCCGCCCAAGCCGCGCCACCAGCAGGCGGAGGAGGCGCGGCGCCGCGCGGAGCAGGGCGCGCCGGCGCCGCCGGCCGAGCGGGCGCCGCCGTACGCTGGCTACCGCGGCGACCTGGTCGCGCTGCTGAGCAACCTGGTGCACGCGCGGCGGCGCGTGCAGGACGCGGTGCTCGCCGCCGGCGGCGTGGAGCTGCTGCTGTCCAACACCAACCTCGACGAGCGCGACCCCATGGCCCGCGAGTGGGCGCTGTGGGCCGTGCGCAACCTGTGCGCCGGCAACGAGGCCGTGCAGCGCCACATCGCCGCGTTTCAGGCGGTCGCGCCGGTGCAGACGCCCGAGCTGGACCGCCTGGGCAAGGAGCTGCAGCTGGACCAGCTCACCCAGCGGCTGCGCCTGGTGGACAAGCCGGGCAGCGCGGGTGCGGGGCCGAGCGCGGGCGCGGGCGCGGCGGCCGTGCCGCCGGCGCAGCCGCCGCAGCATCGGTGACGGCCCCGAACGCGCGCAGGCTCACCGGGGCAGCCTCGTTACAGCTGCCCAGCGTCGCGGCGCGCGCGCACACGAGCTCGGCATGCACGCGGGCCACGCCGCGGGACAACGGGGCGCGCCCCTCTCCGAGACGGCCACGCGCGGCGCGGGGCTCCGGCCCAGCGCCGCCCCGCAAGACGCCGCGCCACACTCTCCCGCCCGCCCGCACACACAGCAGCAGCAGCCCGCCGGCGCTGCAGTCCTGCCTCTACCCTGCTCGCCGCCCGCCCCTCGCGCCCCCGCCCCGCCCCGCCCCGCCGCTCGCCGCTCGCCGCGGCGGCGCGTCACAGCAGCTCGTCCTCGCTGTCGCCGCCGCCGTCGCCGCCCGCCTGGCGCGCCGTGAGGCGGCGCTTGACGCGCAGCAGCATCGCCGTCTTCCACGCGTCGAGGCGCGTGAGCGAGTCAAACTCGGCGACCGCGGTCGCAAAGGCCTTCTCGTCCACCGCCGCGAGCGCCGCCGCGCAGGCCTCCAGCAGCGTCGCCTCGCGGCTGCCCGCAAACTGCAGGTCGATGTCGCGGTACTGCTCGAGCTTGACCGCCACGTCGTCGTCGCCGGCGTAGCAGAGCGCGCAGATGCCGGCCTGCAGGAGGTGGCCCTTTGCGCTGAAGCGCAGCAGGTTGTTCTCCGTGCACGCGCGCGCGACGTCGACGTAGATCTCCTCCGCCGCCGCGTAGCGCTCCGCCTCGGCGCTGAGCTCCGCGACCTTGAGCCGCGCCTTGTTGGCGTCGCTCGTCGCGTTCTCCGTCGCAAACAGGTCGGCCGCCTGGCCGTAGAACGCGGCGGCCTCGTCCTTGAGGCCCTGCTTCTCCTGCGCCTCCGCGATGTCGCGCAGCTGGCGCGCGGCCATGTTGAGGCGGCCCATGTCGGTGTAGAGGTGCACCGCCTGCTGCAGCAGCGCGACGCCCTCGCCCGGCGACGCCTTCATCGCGCACTTGGCGCCCTCGACGTACGCGTTGGCGGCGTCGTGTTTGCTGTCCTGCTTGATCTGCAGGCCCGCCAGCTGCGTGTACGCCTCGGTCGCCTCCCGCCAGGCCTTGCCGAGCTTGTAGTAGTTGGCCGCCTTCTCCAGCAGCTCCGCCGCCTCCTCCGTCTTGTTGCCTGCGCCGGCGCCGCGGCGCGCGGGCGGCGCGGCCGTCGGCCCGCGGGCGCCAGGGCGCCACCGGGGAGGCGCGGGCGGCCCGCTGGCGTGCATGCGGCGCACGCGGCGGCGCGCCGCGTGCACGCGCGCGTCGCCGCTGCTCCGCCGCGGGGCGCACCGAAGAAGCTGAACGACTTAAGCTTCTTCTGCGCCTGCGCAAAGTACTCCGCGCCCTTGGCCACCGAGTCGGCCATGGCGGGCGATCAGGGCGGCGCGGGGCCCGGGCGGGCGTGCTGGTTTGGATGCAGCAGCGTCTACTGGGGCGGTTGGGTGGCGCCCGGCGGCAGGCGGCGGCGCGAGGGCGCGCAGGGACGCGAGGGGGGCACGTGAGAGCGCCTGGCGGGGCGCTCCAGCGCGCGCGCGGGCGCCCTTCGCGGTGCAGCGCACAACCCGGGCTGAGCCCGCGCGCTGGGCGATCGGGCGCCCGCCCCGCCCGTCTCAGGCTCGTCCCGGCGTCACCACCGCCATCACCGGGCGCCGCGCAGCCCGCCGGCCCGCCGCAATGGGGCCGCTCGGGCTGGAGCTGGCCACGGAGGCGACCTCGCTCTGGCTCCTGGGGCGCTACGACGCCGCACAGGCAACGCTGGAGCGGCTGGAGGCGCAGGAGCCGGCGGACGGCAAGGTGCGCGCGGCCGCCGCGCCGCCGCCGCTGCTGCTGCTGCCGCCGCGCTGCGCCGGCACCGGCGGCCAGCCGGCGAGCCCCCCGGCGCTGCGCGCAGGTGCAGCTCAACCTCGCACTGGCAGGCTTCCAGGCTGGCGGCGCGAGCCTGCAGTGCCTGGCCGACCAGCTCGGGGCGTGGCTGGTGCGCGCAGCGGCGGCGCGCGGTGCCCCCGCCGGCAGCGGCCGGCAGCGCGCGCGGCGAGGTCGCCCCTGACCGCGCCCGCACGCGCCCGCACGCGTCCACATGCGCGGCCCCGCAGGACGCACACGGCGGCGACGGCGGCGCCGGCGGCGACGGCGGCGCGAGCAGCCCCGGCGCCGCGGTCGCGGCGCTGAACCGCGGCGCGCTGCTGTTTGCCGCGCAGCAGCACGCGGCCGCGCTGGGCGTGCTGGAGCCGCTCTACCGCGGCGTCGAGGCGCTGCACGGCGGCGCGGCGCTCGCGCTGTGCGTGCTGCTGCTCGAGGTCTACCTCGGCAGCCGCCAGCTCTCGCGCGCGGCCCAGGTCCTGCGCTACCTCGCCGCCGCCGCCGCGCCGCCGCGCCGGCCGGCCGAGGGCGCCGACGGCGCCGACGACGGCGGCGCCGGCGCCGGCGCCGGCGCGGCGGACGGGCCGCACGCGCCGCGCTCGCCGTCGCCGCGGCCGCCGCCGCCGCTGCCGCCGGACGGCGCGGGCGGGCCGCTCAGCGTGGACGCGCTGCCGCCGGTGTCGCGCTGCAGCTCTGCGTTCATGGGCCGGGTCGCGGCGCTGGTCGCGGCGCAGGGCGGCGCGCCGCCGCCCGCCCCCGACCTGCCCGCGCTGCTGCACCTGTACAAGGCGCGGCTGGCCGTCGCGTGCAGCAACACCAAGGCCGCCAAGAAGGAGGTGCGCCGCGGCGGCGGCGCAGGCCGCATGGCCGACCTCCCGCGCGGCGCCGGCCGACGCGCGCGCGCCGCCCGCGCGCCGCAGGCGCGCGCGCTGCTGGCGCTGCAGCCCGCCAGCCCCGGCGCGGCGCTGCTCAAGGCGCAGGTCGAGGTGCTGCGGCAGCAGCCCAAGAAGGCGCTCAAGACGCTCGCCCCGCTGCTGGCGGCGGCGGCGGGGTCGGGCGCGCGGCACCGGCTGACGCTGCTCAACACGCTCGCGGCCATCCACCACCAGCTGGGCAAGCACCACGTGGCCGCGCTGTACCTCAGCACCGCGCTCGCGCAGCACCAGGCCGCGTTTGACGCGCAGCTCGGCGGCGGGGCCGGCCCCGCGCAGCAGCAGCGCGACGGCCGCGGGCCCTGGCTGCTCGCGGACGAGAGCGACGCCCTGCACTACAACATGGGCCTGCAGCAGCTCGCGCTGCAGAACTGGCGCGCCGCGCTGGAGTGCTTTGAGGCGGCGAGCGGCAAGCTCTTCACGCTGCCGCAGCTCTGGCTGCGCATGGCGGAGGCGCTCATCGCGCTGCACCATGAGCAGCAGGCGGCGGCCGAGCAGCAGCAGGAGCAGCCGCAGCCGCAGCAGCCGCCACCGCTCGACGCCGACGGCCAGGCGCTGCTGGAGCAGGCGGCGCAGCACCTAAACAACGGCCTCGCGCTGCTGCAGGGGCAGCAGGCAGAGGCGGCCAAGCACGCGGAGGCGGCCGCGGCCGCAGCGGCGGCCGCGGCCGCGGGCGACCTCGGCGCAGGGGCGCCCCCGTGGCTCGCGGCCAGCAGCGGCGAGGGCCTGTTCGGGCAGCCCGACGCCGGCGGCGAGGCCGGCTGCAGCAGCAGCTCGACGCCAGCCGCCGCCGCCGCCGCCGCTGCCGCGGCGGGCGCGCACCCGTTGATGGAGGCGTCGGCCTGCCTGCTGCCGCCGGAGCTGCCCGCGACGCAGCAGGCGCTGCTCGCGAGCCTCGCGTACGTGGAGCTGACGCTGGGCCGCCCCGGCGCGGCGCTCGCGGCGGCGCAGGCGCTGCTCGCGCGCAGCAGCATGAGCCCGCGCCACCACTTCCTCGGCACCTGCTACGCCGCCGAGGCGCTCTGCCTGCTCGGCCGCGCCGACGAGGCGGCGGAGCAGCTGGCGGGCCACGCCGCGCTGTTCATGGCGGGCGCGCCGCACGGCGGCGGCGGCGAGCAGCAGGGCAGCAGCGGCGGCGGAGGCGGCGGCGGCGGCGGCGGCGACCCGCACAGCGCGCGCGCCGGCAGCGCCCGCTCCGACGACGACAGCAGCAGCCGCGGCGGCGGCCGGGGCGGCGGCGCGTGCGGCGCGCCGGGCGGCGCGCCCGCGTGGGAGGTGGAGCGCGAGGGCGCGGTGCTGCTCAACATGGCGCGCTGCAGGGCCATGCAGGGCGACGTCGCGGAGGCGCGGCGCTGCGCCGCGATGGCGGCGGCGCGCGACCCGGGCTGCGCGCAGGCGCTGGCGGCGGTCGGCGCGCTCGCGCAGCGGTGAGGGGGCCCCGTCGCGCGCAACCGCGCGTGGGCTCGAGGGTAACCGACGGCGCGCGCATTTACAGGGCTGCAGGGCGGGGCGCGCGCCCGCCGTGCGCCGTCCAATCTGTGCAGGCTGCACACCCAGCTGGGCGCGCCGGCCGCGTCACGTCTGCGCGCAGACCTTGAGCGGCGGCAGCCGCCGCTGCTTGCACTCGGCGTCGCTCAGCGGCCGCGCCCGCGCGTCGTCGTGCGCCACCGCGCCGGCGCCGCCCGCCGCGACCGCCCAGCGCCCCGTCACCTCCTCGGCCGCCGCCTGGCGCACCTTCCAAGGGCGGTGGCTCGCGATGAGGGCGTGCATGTGCAGCAGCCAGCCGCAGCTCGGCGGCACGCGGCACACCTCGCGCCCCGCCGCCGGCTGCGCGGTGTGGACCTTGGCGTTGACGAGCGCGTCGGCGTGCGCCAGCACCTTGCCCAGCGCGCAGGGGCAGCGCGTGATGTCCAGCGTGAGCCCGGCCGGCTCTGCGCCGCTGCGCGCGGCCGCGGCCGCCCAGCAGTCCAGCTCCTCGCCGTCGCACTCGGCTGCCGCCGCGTGGCGGGGGAAGGTCCAGCCGCCGCACGCGCGGTCCAGCCAGCGCGTCGGCAGGCAGGCGGCGGTCGCCTGGGCGAGCGCGCCGCCGCCGGCGCCCGGCCCCCGTGCCGCCGCCGCGCCCGGCAGCACCAGGTACTCGTCCAGGTCAAAGAACGAGAGTGCCAGCCCCCGCCCACGCGCGGCCAGCAGCGTCAGCTGGTTGCGCGGCACCTGCCAGAAGTAGGGCCGCGCCGCGCCGCCGGCGGCGCCCGCCGGCGCGGCGGCCATGCCCTGCGTCGGCGCGCGGCGGCGGCGCGGCGTGAGCGCGCGGCGGCAGGGATGGCCGCGCCGCCCGCCGCCGCCCGCCCCCGCCCCCGCCGGCGCCCGCGCCCGCCGGCCACCGCTGCGCACCCGCCACGCCCAGGGCCAGATGAGCAGGCGCCCCGCCGCGACCTCTGCGGCGACGCTCGGCATCGCCGCCAGCGCGCGCGCCTCGTCCGGGTTGCAGCGCAGCACCGCTCCCTGAAAGCCGAGCCCCCGGTGGTGCGCTGCGTGCAGCAGCAGCAGCCGCGCGAGGCGCTCCGGCGCGACGTGCGTGGGGTTGGTCGTCGTGACGACGTTCCAGGCGCCGCGCCGCAGCGGCAGCTCCGTGCCGTGCGCGTTGACCACGACCGTCGGCGGCGCGTCGCCGGCGTCGCTGGCGTTCCCGCCGCCGCCGCCGCACGCCAGCACGGGCAGCTGGTGCTGCGTGCCGCACCCCGCCAGCACCAGCACGGGTGCTCGGTGCTGCGGCGCCGCCGCCTCGAAGCGCCCGTGCAGGCCCCAGAGCCCCATGTCCGCGCCGGCGTCGTCCTGCCAAGCCAGCGGCGCCTCCGCCGGCCCCGCCGCGCCGCCGCGCGCCGCGACGACGACGCCCGACAGCGAGAGCGACAGCGCGGCGCGCAGCTCCGGCGGCTGGCGATAAAAGTAGGTCGCGCGGCGCCCGGCAAACGCCGGGTCGTCGGGCCAGAGGCCGGCGAAGCCGTGCACCTCCACGCCGCCGCCGGGTGCGCAGACCTGACGAACAAAGACGCGCAGCTCGCCGGTCGCGAACGACACGCCCGCCTCTGACACAAACTCGCCGGGCAGGCGCAGCGGGAAGGCGAGCTCGCGCACGCCCAGGTCGGCGTCATGGAACACCAGCGCTGCCTCGTCCCCCGTCGCCGCCGAGCTGGGGCCAGCCGCGGCGGTCCCGCCGGCCGCACCAGCCCCCGGCGCGCCGCCGACGGCGCCGGCCGGCGCGGCCTGCTCTCTGGCGCGCGCGGCTGCGGCCATCAAGCTGATGGTGCCGCGGGCGGTGCTGGCCGGCGCCACCGCCTCGGCGCCGGGCGGCGGCGCCGCGAAGAGCAGCAGCAGCGCGGCCAGCGCGCGCCGCCGCCGTTGCCACCCCTGCCAGCGCGCCGCCGTGCCGGCCATGCCAGCAGCTCCGTTCCGACCTGCGGAGAGCTGCTGCGTGGCCAGATGTTCGGGCGCCCAGCTTCGCGCGCCTTTGCCCGCGAAGGCGGGGCCCGCCAGCCGCTCTCCGGCAGCTGAGTGCGCGGCACGCGCTGCCACTGAGCTCTTAGATACGAAGGTAAGTCTCTGGGCGAGCGCTGCGCGGCCGCAGCACGCGCCAGACGTTACTGCTGATTTTGGTCGGCGGCGGGCGGCGGCGCGTGAGCTGCCTCTGCTTCCCCACCTGCCTGCGACCTCGCGGGAGACGCGACGGAGCCTCCAGAACTTGACAAGCACGGGGCACGAGTTAGCAGGCCCCGCCAGACCGCGGCGCTGGAACGCGCGCGTGCCCTGGCAGACGCGCGGGCGCCGGCTCACACGCCGCCGCCCCGCAGCCACGCCGCGTAGGCGGCGCCGTGGCGCCGCCGGAACTCGCCGGGCGGGCACTCGAGCGCGGCGCGCAGGCTGGCGCCGCCCGCCGCGCCCGCGGCGACGAGGAAGCGCGCCTGCGCGAGGCCCTCGTGCGTGGCGGCCAGCAGCGCGGCGAGGTCGCCCCGCCGCGCTGCCCGCAGCTCCTCCGCCCAGGGCGGGTGGGCGCGGCACGCCGCCTGCAGCGCCACCCACGCCACCTGCACGCCCGGCAGCGCGCCGGGGCCGCCGTCGAGGCGCAGCAGCAGGTCCACCGCGTCGGCGCGCGTGCAGCCGAGCACCGCCGCGAGCGCGAGCAGGCCCTGCTCGATGCGCGCGGGGCTCAGCAGCAGCACGCCCGCGAGCGCGCGGAGCTGCGCCGGCTCCAGCGCCTCCAGCAGGCCGCCGCAGCTCGTGCCCGCCGCCTCGGCCAGCAGGAACAGGCGCGAGCGCAGCACGGCGGGCGACATCACGAGCAGGTGCGGGTGCCGGCTCGCCATGGCCGCCGCGTCGTCCGGGCACGCGTCCAGCGCCGCCGCGACGGCCTCGAGCGCCGCCGCGGTGCGCGGCAGGGGCGTCGCGAGCAGCCACAGCAGCGTCGCGCCGCCCCCGACGCCGGCGGAGCCCGCCGCCGCCGCCGCCGCCGCCGGCGCGCCGCGCGGCCCTGGCGGCCAGCGCATGACGCGCGCCAGCGCGGCGAGCCGGTCCTCCAGCTGCGCCGGCGTCAGCGCGAGGAGCTGCGGGTGCGGCGCCAGCAGGAAGGCGGCGCCGTCCGGCGACTTTCGAAGCACGCCCGCGAGCGTGTGCAGCACGGCGACCGGCTCGTGCGGCGCCAGCAGCGCGCCCGGCCGCGCCTCGACGACCGCCAGCACGCCCTTCTGCGTCGTGTGCAGCGCCGCGCACAGCGCGTCGAGCGTCGCGGCGAGCGTGCCCGGCTGGAAGCCCAGCAGCGCCGGCGCGCGCTCCACTAGGCTCTGAAATCGGAACGGCGGCAGGCCGAGCACCTCGCGCAGCGCCCGCGCGCGCCGCCGCGCGTGCCAGGGCACGTGGTCCTCGCCGCCGTCGCCGCCGTCGCCGCCGTCGCCGCCGTCCGGCGACCCCGCCGGCTCGGCCAGCCACGGCGGCGCCGGCTGCGGCTGCTGCTGCTGCAGGTCCTGCCACCGCGGCTGCGGCGCCTGCTGCTGCTGCTGCGCCTGCTGCGACGGCGCCCGCTGCTGCTGCGACTGCGGCTGCTGCTTCTGCTGCTGCTGCGTCGGCAGTCCCTCAGGAGCATCTCCTGAGGGTGAGTGACCGCTGGCAGCCGCCGCGGCCGTCGGCAAGCGCGGGGCATGGACGGGGCATCGCCGATGCTGCTGCCGACACCCCGCCCGCCAGGGGACCGGCGCCAGCCCAGCCACCCGCATGCAGGCTGGCAGGGCCCTTGCGTCTCCCAGAGCTGTCACACGAGCTGTTCGGGCGCGCAGCGGCGCAAAACGAGCTCGCAAGCGCTCGTGCTGCTGCTGCTGCGCCAGCGGTGGCGGCGGTGCAGCGCACGTCACAACGGAGGGGGGTTGCACTGCCCCGTCGTCTCCGCGCCCGCCCGCACTCGCCCGCACCACCGCCGCGGCAGCGCGCGCCGCTGGGGCGCTGCGGCACACAAAGCCCCACCTCCGCGCCTGCCCGGCTCACCACCGGCCGCCCCCGGGGGCCGGGCCGCCGCGGCCTGCTACCGCCTGCTACCGCCGGTACCGCACGCTGCTGGCCAGGCTGCTGAAGGAGCCCTCCCGGCTCGGCGCGCCGCTGCCGCCGCCCGCGCCCGCGAGGTGCGCCGCGGTGAGCCCGCCGCCGCCGGCGCCGCCCTCGCGGCTGCCGAGCAGGCTGATGAGGCCCCCGCTGAGGCGGCTCGTGAACGACCCGCCGCCGCGGCGGCCGCCGCCGTAGCCCAGCCCGTGCGCGGCGAGCCCGCCGCCGCTGCCGGCGACCGAGAGCGACGAGCGCATCGGCCCGCCCACCATGCCCGCCGCCGTGCGCGCGAGCGGCGGCGCGAGGCGGCGCACGATGGTGCTGACCGCGTAGCCGAGGCCGCTGGTGCTGCTGCGCGCGAGCGGGCCCGCGCCGCCGCCGTACTCGCGCAGCGCGCTGCCAAAGACCAGCTCCATCATGTGCTCGCTCGCGTCCATGCCCGCCAGCAGCACGACGAGCTCGCTGCTGCGCGCCATGCCGTCCGGCTGCCTGCGCGGCGCGGCGGGGCCGCGGCGGCGGGGCTCGGCGGCGGCGCTCGGCGGCGGCGGCGGTGCGCAGCGCGCCCGGCTGTGCGAGGCGCCCTCGACGGGCGCGGCGCGGCGCGGCGCGGCGCGCTCACTGCAGCGTGTCCTTGCTCCAGAGCTTGAACACGAGCTGGAGCTTGCGCTCCTTGGTGTCGGGGTCGACGCCCCACGCGCGGTACAGCTCCTCGCGCTCCGCCTCGGTCAGGTTCCACTTCAGCCCCGCCGCCAGGCTCTTGCGCTCCCAGTCGAGCGCCCTGCAGGACAGACGGCCAACGGCGGCGGCGGCGGCGGCGGCGGCGGCGGCGGCGGCGGCGGCGCGTCGGCGGGGCCGCCGGGCCGTCCGAGCGGCCGGGCGGGCCGCCGGGCGGGCGAGCCGCACCTGGCCGCCTTGTCGAGCGCGCGGCTGCGCCGCCGCATGCCGGCGAAGCTGCCGCTCGCCGCGAGCCCCCCGCGCGGCGTGCCGGCGCGCCGCGCGCCGTCCGACGGCGTGCCCGGCCGGCCGGCGCCGTCGGGCGCGGCGCTCGTGAACGAGCCGCGCGACAGGTGGCCGCCCGGCGCGTCCCAGCCCGCGGGCTCCTCCGTCGCGCCCGCGAGCATCTGGCGGCGCTTCCACTCCAGGCGGCGCGCCTCAACCTCGTAGTAGAACACCTCGCGCCCCCGGAAGGACAGGAAGAAGCGCGAGCGGTACGCGAGCGGGACGTACAGCTCCTCCCACAGCGCCACGATGCGCGGCAGCAGCGTGTCCGCGGTCGGCGTGCTCGCCCAGCCGTCGTCCGAGGCGGCGTCAAACATGCCCAGCCCCGGCGGCGGCGTGTTGATGGGCGGCAGCAGGCCGGGGCCGCCGCACTCGCTGGGGGCCGCCGCCGCAGCGGCGGCCGCCGCCGCCGCGGCCGCAGCGCTCGCTGCGGCCGCCCCGCCGCCGCCAGCGGCTGCCGCCGCGGCCGCGCGCGCGCCGTCGCGCTGGCTCTGTGCGAGCTGCGACTGCAGCTCGGCGACGCGGCCCTCCTCCTCCTCGAGCGAAAACTCCAGCTTGAGCACCTGCGCCGCCAGCGCCGGCCGCGGCGGAGCGGTCAGCCTCGGCACCGCGCCCTGGCGGCCGCCGCCGCGCGGCGCTGCGGCGCGCAGTCCGCCCGCCACCCTGCCCCCCACACCACCACCCACACCACCCACGCGCGCGGCCGCACCTGGCTGAGCAGCAGCTTCTTCTGCATCTCCAGCCGCTCCACCTGCTCCTTGTACTGCGCCAGCACCTCGCGCAGGCAGCTCACGTCCTTCTCCACACTCTCCCGCCACGCCTCCTGCAGCCGCACCAGCTGCTCCGCCGCCGCCGCCGCGGCGCTGCCCGTCGGCGACAGCGACGACGACGGCGCGGCGCTGCGCGCACCGCTGCTGCTGCTCTCCTGCGACGGCGACACCAGCGCCTGCTGGCCAGCCGCCGCCGCAGTCGCGGGCGGCGCACCGCCGCCGCTGCTGCCAGCCGTGCCCGGCGCGGGCGTGCTGGGCGCGGCGGGCGCCGCGCGGCCCGCCACCGATGCGGGCCGCCCGACGCCGCGCCGCTGCGCCTGCGGCGCGGGGGTGGGCGTGACGCGCCCAGACATGAGGCGCGGGCCGCCCTCCGGCCAGGCGGGGCCGGCCTCGTCCTCGTGGCTGCGGGCGCGGGCGGCGGCGCGGTGTGGGCGGCGCGTGAGCTGCGCAGCAGCTCGCGGCGCGGACGGCGAAGACGCGCGCCGCCTGGCGGTCGGCGCGGCGCCGCCGCCGGCGCACGCCAGCAACGCGCCCCCACCTGGCGGGCAGTTCGGGGCTGGTCGTGCGCTCGCCCGCCGGCCACACCGCCGCGTCGCCGGCCGCCAGGCCCGCAGCTGCCGCGCTCGCGAGCGCCGCGGCCGCGGCGGGCGTGTCGAGCACGCCCGCGTCGCGGCTGGAGCCGCCGGCGAGCTGGCGGCGCAGGTCGCCAAAGGGGCTGGTCTCCGCGGAGGAGGTGTAGCTGTTGACCTTGCGGCTGAGCGCGTCGAGCGCGCGGTCGCCGAGCTGCGTGAGCGCCTCGGCCGCGCGCTTGCGCGCGACCTCGCTGCGCAGCGCGTCGAGCTGGTCGTCGCTCCAGCTGCCCATGCCCTGCCCCGCCGCCTGCTGGCACTCCAGGTGCTCCAGCGCCGCCGCGAGCTCGGCAAGCGTGTACTCCTGGACGTGCTTGTAGCAGCGCACCTCCACCTCCAGCCCCGCCATGGCCGCCTCGGCCTCGGGGCCGGACGGCTCCTGCGGCGCGGCGCGGTGGGTGCGCGGGCGGGCGTGGGCGTGCGGCACGCCGAGCCGCCGCGGGCCGACTGCGCGCCGCCGCGCGTCGCACCTGCAGCTTCTGGATCTGCATCGCGCGCTGCGACTCCTCCGCCTTGACCTTGGGCCCAGGGTTGAGCCGCGACGCCTGCGCCGCGAGTCGCGGCGGCTGACCCGGCAACTGCTGCTGCTGCTGCTGCTGCAAGCTGAGCGTCTGCACTATGCTGCCCGCGCCGTCCAGCTTCTGCTGCTGCTTGGTCGCCTGCTGCAGAATGGAGGAGCCCGCCATCTGCCAGGGCTGCTGCTGCCCCGCCCGCGACTTGGGCCGCTGCCGTGGCTGTAGCTGCTGCTGCTGCCGCTGCTGCGGCTGCTCCTGCGCGCCGCCGCCGCTGCTGGGCCGTCCGCCGGGCTCGCCGCCGTCGTCCCGCAGCAGGTAGCAGTCCAGCAGCCGCATGCTGCGCCGCACCTGGCCGCCGCCGGCCGCGTCCAGCTGGCGCGCCGCCGCGCTGATGGAGCGGCCCAGCCCCGCCGAACTCGCACGCACCGCCGCGCTCGCCGGCCTGACGCCGCCGCCGCCGGCGGCTGCCGACGCGCGGGGGGCGGCGTCGCCCGGCGCCCAGGAGCTGCGCAGGCCGGTGCACGACGCACGCAGCTCCTTGGCCAGCGTCACGCGGTTCTCCCAGCGTGTGCCCTGGCCCTCCAGCGGCTCCAGCGCCTGCGGCGGCGGCACGGGCGGCGAGCGCGACGTGAGCCGAGCCGGGCCCACATAACCTGGGCGTGCTGCACTGCGCTGCGCTGCGCGCCACCCACCTTGTGCGCCGAGCCGCTGCCGCGAAGGATCTGCGCCTGGAGGCCCTCCAGCTGGCCGCGCAGCGCGTTGCGCTCCGCGTCCGACTGGCCGGCGTCAGCCTGGGGCGCGCGCCGCGGCGGCGGGCGGCGGGCACCCGAGCGTAAGCGGCGGCCCAGCGGGGCCGAGCGGGCGCGCACCGCCGCGCCGCCGTGCCAGCCCGCGCGGCGCTCACCAGCTGGCGCCGCAGCTGCCTGATCTCGCCTGCCACGCCCCGCATGACCGACTTGCTGGCGGGGATGCGGTTGACGACCGGCCGCATCACCACGCGCCCCGCGGCGGCGGCCAAGTGCAGCGCGGCGCGCGTGTTGTCAACCGAGCCTACGCTCGCGGCGGCGGCGGCGGCCGTCAGGGAGAGGCGCCTTTGGTCGCGGCGCAGCTGAACGCGCGGCGGCCGCCGCTGCGCCGCGGCGCGCCGGGCAGCGCAGTCGGGCTCACTGGCCGCTGGCGAGATGGCCGTGATGATCGCCATGTGGCTGTTGCCCGCCAGCGAGGCCTGCAGCAGCCGCGTCAGCTTGGAGTCCCGGAACGGCACGTGGCGCTTGCCCTGCGGCGGGGCGGGCGGCACTGGGTCGGAGGCCCTTCCCCCCGACAGCGGGCCAGGGCGCCAGGCGCCCGGCGGCGCGCAGGCGCGCCGCGCCGCACCGGGTTGTCCGCGAGCGCCCGGATGACCGAGTTGAGCGTGACCAGGCTCTTGTTGATGGTGCCCGCCTGCGCGGCGGCGGACGGGCAGTCGGCGGCGGCCGGGGCCAGCTGCTCGCGGCTTGGCCGCCTGCCGGCCGCGCTGCCGGCCGGCAGGCGGTCAGCCCGCACCTCCTTTTGCCGCTGCTTGTCGCCGGCGTCACCGGCGGCCGTCGCCGCGCGCTCGCTGCCGGCGAGGTCGACAAAGCTGACCGTGGCGGCCGTCACGGCGTACGGGCCCGCCGCCCCGGCGGCGACCGCAGGCCCGCGCCGGCGTCGTGCGTCGCCGCGAGGTCGCCCGCGGAGCTCTCCGCGGACGGCTGCTCGTCGTCGCCGGCGCCGCCGCCGCTGCTGGCTGCGGCGGCGGCGGGCCGGCTCTCGATGTAGAGCCGCACGACCTCGTGGCTGCGGCTGCTGCTGTCGTTCATGCGCGTCGCGCGCGTCTGCGCGCGGCGGCCGGCGGGCGCGCGGTCGGGGCGGCCGGCCGGCGGCGCCGCCGCCCGCGCGCCCGCCCCAGCGAGCGCCGGCCTCGCGCGCGCACGCACCTGGCGGCGCGACTCCACCTCTGCCAGCAGCGCCCGCAGGTGCTCGAGCGAGCGCACGCCCGCCTCGGTGAGCCCCTCGGCGACGGTGCCGCGCAGCGGGTCGTCCACGAGCTTGAGCCCCGGGCTGCTGTCGCGCAGCAGGTCGCGGACGACCTCGTTGTACACCTCGAGCGCCGACAGGCGCACCACAAACTCGCGCCCGCCGCCGGCCGTGGCGATGAGCGCGAACACGTCGCGCGCCGCGCCCGCGAGCAGGCCCTGCACCGTGTGCGTCTTGCCCGCGCCGGTCGGGCCGTACGCGAGCACCGCGCCGTTGGCGCCGCACAGCGCGGCCGCGGCGACGAGCGGCGCGGCCGCCTCGGCGTACACGTCCTCGTTGCTCGCGCCCTCGGGGAAGACGCGCGAAAAGGTGTGCCGCGTGCACGCACCGGGCGGCTTGTCGGGGTCCACGTGCTGCAGCGCCACCGCGCCGGCGGGCCGCCACGCGGCGCGCTCGCGCGCGAGCTGCTCGGCCTCCAGCAGCGGCCGCAGCCGCACGCCCACCCACACGCGCTCCTTGCGCCCGGCGCGCTCCGTCAGGAAGACCACGCCCGAGGCCGACAGGCTGGACCGGGCGCGGGCCTTGGGGGCGTCCATCGCGGCGCGCCGCGCCCGCCGCCGGCCGACAGCAGCGAGCGCTCGGCGTTCGGCGCCCTCACGCGCCGCGCCGCGCGGCCGGGCCGCCGCGCCGCGCCGCCTGCCGGCTAGCCGCGCCTAGGGCCATCCGCCCGCGCGTTTCTGGCCCGCCGCGGGCCGCCCCTGGCCGCGGGCGTGCCGGCGCCCCAACGGCACGCAAGCTCTCGCTCGCGCAGGGCGCGCGGGCCGCGCCGCGGACGGCGGGAGGCCTCGCTGGTCACGCTCGGCGACGGGGCAGGGCGATGCGGCCGGGCTGGCGGGCGGGGCGGGGAGCGCGGGCGAGGCGCGAGCAACAACGGGCCGGCGAGCAACAACAGGGTGCCGCCGACGGGCCGGTGGGCGCGGGTGTGGAGCGGGGCGTCCGCCTGTGCCGTCGGGCGACCGGGGCGGGCGCCGGCGCCGGCGCCGCCAGCCGCGTTTGCGCGACGCTGCTCGCCAGGCCCTGAACCCGCCGCGCACCGGCGGCCGCGTTGGCCGTTGCTGGTTCGGCTGCTCCCCCACAGGCGGTGACCTGGTGGTGGTCGCTGCCAGGGCTGTGCGCCGCCCGCGCCGCCGCCCGCGCGCCGCGCTGCCGCCGGCGGCCCGCCGCGACGTCGCCGCCGCGCTCGGCCGCCGCGCGCTCGCCCGTGCGCCCGCGTTACCCGCCCGCCGCGCTCACTTCTTGCCGTACACCTCCTTGAAGCGGCGCACCGCCTCGTTGATGTTGTCGCGGCTGCCAAACGCGCTCGCGCGCACAAAGCCCTCGCCCGCGGGGCCAAAGCCGCTGCCGGGCGTCGTGACGATGTTGCACTTCTCCAGGATCTCCGCAAACACGTCCCAGCTCGGCTTGCCCGGGAAGCCGACCCACACGTACGGCGCGTCCTCGCCGCCTGCGCGCGGGGCGCGGCGCGCGGCGCGTGAGCGTGGGGTGCGTGCCGCGGCGCGGCGCGGCGCGCCGCGCGCGCGCGGCTGGTCCCGCGCACGCCAGCCCGCCGCCACGGCGTGCTGCGCGGCGCACGGCGCGCACCGTAGACCTCGAAGCCCATCTCCGTGAAGGTGTTCTTGAGGATGGTCGCGTTCTCCTTGTAGAACGCGACGAGGCCCATCATCTCCTTCAGGCCCTCGGGCTGCAGGCACGCGAGGCCGCCGGCCTGCACGATGTTGGACGCGCCGTTAAAGCACGTCGTCATCACGCGGTTCCAGTCGGCGTGCACGCTGCTGCCGTCGGCGTAGCGCAGCTTCTTGGGCACGACCGTCCAGCCGAGGCGCACGCCGGTGAAGCCGGCGTACTTGGAGAACGAGCACGTCTCGATCGCGACCTCGTCCGCGCCTGGTGGCGCGCGGCGGCGCGCGGCGCGCGGCCGCGGCGCGCGTGGGCGCGGGGGGACTGCGGCGACCCGCGCGGCCCGGCACGGTCTGGCCCAGCCTTTGGCCTGGCCCGGCGCGCCCGGCGCGCACCCTCGATCTCGTAGATGGTCTTGGGGCAGTCGGGGTTTGAGATGTAGAGCGCGTACGCGGCGTCGTACACGAGCAGGCTGCCGTTGGCGCGCGCAAAGTCGACGAGCTGCCGCAGCTGCGCGCGCGTCGCCGCCGCGCCGGTGGGGTTGTTGGGGCTGCAGAAGAAGATGATGTCGGTGCGCTTCGCCTGCGCGGCGGCGGGGCGGCGGCGTGGGCGGCGGCGACGCGCGCGCTTGTGGGTGGCGGCGCGGCGCGGGCGGCGCGGCGCGCCGCCCTCCGCCGGCCGGCCGCGCCGCGCCTCGCCCTGCCCCGCCCTGCCCGCGTCCCCGCGAGCCCCCCCCCCCCCCCCCCCCCCCGCGCGCCTTGGCGAGGTCAGGGAAGAAGTTGTTGTCCGGCGTGCAGACCATGTACTCGATGCCGTCAAAGCCGGTGCCGTTGTGGGCGCCCGTGTTGCCGAGCATGACCGTGGTGTCGACGTAGACGGGGTACGACGGGTCCTGCGCCGCGATGGTCTTGTTCGTGCCAAACATGACCTGCAGGCGCGCGATGTCGCACTTGGAGCCGTCCGAGACAAAGACCTCGTCCGCCGCGACCAGCCCCGGGTAGAACGTGCGCGCGAGCGCCTCGCGCAGCGGGCCCTGGCCCTGCTCCGCGCCGTAGCTGCGCGGCGGCGCGCGGGGGCCGCGCGGCGCGCGTGAGCCGCGGGGGCGCGCGGCGCGCGCTGGTGCACCGGCTGCCGCCGCCGCCGCCGCCCAGCCGCCGCCGCGCCGGCGCGGCGCGGCGGGGCGCGGCGCGGCGGTGCGGTGCGCACCCGCTGTAGCCCTCGCGCGTCGCCATGCCCGCGGCGGCCTTGGCCATCGCGTCGGCGATGTACTGCGGCAGCGGCTCGGTGGTGTCGCCGATGCCGAGGCTGATGATCTGCGCGTCGGGGTGCGCCTCCTGGTGCGCGCGGCGGCGGCGCGCGATCTGCGCGGGCGGGCGGGCGGGCGGGCGGGCGGGCGGTGGGGCGCGCAGGCGGGCGGTGGGGCGCGCAGGCGGCGGCGGCGCGTGGGCGGCGGCGGCGGTGGCGCGCGCGCGGGCGGCACACTGCAGCGCTCGCGGCAGGGAGAGGGAGCGCCGCGGCGTGGCGCGCTGCCGCGGCCGGGTGTCGCTGCCGCCGCGCCGCGCGGCGCCTGCTCCTGCTCCTGCTCCTGCTCGCCCCCGAGCGCTGCCACGCACCTCCGGGAAGAGGTACCCGGCCTGCAGCTTGCCGAAGTTCTCGTTGCGGTCCACCTTGAGCACGGCTGCGCGGCGGCGGCGCGGCGGCGTCGGCGGCTGCGGCGCCGCGGCGCCGCCCGCCCGCCGACCGGCGCCCAGGCGCGTCGCATCGCGCGCAACTCACACTGCTCGGTGGCGGCCGCGCAGCGCACGGCGGCCGCGGGGCGGCGCGGCGCGGGCCTGCGAGCGTTGGGTCGCAATCGCGGGGTCACCGGCGGCGCCTGGGCGCGCGCAGGGCTCCCCGGCGCAGTCATTGGCGCAGAACGACCTGTCGCGCACCTGGACCGCCCCGCCACGCAGCCCGCGGGCTGCCCGCGGGTCAGGAGCGCGGCCATCTTGGGCGGCGCGTGCTGCTGCTGCTGCTGCTTCGCCCGGCGTTCGGTCTGGGGGCTGCCGGACCACGAGCGCGGCGCTGCGAGAGGGAGGGACAGGGCGGCGCCTGCCGGCGGCGGCGCACACATGCGGGCGGCGCCGCCGGCGCACGGGCGGCCACGACCGCGGCGGGAGGTGTGCCGCTCGATTCGCCCGCCGGCTCGGGGCCGAGCGGCGGCGTGCATGCTCGTGCGAACGGCCACAGTTCCTGCCGCACGCGCGCGCGCGCGACCGGAGCAGCGTCGACGGTTGACCACGCGCGCGGAGGCGCCGCGAGCGACTCCACACCCCGCCACGACCCACGCACCGTCGCCCCCGTCCCGCCCAGGCCGCGCCCTGCCGCAGCGGCAGCCGCGCGGCGGCTGCCGTGGCCCAGCATGCCCGATGCAGCTGCGTGACCCGGCGCTGCTCGTCGCCATCGTGGGCCTCTCCAGGCAGCAGCTGGGGCGGTGCGGCGGCGCGCGCCGCCGGCCGGCCGGCGCCGGGCGCGCGCCCTCACGCGCGCGGCGCCGCTGCCGCGCCGGCAGGGCGCTGCGGGGCGAGGTTGACGTCTACGCGCGCGCCGTGAGCAGCGAGGGCCTGCTGTGCATCCGCAAGGTGGGGGGCGCGACGGCGGCGCCGCCGGTCAACCGGCGCTCGCGGCCGCGGCGCGGCGCCTGCGACGCCCGGCGCCCCTGCCCCGTCCTCGCGCCGCCGCCGCCGCCGGCAGTACTGGGACGCGCACGCGTCGACGCTGCCGCGGCTGCCCGCGATCGCGCTGCTGGACGCCGCCACCGCGCCGCGCGGGCTGGCCGACGCCGACCTGCTGCCGCTGCTGGCGCGCCTCACCGACCTGCCGCCCTGGCGGGCGTGGGACCTGTGGGCGGCGCTCGACGTGCACGGCTGCGGCTTCGTAAGCCCCCGCGCGGCGCCGCCGCTGGCTGGGCTGGGCCGCGCCGCTGGCGGGCGACGGGCGGCGCCCGGCGGGGCCCATGCGCCCCCCCCCCTGCATGCGCGCGCAGGTCGGCTGCCAGGAGTTCACGTTGCTGGTGGCGCTGATGTGCGCGGGTCTCGCGGGCCAGCAGCTGCGCGCGGTGCACGCGCACGCCGGCAGCATTCGGCGCGTGTTTGCGGGTGCGCGTGCCGCGGCGCCGGCAGCGCCCGCCGCCGGCGCCTGCGTTGACCGGCGCCGCTGCCGCAGGCGCCCACGTCGGCAGCGCGCTGGCGGGGCTGGGCTCCTGCTGCGACCTGCTGGGCCTGCCGTTGGCGGGGCTCGCCGCTGCCACGCAGCAGCTGCAGCTCGCCGGCGGCACGGCCGCGGCGCCGGCCGCCGGCGCTGAGCCGCCGCGCTGCTGCGCCTGCACGTCCTGCAGTTGCAGGCACTTTGGCGGCGTGCAGGTCGGCTGGCAGCCGCCGGGCAGCGCCGGCGCCGGCGCGCGCGCGTGCCGATGCGCCGCGCGGGCGGGCATGCGGCGTGGCAGCTGCAGCGGCAGTGGCAGCAGCAGCGGCGGCAGCAGCAGCAGGAGCGGGAGCGGCGCCGCGCTGAGCGCGCCCAGCAGCGCGCGCGGGCCGCACGCGTGCGGCTGCTGCCGCGGTGCAGCAGCTGGGCCGCCGCCGCTGCTGGGCGAGGAGGAGCTGCAGCTGCTGCTCTTCTGCGTGGTGCGGGCGGCAGAGTCCGACCAGCAGCAGAGCCAGCAGCTCGGCGGCGCGGCGTCGCTGCCGGCAGTGCCGCCGTGGTCCGCCGCGCTGCGCGCCGCGTGGCGGTCGTGCGTGGGCTGAGCGCAGCAATGGGCGCGACTGAGTTGTCGGGCGCAGTAATCGTTGCACCGGCGCAAAGCAGCCGCGCCGGCCGCGGCGCCGCAACCGCTGCGCCGCCGTCGCGCCGCGGCGCGCGGGCCCCGCCGCAGCCCTCGCCGCCCGCCCGCGCGGCGCCCCGACACCGACGCCCGGCCGCCCCGTGCCGTCAAGCCACCCCCCCAGCACCGCGCACCTCGCTCGAGCTGTGCGTTCTGGCAGCCCGCGAGCGCGCGCACCAGCGCCGCCGGCAACGTATCCCCCCCTGATCATGGGCCACACCAAGTCACTCGACGCCAAACGCCGCGCCGTCGGCCGCCACCTCCAGGCGCACGGGCGTGCAGCGCTCGCCGTTGAGCGGGTGGCCGGGCACGTCCCACGAGCACGACGTGACCACCACGTTGAGCGCCGCCTCGGCGCGCAGCACGACGCAGTCGCCGGCCCGGCTGGGCGCGGTGCCGTGGCTCAGCGCGAGCGGGTCGTCGCCGCCGCCGACGGGCGTGCTCTGGAAGAAGTCGACGGGGTCGGGCACGCGCTCCGGCGCCCAGCCAAACTCGGCCGCGCAGCGCCGGAAGTTGTCGGAGCAGCTCGGGTGCGGCGCGGGCATGCCCGCGAGCGCGTAGAGGTGCGCGTCGCACGGCCGCCAGAGCATGTCGTGCACGCCGGGCGAGGTGTCGGCGACGAGCGTGAGCAGCGGGCGGAAGCGGTTGCTGAAGAACGCGCCGCCGAGGCGCGGGAAGAGGCGATGCCCCGCGCCGCGCGTCGCGCCGGCGCACAGGAACTCGGAGCCGTCGCCCGCCACGGCCGCAAACATGTCGGCCACCTGCTGGCCCTCCACGTCGGTGATGCGCACGAACTCGCCCGCGCCCACGGGCAGCCAGGCGCCACCGTACGCGGGGATGTCGACGCGCCGCACGCCAGCGCCCGCTGGCGGCGCGCCGGCGGCGGGAGCCGACGCCGACGAGCTCGTGGACAGCCAGCACCCGCGCAGGAGCTGCGCGAGCGGGCCGGCGCCGCCCGGGCGCCCCGCCGCCGCGCGCAGCCTGGCAGCGGCACCAGCAGCGGCGGCGGCGCGCGGCATGGCTGCTGCCGTGCAGCAGCGAGCGGGCAG
This sequence comes from Scenedesmus sp. PABB004, assembly GCA_014905635.1. NCBI lineage: Eukaryota > Viridiplantae > Chlorophyta > Chlorophyceae > Sphaeropleales > Scenedesmaceae > Scenedesmus > Scenedesmus sp. PABB004. The sequence continues at coordinate 1,515,829 of CM026547.1, read as the reverse complement.
CGGCGCGGACGAGAGCGCGTGCGCGTCGGTGAGTGGCATGCGGCCCGCAGGCGGGTGTCCTCACTCGGCGGGGTTGCTGCTGCCTGGACCGCCGCCGCGCTGCGCCGCGCGGCGGTCGCGCGCGGGCTGAGCGGAGCGCTACGCCTGGCGCCCGCGACGTCAGCGTGTCGAACGCAACTGGCGCAACGCGTTGCGCCGGGGGGGGGGCGCCCGTCTCGGCGCTGAGCGCCTCCTGGGCCCGCCTCCTGGGCGCGCCGCGTTGCGCCTGTTGCGCCTGGAGTGTCGGGCGCAATAGGCGCAATCGAATGCGCCCTCCCGGCCTCCCGATATCGGACACGGCGGCGAGCTCGCGGCCGAGCGCGGGGCTCGTGATGGCAAGCAAGTCGGTCACCAGCGCCTGCCACGACGCGCCCGCGCAGCGCCGCCGCCGCTGCCGCGCGGCGCGCCCCCGGCCGCTCACTCACGCCTCCTCCACCAGCTCCTGGTCCTCCAGCTCCGGCAGCGGGAAGCGCAGCAGCGCGGCGATGCCGCTGAGGCTGTTCAGCGCCTCCCCGCTCACGTGCAGGCTGCTGAACACGAGCGCCTCGCCGCCGCCGCCCCGCACGCCCTCCACGAGGTCGGCGTACTTGCGGCGCTTGGCCACGTCGTTCACGCGGAACAGCTTGTCTGCGGCGCGCGCAGCACGCGCAGCACGCGCGGCCGCGGGCGCGGGCGCGGGCGTCAGCGCGGCGCGCCGGCGCGCGGGCCCCGGCCCGCCAGCCCTGCTGCCGCCGCGGGGCACGCCGCCGCGCCGCGCACCCGAGATGAGCAGCGTCTGCACCGCGCCGAGCTCGGCCGCCGCGAGCACGTGGCCGGGGCCGTAGAACGCGCGGCTGCTGTCGGCGCCGAGCATCGCATAAAACTCGGCCAGCGCCGCGCTCTCGCGCGCGGCCTTGGTGTCCTTGATGCGCGACGCGACCGCAGGCAGCGACAGCACCTCCTTGAGCGAGTGCTTGTACGCCGACGACGCCTGGCGCGCCGCGGCGCAGCGCAGTGCAGTGCGCGGGCGGCGGGCGCGCGCGTCGGGCGGCGCCAGCGGGCGAGCGGCGGCGCGGCGCCGCCGGGCGCGGCTGCGCGGCGCGGCGCGGCGCGGCCGTCGCACCTGTGCGGTGAGGATGGCGGCCTTGTGCTCGATCAGGGGCCGCACGTCCCGCCGCACCGCCTGCGCCTCCAGGTAGGCCTTAAACGCGTCCTTGGCAAACCCCGGCCCCGCGATCACCAGGCACTTGACCACCGACCAGTCCACGTGCCGCACGACGGCCGCAAACACCTGGCGGGGCGCGGCCCGGCGCGGCGCGGCGTGGGCACGCTGCCATGCGTGCGGGCCGCGGCCGCGGCCGCCGCGCCAGGCTGCGCGCTGCGCACGCTGTGCGTGCTGCGCGTGCTGCGCGTGCTGCGCGTGCTGCGCGTGCTGCGCGCCTGATCCATGAACTTCTCCCACGCCTTGTCGTAGCCGGCCACAGCGGGGCCGCGCTTGCGCGGCAGGTTGGCCTCGACCTTGGCGCGCACGAGCGTGGTGCTGCCGCCGACCAGGCACAGCTGCGCCAGGCCCTCCTGCGCGGCCGCGGCGCCGGCGCCGGCGGCGAGTGGGCGCGGCGCCCGCCGCGCGCCCGCCCCGGGCGCGCGCGCACGCGCCGCCGCGCACGCGCACCGTGATGAGCAGCGCCGCGAGGTCGGCGGAGGCCTGCGGGTCGCACGCGGTGCGCAGGCGCTCCACGTCGAGCGCGTCCCACTCGGCCTTGGCCAGCGTGAAGGCGCGCCCCGGCTCGAGCTCGAGCGTGTGGTACGCGCCGAGCTTGATGTGCTCGCTCTCGCTCAGGTTGCGGCCCTTCAGACGCAGCGACGAGCCTGCGCACGGCGCGCGGCGTCGCGCACGGCGCGCGGCGTCGCGCGCGGCCGTGCGTCGCGCGTCGCGCGGCGCCGCGCGCCAGTGGAGGACGCCCCCGCGCCGCCGCCGCGGCGCGCGCACCTTCGGGGTCAAACTCCACGCCCTCGACCGCGAGCGTGAGCCGCACCTTGACGCGCTCGCTCTCCGCGCCGGTGCCGCTCTCCTTGGCGACCTTGCGGAACGTCGTGCCCGTCACGCGGTCGCCGCCGCGCACGAGGTTGAACACCTCCCACATGTCCTCCGCTGCGCGCGCACGGGGGCGCGGGGGCGCGTTGGCGGCGGGCGCGGCCGACAGCGCGCGCCTTCTGAGGCGGCCGCGGGCCGGCGCGGCGCGGGCCGGCGCGGCGCGGGCCTGCGCGGCGCGGCGCGCACCCTCCTCCGGCACGAGCTTGACCTCCCCCTCCCCGTTCTTCACAAAGCTCTGGTGCAGCAGCTTCATCGCGCCCGCTGCTGCCGCCGCTTCGCTTCGCGCCGCCGCGGCGCCGCAGCGGGTCGGCCGGGCGCCCCGACCGACCGACCGACCGACCGAGCGCGCCGCGCGGCCGCCGCCGCCGGCGCCGCCCCGCCGCCGCGCGTGCGCGCGCGGGCGGGCGCGCCGGCGTCCGCCGCCGCCGCTCAGGCGGTGCTCGCGAGCACGACGGTCCAGTAGAGGCAGGCCGCCACGACGGCCACGAAGGCGACCACGCTCAGCCAGTAGACGCCGCGGCCGTACGGGTAGGCTGCGCGGCGGCGCGGCGCGCGGCGGGGCGGGCAGGTGGGCTGCTGCGCCCAGCCGGCAGGGCGCGGCAGAGCGCGTCGGCGCGGCGCGCGGTCGGCCGGCGCGGCGGCCGGCGGCGGCAGCAGCACAGCAGCAGCGGCACCGAGGCCGCCGGCCGGCGCCGGCGGCACGCGGCGTCTCCCCACCGGCGTGTGCCTTCTCCTTGGCGAGCTGAGCGCGGCTGGGGCCGTGGGACTTGCGCGGCGAGGCGGCGTGCTGGTCGCGGTGGCGGGCGCTGAGGCCGATGACCTTGCTGTGCGTGGAGGCGCGCGTGACGCGCTCGGGGGGAGGCGGCGCCTGGTGCGTGGTCGTGCCTGTGCGCGCGCGGCGGGCGCGTCGGCATCCGCGATGCGCCCCGCCCGGAACCGCGGGCGCCGTGCCCGTGAGACGCCGCACCCGTGCGACCCATGATCAGGGGAGCGGGATCCGTCGCCGGCGCGGTGCCGGCTGGTTCGCGGCCTTGGCTGGTGTCGCGGTGCCGGAACGCTCGAGCGCGGTGCGCGGGGTGCTGGGGGGCGGCTTGACGGCACGGGGCAGCCGGGTGTCGGTGTCGGGGCGCCGCGCGGGCGGGCGGTGAGGGCTGCGGCGGGGCCCGCGCGCCGCGGCGCAACGGCGGCGCAGCGGTTGCGGCGCCGCGGCCGGCGCGGATGCTTTGCGCCCCAGCGAATGCGTGCAACGATTACTGCGCCCCAACAACTCAGTTGCGCCCATTGCTGCGCTCAGCCCACGCACGACCGCCACGCGGCGCGCAGCGCGGCGCGGCGGACCACGGCGGCACTGCCGGCAGGGACGCCGCGCCGCCGAGCTGCTGGCTCTGCTGCTGATCGGCCTCTGCCGCCCGCACCACGCAGAAGAGCAGCAGCTGCAGCTCCTCCTCGCCCAGCAGCGGCGGCGGACCGGCTGCTGCACCGCGGCAGCAGCCGCACGCTGCTGGGCGCGCTCAGCTCAGCGCCGCTCCCGCTCCTGCTGCCGCAGCTGCTGCCGTCGCTGCAGCTGCTGCTGCCCAGGAGAGAGCACCGCAGAGGCGTTCGTGACCGATTACGCACGCCCACCGCCCCGCGCCAGTCATAAATGCGACAATCCCCGCCTGCCTAGTCGATCAACGCTCGCGAGCAGCGGGCCGCCCCTCTGGGCGGCCAAGTTCCAGGTCGGCCCGCGCGGCGCGGCAGGGACCGCACCGCGACCCAGCCCAGCATGTACAACGGCAGCGCTGCCGACGCAGGCGCAGCCCCCTGCCGTTAACGCGTGTGTGTCATCAAAAAGAGAGAGCAGACGCGGGGCGGCACGGCGTGGCCGCCCGCCCACGCGCGCGAAACGTGCCGCCGCCGCCGCACGCGCGCCCGACCGGCCAACGCACTGGGCAAAAATGCTGCTGCGACGCGCACCAGGCAGTGCCGCCGCGGCCAGCCAGAGCAAACGGAAGCCCCCCCCCCCCCCCCCGCGCCCCGTGACGCCCCCCGCCCCGACCCGCCCCGCCCGCGAGCGCGCCCCGAGGCGCGCCGCCGCCGGCGGCCGGCGCTCTGCGCGTGTTTTGGTGCGGAGAGACTCTTCGCCGCCCGCCGCGCCGCGCCGCGCCGCGCGCCGGGCCTGGTGTACAGCCGCGTGCGGCGGCGGCCTCAGACCTTGGCGTCGATGTCCTTGGCCAGCTCCGCCTCGGTGCCGGCCTTGGGCAGGCCCGCGAGCGCGGCGCTGCTGGGCGCGTGCGGCATCGCCTTGGCCTCGCTCCAGCGCGGCTGGTACGCGGCGACGATGATGCAGCTCATTGCCAGCCCCGCGCCCATCACATACATGCCCGCGTCGTGCGTGCCCGTCTTCTGGAAGAGCGCGCCAATGACGTACGGGCCCACGAAGCCGCCGAGGTTGCCGATGCTGTTCTGGATCGCGCCGCCCGTGCCGCGCTCGCCGCCGAGGAGGCCGGCGATGTAGGACTGCGAGATGGAGAACGCGCCGTACACAAACATGGTGGTGAGGGTGAACACCGCAAACGCGGCCGCCACGCTCGCCTTCATCGCGGTCGGGAGCAGGCACATGAGCACCGCGGCGCTCATCCAGCTGCCCACGACGTGCCAGCGCTTCTCGTTGCGGTACTGGCTGTGCCAGCTGTAGACGACCTGCCACACCGCGGCGCAGGCGTAGGGGATGGCGGTCAGCAGCACCGTCACGACGTCGGCCTTGGTCGACTTGGCGGTCAGCGGCTTGTGCATGACCGCGTTGACCAGCATGGGCGCCCAGTAGATGATGCCGTAGTAGGCCCTGGCAGGCAGGCGGGCAGGCAGGCGGGCGCGCGCGGGTGAGCGGGGCCGGCGCGGGTGCGTGGCGGGCGCGCGGCGGGGGCGCGTGCAGGCGGGGGCCGCGCGCGCACAGGCGCGTGCAGGCGACGGCGGGGCGCGCACCAGAAGTAGAAGAAGCCCCACGCGGCGGCGGCAAAGGTGATGGGGTTGTGGCAGGCCGACTTGACCTTGGACCAGTAGTACTTGACGGTGTGCCCCTCCTCGTGCTTCTTCTCCTGGCTCGACTGCTCGTCCATGACCATCTGCAGCGCGTCGCGCTCCTCGTCGGTCAGGAACTTCATCGTCGCGATGGACCGCGGCATCACGAAGAACCAGTACGCCGAGACCATGATGCACATCAGGCCCTCAATGAGGAACAGCCTGCGCGGCGGCGGCGAGCGCGGGGCAGGGCGCGGGGGCAGGGCGTGGGCGCGCGGGGCAGGGCGTGGGCGCGGGGCGCGGCGCGCGCGGGGCGGCGCGCGCGCGGGCGGCGCGCGCGGGGCGGCGCGCGCGGGGCGGCGCGCGCAGCGCAGCACCAGCGCAGCGGCGGCGCGCGCGGTGCCAGCGCCAGCACCAGCGCAGCGCCAGCAGCGCAGCGCGGCGCGGCGGCGCGCGCGCACCACTGCCAGCCGCGCAGGCCGCCGATGCCGTCCATGGAGAGGAAGCCGGCGGCCATGGCGGCGCCGACGCACTGGCTGACGAGGATGCCCATGACGATGGCGGTCATGGGCACCTGGGTGCGCGTGCGGGGGTAGAACATGGAGACGTAGAACACCATGCCGGGGAAGGCGCCCGCCTCAAAGATGCCGAGCATGAAGCGCAGCGCGAGGAAGGTGGCCTGGTTGCGGATGCCCGCAAAGCCCGCCGCGACGGCGCCCCACGTCGCGCAGATGAAGGCGATCCACTTGGGGCCGCCGAAGAAGTCGAGCGCGATGTTGCTCGGCAGCTGGAAGACTGCGCGGCGCCGCGGGGAGGGAGGGGGGAGGGGGGAGGGAGGGCGGGAGGGCGGCGGACGGGGGCGTCGGCGGCCGGCCAGGCGCGCACGCGCGCCTGGCGCGCGGGGGGGGGGGGGGGGGCGCCGCGCGCGGCGGGGGGCGGGCGCGCGCGCGCGCGCGCCGCTCACAGGCGTACGAGATGAAGAACAGCCCGGAGCCAAAGCCGTACACGCTGGGCGTGAGCCCGATGTCGGAGTTGAGCTGCACCGACGCAAACGCGAGGTTGGTGCGGTCGATGTAGTTGATGAAGATCGTGATGAACACGCCAAACTGATGAAGAGAGCAGCGACGCGCACCGGACGGGGCGGGGAGGCGGGCGGCAGGCGGGCAGTCAGCAGGCAGGCAGCGCGAGCGGGCGCGCGGGGCGCGCGCGCGCGCGCGCGGGCCGCAGGCCGCGCGGCGGCGCTCACCAGGAAGCGCGTGGCCATCTTCCGCTCGGCCGACTGCAGGAGCTTGCGGGTGGGGCGGTCATAGCAGCTGAAGCCGGTCGGCGCCTCGCTGACGAGGCTCGCCGCCGACTTCGAGCGCTTGGCGATGACGGCGGAGCCGCCGTTGGCGGCGGCCTTGGCGTCGCCCTTGAGAGCCATCGCGGCGACCAGGCGGCGGTTGGAGGGTTGGGGGCCTCGGAGAGGGGCTGGGCCTGCACCGCGGCGCGCGGGCGGGCGCGGGCGGGCGCGGGGTCAGCGGGCAGCCGCGTTGCAAGCCTGGCGCGGCCGCCAGGCGCGTCGCGGGGCTGCGCCGGCCCGTCCGGCGCGCAATGCGCGCTGAAGAGCTGCTCGGGGCGCCGCGGGGGCGCGGCAGCGCGGTCGCGCTGTCGACGACGTGACCTGCCGCGCTGGCGCTCCCCGCGCGCTCCCCCGGCCCGCGCGGCCCGATCAGCGGCCGTGGGCGCACGCCCAAGCCGCGGAGGCAACTCACCGGACTCGCGGCGGGTGGCGCGGGCGGCGGGAGTGAGGGCGCTGTCCGGGTGGTGCTGCGGTCGGTTGCCGCGGCCTGTGTTGGCAGCGAGCGACGACGGGGCAGCGCCACACAGGCGGCGGGCGACGCGGCGGCGGCGCTAAGTAGGCGCCCGGCCGACGACGGGCTCGCGGGATGATGAGCTGTTACGACAGCAGACGGCGCGTAAACCGACGATTCGCGTCGCCAGCCCGGGATCGCGCCGTGACTCACGCGGCGCGGGCGCGGGCGCGCGCAAAGCACGCATGGGCACCCGCGGCAGGTGTGCGGCGGGTGGGCGCCGCGAACGAGCGGCGCGGCGCGCCATGACCGGGTCGGGCCAGCCTGGACCGGCCGCCGGCGGCCGACAGCCGGGCTGCGGGGGCGCGACCGCGCGAGCGAGGCGCGCTGCGTGCTCCGGCGCGCGCGCCCGCGCCACAGCCGCCGCCGCCGCCGGCAGCAGCGGGCGCGGGTGACTGCGCGGGTGAGCGGCCTGCCGGTGCCGCGCGGTCCCCCGCAAGCTCGGCGCCGCGGCCGCGCGGCGCAGGCCGTCACCGCGGCTGGCAGGAGGGCTCAGCAGGCGGCGCTCCGGCCAGCAGGGCTCCGGCCAGGGCGCAGCCGCCGGCGGGCGCGAGGCTCGCGAGCCGCCCTTGACCGCCCTGCGGGCGCACACGCGCGCCGGCGGCGGCGCGCCGGCGGCCAGCTGCGGTGGCGGCGCTGGAAGCGGCAGCGGGTTACACCGCCGCAGCCCGCGGCACAGCGCGACGACGGCCGGCGCTCAGCTGTGCGCGGCGATCTTCAGCCCCGCCAGCAGCTGCTGCGCCGCGTCGCCGTTGGCGCCCTCCGCCAGCTGGTGCAGCGCATCCAGCAGCCCCACGCGCAGGCTGCCGGGGCCCTTGGCGTCCTGCGCGGCGAGCTCGGCGGCAAACCTGCGGCACGGGCGTGCGCGCGGTCGCGGGGCCGCATGCGGCGCGCAGCGCGCAGCGCGGGCGGGCCGAGCTCTTCGGGCAGGTGCCCCGCAGGCTCCCGCGGCGCGCACCCAAACACGGCGAGCGCGGCGGCGGTCGCGACCAGCGCCTGCCCCGGCGCCGCGACGGCCATGAAGCCAGCGATCAGCGCCGTCACGGAGCAGCCCGTCGCGGTGACCTTGGGCAGCAGCGCCACGCCGTTGGCCACGGCCAGCACGTTCGAGCCGTCCGTCACCTGCGGCGCGCCGAAAGCCAGGGCGCGTCGACAGCCGGCGCGGCAAGCGCGCTCTGCGGTCAGCGCGCACCCGCGCGCACCAGGTCGACGGCGCCCGACACCGCTACGATGCAGCCGTGCTCCGCCGCGAGCTTCTTGGCCGCGTCGAGCGCCTCGTGGCTGGCCGCGGTGCTGTCGACGCCCTTGGTCGTGCCTGCGCAGCGCGCGGGGGTCTGCGGGCCGCCGGGGCGCCGCGCGCCCGCCCGCGTGCGTCCCGCCCGCCTGCTCGCGCGGCTGCTCGGGCCCCACCTGCCGCGCCGGCCAGCGCCAGGATTTCGGACGCGTTGCCCCGCACGACCGCCGGCCGCAGCCGCAGCATCGCCACGCACGCCGCGGTGCGATACGTCGTCGCGCCGCAGCCGACCGGGTCCAGCACCCACGGCTTGCCCAGCGCCACCGCCTGCGGGCGCGGGCGCGCGCCGCGGCCGTGCGCGGGGGCGCGGTCGCACGCGCGCGCGTGCGCCGCGCGGCGGCCGTGCGCGCCGAGGGTGTGTGCAGCGCGGCGCGCCTGCTTGGCGGCGAGCTTCTTGGCCGCGACCCAGTCGCTGGAGAGCGTGCCCATGTTGATGAGCAGCGCCGACGCGATGCCCACAAACTCTTCCACCTCTGATCGGCAGCAAATGGGGCCGGAGCGAGCGTGGCGGTGTGGGCGGCGGTGTGGGCGGTGTGGCCGGCCGCTGGCGTGCACGGCGCAGCGGCCGCGCCCACCGTCGAGCGAGTGCGCCATCGCGGGGCTGCAGCCCGCCGCGAGCAGCGTGTTGGCCATGATGTCCATGGACACAAAGTTGGTGATGCACTGCACCTGCGCGCGCCGGCGGCAGCAGCAGCGGCGGTGGCGCCGCGCGGTCGTGTGGAGCCGTGCGCGGCGTGATCGGCTGCTGCGCGTGCAGGTGGGAGTGAGCCAGCGCACCAGCGGGCCCGCCGCCTGAACGCGCTGCCACAGCTCCAGCGCGGCGGCGGCGTGCTGCTGCTCGGCCATCTCAGGGCCCTGAGCGCCTGTGCGCGGCTGTGCGCGGCTGGCGAGCCGCGGATCCCCGAGCTGAGTCGATGAGGCAGGTCTGACAGGGCTGCTTGCTGCGCACACAGTCTCGGGCGCACGAGCGGCCGCTCGCTGACCGTCATGTCACACGCAGCCTAGCGCCCCCCCCCCCTCACCGCATCCCCATCCCCCTCCCAACCCACCCCGCCCTGCCGCGCATCACGAGAGCGCAGCGCCGGCACCGGCGCCGCGCGGCGCTCAGTGCGTGCCGGCGGCGGCGACGCCGAAGAGCGTGCCGCGGATGTCCGGCAGGTTGGCCTCGTATGCGATGTGCACGCGGTGGTCCAGCGTGTTGCTCACCACGATGCGCCCGTCCGCGCTCGTCACCAGCACGCCGCCGGAGCTGCACGGCGCGCGTGCGGCGGCGTCGGCGTCGGCGGCAGCGGCAGCGTCGGCGCGCGCAGGGCCCGGCCGCGGCCGCGGCCGCAGCCGCTGCGCGGCAGCCGCGCGCGCCGCCGCGCGCGCACGCACCAGCTCGCGGCCTCGTTGCCGTCGTCGGCCGCGGCGCCGCTGGGCGGCGGGGGCAGGAAGTCGCGCTGGTCGAGCGTGAGGGAGGGCGCCTCGGCGCCGTAGCTCGCGGCAAACTGCTTGCGCGCCGGCTCCAGCACCTCCTTGGCCAGCGCCAGGTCGACCTGCCGCACCCGCACCAGCGCGGTGGGCTCGCCCAGCTTGCGCATCGCCTGCGGCGCGCGGCGGCGGCGGCGGCGCGCCGGCGGTGGAGGCGCGCCCGCGGGCGGCCCGGGGCGCGCGGGCGCTCGCGCGGCGGCGTGGCGCAGACCACCGCTCCCGCGCGGCGGCGGCGGCAGCGGCGGCGGCGTGTGTGTGTGCGTGTGCATGTACGTCGCTGGGGCGCACCTGCACCAGCAGGTCCTGCATGAGCTTTTTGTACGCGGCGGGGCTTTTGGCGGCCTCGCGCACGCGCGCGCGCGCCTCCTTGACCACCGTCTGGATCGCCGCCTCGCGCGCCGCCAGCACCTTGAGCCGCGCCTCGTTGAGCGTCTTGGAGTACTCGCTGCGCGCCCGGGCGCGGGCGTGGGCGCGGCGCGGCGCGCGGCGTGGGCCGGCGCGGGCGCGGCGGCGCGGCGGGGCGGGCGCCGGGCGCGCCGCGCTTCCAGCCGTGCGCCTGCCGCTGCTGGCGGCGCGGGGAGCCGCCAGCCCGCACGCTGCCATCCCGGCCCGGCCCGGCGAGGCCGGGCGCGGCGTGTGCTCTCACATTTTCTTCTTGACCTCCACCTGCCCCTCGCGCCGCTCGTACTCCTTCCTGATCTTGGCTTTCTCCTGCTCCAGCAGCTGCAGCTTCTCCAGGTTGAACTCCTGCCGCGCAGCGCGGCAGGCGGGCGCTGAGCGCGCCGCGGCGGGCGCCGCAGCGGCGGCGGCGGCGCGGGACACGGGATCCGGCGCCCCCGCTCGCCCGGCGCGCGCCGCACCTCCTCCGCGGAGACCCTGATTTCGTTGGACTTCTCCTCCGCCTCCTGCTTGATGAAGCGGACCATCTGCTCTATCTGGCGCTCCACCTGCGGCGCGTGCGGCGGAGCAGCGGGCGGTCGCGGCGGCGCCGCGCGAGCCCCCGCGCTCTCCGCGGCCGGCGCGCCGCACCTCCAGCTCGTTCATGGTGCCGGTCGCCGCCTGCCGGCCGCCCGCGGGCGGAGCAAGGGGCTAGGGCGGGGAGGCGCGCGAGCTGATCGGCGCGCGCCTGGCGCGTGATCGGGCGGCGACGCGGGGTGAGCGAGCGTGGCGGTGTGATCGGGCGGTCCCTGCGGGCGTGCACGGGGCGCGGGAACGCTGCTGGGAGCGAGAAAGCACCGGCGCACAACCCTGCCCGTGGTCCTGTCGCATCGGCGCGCGTCACAGCCCGTGGCCGCCGACGAGACGCCCAGCAGCGCCACCACCGCCGTCGCCCGGCGCACCGCCGCTCCCGCTGCCGCCGCCGCCGGCGCTCCCGCCGCCGCGCCCGCTCGTGCCGCGCGATGGCGGCGCAGACCTGGACGACCATCGAGAGCGACCCGGGCGTCTTCACGGAGCTCATACAGTCGATCGGCGTGCGCGGCGTGCAGGTGCGCCGCGCGGCAGCGGCGGCCGGCGCCGCCGCTGCTCGCCGCGCGTCCCGCGCCAACCGCCGCGCCGCGCGGCTGCCAGGTGGAGGAGCTCTACTCCCTGGACGCGGAGTCGCTGGCGGCCTTCAAGTGCGCGCGGCGGGGGCGCGCGCGGGCGGCGCAGGCGGCGGCGGCCGCTGCTTCAGGTGGCACACACGCCACTGCGGCGCGCGCAGGCCGGTGTACGGGCTGATCTTCCTGTTCAAGTGGCGCTCCGAGAAGGACGAGCGCCCCGTGGACGGCAGCGAGGCGGCGGGGCGGGTCTTCTTTGCAAACCAGGCGCGCCGCCCGCGCCGCGCCGACCTGCAGCCGCCGCGCGACCCGCGCCGCGCCGCCCGCGCCGCCCCACCACCGCGCCCGCCGCCCGCCGCGCCCGCCGCGCAGGTTATCAACAACGCATGCGCGACGCAGGCGATCCTCTCGGTGCTGCTCAACTGCCCGCAGCTCGAGCTCGGCCAGGAGCTGACCAACTTCCGGGAGTTCACCGCCGACTTCCCGCCGGAGCTCAAAGGCGCGCCGTGCGGCCGCTGCTGGGCGGCGCCGCGCGCGCTGCCGCCGCCGGCTGAGCGCCCGCGCCGGCCCCGCCGCGCTGCAGGCCTCGCGATCAGCAACTCCGACAGCATCCGCGCCGCGCACAACAGCTTTGCGCGCCCCGAGCCGCTCGTGCCGGACGAGCAGCGCAGCGCGGGGGACGATGACGACGTGTATCACTTCATCAGGCACGCGCTTGGGGGAAGGGGGGGGGGGGCAGCGGGGGGGGGGGGGGGGGGGGGGCTGCGCAGCAGCCGCAGCGGCAGCGGCCTTTTCAGGAGCAGCGGCTGCCGTCGCCGCGCGCGCCGCACGCCGCACGCCGCCCCGACCCGCCCGCCTGCGCGCGCGCGCCGCAGCTACTTGCCCGTCGACGGGCGGCTGTACGAGCTGGACGGCCTGAAGCAGGGCCCAATCCTGCTGGCGGAGGGCGTCACGCAGGTGCGCGCGCTGCGCGCCCGCAGCGCCGCCGCCCCGCGCCCCGCGCCCCGCGCCCCGCGCCCCGCGCCCCGCGCCCCGCGCCCCGCGCCCCGCGCCCCGCGCCCCGCGCCCCGCGCCCCGCGCCCCGCGCCCCGCGCCCCGCGCCCCGCGCCCCGCGCCCCGCGCCCCGCGCCCCGCGCCCCGCGCCCCGCGCCCCGCGCCCCGCGCCCCGCGCCCCGCGCCCCGCGCCCCGCGGCGCCACCCCGCCCGCCCGCCCGCGCCGCGCGCCAGGACACGTGGGTGGACGCGGCGGCGCCGGCGATCCAGGCGCGCATCGCGCGCTACGCGGCGAGCGAGATCCGGTTCAACCTCATGGCCGTGGTCGCGGACCGGCAGCAGGTGCTGCAGGCGCAGCTCGATGCGGCGACCGCGCGGCGCGACGCGGCGGCCGCGCGGCTCGCGGGCGGCGCGGCCGACGCGGGCGGCGGCGGCGCGGGCCTGCCCGACGACGAGGCGGGCCTGCAGGCGGCGCAGGCCGACGCGGCGGGGCGCATCTCGCAGCTGCAGGACGACCTCGCGGCGGAGCAGGCGAAGCGCGCCACCTGGCGGGACGAGAACGTGCGGCGCAAGCACAACTACATTCCATTCCTCTTCAACTTCCTCAAGCTGCTCGCGGAGAAGAAGCAGCTGCGGCGCCTCATCGACGACGCGCTCGACAAGACCGCCGCGGCGCAGGCGCAGCGCGCCGCCAAGGCGGCCAAGGCCAGCAGCGACGCGTCGCCGGGGCAGTGAGGCGGCCGCCGGCGGGCCTCGTGATCGCTGCGCCGCGCCGCGCACCTGTTTGCGCCCGCCGTCGTCGGTCGGCGCTGTAACCCGCGGCCTGCCCAGCGCGCCGCCACTGCCGCGCGCGTGCGCCCGGGGGCGGTCAAGGGCTCGCGTGGCTCGCCCTGGCAGTTACGACGCCGCCCGCGCCGCCGGCGGCAGCGACCGCTTATCATCGCCCCACACCACTCGCGCTCGAAGAATGAATCACTCGCCTTGCCGCAGCCACGTGGCCGCGCGGGACCAGCAGCAACGCGGTCGGTGGCGCCGCACGGGCGGCGCACACGCGTCTGCCCGCGCGCACGCCCTCGCGCGACGCGGCACGCCGCCGCCCGCCTGCAGCTGCCGGCCGGCCGGCTCACGCCCACATGCTGCTGCTCGCGACCGCGGCGTTGTCGCCGCGCAGCCGGTGCACGACGAGGCGCGTCAGCACGTGGCTCAGCAGGCCCAGGGGGCCGACCATGAAGCAGAGCAGCACCGAGTGCGCGGTCGGCACGAGCTGGCGCAGCCCGTCCATGAGCACCGCCCGCGCGGTGAGAAAGTCCAGCAGCAGCAGGTGCAGCCACGCGAGCGCGGTGAGCGTCTTGTGCTGGAACAGCGCCGCGAGGCTCGCCGCGTCGGGCAGGGGCCGCGACGCGGCGAGGACCTGCTGCACCGCGCCCAGGTCGCCGCCCTGCCACGCCTGCCACGCCAGCACCGCGTACGCCGCCGCAAAGGCCAGCGGCAGCAGCGCGCTGCTCAGGATGGCCTGCGACTGCGCGCGCAGGCGCGGCGGGCGCGGCGGCGGCCCTGCGTCAGCACAGCACGCGGCCGCCGCCGCGCCTGGCCGCGCGGATGCCGCAGCACGCCCGTCCCCGGTCGGCAGGACTGCCGCCGCGGCGAGCGGCTGCGGCGTGGGAGGCACGCACCAGCTTGGAGCGGGGGAAGAAGGCGAGCGTGAGGTAGATTGGGGCCATCAGGTAGGTGCCGCTACTGAACGCGAGCGCCGGCGCCAGCAGCACGGGCGCCGCCGCCGCGGGCGCCAGCGCCGCCGCCACGGCGCGCTTGGCGGCGAACACCACGGCCGGTCCCCGCCGGCGCGCACCTGCCGGAGCACGCGCGCCGGCAGCGGCGGCGGGCAGCGCTCGGCGCGACGCGCGGCGCAGCAGGTCGGCGCGGCGCGCCTGTTGCAGATCTCCCTGCGTCCCGCGCGGCGGCGCACCTGCTGGTCTAATGCAGCCCGGGCGCGCGAGGCAGCGCGCTGGGACAGGCGCTGGCGAGGGAAGCGACAGCCGGCCGCGCTGCTGCCCGGCCGCGAGCGCGCGGGGCGCCGCTGACGACATGGTGCAAGGGCGCGCCCTCGCCGGCGCGGCTGTGCGGGCAGGCGTTGGCGCGGCGGCGGCGGCGCTGCTGCTGCGCGCTGCCGGCGGCAGATGTGGATCTTGGGCCAACGGGGCTGTCGGGCTCACCGGAGCTGCATGTCCTGGCTGGCTGGACCACAGCGGAGCGGCGCGAGCCGCGGGGCCAAGTCCAAAACCGCGCGGTTGCACCGCGCAGCACGCACTGCGCGGCGCTCACGCCTCAGCGCCGACGCCCCGCCGCTCACGCCCCGCCGCTCACGCCTCGGCGTAGTGGTGCAGCCGGTACAGCAGCGCGCGGCCCTTGGCGTTGCCGACGCCCAGGAAGCCGCCGTGCGGGCTGAACGCGGCGCAGTGGACGTAGTGCAGCGGCGACCGGGTCGTCGGCCAGTTGGAGAACACGGTGAGGCTGGGCAGGTGCGCCACGCGCAGCGCCTCGCGCTTCAGCCGCGAGCCCATGAGCAGCATCTGGCCGTCGTGGCTGAACGCCAGCGTGTCCACCGTGGTCGTCAAGTTCATCAGCGCCTTGAGCGGCGCCGGCGCCGCGGGCGGCGCGCCAAAGCCCGCCGCCGCGCCGCCGCCGCCGGCGCCGCCGCCGCCGCCGCCGCCGCCGAGCGGCGCGAGCAGGCCCGCGGGGCGCGCGTACACGCTGACCACGCCCGCCGCGCCGCCGGTGGCGAGGTAGGAGCCGTCGGCTGAGAGCGCGAGCGACGCGCAGTCGAGCGCGCCCTCGTCGCGCTGGCGCTGCAGGCAGCGCTGGCTGCGCATGTCCCACGTATACAGCACGCCGTCGCCGCCTGGGACGGGGCGGCGGGCGCGGCGCGGCGGGGCGGCGGGCGGGTCAGCGCGCGGCGGGTCAGTGCGGGGCGGGTCAGCGCGGCCGCCGGCGCGCGCGCGTGCGCGCGCGGCGGGGAGGGGAGCGAGGGATGCGGGGGCGAGGGAGGGAGGGGCGCGGCGCGTGCGCGGGCTGTCGCCTGCTCAACCAGCCCCGCCGCGCGATGAAGCGTGGCGCCGCGGGGCAACAAAACAGGCGTGGGGTCGCTGTCGCGTGCTGAGAACACAGCGGGGCCGGAGGGGCTAGGCCGCGCTGAAAGTTGTCACGCATGTGTGGCGCCGCGCGGCGCGGCGGCCACGCCCCGCTCGCCCGCCCGCGCGCGCGCGCGGCGCGGCGCGGCGCGGCGCGCACCCGCGGTGACGAGAGTGGCGCCGTCGGCGCTGAACGCGGCCGCGCGGGCGCTGCCGTTCATCTTCAGGCTGCCCACGGGCGCCCGCGAGCCGAGGCTGACCAGGCCGATGTGCCCGCCGTCGCCGAGGAACGCGAGCAGCGGCCGCCCCGGCGCGGGGCTCGCCGCAAACGACTCGCAGCTCTTCATGCCGCCGCCGCCGCCGCCCCTGGCGCCGCCGCCCTTGGCGCCGCCCTTGGCGCCGCCGGTGTGGTAGAGGCTCGGCGGCGCGACGACGCGCTCGAGCGCGCCGCTGTGGAGGTCGGCGACGTAGTAGAACGGCCGCCGCCCCGCCGCGACGACCGTCGCGCCGCCGGCCGCAAACGCGGCGGTGTGGATGGGGCAGTCTTCGAGGAAGAGGCTCGACACCAGCGGGTTGCGCAGCCCGTCGACCTGGACGCGGCGGCGGCGCGCGTGCGCGCGCACGGGGTGGGGCGACGGCCGGAGGGGGGCTTGGAGCGGCGCGCTGCGTCGCAGGGCTTGGAGCCGCGCCGCACGCGGCCGCCCCCCCCCCCCCCCCCCCCCACACACACACACACACGCACTCACACGCGCCGCCGCCGCACCTGGAAGATCTTGAGCCGCTTGTCAAAGCCCGCCGTCAGCATGAGCTGGCCGTTGGGGTGGAACTGCAGCGCCTGCACCACCGCGTCGCTCGGGCTCGCGCCGTTGGCGTCGCGCAGGCGGCTCAGCTCGAGCGTGCCCGGCGCCAGCAGCCCGCCGCGCGCCGCGCCGCCGCCGCCGCCGCGCAGCAGCAGCCCGCTGCCCGACGCGAGCAGGCGCTCCGCGGTCTCCTCGTCCGGCTCCTGCGCGTCGTCGCCGCCGCCGCCGCCGCCGCCGCCCCGCGCGGCGCCGCCGGGGGCGCGCTTCGCCGCCGCCGCCCAGCCCGTGCGCGGGTTGAGCTTGGCGTGCTGCCGCCGCAGCGCCGCCTCGTACTCTGCGCCCGAGAGCTCGGTCTGCGCCTTGGTCGCGCGCAGCTTGCGCAGGCGCGGCGCGTCCGCGACCGCCACGCGCGCGTCGCGGTCAGCCGGGTCCACCCACGCCGGCGCGCGCCGCTTCTTGCCTGCCGGCGGCGGGGAGGCGGGGAGGTGCGGCGGCGCGGGGGGGGGGGGGGGGCATTGCGGCTCAGGCGCTCGCCGCGGCGCCGGGCCCCGCGCGAACGCCCCCGCGCGAGCGCCCCCGCGCGGCGCACCTTTGCCGCCCTGCTGCTGCAGGCGCGCGCTGCCCGGGCCAGGGCCCGCCGCGCCGTCGGCGCCGCCGTCGTCGCCGCCGCGGTCCTCGAAAAAGAGCTCGCCGTCCGCGTCGTCGCCGCCGGCGTCCGCCTCGGCCGCGCGCACGAGCTCCGCGATGCCCGCCTCGCCGCCGCCGGCGCCGCCGGCGAGCAGCCGGCCCACGCCGGCGCCGCCGCCAAACAGAAAGTCCTCCAGCTCCGCTTCCTGCGCCGGCCGGGCGGCGCGGCGGGCGGCGGGGCCTCGCGCGCGGCCGGCGGCCGCCGGGCGCAGCGCCGCGGCGGCTGCGGCGGCTGCGCCGCCCCCGCGGCGCGCGGCGGCGCACCCTGGCGGCCGCATCGTCGGCCGTGTACTTGATGGTCACCTTGGCGCCCCTCATGGCGGCCCGGCGCGCGCGGCGCGCCCCCGGCTGCCGGCCGGCAGCAGCGGCGGCGGCGCGCGCGGCGGCTGCGGCTGCGCCCGCGGCTGCGCGGCGCGCTGTGGTCAGGGGCGCGCGCGGGCGCGTTTGGGGTGCGTGGAGGGCGGGCCCAGGCGCCACGCGCGCGCGAAGAGGCCGCGGGCTGGCGCGGCGCGGTGCTGCGGCTGCAGGGGGGGGCTTCGGCGACCGCCGCGCCCGGCTGTGGAGTGAGGATGCTGGAGACGGGCCGCGCGCCTGCTTGGGGTGCAACCCGCCCGCCGCGCTCCCGCTCCAAAAAAAAAGCGCCTCCCGCCGGGGCCGATCGCGGCGCGTGCCCGTCCCGCGCGCCTGGCGATCGCGCCGGCCCCGGCGGCGCAGCGCGGCGGCCGCAGCATGGCGTCGCCCCACGCGCCGCCGCTGCCGCCGGCCGAGCCGGCGCCGGCGATGCCTCGTGACGGTGGCGGCGGCGACGCCGCCGCGGCCCCCGGCTCCCCGCCACCGCCGCCGCCGCCGCCGCCACCGCCGGCGCCGGCCGCGGAGGAGGACGCGCCGCCGCTGCCTCCCGGCTCCCCGCCGCCGCCGCCCGAGCGGCACCAGCAGCAGCAGCACCACCAGCAGCACCAGCACCAGCAGCACCAGCAGCAGCAGCACCAGCAGGCGCCGTCGCAGATGGACCAGGCGGCGTTCGCGGCGCTCAGCGGCGAGCAGCAGTCAGCCTATTTGCAGCAGTGGCACGCGTGGGAGGCGGCGGCGGCGGCGCAGCAGCAGGCCGCGGCTCAGCAGTACTACGCGCAGCAGCACGCGCTCCACGCGCAGCAGCAGGCGATGGCCGGCCACGCCGCGCCGTTCCCTGGGCAGCAGCCGCCAGGGTTTGCGATGCACCAGCAGCAGTACGCGATGCATCAGCAGGCGGTGATGCAGCAGCAGATGGCAATGCAGCAGCAGATGGCGATGCAGCAGCAGGCGGCGATGCAGCAGCAGCAGATGGCGATGCAGCACGCTGCGGCGATGCAGCAGCAGGCGGCAATGCAGCAGCAGCAGGCGGCAATGCAGCAGCAGCACGCGCTGCCGGTGCAGCCCGGCGCGGCGCACGCGGCGGCGGCGGCGCAGCTGCAGGCGCAGCAGCCGCACCCGGCGAGCAGCTACCCGGGCGGGCACCCGCCGCCGCTGAGCGCGCACGCGTTTGCCAACGGCGGCGCGCCGGGCAGCGCGGGCGCGGGCGCGGCAGGCGAGGCGCGGCGCAGCGTCGTGCCGGGCTGGCTGCGCGAAGAGATGGCCAAGCGCCAGGCGGACGCAGCCAAAAAGGCGGCGGCAGAGGCCGCGCCCGCGCAGGCGACGCACGAGCAGGCGCCCCCGCCGGGCGCGGGCGGCGGCGGCCCGGGTGCGACAGGCGGTCGCGATGCGCGGGCGTGGCGCGCGGCGCTCCGCTGCGCGGCCGCGCTGCTCTGACTAGCCGCCGCCGCCGCCGCCGCCGCGGTCCTGCCGCAGGCTCGCGCTGGGGCGACGCCGGCGGCGACGACGAGGCGGCGCGGGCGAGCGCCGCGGCCGCGGCGCACGCGCGCGGCGAGGCGGTGAAGCGGCAGCTGCGGGAGCAGCTCACGGCGATCCTGGTGGAGGTGACTGACCGCATGTTTGGTGCGGCGCGGCACGGCGCGGCGCGGCCGCCAGGGGGGGGGGGCGGCGCCGCGAGTGCCCTGCGCGCGGCGCGCCACCGCTCAGGGCGTGCCGCCGCGCGGCGCAGACGAGGTCGCGCGCGAGGTGTATGGCGAGGTGGCCGGGGCGGGCGGCGGCATGGGCAGCAGCACGGGTCGCGCCGGCGGCCGTGACGGCGGTGCGACCAACGGCACCGCCAGCAGCGGCGGCGCCGGGGGCGCGCTCACGGTGCTGGCAGGTTACGGCTCCGCCTCGGACAGCGAGGAGGCCGGGAACGTGGGCAGGGGCCCGCCGCTGGAGCAGCAGCAGCCGCCGCCGGCGCAGCGGCCGCAGCCGCCGCAGCAGCAGCCGCCGGCGCAGCAGCCCGCCAGCAATGGCCAGGCCACCGCCGTGCTGCCGCTCCGGCCTGCGCGCGAGCCGGTCGCGCAGGCGGCGGCGCTGCTGCAGGCGCCCTCGGATGGCCTGACGTTTGTGAGAGGGCAGAGGTGGGACGCCGCGGCGCAGCGTGCCTTCTGCGTGCGCGCGCCGAGCGCCGCTGACGCCGCTGACGCCGCCGACGCCGACGCCGCCGCCGCCGCCGCCGCCGCCGCGCGCGCGCAGCGTGTGGTGCTTCCTGGCGGACGGGCGGCGCGTGCCGGCCAAGGTGCTGATGGTCCACGGCGGCCCGGCGCCGCTGGCCAGCTACACCGTCATGGCGGAGGGCAGCCGGCAGCGCGTGGAGTGGAGCGCGCTGCAGCCGATGGGCGCCGAGCAGCCGGCCGCGCTCGCGCTGAGCGCGTCGCCGCCGCGCGGGCAGCCGCCGCAGGAGACGCCGGCGAGCGAGCCGCCGCCGGCGCAGCACCAGCAGCAGCAGCAACAGCAGCAGCAGCAGCAGCAGCAGCAGCAGCAGCAGCAGCAGCAGCAGCAGCAGCAGGGGGCGCCGCAGCAGCAGCGCGGGGCAGCTGCAGACGGCAGCGCGGGGCGTGGCGCGCCGCCGGAGCCGCCACAGGCGCGGCGCGTTGATGGCGAGAAGCCCGATGCCAGCAGGCCGCACGCGGCCGAGGTTGGGCGGCGGCGCAGCAGGAGCCGGAGCCGCAGCAGGAGCCGCGGCAGGGACCGGAGCCGGAGCAGGGACCGAGACAGGGCGCGGCGCGAGCGCAGCGGCAGCAGGGCGCGCCGCGGCGTCGAGCGCAGTGCCAGCCGCGAGCGGCGGCACAGCCACCGCAGCCGCTCGCGCGACAAGCGCCGCCACCGGAGCGGCAGCGCCAAGAAGAAGCACCGGCGCCGCAGCCGCAGCGGGGCGCGCAGCGCCGGCCGCGAGCGGCGGCGCCGCAGCCGCAGCCGCAGCCGGAGCCGCAGCCGGAGCCGCAAGCGCAGCATGAGCAGGAGCAGGAGCAGGAGCAGGGAGCGGCGGGCGCGGCGGTGAGCGAGGCGGCACCGGCGCCGGGACAGCGGTGAGCGAGGCGGCACCGGCGCCGGGACAGCGGCGGCGATGGGCGCTCCCGCGGCGGAACCCGCGGAGCCGCCCACAGTGCCGACCATTGATAACAGGGACCGCTCCCGGCTCGGCGCGACCTCGGGACGCGCAACGACCGAGGGCAACCGCCCCCCGCCCGCCAGCTGCCCGCTCGCCGCTCGGTGGCGTCGCGGACACACTGTGAGCACTGTTAAACCGAGCGCACACTCGCAACCACTCGGGCAAGGCGGCCACCCCTCACACCGCCCGCACCTGCGCGCCCACCACCGGTCGGCGCGCGCGCGACAGGGCTGGCACGGGCCGCGTCCTGCGCGGACTACTAAACGCGAGTTCCCGGCCGCGCCGCAGCGGCGCCAGGCGCCACCTGGGGGCGGGGCAGCCCGGCACATCCTGCTGCGCGCCCACCTCGCGCTGGGGGGCCAGGGCGCGCTGGCGCGGGCCGGCGGCCGCGCCGGTGCAACCATGAGCCGTCGGAGCCTTTTTCCGGCCCGGCGCACCTCGCGCCTGCGGCTCACAACGCTGGTGGTGGTGCTGCTCGGTGAGTGCCGGCAGCTGCCGCTGCGCGGCGCCCGCGCGGCGCCCTCGCAGCGCCGCGGCGCGGCCCCTGCACCTGGAGGCCCCCACAGGACGCCTCACGCGGCCGCCCGTTCCCCCCGCAGGCGCGCCGTGCCTGCTGGCAGAGGACGACGCGGGGCCGGCCACGACGGCGATCGCGGCCGCGCCGCCGCCGGCCCCGGCGCCGGCGCGCGTGGGCCCGCGCGCGCCGCCGCCACCACCGGTGACGACCTACCCCACCACCGGCATCATCGACCCGCAGGCGCCCGCGAACTCGGGTGCGGCCGCGGCCGGCCCGCGCCGCGCGGGCGCCGGCCGCCCCTGCACCCGCGCCCGCCGCGCGCGGCGGCAGGTACCCCCCCCCCTGAAACCCGCCGCCGGCGCCGCCGCCGCCGCCGCAGACGAGCCTGGCGTGCTGGTGCCGCTGGCGCAGGCCGCGTCGCCGGTGGGGCTGTGGATGGACGCGGTCGAGGCGGCGGGGCCCGCCACCGCGCTGTCCGACCCCTCGTTTGAGGGAACGATCTTCATCCCGGACGACGCGGTGCGTGCAGGGTTGAGGCGGCGAGGCGGCGGGGCGGTGGGGCGGTGGGACGGCCGCAGCAGGCGCGCGCAGCGCCGCGCGCCGGCCCCCGCACACCCCGGGCGCCGCGCGCGCCGCTCGCAGGCGTTTGAGGCGGCCTTCCCCGCGCTGCGCGACGCGCCCGCGGGCCGCGTGTTTGCCGACGTCCCCGCGGCGGCCCTGGCGGCGCAGCTCAACGGCCTCACCGTCCCGGGCGCGCCGCTGAGCCTGGACCGGCTCGAGCCGGGGCAGCGCCTGCGCACCGCCGACGGCGGCTCCCTGGAGGTCGTGGCCGTGCGGCCGGAGGACGGCACGGCACGGCTGCGGCACTCGCCCACGGGCGCGGTGCTGTCGGTGGTCGAGCCCAACCTCCAGTCCGGCAGCGCGACGGGGCACGTCGTGGACGCGCTGCTGGGCCCCGCCGCCGCCGCGGCGGCCGCGGCGGCTGCCGCGCTGGCCGGCGGCCCGGGCGGGCGCTACGCGTCGGCGCTGAGCGTGCTGCGCGACCCGACGCAGCAGCTGGAGATGTTTGCGCAGCTGGCAGACCAGGCGGGGCTCCTGCCCGTGCTGGAGGACCCGGCCGCGGAGCTCACCCTGTTTGCGCCGAGCAACCAGGTGAGCTGGCCGGCCGGCGGCCATGGCGGAGAGTTGAAGGAGGTCAGGAGGGGGGGGGGGGGGGGCGTCGCCGCCTGCTCGCTGACCGGCCTGTTGTCCGTCGCCGCGCCGCGCCGTGCCGCGCCGTGCCGCGCCCGCCCGCCGCCTGCCGCCGCACCCGCACCCGCGCAGGCCATGCGCGCGTTCCTCGGCGCGCTGTCACCGTCGGCGCAGCGCGCGCTGGCCGGCAACGCCAGCCTGGCGGACCAGCTCGTGAGCGGGCACCTCGTCGCCGGGGTGTCGCTGGGCAGCAAGGCGCTGGAGGCGCTGTCGCTCGAGGCGCTGGCGGGCGGCGGCGGGCTCAAGACCCAGGCCGGCAACGCGCTCACAGTGGAGGAGGGGCCGGGGTGAGTGCCAGCGGAGCGGCCGCGGGCCGGCCCGCCGGGCGAGCTTTGGGGCGGCCGGCCGGCCGGCTGCCAGCCCTGCCGCGCCGCTCGCCGCCGACGCTGCGCCCGCGCTGTGC
Organism: Scenedesmus sp. PABB004; assembly: GCA_014905635.1. Taxonomy (NCBI): domain Eukaryota; kingdom Viridiplantae; phylum Chlorophyta; class Chlorophyceae; order Sphaeropleales; family Scenedesmaceae; genus Scenedesmus; species Scenedesmus sp. PABB004. The sequence goes on along the minus strand of CM026547.1, from coordinate 1,493,274 downwards.
CGCCGCCCGCAGGCCCGCGCCACCGAGCTGGCCACCGCCAGGCGCGGTCGTGCAGGAGTCGGGCCGCGCCGCGCCGGGGGCGGGCCTCGCCGTCGACGGCAGCGCGGTGCTGGCGCCCGACCTCGTCGGCGGCAAGGCCGTGGTGCACGTGGTGGCGCACGTGCTGGTGCCGCCCGACGTGGCGCAGCAGATCGGCGTGCCGGCGAGCGCGATGGCGCCCGGGCCGCGCCAGCGCGCGGGCGGCGGCGCGGTCGCCAGCGCGGCCACCGCGCTCGTCGCGCCGTCGGCGGCGGCCCGGCTCGCGGCGGTCGCGGCGGTGGCGGCGGCGCTGGCAGCGGTGGCGTGAGGGCGGGGGGAGGGGGCACGCCAGGGGGGTGGAGGCAGCTAGGCAGGCAGGCAGGCAGGGAGGCAGGTAGGCTGGCTGGTGAGGAACGGCGGCTGGGCGAGGGCGGCGCATGCGAAGCAGCAATCGCCGCAGTTCGGCGCAGCTGGCTGACGCGCACGCTGTGCGCCGTGATTGGCTGGCGCACGCTGTAACTGACGCGACCCGCCTCGTGCAGAGCTGCCGAGCCTTGGGTGCAGCCGTGCTTGCCGCGTGCGCGCGCGGCAAGGCGGCGGAGAGAGCAGGCAGTTACACGCGCCGCTGCGACAGCAATCTTTCAGCTGTGTGCGCAAGCGCCGCGCGTCCCTGGCCTCGCCACCCGCCGAAAATCTTCAGTTCGGGGAATGCTGCTGCGGCTCTGTAGGGTACAGCGGCGCGCGGGGCGCGCCGCCGCGGCGCGCCGGCGCGCGTGTTTCAGCGCAGTGGGGGCTCGCGGCGGCACCCCGCGCGCCGCCCCGGGACAAGCTTAGTGCTTGTAGCCGTCGTGGCCGGGCGGGCCGTGCTTCTGGGCGGCGTCGTGCCACTCCTTGTACGCCTTGTCCACGTCCTGCTCGCAGGCGGGCGGTCGGGCGGGCCGCGTGAGCGCGGTGGGCTGAGCAGCGGCACGGCTGTCAGCCGCAGCGGTCAGCTCGGCGCGCGATGGCCGCAGCTGCCGCGGCCGCCGCTGCCGCCGCCGAGAGCACCCCGCTGCAGCCACTGCGGGCACCCCGCCGCCGCCCCGATGCGGCTGCCACCGCTCGCGCACCTTCCACTCCTTCTCGTCGGGCTTCTCGGTGATGTCCTTCACCGGCGCCTCCTTGAACTCGGGCGCCTTGTACTCCTTGGCCTTGTGGATGATGGTGTTGTTCAGCTTGAACTCCACCTCGGGCTTCCACTTCCACACGTCGGGCTTCTCGGTGTAGTCGTGCACCGGCTCCTCCTTGTAGTGGTCCTTGGCCTTGTAGACCTTGGCCTTGTGGATGATGGTGTTGTTCAGCTTGAACTCCACCTCGGGCTTCCACTTCCACACGTCGGGCTTCTCGGTGTAGTCGTGCACCGGCTCCTCCTTGTAGTGGTCCTTCGCGGGCATCTCCTTGGCCTTGTGGATGATGGTGTTGTTCAGCTTGAACAGCGGCTTCTTGAACGGCTCGATGGGGCCCTTGGTCGCGTTGGTGTACACCTTGACCTTGGGCACGATGGTGATCTTCTTGGGCAGCTTGAAGTCCTTGTCGTGCCTGCAGGGCGCGGTGCGCGGCGCCGTCGGCGCGGCGCGCGGCGTGGGGCGCGCCGCGTGCCCGGCAGCGCCGCCGGGCCGCCGCAGCGCTTCCTTAACGAGCAACGGCCGCGACCGCGCGCTCCGGCGGCGCGCTCACCCGTCGGACCCGTACTCTGCGGAGGCCACCGCCGCCATGGCCAGGACGGCCACGAGCAGCAGGCCGGCCTTGCTCAGGCACGCCATGCTGACGACCTGCGGACGGCGCGTAGCAGTAGCAAGTGGTCAGAGAGCCACTCGGGTGCGCGGCCAGGCCGCCAGCGCCCCCGGAGCGCCCGCGGCGCGGCCTGGCGGGAGGCGATGCGCGCGCAGTTGGGCGGCGCACTGGCAGCGCCGTTCAGCTCTGGCAGGCCACCGACAAGGTTCCTGGCGCAGAGACAAGCTGAAGGCGGCTGCCAGCGCAGCCGCGCGCGTCGCGGCCTGGCCTGCGCTGCCGCCTACTGGCGATGGCCGCGCCCGCGCTGCTCCCGGGCGCCCTGCCAGGCGCCGCGCCGCGGTCCTGCCGCTGGAGCGCCCTACAAAGGAGCTAACGAAGAGCTCGCCGCACCTGCTAAAGGCGCAGCACGCGTCCCCGCTCCGGCGCGCTATCTGCCGCGCCTGCCCCGGACTCGCCTGGCCCGCTGGCTGTGTGGCGGGGCTGTAAACGAGTAGAATCAGGAGTCGTGTGGCCGGTGGGGGGCGCGGCGGGCGCGCATAGCCTATGTGGCGCGCGAGCGGGCAGCCAGTTGGGTGTGTCACTTCGCCTCGCAGTTGCGCGCGCCACAGCGGGCGCGCGCTGCTCGCAGCAACACACGCGTGCGGCACGCAGATGCGCCAGCGGTCCCGGGCCGCGCCGCCGCCGCCGCGCCGGCCGCGCCGCCGCCGCCCGGGCGCACAGCGGGTCGCGCTCGGCGCGTCGCCGCAGCAGCCTACGCGGCAGGTGCGCCGCCGCCGCCGTCACCGCTGCTGCCACCGCCGTCATCAGCGCCATCACGCAGCGCCTCCAGCACCGGCGCCGGGCAGGCGGCCGCCGCCGGCGACGCCAGAAAGTCGCGCGCGACCGCCGCCGCCGCGCCGGCCTGGCCCAGCCCCCGCAGCGCGCGCGCGCGGCCCAGCGCGAGCATGGGCGCCAGGCTGCCGCCGCCGCCCACGGCGCCCGCGGCGGCAAAGGCGGCGAGCGCGTCGCGGTGGCGGCCCTGCTGGTGGCAGGCCACGCCAACGCAGTACTGCGCCTGGGCGCGCGCCGCGGGCTCGGCGGCGAGCTCCGCGCAGCGCCGGTAGTGCGACTCCGACGCGGGCCACTGCTGCTGCAGCGCCGCGACCTGGCCCGCCGAGTAGTGCGCCCTGTGCCGGCGGCGGCGGCGCTCAGGCGGAAGCGGCGCACGCGTGCGCGCCACTGCTGCGGCGCCGCCCCGCACCTTGCGTGGCCGGGGTCGAGGCTCAGCGCGCGCGCGAGGCAGTGCTCCGCCTCGGCATAGCGCTGCAGCGCCGCGTGCTTGGCGCCGATGACCACGAGCACGTCGGGGCTGTCCACCGCGGCCGCCTGGGCGGCGACGGCGGGGTCGACGCCGCCGCCGCCGGCCGCGGGGCCGCCGCCCGGAAGCGCGGCGTAGCCCAGCGCGGCGCGCACGCGTGGGCGGCGCAGCCCGAGCTGCAGCGCGAGCGTGAAGCTGCTGCTCGCGAGCCAGTGCAGCAGCGCGGCCTGGGGCAGCTGCAGCTTGATGTAGGTGCTGGCGAGGGTGAGCCCGTACAGCAGCGGCGGCAGCCAGGCCAGCAGCGGCGCCAGCCACGTGCCCGCCACGCTGGGGTGCCGCGACGCCGCGCCTGCGGACCGGCGCGGCCGCGGCGGCGGTCGGCGGTCGGCGCACGGCCCGCGCGGGCCGTGCGACGGCGCGGCCCCGGCCCCTCTGCGCGCGCCGGCGGCACCTGATGCCCTGAAGCCGATGCGTATGCTGGTCAGCATCACGCCCGTGACCGCGAGCGGCAGCACCAGGCCCGGCAGTCCCATGGGCAGCTCCGGCGCGGCGCCGCCGAGCACCAGCGCCGGCAGCGTGAGGTCACGGAACCACAGCGCGCCCTCGCTCGCAAACCCCGGCCAGCCGGCCTGGGCCATGCTGCGCACGCTGTATGACAGGTATATGAAGACCGGCCACTGCGCGCGACGGGCACAGCGCGGCGCGGCGGGCGGGGCGGGCGGGTGCGCAAGTGAGCGGGCAACGCGGCGGCCGGCGGCGGCGCCGCCGCCGGCGCTGCGTCGCCGCGGCGTGCCGCGCGGAGCCCGGCAGAGCCCGCCGAACCTGCAGCAGCTGGTTCACCACAAACCAGGCGGGGTGCGGGACGGCGCACTTGCGGCGCAGGTCGTGAAAGGTGGCCACGCGGCGCTGCCATTGCAGGAGCTGCTGCAGCGCCGCCGCGGCCGCAGCCGCGCCGGCGGCCTGCTGCGCCGGCGCCGCGCCGGCGTCCCGGGCGGCCGCCAGCGGCTGCTGGCGGGCCGGCGCCGCGGCGGGCGCCGCCGCCGCCGCCGCGGCGTGTGCCTCGCGCGCCTGGCGCTGCCGCTCGAGCTCAGACGACTCCGCCCAGAGCACCATGTTGGTGCGCACGATCTTGGCCTGCTTCAGGCTGACCGGCAGCAGCAGCACCTTGACCGCCAGCGTGGTCGCGGGGATCGCCGCCCACCAGGGCAGCCCGCTGCCGGCGTGCAGCGCGTCGAGCGCCGCCGCGCCGGCCGCCGCCCAGCCCAGGTCCGGCGCCCCTGCGAGCTGCTCGCCCAGCAGCTCCTGCCCGACCCCCTCCTGCTGCGCCTGCGGCTGCCAGCTGCTGCTGAAGCGCGCGGCCGCGGCCGCGGCGACCCCTGCCGCCGCCTGCTGCCGCTGCCACGGCGCGCTGCGTGCGGCGGGGCGGCGGCAGCGGCGGCGTCAGGCGGCCAGGCGCCCGCCTGGCGCGTCACCCGGCTGGAAGCCCACCTGGAGAGGCGCGCCCGCGCGGCCAGGAGGAGGAGGGCCGACATGCGCCCGCCGCCCGCAGCGAGCTCCGGCCGCAGCGGCGGCGCGGCCTGAGCGGCGGCGGCGGCGCTGGCGTCGCCTCCGCGCGGCAGCGGGCACACAGTGGTCGTCCAGGCGGGTCGGGGGACCTGGGGTCGGGCGCTGCTCGCTTGTGCCGCCGATGCACTACGGACGCGCAGCCGGCGGGCGTCCAGGCGCCCTGTCGCCGAGGTCCCCGCGTTTTCACATCGGTCCCTCGGGTCTTCAGGGGTGGCGCACGGGGCCCCCGCACACCAGGTGCGACGCCGCGGCGCCCCGCGGCTGGCTCCCGCGGCCCCAGCGCGCGCGGGCGTGGATCCCAGCAACGGCGACGCGTGCGGCCTGCGCCTCGAGCGCCTGCCCACGCCGCCGCCGCCGCGCCCGCGCCGCGACTGCTGCTGCCGCCGGCAGCCCGGCGCTGAGGCGCAGCCCGGCGCTGCTGAGGCCAAACCAAAGGCGCATGCCGCCGGTGCGGTCGAGGAGGCCGGAGCTGGTGCATGGTAGCGGGCGCCGGGCATGAGCGCGGCGGAGGAGGAGAGCGCGGAGGCGGCTGACGGCGGCGAGCAGCAGCAGCGCGCCGGCGCCCAGCAGCGCGCCGGCGGCGCGCTCGAGGGCCTCGCCGCGCTGGCCGCAGTCGCGGCCGGCCAGCGTGGCTGCGAGAGCCTCGCCGCGCTGGCCGCGATCGCCGCGGCCGGCCGGCGCGGCGGCGACGCGGCGGCGGCAGGGCCGCCGCCGTTGCTCGCGCCCGCGCCCACGCCCGCGCTCGCGGCCGCGGCCGCGCCCGGCGCGCCGCCGGACGTCCGGCTGCTGCAGCTGCAGCTGCTGCTGCGGCAGCACCTGCAGGCGCGCGTGCAGCAGGGGCCCCAAGAGCCGCCCTGCGGCGGGGAGCCGCACGAGCAGCCGGCGGCAGCGCCTGCCCAGGAGGAGCAGGGCCCGGGCGGCGCGGCGGCCGCCGGCAGCGGCGTGGTCGCGGCGCTGCAGGCGCTGCTGCCGGAGCGCACGTGCCTCGTCGAGTGCGGCTCGGCGACGGGCGTGTTCAGCGTCGACACCGAGCGCGTGACGTGCCTGTGCGCTGTGTGCACGGCCAAGGGCCGCGCAGGCGGGACAGTGCCCACGTTTTTGCCGAGCGAGTGGGAACGGCATGGCGGCGCCGGGGCGATGAAGAAGTGGCGCTACTCGATCAAGGTGCGGCGCGGCGCTGAGCAGGGAAGAGAAGGCTGGCGCCCCCCGCAGCGGCCGCGCGACGCCCCGCCCCGCCCCGCGCCGCGCCGCGCCGCCCGCAGCTGCTGGACTCCCCCGGCGACACGCTGGGGCGCTGGCTGGACGAGCGGGGCTACCAGGTGCAGTCGTACCCAGCCAAGCGCCCGCCGCCCGCGCGCGCCAAGGCCGGCACGAGCAGCCCGCTGGCGGGCGCGCTGCAGGCGGCGCTGGGCGGCGGCGGCGGCGGCAGCGCGGCGCCGGCCCCAGGCAGCAGCAGCGGTGGCGCGACCTCTGGTGGCCCGAGCTCGCTCAGCGAGCTGGCCGCTGCGGTGGCAAACGCGCTTGCCCGTGAGCTGCCCGCGGCCATGGCAGCGTCCGGCGCGGCGGCCGCGGCCGCGGCGGGCCCAAGCAGCAGCAGCGGCGCTGCGCCCGACGCGGACGCGGGCGACGAGCAGCCGCCCGCGCCGGCGGCTGGGCAGGCATGGCTGCCACCCGGCGCGGAGGGCGGCGCCGCAGGCGGCGCTGGCGCGCCCGACCTGGTGGGCAGCTTTGAGAGCCGGCTGCGGCATGATCGCAAGCGCCGGCGGCAGCTGGAGGGCGAGCTCGCGCGGCTGCAGGCGGAGCTGGCAGCCGAGCGGGCGCGGCGCATCAACGCGGAGCGCCAGCTGGCGTCGCTGGGCAGCCTTCTGGCGCGGCTTGACGAGGGCGACAGCTCGCCGCCGGAGGCGTCGCAGCCGCCGCAGCAGCCCCAGCAGCTGGGCGCCAGCAGCGGGCAGGGCGCAGAGTTCCCAGGGGAGCACGGCGCAGGGGCAGCGAGCTCCGCGCCGGCGTAGCATGCCCGCGCTGCGGGCCGGGGTGGCACAAGTGGGCGAACCAACGTGCGCGCGCGTCGACCGGACCGATGCGCGCGGGCTTGGGCACTTGGGGCGGTTTGAGACGGCAAGGGGGCTTTGGGGCTCGGGGCTCAGGAGGACTCGGGGCTCAGGAGGACTGGGGCTTTGGGCAGCGGAGAACCCCGCTGTGCGCCAGTTGAATGCCGCGCCACGCCGCGCGATGTGCGGTGGTGGCGCGCCGGCTGTGCGCGAAACGCTGTGTGCTGTCTTTCAGCCCCCTGCCTGGTCTGGATCAGGATTGAGCGGTTTGCCCGCATGCCGTTGCTTAGCATGCGCGGCCGCCGCCCCTCGGTCCGGGCGCTGTCGACCTCTGCGCAGCGGCGCTGTGCTGCTGACCCCGTCGTTGAGGGTCCAAGTGCATAAACAGGAAAGGAAGGAAGACGTGAGACTGCAACGAACGGTTGTGCACACGTGCTCTGTCTGTCTCACCAGAGAGGGTGACGGGCTCTGTCGGTCAGGGACGAGGGCTCGCGTCGAGGCTGCGTGAAAGCTCTGAGTTTCAGTTTGCAGAACGCATGCACACATGTGCACGTGTGGGCAGAGGACTGACGCGCGGCTTCGTTACACTGCGGCGGCTGGCGCGGGTTACACGCAACCGCCTCAGATCCTGCGGAAGCCCTCGCGGTTCACGGTGCTCAGCTTGCCCTGCAGCGCGTCGGCGTCGGCGCGGATGCTCTCCGCGTGCGCGCCCTGCGCGCGCAGCTCGCTGCCCATCTGCTGCGCGCCCAGCTTGATCTGGTCCAGCCCGCGGCTGATCTCGTCGAGGTAGCGGTCCTGCTTGGCCGTCTCGCCGTCGATCGTCGCCGCCTGCTCGCCAAACCCGGCCGCCTCCAGCCCGCGCGTGCTGACGCCCGGGTACGCGCCCGCGCCGCCGCCGCCCGGCTGCGGGCCGCCGCCCGCCGCGCCGGCGCGCTGCGCCGCCGCGGACAGCTGCTGCCGGCCGGCCGCCGCCTGGCTGTCGCAGTGCGCGAGCTCCGGCCTGCGCGCACGCGGCGCCGGCGGCGGCGGGACGCGGTCGGGGCGGCTCCGGCGCGGCGCCGACGGCCGCCCCGCGCCGCCGCGCGCGCCGCCTCGCCCGCGCGGCGCCGGCGGCGCACCCGGGGCCGCGCATCGACGGCCGCGACTTGGGCTTGGGCGGCCCCGGCTCGGTGCAGCAGCTGCAGAAGAAGCCGAAGCAGCAGCAGAGGCGCATGAAGCGGAGGATGCGCTCCGAGTAGCTCAGGTCGTCCTCAATCTGCGGCGCGGCGCGGCGCCCGGCGGCGGCCGGGTGGGGGCGCCGCGCGCGGCGCGGCAGCTGCGCCGGCCGGCGGCGCGGCAGCTGCGCCGGCTGGCGGCGCGGCGCGGCGGCGGCGCGGGCGCGCACCCGGGCCATGTCCGACTCGATGCGATGCATCTGCTGCCCCTGCTCCCGCAGCGCCACCTGCGTGGTGGCCTGGATCTCCTTGGTCTGCTCCACGATCTGGGCGGGCGCGCGGCAGGGGGCGCGTGGGCGCGCGGCGCGGCGGCAGGTGCCGCAGCGGCGGGCGGCGTGCCGGCGCTGCGCGCACCTGCAGCGCGCGCCGGCTGGTGGCGGTTGTCTCCTTGTGCGTCTCCACGGCGTGGTCCATGAGCTGCCGGTTGTCCAGGGCGCCCAGGTCGCGCCCGGGCGCGCCTGGCTGGCCGCGGGGCTGCGCACCGGCCATGAGCTCCGCCCGTGCCGCCTGCTCGGGGCGCGGGGCGGCGCCGTACGCCATGCGCTGCCCCGACGGTGGGGCCGGCTGGTACTGCATGGCCGGCCGCGGCGCGAGCGGGGCGAGGGGCGCCGGGGCAGCAGCAGCAGCAGCAGCGGCTGGCTGGGCAGCAGCAGCAGGGCCAGCGGGGCCGCGACGCGAGGACCGGGAGAGCTGCCAGGCGCAGTGCGTGTGTCGCGTGGCGCAAGAGCGGCGCGTTGCCGTATGACATTCCATCGGTTCAGGGCGCAGCGCCCTGACGGCTCCAGCTCCAGCACCCTGACCGCCTGCACGCGGTGATCAGTCTCCTGCACACCGCGCCGCGCCGCGCTCGCCACGCAGCGCCTCCCCGCGCACGCCGTGCGTCTGCTGCTGCCCACCCGCCCCGACAACCCTCCGCGATGCAGGCAGCCGCCCGCGCGCCGCTGGTGGGCTGCCCGCGACGCCCTGGCGGGGCGGCCGCCGCGCGCCGGCGCAGCCAGCCGCGGCGGCGGCCACCGGCAGCGGCGGCAGCGCCCCGCGCCGCTGCCACGCCCGCCGCGCCGCCCGCCGGCGCCTTTGTGGGCCCAGCGCCCGGCTCCGCGCCCTGAGACGCCGCCGCCCCTCCCCGTGCGCCGCAGGCGTCGCGCCGCGGCGCCGCGCAGGCGGCCGGCGGGCGCGGCGCGCCCGCGCCCGCGCGGCTGCGCGCCGCCGGCGCGAGCCGGCTCGCCGGCGTGGAGATGGCGCCGCCCGACCCCATCCTGGGCGTGTCGGAGGCGTTCCGCGCCTCCACGTCGCCCAACAAGCTCAACCTGGGCGTCGGCGCGTACCGCACGGAGGAGCTGCAGCCGCTGGTGCTGGAGGTGGTCAAGAAGGTGCGGCGGCGGCGGCCCGGGCCCCGCCCGGCGGGGCGCGAGCGCCGCGGAGCACGCCCGCGCGCGCGCCCGCGCCCGCGCCGCTGCGCCGCCGCCGCGCAGCCGGCCCGCGAGCGCCGCGGCCCCCCGCCGCCGCCGGCGCGCCAGGCTGAGGCCAAGATGCTGGCGGCGGGGTACAACAAGGAGTACCTGCCGATCGAGGGCCTCGACGCCTTCCGCACCGCGACGGCGCAGCTGCTGCTCGGCGGCGACAGCCCCGCGGTCAAGGACGGACGCGTCGCCGTCCTGCAGGCGCGCGCCCGCAGCGCGCCGCCCGGCGCCCGCTTCTGCGCGCGCCCCGCCTCGCCCCGCCGCCCGGCGCCGCCGCGCCGCGCCGCGCCGCGCCGACCCGCCGCGCCGACCCGCCGCCGCGCCGCGCCGCCGCGCGCGCCAGGCGCTGAGCGGCACGGGCAGCCTGCGCGTGGGCGCCGCGTTCATCGCGCGCTTCATGCCCGGCACGACCGTCTACATCAGCAATCCCACCTGGGGCAACCACCGCAACATCTTTGGCGACGAGGGCGTGGAGTGGAAGTACTACCGGTGAGCAGCGGCGCACCGCCACCGCGCGCCGCGCCGCGCCGCGCCGTGGGCGCCGCGCGGGCCCAGCCGCGGCGCGTGCGGGCGCGCCGCGCCGCCCGCCCGCCCGACGCGGCCGCCGCGGCCGCGTGCGCCCCGCCGCGGCGGCGCGCAGGTACTTTGACGCGGACACGGTGGGCCTCGACTTTGAGGGCATGACCGCCGACCTCAACGCCGCGCCCGACGGCAGCATCGTGCTGCTGCACGGTGCGGCGCGCGCGCGGGAGGGAGGGGCGCTCGCCCCGCCGCCAGCAGGCCGCCCCCGCCACCGCCGCCGCCGCGCCGCCGCCGGCGCAGGCTGCGCGCACAACCCCACGGGCGTCGACCCCACGCCGGAGCAGTGGCAGGCGATCGCGGACCTGTGCAAGGCCAAGGGCCACATGCCCTTCTTTGACGTGGCATACCAGGGCTTCGCCACCGGTGCGCAAGCACGGCCCCGCGCGCGCGGTCGCCTGTGCGCGGCGCCCGCGCGCGCGCGGCCGGGCGAGCGCGCGCCACGACCGCCGCGCCGCCGCGCGGCGCGCAGGCGACCTCGACAAGGACGCGTTTGCGCCGCGCCTGTTTGTGGAGAGCGGGCTGGAGGTCATGGTCGCGCAGAGCTACAGCAAGAACCTGGGCCTCTACGGCGAGCGCGTGGGCGCGCTCAACGTCGTGCTCAGCGACGCAGACGTGCGCGCGGCGCCGCGCGCCGGCGGGGCCGCGCGGGGGCCCGCCGCGCCGCCGCCCGCCGCGGCGACTGCGCGTGGCCGCGTCGCACCGCACCGCGCTGCACCGCGTTGCGCCGCCGCGCCGCAGGCGGCCAAGGCGGTGCTGAGCCAGCTCAAGCGCCTCGCGCGCGCGATCTGGAGCAACCCGCCCACGCACGGCGCGCGCATCGCGGCTGAGGTGGTCGGCGACCCGGCCATGTTTGAGCTCTGGAAGAGCGAGGTGCGCGCGCCGCCCGCCGGGCGCGCTCCCGGCGCGCTCGCGCCGCGCTCCCGGCGCGCAGACGCCGACGCCCGCGCCACGATCACGTCGCGCTCGCGCTCACGCCCCTGCCGCCGCCGCCGCGCCCGCCGCCGCCGCTGCCCAGATGGCCGCCATGGCGGGGCGCATCGCGGGCGTGCGTGGCGAGCTGCAGGCCGCGCTGACCGAGCGCTGCCCCGAGCGCGACTGGTCGTTTGTGACGCGGCAGATCGGGATGTTCAGCTTCACCGGCATGACGCCGGCGCAGGTCGACAACATGACCAACAAGCACGCCGTCTACATGACGCGCGACGGCCGCATCAGCCTCGCGGGGCTCTCCAGCGCCAAGGTGCCGTACCTGGCCGACGCGATCGTCGACAGCGTGCGCAACGCCTGAGCGGCGGGAGCGGGCGCGCGCGGGCGTGAGCCAGCGCGTGCGGCGGCCGGACGCGGGACCGACGGGGCGCGCGCACTGCGCGCGGCGCGGGGCCCCGGCCGATGCAGCGAGCGGGCACTTGGCAGGCGGGCAGCGGGCGGGCGGACCAGGCGCAGCCGCGCCCTGGGCGGCGGGGGGCGACTCGCGGCTGGGAGCGAACTGCAGGACTGGCCTGTCTGCGGTGACGAGCGAGCGAGGGCGTCGACGGCCAGGGCGCCGCGTCTGTGCCGTCACAGCTCGTGCGCTCACTGCACGAGGCGGGCAGCAAGCACCACACAACGCCCCGCTCTCCCGCCGACGTCGGCCGCTGACGTCGCCTCGCCGGCCCTGGGAAGCCGCAGCGATCAAGCTCCGCGCCCCGCCTGGCGGCGCGTCACACCGACCCGAGCGCGTCACACCAACCCAAATCCACCACGCACAACACAACACGGCGCCGCGCGCGCCTCTCCCGCTCCCGGCCGCCCCGCGCGCGCCCCTCTCGCTCGCTGCCGCCGCCCCGCCGGCGCCGGCCGGCGTCACAGCGCGCGCAGCGCGCCGAGGCGCTTGAAGATGCCCGTGCCCTGCACCAGCAGCTTCTCGCCGCCGCCGGGCTGCGGCAGCAGCAGCGCGACGTCGACCTCCACGGCCGCCTTGCCCAGGCCCGTCTGGCCCTCACGCACCGCGACGACGTGGGAGCGCACGATGAGCTCCGTGTCAGGCGGCGTGGGCTCCTTGTACGACACCTGCGGCCGCGCGGGGCGGCGCGGGCGAGGGGGCGAGGGGGCGGGGCACGTTCGGCGGGCGCACCCACACACGCGAGAGGGCGGCGGCGCGGCAGGCGGCGGGCCGGCGCGCCACTGGCGCGCCGCGCACCAGCATGGACGCCGTGAGCGTGAGCGGCGGCTTGGGCAGGCAGCTGCGGTCCATGAGCGCGATCGCGGCCGTCCAGTTGCCGTGGCAGTCGAGCAGCGTGCTGAGGATGCCGCCGTTCAGGATGCCTGCGGGTGGCCGCGCCGCATCGGCGCCCGCCCCGCGTGGCGCCGCCGCCGCCGCCGCTGGCAGCGCCCGCTTCGCGTGCCGCCGCCGCCGCCGCCGCTGGCAGCGGGCGCTGCCAGCCCGCTTCGCGTGCCGCCGCCGCTGGCAGCGCCCGCCTCGCGCCGCCCCGCGTGCGCCGCGCACCTGGGAAGGCGCAGTACTTTGCGGGCAGGCTGATGCGCGCCTCGAGGCCGCTGTCTATGCGCATGCTGCGCAGGTGCAGCCCGTCGGGGTGCGCCGGGCCTGCGCGGAGGGAGGGGGGGGGGGGGGAGCGGCGGCGGCGCCGTCGGCGCCAGGGTCTGCGACCGCGCCGCGCCGCGCGTTGCGCAGGCGGGCGGGCGGGCGGGCGGGCGGGGTCTCACCGCAGCCGAAGCACTGCGACTTGGGCGTGTAGGCGACCTGCACCGCGATCTCCTCGGTGCCCTCGGGCATGATGCCCGCCTCCTTGACCGCCGGGTGGAGCATGCTGTTGCAGGGGTTGACCTTGTGCCCCTGGCTCACCATCCAGTGCCACGTCGTCGAGCCCTCGCCCGCGTCGCCGCCGGACGGCGGCGGCTGGCCGCCCAGGCACCGCTCCCCGCGCAGCGCGGGCAGCAGCAGCGCCGCCGCCGCGGGCGCTGCGGGCCAACCGCCGCCCCGGCAAGCGCGGCGAGCAGCGCGCGCCGCGCGCCGGCGGCCGCCAGCATGGCTGCCGCCCGCGGCGTCCGGTGGGCGCTGCCGGGCGGCCGCGGCGTGCGATCGGCGCCGACAGCAGCAGCGGCGCGCGGCGCAACCGCCGGGCGCGGGCGGCGCCTGGCGCCTGGCTGCTGTCCCGCTGCGCCGGGCGGCGCTCGATCGCCGGCCCGATGCCCCTGGGCGGGCGCGGCCCGGGCGGGGACGCGCGTGGGGGCGCCGAGAGGAGGGCTGGCCGCGGGAGCAGCAGCAGCTCTCGCCGGGAGCACCGGCTCGCTGGCCAGCTGCCTGTGCGTGGGCGGCGGCGGTCTGTGCGCGGCAGCGCGCAGGGAGCCCGGGAAGCAGCAGAAGACAAAAACTCGAGCTGGCGCACGCTCGCCGCGCCGGCGCGCCCGGGGAACGCCACAGACCGCACGGCACGCACGTCGCGCACCTCCATGGCCTGAAGCACGCCGCACCCATGCGTCTCGCGGCGCCGACCGGGTGCCTGGGCGCGCCCTGGGCGCCCCAGCGCGCGCACGGTGTGCGGAAGCTCGCGCTCGGCTGCCGGAGCCGGGGCCTGACCGCGCCCAGGTGCGGGCCGCGCCCGGCAGCAGCGGTCGGCGGCATCACCGCCGTCCCGCGCGCGCTGGGGCGCCTGATCAATCGGGCTGGGGCGCTGGGGAGGCCCCCCGCACTGAGCGGCAGCCCTGGGCGCCGGCACAGCCCGCGCGGTGGCAGCGGCGCCGCGCCAGCGGCCGCGCGGCGGCTGCGGCGGCGCCGCTGCCGCGCGCCGCCGCCGCCGCGCCGGTGCCGGCGCCGCTGCGGCGTGGCGCGTGTGGGCGCCCGACGCACCAGCTCACGCGGCCGGCGGCCGCGCCCGGCGCCCAACCGCTGCCCGCCGCCGCCGCCGCCGCCGCCGCCGCCCGCCGCCGCAGGCACGCACGCGGCGGCCGCCTGCCGGGCGCCAGCAGGGAGCCGCTGCCGCCGGCGGCCGCCGCCCGCCATGGCGCCTGGCCCACAGCGCAGCAGGCGCCGGCGCCGGCGCTGCAGCCGCAGCAGCACCAGGTGGCGCCGCCGCGGCTCGGCGCCGGCGGCCAGCGCTGCGCCGTGCGCGCGGCGGCCGGCCGGCGCAAGAGCACGGAGCAGCCGACCGGCCCCGGCAGCCCGGGGGCGCTGGCCAAGCTCACCCTCGCGGAGCTGCGCGCGCGTTGTGAGGAGCTGGGCCTGCCCACAAACGGCAAGAAGGCAGACCTGGCGGAGCGGCTCGCCGCCGCCGGCGCGGGCGGCGGTGACGACGACGCGGCGGGCGGCGGCGGCGACGCAGAGCTGGCGGGCGTGAGCCTGGACGAGCTGGTGTCGGAGCTGACGGCCGAGCTGCAGTCGGTCTCCAAGCCGGAGCTCGTAAAGTGCCTGGAGGACCGCGGCCTGCCGACCACGGGCGCCAAGGCGGCGCTGGTGCAGCGCCTCGCGGTGGCGGTGGCCGAGGAGTGAGTCGTGCTCGCCGAGTGGCGCGCTGCGCGCGCTGGCAGGCCCCCGCTTTCCCCCGTCCCCCTCACGCCGCTCGCCATGCCGCCCGCGCGTCTCCGCGCCCCTAGGGAGCTGGCCGGCCGGGGCGGGCCGGCAGCGCAGCAGGCGGCGGACGTGCTGCAGGAGCAGCCAGCCGCGGCGGCGCTGTCGCCGAAGCAGGAGCTGGAGCCGGAGCAGGAGCAGGAGCAGGAGCAGGAGCCGCCTGCCGCGGCGCCGCCGCCGGGGGCCAGCCGCTCGGCGGCGGCGACGCCTCGGGCGAGCGCGAGTGGCTGATCGCCGACAAGCAGCAGGCGCTGCTGGATGAGCTGATGGCGATGGGCGTCAAGCGGGAGGAGCTGCTGGAGATCCTGCTGGAGATGGGCCAGACCGCCGCAGAGGGGGAGAGCCTGGTGCGGCGCCCGCGCGCGGGGGCGCCGCGCGCCGACCGCAGCCGCGGCGGCCGCGATTGCCGCGGCGCGGGCGGGCGGCCCGCTGACGCGCCCGCCGCGCGGCCCGCCCCGCAGGAGGAGCTCGCCGAGCGCGCGAGCTGGCTGCTGGCGGAGGAGGAGGTGCTGCTCATGGAGCAGCAGGCCGGCAAGGCGGCGGCGGCGGGCGGCGGCGACGCGCTCGCCGCGTCGCCCAGCAGCATCCTGGACGGCCTGTCGGCCACCGACGTGAACAAGATGAAGGTGACACCCCCGCGCAGCGAGCGAGCACCGCTGGCGGCGCGCAGAGAGCGCCGGGCGGCGCGGCGCCCGGCCGGCAGGCCGGCGGCGGCCGGCCCCACCCGGCCTCACCACGCGCGCCCGCGCGCGCGGCCCGCAGGTCGACGACCTGCGCAGCTACCTGCGCCAGCTCGGCCTCAGCGACGAGGGCGGGCGCTACGTGCTGCGCGACCGGCTGATGACCATGCTCGCCGTGCGCCGCGCTGCGACGGCGGGCGACATGGACTACCTGCTGCGACAGCTCGCCCAGGTGCGGGGGCAGGGGCTCGGGCCAGCGACACCACGCCGCGCCGCGCCGAGCTCTGAGCTGAGGCGAGCGCTGACCCGAGCTGAGCGTAGCTGAGCTGAGCCCCGCCGCCGCCGCAGATGACGCTGAGCGAGCTGCGCTCAGAGCTGGAGCGGCGCGGGCTCGACCTCGGCGGCAGCAAGGCGTCGCTGGAGATGCGGCTCGCGCAGGCGCTCGTTGTGGAGATCGTCGGCCCCGAGGCCGCGGGCGCGCTGGGCTCCGCGCTCGGCGCGGCGGCCGCCGAGGAGGTGCGCCGGTCGCGGGCCTCGGACGCGCGCGCGCGCGTGCTGGCGCGCGCAGCGCGCGGCTCGCCGCCGCCGCCGGCCCGAGCGCCGCCGCCGCCGTCGCCGCTGCGCGCCCGCGCGCAGGAGAGCGACGCCGCGGCAGGCAGCCCGCTGCTGGAGCCGTACGACGAGCTGCTGACCGCGGCGGTCGACCCCGCCGCGACGGTCGCGCTGCTGTGCGGCGCGCCGCCCGCGGGCGCGGGCCTGCGCGCGCGGCTTGCGGGCGTGGCCGAGGCGCTGGCGACCGCAAACGCGCTCGTCGACGAGCTGCACACAGCGCCGCTCGACGCCGCCCAGGCGGCCGCGGCGGCCGCGGCGGGCCGGCCGGGCCCGCCCGTGCCGGCGTGCGGCGTGGTGGTCGAGGTGTACTGGGCGGACGAGGACGGCGCGTTCCACGCGCTGCCGCGCGGCGCGCTGCCCGGCCTCACGCCCGCCGACCTCGCCGCGCGGCTGCCGGCGCTGGCGACGGCGAGCTTTGCCGACGCGCGCGCGCTTGCGGCCCACCTCGCCGGCGCGGGCGTGGCGGCGGCGCTGCCGCTGCTGCCCGGCGGCGGGCTGGCGCTGGGCGGGCGCCTCGCGGACGCGTGCGCGGACGCGGGCGTGCCGCTGGCCGGCACGCCCATGCCCGACAGCCGCGGCGCGGCGCTCGCGGGCGGCCGCGCGCCGCTGCTGGCGGGCCGCGCGGCGGTGCTGGGCGAGCTGCGCGCGCTGGGCTACCTGACACTGCCGGCGCTGCACGTCACGCGCGCGGACGTCGACGCGGGCGGCGCGGAGCTGCGCGCCTGGCTGGAGGAGCAGCAGAGAGCGCGGCTCGCGCCCGGTGCCGCCGACTCCGCCGAGGCGGCGGCCGAGCCGGAGGCGCCCGAGCAGCCCGGTGGCAGCGCGCTGCTGCGCGAGTGGGCGCAGGGCGGCGCGGCCGCTTCGGACGACGCGGGCGAGGAGGGCGGCGACGGTGGCGAGGAGGGCGCGGCAGCTCCGGCCGACGACGCGCCACTGCCGGCGCTGGCGCAGCGCGCGGCGGCGTGGTGCGGCGCCGAGGGCATCGACCCCGCCCTGCAGCTCTTCAGCGCCAGCAGCGACGCCGCCGGCGAGCCGCTGGCCGCCGCGCGCGGCTTTGCCGGCGCCCTGGGGGCGGCTGTCGCCGCGCTGGACGCGGGTGCGCGAGCCCGGCGCAGCGCGGCGGCGCCCGCCGCCGAGCACGGCCGCCGGCCCGCCCGCCGGCCGAGCCGCCTCGAGCCCCCCGCCGCCGCGCCGCGCCCGCGCCGCGTCCCCGCAGACCCCGCGCTCGGCGGCGTGCTCCTGGAGCCCCTGTACCGCAAGCTGGCGCGCTGGGAGGTCACGGTGCTGGCGAGCCCCGAGGACGGGCCCGTCGCGCTCGCGCCGGCCGAGGTCGAGGTGTCGAGCGTGCTGCAGGAGCTGCAGGACGCGGAGCTCGCGCTGGCGGAGTGGCGCATGCTGCAGGCGGGCGTGGAGGAGGCGGACATCACCGCCGCGCTCGACGAGCTCGCCGCGAGCGCGCCGCCGCCGCTCGCCGACGCGGTCGGCCTGCCGGGCCTGCCCGACCCGCTCCCGCGGTACGCCCTGCGCATGCACGTGCCGCCGCGCTGCAGCGCCAAGGTCGTGGCCACGATCCGGCACGCCGCCGCCAAGGCGGTCGGCCAGCTGGGCCTCGAGGCCGCGGGCCTCGTGCGCGTCGGCGGCTGGCTGGCGCTGCGCCCGGACTGGCAGGGCCGCTACACGCTGCCGCCGGAGGCACTGCTGAAGATGCCTGACTTTGATGCAGGTGCGCCGCCGCCGCCGCCCGCGCGCCCAGCCCCGGCGCGGCGCGGCGTGCGGCGCCGCGCCGCGCTGCGCGGGCGAGGGGGCCCGCGCGCCGCCGCCGACGGCCGCCCCGTGCGCGCGCGCCCGGCCGCAGGCCAGCTGGCGCGCATGGCCGCCGACGAAGCGGCGGCGCGGGCTGGCGAGCCGGCGCCGCTGGCGGAGTATTATGACGAGCTGGCGCACATGCCCGACCTGGGCCGCTTCAACCCCACCACGCGCTGCAGCGCCGAGGGCAACGGCGAGGCCGACGTGCTGATCTCGCGCGTCGAGGCGGGCGTGCCGCTGCACGCGACCAGCCTCGCGGGCCTGCAGGCGCGCCGGCGCCGCCGCCGCGCCGGCGCGGGCCATACGCGCCCGCCGCCGCCGCCGCGCCGCGGCTGTGCGCGCGGCGCGGCGCACGCTCACTCACCACCGCGCCCCCGCCGCCGCCCGCCCAGGCGCTGGAGGTCGGGCTCACCCCGGGCGCCGTTGCGCGGCACCTGGTCAACCTCGCGCTCGCGCGCGCGGGCAGCGAGCTCTCACTGCCGCCGCCACCGCCGCCCGAGACGGGCGCGAGCGCGCAGTGGGCGCAGGCGACCGGCTGCAACGACGGCCTGGCCGACATCGCCGAACAGATGGCCGACGCGGCGCAGGCGGCGCGGGACGAGGAGGACCACGCAGAGGAGCTGGTGCGCACCGCGAGCGCGCGCGGGCGCGCTGCGCGGGCGCGGCGGGCTGCGGGCGCGCCTCGCCTGCGCGTGCCGCGCCGTGCCGGCACGACTCCTCACGCCGGCGCGCCCCGCAGGCCGCCGCCGCGGAGGCACGGCGCGCGTTTGCGGCGCTGCCGCTTGACGAGGCCGTGTCGGACGTGCTCACGGGTCTGAGCACGGCGTGGATCACGCCCGAAGACCTCGCCACGCCGGCGGAGGAGCCCGAGGACTGGGAGCCCGAGGTGCGCCCCCGCGGCGCCGGCTCGGCGTGGCGCCGCCCCCTGCGTCCCGCCCCGCGCCCGCGCCGCCCACCCCGCGCTGCTCCCTCGCCGCCGCGCGGCTGCACTCTTGACCCCGCCGCCGCCGCCGCCGCGCGCGCAGTTTGACGGGCGCAGCCAGGCCGAGGTGCACGCGGAGCGCGACGCGGGGCGGGCGGAGGAGGACCTCGCTGCGCGCGCGCTGCGGGACGAGGGCCTGACCTACATTGCGGCGCAGCCGATCCGCTACAACAGGCGCGCGCCAGCGGGCAGGGCCCCGGGGAGAGGGCCGCGGCAGCGGCGGCAGGGCGGCGGAGCGGCGGGGCCTGCCGCGCGCTGCGCGAGGAGGCCGCGGCACACCCGCCGCCGCACCGCCGCCGCAGGTTTGACTCGGGCGAGGACTGGGTCCCGCCCGCGATCGCGGCGGCGGCGGCCGCGGCGGAGGGCCGCCCCGTGCCGAGCGTGCGGGAGCTGCAGGCGCAGCTTGACGCCGACGCGGAGGCCGCGGCCGCGGCGCTGCGCGAGCGCGCGTACGCGCCCGAGGACCGCCTGCCGGACGTGAGCGAGGACGACATTCTCACCGGCCGCCTGCTCGGCCACGACCGCTACGCGGGCGGCGTGCGCGAGGCGCTCGCGCGCAAGGCCAAGGGCGCCGGCGACGGCGCGGCCGCCGCAGCGGCGGCGGCCGCGGCGCGCGGCGGCGACGGCGAGCCGCCGCGCGCGGGGCGGCCGTCGAAGGCCGCGCCGCTCGCGGCGGCCGCGCCCGGCGACGTGGCGGCGCTTGCGGCGAGCCTGGGCAGCTGGCCCTGGCCGGAGGAGCGCGAGGTGCTCGACGCAGCGGCGTCGCGGCGGCCCGCGCCGCGCGTGTGGGTCGTCACCGGCGGCGACGGCCAGGGCCGCCAGGCGGCGTTCCGCTCGGGCGCCAACATCGCCGCCAAGCTGGCGCGCTGCGCCGACCTGCAGGCACGGCGCGGCGCCCCGCGCCGCCCCGCGCCGCGCGCCGCCCCGCGCCCCGCGCCGCGCCGCGCGCCGAGCGGCCGCGCCGCGCGCCGCAGGTGGACGTGTTCCTGCTGCCCCCCGCGGGCGCGGGGGTCGACGAGGCCGCGCGCCGCGCGGAGCTCCTCGCGCGCCGCACCGAGTGGCAGGCGCTGGGCATCCCCGAGGGCGTGTGGCCGGACAGCATGGCAGACGACGCGCTCGCGTGCGTGCCCCGCGCGCGGCGGCGCGGGCCCTGCACGCGCGCCGGCCCCGCGCCCGCCGCGGTGGCGCCCCGCACGCGCGCGCGCGCCCGACGCGCCGCCGCGCCTGCGCCCGCGCCGCAGGGAGATGCCGCCGACGGAGCTGCCGCCGCTGCGCCGCCAGCTCGTGGTCGCCGGCCCGCAGGCGCTCGCGCGGCACAGCGTGGAGGAGGCGCTGGAGAGCACCGAGCGCGGCGCGGCGCGCGCGCGCGTGAGCTACGCCGCCGCGCCCGTGGCGGCGCGGCAGGCGCAGGACGCCCTGTTTGCGGCGCAGATGGAGCTCAACGCATACTACGTGCAGGTGCGGCGCTGGCCGCGCGCGCTGGCCGCGCTCGTGGATTGCCCGCGCACCGCCGCACCGCCGCCGCCGCCGACGCCGGTGTGCCGCCCGCGCACCGCCGCAGGGCGTGGGCGGCGCGTGGGGGAGCGGCCCCGACGCGCTGCAGCCGCCCTGCCGCGTGCTGGACCTGGAGGAGCTGCTGGGCGAGGCGCGCGGCGCGGGCGCGGTGCTGCTCCTCGCGCTCGACGACAGCACGGCCGCGAGCGGGCAGCTGCAGCAGCTGCTCGAGGAGTGGGGCGTGCCGCACACGGGCATGACGGCAGACTTTGCCGCCAGGGCCGCCAACCGCCTCGCGCTCTCGAAGGCGCGGCCCGCGCGCGCTGGCTGCGGCGCGCTTGCGCGCCGCGCCCACGCGCCGGGCCCGCGCCCCGCCGCCGGCCGCAGGCGGTCGACGAGATCGCCGACAGCCTCGCGGAGCAGCAGGCGGGCGACGGCGGCGACGGCGGCGCCGTGGGCCTGGTGGCGGTGCCCCGCAAGGTCTTCAAGACCAGCGAGCTGCTGACATTCTTGCAGCGCCCGCAGGTGGGGGTCCCCGGTGCTTGCCGCGTGGCGCCGCCGGCTCCCTGGGCGGAGGCGCGCGCGGAGGAGGGGGCCCGCGCCAGCGGGCGGAGCCGGCCGCCCGCGGCTGACTCACTGCCCACCCGCCGCGCCCGCGCGCGCGCAGCGTTTCGCCGATGCCTTTGGCGCGCTGCTGCACGAGTGGGACTGCACGTCGGTGGTGCTCAAGCCGCCGACCTCCGCCGGCGGCCTGGGCGTCGTGCGCCTGTGCGCGGCGGCGGACCTGGCGGCCTTCACGCAGGCGCTCGCCGACGGCGCGCCGCGCCTGCCCGCGGGCACGCTGAGCGACCAGCCGCTGCCGGTCACGCTGCCGCTGACGACGCCGGAGCTGCTCGTGGCGGAGCCGTGGGTCGCGACCGACCCCGTGGTGCTGCGCGGCGACGACGTGGAGTGGGCGGGCGCGAGCCGATGGGTGGAGGTGTGCGTGGGCCTGCTCGGCGAGCTGGTGAGCGCCCGCGGCCGCGGGCCCCGGCCGGCTGCGACGCGCGGCGCTCGCCGGGCGCCGCCGCGCCCGCCGGTCTCGCGCCGAGCGCCCGCCGCCGCCGCCTCCACGCCGCGCCGCAGGGGTCCATGTCGGCGCTCACGCCCACCATGGTCGCGCGCAGCCCCAACGGCGCGCGCCACCAGCTCACGCCGCCGCCGGCGCACATCGTCCCGCCGTCTGCGGTCGAGGCGGTGCAGGGCTTTGCCGTCGCGCTCGCCGACGGCCTGGGCCTGCGCAGCGCCGCGGCGGTTGAGGGCTTTGTGAACGTCGACAGCGGCGAGCTCGTGGTCATGGGCGTGCAGCCCTGCCCCGACCTCACCGACGGCAGCCCGTTCCTGCAGCAGGTGCGGCCCGCGCGCGCGCCTGCGGCGGCGGCGGCGGCGCGAAGAGGGCGCAGAGGGCGCGGCGCGCCCGCTCACGCCGGCGCCGGCCCCCTCGCAGGCGCTGCTGGAGGAGCCGCCGCTGCTGCCGCACCAGCTCTTCCGCCAGCTCGCGGCGACCGCGTACGCGAGCCACCAGGCGGCGGTGGAGGCCGCGGCCGCGGGGGTGGGCCTCGGCGCGCCCGCGGCGGCCGCGCTGTTCTCGGCCCCCGCGGAGCAGGGCGCGCCCGCGGAGCTGGGCGCGGAGGACTTTGGCGGCCTGGGCGGCCTGGGTGGCGACGACCTCTTTGGCGGCGGCGACGCCGCGCTGGACGGCGGCGACGGCGTGGAGGACGCGGACGTGCAGGGCCTGGCCACGGGCTGGGGCGGGCAGTGACGCGGCGGCGGGGGTTGGGCGACCGGTTACTCTGGCGCGCGCCCCGCCGGCGCAGCGGCCGATCAGTGCCGCCGCGCCATGCACGCAGCTGTGTGCCCGCAGCGCGGCCCAGCGCGTCCTCGGCCCCCTCAGTCGCCGCCCGCCCATGTCGCAATGCGTTGCCCCGCCGGCGGGCGGCGTGCTGGCGCGCGGCCGCGCCGCGCGCGCAGCCGCCGCCGCGCGTCCGGGGCGCGGGAGGTGCAGTGCACGTGCTTGCTGCGCTTGCGCGCGCCAAAACAGCCGCGTGCGTGCCCCCGCCGCCCGTCCGTGGTCCTCGGGTCCAACACCACCGGCCGCTGCGGAAGACACCGCTTTTTTAAAGGCCGGGCCCGCGCCGCTGCCACGCCCCGCGAGCTGCCCCTGCCGCCCCAGCAGCACGCGCCGTCGTGCACGCGGCAGCACAGAGTGCTGCAGCTGCTGCTCCCACGCCCCGCCAGCCCCGCAGCGTGGGCGCGCGCGTCCGCGCCGCGGGCCGGGCGCCTGCGCGCGCCGGCCGCGCCCGACAAACGCATCCCCCAGCTGCCGCTGCAGCTGTCCCGCCGCCTGCTCCTCGCACGTCTGGCCGCCGCGCCGCCAGCCTCCGGCGCGCCTCCAGCCTCCGGCGCGCCTGCTGCTGCTGCAGCAGCGCCCGCGCCGCGCCGCCCGCCGCGCGACCGGGCGCGCGCGCGGGCGTGCGCGCGCGCGCCGCTCACTGCCGGCCGCCGCCCCGGCCGCCGCCGCGGCCGCCGTAGCCGCCGCCGTAGCCGCCGCCGCCGCCGCCGCCCTGGCCGCCGCCGCCGCGGCCGTAGCCGCCGCCGCCACCGCTGCCGCCGCCGCGCCCGCGCCCGCCGCCGCGGCCGCGGCCGCCGCGGTAGTGGAAGTGGCGCACGCCGCCGAGGCCGCCAAACGTCTCGATGTCGACCGCGCGCTGCTCGTGCATGTTGCGCCGGTGCGCGGGCGGCGGGCCCTCGCCGCGCGAGCCCATCTTGTCGAGCGCCTCGCAGGAGACCATGTCGAAAAAGTCGTCCTTGTTGTACACCTGCTTGCTCGGCGCGACCACGCCGCTCGCCTCGCGCAGCGCGGCCTCCTTGTTGAAGTGCTTGTTCGCCTGGCGCACGCGGCGCGGGCGCGGCGCGCGGGCGCGGCGCGCATGAGCGCGCGCGATCGACGGCGGTGGCGGCGGCGGGCGCGCAGCCGGCCGGCCTGCCACGGGGCGCGCGCGCGCCAGCCGCCGGCGCCGCCGCACCTCTTCGAAGTTGTAGTCCTCGTCCGGCACGGGCGGCGCGGGCGCGGGCGCAGGCGCCGGCCCGCGGCCGCCGCCGCGGCCGCCGCCGGGCGGGCCGCCGGGCGGGCCGCCGCGGCCGCCCATCTGCCCCGGCCCGCCGCGGCCGCCCATCTGGCCGCCGGGGCCGCCGCGGCTGCCCATCTGCCCGGGCGCGCCGCGCCCGGGGCCGCCGCGGCCGCCGGGCGGGCCCATCGGGCGCCCGCCGGCTGCGTGGGCGTAGCTGCTGATGGGCTCGCCGTTGGGCGCGCCCACGGGCGTCAGGTTCACGGTCGGCGCGACGTTGGGCGCCAGGTTGCCGCCCATGGGGCCGCCGGGCATCGGCGGCGGGCCTGCGCGCGCGGGGGGAGCGCGGGCGGACGCTGTGAGCGGCGGCGGCGGCGGCGCGGTGGCGGCCGCGTGCGGCGCCGCCCGCGCTGCGCGCGCCGCACCTCCGTACTGCCCCGGCGCGCCGTACTGCCCCGGCGGGGGCTGCTGGGGCGCGGGCGCGGGCGGCGCGCCCGGCGGGCCCCACATGCCGCCGCCGCCGTACACGGGCGGCGGCGGCGCCGCGGGCGCGCCGTAGCTGGAGCCGTAGAGGGACGGCCCCGTGGAGGAGGCGCCCTGCGGGCGCGCGCGCGCGGGCCGCCGGGCGTGGGCCGGCGGCGCTGCGATCGCGCGCGCCGCGATCGCGGGGAGCGGCGGCGCGCCGCGCGGCGCCGAGCCCGCTGCCGCGGCCGCTGCCGCGCGGCGCCTGCGCACCGCCGAGATGATGGCCGGGTCGTCGGGCACGCCCGACTTGGGCTGCTGCGTGGGCTGGCTCATGACGGTGAGGTCCTGGATGTCCTCGCCTGGCGCGAGCAGCGGGCAGCGGCAGCGGCGGCAGCGCCGGCAGCGGCGGCCCTGAGCGCGCGCGCCGGCGGCGCCCGATCGCGGCGCGCGGGCCCGCCCGGCCTGCGCCCGCGCGTGGCAGCGCCGGGGGGCGCACCCCTGAAGATGATGTAGTCGTAGACCTCGTTGCTGGGCGGCACCTGCGGCCCATCCGCCCGGCGCCCCTCCGTGCCGAAGGAGCGCACTGGGGCGAGGGGGCGGCGCGCAGACCGCCCGGCGCGTCACGGGCGGCGCCGGGCGCGAGCCGGCGGCGCGGCGCGGGGCGCGTGCGCGCGTGGCGGGCGCGCGGGCGTCGCGATGGCCGCGCCCCGGCGCGCCGCACCCTTCGACAGGGAGATGGACGACTCCTCCATGTTGATGTCGTGCAGCACGCCCTCATAGCGGATGCCCGACTTGCTGATGAGGCTGATGTGGGAGCCCAAGAAGGGCATGCCGCCATCGTCCCCCATTGCGGCGCCTCTGCCGCCTCTCCCGCCGCGCCGGCCTGCGCTGACGGAGCGTGCGACCCGAGCCTGCCGGTACGCGGCGCGGGGGGGCCTGCCGGGCCGGCGGCACCGCGGGGCGCGCTCGCGAAGCTGGGTCGCGGGGCCCGGCGCCTGATCAGCGCCCGAGCGTGAACAGAGCGTCGCGGCGGTGCGCCGAGCATGGGGGCGGGCCAGCGGTGCCGCGGGTAGGCGCGGGTGGCGGGGGAAGCGGGCGGGGCGCAGCACCACCTCCCGCGGTTCCCGCTGCCTCGCTACGCCGCAGCCGCGTCGCTGGCCTCGCCGGACAGACCTCCCCGCATGCCCGTCCTGTCGGCAGGACCTGCGCGCCCGCGCCGGCCGCCGGCCGGCCGCCGCGCCGCGCGGAGCGGGCGCGCGCTGATCAGCCGGGCGCTCGCCCAGCCCGCGCCCCTGCGCCTGACGGCGGTGCCGCCTGCGCACCGGTCTGCAGCCGCCCACTCGCTGGCGTCGTCGGCGCGCGCTGCCGGCGCGCTGCCGGCGCGTGCGCGCCGCTGCCGGCGCGCGCGCCGCTGCCAGCGCGCGTCCGCGCCGCCGCCGCCGCCGCCGCCGCGCCGCCGCCGGCGGCGGCGGCGTGGCCCTGGCTGCCCCGCTGACCTCACATCTAGCGTCACCGCCGCAGCCGCCACGAGCGCGCGCTCGGGTGCGGCCGCTGGCGCACTCGCGCGCACCGCACGGGCTGCGCGCTGCGCGCAAACGTCGGCGCGTGCGCCGGGTGCCATGGCCAGCGGGCCGGCTGGGCGACCGGCGCGCGGGCGCGCCTCTGCGGCGCAGAGCCCCGGCGGCCGCGCCCTGCGCCGCCGGCGGCGTGGGCGCGCGTGGCTGGCGCTCCCAGGCCAGGTCCACACCGCCCGACTCTCAGCGCTCGTAGCCACGCCGCGCCAAGCCCGCGCGCGCTGGCCCAACTGCGCGCCCGCATGCGCCGCCCGTGAGCGCGTGAGCGCGGCTGTCGGGCATGGAGGGCGGCAGCGACGCTCACGCGCTGCCGCGGCTGCCGCGGGCCGTGAAGACGCGCGCTCCCGCGGCCGAGGTGGGCAGGGCGGGGCGCCCGGCGGCCCCCTGGCGCGCGCTGGGGCCGCCTCGGGGTGCGCCGCGCGTCCCCCGACCGTCAGCGCGGCGTGGGGGTGCTTCTCGCGGGGCGCGGCGGCCTGGGGCGGCGCGCTCGGGGCGTCAGTTGGCCGCTGCTGCTGCACCGCCCGCAGGAGACGGAGACCGAGTATGCCGTCTCCCCCAACACGCCCCTGCTGTCCACGGAGGTCCAGGAGAACGCCTGGGTCTGCGGTGAGCCGCGGCGCGCGGGGCCGGCGGCGGGGCGGGCGGCGCGGCGCAGCAGCGCCGGCGGCGGCGGCGGGCGCGAGCGGGCGGCGCGAGCGGGCGGCGCGTGGCGCCGCGTGGCGCCGCGCAGGGCAGAGCAGCGATGCCGCCCGGCGGCCACGCGGCGCGCCCCTGCCTGGGGCCCGGCGCCGCCGCGTGGCAGCAGCAGCGCGCGCGACCGCGCGCCGCCGCCGCGGCGCCGCAGGCGACAACGCGCGCGGGCAGCTGGGCGTCCCCGGCGCGTCGGCGATCCTGCACCCGCAGCCCATCCAGGTGGTGGGCCGCTGGGCGGCCATCTCCATCAGCGACAGCCACGCGTCGGGGCTGAGCTGCGAGGGCACCGTCTACACGTGGGGCGCGAACAACCGCGGCCAGCTGGGCCTCGGCGAGCGCGCGCCGGGCTTTGTTGACACGCCCGTCCCCGTGCAGGGGCTGTCCGACCTCGACGTCAAGTGCGCGCGCCGCCCGCGGCGGCAGCGCGCCGGCGGCGGCGGCAGCCGGGGCTAGCAGCGCCACCGCCCGCCTGCACGCCGCCGTGACCACCACACGCCGCGCCCGCCCGCCCGCGCCCGGGCGCAGGAACGTCGCGTGCGGGCTGGAGCACACGGTGTGCATCACCGCCAAGGACGTGATCGCGTGGGGCTCGAACGAGTACGGGCAGCTCGGGCACGGCGACCACGCGCCCGACGTGTGCAGCCGGCCGTCGCCGATCAAGATGCTGCACGACGTCATGGTCACGCAGGTGCCCGCGCCGCGGCAGACGCGGCGCCCCGCGGCAGGCGCACGGCCCGGCGGCTGACGGGCGGCAGGCGGCGGCAGCAGCGCCTGACGGGCGCAGCAGCTGGCGCGGCGGTCGGCGGCGCGTGACCCGCGTGCCCCGCGCGCGCTCGCCCCGCAGGTCACGTGCGGGCGCTTCCACACCATCTGCGTGACGGCGCAGTCGCAGGTCTACGCGTGGGGCCACAACAGCGCGGGGCAGCTGGGCCTCTCGGACCGGCGCGACAGGTGCGCCGCGGGCGCCGCCAGCGCTGCGCCACCACGGCAGCAGTGCGCCGCGCGGGTGCGCCGGCGGCCGCCCACCCAGCGCACCGGCACTCGCAGGCACTCGCCGACGCTGGTGGACGCGCTGTGGGCGCTGCCGGTGGTGCAGCTGGCGGCCGGTGACGCGCACAGCTGCGCGCTGACCAGCAGCGGCCACCTCTTCATCTGGGGCAGCAACCACTTTGGCCAGCTGGGCCTCGTGCGCGACGGCGACCCGCTCAGCATGCGCGTGCACCGCAAGTGAGCGAACCGGCGGCGGCAGGCAGCAGCCGGCGGCGGCAGCCGGCGGCGGGCGGCGGCGCCGCCGCGCCGCGCAGCCGCCGGCGCGCCTGCCGCCGCCCGGCCCACGCCCCGGCCGCGCGTGTGCGCAGGAAGAAGCGCGTCAACCAGGTTCACCTCGTGGCGATGCTGGAGATGGGCATCCCCAAGCACAAGGCCGAGGTCGCGCTCATGGAGACGGGCAACGTCGGCGTCGAGGTCGCGACCGAGTGGCTCTTCAGCGCGCCCGAGAGCGCGCAGTTTGAGCACTACGCCAGCGACACGGGTGCGCCCCGCGGCGGCGGCGCCGGCGGCGGCAGCGCCGCGCGGCGCGCTGCCCGCGGTGCGCCGCCCGCGGCGGCCGGCCGACGCGCCCGCCGCCGCCGGGCCGCCGCCGCCGCCGGCGCGCAGGCTCGCCGAGCTCCACCAGCAGCGCGTGCAGCATGGAGGAGCCGTGCGTGCTGGCGCCGAAGCGCGTGCCGCTCAAGGGCGTGCGCTGCATCGCCGCGGGCGCGGCGCACACGCTCGCGGTCACGGACGACGCGTGCTACAGCTGGGGCCACGGGCAGTGCGGCGCGCTGGGGCACGGCACGTACGAGGACAAGGCCCTGCCCACGCGCATCAAGGCGCTCATGGGCAAGGACATCGAGCGCGTCGCGGCGGGGCTGCACCACTCCCTCTTCCTGCGCCGGTGCGGCGCCGCGGAGGCGGCGGCGGCGGCGGCGGCGCGGGCGCCGCGGCGGCGGCACGGCAGCAGCCCGCCCGCGCCGCGCCCACGTGGCGCGCCCACGCGCCGCGCCCACGCGCCGCCTCCCCCGCCGCCGCCGCCGCCGGTGCGGCAGGGACGGCGTGGTGTATGGCTGCGGGAGCTGCAAGAGCGGGCAGGTGCCGGGGAGCCTGCACCGCATGAGCCCCGACCGCACCGTGCCGATCCCCATCAAGCTGCACCTGCCGTTCCAGCCGTCAAAGCGCGACCGGGAGCGCGCGCGCGAGCGCGCCGCGCGCTCGAGCGGCAGCAACCTGCAGCCCGTCATGGAGGGCCAGGAGGCGGCGGCGGCGCGAGAGCAGCAGCAGCAGCAGCAGCAGCAGCAGCTGGAGCGGGAGAGCAGCAGCCGGGAGCGCGAGCGCGAGCGGGCGTACCGGGAGCGCGAGCGCGAGTACCGCGAGGCGCTGGCGGAGAAGGCCGCCGCGGGCGGCAGCAGCAGCAAGGGCGGCGGCCGCGAGCCGGCGCTGCTGAGCAGCAGCGGCAGCGTCGGCTCGCGGCACAGCACGGGCAGCGGCAGCAGCACCGGCAGCAGCCGGGCGGGCGGCGCCAGCGGCAGCGCTGCAGGCGCAGCGCCGGGCGGCGTGTCGCGCGGCAAGGCGCCGGTCGTGCACCAGCTCATGGCCGGCGGCAACAGCAGCATCTTCCTCACGCGCGGGCCCGACGAGATCCCCGAGGTCTACTCCATCAACCTGCTGGAAAAGTGAGCGCCGCCCGGGGCGGGCCGGCCGCGCGCCCGCGCCGCGCCCGCGCTGCGCCGCCGCGCGTGCGCCCGCGCCGAGCGCGCCCCGCTGCCGCCGCCGCCGCCGCCGCCGCGCGCAGGCTGCAGCAGGCGGTGGCGCGCGCGTCCAAGAAGATCCAGACCGGCAGCGACAAGCTCGCGCTCGCGAGCAGCCTCAAGATGGTCTCGGCGGGCGTGGAGATGGTGTTTGGCAGCGCGGCCGCCATCAGCGCCGCGTTTGGCTACCCCGACCGCGTCGGCCTCGACGTGGAGCTGCTGGAGCGCACGCAGCAGAGCATACTGCAGCTCTTTAGCGCCGAGGAGTGAGCGCGCGCGCGGCGCGCCGCGGGCGGGAGCGGGCCGGGGCCGCGCGCCGCGGCGGCGGGCCGCGCGCCCGCCCGCGCTGACCGCCGGCCGGCCCTCCGGCTCCGCGCGCGCGCCGCAGGGTGGAGCGTGCGGTCGCGGGCAGCAGCAACAGCAGCGGCGACGGCGGCGAGGCGGACCCCGCGCTGAGCAGCGCGATTGCGGACCTGCACAAGTTCAGCATGATGCAGAGCATGTACAAGAGCGCGGTGCACCTGCTGGAGGACCTCAGCAGCCACTCAAAGCTGCTGCACATGCCCGAGCGCGCGCAGGCGCGGCGCGGCGCCACGCGCGGGAGCTGCGGGCGGCGGCTGAGCGCGCGCGGCGGCTGAGCGCGCGCGGCGGCTGAGCGCGCGCGGCGGCTGAGCGCGCGCGGCGGCTGAGCACGCCGCTGGGGGCTGAGCACGCCGCCTGGGGCCCGCGCGCAGGTGCTGCTCGCGGCGGCGCAGAACCCGCTGCTGGGGGAGCACCACTTTGCCAAGGCGCTGCTGCCGCGGCTGTGCTCCATCATCCTGGGCGCGCACAAGGCCACGCGCCACGTGAGCGCGCGGCGGCGGCGGTGTCGGCGCGCCCCATCCGCCGCCTGGCAGCGCTCGCGCTCGCCGACCGCGCGCGCCGCCGACCGCGCCCGCGCCGACTGTGCCGCCGCCGCGCCGCCGCGCAGCTGCTGGTCAAGTGGTGGAGCGACTACCCTGGTGAGCTGCTGGAGGTGCGCGTGGTCGCGCCGATGCAGGCGTACCTGACCAAGGAGCTCATGGCGACCAAGAAGCTCACCATTGGCGTCATGAACGCCATCAAGGTGCGTGTGTCTGCGTGCGTGTGCGCGACGCCGGGGCGCGGCGCCAGGGGGCCACGGGCGAGCGCGAGGCGCAGGGCCGGGCGCCCCGCGTCGCGGCGGTTGCCGCCGCCGACGGCGCCGGTGCGCGCGCGCTCGCAGGTGCTGGCCAAGGTCGAGGAGGCCAACGCGGTGGGGCGGCGGCTGCCGCCGGACGGCTTCTACAACCAGCTCATCAGCGAGAAGATGGACGTGCAGGACCACTACACCGCGTGGCGGCAGACGCAGGACACGCCGAGCCGGCGCCACGGCGGCGAGGGCCCGTTCAGCTTCTGCAGCTACCCCTTCCTGCTCGACCCGCGCGCCAAGAGCAACCTGCTGCACATCGAGGCGCGCTTCCAGATGGAGCAGACGGTCGCGCACGCGCGCATGGAGCAGCAGCTCTACGGCAGCAGCAGCCGCAGCCGCGAGGACGACTCGCGCGTCATCAGCGGCAAGCAGCGCTCCCTCGGCGGCGCGGGTGCGGCGCAGCGCGGCGCGGCGCGGCGCGGCGGGGCGCCGCCTGCGCGCGCGACGTGGCGCCCGCGCTGACGCGCCCGCGCCGACGCCGCCCCCGCCGCGCCCGCCAGGCAGCAGCAGCTTCGACGACCCGGACGGCGCCGCCGCGCGGCGCGCGCGGCGTAGCGAGGACGGCCGCAACGCGCCCAAGCCCTCGCGCGGCGGCACGGGCGGCGGCGGCGAGCAGCGGCAGGGCCTGCGCGGGCTGTTCTTCAACATACTGCGCAGCAGGTGGGCGCGGCACAGCGCGCGCCGCGCCTCGCGCCCCGCGCCGCCGCAGAGCCGCAGAGCCGCAGAGCCCCGCGCCGGCGCTCGCGGTCGCTCACGGTCGCCCGCGCGCGCGCGCAGGTTTGACTCCACCCCGGGCAGCGGCGGCGGCAGCAGCAGCGGCGGGTTTGACTCGCCGACGAGCATCGAGAGCCAGCTCGTGCGGCGCGAGGGCAGCATGCACCTCCCGCGCCCCGCCGACTGCCAGGTGCAGGGGTCGCACAGCGACATGTGCATCGTGCGCGTGCGGCGGCACCACCTGGTGGAGGACGCCCTCGACGAGATCGCGCGCCAGTACAGGTCCGGCGGCGCGCTGCGGGGCGCTTGGAGGGGGGCGCTGAGGGGGGGCGCTGGGGGCTGGGGCGGGGTGGCGGCGCAGTCAGTTCGCGCAGGGACTGCAGTCGCTGGCGCGCCCGCGCTCATGGCCCCCCGCGCCCCCCGCCGCCGGGCGCCGTGCGCCCCGCAGGAAGGACCTGTTCAAGCCGCTGCGCGTGCACTTTATCGGTGAGGAGGGCATCGACGCGGGCGGCGTGAAGAAGGAGTTTTTCCAACTCCTCGTCGGCGAGCTGCTCAGCCCAGACTACGGCATGCTCGTCTACCAGCCGGAGAGCCACACCTACTGGTGCGCGCCAGACACACGCCAGACGCGCACGCGCTGCGCGCTGAGCGCTGCCTGCGCCGCGTGCGTGGGCCGCGCTGCAGCGCTGCGCGCCGCCGCGAGCCGCCCGCTGCGCACGCTGCGCACGCTGTGCACGCTGTGCCGCGCGCCGCCCCGCCGCGCCGTCTCATTGCACCCTCTTCGCCGCTCCCTCTCCCGCAGGTTCAACGCGTGCAGCCTGGAGGGCGAGGAGCAGTTCATGCTCATGGGCCTCGTGCTCGGCCTGGCCATCTACAACCGCGTGCTGCTCGACTGCCCGCTGCCGCTGCCGCTGTACAAGAAGCTGCTCGGCCAGGGCGTGGGCCTGCGCGACCTCGAGGAGATGCAGCCCCTGCTCGGCCGCTCGCTGCGCCAGCTGCTGCACTACGAGGGCCCCGCCAGCGTCGAGGTGCGTGGCCGCCGGCGCGCGCACGCGCAGGCCGCCGCAAACGCGGGCAGCGCCGCGCGCGCGCCCGGGCGCCGCCGCGACGCTCGCGCGCGCCGCCGCGCCGCCCGTGCTGCATGTGTGCAGGACACGTTCTGCCTGACGTTCAGCGTCGAGATGGACTACTTCGGCGAGCTGCGCACGATCCCGCTCAAGCCGGGCGGCGAGGAGCTGTCTGTGACTGAGGAGAACCGGCACGAGTACGTGGAGCTCATGGTCGACTACCTGCTCAACAGGTGCGGCCTGGGAGGCAGGGCGGGGGCCGGGGAGAGGGGCCGGGCGTGGGCGGGCGGCTGGGCGGGCGTGGGCGGCGTGGGCGGGCACCCCGCCAGGCCCGCGGCGCGGCCGCCGACCGGCGCGCGCCGCGCGCCGCGCCGCAGGTCGATTCGGCGCCAGTTTGAGGCGTTTGCCGCGGGGTTCAAGATCCTCTGCGACGGCCCCGCGATCCGGCTGTTCAACGCGTGCGAGGTCGAGCGCCTCGTGTGCGGCAACCCCAACCTCGACTTTGACGCGCTGCAGCGCAACGCAAAGTACGAGGGCGGCTTCAGCGTCGCCACGCCCGCCGTGGCCTGGCTCTGGGGCATCGTCAAGGGCGAGCTGACGCTGGAGGAGAAGAAGATGTTCCTCAAGTTCTTCACAGGCAGCGACAGGCGCGGCCGCGGCGCCGCGGCGCGCGGCGCGGCGCAGGCTGCCCCGGGGGGAGGTGGCGGGGGTCGGGAGCGGGGCCCCGCCGCCAGCGCGCCGATGCGCGCCGCCCGCGGCGCCGCCCGCGCCGCAGGGCGCCGATTGGCGGCCTCGGCGCGCTCAAGTGCATCGTGCAGCGCGACGGCCCCGACTCGAACAAGCTGCCGACGAGCCACACGTGCTTCAACACGCTGCTGCTGCCCGAGTACAGCAGCAAGGAGAAGATGCTGGACCGCATCAAGCTCGCGGTCATGAACGCAGAGGGCTTTGGCCTCGAGTGACGCAGCCGCCGGCGGCGGCGGCGGCGGCAGCGGCGCCGCGGGCGGCTGGGGAGGGGAGGCTGACGGGCGGGCGGCAGGGCAGGCGGGCGCATGCGAGGGCGGGGCGGGCGGGCACTGACGCGGCATGTGTTGACGCAGGCAGGGGCATCAGCGCCCGCCGGCGCGGGGCGCAGCCACGCCCCGGCCGCGGGCGCCGCCGGACGGACCCGGCGCAGCGGCGGTTGCGGCTAGGCAGCGGGCTTGGCTAGCGTAGGGACCGACTGGGTATCGCTTGCGCGGCGGCCACGCCGCGCGTCGCCGCGACGGGTCGCGGCGTGCCGCAGCAGGTTGTTAACCTGGCGGGCGCCGAGCCACCGATACTCGCCCACCGCTCGCGCAGCTGAAGCCAGCACCAGCCGCGCCCCTCCGTGCGAGAGAACGAGGCGAGGCTTCTCCCGCCATCTCACGAAGTTGCGCCCCCGCCCCCTAGCGCTCGAGCATCGCGCGCAGCTCGTGACAGGTCGCAGTCAGCTCGGCGACGCTTTTGGGCCAGCGACCGGGCGCGTTCAGCCGCCTGGCAGGGCGCGGCGCCGCAGTTGCCCAGGGATGGTGTCGGCGCAGTGGGCCGCCGCCGTGCTCTGTCGTGGTCACCCTCCCGCCCTGATGTCGCGCTCACGCAGCGCGGGCGCGCTCGCGGTCACCGCCGCCGTGCTCTGGGCGGCGTGCCGCACCAGCCACGCGCGCTGGGCGGAGGCGCAGGCCAGCGCCGCCTGATGGCTGCTGCTGTGTGTAACGCATGAGAGCGCTCCTACCTCTGTCGTGGCGGCAGCAGGCGCGCGCCAGCGAGCTGGCCGCAGCGCGGTCGCGCCTCGAGCTCGAGGCGCGAGCTCGCGCACGCCTTCGCCAGCGCAGCTGGCTGCCGTCTGCAGCGCGCTGCCACGCGCCAGCTCGCTCACGTGCGCGGCATCAGCGCCTGAGCTCGCGGCCGGCCACCAGCTGGTGTAGGGCGGGTAGATTCAGTTGGGCGCGGCGCGGGGCCGAGCGCGCGACGAGCCCGCGGCGGCGTGCGGCCCAGGCACCGCCGCGCTGCGCACCGAGCTTACACTCTGACGTCAGACCTGTCGGGCGCGTGCGCGCTGCGCGACTCCGCAAGCAGGGCCAGATGCGGCCAGCTCTGATGGCCGCGATGCTTGCGCTCGGCAGCCTGCTACGGCGGGCACGCCAGCCCTGGCCGGCGCTCACGGAGTTCGACACACTTGACACTTGCTCCCTGGTGCCGTCGAAGCAGACATATATTGCTCGAGCGCGGAGTAACATGGCGGCTCGTGAACAACACGACGGCGCCCACATAGCGCCGCCCCGCCGCCCGGCCCGCCATCTCCACCACTCCACACACGTATCCTCTGCCTTCTCGAGCCTCGCAGCCACCGATCACCCCAGCCCCCGCGTCGCAGGACGTCATGAAGCTCGTGAGCGCCTGGCGGGCCGGGGCGCGCGGCGGCCGCGCGGCTGAGCTGCCCAGGCCCGTCGCAAAATTCACAGTCGCGTCAGATCGATCGCGCGCTCGGCTGCGCGGCAGCGCGCGCCGCTCGGGCCTCCGAGCGACCGGCCCGCATCGGGCCAGGCCTGCCCCGGGCCGCTCGCGCCGCTGAGCCACGCGGCCCGCCGTCTAAGCGACCACCGCGCCCGACCCCTCACCCCGCGCCGCCCCACAGGCCGCCCTGATCCTCCTGGCCCTGGCCCCGGCGGTGCTCGCCGGCGGCTTTGGTGCGTGCCTGAGCCTCTACCAGGCCGCCCCGCTCCAGCCGCGCTGCCCAGAAGCACAGAACCACGATCGCACGCCGCTGCCGCCCGGTCAGGCGCGATCGTGACAGCGTGCTCAACCGCCGCGAGCTGACGCGCGCCGCGCCCGCCACGGCCGCCGCCGCCCACGCAGACAAGGATGCCTCCGTGACCATCTCGGTGGAGAAGTCGCTCACGCTGCCCAAGGTCCCCCTGCCCACGGTCGCGGTGGAGGCGGCGCCGTGCCAGCAGGTCTGCACGCCGAAGTGCTCGATCACGCTCGAGACGGAGTGCACCAAGGTGCCGGTCACCAAGAAGTGAGCGCCCCGCCGCCCCGCGCGGCCCCGCACCTGCTGCCGACAGCCTCTCGGCGGGGCGGGGAGGGGCTCGCGCGCCTCGCGCCCGCCACCCGCCGCCGAGCGCGCCGCCCGCGCGCCGCCCGCCGCCGAGCGTGCCGCGCCGCGCCGCGCCGCGCCGCGCCGTGCCACACCCGCCTCGCCGCCTCCCCTGCAGGGAGTGCTTCACCGTGATGAAGCCGATGACGCTCAAGAAGTGCTCCAAGCAGTGCTCCGTCGTCGTGCCCGCGCTGGAGAAGCCCGCGGCCGTCGTCGAGGCGCCCGCTGCTGCGCCCGCGGTCTCGGTGAGCAAGTCGGTGGACGTCGAGGTCTCCAAGGCCGGGCTCGAGGTCGACGCGAGCGCCGAGGCCAAGGTCGGGCGCAAGATGCAGGGCCTCATCCTCGCCAAGGCCGTCGTCGCCAAGGCGGTCGCCGCCAAGGCCGTCGCCGCGCTCGCCGCTGCGCCCAAGCCCACCGTGGTGCGCGCGCACGCGCGCCGCCGCGCCGCCGCGCCGCCGCGCGGCGCGGCCTCCCCCGCGCCGCCGCCGGGCCGCCGCCCACGACCGCGCCGCGCCGCGCCGCGCCGCGCAGGAGTGCAAGGATGTGTGCGAGGACGTCTCGTACGAGGTCCCGGAGCTGAGCTGCAAGGACGTGACGAGCGAGGTCGAGGCGTGCAAGCCCGTGCCCAAGAAGACCTGCACGCAGGAGTGCCTCTGCGTGCCGATGAAGAAGGTCACCGTCGGCCTGCCCAGCCACCCCCTGCTCAGCAAGGGCAACTGATCACCTGCCCGTGCCCTTGCAGGGGCAAGGGCGTGGCTCGGGCGCTCACACGAGCGCATCGCGCGCGCATGAGCGCCCGAGCCACGCCGACGCGTCCCAGGCGTCAGACAGTGCCCGACCGAGTTGTGCCCTCTGCACACACCGCCAGCGTAGGTCGGGGCCCGCCCCCGCTGAGGAGGGGCAGGCCGGGGTGAGCTGCAGGCAGGTGTGCGAGCGGGGGGCAAGCTGAGCGCGCGGCGGCGCCCGCGATCCGGCGGGATGGGCCGAAAATAATAACCTTGACACTGCAAACCGTGTTGCCAAAACGCACTGCTGTAAGCCTGGGGGCGTCCGCTGCGTCGTGGGAGCGCGTCGTCGGGCTGCGGGTTCAGCGCAGCTGGGCCCCGACGCCCGCCGTGACAGCCCAGTGCGGCCGCCGCCGTCGCCGCCAGACGCCTCCACCGCTGCACACACGGCAGCGCCAGGCAGCGCCAGGCGGCGCCAGGCGGCGCCAGGCGGCGGCGGCAGCAGC
Organism: Scenedesmus sp. PABB004; assembly: GCA_014905635.1. Lineage (NCBI taxonomy): Eukaryota > Viridiplantae > Chlorophyta > Chlorophyceae > Sphaeropleales > Scenedesmaceae > Scenedesmus > Scenedesmus sp. PABB004. Next base: position 1,457,213 of record CM026547.1, on the reverse strand, counting down.
GGCGATGCCGCCGAAGCAGCTCATGATGGTGGGCGTGCCGGGCGTCAAGTACGGCCTCAACCTCCGCACCGACAAGGGCCAGGCGGGGGCCAAGAAGCCCGCCCCGCCGGCGCCCGGGGCGCGGCTGGCGGCCTTCGGGGGCGACAGCGACGATGAGGAGGACGTGGGCGCCCAGGTGGCGCGCCAGGCCGCCCGCAAGGTGGCGGACACCAAGGTGCGCGGGCCTGCGGGTCTCGGGCGGCGGCGGCGGGGCCATGCGGCGCGGCGCCGAGCCGGCGGCGGCGCCGACGCGGGCCGCTGCTCGCGCCCCGCCGCTGCCGCAGGTGCAGGAGATGTACGCGGCGGCGCTGGCGGAGGACCCCAACGCCTTCGACTACGACGCCGTGTATGACAGCATCCAGGAGCAGAAGGAGGCGCCGCGCGCGCAGGAAAAGGCGGCGCGGCAGCCGAAGTATATCGCCGCGCTGCTCGAGCAGGCGCAGCTGCGCAAGCGCGAGTCGGAGATCACGCAGGAGCGCCTCATGGTGAGCCGCGCGGCGCCGCCCGCCGCCGCCGGCGCCGCCAGCGCCCGCGCACTCAGTGCGCGCGCACCGCCGGGGCGCCCGCGCCGGCCGCCGCGCACCAACGTGCTGCCCCCGCCCGCCCGCGCGCGCCCGCGCCTTGCAGCTCAAGGAGCGCCAGAAGGAGGACCACCTGTACGACAACACCGAGAAGTTTGTGACGTCGGCGTACCGGCGCAAGCTGGAGGAGGATAAGAAGTGGCAGGAGAGCGAGCGACTCAAGTGCGCGCCGGCGCACGGCCGCGGGGCGGGGCGGCGCGCGCGGGGCGGGGCGCGCGGCGCGGCGCGGCTCGGGGCGCGCCGCTGCTGAGCACGCCGCCGCCGCCGCCGCCGCGCAGGGAGCTGGACGAGGAGCGCAACGACGTGCGCAAGCGCGGCAGCATGGCCGGCTTTTACACAAACCTCGCGCGCAACGTGGCGCTCGGGGGCGCTGCGCCGCCGGCCAAGCAGCCGCAACCGGGCGGGGAGCCGCCAGCGGCGGCAGCGGCGGACGAGCAGCGGGAGCAGCAGCGGCAGCACTCGTCATCTGGGGGCAGCCCGCCACCGCCGCCGCTGCAGCAGCAGCAGCACCACCAGGAGCAGCAGCAGCAGCAGCAGCAGCCGCCGGACCGCCGGGCCGGCGAGCAGGCGCCCACGCGCGGCGCGTCGCCGCCGCCTGCACGGCCAGCGGCGGCTGCCGCGGCGGCGGCGCCCGGCCGCGGCGCGTTGCCGGGCGGCGAGCAGCCGGCGCGCCAGGCGGAGCCGCCCGCGGGCGTCGGCGGCAAGCGCAAGAACGACGACTCCTCGGTCGCGGCGGCGCGTGAGCGCTACCTCGCGCGCAAGCGGCAGCAGAGCGGCGCGGCCTGACACCGCGCGAGCGGCGGCCGGTGCGGGCCGCAGGCGCAGCGGCGCGGCGGCGGTCGGGGCAGCGCTGTAAGGAGACGTTGCCACGCACCGGCGACCGCGCGCAGCCGCGGAGTCATCGTGCCTCGCCCAGGCCCGGGCCCGCCAAGCCGCACGCGTCGAGGCCGCCCGCCCCCGGCGCCGCCTCTTCCAGCAGCGCGGCCGCGTCGCGCTGCGCCGCCACCGCGCTCGCCCACGCCGCGTCCAGCAGCTGCAGCGTCGTTGCATGCGCGTGCAGCGTGCGGTCGGCCGCGGTGAGCGCGACAAGCTCGCGGAACTGCCGCTCCTCCAGCACCACGCCGTGCCGCGGCCACACGTGAAACGTGCCCGTCTCGCCAGCCGCACCGGCGCCGCCCGCCGCCGCCTCGGTGAGCCGCACCACCACGTGCCCGCCCATCTCGGCGTCCTTGGCGGCCGTCGCGTGCGAGGCCCGCGTGCGGGCGACCTCCGCCAGCGCCGCCGCGACCGCGGCCTCGGGCGGCGGCTGCGGCCGCGAGCTGGCGTTGCTGATCGGCCACAGCACGTGGCCGCCGCCGGCCGCCGCGTACGCGGCGCGCACGCGCGCGTCCGCGACCAGCCGCTTGGCCTCGTCCGGGTCCAGCGCCCCGGCCGGCCGGCTGCCGCCCCCGCTGCTGCCCCCGCTGCTGCTCCTGCTGCTGCCCCCGCTGCTGCTGCTGGTGCCCTCGCTGCCGTCGCCGCCCGCGCTGCTGCTTCCGCCCTCACCGCCGCTGCCACCCTCAACGCCGCTGTCCTTGCCGGTGCCGCCGTCACCGCTGCTGCTGCTGCTGCTGCTCCAGCCCCGCGCGGCCGCCACCGTTCGCAGCGGCGCCGCCGTCTGGCGCGCCAGGTGCTCCAGCTCGGCCCAGGTCAGCGGGGCCGGCGGGCGTGTGCTGCGCTGCGGCTCGAGCTCAGTGAAGCGCTGCCGCGTCCAGCCGAGCAGGCGCGGCAGCAGGACGTCGGTGAGCTCGGGGCTGCCCAGGTCGAGGACGACATCGAACCGGTACAGCGCCTTCAGCGCCGCGCCGACGTCGGCCTCGCCCAGCACGAGCGACGCGGCGCCGCCGCCGCGCGCCGGCGGCGGGCAGAACGCGGGCGAGCCGAGCAGCGTGCGCGCGGCGTAGCTGCCGACCACCGCTGGCGCGCGCTCGACCCACCAGGACAGGTCGGTGCGCGGCGGCGCCCAGCTGACGCGGCTGTGCCGGCGCAGCAGGCGCGTGTAGACGGCCGAGACCTCGCCCATGAGCGACACCGCCTCGCCCAGCGCCTCGCGCAGCATCACCACGTTGGTGGTCCCGGGGCACACCTCGGGCGCGCCCCCCGTCCGCGGCAGCGCGTGCTCGTTGGCGAAGAACGTCGCCGCCCGCCCGGCGGCCGCCGCGGCGCGCGCGGCGCAGCCGTGGCCCGCCTGCTCCGCCGACAGCGCGGCGCAGTCGTACAAAAACCACTCGTGCGCCGCCGGCGTCGCCGCGGCGGCCGCGGCGGCCGCCGCCATCGGCTCGGGGCCAAACAGTGCGCCCGACCCAAAGCCAAAGCCGTCCTGAAACGCGGCCGCGCCGTCGTCGCCGTCGTCGTCGTCGTCATCGTCGTCGTCATCGCCGTGACCGCCACGCGCGGGGGGCGGCGGCGGCGGCGGCGGCGGCGGCGAGGGCGGCGGCGGCGGCGCCGGCGGCGGCGGCAGCGGCAGGCCGTTGTCGAGCAGCACGTGGTGCCGCAGCACCCACTTGGGGCCGTCCAGGCTGCGCCGGCGGCGACGGCGGCGGGTCAGCCGGGCTGCCGCGCCGCGCCCAGCTGCGCAGCGGCCGCGCGGGCCTCCGCGCCGCGCCGCGCCGCGTCGCCGCGCACCCCGGGTCGATCATGCAGTTTGCCGCGCGGTTCATGACGGGGCCGCGGCAGCCGTTGCCGCGCGCGAGCACGCACAGGCTCGTGCCGCCGCTCTTGCTGACGTGGTGGAACGCGATGGGCCGCCCCGACGCGCGGGCCAGGTGCGCGCGGTAGAGCCTGCGCGGTGGCGGCGCGGGCGGCGCTCGGCCGGCCGCGCGGCGCTGGCAGCGCGCTGGCCCGCGCCGCCGCGCGCCCTCCCGGCCCTCCCGGTGGCCGCGCCGCACCTCGCGAAGCCTGCCTCCGCGAGCTGGCGCAGCTGCGCGGTGTCCCATTTGAACTGCGGGCTGCGCTGCAGGAGCCAGACGGCGGCGACGTGCGCGCGCCGCACCGCCGGCAGCAGCGTGGCCGCCAGCTGCGGCGCCTCCGCGTCCAGCACCTCCCCAAGGGACCCTTCCAGCTCCCGCATCAGCGGCAGGGCGGTGAAGTAGTCGCAGCAGTCGCGCGAGAGCACCGCGCGGAGGTGGTTGGCGTACGCGAGCAGCGGTTGGCTCCCCGCCGCGCCGCCCGCCCGCGCCAGCAGGCCCGCCGCCGTGCGGAGGCTCCGGCGCAGCTGATCATCGCTGGTGCGCGCCGCGTGGGGCGCCACGGGCGCCAGGTCGTCCAGCAGCGGCGACGCCGCCGCGCCGACCGCCGCCGAGCACAGCGCCGCACAGAGCAGCAGGGCGCCCGCGCGGGCGGGCGCCATGGCCAGCAGTGTGTCAAACGCCGTACGGGGGCGCTGCGGTGGAGCCGTCGGCGCTGCGTGCCCAGGCTCGCCGCGGCTCGCCGCCGGCGCTGGCTGCCGCCGCTCGCTGGCTGCGCCCGACCCAGCCGGCGGCGCCCGGGCCCGCGCCGCTGCCCCCGAATGCAGGTTGCGGCCAGCTGCCACGGCCGACAGCTCGGCGGCGGCGGCCTAGAACCGCGTCGCGCCGCGACGTTACCCGGCGCGCGCTGTGGCGGCTGCTGCGCCCGACTGCAGGTTGCGGCCAGCTGCCACGGCCGACAGCTCGGCGGCGGCGGCGGCCTAGAACCGCGTCGGCCCCCAGCTTGCGCCGCGCGCCCCGCGCGCTGCGCGCTGGCGCGCCGGCTCAGGCGAGGCCCTCGCAGTTGGTGTAGACGCTGTCGACGTCGTCGAGCTCGAGCAGGCGGTCGAGCAGCGCCTCGCACTTGCCAAACGCCTCGTCGTCGACCGCGACCTCCGCGGTGCCGCGGTACACGAGCTCGCTCTCCTCCACGTTGACCTGCAGCCCCAGCTCCCGCAGCTTCGCGATCGCGCTGCCAAAGGCCTCGACCGGCGTGAAAAGCCGGAAGTCGGCCGTCGGCGCGCCATCGTCGTCAAACACGGGCTGCACGTCGTCCGCGCCCGCCTCGATCGCCGCCTCAAACACCGCGTCCTCGTCCCCGCCCACGACCAGCACCTGCGCGGCGCGGCGCGGGGCGCGGCACGGCGCGGGGCACGGCGCGGCGCGGGGTTGGCGGCGCCGCCGCGGCGCCGGGCGGGCGGGCGGGCGGGCGGGCGGCGGCGGCGCAGGGCGCCGGGCGGGCGGGGTGTGGGCGCGTGGCACCTGTCCCTCACCTGGCCCTGGCGCATGAAGTTGAAGAGCACGCTGCCGCTGTCGGCGGGCTTGCCGCCGCCCTTGGTGATGGCCGACTTGACGTCGCCTGCGCGCGCGCGGGCGCGGGCGCTCAGCGCGGCGTGCCGCAGCTGCGGCGCCGGGCCTGGAGGCCCCCTCCCCCTGCCGGGCGGCGGCTCCCGCTGCGTGCGCGCGGTGACTGGCCGCGCGCCTGCTGTGCGGTTGACGTTGTCTGTGAGCGCCTCAATGATGAACCCCGTGCCGCCCGGGCCGTACGCCTCGTAGATGCACTGCGGCGGCACGGCGGGCGCGCGCCGCGGCGTCGCGCGCCGCGGCGCCGCGCGCGGGGGAGGGCCTCGCTGCGCAGGCTTCGGCGCGCGCTGCGCGGGGCCGCGGCGGCGACGGCGGCGGGCGCACCTCCTGGAAGTCTCCCTGCTTTGCGTCGCTGGCCTTCTTGATGTTGCGCTCGATGATGTCCTTGGGCACGCCCAGGTCCTTCGCCTGCTTCAGCAGGTCGCCGAGCTTCGAGTTCCCCACGGGGTCGGGCCCGCCCGCCTTGACGCTGCGCACTCGCAGCGCCGCGGGTGGGCGGCGGAGGTCGGCGCGCGCTGCCGGCGGAGCGGCGCGCCGAGGCAGAGGTAGGGGCAGCGCAGGCCGAGGGGCCAGCTCTCGGCGGCCAGCCGCGGCGGCGGCGCTCACAGCTGGATGAGCTTCTTGCCAATGCGGCCGTACACCTTGGCCTTCTTGGCGTCGGCCTTGCCCTGCCGTGCAGGCGCGGCAGAGCGCAGCGCCCGGCCGCCGGCTCGGGCGCTGCTGCGAGGGCGCCGCCGGCACCGCCGCCTCCCGCGCGCCCCACCCACCTTGCGCAGCGCAATCTTGGCTGACCGCCGGCCCATCTGCACGACCAGGCTGGTGCGGAACGGCCGCGCCGGCTGCACCGCGGGCAGCAGCAGCCGGCCGCTGCTGCCGCCCCGCAGCAGGCTGCTCCCCAGGCCGCGCACGAGCGCCGCCATGGCGCCGGGGTCACTGCCGCAGTTTTCGCGCTCGCGGCGCGGGCAATCGAGCGCGCGAGTGCGGCAGCAGCAGCGAGTGGCGGGCGAGGCCGCGGGGGCGCGCGCGACGCACACGGCGGGCTGGCGCAGGGCGCGTTGTGTATGCGGGCGCGGCCGGCGTGCGCAGCGACATCGGGCGCGCCCGCCCACCGCGGGCGCGGTTGACCCGCCGGCGCCGCGGCGGCGGCGACCTCGCGCGGAGACGCGCGCAGGAAGTTCGCCTCCGGCCGGCCCTGGGCGACGGGCCGGAGCCGCAGCGCGCGTGCCGGGCGCCCCGCAGCTGCTGCCGCGGCGCCGCTCTGCCGCCGCCGCTGCCGGCCGCGCGCGCCCGCGCCGCCGCTGCCGCTGCGCGGCTCGACATGCCCGGGACCTCCAGAGGCCGCCACGCTGCGCCGCGGCCGACGCCGCGGCTCAGGTCGATTCGGCTGCCACCTGGCGCAACACGCCTCGAACGAAGGCCGTCGAAGGCGGCCCGCCGTCCACTCTGCGGCCCCCACACGCCGACGCCGACACCGGCGAACCCACACGCGCAGCCAGATCGAGCAGCGGCGGGGCGCGGCCTCCGGAGCAGCACATCCATCTCTCGCCGCCCCCCGCGCGCCATGCAGGCCGCCCTGACTCGCGCCGGCGGCCTGGGGGCCGTCCCCGCCCGTCCCGCCACGTGTCGCCGCCCGGTGATGGCGATGGCCAGGTGCGCGGCGGTCTCGGCGCCCCCGTCTCGGGGCGGGCGCGCCGCGGGCTCCTTCACGCCGACTTGGCGCGTAGGCGGAGGATCAGGCCTCGCAGCTGGAGATCAACGCCCGCCGGCGCCTGCGCCCGCCACCGCACGCCCATCCCGCAGCTCGGCACGCCGCGCGCTGTCGGGCCGCCCCGCCCCGCGCCCGGCGCCGCTGCGGCGGCCCGCGGCGACCTCCCGGCGCGCCCTGCGCGTCCAGAACTACGTCGCCGAGCACGCGCCGGTCGCGTACAAGGACCTCGCCCTGGGTGCGCCCGCCCGGGCGCGCCGCCCGCGGTCGCCGGTGCTGCGGCGCCCCGCGTCCCGCCGCGCCGAGGGGCTGACGCGTGCCCCCGCCGCCCGGCGCGGCGCGCAGGCGTGCCCAAGGAGATCTTTGAGGGCGAGAAGCGCGTGGCGGTTACGCCGACGGTCGTGCGCAACCTGCTCAAGGCGGGCTTCAAGGAGGTTCGCGTCCAGAAGGGCGCCGGCGAGGGCTCCGATTTCTCGGTGCGCGCGCACAGGGCCGCGGGCGCGGGCGCACGCGCCGCCACCGCAGCGCGCAGCGCAGCGCAGCGCAGCGCGGTCGCCCCCTCCGCCGCCGCGCGGCCCGCCCACGCCCGCGCCGCCGCCGCCGCCGCGCGCCGCGCAGGACGAGGACTACGCGGCCGCGGGCGCGACGCTGGTGGACGCGGCGTCGAGCCTCAAGGCCGACATCGTGCTCAAGGTCCGCCCGCCCACGCTGGAGGAGGCCGACATGCTCAAGGAGCGCGCCAAGTGCGTCGCAAGCCAGCCGCGCGGGGGCGCGGAGGGCGGAAGCGCGCGCGGGCGCGCAGCAGAGCAGGGCCGCGCGCGCCGGCCCGCAGCCGGGGCGGGCCGGCGGCGGCCGCGCCGGGCGCCGCGGCCGCGGCGCCGCGTTTGCTTGCGCCGCCGCCGCGGCCGACGCGCCGCCCCGCCGGCCCGCGCGCCGCACCCAGGCTGATCAGCTACATCTACCCCAGCCGCAACCAGGAGCTGGTGGACAAGCTGCAGGCCAAGAAGGCCACCGTGATCGGTGCGCGGCCGGCCGGCCGGCCAGCGACGCGGGGCGCGCCCGCGCGGCGGCGCGCGCGGCGGCGCCGCCGCGGGCGGGCGGGCGCTGCGGTCTGCCTGCCTGTCTGTCTGTCTGACCCCCGCCCCGCCCCGTGCCCTGCCCGCGCCGCCTCCTCTCGGCAGGCATGGACTGCATCCCTCGCACGCTGAGCCGCGCGCAGACCTTTGACTCCCTCAGCTCCATGGCCAACATCGCCGGCTACAGGTGGGAGCGACGGGAGGGACCACCCGGCGCGCGGCGCGGCGCGGCCGCGCGGCTCGCTGCCAGCCCAGCCCGCTCACGCCGCCGCGCCCGCGCCGCTGCGCGCCCGGGCGCACCCGGCCGCGGCGCAGGGCCGTAATCGAGGCGGCGCACCACTTTGGCCGCTTCTTCACCGGCCAGATCACCGCCGCGGGCAAGGTGCCGCCCGCCAAGGTGCTCGTCATCGGCGGCGGCGTCGCGGGCCTCGCCGCGATTGGCTGCGCCAAGAGCATGGGCGCGATCGTGCGCGTGTTTGACACGCGCGAGGCCGTGCGCGAGCAGGCCAAGTCGCTCGGCGCCGAGTTCCTCACGGTGCGGCGCGCCGCCGCCCGCGCGGCGGCTGCCAGCTGCCGCGCGCGCCCGGCGCTGCGCCGCCGACCCGCGCGCCGCCGACGCGCTCGTTGCGGGAAGGTGGACATTGAGGAGAGCGGCGAGGGCGGCGGCGGCTACGCCAAGGAGATGTCCAAGGAGTTCATCGACGCCGAGGTGCGCCGCGTGCCCGCGCTGCCGCGCTGCCGCCCGCTGCCGCCCGCCGTGCCCCGCTCCAATGCCGCCGCCGCCGCCGCCGCCGCGGCGCGCCAGATGGCGCTGTTCCGCGAGCAGTGCGGCGAGGTCGACATCATCATCTCCACCGCGCTCATCCCCGGCAAGAAGGCGCCGCTGCTGATCACGCCCGACATGGTGGACATCATGAAGCCGGGCAGCGTGCTCGTCGATCTCGCGGCCGAGGCGGGCGGCAACATCGGCTACACGCAGGCGGGGCAGGTCGTCAAGACGCCGCACGGCCAGGTCGTCATCGGCTACACCGACCTGCCCAGCCGCCTGCCCACGCAGGCGCGCGCGCGGCGCGCGGCGCCGGCGGCTGCTGCCGACGGCCGCGCGCGGCGGCGCGGCGGCGCGGCGGCGCGGCGCCCGCCCACGCGCCCGCGCGCCTGCGCCCGCGCTCGCGGCGGCGCCCCGCAGAGCAGCACGCTGTACAGCAACAACATCAGCAAGTTCCTGCTCTCCATGGGCCCCTTCACGACGGGCAAGAAGGACGAGTTTGTGGTCGACTACGACGACGAGGCGGTGCGACGCGCAGCGACACAGCAGCACGCAGCGCGCGCCGGCACAGCGCCGCCCAGCGCAGCGGCGCGCGAGGCGCCGACTCCGCGCCGCCGCCGCGCTGCCGCCGGCGCCGCAGGTGCGCGGCGCGCTGGTGCTGGACGAGGGCGAGATGCGCTGGCCCGCGCCGCCGCCGGCCGCGGCCGCGGCGCCGCCGCCGCCGCCCAAGGCGTCCAAGGCCGACGAGGCGTCGGCGGGGCCCAAGGACCTCTACCCCGACACGCTGCGCAACGCGCTCACGACCACGGGCGCCGCGGCGGCGACGCTCGCGATCGGCGCGGTGTCGCCGGGCCCCGCGTTCAGCGGGATGCTCACCAAGTTTGGCCTCGCCTCGATCTGCGGCTACCAGACCGTGTGGGGCGTGTCGCCCGCGCTGCACAGCCCGCTCATGAGCGTGACCAACGCGATCAGCGGCCTCACCGCCGTCGGCGGCATCGTGCTCGCCGGCGGCGGCCTGCTCCCCGGCAACGCGGCGCAGGGGCTCGCCGCGCTCGCGGTGCTCGCGAGCGCGGTCAACATCGGCGGCGGCTTCACCATCACGCAGCGCATGCTCGACATGTTCAAGCGCCCCGACGACCCCATCGAGCACAACAGCCTCTACGCCATCCCCGGTGAGCCGCCGCCGCCGCTGCAGCCGCCGCCGCCGCCGGGCAGGGCAGCGCGCAGCGGCGCCGCCGCCCGCCCCGCCCCGCCCCGCCCCGCGCCGCGCGCGCTGCGGCCGCCGCCTCACGCCGCGCCCGCCGCGTGCGCCCACGCTCGTGGCCAGGCGCGGCGCTGCTCGCGGGGTGGGCTGTGGGGCGGTTCATGGGCATCGACGAGGTCACCTCGGCCACCTACCTCGTCAGCAGCGCGCTCTGCATCGCCGCGATCGCGTGCCTCAGCAAGCAGGAGAGCGCGCGCACCGGCAACGCGCTCGGCCTCATCGGCGTCGGCAGCGGCGTCGCCGCGACGCTCGGCGGCCTCCACACCGACCCCGCGACCTACGCCCAGGCGCGCCGCGCCGCCGCGCCGAGCGGCGTGGCCGCCCGCAGCTCCCCCTCCCCTTCTCTCTCTCTCTCTCCCTTTCTCCCCCTCGCGCCACTCGTCCACGCGCTGCTCGCTGACGCTGCCCTGCCCGCTGCCCCGACCCGCGCCGCGCCGCGCCGCAGATCATCGCGAGCCTCGGCGCGGGCGGGCTGGTGGGCAACCAGATCGCGGCGCGCATCAACATCACCGACCTGCCCCAGATGGTCGCCGCGTACCACAGCCTCGTCGGCCTCGCCGCCGCGGTGACGTCCATCGCCAACATCATGCTCCTCGCAGACGGCGGCCACGACCTCGACGGCGTGCACATGGTCACCGCGCTGCTGGGCGACGTCATCGGCGCCATCACGCTCACCGGCTCGGTGCGACACCCCGATCAAGCGGGGCAGCAGCCCAGCAGCCGCGCTGCCGCAGTCGCCGCGACGCAGCCGCCGCGCCGCAGCCGCCGCGCCGCCGCGGCGCCCGCCCACGCACCCGCACCCGCACCGCCGCGCCGCGCGCGACTGCAGGCGGTTGCGTTTGGCAAGCTGCAGGGCATCCTGGACAGCAAGCCGCTGGCGCTGCCGGGCAAGAACTACATCAACCTCGCCCTCCTCGGCGGCGTGGTCGCCGCGGGCGGCGCGTTCCTGACCACCGGCGACCCCGGCTTTGGCGTCGCGATGCTCTGGGCGACCGCCGCGCTCGGCGGCGTGCTCGGCGCGCACCTCACCGCCTCGATCGGTGCGCCGCCGCCGGCGCGCCGCCGCGGCCCCTCCGCCCCCTCCCGCCCTCTCTCCCTCTCCCCGCTCTCGCCCGCCGCCCGCCCGCCCACCACCCGCCCACCACCCGCCCGCCGCCCGCCCGCCCGCCCGCCGCCCGCGCCGCGCCGCCCCCCCCCTCCCTCTCCCCCTCCCCCCAGGCGGCGCGGACATGCCTGTCGTGATCACGCTGCTCAACAGCTACAGCGGCTACGCCCTGTGCGCCGAGGGGTTCATGCTCAACAACGACCTCATCACCACCGTCGGCGCGCTCATCGGCTCCTCCGGCGCCATCCTCAGCTACATCATGTGCAAGGCCATGAACCGCTCCCTCCTCAACGTGCGCAGACCGCCCCCGCGCCGCGCGCCGCGCCGCGCCCGCGGGCCGCACGCGCGGCGCCGCGCGCGGCAGCAGCCAGCGCGCAGAGGGCCCCGCGTCGGCTGACCCCCGCCCCGCGCCGCCGCCGCGCCGCCGCCGCCGCGCACATCGCCAGGTCATCTTCGGCGGCTACGGCACGCCCGCCGCCAGCAGCACGGCCGCGGCCGTCACGGTGCGCGCCGCGCGCCGCGCACCACGCCGCGCCGCGTGCGCCGCCGGCTCCCCCGCGCGCGCCCGCTCACGCCCTCCTCCCCGCCGCCGCACCTCCCCTCTCCCCGCCGCCGCCGCCGCCGCCGCACCTCCCCTCTCCCCGCCGCATCCTCCCCTAACAACCCCCCCCCCCCCCCCCGCAGGGCACGCACCAGGAGATGAGCGTGCCAGAGGCGGCCGAGACGCTCGCGACCGCGAGCCGCGTGCTCGTCGTGCCGGGCTACGGCCTCGCCGTCGCCAACGCGCAGCACAGCATCGCGGAGCTCACCAAGATGCTCAAGAAGAAGGACGTCCAGGCGCGCACCCCGCACACCGCACCGCGCACCCCGCACCGCACCCCGCACCGCACCGCGCCACCCGCACCTGCACCGCGCACCCCGCACCGCACCGCGCACCCCGCACCGCGCCACCCACACCCCCGCGCCGCACCGCACCGCGCCGCCGCGACCCGGGGCCGCGCCGCGCGCGGGCGGGCGGGCGGCGGCGCCGGGGCTGCGCCGCGCTGCGGGCGTGTGTGTGTGCAGGCCGGCGTGCGGGGGAGGGAGGGGGCTGACGGGCTGGCTGGCGGCGCGGCGCGCCGGCCCCGGCGCCGCCGCCGCGGCCGCGCGGCTCACGCCCGCCTGCCCGCCTGCCCGCGCGGCGCGTGTGCGCGCGCAGGTCGAGTTTGGCATCCACCCCGTCGCGGGGCGCATGCCGGGGCAGCTCAACGTGCTGCTCGCCGAGGCGGGCGTGCCGTACGACGTGGTCTTTGAGGTGCGGCGCCCGCGCGGCGGGGCTCTCTCCCCCCTCTCCTCCCTCTCTCCCTCTCTCCCTCTCTCCCTCTCTCCCTCTCTCCCTCTCTCCCTCTCTCCCTCTCTCCCTCCACCTTCTCACACCCTCCACCCACCCACCCACCCGCTCACCCCCTCACACACACACACCAAACCCACCCACACCCACACCCACCCACACCAAACCCACACCCACACGCACCCGCACACCTCAGATGGACGAGGTGAACGAGCACATGGAGAGCTACGACGTCGTCGTCGTCATGGGCGCGAACGACACCGTCAACAGCGCCGCGCTGGAGGACCCGGGCAGCGTCATCGCGGGCATGCCCGTCATCGAGGTCTGGCGCGCCAAGCAGGTCGTCTTCTGCAAGCGCTCCATGGGCGTCGGCTACGCGGGCGCGGACAACCCCGTGTTCTACAAGCCCAACACGTTCATGCTCCTCGGCGACGCTAAGGCGCGGGCCTGGGCCTGGGCGTTGGGTTGGGTGTGGGCTGGGTGGGTGTGGTGGGTGGGTGGGTGGGCGAGAGGGCTGGGAGGGCGCGAGGTGCGTGAGAGGCGGGGCGGGGCGGGAGCGGGGGCGACGAGGAGGGGAGGGAGCCGGCGGCTCTCTCTTGAGGCGCGCGCGCCGCCGCCCCGCGCCGCGCCGCGGCGCGCAGGCGACGACCGACAACCTCAAGGCCAAGCTCGCCGAGGTGCTGCACGTGTGAGCGCCGCGTGCGGCGGCGGCCGGGGCGGGGGCGGGCCCGCGCGGCGCGGCAGCGGCGCGCCAGCGCGCGGCGCGCGCGGGCGGGGCTTTTGACGGCGGGATGGGGCGGGGCGCGCGCGACCGCGGCGCCCCCGCGGCGCAGCGCCAACGCGGTGCGCTGTTTTGGGGCGCGCGCCGCCGCGCCACTTTCTTGTACACACCCCATGCCGGGCCGCGCGCCGCCGGCGGCGGCCGGCCAGCACTTGACCTGGCTCGCGCGGGAGGGGGGGGCGATGGGCGGGGCGGCGGGGCCACAGCGCGCGCGCGCTGCAGCCGCCCCGGCCCGGCGTGCCGCGTGTGTGTTGCGGGCGTGGTTGGCGCCTCGCGCGCGCGCCTGTGCGTGTGCGCAGCCGGCGGCGGCGGGCTGCCTCGGACAAGACGGCGAGGAGGGGAGAGCAAGCGACGTTCGGGCGTACGCGTGGGTGCCCCGTTTTCGTGGTCGTGGTGGTCGCGGCGGTGGTGGTGGTCCCCCCGTTTTGGTGGGCTTAGGGTGTGTGCTTGGCGGGGGCGTGTAACGCGGTTTGGGCGCGGTCCGGCCCTGTCCGCCCGCCGGTTACCCCGGGCGCGCGCTGCGCTGCGCTCCGCGGAATCTTGGGTACACACGCGACCTACAGCAACACTCGCCACCCCGCTCTCTGCTGCCGCCCGCGCCGCGCACGCGCCATGGCGGCGCAGGCGCCGCTGCGGGCCCTCTCTGCTGCTGCCGCGCGCGCGCCGGCTGCTGCGTGGGGGCGTTGCCCCGCCGCCGCCGCCGCCGCTAATGCCGCCGCCCGAGCCAGCCAGCCACCAGCGACGAACGATGAAAAACCTGCAAGTTCCTAGGGGGACGCGCGCCGGGCGGGCCCGGCGCGGAGCACGCGGGCAGGTCAGGTGCCAGCGCAGGCACTCGCTGCTGTGCACTCGACAGCAGCAGCAGCAGCAGGGTTGAGAGGGGCCGCCGCGCCATCGACCAAAAACACGACGACGACGGCGGAACGAAAAAAGCGCTGCTTGGGCAGCGCACGCGCCGCGGCGGCGGCGGCGCAGCGCCCGGGCGCCGCGCCCGCCGCCCCGCCCCGCCCCGCCCTGCCCGCAGCCCGCCCGTGCACGCCCGGCGCCCCCCGCGATCATGCTTCACGCCCCGCCCCCACGCCCGGCGCGCCCGGGCGCGCCGCCGCCGCCCACAGCGGGCGGCGTGCGGCGGCGCCCGGGCGCGCGCCCGACACCAGCAGCTGCACCAGCGCGCCGGCCAGCCCCGGCGCGCGCCGGCGGCGAGCGGCCCGCAGCGCCTGCTGCTGCCGCGCGCGCCGCGCGCGCGCCCCGCGCCGCGGGGCTGGCCGCGCCACGACCCGCCGCTCACTTGCGCGCCGCCGCGGCCGCGGCGGCCGCGCCCGCAGCCGCCGCCTGGCTGAGCTCAAACATGCGCTCCAGCGCCTCCATGTTGGCGAGCGTCTGGCCGACGGCGTCGGGGTCCGTGCCGTCGCAGCGCAGCGCGGTCATGGGGCCGTGCAGCAGCTTGTTGACGATGCCCTTGCTCAGCTCCTCCACCGCCTTCATCTGCTTCTTGCTCATGCCCTCGCCCAGCCGGCTCAGCGCCTTCTCAAACTCGGCCGCGCGGATCGACTCGGCCTTGGCGCGCAGCGCCTTGATCGTCGGCACCGTCTCGAGGCTGTCGCGCCACGCCTCGAACGAGCGCTGCTCCTCCCTGCGCGCGGCGCGGCGGCGCGGTCAGCGCGGGCCGACGCGCCGCGGCTGCCGCCACGGCTGCTCACCGCGCGCGCGTGCGCCGCCGCCGCGCATGCCGCGCGCCGCGGCGCTCACTTCAGCAGGACCTCGGCCTCGGCCGCCGCCGCGGCGCGCGCCTCCTTGTTGGCCACGACCACCTCCTTGAGGTCGTCCACGTTGTACACGATGCCGCCGTGCGCCTCGGCGGCAATGTCGGGCGCGACGTTGCGCGGCACGCTGATGTCGACAAAGCGCCGCACGCCGCCGACCGCGTCGCTGCGGCGGGGCATGCCCGCGATGTCCTCCGCGTGGATCAGCAGCTCCTCGCTGCCTGCGCGCGGCGCGGCGCGGGCGCGCGCGGGCGCGGGAGGCGCGTGAGGCGCGGCCGCGCGGGGCGGCAGCTGCGGCTCGCCGACCGCGCGCCGCGCGCGCGCGCGCGCCCTCGGACGTGCAGTCCCGCCGCCGCGCGCTGGCGCTGGCGCTGGCGCGCCCCCCGCAGCGCTGCCCGCTGGCGCCGCCGCCGCGCGCGCCCGCCCCGCGCGCCGCGCGGCCTGTCAGGTTGCGCGCGCGCGCGCGCGCGCACCCGAGGCGGCAAAGACGACGTCGCTGTCACGCACGCAGTCCATGAGGTCGGGCATGAGGTGGATGTCCATGGCCATGTCGGGGAACTCCTCCTGCAGCGCCTGGGCGCGCGGGAGGCTGCGGTTGAGGATGGTGACCTGGGTGCAGCCCTTGGAGAGGAGGTGCTTCACCAGCAGCGTCGACATCTTGCCCGCGCCGATGATGCACACGCGCGCGTCGGCCCAGCTGTGGCTCGGCAGCTTCAGCTGCGCGAGCTCGACCGCCGCGCTGCTGACGCTGACGCTGCCGGTGGAGATGCTGGTTTCGCTGCGCACGCGCTTGCCCGCGGTGATCGCCTGCTTGAAGAGGCCGTTGAGCTGGCGGCCAAAGCCGGTCGTGTTCTGGCCGACCTTGTAGACCTGGCGCACCTGGGCCAGGATCTGGCCCTCGCCCATGACGAGCGAGTCGAGGCCGCCGCTGACGCGCAGCAGGTGGTGCGTCGCGTCGCGGTCGCGCAGCAGGAACAGGTACGGCCGCAGCTCCTTCAGCGGCACGCCGCTGCTGCGCGAGAGCCAGTCCTCCACCTCGCGCACGCCGCGGTGCCAGGACACGGCGACGACGTAGAGCTCCATGCGGTTGCAGGTGGACAGCACCGCCGCCTCCTCGATGTGCGGGTACGCGCAGAGCTCCTCGATGGCCCGCGGCCACTCCGCCTCGGGCACCGCCAGCTTCTCGCGCAGCTCCACGGGCGCGTTGTGGATGGTCAGGCCGATGGCGATGATGCTGTTCTTGTCGACCGCCGCATAGCCTGCGGTTGCGGGGGGCGGCATCGGGGGGCGATGTCCTGAGTGGCTGCCACCGCCGGCGCGCGCGTGCGCGCGGGCCGTTGGGCCATGCGCGGCGACTCACGGTTCACCGCCGAGGCCTTGAGCTGCTCCAGCGCCTTCTTGCTGCTCTCCAGGTGGCTGGAGGGCAGGCGGGCGCTCGGCGAGGGGCCGGTGGTGCTCGGCGCGCTCGCCTGCACCGACGCCTGCACCGCCGCCGCCAGCGCGCGCTGGGCGGCAGCCCGGGCCGGACGCGCGCCGGCCGCGCGCTGCGGCGCCCGCGAAGCGGCGGGCGCGCGGGCGCCCCGCATGCTGCTGCTGCCCAGGCACTGCTGCATGGTGGCGACGGCCGGGAGGGCGGCCTGACGCGAGGGCGAGCTTGAGTGGGGCGGCGCCGCGGCGCGGGGGGTCGCGAATTGGGCGCCCGGGGCGGGGACAGTGAAGCGGCGCAGTGGTCTAAGAGATCCGAAGCCCACAGGGGCCTAGCACGCCCGGCCACCACCGCGAAGCGTCCGTTACCGCGGCGCTCGCACGCACCCGGCGGCGCGCGGCCGCACGGGCCCGCATCTAGCAACGGTCGGCCCGCCGATCGCCGGGCGCCCGCGCGCGCCGCTGGGCCGCCGCGGCCCCCGCGCGGGCCGCGGGGCGTGGGAGCGCGCCGTCACACGGCAGACGCGCTCGCGCCCGGGGCGCCGCGCCGCAGGGGCGCCCCCGCGCGCAGTGGTCAAGCGGCGGCGCGCGCGCCCGCGCGGCGGGGGCGGCCGTCACCACAGCGTCTTGAGGCTGAGGCGGTGCACGTGCAGCTTGAACGCGTCCGGGTCGTCGCGGTCAACGGGCAGCGAGCGCGGGAAGCTGCCCACACGGGCGACGGGAGGGAGACCGCAACCACGCGCACGAACGCCGGGGGGACTGGCCGGGCCAGCGGGGCGCGGGCGGCCGAGGCGCGGCATGGACCCACGCACGGGCACAAGCGCCGGGCTCAGTCTCGGACCCCTTGCGCCCGCCGCGCCGCCCCAGACGCGCGCCCGACGGAGCAGGAGCTCTTCGCGCCGCGCGTCGTCGCGCTGGCGCGGGGAGAAGGCCAGCGCGCCGCGAGTCTAGTAACCGAGGGCCTGTCGCGCGGCGCGGCCGCCGCAAACGCGCAGGCCGAGCTCCGTTGCACAACAGAGCACAGGAAGGTTTACACACGAGCCGCGCGCGCGGCCGCAGGCGCCCGCCGCCGCTCGCTCACCGCCCGCCCGCGTGGCGGGAGCGCCGGCGGCGGGCCAGCCGGCGGGCCAGCAGCGCCGGCCCTGCTCCCTCAGCCGCCGGCCACGGCCACGGCGGCGCGCGCGGTCTTGGTCATCTCGACCAGCACCTCCTTCACGCCCTTGCGGTCCTCGGCCGGCCTGCGCGCGCCGGCGCGGCGGCGCGCGCGCTCAAGACGCGGGCGGCGGCGGCGCCCGCGCCCGCCGCGCCGCGCCGCGCCCGCGGCCCCCTCACTTTACGAAGGGCAGGCGCAGCTTGAAGGTCGCGCCGTCGCGCGTGACCTGCATGTCGGCGCCGAGGCGGTCAAGCGCGAGCATGCGCGCGTCCGACACGCCCAGCCCGACATAGTGCTTCACCATGTCACGCATGTCCTGCGGCCACGCGGGCGCGTGCGGGCCGTTGAAACGGAGCGTTGCCGGCCGCCGCGTGTGCGCGTGCACGCGCGCGGGCCCGCCGGCCGGCGGCGCGCCGCCCTCGGGGCGCCCGCCGCACCTTGACGTGGCTCGCCTCGCCGTTCATGTGCCCCGCCACGTGCGACGCAAAGCCGGAGACGGGGTCAGGCCGCGCGGCGGCGTAGTCGGCCGCGCTGACCTGCGCGCGGGCGGGCGCGGTCAGCGGGGCCCACAGGTCGACAGGCCCTGTCGGCGTCGCCAGCGTGCCGGCCTCGTCGGCTGCAGCGCGCGTGCGCACCGAGGCCACGCGGCCAAAGCCGCCGACGTAGCGTCCGCCGCGCAGCGCGTCGACGCGGAACCAGCGGAAGTCGCCAAAGTCGACATAAAACGCGCCCGGGTGCCGCGACAGGAACGTCTCGCGCGCGGCGGCGCGCTCGCCCTCGGGCAGCGGCGACGCGGTGCCCGTCAGCGTGAAGCGCCCGTCAGCGAGGCCCTGTGGTGGCGGCGGCGCGGCGTCGCGGGCGCCCGGGCGAGGGGCCGTCGCTGCCGCTGGGACGGCGCCGCGCGGCCGCCGATCAGCGCGGGGCGCGCAGCGCGCCTTGAAGCCGGGCGCGGTGACCGTCAGGCTGCAGCGCCCGTCGGCCTCCAGGTCGGCGGTGTGCGGCGAGAGCGTGCTGGTCGCGAGCAGCGGCCGGCCCTGGTCGTCCACCGCAAACTCGACCACGCTGCCAAAGGGAAAGCCCGCGCTCGACGCGTGCGCTGACAGCGTGCTCAGCACGCCCGTGCTGTCGCGGCGGCGGCGGCGTGAGGCGGGGCGCGCGGCCGCTGCGGCGGGCGGCGCCCGCGGCTCCCCCGCGCGCGCCGCGCCCCACCCCGCGAGCGCCATGATCGTGCGCGCGTCCTCGGCGGGCGTGGGCCGCGCGGCGGTCTTCTGGTGCTCCTGGAAGGCCGTGAGCTCGGCGTCGGCGCCCTCCCGGAAGACCTCGGGCACCGCAGCGGCGCGCAGCGGCGCCGCGGCCGCGCGCCGCGCAGCCGGCCGCGCCGGCCGCGCCGGCGGCGCGCCGGAGGCGGCGCGCCGCGCGCTGCAGCAGCCGGCGGCGGCGCGCAGCTCCGGGCGGCGGGCGGCGACGGCGGCGGGCGCGGCGGCGAGCCGCCGGCCGGCCGCGGCCTGCGGGCGCGCGAGTGGTGGAGAGGGTCGGCAGCGCTCGCTGCCGCGCCGCGCGGCGCCGGCGCGCGCGCATGCGGCGCGAGGCCCAGCATGCGGTGGGCCAGGCCGGCGCCGCGTCGTACCAGGGCGGGCGCGGCCATGCGCCCTGCCAGCTGCATGTGCGGCGGCGGCGGCGGCGGGGCGAGGCGCTGCTGTCGGCGCGGGCGCGGCGCCTGGAGGGGGCGCGCAGGCGCGGGGCGCTGGCCGAGGGCCTTGCGTGAGCTGTGTGGGTCCTGGCGGGGGTGCATACGCGCGGGCGCGACCCGAGCAGCGGCCTGGGTTCTGCGCCGCCGCCGCCCGCCGCGCCGCCGCCCGCGTGCTCGCCGGCCCGCCGCCCAGCGACGCCACACCCCGCCGCAGCAGCGTGTCAGCCCGCCGACGCCACACGTGCACGCACAGGCGAGCGGCAGCAGTAGCGCCGCACGCTCCCGGCGCTCGCAATGCCGTTTTGGGGCAGCGGCGAGGCACAGAAGCCGCCAGGCACACCACGCGCCTACCCGCCCGTGCCGCCGCCGCTGGCGCCGCGGAGCCTGGAGCTCGGCAGCGCCGCGCACGCCGGGTCGGCGCCGATGGCCGAGGCCTCCGCGCCGCCGCTGCCGGTCGCTGAGTACGAGCAGTACGGCCTGCCACCGCCGGCGCCGGCGGTGCAGCGCGCGCAGCAGGCGCCGCGTGGCGCGGAGTCTTCGCCGCTGCCGCCGGGCAAGGCGCTCGTCGCGGTGCCCACGATCGAGGCGCAGCCCTGGGTGAGCGGCGCGCACGGG
Organism: Scenedesmus sp. PABB004; assembly: GCA_014905635.1. Taxonomy (NCBI): domain Eukaryota; kingdom Viridiplantae; phylum Chlorophyta; class Chlorophyceae; order Sphaeropleales; family Scenedesmaceae; genus Scenedesmus; species Scenedesmus sp. PABB004. The sequence goes on along the minus strand of CM026547.1, from coordinate 1,437,571 downwards.
CGGCGGCAGCGGCAGCGGCGGCGCCAGCGCACGCGCGCGCCAGGGGCGGCACGCACGCGCCAGGGGCGGCACGCCCGCGCCGCCGCCCCGGGCGAGCAGCCGCGCGCCCGCCGCAGGTCAAGGAGCTTTGGAGCAAGCTCGCCGCCAAGACCGTGGGCGTGGCGCGCGTCGACCTGCGGCGCCCGACGTGAGCCCGCGGCGCGGCGGGCGCACCGAGCGCGGCCGGCGGGCGCTGCGCGCAGGCGGGCGCGCACACGCGCGCCGCCGCGCCGCGCCCCGCAGTTTCCTGTGGCCCGAGGACTACGACGCCGGCAGCATCCTCTTCCGCCGCGGCCGGCACGAGGCGCGGCGCGGGCGCGGGCGCCCGCGCAAGCAGTGAGTCGCGCCGCGCCACCGCCGCCGGCGCGCCCGCACGTGCCCGCACGCGCCCACTCCCGTGTGCCGCGCAGGCAGCCGGTGGTCGGGTACGTGGGCGACTACGATGGCCCCTACTACCCTGCCAACGCGGCGGCGGCGGCGCAGCAGCAGCAGCCCGGCGCGCCGGCGCCGTACCGGCAGCAGCCGACGGGCGCGCGGCTCAAGGTCACGCGCTGCGTGCAGCTCAAGGCGCCGGACTCGAAGCGCGCGCTGCTGGACTTTGGGGTCGGCGTGGGCGTCGACCTGGACCGGCAGGCGCGGCGGCGGCGGCGGCGGCGGTGGCGGCAGCGCCGGCGCCGCGGGCTGGGTGCCGCGGGCTGGGCGCCGCGCCGCGCTGCCCCGCCCCGAGCCGCGCGCGCCGGCCCGCGCCCGCGCCGCGCAGGAGCTGCACGGCGTCGCGCGGCTCAAGGTGGCCGACCTGCTGAGCCTGAAGCTGCTGCCGCAGCCGCTGCTCAAGGTCGGCGGCGCGTGGCCGCTGCCGGTCGGCGGCGGCATGGCGCTGCGCGTCAAGTACGAGGTGCCGCTCACGCGCCTCGGCGAGTTCTGGCAGCCGCCGGCGCGCCTCATGGTCAGGTGAGCAGGCGGCAGCGCGGCGCGGCCGGCGCGGCGCAGGGCGCGGCGCGCGTATTGCCGGCCGCCGACGGGCGCGCCGCGGCCGCGCCGCCGCCGCCGCCGCCGCGGCCAGGCTGGACAACGACGTCGGCACGGGCGTGCACCTGACGCCGACGGGCGTTGAGTTTGACGAGCGCCGCCTCACGCTGGGCAAGAGCACAGAGGTGCGTGCGCCGAGTGCGGGGCGGCGCGGGCAGGCGGCGGCGCCGGCGGGCGGCGGCGCGGGTGGGCGCCGCGTGCCGTGCTTCGCCGCGGGGCACGCCGCCGCCACGCCTCACGCGCCGCGGACCTCGCCGCGCCCTCTCAGGTGCGCGCAGGCGCGACGCTGCGCTTCCCGCGCTCGCTGCCCGTTGACCGCGACGACCCGGACGCGTTCAAGCTGCACGTGCACCGCCTCAGCCTCAAGACGCTGTGGTGACGGCCGCCCCCGCCGCGCGGGCGCGCGCGCCGCCGCTTGACCACTGCGCGCGGGGCGCCCCTGCGGCGCGGCGCCCCGGGCGCGAGCGCGTCTGCCGTGTGACGGCGCGCTCCCACGCCCCGCGGCCCGCGCGGGGGCCGCGGCGGCCCAGCGGCGCGCGCGGGCGCCCGGCGATCGGCGGGCCGACCGTTGCTAGATGCGGGCCCGTGCGGCCGCGCGCCGCCGGGTGCGTGCGAGCGCCGCGGTAACGGACGCTTCGCGGTGGTGGCCGGGCGTGCTAGGCCTCTGTGGGCTTCGGATCTCTTAGACCACTGCGCCGCTTCACTGTCCCCGCCCCGGGCGCCCAATTCGCGACCCCCCGCGCCGCGGCGCCGCCCCACTCAAGCTCGCCCTCGCGTCAGGCCGCCCTCCCGGCCGTCGCCACCATGCAGCAGTGCCTGGGCGTGAGCATTGACCTGCACCGGCAGGCGCGGCGGCGGGCGCGGCGCGGCGGGCGCGGGCGCCGCCGCCGCCCGCGTCTTGAGCGCGCGCGCCGCCGCGCCGGCGCGCGCAGGCCGGCCGAGGACCGCAAGGGCGTGAAGGAGGTGCTGGTCGAGATGACCAAGACCGCGCGCGCCGCCGTGGCCGTGGCCGGCGGCTGAGGGAGCAGGGCCGGCGCTGCCGGCTGGCCCGCCGCCGGCGCTCCCGCCACGCGGGCGGGCGGTGAGCGAGCGGCGGCGGGCGCCTGCGGCCGCGCGCGCGGCTCGTGTGTAAACCTTCCTGTGCTCTGTTGTGCAACGGAGCTCGGCCTGCGCGTTTGCGGCGGCCGCGCCGCGCGACAGGCCCTCGGTTACTAGACTCGCGGCGCGCTGGCCTTCTCTCCGCGCCAGCGCGACGACGCGCGGCGCGAAGAGCTCCTGCTCCGTCGGGCGCGCGTCTGGGGCGGCGCGGCGGGCGCAAGGGATCCGAGGCTGAGCCCGGCGCTTGTGCCCGTGCGTGGGTCCATGCCGCGCCTCGGCCGCCCGCGCCCCGCTGGCCCGGCCAGTCCCCCCGGCGTTCGCGCGCGTGGTTGCGGTCTCCCTCCCGTCGCCCGTGTGGGCTCCCGCCGCGCAGCTGCACGCGTCGTCGACGCGGCCGCGCGGGCAGTATGGCGACCTCGCAGCACAAAATCCCGGTGACCATCATCACCGGCTTCCTGGGCGCCGGCAAGACGACGCTGCTCAACTACATCCTCAAGGCGCGGGGGGAGAAAAACATCTCCGTCATCGAAAACGAGTTTGGCGAGGTTAACATCGACAACGAGCTCGGTGAGGGGTCCTGGGGGCACAGGCGGCGCCCTGGGCGGCGCGGCGGGGCCGCGGCGGCGCCAGGCGGGGCGCTGGAGCCGGTGGTAGCCTCGGCCCCCATCCCGCGGCCCCCCCGCCGCCGACGCGCACAGTGGCGGACAACCTCATCGAGAAGGAGGACCTGGTGAGCCTGGACAATGGCTGTGTGTGCTGCTCGCTGCGCAAGGACATCGTGAAGGCGCTGGCCGAGATTGAGCGCCGCAGCAAGCACCGCAGCAAGCGCGTGGACCAGGTCATCCTGGAGACCACGGGCCTCGCCGACCCCGCGCCCGTGGCGTTCACGTTCTTCGCCAACCCCTGGATCGTGTCGCGCTACCGCCTCGACAGCATAGTGTGCGTGGCGCCGCGCCGCGCCGCGCCGCGCCGCGCAGCGCCGCCCCCGCGCCGCCCCGCGCCGCCCGGCGCACACACACGCCTGACGCCCCGCCGCCCGCCGCGCCCCCGCCGCCGCCGCGCGCAGCTGCGTCGTGGACACGCGCTATGTCATGCAGGTGCGCGGCGCGGCGCGGCGGCCAGCGGCCAGCGGCCCCCCGCGCGGGCGCCCGCGGCGGCCCGGCTCGGCAGCGCGGGGCCTGGCGGGCGCCCGCTGCCGCCGCCGCGCCCGCGCGCGCCCGCGCTCACGCCCGCGGCCGCGCCGCCGCCTCTGCGCGCGCGCAGCACCTCGAGGAGGACTCTGCGGGTGGCATCAACGAGATCGCGCAGCAGCTCGCCTTCAGCGACCTCATCCTGCTCAACAAGGTGCGCGCGCGCGGCAGGCAGACGCGCGGGCGGCGCGCGGCAGCGGCGGCAGGCTGGGCGGGGCGTGGGGACTCTCGCGCGCGCGGGCGCGCGCGCGCGCAGCCGCGGGCGCGGCGGCGGCGCGGCGCCCACCCCGCGGCGGCGGCGCCGCGCGCAGACGGACCTGGTGGACGCGGAGCAGCTGGACGTGGTGAAGGGCGCGGTGCGGCGCATCAACCAGTCGGCGCAGCTCGTGGAGTGCCGGCTGAACGTGGAGGGCGCGGCGCCGCCGCTGAGCCTGCTGCTGGAGAACAACAGCTTCAGCGTGAACAAGGCGCTGCAGGTCGACCCCGAGTTCCTGCACAGCGACAGCGGCAGCGACCTCGACGACTCCGACTCTGACTCGGACGACTCGGACAGCGGCTCGGGCGGCGGCGACGACAGCCCCGGCCACAACGCCGCCGCGGGCGACGCGCCGGGCGAGGCCGAGGGCAGCGCCGCGCAGCAGCACGCGGCGGGCTGCTGCGGCGGCAGCGGGCGCCCGGGCAAGCGCCAGAAGGTGGAGCAGCAGCAGCAGCAGCAGCAGCAGCAGCAGCAGGACGGCGACGCCGACGCGGCGCGCCGCGAGTCTGGGCAGCAGGCGGAGTCGTCGCTGCAGACCAGCCAGACGCGCTGCGGCGGCCGCTGGGGCCAGCAGAGCATGGCCGACGACAGCGCGGCGGCGCTCACCAAGGTGCGGCCGGCCGGCGGGCGGCGCGGGCGCGGGCGCGGGGCCGGCGCTGCGGCGGCTGCGGCACCCGGCGGTCGTGCGCCCGCGCGCCGCCGCCCTCACCCCGCCGCCACTCCCCGCGCGCGCGCGCGCGCAGGGCGAGCGCCGGCCGAAGCGGCGACGCAAGCAGCTGCACGACCTGAGCGGCGTGGGCAGCGTGGGCATCGTCGCACGGGGGCCGCTGGACGAGTACCGCTTCAACATGTTCATGCGCGACCTGCTCGCGGAGAAGGCCAAGGACATCTTCCGCTGCAAGGGCGTGCTCGCGGTGCACGTGAGCCCACGCGCGCGCGCGCCGGCGCGGGGCACACGGGGCCGCGCGCGCGCGCCGCGGCTGGCCGGGCGCCCGCACGCCCACACGCCGCCGCCGCCGCCTTTTCTCTTCCGCGCGCGCGCGCGCGCGCAGGGGTACGGCAACCAGCGCTTTGTGTTCCAGGGCGTGCACGAGACGATCTGCTACGGCCCCAGCGACAAGCCCTGGGCCGACAACGAGACCCGCATTAACCAGATCGTCTTCATCGGCCGCCGCCTCGACCGCAAGGCGCTCATGGAGGGCTTCAGGTGCGGCCCCGCCCCGCCCCGCCCCGCGCGCGCCCGCGGCGGCAGCGGGCCCCGCGGCGGCAGCGGGGCCAGCGCTGGCGCGCGCGCTGGCGCTGACGCGCCCACGCCCACGCCCGCGCGCCGCCGCCGCCGGCAGGACGTGCGTGTGGAGCCGGCTGCCGGACGGGTGGCAGGAGTACCACGACCCCGTGACGCTGCAGCCGTACTACTACAACCCCAACACCAACCAGAAGACCTGGGCGCGCCCCGTGGACCAGCCCGTCTGCCCCAGCGCGGTGACCGCGACGCGGCTGACCAGCATGGAGCAGCCGCGCAGCCTGCAGCCCGGCGCCAAGCGCCGCGGCGCGAGCGCCAACGGCGGCAACGGCAGCGGCAGCGGCGGCGGCGCCCAGGGCAGCGGCGGCGGCGCGGCGCAGGCCCACAGCAGCAGCAGCACGCTGTCGGGCCTGCCCGCGGCGGCGGGCGGCGGCGCGGCGGCGCCCGCAACCGCGCCCGCAGCCGCGCCCGCGGCGGCGGCGGCCGGCGGCGACGCGTGAGCAGCCAGCCACGCAGCGCGGCGCGACGCGGCCACCAGGGGGTCCATCGCAGGCAGGATGGGCAACGCACACACAGACACAGCATTGCGCACTGCGCGGCGGCGCGCGAGTCGGGGATTCTGACAGCGGCGGCTTTTTCGTTGGGGGTCGCGGGCGGGGCGCGGGCAAGAAGGCGGCGGCGCACAGGGCGCGCCGCGCGCGCTCTGCCGACTGTACACCTAGGGCGGCGCGCGCGGCGCGCCGGCGGGCTGATTGCGTGCCCGCCGGCGAGGCGGGCGGCGCGGCTGGGGCGAGCGGCGGCTGCTGGCGCGCGTGCGCTTGCGCGCCTCCAGCAGCGGGGGCCTGGCGGCGTGCGGTGCGCACGCGTTTACCACAAACCGGGCAAGGCAATACGCCATAAACTGCACGCGCGCGGCCGCCGACCGGCGGCCGCGCGCGCTCGCGCTCGTGGCCGCGCGCTCCTCACGCGGCGATGGCCCGCGTCTGGACGCGCGCGCCTCTCGATGACGGCGGGAACCCAATCATTGCCGGCCGCGGCCGGGTGGTGTGTGTGTGGGCGCGCTCCAGCACGGACTGTGTGAGCAGCAGCAGCAGCGGCGCACGCGGCGCGGGCCCGCGTGGGCGAGCGAGCGAGCGCCGCCGCCCCCTCGACGGCAGCGGCCAACGCGCGCGCCGCGCACCTGCAGCGGGGGCCGACGGGATGCGGGCAACGCGGCAACGTGCGGCGAGCGGGCGGCGAGCGGGCGGGCCCGCTGGGGCAGACGGCGACGCGCTTTATATCTTCTTGTCCCACGGCCCGGGCAGATGGTGGGCTCTGTTTGTCGCCCCCGTTGGCGTTGGCGTTGGAGTGGTAGAGCGCGCGGCCGCGGCGCCCGGGGCAGCCCGACGGTGAGCCCGGGCGCCGCGCGCGGTGGTGGATGAACGGTCACGGCTGCGGCGCGCGCCCCCGCGCCACGTGCGGCGCGCGCCGCGGCCGCCGCTGGCGGGCCTCGCTGCCCCGCATGTCTGCCACCCACCGGTGCGGCTCATCATTGTGCTGCGAGGACCCCAATCAGCAGCGGCAGAGGATTGCAGACCGGCGCCGCTGGACGACGACGACGACGGCATCACTGCGCCGCGCCCGCCGGTCAGAGGTTCACACAGTCGCACTGCACTCTCGTGGAGAGCCTTTTGAGCAGCGCGTGGCTCCTGCGGTAGCCCCAATTGGCGCGCTGTGCCCCAGCAGTCACGGCCGGCCGCCCTCGCGCGTCAGCGGGTCGCCGCGAGGCAGTGCCGCCGCCGTTGCACCACCCCTCCGCCGGCGGCAGCCACCAGCGAGCCAGGCAGCCCGGGCTTTCCCCCTCGCTCAACTGCACCCGCCGCGCGACCAACAGGAAGCTCTGGCGCAGGACGGGCAGCTTCCGCGCACGCTCGCTCGTGCCGTGCCGCCGCGCCGCCGCGCATCATCTTGGCCCGCAGGCCTCCCCGCTGTTCACTGCTCGCTGCGTGATTCTCCAGACGCCCATCGCGACGACTGCCAGGGCATCTCGGCCGCGCGAGAGAGCAACTGCTCAGGCGCGTGGCGGGAGAGGCCCGCGCGGCCCGCGCGTGGCAGCACGGCGGCTGGCCGCGCTCGCCAGAGATCGAGATAGCCGCTGGCCATTCGTGAAGCGCGCGGCAGGCCGCGGGGGCGCGCAGGCGCGCCGCGCATCTGCCGCCGCCGACGCGCGAACGCGGCCGCCGCGCGCAGGCTTGCAGGCTCCCGTTCCCGCCATGGCGCGGCGCCTGCTCGCTGCCGTCGTGGCGACCGTGCTCCTGGTCGCGCTGCTCGCGGCGGCGCCCGCCCAGGCGCAGTGGAGCTCCGACCCCTGGGCCGGCTCGACGCCGGGCTGGGGCGGCGGCTGGGGATGGGGTAGCCCCTGGTACGGGTGGGGCCGGCGCCCCTCGGACCCGGTCGGCAGCGGCTGCTGGCACCCCGAGACGCTCACGCGCTACCGCGACGGCGAGGTCGCATACTGCTCAAACGGTGGCCGCATGCGGTGCGACTGGGGCCACTGGATCGATTACGGCTGCGGCGTCAACAAGTAGAGAGGGCATGGGCCCTCATACATCAATGTATATGTGCAGCGGCGGCCAGCGCGCGGCGCGCCCACCCGGCGTGATGCCGCGCGCCGCGACGCCCTGGCGGGACTTCGAACACTGGCGGTGCACATTGTACGTGCGTGTGCACACTGGAGCGTGCTGCACAGGAGCGCCAGCGCGCTGCGACGCGCGTGCGGCACGGGCGAGAGGCTGGGCTGGGCTGCAAAGCGCGTGGCGGCAGTACAGGCGTGTGCAGCGTGATTGGTGCCTGTGCAGGCGTTGCACGTGGGGGCTGTGCAGGCTTTGGGGCTGCGCTGCAGGCTGTGGGGCTGTGCAGGCGTGGGCTGTGCAGGCGTGGGGCTGTGCATGAGTCATGTGCAGGCGTTGCACAGTTACCTTTTGTAAGCGTCAAGCGATCCCGCCCCGCGCATCACACGTGGCGTGCCCCCGCCGCACCGCGCCCCACGCGCGCGCCGGCACGACGCCCAGGCCGGGCGGGAGCGAGCCCAGCTCGTGCCCCCGCAGGAGCACGAGCTGCATGTCGATGTTGCAGCCGCCTCGGCCCGCGTTGAAGGCTGGGCGCGCATTCTCGCTGTCCAGCGCCTTGACGCATGCCCAGTTGGCCGCGCGCGGGCGCGCCAGGCGCACCGCCAGCATGCCCGCGTGGTCGGGCGCGTGCGGCAACCAGCCCAGTGCAGCGGCCACCTCGGTCGCCGCCGCGGGCAGCTCCGGCGCATCGCCGCACAGCAGCGCCTGGTCGGGCCGGGCGGGCGGCTCGCCCGGGCCCGCCGCAGGCGTCGCCACGCCGCCGCCGTCCTCGCTGCTGCCGCCGTCCTCGCTGCTGCCGCCGTCCTCGCTCCCCGCGGCGTTGTGCGGCGCGGCGTCGCCGGCCTCGTCGTCGTCGCTGTGAGGCTGCGCAGGCGCGGGCGCAAACCTGCGGCCGCGGGCAGCAGCGGCGCCGCCACGCCTCGGCGGCGCCCCCGCCGCCGACAGCCCTAGCGGCACACAGCGCACGCACAGCCGCCGCGCACGTGCCGGCATGCCCGCCCCCATCCCCGCCGGCCGCCCGCTGCGCGCTCACCGGAACCACAGCACAGGCGCCACCCAGCCGGGGGCGCGGCGCCGTCGCCGCCGTCGCCTGCGGCGGCCCACTCGCGCTGCTGCGCCTCGAGCTGCGCCCGCGTGGGCGGCGCAAACTCGACCCACTCAGCCGACGCGTTGGACGCATGGCTCAGCACAGGTGGCAGCAGCCCCGCGCCCGCCGCGAGGAGCACCGCGCTCGCGGTGTTGAGGCCGCTGGCAGCGGCTACCCAGGGCTGGCGCGCCTGGCGCGCAAGCGCCGCGCCGGCCGCCTCGCGCCAGCCGCGCTCGCCGACGGCGCCGGCCGCGCCGGCCGTGCCCGGCGGCTCGGCCTGCCACGCTCCCAGCATGACAAAGCCAGAGGCCACGGGGCAGGTTCCCGCGTTGAGGCCGTCCCTGGCAAGGAAGATCTCGTGAACGATGCCTGCGGCGCCGCGGCGGCGGCAGCGCTGAGGAGGCGCCCACGTGTCGCCACGGCGGCGCGCAGCAAGCGGGCCGCGCCCTCACAGGTGTGCTGCCCCGGCTGCACCGTGGCTGCCAGCGCCTCCAGCTCGTGCTCTTCGTACAGCAGGCCCGACGCCGCGCCGCTGGCGGCCACCGCGCCGCGGGAGCCGCCCCCGGGCGGCGCCGCCGCCGCCGCCGCCGCGAGCGTGCGGAGGTTGAGCGGGGCACGGCCCTCGTTTGCTGTGCCCCACACCTCGAACGCGACCTCGTGCACCTGTGCGCGCGCGCGCGCGCGGCGCCACAGGCGCGGTCGCGCCGCGCTGCGCGGGCGCGGGCCGGTGCGCCGCGCTGGCGAGGCGCCTCGGCGGCGGGCAGGCGGGTCACCTGATGGACCTGGTCGGCGGTGAGGCCTGCGAAGAGCGAGGGCCAGGGCTTGCCCAGCTGCTGCGCGGCGTATGCTGCGAGGTAAAAGTCCGTGATGCCTGACGCGGCAGGGTGGGGAGAGGTGGGCGGGGGGGGGGGGGCAGGCGAGGCTTGGCGGCCGCGCCGCGCCGCGCCCGCGCCGCGCCCCCCGAGCGCTGCGCACCCTCGGTGCTGCACGACTCCAGGGCCTGCCGCGCCACCAGCGCGCGGGGCGACGCCGCCGCGCCCGCCCACGGTGCGGGCCCGCGCCCCCACCGGAGCACCGCCGCGACGCCCCGCGCGAGGCCGCCGCCGCCGGAGCTCGGCCGCGGGTGCAGCTGCTGCTGCTGCAGCTGCTCCGGCAGCTGCCGCAGCCGGTCCCGCTGCTGCGCGCGCAGCGCCGCGTCGAGGGCCGCGGGCGCGAGCAGGCGCTCCGCCGCGGCCGCGCAGCGCTGGAGCATGAAGCGCCGGAGCCCAGGGTCGGCGGCGCGCTGCGCCTCCAGCCAGCCCGCGCCAGGGAGCGCTGGCGGCGCCGCCGCCGGCACCGGCGGCGCGGGGCAGAGGCGGCCAAAGACGTGGATGTTCGTCCGCCCCATCTCGCTGCAGTACATCACGGCCTGCTTGGGCGTGAACAGGTTGTCCGCCCAGTACGCGCTGGCCGGCTCGTCGGCGCCGCCGTCGGTCGCGACGGCGCGCACGTGCAGCGCCCGGACGTCGTGGCGCGCCGCCGCGAGGGCGCAGTACACGGCCTGCGCCGCGCCGCATGCGCGCGCACCACCCGCGGCGGCACCGGCCGCGGACGGGCGCTGGACCACCAGCGGGAGGCCGTAGTCGAGCCAGACAAGGCGCAGCCACGGCGCGTCGGCAGCGCCGACCGCGCGCAGGCGGCGGCACGCTCCCTGCGCCGCTGCGAGGTCGCGCGCGTCGAGGTGAAGCAGCACCACTTCCAGGCTGGCGTCGTCGAGCACCGCCAGCAGCTGCGGCTCCCCTGCCGCCGCAGCAGCAGCGGCCATCTTGAGCGCGTCGCAGCGGCGGCGACAGCAGCGTGGGCCCTGCGCGGTCGCCTGGCCGCGGCGGGGTCGGCCCTGTGCGAGACGGCACGCGCCGGGCGCGCCCGGGGCTGCGCCGGGGTGCGAGCAGGTCGCCGCCGGCATGTGACGCCCGACGCCGTGCCGCGCCCGCTCAGTTCTCGGCGGCCCTGCCCCGCGGCGCGGCTCTTCCGCGTCCGTCCCAGCTGCCCACGCTCTCGCCTCCGCCGCTGCAGCAGCAGCCGGCGCCGCCCCACGCGGGAGGGTCAAGCGCGGTCAGCGCGCGCCGCACGCGCCGCCCGTCGAGCTGCTGGCGGCACCACCGTCCCGCGCGCCGTCCCACGCGCGGCGGCACCCGCCCGCCGGCAGCACTCATAGCAGCACCAGTGGCCCGGCAAATGGCCACGCCGGCGGCGGGCTGGAGCGCGCCGCCGCCGGATGGGCCTGCCGCGCTGGCGCGGCGCGAGCAGCAGCAGCAAGCGCAGCAGCCCGCGCGCGCGGCGGCCGGCACAGGTGGGGGCGGGGTGCAGTGCGCGCCCGCGTCGCCGTCGCGGGGGCCGGCCATCACACACACCGCCCCACCCTGCCGCCGCAGGGCCGGCGCGCTGCGCGGCTGGCGGTGCAGGCAGCGCCAGCTGCCGCGTGCCGGGCAGGGTCGTCGCGCCCTTCACAGAGCGCACACCGCCTGCGCCGCCGCCTGCCGCGCTGCCCGCGCCCGCTCGCACCAAGCGGGCGCCCAGCAAGGCCCGGCCGGAGCGGCGTGCTGTGCCGACTGGCCAGGCCGGTGCGGCGGCGGCGGGCGCGCGCGGCAGCGGCGGAGGGCGCGGGCCGGCGGCGCGGCACGCTGTGGCGATCGTGGCAGCGGCGGAGGCAGCGGTGTCAGCGGCGGCAGCGGCGATGAAGGCCGGCGGCGGCGCCAGTGCCGCCAGCCAGGGGCAGGCGCCGCCGCCTGTCGCGGCCCCGCAGCGGCGAGAGCGTGAGCACCTGCTGCAGCAGGTGTGCCAGCAGCAGGCGCGCGGGAGCAAAAGCGACCGCGCGCACCGCGGCGGCGCGGGCGCAGAGCCTCGCGAGCTGCCGACCGCGCTCCAGGGGCACGGCGTGGCGCAGCCACCGCGCCAGCAGCCAGCCCCCGGGGGCAGCTCGCCGAGGTGCAGCAGCGACCACCTGGACGCGTGCGCGGCGCACAGCAGCTCGCAAGCAGGCGCAGCAGCAGTCCGCACGGCAGCTGTGGCGGCCGGCCAGGCCGCCGGCTGCGCCGACCCGCAGCAGTCGGCGGCTGCCGTGCTCGCGGCGCAGGGCATGCAGCGGCGCCTGCGCCTGCAGCAGCGCAGCCTGCACGGGCCGCCCGCGTTCACGCGCGCGGCGCCGCCGCCGCGCCCCGCCTCGCCGCCACCGCTCGTGCTCGACGGTGCGCGGGCACGGAACGCGAGGGGGAGTGTGTGTGGGGGGGGGGGGGGCGCGGCGAGCGCGTCCCGCGCTCGAGCCGGGCTGTCCCGCCCCGTCGCAGGCGACCTGCTGCTGCGCAGCTGCGCCGCCGCCACCCCGGACGCCGTGACCGCGGTGGACCTGAGCTCGCGCGGCATCACCAGCTGCAGCTGCGCGGCGTCCCCTGCTGCAGCGGGGTCCTCGGACGCCCCACAGCTGGCGCAGTTCTGCAGCCTCACGCACGTCGACGTGAGCGACAACCGCCTCGCCTGTGTCGCGGCGCTCGCGTGGCTGCCGGCGCTGGAGCAGCTGGCTGCGTCGGCCAACCAGCTCAGCTCGCTGCAAGGCCTCGCGCGCGTGCTGGCGGTGAAGGAGGACGAGGAGGAGGACGAGGAGGAGGAGGGACCGGAGCTGGCTCAGCAGCAGCAGGGGCTGGAGCGCCAAGGCCCCGGCGCTGCGCCGCCGCCGCCGCCGCCGCCGCCGCGCTGCCCCGGCGGCTTTGCCTGCCTGTCGGTGCTGGACGTCAGCTTCAACGCCGTGCCAGCGCTACAGCTGCTGGGGCCGGGCTCGCCGCTCGCTGGGCTGCCGAGGCGCGCCGCGTGGCACGCGGCGCGCACCCTCGCCGGTGGCGGGGCCCGCCGCCGGCAGCCCGCCGAACCGCCGCCGCGCCGCCCGCCCGCCCTCGCAGGCTGGCCGCGCTGCACGCCGCGGCCAACGGCCTGTGCGGCCTGCCGCCGGTGCTCGCGCGGGGCTTTGACCGCCTCGCGCTGCTCGACCTGGGCGCCAACCGCCTGCGCGGCGATGCGCTGGCACCGCTGGGGCAGCTGCCGGCGCTGGAGTGGCTCGTCCTGGACGACAACCCCCTGGACCAAGCCCCACACGGCCTGGCCGGCTTCGCGCGCCTCTCACGGCTCGAGCTGCGCGGTTGCCCGGTCGCGGCCGCCGCCGCGCTCGCGCCGCTGCGCGCGCTGCCGGCGCTGGCGCTGCTGCGGCTGGCGGGCACGCCGCTCGCGGCGCGCTGCGGGGCGGGGCGCGGCGCGCTGTCCGAGCTGGAGCGCCCGGGGCTGCGGATCGAGCTCGCGGAGCTGCGGCCGGGGCGCGCGGCGCGGCGCGCCGCCGAGCGGGCGCCGGCCGCGCAGCGCCCGCCGCGGGTGACGGTCGAGGAGGCGGCCACGCCCGGCCGCGTGCTCGCGGCCGCCGGGCGCGCCGCCATCCTGGGCACGCAGCGCGGCGACCTGGTCGCCGCGTTTGACCGCGTGGGCCGCGGCATCGCGGCCTGGGGTGGCCTGCCGCCGGTGGCGGAGGACGGCGGCGCAGCGCTGGCCGGGTCGCGCGCCAGGGAGGCAGCAGCCGAGGGCGCGGCAGTGGCAGCGGCAGCAGCGGCGGAAGAGGAGGCCGGCGTCATCGACGCGACCTTCATCACAGGTGCGACCGCGCCCCGCGTGCCCCGCGGCGCGCGCGCGCATGCGCAGCACGGGCGCGAGGGCCGGCCGCGCCTCCGCCGCCGTGTTGCCAGGCGTGGGCATCACCGGCGAGCTGCCGGGCGCGGTGGGCGGGCCGGCGGCTGCGGCGCTGCAGGCGGAGGAGGAGCTGTCAGACCCCACCGAGCGCCTCGCCGTCGCGTTCGGCCTGTGCGTGAGCCAGCTGGCGCACCACACGCACAGGGCGCCCACGCACTCGGCAGCGGCGGTGCACCGGCTCAGGTGCGGGGCACGCTGGCTGGCGCGGCCGCTGCATGCGCGGCGTTTGACTCGTTGACCGGTGGCCGTGCGTTGACCGCGCGGCGTGATCCTGCTGACGCCGCCGCGCGGCGCGCAGGCACGCCCTGGCGCACCCGCTCGTGGACGCAGACGCGGGGCAGCGGCCGCCGCAGCACCACGCCGCCCTCACCGCGGCGGCGGCGGCCAAGCAGCGCACGCGCGCGCTGCTGCCGCTGCCGGAGCCCATTGGCGTGGGCCTGGCCTCGCGCGTCGCACCGGCGCAGGTCGGCGTGGAGGTCGCGCTGGCCGACATGCGTGGCCGGCTGCAGGCGCGTGAACGCGGGGGGGGGGGGGGGGGCTGCGCCGCGCGGCGCGGTGCCAGTTTGCCGGCGCGCCGCGCAGCTCGAGCTCGAGCTGCGCTCGAGCGAGCCGGCTGACGCCGGTGCCGCTGCCGCGGCTGCCGCCCACAGGCGATGCAGGGCACGCTGCTGCAGCAGCTGCAGGCGCAGGCCGCGCAGATGGCGACCGGGGCGCAGGCGATGCAGCGCAGCGCGGCCGCCGTGCCAGCTGGCGGAGGGGCGGCTGCAGCGAGCGCTGGCTGCGGCAACGTCGGCGACAGGTAGCGGGCACGGCAGCGTTGGTCGGCCACAGCTGGCGTCGTATGCGCCGCGCAGTGCGTCAACGATGCACGGCCCTCGCACACGCCTCACACGCCTCACGCGTCAGTCGCTCCCGTCAGTGGTCAGCAGTTCTCACGCGCTGCTGCTGTACAGCATGCCCCCTCCCCATGCCCCCCCTCAGTCCGCGTGCGGCCGGCCGTCGCCGCCGCCCGCCGCGACTGCTTCCTGCGCCGCCGCCGCGCCGCCTGCGCCGCGCTCCGGCCCCGCGCCCGCGCCGCCCGCGCCGCCCTCGCCCGCGCCGCCCGCTCCCTCGCCGCCCTCGCCCTCGCCGCCCTCGCCGCCGCCGCCGAGCTGCTGCTGCAGCTCGTCTGGCGCGTAGCGCAGCAGCGGGCCGCCGTCGGGCGGCGGCCGCAGCGGCTCGTCGACGGGGAAGAGCGCCGCGACGAGGCCGGGCGTCTTGAGCGGCCGCCGCGCGGTCATGCGGGGGTAGACGTCCTCCAGGAAGTAGTACGCGTGGCCTGGCCGCACGGGCGGGGGCGGGGTGGTTTTTCTTGTGGTTTGGCTTGGTGGCTGGGCGGCGTGGCTGGTTCAGGCCGTTTGGCCGTCTGCTTGGAGGGACGGGCGCGGCGGCGGCGGCGGCGGCGGCGGCGGCGGCGGCGGCCGCGGTGCGCACCCGCGACCATGCCGAGCAGGTCGACCTTGGGGCTCGAGCCGAGCATGACGCTGAACGCGAGCAGCACCCAGGGCAGGTAGGGGGCGGTGAAGTTGAAGATGCCGAGGAAGCTGAGGTTTACGTACTGGTGCCGCCGGCCCCACACGTAGACCATCATGAACGTCAGGCTGCTGCCGAGGAACTCGATCGCCACAAACGGCGCGAGGCTCGTGAGCAGCGCGCCGCCGAAGAGCAGCATCCACAGGAAGTCGGCGCTGCGGCCGCGGAAGGAGCCTGCGCGCGCGGCGCGGCGCGCGCGGCGCGGCGCGGCGCGGCGCGGGCGTGGGCGTGGCTGGCGCCGCCAGGCGGGGGGCTGGCGGCGCGGGCGGGGGGCCGGCGGCGCGGGCGGGGCGGCGCGGGCGGGGCGGCGCGGGCGGGGCGGCGCGGCGGGCGGCGCGGGCGGGCGGCACGGGCGGGGCGGCGCGGGCAGGGCGGCGCGGGCGGGGCGGCGCGGGCGGGGCGGCGCGGGCGGGCGGCGCGGGCGGGGGCGCGCACCCTCCTCCAGCGACTTGCAGTACTTTACGAGGAAGAACATGTGGAACACAAAGTCAAGCCCTGCGACGGCGACGCCAGCGCACGTCGCAGCGCTGCTGCGGCGGCGGCTCGCGCAGCCGGCGTGCGGCCGCGGCGCGGTGCCACGGCCGCTGTGCTGCTGCTGCCGCTGCCGCCTCGCGCGCACCGAGGTTGCCGAAGAAGAAAAAGTTGGTCACGAGCCGCCACACCTCGCCCTTCTTGAAGATGAGCTGCGCGTTGAAGTACACGTTGAAGGGCGTGATTATCTGCGGCGCGGCGGGCGCGGCGTGGGCGGGCGGGCGGGCCGCGCTGCGAGCGGCGCCCGGTCGCCCGCGCGCTGCCGCCGCTGCTGCCGCCGCTGCTGCCGCCGCACCTCCAGCGCGCACGCCGCTGTTGTGAGGAAGGAGAGCGTGACATAGTAGCGCGTGATGATCGGCAGCTGCGCGGCGGCGCCAGCGGACAGCAGGACAGCAGGACAGCAGAGCAGCGGCGCTCGGCGGCGCGCCGCGCGCCGCGCCGCGCCCCGCGGCCGCGATCCCCAGCGCCGGCGCCTCCCGCCGCGGCTCACCGACTTGTACCACTCGTCCGGCGACTGCGGGGCGCGCGGCGTGGGCGCGCTGAGCAGCTCGCAGCGCGCCTGCGGCGCCCCCGCGCGACGCCGCGCGGCGGCGCGCGCCGCACCATCGGGGGACCCCCCGCCGCACGGCTCTGGCGGGTGGACGCGCGCCGCGGGGGCCTGTGTGCGCCGGACGAGCGGGATGCGCTGCTGCTCCCGGCCTGGGGCGCACGCGGCCGTCGCGAGCGTTGCCTGGGCGCGGCGGTGATGATCGTGCAGGCGCGTAAGCCTGCCGACGCAAGCGGGAGAGAAGTGCAGCGGCCTCGGAGGAGCTGGGCCGGCGGTCCCGCGCGCGTGTGCCCTGGGCCGCGCACGCCATGCCGCCCCGGCGTGCCAGGGCCGTCACTCGCCGCGCGGAGTGGTCGCCGCGCGCCCCGGCCGCGCCATGGAGCCGGCGGCCGCGCTCGCAGCCGTTCGAGAGCGCCTGGACGCCGAGCAGCGCGCCAGCCTGACGCCCAACCAGCTCAAGAAGCTGCGCAAGAAGCGGGCCAAGCTGGTCGCGCAGGTGCGGGGCGCCGCCGACGTGCCGTCGGCGCGCGGCAGCAGCGGCGGCGGCCGCTGCTGCTCCCGCCGCCGCCGCCGCCGCCGGCCGCGCCGCGCCCAGCTCGCGCCGCGCCCGCCCGTGCGCGCAGGTGGAGGCGGCGGGGATGGCGGACGGCTGCCAGCCCGCGGCGAAGCGGGCGCGCTGCGGCGGCGACGACGCGCGCGAGGCCTCGGTCGCGCCGTCGCCCGGCCGCCCCTGCGCGGCGGACGAGGAGCCCAGCAGCAGCACGCTGTCGGGCAGCCACGCCGACGCCGGCGCCGCGAGCGGCGCGGCGCAGAGCGGCGAGGGCGGCGCGGGCGCCGCCGGCGGCGCGCCGGCGCAGCCGCGGGGCGGCAAGCGGCGCAAGCAGCCCGGCGCACTGGCGGGGCGGGTGAGGCCGCTGCAGCCGCGCGGCCGGCCCGCGGCCGACCCGCGCGCCGCGGCGCAGCAGCAGGGCAGCGACCTGTCCGGCGTGGTGCTCGCGCTGCAGCAGCCGCCGCCGGCCGCGCGGGAGCCGGGGCCGGGGCCGGCGGAGCAGGCAGCGCCCGGGCTGGCGGCGGCGGCGCCCTCTGCGCCCGCCGGCAGCCGAGACTGCAGCTGCGACAGCCGCGGCGCGGGCGCCATGCCGCCGCCGGCGGCGGCCGGCGCGCGCGGCGGCCCCTGCCGCGCGGACCTCTCCGGCGCGCTCGTCGCGCTGGCCGGCCTCAGCAGCGCGAGCACCGACGCCGGCGTCAGCAGCAGCAGCGTCGCGCTGCTGCCGCCGCCGGGCGGCGCGGGCGCGGGGGGCGGCGCGGGCGCCGCGGGCAGCGGCCCCGCGGACGCCGAGCGCGGGCCGGGCGCGGCGCAGCGCCGCAAGCGCCGCTACGTGTGGGGCAACTACCACAAGTACTACGGCTACCGCCTCGCGCCACACACGCTCGACGACCCCCGCCTGCAGGCGTGCCCGCGGGGCGGCGCGGGGGGAGGGCGGGGGGCCGCGGCGCCAGCGGGGGCGGCGGCGGCGGCGCCCCCGGCGCGGTGCGGCGCCCAGCCCGCCGGCCACCCGCGTGCGCAGGTGCTGGACCCGGCGTGGTTCAAGGGCGCCGACGTGCTGGACGTGGGGTGCAACGAGGGCTTTGTCACGCTCTCACTCGCGATGGGCTTTGGCACGCGCAGCATCGTGGGCGTCGACATCGACCCCGTGCTCGTGGCCAAGGCGTGCGCCAACCTGGCGCGCTGCCGCACGGAGCTCACCGCTGAGCTGCGCGCCGCGGCGGCGGCGCGGTGCGGCACGAGGCGGCGCGCGCGTGCGGGGCGAGGGGGCGCGGTCGGGGCGCGGTCGGGGCGCGTCGCCGCCGACGCGCTGCCGCGACGCCGCTCCCGCAGGGACGCCTGCCAGCCGGCGCACTCGTTCGGGCGGCGGCCGGGCGCGCCGCTGGAGCTGGTGGCCGGGGACTGCCACGAGCCGCAGGAGCGGCAGCAGCAGGCGCCGGCGCAGCAGGCGGCGCCTCAGCAGCAGCAGCTGTCCCAGCAGCAGCCGCAGCAGGAGCAGCAGCAGGAGCAGCAGGAGAGGCAGCATGAGGGGCAGCAGCAGGCGCCGCCGGCCGCGCAGCAGCGCGGCGACTGGCGCGCGCTGCACGCGCGCACGGTGGAGCTCGCGGCGAGCAGCCGCGCGCTCGCGCACGCGAGCTTTGAGCACGGCAACTGGCTCGAGCTGCCCAGCCGCAGCGACCGCTACGAGGTGGTCACCTGCTTCAGCGTCACAAAGTGGGTGCACCTCAACTGGGGCGACGACGGACTCATGCGCCTCTTCCACAAGTTCTTCAGGCGCGCGCCGCCGCCACACGCGCGCGCGCCTGGGGCCGGCGGCGCCACGCCGCGCGCGCGGCGGCGGCCGCGGCGGCGCCAGCGCGCCTGACGCCGCCGCCGCCGCCGCCGCCGCGCCGCCGCGCAGGGTGCTCGCGCCGGGCGGGCTGCTCGTGCTCGAGCCGCAGCCGTGGAAGAGCTACCGCGCAGCGGTGCACAAGCACGGCAACGCGCTCGCGCCGTTTGTGCGCCTCGACGCGCTCAAGCTGCACCCCGACGGCTTTGCCGACTTCCTCACGCGCCGCGTGGGCTTTGAGCTGCTCGTCGAGCTCAGCGTGCTCTCGCAGGCGCCCGGCGTCGACGCGGCGCCGGCGCAGGGCTTTGACCGGCCCATCCTGGTGCTGCGCAAGCCGGCGCGGCAGCAGCAGCGGCCGGCGGCGTGACAAGCGGCGGCGCGCGTGCAACGGCGGCGGCGGCCTGAACCGCGCGACGCGTCGCAGCTGCAGCTCGTGTGCGTAGCCTCTCGAACAGCGCCAGCGGTGGGCCAGCCGCCTCGAGACCCGCGCTCCCTCGCCAGCCCACGGCAGCAGCCACCGTGCAGCTCTCGCCCCTGCTTCGCCGCCTGCGGCCGTGCAGCTCGTGCCCGCCGGCGTGAAGCTCACTCAGGCCGTTTCCGTGCGCACCACCAGCCAGCCGGCAGCTCTCGCAGCCCCCGCAGCCCGCGACCGGACTGCTCGCAAACCGTTTTCCCTGCCCGCGCGAGCCCGGCGCGCTGCGGGCCCTGCCGCGCGCGGAGGCGGCAATGGACGTAGCGCTGAACCGTTGAGGCCTGCGCTCGGGGCGTCAGCGGCCATGGGAGCGGCCAGCCAGGCCAAGCTGGCGGCGCGGCTGGAGCGGCTCCGCCAGCAGGCGGGCGAGGCCGTGGCGGGCCTGCTCACGCTCAGGGTGGTCTGCCTGGTGCTGGCGGCGCTGTTGCTGTGGGGCAGCGGCAGCTTCGTGCGCAGCAGCGCGTGCAGCGGCGGCGCCGCCGGCGCCGCGGGCGCCGCCGCTGCCGCGGCCGGCGGCGAGCGCCTGCCGGGCTTCTCCGTGGACGCCGTCGGCGGCGGCGGTGCCGGGCGCCGCGTGCACGCCGACGTGCCGGGCTACGCGCCGCCGTACGCGTTCCCGCGGC
The DNA here is from genome assembly GCA_014905635.1 of Scenedesmus sp. PABB004. Lineage (NCBI taxonomy): Eukaryota > Viridiplantae > Chlorophyta > Chlorophyceae > Sphaeropleales > Scenedesmaceae > Scenedesmus > Scenedesmus sp. PABB004. The sequence continues at coordinate 1,418,136 of CM026547.1, read as the reverse complement.
TCATCCACCAGACGGTCGAGGACCGGGCGTCGATGTCGTGCCAGGTGCGGGAGAGCGTGCAGACCTGGGTCGACCAGAACCCCGGCTACGTGCACCGCCTCTACGACGCCGCCGACCGCGAGGCCTTTGTCGCGGAGCACTTCCCGCAGCTGCTCGACCTCTACCGCGCGCTGCCGACCAACGTCGAGCGCGCCGACACGTGGCGCTACCTCGCGCTCTCGCGCCTCGGCGGCGTGTACGCCGACAGCGACGTCAAGTGCATGCAGCCCATCGACACCTGGAACGCGGACCACGGCCACGACGCGGCGCTGCTCGTGGGCATCGCGAAGCGCACGGCGTGGGGCATCGTGCAGGAGTTCAACCAGTTTGTCATCGCCGCGATGCCGGGGCACCCCGTGCTCGGCGCGATGCCGCTCACGATCGCGGCCAACGTTGCGGCCGCCTTCCTGCGCGGCCGCGGCGTGAGCGCGAGCGGGCTGGGGCACGACTCGGGCGTGCTCGCGCGCACCGGGCCGGGTGCGTTCACTGAGGCGCTGCGGCAGTACGCGGCGCGCGTCGGCGCGCGCTGGCCGCTCAACTCGACGCGCGCCGACGAGCTCGGCGGCATCCGCTTCGGCAGCGTGCGCGCGATGCCCAAGTTTGTGCTGGGCATGGGCTGGGAGACGATCGACTTCAACATGACCTGCGACCAGGTCAAGGCACGCGTGCGGCCGGAGGCCTACATCTGCCACCAGTTCTTCGGCACGTGGAAGCAGCAGCCCGAGATCGCGGTCAACCTGACCTACAGCGACTGCGGCGGCGGCGGCGTCGGCGGCCTGGCGAGCAGCAGCGGCGGCGGCGGCGGGGATGGCGGCGGACTGTTGAGCAGCGGCGGCGGTGCCGGACCAGGACGGAGCAGCGGCAGCGGCGGGGGCCTAGCCGGCGGGACGTTGTGACGGGGGTGGCCACGTTGGGACGGTTGAACCGATGGCACCGCGTGCGGAGACGCAGAGCCTCAGCCCCGCGCGGTGGCGGAGCAGTCAGCGGCACCAGTCGCCGAGCGGCGCGTGGGCCCTGCGCGGTCGCCTGGCCGCGGCCGGGTCGGCCTTGTGCGAGACGGCACGCGCCGGGCGCGCCCGGGGCTGCGCCGGGGTGCGAGCAGGTCGCCGCCGGCATGTGACGCCCGACGCCGCGCCGCGCCCGCTCAGTTGCCGCGGGCCCTGCCCCGCGCCGCTCCCGCGTCCGTCCCAGCTGCCCACGCTCTCGCCTCCGCCGCTGCAGCAGCAGCCGGCGCCGCCCCACGCGGGAGGGTCAAGCGCGGTCAGCGCGCGCCGCACGCGCCGCCCGTCGAGCTGCTGGCGGCACCACCGTCCCGCGCGCCGTCCCACGCGCGGCGGCACCCGCCCGCCGGCAGCACTCATAGCAGCACCAGTGGCCCGGCAAATGGCCACGCCGGCGGCGGGCTGGAGCGCGGCGCCGCCGCCGGACGGGCCTGCCGCGCTGGCGCGGCGCGAGCAGCAGCAGCAGGCGCAGCAGCCCGCGCGCGCGGCGGCTGGCGCGGCAGGCGGCGGGCATGTTGGCGCGGCGGTCGACCAGACGGACCTGGAGCGGCCGCCGCTGCCGGTGGGGCCCGGCGGCGTGTCGCGGGCCGCCGTCGCGCAGGTGGCGGTGGTCTACGCGTCGCTCGTGGCGCACATCCTCGTCACAGCGTTCACCGACCCCCTGCAGACCACGGAGGCGCTCACCCACATCCTGCTGCTGGGGTGACTGCCGCCGCGCGCGGGCGCTCGGGCGCGCGCCGCGCGCAGGCGCGCGGCGCCGCGCGCGCCCCGCCGAGCCCTCACGCCCGCAGCAACACACAGGCTGCAGCTGTTCCTGCTGCTGTCCATCGTGCTCGCCTTTTTTCTGCTCAGCACCAGCCTCAGCCCCTGGGTGAAGCTGGGCATGTGGGACCGCTACCTGCGCCAGCACGCCGCGCTCTACGCCCTCGCCGCGCTCGCCCTCGCCCTCGTCGGCGGCGTCGGCGCGCTGCGCCTGGTGCGGCCGCGCTGGCAGCGCCTCCGCGCCCCCGCGCCGGTGTCGCCGCGCCGCGCCTGACGCCGCCGCGGCTCGGGGGCGCAGGCGCTCGTCTGGCGGCAAGTGCCATACCTTGACTACTGGCGCCAGCCGGGCTTTGCGGCCGTGTGGTACGCGCAGCGCGCCTGCCTGCTGCTGCTGCACTGCCGCGCGGCGCACGCGACCGCGACGGCCTTTGCGCCGCCCAAGCAGGGCTGGCTGGGCGCGCCGGCGCTGGCGGGCCTGGCCGGCGGCGCGCGCGCGCTGCGGCTGTGAGCAGCTGTGCGCGGCCGGCCGGCGCGGGTCAGGGGGCACCACGCGGGCGTTAACACGCGGCCGCGCGCGCCGCGTCGGGCCCGTCCGCCGCCCCGCCGCCGCCGCCGTCGCCTGCTGCCGCGCCGGGCCCGGTGGTCAGGTGCGCCAGGATCAGCGGCACCCACTTGGCCTCCCACGCCGGCAGGTTGCGGCTGCCGACCGGCATCTCGGGGCTGCGCAGCAAGAAGGCGCGCAGCTGCTCCACGTGCGCCGCGTCCGCCGCCAGCCAGCAGCGCAGCCCCGCCAGGCTGCCGTGCCGCGCGCCGCCAAGCGCGGTCGTCAGCGCCAGCACCCGGCTGGTCGCCTGCCCGATGCCGCTCAGGCCCCGCAGCTCCCGCGCAAACGCCTCCTCCGCCGAGAGCGGCGCGGCCGGCTGCTGCTCCGCCCCGGCGGCCGCGGCCGCCGCCGGCGCCGCCAACGGCAGCAGTGGCGCCCGCGCCACGCCGCCGCCGCCGTCGCTCGCGGCCCAGGGCAGCGGCGTGCCCCACTGCGCGTACGCGAGCTCCGCCGGCGTGTAGAGCGCCGCGATGGCGCGCTGCAGGTGGAGGTCGCTGAACCCAAAGTACTGCGGGCCTGGCCGCGGGCAGGCGAGGGCGAGACGGCGCGGTCAGCGGGGGCGTGACCCGCCCAGCGGCGCGCGAGGCGCGCCGCCACCCGGCGGCGGCCCGTCCTCGCGCGCGCCGCGCGCCCGCCGCCTCACCCGAGATGCGCTGCCCCGTGCGCTGGTGGAGGCAGACGTCGGTCCAGGGCCGCGTCGGCGTCGGCCCGCTGAAGCTGAGCCCGCGCGCCTCGTCCCACACCTGCGGCCGCGGCGCCGGCCGAGCGGGCGCGTCGGCTCGCGGCGGGCGCGGCCGCCGCCCGCGCCGCGCGCCCGCCCGGGCAGGCGGCCCGCAGGGCAGGCGGCGGCGGGCGGCGGGCGCACCGTGAAGACGGGCCCGCCGGCCTCGTCGGCGGTGATGGCCATCTGCCAGACCCGGCCGAACGCGACCTTGGAGGCGCGGAAGCCGAGCGGATAGGCGTGCCGGAACAGGCAGCCGCGCGAGCTCCACCACAGGTGCGGCCACGGCCCGCGGTGCAGCGCGCCAAGGGATATCACGGTCGTGCCGATCGAGCCGAGGGTGAAGGGCGCCGCGTAGGCCGTCGCGGTGAGCTCAAACCTGGGCGCCCGCGCGTCGTCCGGCGCCCGCGACGGCGGCGGGCGCGGCGGTGCCGCCGCCACGGGCGCCGCAGGCGGCGCCGCGGCGCCGTCGACGGTGAGGCCGCGGATTCGCCGCGACGTGCGCGCGGGCGGCTCGTCGGCCGGCGGCGCCCGCTTCTTCTTGCCCGGCGCGGCGCGCGCGCCGCCGCCGCCGCCGCCGCCGCGCGCCACGCCCGCCGCGGTGTGCAGCTCGCCGGCGGCGGCCAGCACGCCGAGCTCGGCCAGCACCGCGCGGTTCCGCGCAATCGTGCGCTCGCGCTCGGCCTCAAAGGCGTTGCCCGCTGGCTGCGGCCCTGGCTGCTGCGCCTGTTGCTGCTGCACCTGCTGCTGCTGCTCCAGCTGCTGCGGGGCCGGCCGCTCCGCCAGGACGGCGCACTCCATCGCGCGCTCAACAACGGCGGCGGCGTCGCTCGGGCGCCGGCGCCAGCGCGGGCGGCGTGCGTCGGCTGGGCGGCTGGCGTCGGGGGCGGTGTGGCAGGCCGCGCGGAGCTGCGCCGCCACGCGCTCGCGCGCTCCCCGTTCGCACTGCACCGCGGCGCTGCACCGCCGCGCTTCTGTGCGACGCCGCCGACCCGACGCGACTGCGACGCGCGCGACACCCACACAGCCGACCGCGATCGCGAGCGACCGCGCGCGTCGCTGCTGGCGGCGCTCGCTGCGCGCTGCTGCCGCTGCTGCCGCCGCCGCTGCCGCCGCCGCCCGTGCGCGCACCTGGGCCTGGCCGTGACCCATGGCGGCGCACCCGCTCCTGGGCGCGCCCTCGACGGCGCCCTGGAAGGCGCTGCTGCAGAAGAGCCTCGCGCAGAACGCGGCGCCGGCGGCCAAGTACCTGCAGCTCGGCACCGTGCGCCCCGACGGCCGGCCCGCGGTGCGCACGGTGGTGTTCAGGGGCTTCCTGGGCGCCAGCGACCACCTCACGTTCGTGACCGACCGGCGCAGCAGCAAGATCGCCGACGTGGCCGCCAACCGCGCGGTCGAGCTGTGCTGGTGCGCGCCGCGCCGCGGGTGCGCGGCGCGCGGCGGCCGCCGCGGCGGGGGCTCAGCGTGCCCCTTCCTCTCCCCCTGTCTGGCCAGGTACTTTGCGACCAGCCGGGAGCAGTTCCGCCTCGCGGGCATGGTGGACATCGTGTCCGCCGACGCGCCCGACGCCGCGCTCGCGGCGGCGCGGCAGGAGGCGTGGGCGCGCATGTCGGACGCGGGTGCGGCGCCGGCGGCGCCGCGGGCGCGGCGGCGGCGGGCGCCGCCGCGCGGCGCGCCGGCCCGACCCCCGCCCGCCCGCCGGCGCGGCCGGCGGCCGCTGCGCAGGGCGGTCGCAGTTTGTGTGGCCGCACCCCGGCCAGCCGCGCATGCCCATGGACGAGTCCCTCTTCCTCCTGCCGGCGCCTGACGGCGCCGGCGACGCGGCGCCAGACTTTTGCCTCGGCATCGTGCGCGTGCAGCAGGCGAGCGCGGCGGGCGCGCCGCCCGCGGGCTGGCGCGGCGGCGGGGCGCGCGCGCCAGCGCGCCAGCACGCCAGCGCCGGCGCCCAGCGCGCGGCGCGCGCGCCCGGCCGCAGGTTGACCACGTTGACCTGTTTGCCAACACGCGGCGTGTGTTCAGCAGCAGCAGCAGCGGCGGCAGCGACGCTCCCTTGCAGTGGGAGGAGCGCAGCGTCAATCCCTGAGCAGCAGCGGGGCCCCGCGCGCGCGGCGGGGGCGCAGCGGTCACGCCCAGCAGCAGCAGCCGGCTGCAGCAGCAGCTGCGCACCATGCGGCGAGTGAGCTAGCGGGGCGCGCCGGCGCGCGGCCACGAGGGGGGGGGCATTCCTTTTGAGCGAGCGGCGGGGCGGTGCGTCGCCGCAACCTCGGACGCCGTGCCGCGGCGGGGCGGCGGCGCGCGCCGGCAGCAGCCAGAGCGCGCACATGCAGCGCGTGTGTGTGACTGACTGTGCTGTGCGTGCGCCGGCCACCAGTTGTGCGTGCACGGCGGCGGCGTGGCTGGCGCGGCCTGCGGCCAGCCTTGGCCGCAGCACCCAGCACGCGTGGCGCGCGGCAGTCGCGGGCGCGCGGTGGCTCTGTCTGACCACATGACCGGCAGCGGGAGCTGCCCGATGGCCGCGCGCGCGCCGTGGGGGTTGCGTGGAGCGGCCGCATTGCGCGGCTCGGGCCGGCATCGCGCTGCGCGGCCCCGGCAATGCGCGACGCGGCGCGGTGCGCTGATCGTCACTAGCAGGGGCTGTTCCCGCCGCACGAGCGTCTCGGCTCACCCATGTGCCGGGTGCCCCTCTGACTGCAGCACAGGCAAAGGGCCACTCTGCTCGGCGAGCTCCGGGCCGGCTCAGCACAGCGCGCCCGTGCGTCCACGCGCCGCCGCTCCCTAGGCCCTCACTCTCCGCCAGCCACCAGCCCCACGCGCGCCCCCGCAGCGGAGCCCTGCACGCGCGCCGGGCCACCGCGCCGCAGCGCCGCAAAGGCGCCGCCTGGCCGGCCCCCGAGGCCCAGGCAGCGCGATGCTGGAGCAGTCGCTGCAGCGGCTGTCGCTGTCGCTCGACGACGGGGGCGCCAAGCATGCGGCGAAGCAGCAGGCCCCCGCGCCGTTGCCCGTGCCCGGCAAGGCCGTGCGGCACGTGCAGGAGGCGTTTGGAGGTGCGGCGCAGCTCCGGCGTGGCTGCGGCCGCCGCGGTCGCCGCCGCCGCGGGGCGACGGCCGCCGGCGCCGGCCGCAACGGCCGCCCACGCGATCGCCCGCCGCCGCGCACGCGCCGCACGCGCAGAGCTGCTGGCCACCAGCCCCTCCACGCTCATCAAGCCCGCCGGCGGCGGCGACAGCGAGCAGGAGGCGCGCATGTGGGACGCGTTTGCAGAGGTCTACGAGCGCGAGGTGACGCAGCAGCAGGCGCAGGCGCGCGGCGGCGCGCTGCCCAAGGACAGCAAGCGCCAGATCCTGGCCGACATCCTGGTGTGGGCGGAGATCACGCAGAGCCACTACGACCCCGGCACCGCCTCGTGAGCGGCGGCGCGCGCGCTCGGGGCGCGGCGCGCTCGGGGCGCGGCGCGCTCGGGACGCGGCGCGCTCGGGACGCGGCGCTCCGCCGCACGCGCCAACAGCCGGCCCGCCGTGAGCACCCTGCTGGCGCCCACCCCCTTTCCCGCCGCGCCGCCCTGCCGGCAGGTTTGTGACGGAGCCGCACGGCGACGACGCATCGTTCCAGCGGATCGGCAAGCTGCTGAAGGCTGCCAAGGCCGAGCGGGGGCTGTGACGCCGTGCGCTGCAGCGGCAGCGTCAGTGGCAGCAGCAGCAGCAGCAGCAGCCTGGCAGCGCGCCGGCCTTCCTCGTGCGCTGAACTATTCATCCAATAACCAGCTGCCGTCGTCATGCGCGCGGTCGTGAGGGCACCCCGCTCGCTCGTGTCACCAAGGCCCTCCAGGAACGGGCCGCGACGCGCCGGCAGGGCGGCGCCCCGCGCCCCCCGCCGCAGTTTTGCTGGCCAGAGCGGAGGGGCCTGGCGCGCGCACCGGCCGTGGGGGCGGGGGCGCGACACCTGTAGGGCCTCGCCTCGGCGGCATGCGGCGGCGCAAGCCGCGGGGCTGGGGTTAGGGGTGCAGAGGGCAGGGCGGCTGGGGTCCCTGGTGTGCGTTCTCGCGTCGTGATGTACAACAGGCGGCGGGGAGGCCCTCCCCGCCCCGAGGGCACGGCGTCTGCCGAGCGTGTGTGCGCGGCGCCGCCTCGTTCGTTTGCAGAGGGCCGGGGGCGTGGGCGCGCGCCACGCTTGCAGGCAGGCGCGCACTGCGAGAGCTGTGCTGCGCAGCTAACGCGCCGGCTGCATCCCTCGGTTGAACCCTTCCTTGTGGCGGCGACTGCCGTCGATCTGCGGCACTGCGCTCCGTGGCCGCGGCGCGCGCGCGCGCGCCGCGGCCGGGGCTTCCGACGTGCACGCAGCTGCACTCGTCCGACGTTGTCGTGGTAGGCGCAAGCGGCTCCGGTAACCTCACACAACGACGCGGGCAGCCGCCATCCATTCCCGTGTGCTCTCCCTCTCTCTCGCTCTCTATGGATCTACCGCCTCCATCCCAGATTTGGTTTGCTGCGACCGATCCCCGCCCCCGGCGCAGCACGCGCTGCGCCCCGCGGTCAACCCGTGACGTCAGGGGAGCCAGCTGAAGGGGATGCGCCACCACGTGTCCCTCCGCGCCGCGCCCTGCACCCAGGCCCGCACGCACGCGCGGCGCGGCGCGCCCTCCGGCGCGCCGACGGCAAAGCACGCGGCGAGCCGCTCGTCGCCGCCGTCGCCCGCGGCCGCGGCCTCCAGCAGCCGAGCCGCGCAGGCGGCGAGCGTGGCGTCGAGCTGGCCCTCTGGCTGCCCCGGCCGCGGGGGCATGGACAGCGTGCGGCAGTCGACGCCGTCGCCGAGCGGCCCGAGCCGCACCAGCGCGCCGGGGTCGCGCGCCATCGCGCGGCCGACGACGTACGAGTCCAGGCAGCGCTGCCGCGGCGCGGTGCTGTTCCACGTCCGCGCCACGCACGGCCGGCCGCCGTGCAGGCGCGGCGCGAGCGCGCCCGCGAGCCACGCCTGGCCGAGCAGCCAGTCGTTGACGCACGCGCGGCGCGCGGCGGGGCTGGTCCGCCGGGCGCACGCGCCGGCGCACGTCGGCGCGGTGATGCCGCGCTGCTGGCACATCTTGGTGTTGGCCCACGCGTCTACGCACGCCTGCCGCGCGGCCGGCGGGCCGGCGGGGCAGCGCCCGCCCTCGGGGCCGCCCCGCGGCGTCTCCTCGACGCGCCGCGCCTCGGCCCAGGCGTTGAGGCACTCTTGCCGCGCGCGCGCGTCCGCCGCGGTGCCGCACGTCGCGGCGGCGAGCTCCGCCTGCCGCGTGAGCACCCAGCCGTTGAGGCAGGCGCGCAGCTGCGCCGCACGCTCCTCGGGCGTCATGTCGGGCGGCGGGAACGTCTCCAGGCACGCGCAGTCGGCCAGCATCAGGCCACAGGTCGTCAGCAGGTGCTTTGCATTGACCCTGCGGCGCGCGCGGCGCGCCGACGTCGGCAGCCGCGCGGCCGGCCGCGCGGCTGGTCCGCCGGCGCAGCCTGCGGACCAGCCGGTCCGCAGGCTGCCGCGGACCGGCAGCTCCGCAGGCTGCTGCGGACCGGCAGCTGCCGCGGACCGCGCCGCACCACTGGTCGATGCAGCGCTGGTCAACGCCACACGCCTCAAGGCCCTCTGCAGCTCGCAGCAGGTCCACAAAGGCATTGACGCAGCCCTGCGGGAGCGGCAGGTCTGCGCGTTAGCACCACGGATCGGCGACACCGCCAGTGAGCAGCGGCTGCTCAGCGGCTGTCGCGCCGCTGCCGCCGCAGCCCGGCCGCACCTGCAGCTGGTCACCCTCCAGGCCGTTGCAGTCCTGGGTGGGAGCATCTGCGGCGGCGGGCGCAACGTGCGCGCCTGCCGGCGGCGGCGGCGCGGCAGAACGCAGCCCGTTGCCGGGCCGTCGTCCGCCAATGCGCCGCCCGCTGATGCGTTCACGCGCCCTGCGGCTCACCTGGCACTGCGCACGTCGCCAGGCCCAGCAGGCAGCACGCCACCAGCACGGCGCCGGCGGCGGCAGCGGCGTGGCGCATCCCCGCGGCGTGCGCCCGAACGTTTCGCGATCGGGCACTGAGCTCTGTTGATCCGAGGGGGCGCCAGGCATGCGCGGCGCGGTCACACGCCTCTCGCCAGACGCCTGCTGGCCTGCCGGGTGACGCCGCAGAGCCTCGCTGCTGCGGCGCGGTGGCCCGGCGCACGCGCGTGCAGCGCTCCGCTGCGGGGGCGCGCGTGGGGCTGGTGGCTGGCGGAGAGTGAGGGCCTAGGGAGCGGCGGCGCGTGGACGCACGGGCGCGCTGTGCTGAGCCGGCCCGGAGCTCGCCGAGCAAAGTGGCCCTTTGCCTGTGCTGCAGTCAGAGGGGCACCCGGCACATGGGTGAGCCGAGACGCTCGTGCGGCGGGAACAGCCCCTGCTAGTGACGATCAGCGCACCGCGACGCGTCGCGCATTGCCGGGGCCGCGCAGCGCGATGCCGGCCCGAGCCGCGCAATGCGGCCGCTCCACGCAACCCCCACGGCGCGCGCGGCCATCGGGCAGCTCCCGCTGCCGGTCATATGGTCAGACAGAGCCACCGCGCGCCCGCGACTGCCGCGCGCCACGCGTGCTGGGTGCTGCGGCCAAGGCTGGCCGCAGGCCGCGCCAGCCACACCGCCACCGTGCATGCAGCACAACTGGTGGCCGGCGCACGCACAGCGCAGTCAGTCACAACGCGCGCTGCTCCTGTGCGCGCTCTGGCTGCTGCCGGCGCGCGCCGCCGCCCCGCCGCGGCACGGCGTCCGGGGTTGCGGCGACGCACCGCCCCGCCGCTCGCTCAAAAGGAATGCCCCCCCCCCTCGCGGCCGCGCGCCGGCGCGCCCCGCTAGCTCACTCGCCGCATGGTGCGCAGCTGCTGCTGCAGCCGGCTGCTGCTGCTGGTCGTGACCGCTGCGCCCCCGCCGCGCGCGGGGCTGCCGCACGGGCTGCCGCGCGGGCTGTGCGCGCCGCCGGCGCCAGCGCTGGCGCCCGCGAACGGCGCCGCCGCCACCGGCGGCGCCCGCCGCTTCCTGCGCGCGCCGGCGTGCGGTCCCCCGGGCGCGCCGCCGCCGAGCCACGCGTACAGCGCGCCCAGCAGCGCGCACGCGGCGAGCAGCACGCCAAGCAGCGGGTAGAGGGTGCGCAGCGCGGCGGCGCGCGCGCCCGCGCGCCGCGCCGCGCGCTTTGCGTCCGCGACCCGGAAGTGGTCTACCTTCCAGCTGTTGTTGTACATGTGGTACACCAGCGACGCGCGGTTGGCCACGTTCCAGTACCTGAGCCCAGCACCCGCGGAGGGAGCGGCGCCGCCGCGTGAGCGCGCGCGCGCTCACAAGCGCAGCGGGCGGCGGCGGCGGCGGCGGCGGCGGCGGCGCGCAGTGCGCGCGGCAGCGGCGGCGGCGGCGGCGGCGGCGGCGGCGACGGCGGCGGCGGCGGCGGCGGCGACCTGAAGTTGCAGCCGAACGCCGCGACGGGCAGCACGACCAGGTCGCCCGCGACGCCGCCGGCGGGCGCGACCTCGCGCGCGCTGCTGCCCATCTGCTCAAGGAAGCGGTGCACCTCGGTGCTCCAGATGCCCGGCCCCGTGCGCAGCAGGATGGCCGCGTCGTGCCCCACCGCCTGCGCGGCAGCGACGGCGGCGCGCGTGGGCGGCGGCCCGCCGGCCCGCGCGGCCCGCCGCGCGGCCCTTGCGGGCGGCGCGCCGCCAGCGTGGCGCCGGCGCGGCGCGGCGCGGCGCGCACCGCCTCGAGCGCGTTGCCGTCGGCCGCCTCGCGCTCCACAAACGCCTTGATCGCGGCGCCCATGCGGCACACCACGGGGTGCGCGCGCTTGGCGGCGATCGTCCACTGCGTCACCTGCGTCTCGTGCACGTACGACTCCTCCTCCGCCTCCTGCGTCCGCGCACCACGCGCCCCGCGCCGTGAGACCACACGGCTGCCGCGTGCAGCGCGTCTCCCGCGTCCCCCGTGTCCCCCGTGTCTCCCACGCGCGGCGGCGCGGTGTTACACCGGTCTCACCTGCTGGCTGTAGAAGCGGTTCTCCAGCCCCACGATCAGCCCCGGCTCGGGCGTGGCGTTGAAGGACGTCCAGTCCTCAAAGCGCGCCGCCGCGACGGTGTCGGTGTCGGTGTACACGCCGCCGTGCCCGCACAGCACCGCGTACCGCCAAGCGTCAGACTTCTCCACCGGCGTCGCGAGCTGGCGGAAGGCTGCGAGCGGCGCGCGGCGCACGGGCGCGCGGGGTCGGGCGCGGCCGCTACCGCCCCGCCGCCCGCCTGCCCCCGCCGCCGCGCTGGGCTGGGGCAGCGCAGCTGCTGGGCAGCGCAGCTGCTGGGCAGCGCAGCTGCTGGGCGGCGGGTGCGTCGCCGCGTGTGTCTGCCGCCGCTCACTGGGCATGAGGGCGGGGAAGTAGCGCTCCATGTAGGCGGCCATGTCGGCGTCGTCGTACAGCAGCAGCGCCCAGCCCGCGTGGCGGCGGCCCCAGCTGAGCATGCAGAGCAGCTGGTGCGGCGCGAGCGCGCGCTTGTCGCGGAGCGTCATGTGGATGACGCGCGGCACGCCGCGCGGCTCGGGGAGGAGCTGGAGGTAGAGCAGCGGGTCGAGCACGAGCTTCAGCCCCGGCGCCGCGAGCTGCAGAATCGTGGCCGCGGTCGTGATGTCGGTCGCGTTGCGCGGCAGGCGCAGCACGGGGCCGTTGACCTGCAGGTACGCCTGCCCGCCGGCGCGCGCCGGGCGCAGCGCGCGCGCGGTGTGGTGAGAGAAAGGGCGGCGGCGCTGCGGCGCGCTGGCGCGCTGCGGGCGCGGCGGCGGCGGGTGCGGCGCGCTGCGGCGGCGGGGGCCGCACCTCGAGCTGGCCGTAGATGCTGTCGCCCTTCCATACGTGCCCGCCGCTGGCGGCGCGGCACGCCGCGTTGGCGCTGATGTCGGGCCGGGTCCGCCACGACCACGCCGCAACCGCCGGCAGCAGCAGCGCAGCCAGCAGGCCGCACGCCAGCTGCCGCGGCGCCGCCGCCGCCGCCCAGCGCGCCATTTCACCGGAGCGTCGTCACGATCGCCGGTGGTCTCGACATGACGGGCGTTGCGGCCTGCTGCTGCGGGCCCCTGCAGCAGCGCCGCCGCGCTGATGGGCCCGCACCGCCGCGGTCCACGCGCTCCGAATCCCGCAAGCACGCCGAACGCGTGCTCACAGCTCCAAGCTGGCGTAGAGCCTACGCCAGGGCGGTCGACAGCGATCAGCAGCGCTGGCTGCCAGGCAGGCGGGCGCCAGCGGCGGCAGCGCTGCTGAGCGGGCACGGGGGTGGGAGCGGGCAAGCGGCGCGCGCAGAGGGAGCTGCTGCGCAATCGGAGGGTGGAACGTCGCTCTCGGCCATTGTTGCCGCGCGCTCCTCAAAAACTGGAGGTTCAGGCCACGCCCCCGCAACTGCCGGCGCGCCACCGCCGCCGCCGCGCGCGGCAGCCAACTGCCCGCCCGGTCAACACGCCGCGCCGCCACCCCCGCGCCGCCGCAGCCGCCGCCGCCGCACGCGCGCGGCGCTCACAGCTTGTCGGCCACGCGCTTGGCGAGGCCGCGCCCGCCCGCGCCGGCGGCGCCGGTCTCGTTGGTCGCGCCGTCGCGCCGCACGCCGAGGCTGTCGCGCACGAGGGGCCGGCTCAGGCGCGCGTTGCCGACGGGGAGCGCCTCGGGGCCGCGCAGGTCGTCGGCGTTGCGCAGCACGCCCGCCGAGTCGCGCACGCGGCCGCTGGCGCCGTAGCCCGCGCCCACGCCGGCGCTGGTGCCGGGCTTGGGCTTGAGCGCGCGCGCGGCGCGCTTGGCCAGCTTCTTGACGGGCGCCGTGGAGGTCGCCTCCTTGTACGCAGAGGTCGCGCGCGCGCCGGCATCGCGCGCGGCGTCTGCGCGGCGAGCGGCGGCGAGCGGTGGGTGGGCGAAGCGCGGGGCCGGTGCGCGCCGGCAAGGCCGCTCAGCGCATGCGCATGCTCCCGGCCCGCGCAGCGCAGGTGTGGTGGTGCGCACCCGTGGCGTTGTCCTGCTGCACCGCGCCGGCGGGGTCCCGGTAGTCGCTGGCCGCGTCGCGCACGTCGGCGTTGAGGTCGGCCAGCGTGGCGAGCGGGCGCACGGGCGCGGCGCTGCTGCTGCCGCTGCCAAACATGCTCTTGGCCTTGGCGGCCGCGTCGTCCGCGGCACCGCTCAGCTTGTCGCCCGCCGCGCCCAGGTCGACGCCGACGTCGGGCGTGGAGGCGCCGCTCAGCGCGTCTGCGCGTGGGCGTGGGGGCGGGCAGGCGAGGGCGAGGCGGCGCGGTCAGCGGCGGCGCTGGGCGGGAGGGAGAGAGCGCGCAGCGCGGGCGCGGGCCGGGGCGTGGCGCGCGCGGCGGGGGGCGGGCGCGCGCGCAGGCGGCTGGCCGCCCCAGCAGCTCAGCGCGGCGCGCGCCTCACCGGCGACCTTGTCCTGGGGCGTGGCGATGGCGGGGTCCCGGTAGTCGCCGGCCGCGCCGCGCACGTCGGCGTTGAGGTCGGCCAGCGTGGCGAGCGGGCGCACGGGCGCGGCGCTGCTGCTGCCGCTGCCAAACATGCTCTTGGCCTTGGCGGCCGCGTCGTCCGCGGCACCGCTCAGCTTGTCGCCCGCCGCGCCCAGGTCGACGCCGACGTCGGGCGTGGAGGCGCCGCTCAGCGCGTCTGCGCGTGGGCGTGGGGGCGGGCAGGCGAGGGCGAGGCGGCGCGGTCAGCGGCGGCGCTGGGCGGGAGGGAGAGAGCGCGCAGCGCGGGCGCGGGCCGGGGCGTGGCGCGCGCGGCGGGGGGCGGGCGCGCGCGCAGGCGGCTGGCCGCCCCAGCAGCTCAGCGCGGCGCGCGCCTCACCGGCGACCTTGTCCTGGGGCGTGGCGATGGCGGGGTCCCGGTAGTCGCCGGCCGCGCCGCGCACGTCGGCGTTGAGGTCGGCCAGCGTGGCGAGCGGGCGCACGGGCGCGGCGCTGCTGCTGCCGCTGCCAAACATGCTCTTGGCCTTGGCGGCCGCGTCGTCCGCGGCACCGCTCAGCTTGTCGCCCGCCGCGCCCAGGTCGACGCCGACGTCGGGCGTGGAGGCGCCGCTCAGCGCGTCTGCGCGTGGGCGTGGGGGCGGGCAGGCGAGGGCGAGGCGGCGCGGTCAGCGGCGGCGCTGGGCGGGAGGGAGAGAGCGCGCAGCGCGGGCGCGGGCCGGGGCGTGGCGCGCGCGGCGGGGGGCGGGCGCGCGCGCAGGCGGCTGGCCGCCCCAGCAGCTCAGCGCGGCGCGCGCCTCACCGGCGACCTTGTCCTGGGGCGTGGCGATGGCGGGGTCCCGGTAGTCGCCGGCCGCGCCGCGCACGTCGGCGTTGAGGTCGGCCAGCGTGGCGAGCGGGCGCACGGGCGCGGCGCTGCTGCTGCCGCTGCCAAACATGCTCTTGGCCTTGGCGGCCGCGTCGTCCGCGGCACCGCTCAGCTTGTCGCCCGCCGCGCCCAGGTCGACGCCGACGTCGGGCGTGGAGGCGCCGCTCAGCGCGTCTGCGCGTGGGCGTGGGGGCGGGCAGGCGAGGGCGAGGCGGCGCGGTCAGCGGCGGCGCTGGGCGGGAGGGAGAGAGCGCGCAGCGCGGGCGCGGGCCGGGGCGTGGCGCGCGCGGCGGGGGGCGGGCGCGCGCGCAGGCGGCTGGCCGCCCCAGCAGCTCAGCGCGGCGCGCGCCTCACCGGCGACCTTGTCCTGGGGCGTGGCGATGGCGGGGTCCCGGTAGTCGCCGGCCGCGCCGCGCACGTCGGCGTTGAGGTCGGCCAGCGTGGCGAGCGGGCGCACGGGGCGCCCCGCCTCGACATACTTGACCGCCAGCGCAGGCGCGGCGCGCGCGCCGCCCTCGAGCTGCGCGGCGCGGGCGCGCGGGCGGGCGGGCGGTCAGCGGCGCGCGCAGCGGCTCGACGCATGCATGCGCGCGCGCGTCGCGCCGCACCGCGTCAAAATAGCTGTCCGGGTCCTCCATGTTGGCCGGCGGCCCGCTCGCCGCGCGCGCGATGCCCGGCGGCGCGCGCTCAGGGAGGCGCGCCTCGGCCGCGGGCGGCGCGAGCGGCGGCGGCGGCGCGGCGGCGGCGGGCCCGCCGGAGGTCGCCTGCGCGCGGTGCACAGGTGCGGGCGCGGCGTGGGTCGGCGCGGCCGGCGCCGGCGGCAAATGCGCGCCGCCGGCGGGCCGCCGGCCGCGACGCACCAGCACGATGCCGGCCGCCATCGCCGCGGCGGCCGCGCGCGCCGCGTCTCCGCCGGTGGCGTGCGCGGCGACGGCGCGGGGCGCGCGCTGCGGCGCGGGCCGGCCGGCGGCGGCCGGGAGGCGCCCGGCGCGCGCGAGCGACACGTGCGGCGCCATGGCGAGCCTGCTGCGGGCGTGTGTGCGGCGTGTGGGGCGTCGTGCGGGCAGGGGGGCGCAGAGTGGGGGCCGGCAGGGCGCGGGGTGCGCTGATAAGAGCGCAGCCGCGGCGCCGTGACGCGCATCGATGACGCCGCATCATCGGCGGGCGCCTGCGGAGTGGGCCTCTGTGATCGTGCGGCGCGGGCAAGGGTAACGCGATCGGGCGGGCTGCTGCGGCGCTGCTGCGGCGACGCCGCGCGCGCGCTGCGCCGGGCGCTGCGGCCCGCGCGGCGGCCGGCTGCCTCGCACGCGCACGGCCGCCGGTCCGCGGCCTGCTCGTTACTGTACACGCGGCCGCCGCCGCCGTGCGCGGCGCAACTCACAACAGGCCGGCCGCCGTGCGCCGCCGTGCGGGTGCCTCAGTCGTCCATCATCATCGAGTCGCCGTGCTGCTGCTGCTGCTGCGCCGCCGTGTGGCCCTCGTGCTCGTCGTCGTCCAGCCCCAGCGCCTCCAGGTCGTCCAGCAGCTCCTCCAGCGGCACCTGCGGCAGCTCGCCCTCGCCGTCGTCGGTCTCGCCGTCGTCCATGCCCGCCGGCGCCGCGGGCGCGCCGGCGCCGGGGGCCTTGTAGAGCGCCACGCGCGCGCGCATCTCTGCGTCCTCCTCCAGCTCCTCCATGAAGCGCTCGCGGTCGGCCGCCTCCGCCGCCTCGTTGCGCCCCCTGACGCACACGCAGCGGCGCAGCGCGGCGCGGGTGTGAGGCGAGGTGCGGGGGGAGAGGCGGCAGGCGCGGCAGGGACGCGCGCGTGCACTGGCGGCCGGCCGCCGGGCCCGCCCGCGCGCGCCGCGCGCCTGTCCTCGCCGGCCTCGATGGGCAGGTGCTTGAGCTTCCACGCGCGCGCCGCGCGGCCGCGGCTCTTGCGGCGCCGCTCCTCGTAGCTCTTGCGCACGAGCAGGACGTCCGGCACCGCGCCGTTGCGCGCCACGTGGGCCTCAAAGTCCATGTTGACGAGGTTGGCGTTGGCCAGGTCGTACCCGAGCGCGCTGTCGCCTGGCGCAGGCGCCGCGGCGCGCGGCGGCGTCACGCGGGCGTCGCGCGGGCGCAGCGCGCGGGCGCGAGTTGCGCGGCGCGCGGCGCGGTGCCGCGGGGGCGCGGCGCAGTGCCGCGGGGGCGCGGCGCGGGGCCGCGGGGGCGCGCACCGGGGTGCAGGATGTGTCCCAGGTGCGTGCGCGTGTAGAAGACGGTGTCGTTGCGCCCAAAGTCGCTCTTGCGCGCGACGGTCGCCTCGGCGAGGCACCAGCGCGTGCCGCCCGACGCAAACGCGCCGTACCCGCCCGCCGCGGCGCCCTGCAGCGGCTCCACGTCCAGCACCACGTACTCGACCAGCTGCCGCGCGCTCATCATCGCACCAAACGGCGCGCGCCAGTACACGGGCGCCTCCATGTGCGCGGCGCGCAGGTTGGCGGGGTCGAGCAGCGTGAGCGTGTTGGTCACGCGGCTGCAGAGCACGAGCGGGCCGAGGCTGCCCAGGCTGCTCGCGAGCTTGGGCGGCAGGCATATGAGGTCGTCCTGCGTGGCGGGGGCGGCGCGGCGGCGGGCGGGCGGGCGGAAGCAGGGTCGGCGGCGGGGTCGGCGCGCGGGCGCGGGGAGCGCGGGCGCGGGCGCCGCGGCCGGCGCGAGCGCGCGGCGCAGCCGGGGCAGCGTGGCGCAGCCGGGGCAGCGCCGCGCCTTGCAGACGGGCGCGATCTCCACGCTGAAGGTGTACTTGTAGTTGTATGTCGAGGTGTGGATGTCGTGGCTCACGAGCTGCTTGTCCGCGCGGAAGCGCGCCGGCACGACGCCCTGCGCGGGCGCGCGCGCGCGCGTGGCGCGGCGGCGGCGCGGGAGGTGGGCCGCCGCCGCTGCCGCCGCGCGCGGGCGCGGGGGAACGGACCGCGGCGCGCAGCACGCGGCGGCGCGGCGCGGGGCGCGTGCCTGGAGGAAGTCTATGAGCTTGAGCGCGTGGGCGCGGTTGGCGAAGAAAAAGTCGAGGCCCTCGTGGATGTCGCGGACTGCGCAGGCGCGCGCGCGGGCGGGCGGGCAAGCATGGGCGGGTGGGCGTGCAGGCGGGCGGGCGCGGGCGCGGCGGCGGCGGCGGCGGCGGCGGCGAGCGCTGGGGGCGCGTCGGGTGGCGGCGGGCGCGCGCACTGTTGATGCACTGCGCGTCGGCGCCGGCTCGCAGGATGAGCTGTTCGAGGTAGAGGAAGGTGCGCTTGTGGGGCACGTGCTGCCGCACCTGGGGCATGCGCGGTCACGGCGCGCGGCGCGGGGCGGTTCGGCGCACGGCGGTCGACGGCGGGGCGCGGGGCGCCGCGGCGGCGGCGGCGCGGCCGCAGCGCGCGCGGGTGCGGGCGGGCGCCGCGCCGGCCGCACCTGCACGCACGCGGTCCACGAGTTGGGGTTGGCGTTGGCGCGGTTGCACTCCATGCACATGTGGTTCTCCACGATGAACTCGACCACAAAGCCCTGCTGCAGGATGGTGCCGTTCATGACCTCCGCCTGGATGGTGAGCTTGACCTTGAGGCGCTTGGAGTGCGGCTCGGTCCAGATGAAGCCCGCGTCGACCAGCTTCACCTTCTGCGCGCCGCGGCGCCGCGGCGCAGCACAGCAGAAGCGGCGGCGCGTCAGCGGCGGCCGGCGCGCGCGGGCGGGCGCGGCGGCGGGGACAGCCCCGGGGGTCAGACAGCTCCAATAGTTGATGCATCAGTGAGTGTCAGCCTTTTGTTGCGTATTCTAATACATGTCATCACGCCCCCGGCGCTGCTGCCGCGGCGCTGCCGCCGCGCCGCGCCCTGCGCCCGGCCCCCCCCCCCCCCCCGCGCCGCACCGCCAGGCCGCGGATGCGCTTGGTGCAAAACGTGAGCAGCTCCTTGCTCTCCGGCTCCGCCTTGACCCAGTGCTTGGGCGGCTGCAGGTAGCGCCCGCACTCCTTGCACCACAGGATGGTCACCTGCGGCGGCGCGGCGCGGCGTCCGCTCGGGCGCTGCGGCGCCGGGCGCGTCGCTGCCGCACTGTTCCCCACACCCGCGCGCCGCGCGCCTGCTTCTGGATGCCCTCCGTGATGTCCACTTGCGAGCGGATGCAGTTGACGCACATGTTGGAGGGGTTGGGCAGGATGTTGGTGCCGCAGAGGCAGCACAGCCTGCGCGCGGGGCGCGGCCCAGCAGCGGCGGACGGCGTGAGCGCGCGGCCCTGCTGCGGGCGCGCCCGGGCGCCTGCCCGGGCGCGACGCGAGGGCGGGTCCGGCACGCGGCGCGCCGCCGCCGCGCGTGCATGGGCAGCCGCGGCGCGCGGCTCGCAGCAGCAGCGACCGTCGGGCCGCCGCCGCCGCGCGCGCGGCGCCGCGGGTGCCCCCGCCGGCCGCGCGGCGGCGAGCGGCCGCACTCACACGTAGCCCTGCGTCTGCTGCGGGTGGAACACCGCCGCGCCGGGGCCGGCGGGGGCCGCCATCGCGGCGCGGCCGCTCCCTGCTGCGCCTTCGCGGCGCGCGGACGGTCGCGGCGGGCCGCTCGGCGACGACGCACGCGACCGACGCGGCGGGAGCGCGCGCGGGGGCGGGCACGCGACGCGGCGGGGTGGCGGGCGTGCGGGCGGGCCGCAGGCGGGCGACGCGGCTGCTGGGTGCGGCCGTCTGAGCGCTGTGTGAGTGCGGGGGACGCTGCGGGACGTGGGGAGAAGAGCAGACGGCCGGGCGGGGCCGCCGCCCCGCCGCCGCTGCGCCGCCTGCGCCGCGGCTCGGGCCCGGGGTTCCAGGCTCGCTTGCACGTCGTTGCACGTCGTCGTCGCTCGACACTCACGCCGCCGCACGAGCGGCGCAGCAGCAGCTCTTCTCCGCAGCACAGCACGCGTCAACAGCGCCCCCCAGCAGGCACCCCCTGACGCACATCCCAGCTGTTGGCACACACAAACGCTGTACACCTCCCGTCGCCGCAATCGTCGCGACTGAAAACTGCAATCGCCGGCGGTGCTAGATGTCGCAGATGCTTCAACGCAAGCACATGGCAACCAGACAAGCTCGCAGCACCAGCACCCCCGCCCCGAGCCCGCAGTGGCGGCGTGCGCTGTGCCGCGCCGCGCCGCGCCGCGCCGCGCCGCGCCGCGCCGCGCCGCGCCGCGGTCACGCGGCGGCGAGCTCGGGCGCCGCCGCCGCCGCCGGCGGCGTCGACGCCAGCGAGCGCGCGCGCGCGGCCTTGCTCGTGCCGTGCGGGAGCAGCCCGAACGCCGCGATGTAGCGGCGGCAGAGCGGGCACGTCGCGCCGGTGCGCGCGGCGCTCGCGACGAGCTGCCGCGCGCACGCGACGCAGAGCGCGTGGCAGCAGGGCGCGATCGCGACCGCCACGTCCTCCTCCCAGCACACGCAGCACGACTCCTCGTACCACCCGCTGCTCGCGGCGCGCGCGAGCCCCGCGCTCGCGGCGCGGCCGCACGAGCAGCCGCCGCGTGCGCACGCGCCCGCGAGCGACGCGCGGCCCGACGCGTCCGACGACGCCGACAGGCTGCACGGCGAGGGCGGCTCGGACGGCGACTCCGCCTCGGACGCGTCGTCGTCGGTGCTCGCCTGCCGCGCGTCGACGCACACGACGCCGCCCGCCGCGCGCGCGCACGCGCCGCACGGGCGCTCGCGCGGGCCGTCGGCCAGCGCCGCCTCCTGCGCGGCGCGCTGCGCCGCCTCCAGGCCGTCCAGCTGGCGCATGAGCTCCGCCTGCATCGCGGCCGCGGCAATCGCCCGCAGGCTGGGCGGGCCGTACGACCTGCGGGCGCGCGCAGGCGGTGAGCGGCGGCGAGCGGCGCGCGCTGCAGCGGGGCGCGCTGCGGGGCGCGCCCTGCGGGGCGCGCGCGCCCGCGCGCGCAGCGCGCGCACCGCGCCGCGTCGGTGGGCTCAAACGCCTCCAGCACGCGCGCGAGCGAGAGCGAGGGCAGCAGCACGCGCGACATCTGGCGCAGGCCGCGGTGCGCCGCGAGCTGGGCGGGGTTCATGCCGTACAGGTTGGCCACCGTGCGGGGGTCCGCCGGCGCCGGGCTGCCCGCAGGCCGGCTCACCACCTGCACCACCTGCGCGCGCGCGCGGCCAGGCCCGGCGGCGGCGGGGCGTCGGCAGGCGCCCTAGCGGCGGCGGCGGCGGCGGCGGCCGGGCCGCGGCGGCGGCGGCGGCGGCGCTCACGTGCGCCTGCAGCAGCGCAAGCGCGATGGGCATGGAGTGCCGCACGACCGCGAGGTGCAGCGGCGTGCTGCCGACGGGCACGGTGACCCACGCGTCAAAGACGCGGTCGTTGGCCACCGACACGTCCGCGCCCGCCTGCAGCAGGTCCTGCACGAGCGCCTCGTTGCAGCCCCACACCGCGTAGTGGAGCGGGGTGAAGCCGCTCAGGTTGCGCTTGTTCACAAACCGCGTCGCCAGGTTGCGGTCGGACGCCTTGCGCAGCAGGTACTCCACGACCTCGCCGTGCCCGTGCAGCGCGGCATAGTGCAGGCTCCTGCGCGGCGCGCGGGGTGCGCGTTGCGGCGGGGGCCGGCCGTGGCGGGAACAAGCCGGGCGCGGCGCGGCGCGGCGCGGCGCGCGCACGTGTTGCCCTCGCGGTCCACGGCGAAGAGGTTTGACGCCGCCTCGACGAGCAGCTGCGTGCACTCGAGGTGGCCCTGCTTGGCCGCGACGATGAGCGGCGTGCGGCGGTAGAGGTCGCGCGCGTTGACGGTCGACCGCAGCCGCTTGAACGACGGCAGCTGCAGCTCCGTCGCGCCCTGCTGCTGCCGCGCGGGCGGCTGCGGCTGCTGCTGCTGCTGCTGCTGCGGCGGCGGCGGCGGCTGCTGCTGCTGCGGCTGCGGCTGCGGCGGCGGCGGCGGCTGCTGCTGCTGCGGCTGCGGCTGCGGCGCCGCCGCCGGCTCCGGCGGTTGCTGCGTCGCCGCGGCGCCAGGCTGCTGCTGCTGCTGCTGCTGCTGCTCCTCCGCGGCCCCCGGCTGCTCCGCAGCGTCAGCCTGCGCCTCCTGGTGAGCCTGCGGTGCGGGGGAGCGGCGCGGCGGGCAATTCGCGGCCGCGCGGCGCCGCGGCGGCGCGCGAGCACGCCCAACAGGCGTTGTAGGGCGGCGCGCCGCGGCGCGCGGCCGGGCCGCGGGCGCCCTCGCGGGCCCGGCGGGGGCCCTGGGGTGCGCGACTCACGTAGTATTCGGTGCGCACGGCCTCGATGAGGGGCTGGAGGACGGCCTCGATGACGTGCCAGTGGCCCTGCTTGGCCGCCAGGTGCAGCACGCCGCGCCGCTTGACCAGGGTGACGCTGCCTATGAGCTTGGGGTCGTCCTCGATCTGCTGCTTCAGCCATGCGAGGTCGCCCGAGGAGGCCGCGTCAAGCACGGTGCGCCTGCGAGGCGCCAGCGGCGCGCGCCGCCACCCGCCGCCTGCAACCGTCTGCCAGGGACCCCACGCGCCGAGCCCCGGCCACTTCATGGCCTGCGCGCGCGGGGTCGGGCAGTGTCCGCGGCCGCCCTCCGCGGCGGCGACGAAGAAGCCCGCACGGGGCGCTCGCGTGTCGTCGTCGATCCAGAGTACCGCCCCCCGGGCGGGCGACGACGCGCGTCGGGGCTGCTCGGCGGTTCAGGGCGGCACGCGGTTCAGGGCGGCACGCGGCGACCGTCTGCACAATCCGGTGCGCGGCGCTTGGGCACCAGATCGTGCACGGTCGGAGGCACGCAGCGGTCACCCGCGCCCGGCGAGAGCCTCCCGCGATGCACAGCCGGTCGATCGGGCGACTGGGGCGCGCGCGCCGCTGGCAGCCCAAGCCGGCGCGCGCCGCGATGGGCAGCCTGTGAGGCGCGTGTGTGGTGCGTGCGTCGCGGCGCGTCGCCGATCGCGCGCTCCGCGCCGCGCGCGTTCCGGAAGCCGCGGCGCGGGGGCGAGCAGGAGCAGCGGCGGTTTCGCCTGCGCAGACGCGGCGGCGGCGAAGTGCGTGTGCGCCCGATCACACGCCCGCTGATCCACGGGCCCGGGCGCGGCTCGGGGACGGCGCTGCCAGCGCTGCGGCGACGCCCGCGCGGCCGCGGCGGGCCCGCACGCGGCGGCGCGCGCCGCCGCTGCCGCCGCCGCCGGCGTCGCTGCCGGCGTCGCTGCCGGTGGAGCTGCTGCTGCTGCTGCTGCTGCTGGTCCTGCTGTTGGGCGTGCTGAAGCCACCGCCACCACCGCCGCGGCCTCCCGTCGCCGCCCGCGTCCGCGTCCGGGGCTCAGCGAGCGGCGGCCCGCAACGCGCGCGCGCAGAATTGCCCCCCGCGCGCCCCCTCCGCACACCTCCCGACCCAGACGGCCCCCGCTGCGCCCCGTTTGGCGGCACGCCGGCGCCCACCCGGGCGAGCAGCAGCAGGGAGCAGCATGTCCGCCCGCGGCGCGCTGCTGCGGGCGCTGCGCGCCGGCGTGGCGAGCGGCGCCCAGGGCGCGCGGGCAGGCAGCGGCGGCCGGGTGCGTGGGGGCGCGGAGGTCGATCTCGCCCCGCCCCGCGACGCCCGTGCGCCGCGCGGGCGCGCCTGCAGTGGCGCGCCATGGCCCGTGCGCGCTCGATCTTTGCGCGGGGCGCGGCGCCCGGCCGGCCGGCGCGCGGGCGGCGCGGGGGGCGGGAGCAGGCCTGCTGCTGATTGGTGCGAGCTTTCGGCGCCGCCGCCGCCGCCGCCGCAGGCCATCGCCACCGCAGCCGCCGCGGAGGGCAGCTCCAGCCGCGGCTCGTGGCTGGCGGGCGCCGCGGGGACCATCGCGGGCCTGTCGGGTGCGGCCGCGGCGCGCGCTGCGGCGCGGCACGGCGGCGGGCGCGCGGCAGCGGCGGCGGGCCGCGCGCGCCGGCGCTCGGAGCCGCGCCGGCGTCACGCCGTGGGCGCGCCGCGCCGCGCAGGCTGCACGTGGGTCGCGAGCGCCGACCACGAGGGCGAGCACGGCCTGCACGCGCCGGCGTGGCCGTGGAGCCACGAGGGCATGCTGGACAGCTACGACCACGCCGCCATCCGGCGCGGCTTCCAGGTCTATCAGCAGGTGCGGCGAGACCACGAGACCACGCGCGCATGCGCTCGCGCGGCCGCGAGGCGGCGCGCCGGCCGCCCGCGCCGGCGCCAGCACGCGGCCGCGCGCGGCGGGCGGGGCGCCCGCGCCGGCGGGCGTGCGGCGCCGCCGTGACGCGGCGCGCGCGGCGGCTGGGCGCGGCGCGCAGGTGTGCGCCGCGTGCCACAGCATGGAGTACATCCACTACCGCGACCTCGTGGGCGTGTGCTACACCGAGGAGGAGGCCAAGGCCATGGCCGCGGACATCGAGGTCCGCGCACCGCCGCGCCGCGCGCCCGCGCGCCCGCGCGCCCGCGCGCCCGCGCCCGCCGCCTGCTGTGCCCGCGCGCGCGCCGCCTCCGCCCGCACGCCCCCCACCCGCCGCCCACCCACCCACCCCACGCACACCCGCCCCGTCCCGACCCCCTTGCGTGCGGCCGCACAGGTCGTGGACGGCCCCAACGACGAGGGCGAGATGTTTGAGCGCCCCGGCCGCCTCAGCGACCCGCTGCCCGCGCCGTACGCGAACGAGCAGGCCGCGCGCTACGCCAACGGCGGCGCCTACCCGCCCGACCTCTCCCTCATCACCAACGCGCGGCCGGACGGCCAGAACTACCTCTTCTCCCTCCTCCTGGGCTACAAGGAGCCGCCCGCGGGCGTCAGCGTGCGTGTGCCCCGCGCCCGCGCCGCCGCGGCGGGGCAGCCGGGCGGCGGGCGGCGCTCCGCGGCAGGGCGCGCCTGCCCTGCCCCCTCACCCACCCCTCAACTACCCACACCCGCCACACCCGCCCGGCCACTCCCCACACCCCCAGGTGCGCGAGGGCCTCTATTACAACCCCTACTTCCCCGGCGGCGCGATCGCGATGCCGCGCATGCTCGCCGACGGCGGCGTCGAGTACGACGACGGCACGCCGAGCAACAGCAGCCAGCAGGCCAAGGACGTGACGACCTTCCTCGCGTGGGCGGCCAGCCCCGAGCAGGACGAGCGCAAGCTCATGGGCGTCAAGGCGCTGACCATCATCGGCATCATGTGGGGCTTCGCCCTCTACCAGAAGCGCCTGCGCTGGAGCGTGCTCAAGAGCAGGAAGGTCGTCGTCGACGTGGTCAACTGAACAACACACAGACCGCACACAGCGCGGCGGCGCGCGGCGGCCGGCGGCGGCGCGGCGGGCGCGCGCGCGCAGGGGCCGCGGCGGCCGCGGCGGCGGCGGCGGCCGCGGCGGTGCTGCAGCGCGGCAGCGACAGCGTAGTAGGGGCGGGGGGGGGGGGGGGGGGCGGGGGCCGGTGGGGGGCGCGCGAGGCTGGGCGAGGCTTAACAATCTGCGTCGCCGCCGCCCGCGCCGCGCGCCAGCACGCTCCCGTGGCCCGCGCCAGCGCGCCACGCCGCACGCCGCGCTCGCGGCGCAGCCAGCCCGCCGGCTGCGCCGCCGTGCCGCGCGCAGCCGTGCACGCGCGTCAGCAGATCGTGAAGTCGATGTCGGGCGGCGGCCGCGGGTCGGTGGCGTAGGGGTTGGGCGCCCACATGCTCAGCCGCGCCTTGCTGCCGCTCGCGGGCCGGAACGGCCTGGCCGCGCCGCCGCCGCGCCCCGCCTGAAACTGCGGGCGGCGCCGGCGGCGGCGGCCGCGCGCGCAGCATTAGCGCTCAGCGTGGCTGCGCAGCTCTGCGCCCGCGCCCCCACGGGGCAGCGGCTGCGCTCCGCACCTTGGCCTCGCGCACGGGGTCGGGCACGTAGGCATAGGGCGCGCAGGTTGGCGCGCCGCGCTTGGGCGGGCTGCTCGGCCGCCACGGCGCCGGCCCGGCGCGCTCCCGCGGCGCGCTCGCGGCGCGCCGGCCCCCTGCCGTGCCGCCGCTGCCGCCTGCAGGGCGGGGCGGGGCGCGCGGGTGGGGCGGTGGGGCGGCTGGCGCGCGCCCCGGGAGGAGGGCCTCTGCCGCGCACCCTGGGGCGGCGGGCGGCTGTAGATCTGAGCGTCGGGCGCAAAGGCCCGCGCCGGGCTGGCGGCCGACACAAAGGCCCGCCCCGGCAGCGCCGCCTTCTCCGCGACGCGCAGCTCCTGCGTGGCGCGGCGCGGGCGAGCTGGGCTCGGCGGATGCGCGCGGCGGCGGCCTGCAGGGGTGGCGGCGGCCCCACGCGCGCGCAGGCGCGCGCGCCGCACCCGCTCGCGCGCGCGGCCGCCCTCGTAGCCGTCCGCATAGTGCGTGGGCGGCTCGCCGAGGGTCATGTCGCGCCAGGGGCGCCCCGGGCCGCCGGTCTTGGGGCCCGCTGTGTAGATGTTGCGTCGGCCGTCGGCGGGCCGGCGCGGGTGCGCGCTGCGCGCCGCCGCCGCGGAGCCGTCGGTGTCGAGCGCCGGCCGCGCGAGGCAGCCGTCGCCGCTGCCGGGGCCGCAGCTGCGGCGCGCAGGGGCGGCGTCAGCGCGCGCGCGGCGCGGCGCGCGCAGGGCAGCCGCGCGTGGCCTGCGCCGCGCGCGCCCACCGCCGCCTGCCCGAGGGTGCCGCCGCACCTCACGCTGCCGGCGCCGCCGACGCGGCGGAAGAAGGGCTGAGAGCTGACCGGCTGGCCCCGAAGGGCGGCGCGGCTGAGGCGCTTGTCCAGGATCCAGGCGTCCACGTATCGGTCGCCCAGCGCATTGCTCCGCACCTGCTTGTCGATGTACGCGTCGGGCGCGCGGCCCGACCGCGGCGCGACGACCGAAAACTGCTTGCCGGTGAACCGGCCGACCGCCTCTGCGCGGCGGGAGCAGAGCGCGCGCTGGCGGCGTGGTCGTCGCCGGCGGCCGCCGCCGCCGCGGCGCTGGCCGGGCCCCTGGCAGCTCAGCACCGCCGGGGCCGAGCTCCCGGCGGCCCCGGCGGAGCCCGCGCTGCGCAGCAGCGGGGCGCGCGCCGCGCCGCCGCACCCTTCCGCTGCTGGTGCGGGTCTCCCACAGCCAGCGAGCCGGGCTCGGAGAACGTGCCGAACATGCTGTCGGCCATTGTCGAGCTGGCGCGACAGACAGCGCGCCGCGCCGCTGCGCCGCGCCGCCGCGCCGCGCCGCCGCTCCGCCGCTCGGTCCGGGCTGCTGCGAGGCGGGTCACAGACTGGCGCGCACTGCAAGAGCTCTCGCCGCAGCTGGGCAGCCTTGCAGGCGGCGGCGCGGTCGCGGCGGCAGCTGCGCGGGTGGACCAGCTTTTCGCGCGCCGCGCCGCGCCGTGCGCGAGCGGCTGAGTTACCTGGCCGCGGGCCGGCGTGCAGCCAGCCCGCCGCGGTCCGGGCCCGCCCCGCCACCCGCCCGCCCCGCCCCGCACGCCCCGCCCCGAATGCCCGCGCCCGCGCCCGCGCCGCCGCGCCGCCGGCGCGCGGCTCAGAACGCCATCTGCGCCTGCAGCTCCGTGTCGGCCTTGGCCAGCTCGAGCAGCATGGGGTCGTCGAAGAACTTGGCGACGCTCACGTCCTCGGCCATGCCCTTGCGCCGCCGCGTCTTGACGCAGAACTCGCGCGCGAGCCCCGCGATCGGCGCGGGCTCGAGCGGCCGCAGCACGACGCTGCGGTCGAGCGGGTCGCCCGGCACGACGGCCCAGTGGTCGAACAGGCTCTGGCAGAACGCCTGGCCCTGCGTGTGGTAGCGCAGGTCGGTCTCGAAGCCGAACGACTCCACGACCGGCAGGTACGCGCGCACGGTGAAGATGGGCGTGCCCGGGCGCGGGAGGTCCTTGGTCACGTGGCCGCGGCGCTTGGCGAGGACGTTGTAGATCGCGGCGATGCAGTCGGCGGGCGTCGCGATCTCCACGTAGTACATCGGCTCCATCAGGCGCGGCGTGGCCATGAGGAACGCGCTGTAGCACACGCGCCGCGCGGTCGGGATGACCTGCGCCGGCGGGGCGACGGGACAGGCGCGGAGCGGGCAGGGAGGAGGGCGGCGGGGCGTCGGCGGGTGGGCGAGGGAGGGCGTCGGCGGGCGGGCGAGGGCGGGGAGGGCGCGGGCGGGCGCGCCGGCGGCGCGGGCGGCGGCGCGCGCGGCGCGCGCCTGGCCGCCGCCGCGGTGCAGCGGCTCGTCCGCGATGAGCGCGTCGGTGATCTTGAACTTGACGTTGCGGATGGGCTCGTCGCACAGCGGGCCCTCACGGCTGCCCCACTGGAAGCCCTGCGGGGGCGCGCGCGCGCGCGCGGCGCGGGGCGCGCGGCGCGCAGCGCGTCGGTCGCGCGGCCGACTCGCAGGCCTCCCCGCGCCGCCGCCGCGCGCCACGCGCCGCCGCGGCGCCGCCGCCGCACCTGCACGATGCTGTCGCGCACCGCCCCCAGCAGTCCCTTGTCCACCTCGCCCGCGAGCGTGTCGTCGAGCAGCACGTTGGGCCCGTCCACGGCAGGCCCAAACGCCCACACGCTGCGCGCCGCGAGCGGGTCCCACTCGTAGTTGTCCACCAGGTACGACCCCAGCTTGCGCGCCGGCCACGTGATGCTGCGCGCACGGGCGGCGGCGGCGGCGGCGCGCGAGTGCGGGGCGCGCGGCGCGGGCGTGGGGCGCGGCGCGCGCGGCGCGGGCGTGGGCGACGCGCGCGCGCTCCGCCAGGCGCTTTGCCCTGCTCCGCGCCGCGCTGCTCTGCGCTGCGCCGTGCCTGATCTTGCCGCCCTCGATGTCCTCCGCGAGGCCCTTGTCGAGCGGCTCGGCGATCATGGTGAGCTTGTTCTTGCGGTTGGGCGTCTCCGCAAAGCACTTGAGGCTGCTCGTCTCGACCACGGTCTCGCAGAACGCGACGACCGGGTCGGCGACCTTGACCTCGATGTCTGGCGCGCGCGGCGCACACCAAACGCGGCAGCGCGTGAGCGTGCGGGCGGAGACGAGGCGAGGCGCGCGAGGGAGAGAGAGCGCGCTCGGGGTGTGCGGGCTCAGCGCGCGGGCTGCGCCGTGGTGGCGCCGCAGCCGTGCAGCGAGTGTGCGGGAGGGGGACCTGCCAGCCACTCACCCGCGTACATCTCCCGCAGGTCCTTCATGATGCTGTCCAGGTACAGCTCGCCCGTGCCCAGCAGCGTGTGCTCGCCGCTCTCCTCCACGCGCGTCACCGCGAGCGGGTAGCTGCGCCGGCGCGGCGGCGGCGGCGGCGGGGGTGGCGGGGGTGACGGAGGCGCGCGGGCGGCGGGGCGCGGCGGCGGCGTGCGCCGCGGTGCCGCGCGGCGGGCGGGGCAGGGCGGGGCGCGGCGCGGCGGGCGGGGCGGGGCGGGGCGGTGCGCGGCGGTCACCTCTTGTTGATCTTGCGCAGCCCCTCGACCATCTTGGGCAGCTCGCTCGGCTGCAGCGGCTCGGTCGCGATCTTCATCACGCTGCGCGCACACCGGCGGCGGCGGCGGCACGGCGGCACGGCGGCGGTCGGGCGCTGCGGCGCGGCGCCACGCAGGGCGGCCGCACGGCGGCAGGGGCGGCGCGCGGGGGCGGCCGCGGCCGCGGGCACGCGCGGGCTGCCCGGCGCGCCGCACCTGCGCGTCTGGAAGGCGAGGGGCCTGAAGACGTACGCGTCCTCGTCGAGGTGCCGCCCCACGACCGTCGCCGTCTTGCTCACCAGCGGCTCCAGCCCTCCACCAGCACCAGGTTGCCCGCGGTGACCTTGGCCATCGGCACCCTGCCGGCGGCGCGCGCGGGCACCGCGTCCCGCCTCAGGAGGGGCGCGCCCGCGGCGGCGGGCGCGGGCCCGGCTCCCAGCGCCCCCGGGCGCGCGGCTGCGCGCGGGCAGTCGTCTCTCTCCCTCCCCCTCTCCCCCTGCCGCTCACCTGTAGCGCGCCTGGTAGAGCCAGACGTTGCTCACAACCGCGTCGCCGCTGTCCTCGTCGTCGTCGGGCGTGAAGCCCTCGCCCAGCACGCGCACCTCGTCGCCGGGGCGCAGCGTGCCGCTGAAGATGCGGCCGTACGCGTCAAACGCGCTCGCGTCGTTCTTGGGGAACAGCTTGGCCACGTGCAGCACGAGCGGGCCTGACGCAGTTGGCGCGGTGGCGCGCGGCGGCGGCGAGGGTTTAGGCGGCGGCGTCAGCGCAGCGCGGCCAGCGCACGCACGCGGGCCGCCTGCGCGCGCGCGTGCGCGCCAGGCCCGCCCGCCCGCGCGCGCGCGGCGCGGTCACCCGTGCGGCTGCAGGCGTGCATGAACTGAAGCAGCTGCCCGCTGCCCTCGGCCTGCGGCCCGGTGTAGAGCCGCGCCACCTTGCCCGGCGTCGCGGCCTTGGCGCTGGGCACGTGCGCGACGAGCATGTCGACGAGGCCGCTCGCGGGGCCAAACACGCGCGCGCAGACCTCCTTGAGCAGCGGCCGCACGTCCTGCCCGTACGCGCTCGACTTGAGGTGGATGCCAAACTCCTCGCCCAGCAGGCGCTCGATGGTCTTGGGGTGCTCCCCGATGACCGCGCTCGTGAGCTTGTAGAGCGGCTCCAGAATGAACGTCACAAACGACCGCTCAGCGCCTGGGGGGAGGCAGCGCGGGCGGCGGGCGGCGGGCGGGGGAGGCGCGAGGCGGGAGGCGGGCAGGCGGGCAGGTGGTGGGTGCACAGCGGCGGGCGAGCTCGGGCGCGGGCGCGGGCGCGAGCGCGGGCGCGGGCGCGGGCGCGGGCGCGAGCGCGGGCGCGGGCGCGGGCGCGGCGGGCGGGCGCGTCGCGCGCAGCGTGCGGCGCGCGGCGCGCGCGAGCGGGCGCCGCACCGAGCTGCGGCGGCTTGCGCCGGAACACGCGCTCCTCGGCGTAGTACCACACGTCGCCCCAGAGGCGCGCCGCAAACTCGTCGACCACGAGGACGTCGCCCGGCGCGTCGCCGCACACGCCGCGGTAGAGCGCGGCAAAGCTGCGCAGCGTGAAGCTGTACCCATACGCCGCGCTCGCAAACGCGACGTTGCCCGCGACCGGGTCGAGCAGCGGCGTCGACGCCCGCGCCGGCGCCGCGCCGTTGGCGGCCGCGCCGTTGGCGGCGGGCGCGCTCGCGTCGCCGCCGCCGCCGCCCGAGGCGCGTATGACCGCGTTGACCTCCTCGATCGTGAACGCGATCTTGTGGTACGCGTCGCCCGGCGGCAGCTTGAGCTCCGTGATGAGCCGGTCCATCTGCGCGGCCGCGCGGGCGTGCAGGGGGGGGGGGGGGGAGGTTAACAGGGCAGGCGCGGCGGGTGCGGGTGCGCGGCGGCGCCGCGCGGGCGCGCGGGCGGGTGCGGCGGCAGGTGCGCGCCTTGCTGACGAGCAGCGTGATGGCGAGGCCCTCGGCCACGGCCTGCTGGATCGCGCGCTCCGTCGCGATGCTCACGCCCTCCAGCACGTCCACCACCAGCAGCACGCCGTCCGCCAGCCGCATCGCCGCCGTGACCTGCGGCGCGGCGCGCGCGCGGCGCGCGCTCAGCAGCAGGCGACGGCGGCCGCGCGCGTGCGCGTGTCGCGTGCGCGTGTCGCGTGCGCGTGTCGCGCGTCACACACCTCGTCGTTGAAGTTGACGTGGCCGGGGCAGTCGATGAGGTTGACGAGGTAGCTCTTGCCGCTGCCGCCCGCGAGCACGAGGCTCATGGGCATGGCCTTGATGCTGATGCCGCGCGCCTGCTCGTCGAGGCGCGTGTCGGTGAAGCGCAGCGGCTTGCCGCCCGGGCGCACGCCGAGCGCGCCGACGTCGTGCGTCTGCTCGACCAGCATGTCCATCAGGCTCGTCTTGCCGTGGTGCAGCGCGCCCACGATCTGCGCGCGGCGCGGCGCGGGCGCCGCGCGGCGCGTCGGCCACCGCGCCTCCCGCACCGCCGCCGCCGCCGCCCTCCTGCGAGCCGCCGCCGCCCGCGCTGCGCGCCGCCGCCACTCCCGCGCAGCCGCCGCCGCCGCGCGCGCGCCGCGCACCGCGACGTTGCGGATGAGCTCCGGGTTGCCCGAGAGCGTGGCCATGAACTCGGGCGTCGCGTGCGCGGGCAGCGGCGCGTCGAGCAGGCGCTCGTGCTTCTTGGCGCTCACGGGGGCGATGATGGGCACCTCCAGCGGCTGCGCGTCCTCCTCCATCACCAGCGCCTCCGTGCCCGCGCCGTACGTCTCCTCCGCGGTCGGGTAGTACTTTTTGTCCTCGGCGAGCACGATCGACGTCCCCGGCTCGCCTGCGCGCCGCCCGCGGCAACGGCGGAGCAGCACGGGCGGCGGTGGCGGCGGCGTGGGCGGCCGCCCGCTGCTGCCCCTGCGTGCCGCCACTGCGCGCCGCCGCCCGCTGCGGCGCACCCTCGTCGTCGTCGTCGCCCGCCGCGTACGCGTCGCCGCCGCCGCGCTCCGCCTCGTCCATGTCCTCGTCGTCATCGTAGCCGCCCGCGCCCGGGCCGGGGCCCGCCGCCGCCTCGGGCTCCTCCTCCTCCTGCGGCGCGCGCGGGCGTGGGGTGAGCGGGCGCGGCCTGCGGCCGCCGCTGCTGCTGCCGCCGAGCGCGCTGCAGTGCGGCTGCGGCCGCCGCCACCGCGCGGCGCCGCGCCGGCCGTCGTCGCCGCGGGCTGCAGAGCGCGCGCAGCCTCCGGCCGCCGCTGCTGCCGCCGGCCGCGCGCTGCCGGCGCTGCCCGCTCCCGGCGCCACGGCGCACCTGATCGCTGTCTGACAGCGCGGGGCCTATGTAGTTGCCAAACTCATCGTAGTGCGAGTCCTCCATGCTGCCCGCGCGGCCCGCGACCGCGCGCCGCCGCCGCCGCCGCGCCCCGCCGCGGCCCCGCTGGCACGCAGCCGCGGCGCGCCGCGCGGCCTAGGGCGCCGGGGCGGGCGGTTCACGGGCTGGGGCCCTCAGCCGGGCCTGGCGCGCGCCGCGCCGGCCGTGGCGGGCGGGGCGTCGCGCTGATGGCCGGCCGCGCGCGCGTGGGGCGCCGGTGCGGGGCTGCCCGCCGCCGTGAGGCGTCGCGTCTGTCCCTGCGTGCGCGATCAGCCCGGTGACCTCGCCGCGGGCGCCCGGCCGCAGCAGCAGAGCAGCAGCAGCAGCGGCCGCTGGCGGGCTCGCGGCTTGCCGCGGTCGAGCGCTCTGTGCGTCGCGTGCAGCGCACAGGGCGCAGGGCGCAGGGCCCTGGGCGCCCCGAGCTCTTCGACTGCCGCGAGTCGACCCCGCCTGGCGCGCGCACGCGCCGTCCGCCAGTCGCGGCCCCCCGGCAGCTCCACCACCGCCACTCGGCCGACCTCCCGAGCAGCCCGCGAGCATCCAGCGCGCCCGCCGCGCCCGGCGCCGCCGCCGCTGCCAGCCGCCGCTGCCGGCGCGGCCTCGGGAGGCAGGCGGGCCCGGCCCGATGCAGGGCCTGCAGCATCGCAGCTCGTGCTGCGCCAGGGCGGCGCCGCTGGCGCCGGCGCGCCGCGTGGCCGCCGCCGCGGCGGGCAAGGGCGCCGGCAAGGGCGGCAAAGGCTTCGGCGCGGCCAAGCCGGCGGCCGGCGGCGCGGCCAACCCCGCCGACGGCTGCCCCTGCGGCAGCGGCAAGTCCTATAAGCAGTGCTGCAAGCCGCTCCACGCGGGCAGCGCCGCCGCGCCGAGCGTGGAGGCCACGATCCGCGCGCGCTTCAGCGCGATCCTCAAGAAAGACGTGAGCTACCTCTTGAAGACCACGCACCCCACCTTCCACGCCTTCCAGTACGGCACCGAGCCGGGCGCCGCTCTCGAGCGCCTCAGCGACGACCTGCACAACACCGTCGGTGAGCGCGCGCCGCGCCGCGCGGCGCGGCGGCGCGGGGCCTGCGGCGCCCCCGCCCCGGCGACCCCGCGCGCCGCCGCCCCGACCCTGCCCGCCGCGCCCGGCCCCGCGCGCAGAGAACTATGAGTACAGCGCGCTCAAGGTGCGCAACGTGGAGGTCAACGAGGACGACTCGGACGAGGCGCTCGCGCTCTTCCAGGTGACGCGGCGCGGCGCGCTGGGCGCGCGGGGCGCAGGGCGCAGGGCGCAGTGCGCGGCGCACAGGGCACGGGGTGAAGCGCGCAGGGCGCAGGGCGCGTGGGGCGCAGCGCGCAGGGCGCTGGGCGCGCGGGGCGCAGCGCGCAGGGCGCGGGCGCGGGGCGCAGGCGGGGCGCGGCCGGCTCGCCGCCCCGCCCCGCTGACCGACCGACCGACCCCGCCGCCGGCGCTGTCGCCTCGCATGCAGTATGCGGTGTACGACCTGGTCAAGCCGCTGCTCGACGACCAGGCGCGGGCTGGGCGGGCGCGCCCGCGCTTGTGCGGGCGGGCCGGGCGGGCGCGCAGGGGCCGCGGCGGCGGCGCCGACGCTGCGCGCTGCGCGCCGCGTGCTGCGTGCGCAGGGCCAGAAGGCGCGGCAGGTGCAGATAGAGAAGAGCCGCTTCCTGCGCGACGGCGCGGGCGACAAGCTCTGGCGCTTCGCTGACTACCAGCTGGCCACGGTGCCGGAGGCCTTTGCGCGCGTCGCGGCCGCGGAGCAGCGCGACATGGCCGCCGCCGCGGCCGCGGCGGCGCAGCCCGGGCCCGGGCCCGCCGGCGGCGGCGGCGAGGCGCCGGCGGCGTGACCGGCGGCGGACACGGGCGGCGGCGGCAGGGCGGGGCGCGCGCAGTTTTGGACGGGGCAGGCGCGCGCGGGGGGAGGGGAGGTCGCCGAGCGTAGTTAAAGTTCTGTCGATGCCTTTATTCGCCCGTCACCCGTCGCGCACACACATCGCTGCTGGTCAGTCGTGACGGCCAGCAGCAGCCCGCGCCTCGGCGCTCAAGCTGGGCGCAGCCGCCGCCGCCGGCACCCCCCCCCCCCCCCCCCCCCCCATCGAGAGAGCATGTACAGGCGTACGCCGCAGACATGATGTTATGATGACGAGGGCCACCCCGGCTGAGGACGGCCCTCCACGCACGCACGCAGGATGGTGGTACACGCACACACACACGCGCGCCACGCACACGCCCGAGCCCCGACCTGGTGGCCGTCTCGCAGGGCCCTGCAGGTCGCCGTCGCAGCGCAAGCTCCCGCCCGCGAGGCGCCCCGCCGCCGGTCCTCTGCCCGCAGCCGCCCCGTGTCCGCACCAGTGCGCCGATCCGCTCGCTCCAACCAACAAAACTGAACGCACGCACACGCCAAGGTGGTGGTGGTGGCTGCGCCCGCCGGGGGGCGCCGCGGCGCGCGCGCCGCGCACAATCGACGTGCGGCGCGCGCGCGCGCCGCCGCGGCCTGTCCGCGCACCAAGAGAGCAGCAGTGCAGCAGCAGCAAGGCAGGAAATGGAGGGGCCCGCAGGAGTGGTGGTGATGGCGTGTCCCGCGCGCGGGGGCGCTGCTGCGCGGCGGCGCGCGGGCCGCCATTCTCAGCAGCAGCAGTCCGATGTTCGCCGGGTGCGCATCACCCCGCCCCGCCCCGTGGCGCCGCGCATGGCAGGCGCTCGCTCGTGGTACACGCGGCGCAGCGCGCCGCCGCCGCCCGCCGCCCGCTGGGGCGCCGCCCAGGTCCGCCCGGGGCCGCTGCCCGCGTGCGTGTAGTAGATGCCTCCTCCTGGGCAGCGGCAGCAGCGGCAGCGCGGCCGGGCGCGTGCCCCCCTCCCCCCTCCCGTCCCTTCAGCAGCCGCGAGTGCTAATGCGTGAGTTGATGATGATGATGGTGGTGGTACAGCAGCGCCCCACAAGGCAGGGGCGCCGTGCGAGAGAGCGCCTCGGTGCTAGTCGTACAGCCGGGCGCGCCGCGCGCGCCACGCGGCCGCGCGGGCGCCGCGGCCCGGGCCCCGCCGCCCCAACCCCGCGCCGCGCCCAACCCAACGCCCAATCCAACGCGCCCCGCCCCCGCGCCCCGCCCCCGCGCCGCCCGGCGCCCGCGCGCGGGCGTCAGGCGGCGGGGACCTGGCCGTCTGCCTTGCGCCGGCTCCAGAGCTTGTTGTTGAGCCGCTTGTTGAGGTATGCGGGCATGTACTCGACGTTGCTCAGGTCGGTCGCGGCGAGGAGCTCGAGCTCCTCAAACACGTCGCCCTCGCACAGCTTGGACAGCTGCGCAAGCACCTGCGGCGGCGCGGCGGCGGGGTCGGCGCGCGGCACGCGGCACGCACCGGCGCGCGCGGGCCGCAGCGTGCGGCGCCCGGCCGGCAGGGCGCCCGGCCGGCGCGGCGCGGCGCGGCGCGGCGGCGCGGCGCGGACCTTGACGACGCCCGCGTCAAAGTGGCGCCACTCGAGGAAGTCGCAGCCCGCCACGAGCTGCTCGAGCTGGCGGAAGACCTTGAGCGGCAGCTTCTGCAGCATGGCCTTGGTGCTCACAGGCACGCTCGCGAGCCGGATCTGCCCGCCAAACGCGCCGAGGCTCGCCGCGCCGCCCGGGCCGCCGGGCGGCGGCGGCCCGCCGGGGCCGCCGGGCGGCCCGCTGCGGCCGCCGCCGAGCGCGGCGCCGGGCGCGCCCGCCTGGCCCGGCAGCAGCCCGCCGCCGCCGAGCGCGGCGCCGGGGCCGCCGCGGCCGCCTAGCGCGCCCCCGAGCGCGCCGCCCGGCAGGGCGTCGCCGCCCGCAGCGGCGGCGGCCGCGGCGGCCGCGCCGTGGTTGTAGTGCTTGACCAGGTGGTTGAGGTACGCGGCCATGTGCTGGATGTTGGCGAGGTCGTAGTGCCCCACGTGCCGCACCGCCGCGACCGCCTCGTCCTCGCTGCGCTTGGCGTTGAGCTGGTGCACCACGCCCTCGTCAAAGTCGTCGGGCTGCGCGCGGACGGACGACGCGGCGGCGGCGGAGTGGGCGGCGGCGGCGGCGGCGGCGGCGCGCGCGTGCGCGGGCCCGCCCGGGCGCAGCGGCAGCGCGCCCGCCCCGCGCGCGCGCGCGCAAGCACGCGCGCAGGCGCACCCTGAGCACGCCGTCAAACTGGCCCACCAGCAACAGCACCTCGGCGCGCACGCGCGGCGGCAGGCGCGCGAGCGCCTTGCCCGCCTCGCCCGGCGCCGCGCCGTCGCGCCCCGGCGCGCCGCCGACGCTGCCCCACGCGCCCTGGCCGGGCCCGGGCGCCTGCGGCGCGCCGGCGAGGGCCTTGGGGTCGCGCGCCGCGACGGACGCCCAGCCCGTGAGCCGCGGCGCGTCGGCGCCGCCCTTGTCGCCCGCGCCGCCGTCGGGCCCCGCGGGCGCGGCCGCAAAGCCGTCGGGCTTGCCGCCCGCCGCGTCCTTGGCCTGGTCGCTGCGGTACGCTACGTCGCCCGCGGCGTCGGAGCCGCGCCCGCCGGCCGCGGCGCCGCGCGCCGCAAGCAGGCCGCCAAAGCTGCCGTGCCCCGGGCTCGCGCCCCAGCAGCCGCTGCTGCTGCGCTCCGACATGCCGGCCGCGCTGCCGTAGCTGCTGCCGTGCATGCCAAACTGCAGGCCGCCGTGCCCGCCGGGCTCGCCCTCCAGCAGCACCGCCTCGGCCAGCTGCGCCGCGGTCGCGGCGGCGCCGCCGCCAAAGCCGGGCGGGCCCGCGCGCGGCGGCGCGCCGCCGAGCAGCCCCGCGCCGTCGCCGCGCAGGAAGAGGCGCTCCGGCAGCCCGCCACCGCCGCCGGGCGCGGAGCCGGCCGCGCCGCGGTGCCCGGGCGGGCTGAACAGCGCCGCGCCGGGGTCGAGGCCCTGCCCGCCGCCGGCGGCCGCCTGGTCCATGAGGCGGCGCGCGGCGAGCGCGTTGCTGGCCATCGAGGCGTACGCCGCTGCGGCCGCCTGCTGGTGCTGGTGCTGCAGGTGCTGCGCCGCCGCGGCGGCGGCGTGCTGGTGCCGGAATGCCCCGCCCGCCGCGGGCGCGGAGGAGCCCATCGCGTCGTCGTGCAGGTCGTCCAGGCCAAACAGCAGCGCCGCGCCCTGGCCGCCGCCGGCCTGGCCAAAGCCCCCGTGCGCGGCCGCGACGCGCGACCAGTCGACGCCCTGCAGCGGCGCCGGCCCGGCGCCGCCGTCGGCGCCCGCGGCGGCGGCGGCGCCGCCGCGGGCAGACGCGTCGCCCGCGGGCGCGGCCGCGCCGCCGGCCGCGCCGGGCAGGCCAAACACGAGCTGCGCCTCGTTGTAGTCCTCGTCCTCGCCCGCGCTGCTGTGGAGCGGGGAGCCCGACGCGTCGCCGCCGGCGCCGCACGACTTGGGCGTCGCGACGTCGAGCGCCGACAGCGCGCCGGGGCTGCCCGCGGCGGCCAGCCCGCCGGCGCCGGCGCCGCCGTCGGCGTCGCCGCCCGCGCCGCCGTCGCCCGCGGCGCCGCTGGCCTTGCGCAGCCGGCTGGCGCTCGCCGCCGCGGCGCGCGCGGTGCCGCTCACGCTGCGCGAGCTGCTGCCGCTCGCGGTGGAGCTGCCGCCGCAGCCGTCGGCCGCCGCGAGGTGGTCGAGCTGCGTGGGCGGCGCCTTGCCCGCCAGCACGGGCGCGGCGCCGGCGCCCGCGCCGCCGGCGCGCCCGGGCAGCGAGCCGCCGCCGCTGCCGCAGCTGCTGCCGGGCTGCGCCGCCCAGCAGCTGGCGATGGCGTGGGGCACCTCGAACGAGCTGCCAAACAGCGACACGCGCTGGTCGGCGCCCGGGCCGGGCGCGCCCGCGGCGCCGCCGCCGCCAAAGCTGCTGGCCTGCTGCGGCGCGGCGCCGCCGGCGCTGAAGCCGGCGGGGCTGGCGCCAAAGATGCCCTCCAGCGCGAGCGGCGCCTGGCCCAGCGCGCCGTCGCGCGCGCGCGCGTGCTGCTCGAGCGCCGCCGAGAGCTGGTCCGCGGCGTGCGCGGCGGCGGCGTGGTGCTGCCGCGCGCCCGCGAGCTCCTTTGCGAGCGCGGGCAGGTCCAGGAAGACGACGCGGCTGCGCCAGTCGGCGGCGCGGGGGTTTGAAAAGTCGACCGCGATCACGCGCGACGTGGCGGGGTCGGTCAGCAGCGCCTGCAGCCGCCCCGAGCTGACGGGCGCGGCCTGGCCGCAGCGCAGCTGCAGCAGCGGCTCCAGGTGCGCCACACGCAGGCGGTGGTCGGGGTCCTCCAGCAGCAGCACCGCGAGGTGGCGCCTGGCAGCGGGCGGGGCGCGGCGCGGCGCGGCGCGCGTGAGCCGGCCGCCCCGCCGCGCGGCGCGGCGCGCGCGCGCGCCGACGCACCTGATGACGTCGTCCGCGCTGTTGCTCGGCCAGAGCACGCTGAGCTCGGCCTCGGCGTGCGCGCCAGGCCCGTGGCCGGCGGCGCCGCCGTCGGCGCCCAGCTGCATCGCGACGCGCTGCTAGGGGTGCGCAGCTGCTAGGGGTGGCGGCCTCTCTGCGCGGCCTCTATGTGGAACCGGCCGCGCGCGCGGCAGGGGGCGCCGGCGGTGCTTCACGTCGGCCCGGCGCGCCGGCGTGCGCGGCGGCAGGCGGTCGCGCTGGGCTCGTGCGGGCGGGCGGCGGCGTGCATGGCGCCGCTGCGCGGCTGGTCGTCTGCGGGGCGGCGGCGGGGCGGGACGGGCGGGCGTGGCGGGCCTCGGATGCCGGCGCTGCGCGGGCGCAGAGGCAGAGGCCGAGGCGAGCCCCTCTCGCCCGCTGCTCCGCTGCTCCACGCCACGGCGCACGGGGCGGCGCAGGAGCGATCCCGGCGCGCCCCCGCGCCGGGATCGTGGCGCGCGGCGCCGGGGGCTCCGCGAGAGCGGGGCGCGCGCGCGGGCCGCGGGCGCAGGCGCCCGGGAGCGCCTGCGATGCGCTGCTGCCCCCGAACCGATCCGGCATCGCCGCGCCGACGCCTGGCGAGCAATGGAGCCGCTGCCGGGCCGCGCGCGAACGCCCCGGGCTGGCGCGCAACACTGCTGGCCCCGCAGCCGCCCCGCAGCTCGCGCCGGGGCCGCCCCCGGTCGACCCGCACCTCTTGCGCACGCGTCGGCAGGCCGCGGGCTCGGCCCGGTCGCGCGAGGCGTCGCGCGGGCAAGGCGCGAGACCGAAATAGCCCTCGTCGCGCGCGCCGGCAATTGAGCGCCGCACACGATCGCGGGACGGCGGGGAGGCGACGGAACTGAAGCGCGCCGGGGGCGGGCGGGGCTGCGGCGGCGTGCGGCGCGGACCGCAGCGGTTGTTTTGCGGCGCGCCGCCGCGCATCCTTTGGAGGATGTGGAATCCGCGCCCCTGGCGCGAAGCAACGCAAGGAACGGCGCTGCCCAGTTACCACGCCCGGCGGCGCGCATCAGGGGCGCGTCCACGACGTCTCCTGCGGCGCCGGCGCGCGCGGCGGTCGGGCACGCGGGAGCGCCGTCAGCCGCGCGCGCCGCACCGGGCGGGAGACGGCCGCACGCGGCGGGCACCGCCCCGGAAGAACGGCGGCGGCGTGGCCGTCGCCGCACGGGGCGGTGTGGGCGGCCGCCCGCGCCGGGCCCGCCCCGACGACGCCCCGCTCACCTGCGCACCTACCTGCGGGCCCGCGTCGCCCGGCGCACACGCTGCGGCGGCGCCTGCTCCCTGCAGCCGGGGGCGCTGCGCCCCCGCCCCGCCGCCCGCCCGGCGCGCGAGCCCTGCCCGGTCCCCCGGCGCGGCGCGGCGCGGGGCCTGCCAGGGCCGCCGCCGCCGCCGCCGCCGCCGCGCTGCGCGTGCGCCTGGCCGCGCACCTTGGTGGCGACGTTGCCGTAGTAGATGTCGCCCGACTCCTTGTCCCACATGGCCGACCACCCCGGCGGCAGGCCCACGCTCAGCGCGGCGAGGTCGGGCAGCGTCGGGGAGTTGGTCGGCCACGCCGGCGCCGCCGCGGGCTGCTCGGCCGCCGCTGCCGCCGCCGCCGCCGCCGCCGCGGCCTTGGCCGCCTTGGCCGTCCGGCGCGCCGCCTTGCGGGCCGCCTTGGCCGCCGCGGCCGCGGCCGCGTCGCCGGCGTCGTCGGGCAGCCCCAGGCGCGCGCGCCAGTCGCCCGCCACGGGCGTGAAGTTGGCGTTGTCGCCGGCCGCGCCGCTGGCGACCTGCGCCTGGCGCCACGCCTCCAGCTGCGCGGCGCGGCGCGCCTCCTGCGCCGCGGGGTCGGCCGCCGCGTCGGCGCGGCGCTGCCGCTCCGCCTCCTCCTCCTCCTGCTGCTGCCGCACGCTGGCCCACTTGCTCAGCAGCGCCGAGACCTTGCCCTTGACCGGCGCGCCCTTGGCGGCCTTGCCCGGCCCGGCTGCGGCCCGGCCCTCCCTGTCGCGCGGGCGCTTGCGCGCCTCGCCGCCGCCCGCGCCGCCCGCCGCCGCGTCTGCGGCCGGCGGCGGCGCGGCGCCGCCGCCGGGCCCGGGCAAAGCCGCCGGCGCGTGCTGCTGCACGCGCCCCGGCGCGGCGGCGGCTGGCGGCGGCGCCTCGTCGCCCGGCGGCGGCGGCGGCGGTGGCGGCGGCGGCTCGTCCGGCAGCGGCGGCGGCGGCTCGTCGGGTAGCGGCGGCGGCGCGTCGCCGCCGCTGCCCGCTGCAAACGGCACAGCGCCGTAGCCCGGCGGCGCGAAGGCGCCAAAGGCGTACGCGGCAGCGTACGCGGCGTGCGGGTCGCCGGCGTAGCCGCCGCCGTAGCCGGCGTAGCCGCCCGCGTGCGGCGCGGCCGCGGCCGCGGCGGCGGCGGCGGCGGCGGCGGCAAAGTCGTAGTGGTGCGCCGGCTGCGCCCACTGCGGCAGGCTCGCCGTGCTGGCGTAGCGCTGCGGCTGCTGCTGCTGCTGCTGCTGCTGCTGCTGCTGCTGCACACCCCCCGTGCCTGCCGCGCCCGCCGCGGCCGCCGCCTCGCCCTCAAGCTCCATGTCTGACTCGCTGCTGCCGGACGCGGCCAGCTCCCCTTCCTCGGCCTCGGCCTGCGCTGGGGCCGCCGCCGCTGCGGCGCCGGCGCTGCCTGGCCCCTGCTGCTGCTGCCCCTGCTGCTGGTCGTCGCCAGCCGCGGCGCGCCCCTGCAGCTCCTGGAGCGCGGGCTGCACGCGCTCCACGGCGAGCTGCAGCTGCTGCATCACGTGCTGCTGGTAGCTGCCCCAGCTCAAGCCGCGCGCCCCCGGCTGCTGCTGCTCCGCGGCGGCGGCAGCCGCGGCCTGCTGCTGCGCCGCCGAGA
The DNA here is from genome assembly GCA_014905635.1 of Scenedesmus sp. PABB004. NCBI lineage: Eukaryota > Viridiplantae > Chlorophyta > Chlorophyceae > Sphaeropleales > Scenedesmaceae > Scenedesmus > Scenedesmus sp. PABB004. The sequence continues at coordinate 1,376,828 of CM026547.1, read as the reverse complement.
GCGCGCGCCACTGCGCGTGCAGCGCCTGCAGCTGCAGCGTCAGCCGCACCGCCTCGGGCACCGCGCGCAGCGCCTGCTGCGCGGCCGGCGGCATCTGCAGCTCCCCCAGAAGCGCGTCGAACACACCGTCCACGTCCTGTTCCGGTGCGGCCGCGGCGCCCAGTTCGCCCAGCGCGCCCCCGCCGCCAGCGAGCTGCGCCGGCGGCGTGGCAGCGGCGCCCGCGGCGCCAGCAGCAGCTGCCGCGTCGCCCGGCTGCGCGGCGCCGCCGCCCGCGCCGGCGGGCGGCTCCGCGGCGCCCGCGGCGGCTGCCGGCTCCGCCTGGCCAGCCGCGCCGCCGTCGCTGGCCAACGCGTCGCCGTCAACGCCCGCCGGCGGCTGCCAGAGCACCTCGTTGGTCGTGGTGTGCCAGAAGTAGGCCTTGCCGCTGCCGGTGTCCAGCACCTTGAACCAGTCCGGCGCGCCCGCCAGCCGGCCCAGCGTGCGCTGCTCCGCCGGCCCGCCGGCGGCGGCGCCCGCCGCGCCGCCGCCGTCGCCTCCGTCCGGCGCCGGCGCGTCGACAGCGCCCGCCGCGCCCCCGTCGCCGCCCTCCGCCGGCTCGCCGTCCGCCAGCAGGCCGCTGGTCTCCAGCTCCGCCATGAAGGTAGCCAGCTGCGCGCGGCAGCAGCACCGGGAGGAGGGGTGTGGGGCGCAGGCGGGCGACAGCTTCAGCGGTGCGGTCAGCGGCGCCCCGCGCCGCGCCCCGCACCCCCCCCCCTTCATTTGCTGTCGCGCACCTCGGCGTCCAGCTTGTCGCGTGGCGGCGCCGCAGCGGCGGGCGCGCCGTCGCCGGCGGCACCACCGCGCGGGCTGTCGTCGGCGCCGTCGGCGGAGCCCTCGTCGTCGCTGTACGCCAGGAGGCCAGCGAGCGCGTTGGGCGCCGGCGCGCCGCCTGCCGCCGCGCCCGCCGCGTCACCCCCGCCGCTCGCCGGCCCGTGGGCGGCAGGCGCGTCAGGAGCATCTGCGGGCCGCACAGGAGGGCGTCGGCCGACCACGGCGGCGCAGCAGCGCCGGGTGTGCTTTGTCGACCGGGCCGCGCGCCCGCATGCCCTGCGCACGCACCCTGATCGTCGAAGAAGACCGTGCTGCGCCCGTCCTTCAGCGCCGCCGCCGCTAGCGCGAGCACGTCTGCGGGTGGCGGCAGCAGCGGCGGCCGTCGAGGCGCTGCGCGGGCTGCCGGGGCTGCCGCCGGCGCGCCCGCCACCCGCTCATGGAGCCCTCCCAGGCTCGCGGGCACTGCGGGCGCCGCGAGCAGCGGCCAGCGCACCCTTGGCGGCGGGCAGCGCCGGCGCCGCCGGCTGCAGCGCAGCCTGCGCGGCCGCCGCGGGCTCGCCCGCGCGTGGGGCCGCCATGCCCATGGGGCCGCGTCCCGCCGGAGCAAACTGCGGGCGGGCGGCGACCGCCGCCCCTTGCCGGAGCCGGCCCGAGTCTTCGCTAAAGACCCGGTGGCCCTGCGGCGTGGTGCCGCCGGCGCCGCGTCGGCCGAGCGCCCACAAAGACCACAAAGATTGACCATGCCACAGCAGGGCCGCCCGGTGGCGCTTCCGCTGGGCGCGGACACGTTCCGCGGCGCCGGCGCGCTGACCGGCGCAGGCGCGCTGCGCGCCTCCCTTTTCGGCCGCACGCTCGGCGAGGCCGAGCGCGTGCGCGGGCTGCTGTCGGTCGCGAGCCCGGTGTCGGGCGCCACGGTGACCGCGCCGGTCCGTGCCGCGCACGCGGCGCTGCGCGACCCCTTGACCGGCTCGCTCCTGCGCGTGGGCGCCACGCGCGCCGAGGTCACCGCGCCCGTGCTGCGCCAGCAGCAGGCACGGCCGCGCCGCGCCCATGTTGCGCGGCTTGCGCGGCTTGGCGCCGAGCCGCCGCGCCGCCGCGCCGCCGCGCCGCCGCGCCGCCGCGCCGCCGCGCCCCAGGTGCACTGCCGCGCGTTCTACCTCCGCCGAGACGTCGACGTGGCGATCGCGACCATGCGCGCGGCGAGCGCGTTCAGCCGCTGGACGAATGAAAAGGTCGGCACCGCCGGGACGCCGACCGGGCTCGACGGCGCGCTCGCGGGCGGGCGGCTGCGCGCTGAGCGGCGCGGCGGGGCGTGAGACGCAGCGGTTTTGCGGCGCGGCTCGGGTGCACGGCGCTGATTGTCTGCAGCCGGCGCAGTAACCGCAGTGCTGGCCACTACCCCATTGCCGCCGCCCACGCCGCCGCTGCCGCGCGCCGCTGCCGCGCGCCGCTGCCACGCGACCGCCGGCGGGCCTCGCGACCGCCATGCCGTGACCGCCAGGCGGCTCGGGCTCGCCCTGACCCGGCGCCACAGGCAGCAGCGAGATGGGGCGCAGGCGGAAGCAGCAGTTTGTCGCAGGCGCGCCGCACGCTGAGGTGCGTGTCTGGCGGGGAGGCGCAGCCGGAACGCGTGTGCAGCGTGCTCGGCGGTGCCACGGCGCCGCTGGGCGGGGCGCGGCGGTCGCCCGAGCGCGCGCCGCCGCGCCGCGCCGCTGCAGGAGCTCGCGGCGAGCGACGAGGAGCCGGCGGATGGGCTGCACGTCGGCGGCGTCGTCATACGCGCGCCACGCTTGCGTGGGGGGCGCGCGGGCGGGGCGCGCGGCGGCTCGCGCGGCGCAGCACGCGCAGCAGCGGCCGCGTCGCCGTCGAGCGACAGCGCCTCGCTGGACGAGGCGCTGCGAGACTACATGGACAACCTGGGGCGCGGCGACGATGAAGACGCCGCCGACGGCGAGCCGGGTGAGGGGCGGGCGGCGCACCACGCGGCGACCAGCGACGATGGCAGCAGCAGCAGAAGCGGCAGCAGCAGCAGCGACGACGGCAGCAGCGACGACGGCGGCGGCAGCGAGGGCAGCGAGGGCAGCGAGGGCAGCGGCGGCGCGCCCCGAGCGGGCCTGGGGTTCCGCTTCTGCGGTGGTGGCGCGGCGGCGCGCTTTGCCGGCGCGGCGCTCGACGACGCGCTGGAGGGCCTGCTCGCGGCGGACATGGGCTCGCCTGGGAGCAGCGGCGCCGGCGACGGCAGCGACGGCGGCGAGCAGGCGGCCGAGGCGCCGCGCCGCGCGCCGCTCGACGCGGCGGCCCTGGACGCCTCGACGGCGGTCGTGGTGGACGGCGCCGGCGCGCCGGTGGCGCTCTGGGAGGAGCTGAGCCTCGAGCAGCGCTTCCCGGTGCAGGCGCGCCGCGACGCGGGCAGGCCCGGCGCCGACGGCAGGGGCGTCCGGGCGGCGCGGCCGTCCCCGGCGCCCGCGCGCAGCCGCGGCGGCGGCGCGCTCGCCCCGCCGGCGCAGCTGCCCGCGGGCGCGCCCGCGCTGGCGAGCCCGGCGGCGGCGGCAGCGGCAGCGGCGGCCTGCGCGGCGGCGGCAGCCGCCGTCGCCGCGGAGGCCGCCGAGGGCGGCGCCGCTGCGCGGCGGGACGCGCGCCGGCAGCAGCGCTCGGCCGCCAAGGGCGCAAACCACGGGCAGCTGCTGCCGGGCGAGAAGCAGCGGCTGCGGCGGGAGAAGATCGCCGCGAAGCGCACCGCGCGCGAGGTGGAGCGCGGGGTGAGCGCGCAGGCGCTCGTGGCGGCGGTCGAGGCGTTTGCTGCGAGCGGCGGCGACATGGAGGTGCTGCCGCCCTGCAGCAGGCGCAAGGCAGCCTTCGTACGAGCCGTCGCGGCGCTGCACGGTGTGCGCGCGACCGGCGTCTCGGCGCTCACGCTGACTGCCACGCCGGCCGCGGCGCCGCTCGCGGACGGCGACGCGCGCGTCGCGCAGCTGCAGGCGCTGCTCACACAGGAGCTCACGCGCGAGCTGGCGGCCGCGGCGGCGGCGGCGGCGCCGTCACAGCCGCAGCGGCACGGCGGCGCCGCGCGGCCGCCGCGGCCGCAGCGCCAGCCCAGCAGGGGCAGTGGCGGCGGCGGTGGCGGCGGCGGCGGCGGCGGCGGCGGCGGCGGCGACGCTGGGGCGCCCTCTGCGCTGCAGCAGCCCCTGGCGTTTGTGTCGGCGGGAGCGCTGGACCCCAACCGCGGCGCAGACGCGGCCATGGCAGAGCCGGCGCCAGGCAGCGACAGCGGCGGCAGCAGCGGCACCGCCGGCAGCAGCGGCTGCTCGGACGAGGGCTCGCCGGCGCCGCAGGGGGCCGGCGGGCTGGGCGCAGCCGCGCGCCGCAGCCCGCAGGCCGCCGCCGGCGGCGACGGCACGGCGGCGTTTGTGGCAGCGCTCCTGGCGGACGACGACGGCGCAGGCGAGCACCAGGCGGCAGCGGGCGCGGCGCCGGCAGCCGAGCGCGCGGGCAGCGGCGGCTGCGCGTGGCTCGTCGACCCCGCGCCCGGCAGCGACGGCCCCACCGGCGCGCCGCCGGCGTACGAGCGTTCGTGCGGGGGGCTCGGCCTTGGCCTCGGCGCCCCGCCGCCGCCCGCCGCCGCGGCCGCGAGCGACGGCCGGCTGACCGAGCTGGAGGCCAAGTTTGCAGCGCTCCGTGCGGCGCCCAACCCCGCCGCCGCGCGGCGTGCCGCGCGCCAGCAGCAGCGCGAGCAGGCCGCGGCGCTGCGGGGTGCGGCGCCCAACCCCGCGCTCGGCCCCGGCGGCGGGCGGCAGGCCGTGGCGGCGTTCGCAGCCGCCGCGCTCGGGGGCGGCGGCGGCGGCGGCAGCGACGACAGCGCCGACGGCGCCGGCCTGCTGACGCTGGGCCTCACCGCGCAGCAGGTGAAGCGCGCGCGCAAGCGCGCGCAGCGCAACCAGCGCCGTGACGCGCGCGCCGCCGCCGCGGCGCCGGGCAGCGCCGGCGACGAGGGCGGCCCGGGCGCCGCCGCGGCCCCGGCCGCTGACGCCGGCGCGGCGGCCTTTGGCGGCTGGGAGGCGCACACCACCGGCATCGGGTCGCGGCTGCTCGGCGGGATGGGATGGAGCCCAGGGCAGGGCCTGGGCCGCGCGCGGCAGGGCCGGCCCGCGCCGCTCGCCGCGGCGCAGCGCCCCCGCCAGCGCGGCCTCGGCGCGGAGTGAGTTTGTGAGTTTGTGAGGTGGGGTGCTTGGAAGCGGCGCTGCTCGGTTGCTGGTAGCTGTCACTCGGCCGGGCGAGTGACGTCGACTGCCGCGCGGCGCTGACGCCCCACGTGGCCGCGGATATTTCCGCGCCGCCGCGGGCCGGACAGCAAGCGCCCACGCCGCCTCTCGCTGCGCCTGCCTGCCAACCGACAGCCGGCCGCAGCGCCCACGCCCAGCGCCGCTCGTGTGCTGCGCCGGCGCCGCCGGCCACACGGCGCAGCAGCAGCGCCACCCGCGCCCCTCACACACCCAGGCCCTCACGCACCCCGGGGGTAGTTGCAGGAGGAGCGTTGCACGAGGCCTGGCGGGGCGGGGCGACAGGACGCCATGCGGGCCGTGCAGCACGCCGCGGTGAGCGCATTGCCCGCGCCCGCGCTGCGCGGCCCAGGGGCGCGCGGGGAGCCCGGCCAGCGGGCGCATCGCGCCGCCCTTGCGAGTGGTGCCATGTTCGTTGAGGCCAGACGGCGGCCGGGTGGCCCGCGGGCCTCCTACAAGCGGTGGCCAGCAGTCGCCCACAGCTCACGCCTGCGCCCGCCGCCGCAGGGGCCCCGGCCTTCGACGATCTGGCCCGCAGGTGCCAACGCAACCGCATGGCGCCAGGCTCCGCGCCCGGGGCGGTGCTCCACGGCGCGGCGCGGTGCCGCTGCTGCTGCGCTGCGGGCGCGCGCGGCCGCGCCGCCGGCGGCGGCGGTGCAGCTGGCACCGTGCCGGCTGCGGCGGCGTCGCACGGCGGCGACCGCCGGCGGCGGCGACGCGCCGGCGGCTGACGGCGGGGTGGTCACGGCGGGCACGTGGCGCGCGCCCGACGGCACGGCGCTGGAGGTGCTCGAGATGCGCGCCGCTGCCTGCGGCGGCGGCGGCGGCGGCGCGCCGCCCGTGGTGCTCATCCACGGCCTCTTCCGGGCGGCATGGTACTGGCGGGGCCTCATGCCCGCGCTCGCGGCGGCGGGGCACGACTGCTACGCGCTCAGCCTGCGCGGCCAGGGCGGCAGCGCGCTCGCGCCCGGCGGCGACGCCGCGCCCGCCGCGCCGCCGCCCGGCGGCGGCGGCGGGCACGGCAAGGGCCCGTTCCCGCACGGCGTGCCGCTGGACGTCAACGTGTCGGACGTCGCCGCGTTCATCGCGAGCCGCGGCTTTGCGACGCCGCCCGTGCTCGTCGGCCACTCCCTGGGCGGCATGTTTGTGCAGGAGTACCTGCACCGCCTCGCCGCGCAGGCGGCGCCGTGCGGCGACGGCGACGGCGCCGGCGGCGGCGCCGGCGGCGCGCCGCTGCCGGCGCTGTCGGGCGCGGTGCTGCTGGCGAGCGCGTGCGCGGGCACGGTGATGGCGTTTGGGCGCTTCATTGCTGACGTGGGGCTGCCTGAGTTTGCGTACCAGATGTACATCGTCGCCACCAGCGCGCACCTCAACGACCTGCACACCGCGCGCTACTGCTGGTGGGAGGGCGGCATGGACGAGGCCGAGGCTGCGGCGCACCTGTCCGCGATGCGCGCGAGCAGCCGCGTGCTGCCGTACGTGACGAAGGAGGTCGGCGCGTGGCGGCCGCCGCCGCCGGAGCCGGCCGCGCGCCGCGCGCTGCCGCCGGTGCTCGCGCTCGGCGGCGCCGCGGACCGCATCATCCGGCCCTTCCAGGTGTCGGCCGCGCGCGAGCACTGGGGCGCCGAGGTCGTGCTGCTGGACGGCGTGACGCACGACATGCTCCTCGGCCCGCAGGCGCCCGCGGTCGGCCAGCAGCTGCTGGCCTGGCTGCAGGCCCTGCCCCTGGCGTCGGCCTCGGCCGGCGCGGCGCCCGCGGGCGGCGCCGGCGCCGGCGGCCTCGCGAGCAGCGGCGGCGGCCGCCGCGCGAGCGGCGCCGGCGCCGGCGGCGCGGAGCGGCTGTCGCGAGGCCTGGGGCAGGGGAGCGGCGGCGGCGTGGCGGCGTTCTGAGCGCGCACCAGGGGGTCGTCTGGGCGTCGAGCGTGGATTGCCGCCGCTGCAGTGAGCGCCGCTGCGCCGCGCATGCGGCGCGCGGCAGGCGAGCGGGGAGCGAGCGTTGTGGGCCGGTCGCCAGCTGAAGAAGAACGCGGGAGCGGCGCAGCAGAGCGAGTCGAGTTGTGTGCGGGAGCGTGCCTGGTGCCGAGCGTTTACCTGGAAACGACAACGCGTGCTCGCTCACAGCCCGCGACCACCGCCCGCAACGCGGGCGCCGCCCCGCCCGGCCGGTCAGTCGGCGCCGCCGCCCTGGTCAGCTGCGCCGCGCGCGCCCGCGCGCGCCGCCGTCCCCGTCACTGCGCGCCGCGCGCCGGCGCGGCGCCCTCGGCGCGCGCCAGCCGCTCCTCGGCCTGGCGCAGGCGCAGCTCCATGCCGCCGACGACCGCGACGAGCGAGTCGAGCTGCGCCACGATGTGCTGCAGCGTCGCGGCGACGGCCTCGGGCACGCCCTCCAGGTTCATCGGCGGCGGCACCTCCAGCACGCCACCGGGCGCGCCGCCCAGCCCCAGGCCCTGGTCGGCGCCGGCCGCGGCGTCCGCGGCGCCGGCCGCCGCCGGGTGCGCCTTGTGGTGGCCGTGGTGCCGCGCCGGCGAGCCCCCGGCTGGGGCGCCGCCGCCGCCGAGCGGCTGCTGCTGCTGCTGCTGTTGGTGGTGGTGGTGCTGCTGCTGCGGTGGCGGCGGCGGCCGCTGCTGCGGCGGCGGCTGCTGCGCGGGCGCCGGCGGCGCCGGCGGCGCCGGCGCGTGGTCGGTGGCGCGCGTGGTCGTGGCGAGGGTGTAGCCCTCGAGCTGGCGGTCAAAGTTGGTGCGCCAGACCATGACCTGCTCGTCGGCGCCGCCGCTCGCGAAAAAGTCGCCCGCGGGGCTGAACGCGACGCCGAGCGACGCGCCCTCGTGGCCGCGCAGCGTGTAGAAGAGCTGCCCCTCGCGCAGGTCCCACACCTTGAGCGTGGTGTCGAGGCTGCTCGTGAGCAGGAAGTTGCCGCTCGGGTGCCACGCCGCGCCCGTGAGTGCGGCGCCGGCGCTCGAGCCGGCGTAGTGCTGCAGCAGGGCGTCGGAGCGCAGGTCCCACAGCCGCAGCGCGCCGTCGGCGCCGCCCGAGGCGATGCAGGTGCCGTCGGGGTGGAACAGCACGGTGTTGACGCCCGCGCCGTGGCCCTCGTACGAGCGGATGACGCGGCGGCTCGCCAGGTCCCACACCTTGACCGTGCGGTCGTCGCTGCCCGTGACCGCGAGGCGGCCGTCCGGGCTGATCTGCGCCGCGCGCACCCAGTTGCTGTGCCCGCTGAGCGTGAAGAGGAAGCGCTGCGTGGGCAGGGACCAGAGCTTGGCGGTCTTGTCGTCCGACGCGGTGATGAGGCTGCCGCCGTCCTGCGAGAAGCCGACCGCGCGCACGGTGCCCGTGTGCGCCTTGAGCACGGTGGAGCGCCCCTCGCTGCGCGGGGCGGCGCGGGGCGGGGGCGCGCGTGTGAGCGCGCGTGCGGCGCGGCGCGGGGCGGGGCGGGGCGGGGCCGCTCCCCGCGCCGCCGCGGCCCGGGGCGGCACGCACACGCTGGGCTGCCACAGCCGCACGGTCTTGTCCTTGGAGCCCGACGCGATCAGGCTGTGCGACGGCGAGAAGGCGACCGAGTAGACCGCCGCCTGCGTGCGTGCGGCGCGCGCGCGGCGTGGCGTGGGCGGGCGCGACGCGCCAGCAGCGCGGCGGTGGCGCCAGCATCGCGCGCGGCGGCGCGGCGGCGCGGCCCGCGCCTTGTGGCCGGCGAAGCGGAAGGCGCGCAGCTGGGGCTTGAAGTTCCACACCATGACGCAGTTGTCCAGGGAGCCGGAGATGAGCTGCTTGAGGTTGGAGTTGAACGCCACGCTGGTCACGCCGTCGCGGTGGCCCCGGAAGCTGCGCTCCAGCGTGGGGTCGTCCGGCTGCGGGCTCCGGCGGTGCCGGCGGGCCAGGGGCGTCAGCACCGGCGACGCAAGCGGCGCCTGCGGGGCCGCCCGGGCGCGGGCGGCGCACCTGCGCCATCAGCGCCGCCGCCCCGGCGCCCCCGTCCAGCATGGCGCGCCGCTGCTGTGCCAGGCGCGCTCAGGCCGTCGCGCTGCACCCGGTACCGCGGAGCAGGGCGGGGGAGGGGGCAGCAGGGGCGCGGAGCACGAAAAGGCGGGCAAGCTGTTGTTGACTACGCGAGAGGGCGCAGCGCGCAGCTCCGCGGACGTGCGGACGAGTGGGGAGCGCTGCGTGGGGACCGCTGCCGCGCGACGGCGTGGCGCGGCATTCGTGCGCTGGAGGGTTCAGCGCTGTTCACAAGCCGCCGCTCGCTGCTCGCCGCAACCAGCCCCGGGCCATCGCCACACAGCTTGTGGCGCAGCAGGCACGCTGCCCGCCGGGCGGCGGCCGCGTGCTCGCCCGATGCGCGTGCCGACGACGACCGCCCGCGCCCCGCCAGCCCACGCGCTCGCCCCACCCCCTCCAGCTGCTGCTGCTGCTCGCGCCCCGGCCGCCGCTCAGTCGTCGTCGTCGCTGTCGTCCTCCTCGCCGTAGTACTCGTCGTCGTCGTCCGCCTCGGCGCGCACGCCGCCGCGCCCGCGCCGCCCCGACGCACCGCCGTCGCTCTCGCTCACGCCGGCCGCGCCGCCGCCGCCGCCGCCGCCGCCGCCGCGCGCCGGCATCTCGCGCGGCGGCAGGCCGTTGACCTGCCGGATGTACGCGTCGACCTGCGGCCGCGGGGCGGGCGCGCGCGGCTGGGGCGCCCCGCCGCGGCCGCACGCCGCTGCTGCCCGGTGCTGCGCTGCGCCGCCGCACGCCTCCTGCCCCGCCCCTGCCCCTGCCCCCCCCCCCCAATAACATAACGTCACACGCACGTCCATGAGGCTCGCATAGTCGACCTTCTCCAGGTCCAGCTCCACCTCGCCCTCCTCGTCGTACGACACCACGCCCTCGTTGAACTTGCCCAGCGCGACTGCGACCAGACCCGGCGGCGCGCGCCGGGGCGCGGCCGTGGTCAGCGGGCGCGGTCAGCGCGCGCCTGCGGCGGCCGCGGCCGCTGCTCGCGCCCGGCGCCGCGCCGCTGCGCACCCTGCAGGTTGTCGGGCCCCAGCTCCGGCAGCGCCGCCGCGACCTCCTGCAGCACGTCCTCGGGGATGGCGTGCTGCTCCACCTCCTCCTCCCGGTACGACGACACCTCGTGGCTCTGCAGCCGGCCCAGGCCGTCCTGCGCGCGGCGGAGGCGGGGCGCCGCGTCAGGCGCGTGCCGCGCTGCGCGCCCGCGCCGCGCCGCGCCCGCGCCCGCGCGCGCGCCGCTCACCCGCGCGCGGTGGGGCGCGGGGTCAAAGTCCTCGGGCTCGAACTTGGGCGCCGCGACGCCGGCGTTGGTGCGCCGCGCGCGCGCCGACTCGGCGCACAGCCCCGTCGCGACCCACTGCTGCTCAAAGACCTCGGACAGGCGCAGGCACGCGATGCGCACGGGGTCGTTGGGCAGCGGGTTGAAGGTCTTGCAGTTGTCAAACACCAGCCGCATGTCCTGGCGACGGGAGCGGCCCCCGGCGCGGCGCGGCGGCAGCGCGGTGAGCGCCCTGCGGCGCCGCGCCGCGCCGCGCCGGCAGGACGCGCGCGCTGCCGCCACGCCGCCGCGCCGCCGCGCCGCCGCCGCCGCCGCACGTCTGCAAACTCCTGCGCGCCCGCGTAGGCGCCGGCGCGGAGGCGCTCCTCGATCGTGCGGAAGGTCATGGGGCGCGTGATGAGCCTGTAGTACTGGTCGGCGATGCCCGGGAAGGTCTCGCTCACGGGGCGGTAGAACACGTCGCGCGCGGGGAGGTGGTACACCATGCCGATGCTCCCGCACGCGCCGAGCACGCGCTGCAGGACCTCCATGCACTTGCCGCCAAAGTCGCCGCCGCCGCCGCCGGGCGTCGCGAGGTGCTCGGGCGACGCAAAGGGCGGGACCTCGCCGTTGGCGAGCGAGCGCTGGCGCTTGATCGCGCGTTGCACCTGCGCCGCGGCGGCGGCGGCCGTGCGCGGCGGCAGCAGCATCGCACGCGGGCTCGTCGGGCCGCCGCGCCGCCGCGGCGCCGCGCATGGCGCCGCGGCGCCGTCCGCGGCCGGCCCCGGACCCGGCACGTCCCCCCGGGCCCCCCGCGGCGCGCGGGCACGCACGTCCTGGGTGTACGGGTTGCGCGCCTTGAGCTCGCTGCGCGGGATGGCGTGGAATCCAGACACGCGCGCCTGGAACGCGGAGATGAGCTTGTCCAGGCGCTCCAGGTCGGCCTTGCCGGCCCGCCCGGTGCGGCAGGCGGCCTCAAAGCCGAGCAGCACGGTCCCGCAGCCCCCGTTGCCCAGCAGGCTCTCCACGCTGCCGATGAGGCTGCCGTCGTCGAGGCGCAGCGAGATGCGCTTGCGCGAGGCCGCGGCGGGGGCCGCAGCCACCTCCGCCATCGCGCAGCCTGCTGCTGATGGTCCGCGGGCGGCTGCTGCTGCCTCGCGACGGGGGCCCCTTGGTGCGCACGGCGCGCGCCGCGGTGGAGGGGGCTGCGGCTGTGGTGTGTGCGGCCGTGCAGGCGGCGCCGGCAGCAGCAGCGGCGGCAAGGGCGCGCGGCGTGCCAGAACCTCTGCTGCCGCGCTCGGCGAGAGGTGATCAGGTTGCTTTACGACTTGTTCGCCTCCGGCGCCAAAATTTGGGCCCCCGCGCCATGCGTCATGCGATCGATTGCAGCATTCGCGCGCGCGGTCCGCTGCGTCGCCGCCGCCCCGCCCGGCCCCCCCGGCAGGGCCGCCCGCGCGGCGCCGCCGCCGCTCAGCGGCCGCGCGCCAGCAGCAGCTCGGCGTCGCCCAGCTCCTGCGCGGCGGGCGGGGCGGCGCGCGGCGGGCGGCGCACTGAGCCGCGCGCCGGCGGGCGGGCGGACCGCGCGGGCGGCGGCGCCGCGCCGCCCGCCCCGCCCCCGGCGCCCGCGCGCCTTGGAGAGGCGGTCGAGGCGCTTCTTGGGGATGGGCGCGGTCGCGCCAAAGCTGTTGTAGTGCCCCGCGAGCGCGTTGAGCGCGGAGTAGGTGTTGCTGCGGCAGCGGCGCCGGGGCGCGCGGCCGCGCGCGGCGTGAGCGCCGGACGCAGCGCCTCGCGGGCGGCGCGCGCGCCGGCCGCGCCTGCCGGCGCCGCCCCTGGGCGGCGCGCGGCGCGCCGCGCGGCCCACCCGTACGAGGGCTTGCCCGAGAAGCTCGCGTCGCGGCGGTACCGGGCGACCCAGGCGTTGATGTCCTTGCGCAGCTGCGGCGGCGCCGCCCGCGGCGGACGCGGACGCGGACGCGCGTCGGCGGCGGCGGCGGCTGCGGGCCGCCGCGCGCTGCCCCCGGCGCGGCGCTTTGGGGGGCGGGGGGCGGCGCTGGGGCGGCGGCGCTGGCGCTCACCGCCTTGACGCTCTCCTCCTTGGTCGGGTCGTCCTTGTCGAGCGCCAGCACGGTGTTGACCTTGCCCAGGATGGCGGTCTGCGGCGCCCGGGCGGCGGCAGCGCGCGGGCGCGCGTGGGCCGGCCGGCGCGCCGCGCCGCGGGCGGCGACGGGGCACGCGTGGCGACGCCGCGGGCGGCCACAGCGCGCGACGCGCCCCCTGCGGCGGCGCCGTCGCCGCACCGTCTCGGACACGTACGCCTCCTCGCGCGCCTTGCCCTCGCCGAAGCTGCGCGCGCGGCGCAGGCGGGTGCGTGGGCGGGGCCGGCCGCGTGCGGTGCAGCCGTACGCGCGCGGGCGGGCGCGGCGGGCGCCCCGCGCGGCCTGCGCCGCGCACCCGAGGAACGCCTGCGCGGGCGCGACCTGCGCCAGGACGCCGGCAAACACGGCCGCCGCCACGGCCTCGCGGCGGGAGGCGGTCGCGTCGGGCTGCGGGGGCGGCGGCAGCAAGCGCCACGCGCGTCGGCGGCGGGGCGTGGGCACGCAGCTGCCGCTGCCGCGCCGACCGCGCGCCCCGATCCCGCCGCGCCGCCCTGCTGCCGCCCGCCGGCCACGGGCCCGGGGCGATCAGGGGGCCCGGGGCGCCGGCAATGAGCGTGCCCCCGCGCTCCGCGGCCTGCCGACCTGGTCTGGCCGGCGCCTGCTGCGCCCGCTGCCGCGCGTTCGTGGCGCGCCGATCCGGGTCGCCCGGCCGCCCCACATTGGCGCCCAGCGCACCTTGGCGGCGCGCACGACCACCGCGGCACGGCTCACGCGCGGCCTGCGGGCGTGTGGCGGTGGGCCCTCGCTGCCGCGCGGCCGCGGCGCCGCGCCGGCAATCGCGGGGCGCACCTGGAGGCCTGACGGCCCACGGAAGCGCTGCCGGAGGCGCGCACGGCGCGGAAGGCGAGCGCCATCGGGTGGAGATCGATGTGCTGCTGCTGCGAAACGCGAGAGGGGCGCGCGGCCGAGGGGCGTGGGGCGGCGGGCTCGAGAGTGGGCGACGCACGGGTGGAGGCCGGACCGAGAGCGGCGGCGGTCGCGGCGCGGCGGGGCGCAGCGGGCGGGGCGCAGCGCTCACACGCCGCCGCGACCGCAGGCGCCCGTCGGCCGCCCGCTACGCCAGGGCGGCCGGGAACGCGCCCGGGGTGCGGGGCGTGAGGGCGAAGCTCTCCGCCGCCGCGCGCAGCGCCGGTCCGTCCGCCGCCCAGCGCGACGCCGGGCACTGCGCGGTGAGCGTGTACAGCAGGTCGCCCCGGCTGGCCAGCACCTGGCGGGCGCGCGGGGGCGGGCTCGGCGCGCGATGGGCTCGGCGCGCGCGACCCGGGCGCCGGCGAGCCGCCAGCGGCGCGCGGCCGCGCCCCGCACCGCGACGTTGTGGCGGTCAAACGCGCCGGCCTTGGCGATCGTGAACTCAAAGGTGTAGTACAGCACACCGCTGGCGTCGCGCCTGGCGCAGGGCGCGCGCGGCGCGCGGGTGGGACACGGCCGCCGCGCCGCCCCGCGCAGGGCGGCCGGCCGCGCCGCCGCCGGCGCGCGCGCGCGCACCGCTGCGCCGCGGCGAGCAGCGCGGCGGCCTTGTCGCCGCGGGGCGGCGCGGCGATGGTGTCGAGGAACGCCTGCGCCGCGCCGGCGGGCGGGCCGAGCGACTGCAGCTCAAAGCCGGCGTAGATGGGCGCGACGATGACGCTCACGTTCTCCTCGCCGCTGCTCCCGGGCGGCCCAAACGCGGCGACCGGCTCCACGACCTCGCGCGCGCGCCGCGCCGGGCGCCGCAGCGGCTGCGGGTCGAGGCTGCGCGCGGCCTCGGCGCGCTGCGCGGCGCGGTAGAGCAGCGTCTGGTCGGCCAGCCAGGCGGCGGGGTAGACAAACTCTGGGCGGCGGGGCCGGCGGGGCCACAGGGCGGGGCGCGAGGCGTGTGGGCGGGGCGCTGCGGCGCGGGCGCTGCGGCGCGGGCGCGGCTGCGGCGCGCGCACCGAAGCCGTTGGCCGCGTCGAGGCAGCGCTTGAAGCCGCGCACGGGGACCAGCACGTCGGCGTGCAGCCGCGCCGCGAGGCGGCCGCCGTCGAGGCCGAGCAGCCAGCTCGTCACGCCGCCGAGGTTGCCGCCCAGCGCTGCGGGGCGCGGCGGCGCGGGCGGCGCGGGCGGCGCGGGCGGCGCGGGCGGCGCGGGCGGCGCGGGCGGCGCGGGCGGGCGTGGGGCCCCTGCAGCTCTGGGCGGCGCGCCGCGCCGCGCGCCGCGCGCTGCGCACCGATGCCCGCGGCAGTCGCGAGGCCCACGGTGGCGCGCCGCCTGCTCGGCAGCCGCCCGCCCCACACAATCGCGTCTGTCGGGCTGGAGGGCAGGCCGCCGCCCGGCGGCTGCTGCGGCTGCGGCGCGGTCGCTGGCGCGGCGCCGTCCTCTGGCTGGCGCTGCTCGCCCGCCGCCCGTGGCGGCCGTGCCACCGCGCGCCGGCGGCGCAGCGGCGGCTGCGGCGCGCCGGGCGTGCTGGGTCTACTGGCGCCGGCACGCAGCTGCGCGCGCTGCATCGCCGCGTGCGCGTGCGGCGAGCAGCGGGTGGCGCATGCGGTGCGCGGTGTCGTCGGCGTGGGGAGGCGAGGGACGCGGCGCAGCTGGAAGCGCGAATGAGAGTCCGTGCGATGGAGCGGGCCAGCAGCAAGCCTCTGCCGTCACAAACGCGCCGCTGCTGCACCGCCGCCGCCGCCGTCGACTTCGCCCGCGCGCTGCGGCGTCGCGTCCAGCACCCCCCAGATCCCTTGTTTGTGCCTGCGAGCAGCGCGTTTGGCGGTCGTCCGCGCGGCTGCTGCAGCAGCACTCGGCAAACGCGCGCATGGGGCCCGCCTGAGCGCGCTCATTGGGCGCCTCCAGTGCCCTGACGCCGTCGCGCCATGCGAGCCGGCGCGGAGTGGCGCGCGGGCGCGGGCCGCCCCGCGCCCGGCCCCGCGCCCGCTCGAGCGGCGCAGCGGCGGGCGCTGGAGGGCCCCCGCCGGTCGATCAACGCGCCCGGCGGCCGGCGGGCGCGCGCCGCGGCGCACGCGGACGCCGCGCCGGCCGCTGCCGCTGCTGCCGCGCCCGCGACGGCAGCGGCGCAGCCTGGCGGCGGGCGCGCGGCGGCCCGCGCGCCGCCGCCGCCGGGCGCGGTCCAGGCCAAGCGCCGGGCCAAGGCCGCGCGCCTGGCGGGCGACCCGGCGGCGGCGCTCGCCATCCTGCGCGCCGCCCTGGCGGAGCACCCCGGCGACGCGCACCTCGCCGCGGCGGCGGCGGGCGCGGCGACCAAGCTCGGCCGCCCCGGCGAGGCGCTCGCGCTGCTCGCGCCGCTGCTGCAGGCGGCGCCGCACAGCGTGCACCTGCTGACGGCGGCCGGCGGCGCGCACGGCGCGGCGCGCGACTGGCCCGCCGCGCGGCGCTGCTTCCAGGCCGCGGCGGCGGCGGCGCCGGCCAACGCGGTCGTGCTGGCGGCGTGGGGCAACGCGGAGGCGGCGGCGGGCGACGCGGACGCGGCGGCGCGGCTGCTCGCGGCGGCGGCGGCGGCCGACCCGCGGCACGCGCCCGCGCTCGCCGCGTGGGCGCGGCTCGAGGCCGGCCGCGGCCGCGTGCGCCAGGCGCGCGCGCTGCACCAGCAGGCGCACGAGGCGGACCCGCGGCACGCGCCCAACCTGCACGTGAGCCGCCCGGCCGCGCTCGCCGCGCCCGCCGCCGCGCGCCGCGCGCCGCGCCCCGAGCGCCGCGCCCCGAGCGCGCGGCGCGCCGACCATCCGCAGGCCTGGGCCGAGCTGGAGAGCGGCGAGGGGCAGTGGCTGCTCACGGCCAAGCTGGCGGAGCAGGCGCTCGCGGCCGACCGGCGGCACCTGCCGTCCTGGATGGTGCGCGGCGGCGGCCTGCGGCGGGGCGCCTGCCGCGCCAGCGCGCGCTCGCTACATCTCCTGAGCCCCGCCTGCTGCCCGCCGCCGCCGCAGCTGCTGGGCAAGGCGCACTGGGCGCTGGGGGACTCGGCCTCGGCGCGCCGCGTGTACGAGCGGGCGGTCGGGGTGCTGGGCCCCCGCGGCGAGCTGCTCAATCAGTGGGCCACGCTGGAGCAGCAGGCGCAGCGCATCCCCGCGGCGCGGGCGGTGCTCGGCTTCGCGGACGCCGCGCTGCAGCCAGTGCACCAGCAGCACGTGCAAGGGCAGCAGCAGCAGGCGCAGCAGCAGCAGCCGGCGCAGCAGCAGCAGCAGCAGCAGCAGCCAAGCCGGAGAAAGCGGCGCGTCAGGGTGCAGCGGCAAGGCGAGCAGCCTCCCCAGCAGTCAGGCGCGGCTGACGGCGCGGCGCCGCCGGGCAGCGCCGACCAGGAGGCCCCGCTGGCGCTGCACGAGGAGCTGCAGCAGCAGCTGCAGCAGCTGGTGGGAGCGCTCAACTTGCCAGCGGCCGCGCGGCAGGCAGCGCCGCTGCCGCCGCCGCCCGACGCGGCTGCTGTAGAGGGTGCCAGGGCGTCCAGCGCAGCGCCTGCCGCCAGCGCCGCCCACCAGCTGCAGCCGCAGCCGCAGCCGCAGCCGCAGCCGATGGCGCAGCCGCAGCCGCAGCGCGGCCGCGCCGCCGACGGCGGCGGCGGCCCGCGCGGCGTGGCGCTGCCCCCGCAGGGCCTGCTGGCGCACGTGCCGGCGCTGGTCAGCGCCGCGGCCATGGAGCACCGCGCGGGCAACGCGGCCAAGGCGCTCCGACTCTACGGCGCAGCGCTGCAGGCCGACCCCGCCAACCCGGCGCTGCTGCACCTGCTCGCGCAGCTGCACCTCAAGCAGGGCGACCGCGCCGCGGCGGACGCGCGCCTGGCGGCGCTGGAGGCGGCCGACCCCGGCAACGGCTTCCTCTGCCACACGCGGGGGCTGCTCGCGCAGCAGGAGGGCGAGCTCGCCGCGGCGCGGGAGTGGTTTGAGCGCGGCATGCGCGCGCCAGGTGCGGCGCGGCGCCCCGGGACGCCAAGCCGCCGCGCCCCGCCCGCCGCGGCCGGCTCGCCACGCTTGCTCGGTGGTCTAGCCGGCCGCGCCCAAACGCCCCGCCCCCGCCGCGCCGCGCCGCAGGGTCGGCGCCGAGCCTGGTCAACTGCGAGGCCCTGGCCGCGCTGCACGCCTTCCTCGGCGACGCCAGCGCGGCGCGCGCGGCGCTCGCGCACGGCCTCGCCAGCCGGCGGCCGACCGCGCGCTTCCTGCGCACCGCGGCGCTGCTGGAGAGGCGGCTAGGCGACGCCGACGCGGCCGCGCGGCTGCTCGCGCGCGCGGTGGCGCGCGCGCCGCGCGACTACAAGAGCTGGCTCGCGGTGCGCCGCCCGCGGTCGGGCGCGCGGCGGCTGCCCCGCCGCGCCGCGCCGCGCCCGCGTGCGGCCTCCATGCCGATGCCGCCGGACGCGCCCACACACGCCCGCGCCGCCCGCGCCGCCGCGCGCGCTGCGCAGTGGGCGGTGCTCGAGCGGCGCCGCGGCGACTTCCGCGCCGCGGCGCGCTGCTTCCAGCGCGGCACCGCGTGCGCGCCCGGGAACCCACACATCTGGTACGCCTGGGCGGCCATGACCTGGCGCGACCTGGGCGACCACCGCGCCGCGCGGCGCCTCTACGAGCAGGCCACCGCCTGCTGCCCGCGGTGAGCCGCGCGGCGGCGCCGGCGCGTGCGTGGGCTGCCCTCACACCAATGTGCGCGCGCGCTCACGCTGCCGCCGCCGGCGTCACGCGCGCAGGAACGCGCCGCTGTGGATGGAGTGGGCGATGCTGGAGTGGGACGCGGCCGGCAACCCCGGGCGCGCGCGCGAGCTGTTTGCCGCCGGCGCCGCCGTGCCGCGGAGCTACCAGCACCCGCCGCTGTACGCGGCGTGGGCGGAGCGCGAGGCCGACGCCGGCGACGCCGACCGCGCCGCGGAGCTGCGCGCCGCCAGCTTTGAGGCGGCCCAGGACGCGGGGCGGTGAACGAAGCGGGCGGGCGGGCGAGCAGGCGGGCGGTCAAAGCCCTCGCGGCGGCGCGGCGCGGCGCTCATTGGCCGCCGTTGCCGCGCCTGGCGGTAAACGCGACCCCCTTCGAGTCCCTGCCAGCCCTCCCGCCCTTTCCCGCACGTGCAGCAGCAATGGCGCGCCGCACGATGCCGCGCCTGGCCTGCGCCGCGCTGGTCCTCGCCCTGCTGTCAGGCCTCGCCCACGGCGCCAACAACTCTACCGCGGCCTCCTGCCGCCTGCCCGCGACCTTTGGCGTCGATTCGTGAGCGACGCAAAGCGCAAAGCGCCAAACGCCGCCGCGCCGCCGCCGCGAGGCCTCGCCGGTGCACGCTCCTCACTCGCGGCCGCCGCCGCCCGCAGGGAGACCAAGGTCGAGCTCCTGAGCACCGCGGGCGCGCCGGTGTTCGCCCTCTGCCCCGGCGCCAACGTCACCCTCAGGGTGCGCTGCCAGCGGCGGCGCTGACGCTGGCGCAGGCGCCACGCGCGCCGCCTGCTGCGCGCTCGCCGTGCGCACCCGACATTCGCCGCCCGCGCGCGCCGCCGCCAGCTCACGGCGCTGACGCGACGCAAATACACCGCGACCATGAGCCTCGGCGCGCTCGCCGTCAACGCCACCACGGCGCCCGACGCGGCCTGCCCACAGCGCGCGGCGGCGGCGACGCCCGCGGGCGCGACCGCCGCCAAGCTGCACCTGCGCGTGCCGTGCAACGCCACCGCGGGCGTCGCCCAGATCTTCGTCGCGTCGCGCGTGCTCTCCAGCCTGCCCACCGCGCTGCAGCTCTTCCTCGCGCCGCCGCAGCTGGCCCAGCTTCAGGTGCCCCTGCTGCCACGCTGGCTCTGCCGCGGCGTGGCGGCGGTGTGCGGCTCGCCGTAGCGGGCGGGGCGGTGGTGCTGGTGAGACTGCTTGGATTACCCTCGCGCGCACGTGTAATGCGCGGCACCGGCCGCGCCCGCGCCCGCACCCGCCAGCCTGGCGGCGGCCGGCCCCCCGCGCGCCGCCGCGCGCTGCCAGCGTCTCAGAGCGCCACCTGGAGGGCCGCCCGCTCGGCCCCCGGCGCCGCACGCGCGGCGCCGCACGCGCGGCCGGTCAGTCGTAGCCGAGCGCCACGTGGAAGCGCGCGCGGCGCTGGTCGTTCCACGCGTACTCCAGCCGCACGGGGCCGAGCGGCGAGTCGACGCGGATGCCGCCGCCAAAGCCATACCCGCTGCGCGGCGCGGCGGGCGGGTCAGGCGGGCGCGCGCGCGGGCATGCGTGCGCGCGGGCGGCGGCGCGGCGCGGGCGGCGGCGCGGCGCGGGCGGCGGCGCGGCGCGGGCCCGCTCGCCTGCCGGGCTTGCCGCGCGTGCCCGCTGGGTCGCCAATGACGCTCTCGCCGGAGTCGAGGTCGCTGCCGTAGTCGGCGAACAGCGTGCCGTGCACAGGCGCCATCAGCAGCCAGCTGCGCGCGCGGCGGCGGGCCGCGGCGGCGCGCGCGGCCTGAGCCCGCGCGCGTGGCGACGCAGGCGGGCCGCAAGCGGGCCAAGGCGCGTCGCGCCCGCCGCCGCGCCCGGGCCCCCCGCGCACCGCAGCTCGGCGGTGCCCTCGACAAAGTGGCGCCCCGAGCCGACGCCGCCCTCGGCGTAGCCGCGCACGCTGTTGGTGCCGCCCAGGGGGAAGGCCTCATAGGGGGGCAGGTCGCCGTAGACCGACCCTGCCTTGCCGCGCAGGCTCAGCGTGAGCGGGCCCAGGCTGACCGGCTGCTCCAGGCGCAGGCGCAGGCGGTTGAAGTTGAGCCACGCCGGGTGCAGCGGCAGCGCCTGCTCCAGCGACACGCCGAGCTGGCTGCCGTCGCCGGGGCCGCTGCGCAGCGGCGCGCGACGGCGCGCGTCGGCTGCCGCGCGCGCGGCGCAAGGCGCGGCGGCGCGGCGGGCCCGCCGCGAGCCGCGTGCCCCGCGGCACGGCGCGGCGCGGCGCGCGCGCCTGTATGACCCGCTGATCACGCCCAGCAGCATCGAGTCGCTGGGCTTGCCGCTGAACGTCAGCGGCGCGCCGTACGCGTCCGACAGCAGCGGCGCGCCGTGCGCGTCCATGCAGCTGCTGCGCTGCCACGTCAGGCCTGCGCGCCGGCGGCGCCGGCGGCGGCGGCCGGGTCGGGGTGCGCCCGCGCGGGGCGCACGGGCTCGCGCGCCGCGGGCGGCCGCCGCAGCGCCCACCAGCGATGCCGCTCCAGTTTGCCGCCAGCGGGCGCCGCCACTCCGCGCCCGCGACGAGGCGGCCCAGCGTGACGCCGTCGGCGCCGCGCGCGTCGCCGCCCGCCTGCGCGTCGCCCGCGTCGTCGAGGCTGGCGGGGTCGGCGTCGAGCGCCTTGCCGTGGATGGCCGCCGCCGACGTGCTGCGCCGGGTGGGCGGGGCGTGGGGCGCGGGCGACGCGTGTGAGCCGCGCCCAGCGCGCCCGCGCGCCTGCGCGCCCGCCCACACCCTGCCGGCGCTGCCACGTGGCCCATGCGGCCCACGTGGTGGCCATGCTAAGCCCAAGCCCTGCCGCACCGTGTGTTCATAACGCTGACCGTCATGCTCGTGCGCTTGGGGTCGCCCCGGATCCAGGGGTCCACCCACTGCGCGCGGAAGAGGCTGTCGCTCTGCCCCAGCTCCACGAGCGCCGAGAGCTTCTGGTTGAGGCCAAACAGGTTGCGCTGGCTGCGCCGGGCGCAGCGCGTGCGGCGGGCGCGGCGGAGCGCGCGTCGGCAGGGCGCCGCGGAGCCGGCGGGCCGCCGCTGGGCGGCCGAGCGAGGCGCCGCGGCAGCCGCGCCGCGGTGCCTGTGCCGGGGCCGTGCGGTGCCTGTGCCGGGGCCAGGCGGGCGCGGCGCGCCTGTACGTGAAGTTGCCGACAAAGCCGGGCATGCTGCCCGCGCCGCGCCCCGCCGCGCTGATGCCCGTGCCCGCGCCCAGGCCGCCGGTCTTGCGCTCCACCAGGTTGACCGTCAGGTCCACCTGCACAGCCAGGCGACGAGCGGCGGGCGCGGTCAGCGACGTCGTGGTCGGCCGGCGCGCCGCCGCCGGCGCGGCGCCCCGGCCCTGGTCCCCGGTCCCCAGCCCCCGGCCCCGGCCCCAGTACCTTGGGTGCGGTCTCGGTCGAGTCCTCGGCCTCCTGGGGTAGGATGTTGACGTCGTCAAAGAGCCCCGTCGAGTAGATGGCGTCGATGTCGGCCTTGGCCTGGCGCAGGCTGTACACGCGCCCCGGCGCCGTCGTGAGGTGGCGGCGCACGACGTGCTCGCGCGTCGCGCCGCTCGGCTTGGGGCTGGAGGTCGCGGGGTCGACAAACGCGAGCGCCACCGCGCCGACGGTCGCCTCGCCGAGCGTGAGGTCGACGACGCCGCCCTCAAAGTTGAAGTCGATGACCTGCGCGAGAGGGGAGGGGGCTGCTGGCGCCGCCCCTGCGCACGGCGCCAGCCGCGGCTCACGCGCAGCGCGCGCGCCCCGTCCCGCGACCTCCCCCGCCCCGCGCGCGCCTGGCCGAGGATGCCGCGCTCGCGGTACCAGGCGTCCAGCTTCTCCACGGCGCGGCCAAAGGCCACGTAGTTGAGCGGCCCGCCGTACAGCGGCGCAAACGCCCGCGCCACGACGCGCGTGGGCAGCGCGTTGGCGCCGCGCGCGACGACGCCGCGCAGCTCCGGGTTGGCCGTCACCTGCGGCGGCGCGCCACGCGCGCGTCACGCGCGCGGCGACCCGGGCGCAGCGCCCCGCCGCCGGCGCCAGTACGGGGCCGCGCGCCACACCGCGCCCACCCGTATGACCAGCTTGACCCCGTCCCGCGTGTCCTCTGCGTCGGGCACGCAGCTGGAGAACCAGCCGGTCGCAAAGACGCGCCGCAGGTCGGCCTCGACCTCCTTGAGCGTGTACGCAAAGTTGGGCCGCGCCGTGAGCGCGGACAGCGCGATCGCCTTGAGCTCCTCGCTCACGCCCACGACCTCGACCTGCGCGCGCCGCGCGGCGCGGCGCGTGTGCATGCGGGCTGGCGGGCGCCGCGCGTGCCGCAGCGCGTGCATGCCGCAGCGCGTGCCGCCGCGCGCGCCGCGCCTCGCTGATGAGCACGCGCTCCTCCTCCTCCTCCGGCTCGGGCTTGCCGCTGCGGCCCTTGGCCTTGCCGCCGCCGCGGCCGCCGCCCGAGAACGCGCCGATCGCCGCCAGCGGCGGCGCGAAGCGCACGCGCCGCGCGGCGCCGCCGGCGCCGGCGCCGCGCTGCGCGCCGCCCAGGCCGGCCAGCGGCGGCGGCGCGCCCGCGCGGCCGCGCCCGCCGGCGCCGCCGCTGCCGCCGGCCGCCCAGGGCGGGCCCGCCTGCAGCTGTGCGCACACCGCGCCCGCCGCGCGGTGCAGGTCGGTGAGCGCCCTCACGACGGCGTCCATGGCGCTGGGCCGCCCGGGGCGCGCCGCCGATGCCGCCAACAACCGCTCGCGGCGCCGCGCCGCTGCTGCTGCCGCCGCCGCTGCCGCTGCTCCGGCGGCGCAAGCCGGGGCCGTGTGGCCTCCCTGGATCGTCCCGCGGTGTGGGGCGCGTGTCGGGGTGCACGGGGCGTCGCCCAGGGCCGCAGTCATGACAGCGGCGCGACTGCCCGATCGCCTGCCGAGGTGCCAAGCCCCGCGCCCGCCCGGCCAATTCGCTCGCCCACCGACACTGTGACCGCAGTCCTCAGGCAACGCACGTCCCCGCAGCCGCCCTGCGCGCGCGCCTGCGCCGACCGCGCGCGGAGCGCGCCGGCCCGGGCTGCTGAGAGGCCTCCGGCCGGCCGGGACGCCATGGCGGACGCCATAGAGGCCGCGGTGCTGGCGCGCCTGGCCGACGGCGAGATTGGGGACACTGGCGACCTCGCTGCTGCGCTCGGGGTCGACCACCTGCGCGTGGTGGGCGTGCTCAAGTCGCTGGAGGCGGCGGAGATGATCGCCATGCAGGTGCGCCGGCGGCCCCCACCGCCGCCGCCGGCGCGGCCGCGGCAGCCGCCGGGGCTGCTGCCGCCGCCGGAGGGCGCGCCGCCGCTGCTGCGGTTGGCGCCGGCCGCCGGCCGCGCACGCACGCCCGCGCGCGCCGGCGGCGCAGGACATCTCGCACTCGCGCTACGTGCTGACGCCGGAGGCGGAGTCGTACCTGACCGACGGCTCGCCGGAGGTGCAGCTGCTGGCGGCCATCCCGCAGGACGGCATCGCGCTCGCCGAGCTCAAGGCGCGTGCCGGCGCGGGGCGGCGGCCCGAGCGGCCGCGCGACGGCGGCTCACGCGGCGGCGGCGCCGGCGCCGGCGGCCCGGTCTGCGGTCGGCGCGCCAGGCTCACCTCATCGCACGCGCGCGCCCGCGCGCGCACGTGCGCAGGCGTCGCTGCCGCCGGCGGTGTCGGACGTGGGCTTCAAGCAGGCGATGCAGCAGCGCTGGGTCGCGCTGGACAAGGGCGCCGGCGAGCCGCGCGTGGTGCGCAAGGCCGGGGACGTGCCAGACGCGACGCGCGCGCTGCTCGCCGACGTCGCGGCAGGGCGCGAGCTGGCCAAGGCGGACGCCGAGGCGCTGCAGAAGAAGCGCAAGCTCATAAAGCTCGAGTGAGCGCGCCGCGCAGCCGCGCTGCCGCACCCGCGGCGGCGCGGCCAGGGCGCCGCCCGCGCCGCGGTGCTGCGCGGCCGCGCGCCGCGCGCCGCGTGGCCCACGCTGCGCCGCGCCGCGCGCCGCGCCCGCCGCCGCGCCCGCCGCCGCCGCCGCGCGGCGCAGCACATGGAAGACGTACCGCGTGGCCCGGGGGCCC
The DNA here is from genome assembly GCA_014905635.1 of Scenedesmus sp. PABB004. Taxonomy (NCBI): domain Eukaryota; kingdom Viridiplantae; phylum Chlorophyta; class Chlorophyceae; order Sphaeropleales; family Scenedesmaceae; genus Scenedesmus; species Scenedesmus sp. PABB004. Next base: position 1,352,691 of record CM026547.1, on the reverse strand, counting down.
CAGTTTGCCACGGAGCGCCGGCGGCAGGCGACCGAGCTCACGAGCGACATGCTGTCCAGCGGCGCGTGGCGGGGCGTTGAGTTCAAGGCCTACAACTTCAACGCCCTCGGCCGCCCGCCCGCGGGGGGCCACCTGCACCCGCTGCTCAAGGCGCGGCCGCCCGCACACACACGCCGCACGCACGCACACGCGTGGGAGGGGGGGGGGCTCGCCGCGCCGTGCCCCGCGCGCGTCCGCCGCACGCGCCTGGCCACGCACGCACCCACGCCCGCCCACGCGCGCGCGCGCGCGCGCCCGCACAGGTGCGCAGCCAGTACCGCAAGATCTTCACGTCGATGGGGTTCACCGAGATGCCGACCAACAACTACGTGGAGAGCAGCTTCTGGAACTTTGACTCCCTCTTCCAGCCGCAGCAGCACCCCGCGCGCGACGCGCACGACACCTTCTTCCTCACCGCCCCCGCGGCCAGCGACACGTTCCCCGAGGACTACCTCGAGCGCGTCAAGGTGCGCGCGCGCGCGCGCGCGCCTTGTGTGTGTGTGTGTGTGTGTGTGTGTGTGTGTGTGTGTGTGTGTGTGTGTGTGTGTGTGTGTGTGTGTGTGTGTGTGTGTGTGTGTGTGTGTGTGTGTGTGTGTGTGTGTGTGTGTGTGTGTGTGTGTGTGTGTGTGTGTGTGTGTGTGTGTACACGCGCGGCGGCGGCGGCGGGCCGGCGGCCGGGCACAGCCAGGGCGGGCGCGGCCGGGGCGGGCGCGGGGGCCTGGCGGGCAGTGCGCGGCGTCCGACGCGCGCGCGCGCGCCGCGCGCAGGCGGTGCACGAGCACGGCGGCCACGGCAGCGCGGGGTACGGGTACTGCTGGAAGCGGCGCGAGGCGCAGAAGAACCTGCTGCGCACGCACACGACCGCCGTGAGCAGCCGCATGCTCTACCAGCTCGCGCAGGAGGGCTTCCGGTGCGCGCGCTCGCGCGCGCGCGCGCGCGTGCGCGGGAGAGCGCAGCAGGGGCCGGCCCTCGGGCCGCGCCGCCGCCCACGCCGCACCGGGCGCCGCGGCCTGCTGCCAGGCCTGCGAAGCTGTTCAGCATCGACCGCGTGTTCCGCAACGAGGCCGTCGACCGCACGCACCTCGCCGAGTTCCACCAGGTCGAGGGCCTCATCTGCGACCGCGGGCTCACGCTGGGGCACCTCATCGCGACGCTGCAGGCGCGCGCGCGCGCGCGGCGCGGCGCGGCGGCGGCGGCGGCGGCGGCGGCGGGCGCGCGGCGGCGCGCGGACGAGCGCCCGTGCCCGTGCGCGCGGGGATCTCAGGGCCCGGGACCCGCCGCGCGCCGCCGCCGCGCAGGAGTTTTTCAGCCGCCTGGGCATGAAGGAGCTGCGCTTCAAGCCCGCGTTCAACCCCTACACCGAGCCGAGCATGGAGATCTTCGGGTGACCGCCGCCGCCGCGGCCGGCGCCGTGCCCGCCGCCGCCGCCGCGCCGCCGCCGCCGCCGCCGCCGCCGCCCAGCCCGCCCGCCCGAGCCGAGCGCCGTGCCGCGCCGCGCGCGCGCCCGCCGCCGCCGTGGTGGTCAGGTACTCGCCGGAGCTGGGCAAGTGGATGGAGGTCGGCAACAGCGGCATGTTCCGGCCAGAGATGCTGTCGCCGATGGGGCTGCCGCCGGACGTCAACGTGATCGCGTGGGGGCTGAGCCTCGAGCGCCCGACCATGATCCTCTACGGCATCGACAACATCCGCGACCTCTTCGGCCACAAGGTCAGCCTGTCCATGGTCAAGGCCAACCCCATCTGCCGCATGGGCCTCTGAGCGCTGTGCCGGCCGGCACAGCGGCGCGCCGTGCCGCGCAGGCGCGGCGCGGCGGCCGCTGCGCCATCGCGCCATGCCGCAGTGGCCGGCTGGTGAAACAGCGCGAACCTGCGCCGCCCGGGGCCGCGCGAGCGAGCGGCGGCAGCGGCGGCACCCTCGGCAGCCGCCTGCTCCGCGACCGCGGCCGCCGCGCCCATGGCACACGGCAGCGCCTTGTTTGGGGCACATACGGCAGCCGTGGGCACGGCCAGGCGCTGCGGATTTGACTGTCACAAGCGTCAAACCTTGCGGCGCGCCTCAGAGAGGCCCTGCTGAGTGGGCGGCCGGGCCGCCGCGCGCGCGCCTCGTGCGCGCGTGACCGGGCGCAAAGCAACAGCGCGCGCGTTCATCCGTTACCGCGGCCCGCCCGCCCGCGTCAGCGTTGGCGCCGCGCGTCAGCGCGGTCAGCGTCAGCGCGCCGCGAGCTTGGCCTGGACAAACTTGACCCAGTCCGCCTTCTTGGTCTTGCTGCTCTGGGCGAGCTTGTAAAACTCCTCGTCCTCCAGCGAGCCGTCCGTCACCCACGCCTTGAGCGCCGCCACCTGCGCGCGGCGGGCCGCCGGTCGGGCGGTCGGCAGCGCCGCCGGCCGCCCGAGCGGGCAGCCGCGGCGCGCGAGCGCCCCTGGCGGGGCCCGGCCCAGCCGGGCCTGTCCCGCCGCACCGTCATCTTCTCGGGCTCAATGCTCGTGTCCACCGACCCCGCGGCGGGCGCCGGCGCGGCCGCGGGCGCCGGCGCCTCGGCGGGCGCGGCGTCTGCTCGTGGGCGGGCGCGGCGTGGGCAGCGTTGGCGCGGTGCCGGCGCGCTGCCCGCCGGCGCGCTGCCGCCGCGCGGCGCGCCGCCGCCGGCCCACCAGGCATGTCGTCGTCTGCGGCGTCCGCCGCCGCCGCGCGCGCGCGCTTGCGCCCCGCCCGCCCGCCCGCCGCGGCGGGCGCAGGCGCTGCCTCGGGCGACGCCTCGGGCGCGGCGGCGGCCGCCGCCGCGGGGCTGCGCGGCGCGCCGCCCGCGCGCGCGGCGGCCTTGGCGGCCGCGAGCTGGCCGCGCGTGGCGTCGTGGCCGTTGCGCTCCCTGACCAGCTCGCCGCGCAGCCTGGTGATCTCCTGCAGTCCGCGCCGCGGGGGCGGGCGGGCGGGCGCAGCAGGCGCAGCAGGCGCGTCGGCGCGGGCGCCCCGCTGAGCGAGCGTCGGGCTGGCGGGGCGCGCCGCACCTCCATCTGCTCCGTGACCTTCTTCCTCTCCTCGTCCAGCTGCCCCTGCAGGTGGCTCTCCTCCACCTGCGCGCGCGGGGCGGGCGGGGCGGGGCGGGGCGGAGCACGGCGCAGCGCGTCGGCCGCCGCCGGCGCTCTCTCTCTCTGCCTTGTCTCTCTTGCGCGCACGTACGCGCGCGCGCGCGCGCGCAGCGCCCGCGCCCGCCCCTGTCTGCGTGTGCGCCCACCTGCGCCGCCTGCGCGCGCTCGAGCTGGGCCTTCAGGTCGGCGATGGTGCCGCGCAGGCCGTCCAGCTCAGAGCGGCCCGACGCCGCCTCCGACTGCAGCCGGCTGGCCTGCGCCTGCGCGGCGCTCAGCTGCGAGCGGCCGCGGCGGCGGCGGCAACGGCGGCGCACGGCTCAGCGGCGCCGGCCAGGCACGGGCGCTCCGACCTGGAGCCGCCGCGGCGCGCGCCCCACCTGCCCTGCCAGGCGCGTCGCCTCCTGCTGCGCCGCCGCCGCACGCTGCCTAGCCTCGCCCAGCTGCGCCTGCAGCCGCTCCAGCTCGCCCTGCAGCCGCTCCGCCTCGCCGAGCTGGCCCTGCAGCTCGCGCGCGTCCGCGCGCGCGGCGGCCAGCTCCTGCTGCAGCTTGTGCTGCGCCGCCGACGCGGTGCCCTCTGCCTGGCGCAGCTGTGGCGCGCGCACGACCGCAGCGTGTGCGCGGCGGCGGGCACGTGAGCGCGCCCGGGCTGCCCCCAGGCAGCCGCCGCGCGGCCGCCAGCGAGCACTCCCTCTCCCGCCGCGCGCACCTGTGCCAGCTCCGCCTCCAGGCTGGACAGGTGGCGCGCCTTGGCCTCCAGCTGCCCCGTGAGCCGCGCCGCCTCCTGCTGCGCCGCCAGCAGCTGCGCCGCCGCGTCGGCGGAGCGGCCCTCTGCCTCGCCGAGGCGCGCCACCTCCTTGCGCAGCTGCGGGCGCGCCGCGCGGGGCGCGCTCAGCGGGGCAGCGCGCGGCGCGGCACGCGGCGCGGGCCGGCCGGCCGGCCGCCCGCGGCGCACACCTGCGCGACGGTCGCCTCTGCCGCGGCGGCGCGCTGGCCCGCCGCGTCGCGCGCGGCGATGATGTCACGGACGATGCCCTTGATGCCTGCGGGCGACAGTGTGCCCGAGGGGGGGGGGAGGTTCAAGACCAGCAAGGGAGCGGCGCAGGTCGGCCCAGCCTGCGCCGCGCCCGCGCCCGCCGGCGGGGGCCCCGCCGCCCCCCCCCCCCCCCCGCGTGCGCGGTGCGGGGGCGTGTTCACCGATGATGGTCGTGTTCATGAGGAACTCAGCCGCCTTCTTGTACTTGTAGGGCCCGCTGGAGACCTTGAGGTCGTACTCGTCCAGGAAGCTGCGGGAGGCGGCGGGGGGGGGGGGGGGGGGGGGGGGGGGGGGCATGGAGGCATGGAGGCAGGGGCAGGGAGGCGGGGAGGCAGGGGCAGGGAGGCGGGGAGGGGCGGGCGGCCTGACGAACAATGCGCGGCGGCGGCGGCGGCGGCGGCGGCGGCGGCGGCGGCGGCGGCGGCGGCGGCGCGCCTCCCGCACCGGCGCAGCTCCGCCTCGACCGCGTCGACGCTCGCGCCGGGGCCGGCCATGAGCGCGCGCAGCGTGTCGCCCTCGGCGGCGAGCATCTGGCTCGCGAGGCGCTCGCCCGTCGCCGCGAGCGCGCGCTTGGCGTCGAGGAAGCGCGCCTCGAGCGCGCCGCGCAGGCGGGCCTCGTACTCGCCCAGCAGCTCTGGCTCGCCCATCGCGCCGCGCTTGAACACCTCCAGCGACGCCTGCGCGCACACGGGGGGGGGGGGGGGGGGGGACAGCGCGCGCTGGGAGGGGCAGGGCGCGGGCGCGCGCCGTGCGCGTGCGACGCAGCAGGCGGTGCGCCGTGCGGAGCGCGGGGCGGGGTGCCGTGCTGCGTGCGTGCGCGCCGCGCGTGCGCGCCTTGAGCGCGGCCGCGTAGGCCTCGTACAGCGCGTGCTCGTCGTTGATGCCGGCCGGGTCAAAGCCGGCGTCAAAGGCCGCCGCGGCGGCCTCGTACGCCTTGGCGCACTCCGCGCGCGACACGCCCTGCCACGCCGTCACGAGCTGCGGCACCGCGCCTGCGCGCGCGAGCGCGGGCGCAGCGTCGGCGCTGCGCGCGCCCCGTGCGGCGCGTCGCTGCGCCCGCGGCCCGCGTGCCCAAGGGGCCGGCCCACGGCGCGGCGCACCCTTGTTGACGGCGTCAACGTACGCGCCCGCGAGGCCGGCGAGCGCGGTGCCGCTGACGAGCGTGCCGCCGACCGCCAGCGGGCGCACCTTGGCGCGCAGCGTCTTCATCAGCGCCTCGACGTCCTGCGCGCCGCCGCGGCGCGCGGCGGGCGGGGCGGTCGCGCCTCGGCGCGCGCGGCGCGGACGCGGCGCCGCGGTGCCGCTCGCCGGGGCGCCGGGCGCGCCTCGACAAGCCAAGCGCGGCGCGCGCACCTTTTGGAACTCTGGTCGTAGCTTGTCCAGGCTGAGCTTGTCGAGGCGCTGCAGGTCGGCCTCGGTCAGCATCGGCCGCACGAGCGTCGCGACGTCGCGGTCGGGGAAGACCGCCTTGATGGTCGACCGCATCTGCGCGCCGGCGGCGGCGACGCGGCGGCGGCGGCGCGCGCGCGCTCGGCACCTCGCCGGCGCGCGCAGCCGGCGCCAGCCGCGCCGCCCTGAGCGGGCCGCTCGCGCGCGCGGGCGGCGCCGCGCGCCTGGTTGCGGTTGGCGAGGTCTGCCTCGTTGCCCTTGATGGGCGCGAGGCTCTCCTCCAGGTACTCGGCGGGCGTGATGGCGCCCTGCGTGTTCTCCAGGCGCAGCTGGAAGTCGCGCAGGAGCCAGACGAAGGCGGGCGAGAAGTCGGTCTGCCCCGTCGCCGACGACGCGCCGAGCGCGCCGTTGGAGGACGCCGCGCCTGCGGGCGGCGCGCGCGTGGGTGGGCGCGCGCCGCCGCGCTGGCGGCTGGCGCGTCTGGCGGTGCCGGCGCGCGGCGCGCACCGGGCACGCTCTTGTCCTTGATGCGCTTTGCGAGCTCGCAGACCATCGCGAGGCGCTCGACCGCGATGGCGTCGATCGCGCCGACCTGGTTGTACACGAAAATGCTCGACAGCAGCACCGCGAGGCTGAAGATCTGCGCGCTGTGCTGCTGGCCCTGCGCGCCGGCACCGGCGGACGGACAAAGGGGGGAGGGGAGGGGAGGGGAGGGGGAGGGGAGGGGAGGGGAGGGGAGGGGAGGGGAGGGAGGGAGGGGAGGGAGGGGAGGGAGGGAGGGGAGGGGAGGGGAGGGAGGGGAGGGGGGAGGGAGGGGAGGGGAGGGAGGGGCGTCGGCGCCGGCCACCGGCGGGGCGCGCGCGGCCGCGGCCGCCGCCCCTCCCAGCGCGCGCCGCGCGCCTGGTCGACGGCGTCCACGCCCTCGCAGTCCATCAGGATCTGCGGCCGCCGGCGGCGGCGCGCGGGGCGGCGCGTCGGCGGGGCGGCGCCGCCGCGCGCCACGCTGCGCGCCATGCCGCCGCGCTGCGCGCCGCGCCACGCACGGTGTTGCACTTGCGGCCGTCGGGCCCCGCCATGACGACGGGCGCGGACCAGATCCAGATGCCGCGCGTGCAGGACTGGTGCGTCGGCGAGACGACGAAGCCCTCGTGCTGCGGCACGCCCGTGAGCTTGGTGAGCAGCGTGTTGAGCAGGAACGACTTGCCCTGCCGCGCGCGCCCGCAGACGGAGAGCGTGCAGAGCGGGCCCTTGATGCCGGCCAGCGTGTCGAGCGCCTCCCGGCCGACCTCCCACGCGCCAGCGGCCTCGTTGAAGCCGATGAGCAGCAGCGGCCGCCCGCGCGCCGCCGCCGCGTTGGCGGCGTCCACGCCGGGCGTGGAGGCGCGGCCACGGAACCAGGAGGCCGCCATGGCCGCGTCCCGGGCGAACGGGGGGGGGAGGAGGGCCGCGCGCGCGCCGGTTGATGGGCGCCAACCGCCGCCGACGCTCGGCGCCGCGGCACGGGCTGCGGCGGCGCTGTGTGCGAGCCCCGATCACGATGCAGTGGGGCGGGCTCGGATGGCGGCGGCTGGGAGCGGCCCGCCGCCGGCCGATCGCCGGTCGCGGTCGCGTCGGGGCGGGGTGCAGCGCGCGGCGGCCGGCGGCGCCGCATGCGTGCGCTTCGGCGCGCGCTTGCCCTGGCCGGTCGCCTGTCCCTGCCCGGACGCAACTGCCCCGATCTGCAGCGCACGGGAGGCGCTGCTGCTGCGCTCGGCCTTGCCCCCCGCCCGCTGCAGCCGCGCCCACACGCGCCCTACGCACGTCGACATCAGACGTCACCGTGAACTTCAGCCCGCCGCCCATGGCAGCGCTGGCGGCCGCGCCGTGTGGGGGCGCGCAGATGCGCGCGCTGCAGCGCCCGGCCCCGCGCCTGCCGGCCGCGTGCCGGCTCGGCGCCCCGCCTCGGCGCCGCCTTGTGAGGCGGGCGACCAGGTGAGCCAGGGCACGCAAGCGCAGGGCCCCGCACCCGCTCGCCGCGCGGCCGCCGAGCGCCGCCGCCGCTGCTGCCCGCGCAGCGCCGCCGAGGACGCCGAGGCCAAGGTCTCGGTGGTTGAGCCCAGCGCCGTGGAGGAGCCGGGCAGCGCCGCGGAGCAGGCGGTGGTGGGCAGCCACCCGCTGCCGGACATCCAGGAGGCCGCGCAGGCGCGGCGCCCGCGGCTCGCGTCGCCGCGGCGGACGCGCCGGCAGACGCGCCGGCGGCGGCCGGCTGCGGGCGCGCGCCTCACCCGCCGCTGCCGCGCGCCCGCCCTCGCGCGCAGGAGCTGCTGACCGAGCTGCAGGACCAGTCGCAGTTTGGCAAGCGCGGCGAGGCGTGGACGCTCGCGCAGATCGCGGTCATGGTCCTCGTGCTGCTGCCGCCGTTCCAGCTCACGGTGGGCGCGCGCGGCCGCGCGGCCAGCAGCGGGCGCCCCTGTGCGCCGCGCGCGGCTGGGGGCCCAGCCCTCCCGCGCCTGCGCGCAGGGCCTGGTCGACATCCTCGCCACGCTGCTCATCACGTCGGGCCTCGTCTTCATGTGAGCAGCGGCCGCCAGCGGCCGCCAGCGGCCGGCAGCGGGCGGCGGGCTCACTTGAGCGCGCGCGCGCGGGCGCCGACCTGCTGGCACGCCGTCCGCCGACCCGCCGGCACGCCGCCGCCGCCGCCGCCGCCGCCGCTGCGCTGCCAGGGTGTACGGCGTGGTGAGCCTCGGGCGCTTCATCTCGCCGCTGCCCGCGCCGCGCGCGCGGCACGAGCTCGTCACGTCCGGCATGTTCAGCTACATGCGGCACCCCATGTACGCGGGCCTGCTCGCGGCCGCGTTTGGGCTGGCGGTCATCACGCGCAACGAGACGCGGCTCGCCATGGCGGCGCTGCTGTGGGCCGTGCTCGAGCGCAAGGTGGGCCTTGAGGAGCGGCTGCTGCAGGAGCGGTACGGCAAGCTGTACGACGACTACCGCGCCAAGGTCGCCAAGTTCATTCCATTCATGTACTAGAGAGACCACGGGTGACACGCAGCCAACACATACAGGCACGCCCGCGCACGCGCCCGCGGCTGCGCCTAGCCGCGCCGCGTGGCCGAGGGAGCCGCGGGGAGCGGGGGAGCGGAGCGGCGGGGGCGGAGCGGCGGGGGCGCGCCGCCGGCGCGCCCGGGGGCGCTCGCATGGCCTGCGCCGCCGCGCGGCGGCCAGGCCAACCCAGCGCGGGGCGGGAGGAAGGCGGGGGGGAGTCGTGACCGTCGGTCTGCAACGTGTGCGCTGAGCCCTGGGCTCTGTGCCGCCGAGCGCGGCCCGTAGCGCTAAGCAAGCTTCCCCATTCCACGCACGCACACAGCAAGCGACGCCCTTGCCCAGCAGCTGCCTGCCGCCGCACGCGCCGCGTCTGCCGCCGCCCCAGCGCCGCCTCAGCCCGCAGCCACGCGTGCGTGCGGCGACGTGGAGTTCAGCGTGAAACATCGCTGCAGGGCACGTGCTACCTCCGCAAACACAGCCGGCAGCGGTGAGCGCCGACGGCGCCAGCGGATGGGCGGCGCCGCTGCTCGGCGGCCGCTGCTGCTCGGCCGCCGCCGTGGGCCCGTACAGCCGCTCAAGGGCCGCTCCTAGCCGTCGCGGTAGTGGCTCTGGCAGCCCAGCCGCCTCCGCAGCCAACGACGGCGCCGCCGCTGCTCTGCTGCTGCGGCAGCCAACCGCCGCACCCGCCGCCGCCGCGCAGCGCGCGCCATGGCTGCGGCGGAGGGGGCTGAGGAGGCGTCGCTGGAGCTGGTCGTGAAGCAGGGCGGCACGGAGCTGGCGGTCGCCGCGGCGCCGGGCTCGACCGTGGCGGCGCTGAAGGCGCAGCTCGAGGCCGCGACGGGCGTGTTTGCGCGGCACCAGAAGCTCATATTCAAGGGCAAGGTGCTCGACGACGCCGCGACGCTCGCGTCCTGCAAGCTCAGCAGCGGCGCCAAGGTCATGCTGATGCAGAGCCAGGGCCTGCCGGTCAAGGTGGGCCGCCCGCGCCGCCGCGCGGCCCGGCGGCCAGGGCCTCGGCCCGCCCACCCCTCCCCCCGGCCGCGCCGCGCCGCAGGGCCAGCCCGCGGGGCCGCGCCCGAGCCTGGCGCAGCAGCGCCTCGCCGCGGCCGCGGCGGCAGCCAAGGGCAAGGCGGCCGCCGCGGGTGGCGCCGCGGGCGGCGGCGGCAGCGTGCTCGCCGACAAGCTGGCCAGCATGGCGGCCGCGCGCGCGGGCGGCGCGGCGGCGGCGGCGGGGCTCAGCCTGCCGGAGCGCCGCGCCGCGTGGGCCAAGACGGGCGTCATTGCGCTGCGCGACATGCAGCTGGCCGCGCTGCAGCCCGAGTGGCTCGAGGGTGCGTGCGTTGTGCTGTGCGCCGCGCAGCGCCGCGCGGCGGCTGCCGCTGCCGGCGACGCTGCCGGCGCCGTCGCCGCCGCGCAGGCATCGGCGGCGCGCCGCGCGCGGCCGACTTCAGCCACAACTGCCTGGCCGCGCTGCCGGACTCGCTCTGCGGCCTGGGCACGCTTGCCAGCCTCAAGCTCACACACAACGCCCTGGACGACGCCGGCGTGCCCTGGCCCGCGCTCGCGAGCGGCCTCAGCGGCCTCACGAGCCTGCTGCTGGGGCACAACCAGCTGACCGTCGTGCCGGCATGCCTGGGGCAGCTGGGCGGGCTCGTGCAGCTGGGGCTCGAGGCCAACCGGCTGGCGAGCATCGAGGAGGGCGCGCTGGAGGGCCTGCCGCGGCTGGAAATCTTGCAGCTGCAGGACAACGCGCTGCAGGCGCTGCCGGAGGGCCTGGGTGCGCCGCGCGAGCCGTGACCGGTCGCCCGTGGGAGCGCGGCGCCGTGGCCGCGTGTGGCCGCGCCGTGGCCGCGCCACACCCCGCCGCGCGGCCTGCCGCCGCCGCCGCCGCCGCCGCCGCGTCCGCAGGCCGCTGCAGCGGCCTCGTTGCGCTCAACGCGTCGCGCAACGCGCTGCGCGCGCTGCCCGACGCCACGGCGGCGCTGGCGCGGCTGCAGGTGCTCGCGGTCGACGCCAACCGCCTCGCCGCGCTGCCAGCGCGCCTGCTCGCCGGCTGCTCGTCCCTCGCCACGCTCAGCGCGCACGGCAACCCGCTGACCGTGGAGGCGCTGCGCAGCGCGGAGGGCTACGACGCCTACGAGGCCCGCCGCCGCGCGCGCGCGACGAAGCAGCTCGAGGGCCGCGTGCTCGCGGACGTCGACCGTGCGTTCAGCGAGGGCGCCGACGTGGAGCAGTGGGCGCGCTGGGCGGGCGGGCCGGCGGGCCTGGGGCGGGACGGCACCGGGCGCGCAGGCCGGTGAGACGCGGCGGCGCAGCCAAGCCCTGACCGTCGTGCGGCAGGTGGAAAACTCGGCGCTCTCGCACATTCCCGGTCGCTGCGTTTAACCTCAACCGCTGCCGTCGCTCGCTCGATCGCTGCCGCTGCCTCGTCCAACGGGATGCTGCTGCTGCAGGCGCCCGCGGGCCGCGGCGCGGCCGCGCAGCACCTCACAGGGGCCCGTGTCGTCAGCCCAGGGACTCGTGCTTGTTCGACCTGCCGCGCGGCCTGCACCCCCGCGGCGCGGCGGCGGCGCGGCGCGGCGGCGGCGCTGCTGCCGCGCCCGCCGAGCGCTGCTGCCGCGCCCGCCGCGGCCTGCAGCACCCCCGCGGCGCAGCGCCGGCGCGGCGCGGCGGCGGCGCTGCTGCCGCGCCCGCCGCGGCGCGAGCGCGGCTCGCCGGCCTGCCGCGCCGCCGACGACGAGGACACGCCGTCCACGAGCTACCAGAGCAGCCTCGAGATCACCATCAAGCGCAAGAGCAAGCAGGTCGAGGCGGCGCTGCTGGAGCTGGGCATGGAGGGCCTTGAGGAGCGGCTGAGCAGCGCGACGGCCAACCCCGCCAGCCCCGCGTACCGGCTCTCGCGCATGATCGCGGAGGTCGGGCAGATGCAGGGCCGCGCGGTGATCGTGGTGGAGGTCACGCGGCCCAGCCCGTCGACGACGCCGCAGCAGCTCGCGGCGCTCGCGACGCAGGCGATCGCGTGCGGCGCCGATGCGCTGTGCGTGCGCCTCGACAGCGAGGACACGCCGAGCGGGACGCAGGACCTGTTCGCCGTCGTGCAGGCGGCGCGGCGCACGCCCGTGCTGGCGCGTGACTGGGTCATCCACCCGCTGCAGCTGGTCGAGGCCAAGGAGGCCGGCGCGGCGGGGGTGCTGGGCGTGATCGGGCAGGTCAACGGGCGCGGCACCGCCGTGATGAGCAGCTTTGGCGCGGCGCTCGGCCTCGACGCGCCGGTCGAGGTGGTCAACGCGCGCGAGGTGGAGGGCCTGTCGCGCGCGGGGGTGGTCTTCTACGGGATCAACCTCAGCGTCGGCCTCAGCGTCGCGGTGCCGGGGTTTGCCGCCGACATGGCGCACGGCCTGCTCGGCGAGCTCCCGTTCGGCGCGGTCAGCATCGTGGGCGTCAAGGACGTGGAGGGCGCGCGCGCGGCGCGCGCGTCGGGCGCCGACGCGGTGCTGGTGAAGAAGGAGATGATCGACGCCGCCGCGGCGGAGGGGCGCGACCTGCGCACGCTGCTCGCGCAGGTGCACGACGTCACGTGCGGCGACGACTAAACCCCGGGGCCCGCGGCGCGCCGGCGCCTGTGCCTGGCGCCGCGCTGCATTCCTTGGCCGGGCGTCGGTAATCGAGCGCCCCGCCCTGGTTACCCCCGCCGGCGGCGGCGCCGGCGCATGCACGCCGCTGCGCGCACGCTCGCGCGCGCCGCCAGGCGCCGCGCCGGCAGCTGCAGCTGCAGCCGGCCGCAGCTACGGCGGCGGCGGCGGCGGCGAGGGCGCCGCCACGCCGGCGTGCTGCTGCTGTTCGACCGGCTTGCCGCGCAGATCCGCCGCGCCAGCGCCGCGCTGCGCCGCCGCGCCGCCGCCAGGCGACTGCGCCGCGGCGCCGCCGCGCTGCGCCGTGGCGCCGCTGCGCAGCGCCGCGCGCGCCGCCGCGTCGCCCGAGGGCAGCTGGTCGCCGACCGTGACCGACTCGAGCATGAAGCGCTGCACGTAGACCACGCCAAAGAGGCTAAGAAAGACCACGAGGCCGAGCACGACGAAGAGCGAGTCGTGCCGCGCGACCCACGACGCGGCCTTGCCGCCGCGCCGCGCGCCGGCCTCGTCGCCGCCGACCTGCAGCACCAGCCGGCTGCTCGCCCGCCGCAGGTCGCCGCTGCCCACGCTGCGCATGGCACCGGCGCGGCCGGCGCTCGCTGCCGCTGCCGCTGCTGCCGCCCCCCTGCCGCCGCCCGCCTACGGCGCTGCTGCCGCTGCCGCTGCCCGCGCCTCTGCAGCGCCGTCTAGAGGGGTTGCAGGCAGGGATCGAGCAGGCAGGGAGCGGCTCGAACGCGCGCTGCGCGTTCAACGTTCGTACGCCGCCGACGGCGCGCGGTGCGTGTGCGTGGCGGCCGGGAGCCGTGGTGGGGCCGCGGTAGCTTCTGCTGTGCAGCGGAGGCTCTGACTGTGCGGCGCCGCCCTCTGGCGCTCGAGCCGCGCGGCAGCCTGAGACGCGCCCCGCCGCTGTCGCGCGCCGCCGCCCGCAGGTGGCGCTGGCCGACGTGTGTGCGCTTCTCCCGTGCACGCCGCTGTCACGCTCGCACAGAACAACAACATGGCGACGCCTGCGGCTGCAGCAGCTGCAGCGCCTGCGGCTGCAGCAGCTGTCGTCGCGGCCATCCCGGGCGGGTGCCCGCTGCGCCACGTGGAGACGTCGGACCGCAGCGCGCCAGCCATCGAGAGTGATGCGAGCCTCAAGACGTGGGACAAGGAGGGCCTGCTCGCGGGCATCGAGGCCGGTGCGGCTGTAGGGGCTGCTTTCCGACAGCTCCGAAACCGAGGCACCGAGCAGCGGCACCCCGGGCGGCCGCGCCAGGGCACGGATGGCAGGGGAAGGCGTGCCGCCGGCCTGCCGGCGCTGCTGCGACGCGCTGCGTGCCGCCGCCGCTGGTGCCGCTGCCGACGCGCTGCTGTCGCTGCTGTCGCTGCGGCCGCCCGCAGGCGTGCCGCTGAAGCACGTGGAGACGGTGGACAAGGCCAAGCCCGTGATTGAGCGTGAGCCAGCGGCGCCTGCGCTGCCCTCGCGCACGCGCGGCGGTCGCCAGCGCCGCGCGACGCTCCGCTCGACGCTCCGCCCGACGCTCCGCCCGGCGCTCCGCCGCGCCGCAGCCGACGTGCACGTGCAGCCCAGCAACCGCGCGGAGCTGCTCCAGGAGGTGCGCGCCGCGGCGGCGCACGCGGCGGTGGTGCGCGAGGTCGGCGCCGTCGGCGCCGCAGCGGGCGCGGGCGACTGCGACGAGGACCTGGAGGCCAGCCCGCTCGTGGCCCAGCTGCACCACGTGGAGACCGCCGACAAGGCCAAGCCCGCGCTCGACCCCAGCACGCACGTGCAAAAGGCGCGGCCCCGCCACGCGCGCGCGCGCTGCGCGCCCCTGCAGCTGCTCGCCGCGCCGCGCGCCCGCCGGCGGCGCCCGCCGACGGCGCCCGCCGCCCCCCCCCCCCCCCACCCGCCGGTGCAGTGGGACAAGGAGGGCTTCCTCAGCGAGGTCGCGGCGCCGCACGAGCTGCGGCACGTCGACCCCGCCGCCGTGCACGACGCGAGCGCGCCGTCGATCCCCGCCGACGCGCACGTCGGCGCCAACCCCGCCAAGGCGGTGCTGGAGCAGATCGCGGCCGGCCAGCTGCCCGAGCTGCACCACGTGGCCGCGCCGCGCTGAGCGAGCGCGCGCGGGAGGGGCAGTTTTTTTGGGGCGGGGGGCGGCGAGCAGCTGCAGGGCCGGCTGATGCAGCAGCGCGAGGTTCGGTTGGTCGGCGGCGCGCGAGCGAGTAGTGAGTAGCAGCAGCAGCTGGAGCCGCGGCGGCGGCGCGTGGGCAACGTCCGAAGCTGCTGCTGCCCGCGGGATCGATTGGCTCGGGGTCTGGCAGCCGCGCGACCGGCAGTCCGCTCCGCCATGAGCTTACCGCCCGCGCGCGGCGCCGCGGCGCGCGCGGGCGCCCGCGAGCACTTCATGTGGCCCCGCGGGCGCCGCGGCGCGCGGCGGGCAGCAGCAGCCCAGCAGTGCGTGTGCGGCGGCGGGGGCGGGGGCGCCGTGCCGCGGCGCGGGCGCAGCGCGCGCGTCTCAGCGCGCCGCCGCCCGGCCGCGCGCGCAGCCCCGCCCGGCCGCGCTGCAATGCCACAGCCTGCAGGCTCTGAGCGTCGAGGTTTCTAAGCGTGCCGTCGGGAGAAACAAAGTACACGCGGGGCGGCGCGGCCGCGGCGCTCGAGGGCGCGCCGCGGGCCTTGCCCCCGCTATCGCTGCTGCGAGGGAGGCGGGCAGACAAGCCTCCCTAAATCTCCCCCGCCCTCCCGCAAAAAAACCAGGCCCGACCACCGTCGCCGCAAGTGGGAGCCGCGCCTAAGGGCTCGCCGCACAAGGGGCAGACACGGACGCAGCGGGCGGGCGCAGCAGGCGCCCCACGCGCGTGCGCAACAGACGCTCCGCTCCAGAACCCAGCCGCCGGCAAACGACGAGCGCCCTCCTCCCCCACCGCCCCAGCCCAGCCTCCCGCAGCGACAGTCACTGGCGCCGCGCCGCTCCGGCCCGCGCGCGCCGCGCGCGCCGCCGGCGCCGCGCGCAGCGCGTGAGCGTAGTGCACCCTCTCGCGCGCGCGCGCGCGCGCCTGCACGGCCGGGCGCGCGGGCAGCCGTTGCTGCACCCGCGGCTCGCGGCCGCGCCGCGCGGCCGCGCCGCGCGTCGGGGCGCCGCCGCGGCCGGGGCGCCGCTCAGTCGCGCAGCGCCTGCACGCTGGACGCGTTGTAGACGCGCCAGATGGTCTCGCCGAGCAGGTTAGCGACCGAGAGGATGGTGAGCTGGGGGAACACGTTCTCGCGCGCCACGGGGATGGTGTTTGTCACGATGACCTCGCTGAACACGCCGCTGCTGAGGCGCTCGATCGCGGGCGGGCTGAACACGGCGTGGCTGGTGCAGGCGTAGACCTCGCGCGCGCCCTCCGCGAGCAGCGCGCGGCCGGCGTTGGTGATGGTGCCCGCGGTGTCGATCATGTCGTCCACGAGCACCGCGACCTTGCCGCGCACGTCGCCAATGAGGTGCATCACCTCGCTCACGTTGTGCGCGGAGCGGCGCTTGTCGATGA
Source organism: Scenedesmus sp. PABB004 (assembly GCA_014905635.1). Taxonomy (NCBI): domain Eukaryota; kingdom Viridiplantae; phylum Chlorophyta; class Chlorophyceae; order Sphaeropleales; family Scenedesmaceae; genus Scenedesmus; species Scenedesmus sp. PABB004. Next base: position 1,336,975 of record CM026547.1, on the reverse strand, counting down.
TCGCGAGCGGCGCGTCGTTGAGCTTCTTGGCAAACGCGCGCGCGCGCGCGACGCCGCCGACGTCGGGCGACACGACCACGAGGTCGCCCGTCGCGAGGCGCTTGGACGCGAGGTAGTCGAGGATGACCGTCTCGCCGTACACGTGGTCCACGGGGATGTCAAAGTAGCCCACGCACTGCCCGCTGTGCAGGTCCATCGCGAGCACGCGGTCCGCGCCCGCCTCGGTGATGAGGTTGGCCGTCAGCTTGGCCGCGATCGACTCGCGGCCCTGCGCGGGCGGGCGGCGTGGGCGGCGTGGGCGCGTGGGCGGCGGGCGGCGGGCGGCGCGCGGGCCGCGGCGGCGCCCGCTGCTGCTCCCCGCTGCTCCCCGCCGCTGTTGCCGCTGCTGCCCGCCGCTGCCCGCTGCCGTGCTGCGCCGCGCGCCGCACCTGCGTCTTGCGGTCGGCGCGCGCGTAGCCGTAGTACGGCAGGACGGCCGTGATGCTGCGCGCGCTCGCGCGGCGGCAGGCGTCGATCGTGACCAGCAGCTCCATGAGGTTGTCGTTCACCGAGGGGCAGGTCGGCTGAATGAGGAAGACGTCGCAGCCGCGGATCGACTCCTGCGCGGCGCACGGGCGGAGGGCGCAGGGCGAGCAGGGTTGGGGGGCGTCGGGCGCGCGGCGGGCAGCCGCGGGCTCGCCTGCGCGAGCTGCTGGCACCAGCGGCGCCAGCTGCCCGCTCCAGCTGCCCGCGCCAGCTGCCGTGCGAGCTGCACGCGCCCGCGCCCGCGCGGCTGCCGTGCTGGCCGGCGCACCTGGACCTGGACGTAGATCTCGCCGTCGGCAAAGCGCTTGATCTTGATCTTGCCCAGCTCGAGCCCCAGGTACGACGCGACCTCGGCAGACAGCACCTGGGCGCGCGGGCGCGCGGGCGCGCGCGCGTCGGCCGGCGCGGCGGCGGCGGCGGCGGCGGCCACCGCGACGCCCCGCGCGCGCTGGCGGCGCGTGCTGCTTGCGCGCGGGGGGCCGTGGGCGCTGCCGGCGCACAGCGCGGACGCAGCGCGGCGGCGCGGCGCGGACGCGCGCCGGTGCGCACCGGGTTGGACGTGCCGCTGAAGATGCGCAGCCGGCTGAGCGCGTGGGCGCTGCTGCTGCCGGATGCCGCGGGCTGGACGCGCTCGCGCCAGCCGGGGACCTCCAGCACGGCGCGGCCGGGCACAAAGCCGTTGGCGGTGCCGGCGAAGGGCAGGTGCTGGTCCAGCACCAGGCTCTCCTTCAGCGTGGCGCGCAGGGCGCTGGCCGAGCTGCCCGGCCCACCAGACGGCGCCTGCGCGGCCGCGGCGCGCCGCGGGGCGGAGTGAGGCGCGCACGCCGCCCGCACACCCCGAGCACGCCTCCGCCGACGCGGCGCGCGCGGGCAACCCCGCGCCGCGGCGCGGGCCTCACCGCCGCAGGCAGCTTGGGGCCGGCCGACGGGCGCGCCAGCGACCGGGGGCCTGCGGCGCGCGGCGAGCGGCAGGGGCGTGAAGGCCCCGCTGTCAGCGGCGCCCGCGCCGCGCCCAGGCGCGTCTGCGGGTCCCGCGGCTCCGCACCCGGCTTGCCCTGGCCACGAGCCAGGCTGGAGCAGGCCCGCCAGCCGCCGGGGCGGCCGCCCGCGAGGGCCTGCTGCTGCTGCGTGCTCCAGGCCATCTCTGCGGCCGCGGCGACGCTGCTGGCGGCTGCTGCTGCAGCGCTCAGTTCGCACGCCGCCGGTGACGACAAGGACACCGCGTGCCCGTCCCTGGCCGGCTCGAGGAGGCAGCGGCGCCGCGAGGGGCACGAGGCGGCGACGGCTGGCGCGGAAAGCGTGGGAAGCGAGGCTGGATGGGGGCGCACGGCTGGAGTCGCGTCCGGCAGGCGCCGCGGGCTGCGAGGGCCAGCAGCGCGGGGCGCGCCCCCTGTCATTGTGACAACGTGCGGGCGGCGTGCGGGGCCCGGCGCGGCGCCTTCGGGCTCGGGCGGCGGGCCAGGCGCGCAGACGGCCGCTCGCAGTGCGTTCGCGTGCCTGCGGCGCCACGCCGGGCCGCGTGCGCGGGGCGCGCAAAGTTCAAAGCAGTTCGCCCTCGCTGCTGGGCGCCTTGCTCGGCCGGCGCCGGCCGCCGCGCAGCGCACGCGCTACTGCGGCGTGGCCGTGGTCGTGGCGGGCGCCCGCCGCCGCAGCAGCGGCGCCGCACGGCGCCCGCGCTCCAGGCCGGGCGCCAGCGCAGCACCAGCCAGGGGCACTGGGCTGCTCATGCCTGCCCCGACCAGGGGGCCTGGCCCGCGCCCGGCCACCCGGTGCAGAGCGCGGCGGCGTCGGCGGCGTCGGCGGCGGCGCCAGCAGCGCCCGCGGCCGCGGCTGCGGCGGAGCGGCACGGCGCGCGGCCAGCACGCCTTCAGAGAGCCCAGAGAACAGCCAGCTTGAGAGGGTTTGAGCTCGCCGCGGTTTAGCCTTGGCAGAGGAGCCTGGATCTGCGCCCTTTTCGGTGCGCGCGCCCGCCCCGCGGCCAGCTGCGCCCCCGAGCCTCCATCCCCCGCCCCTCCGCCCGCGCACGCCCAGCCCGGCACCATGAACACCCTCGCGTCCCGCTGCGCCCGCGGCTGGAGGGCGCGCGCCCGCGGCGGCGGCCGAGGCGGCGGCGCGCGCCGCCAGCGCGGCGAGCTGCTCGCGATGGGCCGCGCGGCAGAGCTGCATCGCAGGCAGCGTCGGCCGCGCCGCGCGTGCGGCGGGCGGCGTCGCGGAGAGAGCCAAGGCGCGCGCGCGCCCATGCCCCGCCCCACGCGCGACGCCTCGGCGGCCCCGCGGACTGAGTGAGGGGTTGTTTACCGAGCGGCGTGCGCCCGCACCGCCCCCCAGTTTGCTGCCTCGCGGCCGCCGCCGCGGCAGACGCGCCGCGTGCGGCGGCCGCGAGCAGCCAGGCCCCGCCGGGACGGCGGCGCTCGCGCGCGCCGCGGGCAGTGGGTACAGCACGGGCGGCCGACCACGTCGGCGCGCCCGGCCCCGCGAGCGCGCGCGCGCGTGCCGGCCCACCGCGAGCCTCGCGCCCTCCACCCTGAGCAGCCGGCCGCGCGCCGCGCCGGGTCGGCAGGCGCTGCAGGGGGCGCCGGCACCCCGCTGCTCCAGCGCCCCGCGGCACGGCGGCGGCGCGGCCGCGCTGCTCGGCCTACCGACGCCTCATCCTAGCCCAACCACTGCTGCTGCCGCCCGCGCGCGCTTCACAGGCCCACGCCGCTGTCCTTGTCCTCGAAGTCGCCTGGCGCGCGCGCGCGCGCGCGGGCGCGGGCGGGCGAGGGGGAGGCGTCTACGCGGGCGCGCGGGCGACGCGGCGCGCGCGCGCGCGCGCGCGCCGCCGCGCGCGCTGTGCTGTGCAGTGCGCGAGCGTGCTGCGCGCACCAAAGTCGCGCTGGGCGATGAAGTAGACGATCCAGATGAGGCTCGCCACGCCGCCGATCACCCAGCCGAGCACGGGCTCGTTCACGCCCAGCGCGTAGCCGACGCCGTCGCCGTTGAGGCGGTCGTCCACCTGCGGCGCGCGGGGACGCGGCGTGGCGCGCGGCGCGGGCCGGGTCAGAGAGGATCGGCGGCGCGCGACGCGGCCGTGGCGGGCGCGCCAGCAGCTGCCGCGATCTGGCGCGGGCGGCCCGAGGGCAGGCGCGCACGCGCGCGCGCGCGGCCGTGGCTGCTGCTGCGCCAGCGTGGCCCGCGGCTGACGGCGCCGCGGCCTGGTGCGCGCCCTGGCTGGCCCGCGGCCGGTCGGCGCGCTGGCGGGCCCCTCGCTCGCGCGCATGGCGCGCGGGCGCAGGCGGGCCACGCTGCGCTGCCGCTGCTGCTGCCACCGCCGCTGCCGGCGCGAGCGCGCGCACGCCGCCTCGGCGCGCCCGGCGCGCGCGCGCGGCACGCACCAGCGCGAACGCGGGGCTGGCGGCCACGAGGGCGGGCAGGCCGGCGACAGCAGCAGCGGCCTTCTTGGCCATCTCGGACTTGGCGGCCTGCGCCTTCACGGCGCCTGCGCGGCGGGCGCGGAGGGGTGGGCGGAGGGCCCGTGAGCGCGGGGACCGGCGGATCACGCCCGACGGCCCCCCGGCGCGGCGCGGGGGCTCACCGCGCACGACCATCGCCTTCTGGGCGCGGGCTGCGGGCGGGGCGGGCGCGCGTCAGCGGCGGCGCCCGAATTGCGCGCATGGCCTCGCCCTCCAGCCGCCAGCGCCGCGCACCCGGGGTGGCCTTCACCACCGAGCGCTGGGCGCAGCGGGACGCGAGGGTGTTCATGGTGCCGGGCTGGGCGTGAGTTGCGCGGGCGGAGGGGCGGGGGATGGAGGCTCGGGGGCGCAGCTGGCGTCGGGGCGGGCGCGCGCGCCGAAAAGGGCGCAGATCCAGGCTCCTCTGCCAAGGCTAAACCGCGGCGAGCTCAAACCCTCTCAAGCTGGCTGTTCTCTGGGCTCGCTGAAGGCGTGCTGGCCGCGCGCCGTGCCGCTCCGCCGCAGCCGCGGCCGCGGGCGCTGCTGGCGCCGCCGCCGACGCCGCCGACGCCGCCGCGCTCTGCACCGGGTGGCCGGGCGCGGGCCAGGCCCCCTGGTCGGGGCAGGCATGAGCAGCCCAGTGCCCCTGGCTGGTGCTGCGCTGGCGCCCGGCCTGGAGCGCGGGCGCCGTGCGGCGCCGCTGCTGCGGCGGCGGGCGCCCGCCACGACCACGGCCACGCCGCAGTAGCGCGTGCGCTGCGCGGCGGCCGGCGCCGGCCGAGCAAGGCGCCCAGCAGCGAGGGCGAACTGCTTTGAACTTTGCGCGCCCCGCGCACGCGGCCTGGCGTGGCGCCGCAGGCACACGAACGCGCTGCGAGCGGCCGTCTGCGCGCCTGGCCCTGCGTGAGCACACCGCCCGCAACGTGCGTGCCGGGTGAGGGCGGCACCGGCCAACCCCTAACCAATTACTCAAGTACAGCCTCTGCCTGTTGGTACACCGCCGAGGGACACAGGTCCCGCGCTGCTGCTGCAGCCAGCGCCACGCGCCTCCACCTCCATGCTATGTACAGTCATTCGTCCGCCGATGCGCCCGCGCGCCGAGGGTGGGGCGGGCGCACAGGCGCGCGCGCCGCCGCCTCGAGAGGGGGCGACCAACTCCAAGCGCCGCTAGCACTCGCTCGCTCTCCCGCGCAGGCACGCTCCGTCGCGCGGCCCAGCGCCCCCCGCGCGCGCGCCCGCGCGCGGCCGCGTTCACAGCGGCGGCAGCGGGCCGCGGCAGGTGGGGCACTGGGCCTTGACGTCCATCCAGCTCGCGAGGCAGGCCGCGTGGAAGAAGTGCCCGCAGGGCGTGACAAGGCGCGCGCGCAGGGGGAGCAGCGGCACGGCGTCCATGCAGACGCAGCACTCGACCGCGCCCGCGCCCGTGGCGGCGTCGTAGCTCTCGACGACGTCGTGCAGCCACCCGCCGCCGCCGCCGCCGCCGCCGCAGCGCGCGCAGCCCCAGCCGCCGCAGCCGCCGCCGGCGCAGCAGCCGCGCGCCGCCGCCGCGGCCGGGCGCGCGGCGGCGGCGTGCAGCCACGCCCCCGCGCCGTCGGCGCCGCCGGCGGCGCCGACGTCCAGGCCCGCCGCGGGCGCGGGCCACGCGAGGCCCGCACTCTCATCGCCGACGCTGCGCGCCAGGCTGCTGCTGCTGGAGCTGCTGCTGCAGCAGCCGCCGCCGCGCGGCGCGCCGGCGCGGCCCAGCGCCAGCAGCTCGCCGCTGCTGGCGCACGCCGCCGCCTTGGCCGCCGCCGCGGCCGCCCGGAACTTCCAGGGCAGCTCGGGCCTGTGCCAGTTGTACGCGGCCGGGCGCAGGCCCGCCGGCACCCAGGCGTGGGGCCCAAAGAAGTGCTGCCCGAGCAGCGCCGCGGCCTGCAGCCCCACCCAGGCCAGCAGCACGCGCGCGAGCAGCGGATGCGCGGGCAGCTGCAGCACGTTGCCGGGCCAGGCGGTGAGATACACGGGCAGCAGCAGCCGCGCCGCGCTCGCGGCGAGCACGTGCGCCGGCGACAGCGGCTGCCGCGCGCTGTGCGCCACGCTGTGCAGGATCTGCGGCACCCAGAACGAAAAGACCGCTGCCAGCAGCAGCGGCACCTGCGCCGCGAGGCACATGGAGAGCGCCGCGGCTGCGCGCGCGTCGGCGGGTCGGCGCGGGTTGGCGGGGGTCGGTCGGCGCGGCCGCGCGCGCTCCCGCCGCCCTTGCTGCCCCTGCCGCGCGGCGCACGCCGCCGCGCGCCGGCCAGCACCCGCGTGACACCGCGCGCACCCGCGAGCAGCACCAGGTAGAAGCGCGCGTACAGCGCAACCAGGCTGCGCGCGGTGGCGAGCTGCAGCACGCCCGCGACGAGCGCGTCCACCACCGGCAGCGACGCGGCGGCGCCGGCGGCGGCGCCGCCGGCGCCCGGGCCGCCGCCGCCGGCGAGCGCGCGCCAGCCCTCGGCCTGCGCCTGCAGCTGGCGCGCGGCAGCGGCCGCCGCCGCGGAGAGCAGCGGCCAGCTCGGGCGGGGCGCGCGCGGCGGTTCGGGCGCGCCGCCGCTGCGGTCGCCGAGGCCGGCGGCCGCCGCCGCGGCCGCGGCCGCGGCAGACTGCGCCGCCGCCACGCGCTGCGCGTGCTGGCTGCTGTTGTGCGCGCGCCAGACGTGCACGAGCAGCGTGAGGTCGGCGCCCACGAAGAGCGCAAACTGCGCCGCGGCCACCACGAGCAGCGGGAGGCTGCAGTTGGGCACCGCGAGCGCCGCCGCGAGATGGGCCATGCTCAGGAAGGCGTCGAGCTGCGAGCCCGCGCTGTGCGCGTGCGCGCCGAGCGGCGGCGGGGCGGCGGCGGGGGCGTGAGCGGCGCAGCGCTGCGGGCCCGCGCGCGCTGCGGCGCGGCGGCACCCCGCGCCGCGCCGCGCCGCGCGGACGCACCACACGCCGACGAGCGACACGCGAAGCGCCGCAGCGGGGCTCGCGGCGACCGCGCGCGCCTGGCGGCGCAGCGTGACGACCTGGGCCAGGCAGAGCGCGAGGGCGACGACCGCGTACGCGAGCGCCTCGCGCTCGCTGCCGCCCGGGGCAGCGCGACCGCGGTGAGCGCCCAGCCCGCGTGGCAATTGTCACTGAGCAGCAGCCCGTGCAGCACGAGCCGCTGCTGCGCGCGCGCCGCGGTCGCCGCCGCGCAGCGCGGCGCGGCGCGCTGCAGCGGGTGGCTGCAGGGCAGCAGCAAGTGGTCGATCAGCGACAGCGGCCCCGGCGCCGGCGGCGCGCCGCCGCCGCGCTGGCGGCGGCCGCCGCCGGGTGCGCCGTCCCCGCCCCCGAGCGCCCGCTGCGCGAGCACGCGCTCCGCGCCCGCCGCGGCCTCGGCGCCCGCCGCGCCGCCGTCGAGCGGCGGGCCGTCGGGCGCGAGCCCGATGCGCTGCAGGCCGGGCAGGCCGCCGCGCGCCAGCAGCGAGCGCATCATGGTGCGGTGGCCGTCGATGCCCGCCGCGGCCGCCTCGGCCGCGTCGATCGCCGCGGCCGCGGCCACGGCCGCCTCGGCGGCGGCGGCCGCCGCCGCACCGGCCGCCTCCACCGCCGCCACGGCCGCGGCCTCGGCCGCCGCGAGCCGGTGCTCCGCGTCGTCGCTGTTCGCCGCCGCCGCCGCCGCCCCCGGCTCCGGCGCCTCGGCGTCCAGCGCCTTGATCGACCGCGCGCCGGTGCCTGCGCCCGCGCCGGCGCCGGCGCCGGCGCCGGCGCCGGCGCCGGCGTCGGGCGCGCCGCCGCCCGTGTCGGCGCTGGCGCTGATGGCGAGCTCGAGCCTGAAGTGGCATCGGACCATGGTGGCCTCGCCTGCCGAGCTGGCAGCGCTGCCGCCGGCAGGTTCCTGGCCGCCGCCGCGCCTGCCCCCGACGGCGGGCGCGACGCGGCCGCGCAGCGGGCGCTTGGCCAGCTGCTGCGCCGCTGCCGCGGCCGCCGCCGTCGCCGCCGTCGGCGCCGCTGTGGCCGCCGCCGCCGGCTGGCCGCGCGCGGCCTTCTGCCGGTGCGCGCGCGGCCGGCCGCCCGCGACTGCCAGCGCCTTGGCCTTGCCGCGCTTCTGGGGCGCCTGCCGGCTGCCGCCGCCGGCGGCGGCGGCGGCGGCGGCGGCGGCGCTGCCGTTGCGCGAGGGTGCGGTCACCGGCTCATTGGGCTGCAGCACTGCATGCAGCGCCTGGCTGCCCGTGGGCCCGACGCGCGTGATGCCCGACAGCCCCAGGCGCTTCAGCCCCGGGCCCAGCACCAGCGCGCCCTCCGACAGGTGCAGCACGCCCTGCGCGGGCGAGGCGGCGGGGGCGGCGCGGCGGCGGGCGGGTGGGTGGGCGCGGCGACCGGGCGCGTGGGTGGGCGCGGCGACCGGGCGCGGCGGCTGGGCGCGGCGCGGCTGGCGCGCGCGGCACAGCTCGCGCGGCCCACCTCGACGCCGGCGAGCTGCACGCCGTCGTTCGGCCCGGCGCTGAGCTCCATCAGCAGCCGGCCCGACAGCGCCTCAACCAGCACCGTGGCGCGCGCGCCGCCGGGCTGCCACGCCGCGTGCCCCAGGGCCGGCCACGGCTCGCCCGCGTGCGGCGCCGGCAGGCGGGTCCAGGTGCCTGGGAGGCGGGCGCGCGCGCAGGCGGCCGCGGCGGCGTCGCGCGCTCGTCCAGGGTTGGGCGCTGCGCTGGCGGCGCGGCGCACGCCTGGCGCGGCCGCGCCGCGCCCGCCGCCCGCCGCCCGCCGCCGCACCCGTCCAGCGGCCGGTGACGTCAATCAGCTCCTGTGCCGACGCGTCGTCGCGATCCTGGGCGCCGCGTGGCGGCGGGCGCCGCGGCGTCGGCGGCAGCGCGGCAGCCAAGGACGCCCCCCGCCGCTGGCCCCGTGCGCCCGTGCAGCGCCGCGCGGCGCGAGAAGGTGCCCCGCGACCTACTTGCGCTCCCGGGAGCACCTGCAGGCGCTGCTCCCCGCGCCTGCGCGCGCGCGGCGAGCCCGAAGGTTGCGCTGCTACCTCGCGAGCGGCCGTGCCGCTGAGGAAGCCCGCCAGCAGCAGCGCCAGTGCCACCAGCCGCGCCATCGCGAGAGCCTTGGCAGCGCGCCGGCGCCGCGCGCCCGATCGGTGCTGCGGGCTCGCTGCGGCCGCGCCGGGAGCCCTGCGCGGCTCCGTGCGGACCAGGGCCCGTCGCGTCTGGCTGCAACCGGACAGCCAGAGCGCCTCAGCGCGCGCCGGGCGGCGGCGGTGCACCGCCGCCGTCGTGACGGGCCGCTCGCCCGCCGCCGCCAACTCGCCGCTCCCTGCCCGCCGCCCCACAACCGGGGTGCGCGCGACACGACTTGACGTCGGGGAAACCCCTCATGACGTGCCCTGCGCAAGAGGCCGCGGCAGCGCCGCTCGCAGCGGCGTCGCCGCGGGACGCCTCGTCGACGTTCACCGTCGTTTTTCGCGGAAAGGAACTGGGCCCGTTCGATGCCGCCGCCCGCGCCGGGGACGTGCTCGCCGCGCTGCCGCAGGGCGTCGCAGCGCGCACGGTGCAAATGCTGCTGCCCGGCCGCCGCCGCCCGCTCGCGCTCGCGTCGGAGCCCGAGGCGCGCCTCGCGGACGCAGGTGAGCTTAGCGATGCGGACGGAACGGCGCGTGCCGCCGCGCGCCGCGGCTGAGCGAGCGCCGCGCATGGACAGCGCGCCGCTCCCGCGCGGCACTTCATGTCATGCGCGGCACGACATGAAACGCCCGCCGCCCTCGCGCCCGCCGCCCTCGCGCCCGCCGCCCTCGCGCAGGCGCGCAGCCGGGGGCGCGGCTGCTGCTGCTGGGCAGCCTCGCGTCCGAGCTCGCGGCGGTGGAGGCGGGCGGCGCCGCGGCGGCGGCGCTGCGCCTGCCCAGCTTCGAGCACGAGGCGGCCGCGGCGCGCCGGCGGCGCGGCGCGGCGGGCGGCGCGGCGCCGCCGGGCCCGCACTGCTTCGGCGGCTTCCGGGCGCTGCCGCTGCCGCCCGGCGCGCCGCGCGGCGCGCCCAGCGCGGCGGCGGCGGCGGCGCTGCTCGCGCGGCTGGGGGCCGACCCCGCGGTCGCCGCGGTGATGGCGTCGCGGCGCTGGCGCGTGGGCGTGCTCGAGGAGATGCCGCCGGCGGGCCGCGTCGGCATCAGCGCGGTCTGCGTGCTGGGCTACAACGTGAACCGCGGCCAGGTCATCGCGCTGCGCCTGCGCACCGACGACCTCCGCGGCTTCCGCAAGTACCTGCGTATCCGCGAGACGCTGGTGCACGAGCTCGCGCACATGGTGCGGCCGCGGCTCGCGCTCCGAGGCGCGGGCCTGCGCGCGCGCGCGTGACAGCGGCCCACGCACACCCGAGCGCCGCGCCGCGGCGGGCGCGTCTGACCCGCGCGTCCGACCCGCGCCGGCGTCGCAGGAGCACGACGAGCACGACGCGCGGTTCAAGGCGCTCAACAGCGAGCTGCTGCGCGAGGTCGCGGCGCACGAGGCGGCCGCCGGCGCGGGGCGCACGCTCGCGGGCGGCGACGTGTTCAGCGGTGCGTGGCTGGGCGACGACGGCGACGAGCAGCAGCAGCTGGGCGCCGCGCCGCCACCTGCAGGCCGCACGCTCGCGGGCGCGGGCGGCACGGCGGCGGTCGGCGGCGCGCTGGGCGCGCGCGAGTCGGCCGCCGCCGCCGCGCTGGCGCGCTGGCAGCTGGGCGGCGAGCGGCAGCAGGCGCAGGGCACGCAGGTGCAGCCCGCGGACGATGTCGACGCCGGCGGCGGCGGCGGCGGCGGCGACGACGTCAGCAGCAGCGGCGAGGTCAGCGACGTGGACGAGAGCACGGCGGCGGCCGAGGAGGCGATGCGGCGCCTGGGCAGCCAGGACGACGAGGGCGAGCAGGGGCAGCAGCTGGGGCCCCAGCAGCCGGCGCCAGTTGCACAGCAGGCAGCTGCGCAGCAGGTGCAGCAGCCGCCGCAGCGAGCAGAGCCGACGCAGGCGCCGCAGCCGGCGACGCGGGCGGCGTCGCAGCCGCAGGCGCCAGCGCGGCCGCCGTCGGGGCCTCAGCTCGGGCTGCCCCCCGACGCGGACGTCGCTGCCGTGGGCGGCGGCGGGGACGGCGACGTCGCCGCGCTCAAGCTGGCGCGCGCGCGCACGCTGCTGGCCGAGCTGGGCCAGCAGGCGGGCTCGCCGCGCGCCCATCTCGCGGCGTGCGAGGACGTGGCGGGCGTCCTCGCCGCGCTCGCGCAGTCCCAGGAGGCCCGCTTCCGGCGGCTGCGCGTGGCGAAGCCCGCCTTCCAGCGGCGCTTCGGCGCGCTGCCCGCTGCGCGAGAGCTGCTGCTGCTGGCGGGCTTTGTCGACCGGCACGAGCCGTGGGACGCGGCGGCGGGCGGGGCGGAGGCGGTGCTGGTCTACGCGAGGGATGACCCGGGGCTGCTGTGGCTCGTGCTGTCCGCCGTTCGCGACGCCGCCGAGGCGCTGCGCGAGGCCGCGTGAGCGCGGGCGGCGTGGGGCTCGGGGCGCGAGGGCACAGCGCGTGTAAGCCCTGGCCGGGCCGCCAGCGCTCGTGCTGAGCTCAGCGCTCGCCCGCAGTGGAATGCCCACACGCGCATGCGGCGGCGCACACCAGGGGGTCGGACTGCGGCACGCGCGAGCGGCGACCACGGCAGCCAGACGCGCAGCCCACGGCGGCAGCATCGTCACAGCCTGCGTCGCGCTTCCCACAGACGCGCATCACTTGGTCGGCGAGCCGCGGGCGCGGCCGGAGCTGCAGCATGCAGCGCGGCGGACCGGCAGCAGCGGCGGCTGCTGGCCGGCGGCAGGGCGCGCAGCTGGCCGCGGCACGCACCGCCAGCCACCCACGCGTCGCCTCAGGTGCGGTCACGTGCTCTGACCGCGCTGACGCGGCCCGACACGCCAGGGCCAGCAAGCCCCGTCGAGCAGCGGAGGAGCCTGGCGTCGCGCCGCCGACGCGTGCCCGCCGTCGCCCGCAGTGGCCGCTGCCAAGAAGGGCGACAGCCCCTGGGCGGCCGGGCCCGACGCACGCCGCGGTGGCGGCGGTGACAGCGGCGCCAAGAGCAAGGGCGCCGGCAACGGCGGCGCCAAGGGCAAGGGCGGCGCCAAGCCTGCAAAGGGGGGCGGCGGGGGCAAGGGCGGCGCGGTCAAAGCCTCCACGCCAAGCGGGCAGGGCTTCGCGCCCAAGCCTCGCCCCCGGGCGCCCGAGTACAAGCTGACGCCGCCGCTCACGCCGCAGCTGCTGGTGGGCGCGGCGCGGCGCGGCGCGGCGCGGCGCGGCGCGGCGCGGCGCGGCGCGGCGCAGCGGCTGCCAGCGGCGGCGGCGCGTCGCCGCCGCAGCGGCGGCGCCAGCGTGGGGGGAGGTCGTCCGCCCACCCACGCACCGCGCCCGCCCACGTGCCGCGCCCGCCGCCGCAGGACGAGCTGTCGGGCTGGGAGGTCGTACCGGCGCCGCTGTGGGGCACGTTTGCGGGGCACTGCGAGGGCGAGTGGCTCGGGCAGTACGCCGCTTACACGCCCTTTGGAGGTCCGCGCGCGCGCACGCGGGCACGCGCGCCCGCGTCGTGGAGCGCGCCGGGCCGCGCCGAGCGCCGCGCCGCCGTGCCGCGCCGCGCGGCGCGCTGCCCGCGCCGCAGGCGACCCCGAGCCCGTGTGGGCCGACGCGTCGGGCGCGTACCTGCTGCACGCCTACAGCCGCGTGAGCGAGGCGCGCGGCGCGGTGCCGGACGAGCCCGGCGGCGCCGACGCGCTCGTGCGCACCACGCTGCGCAGCGCGTCGGTCGCGAGCCTCATCGGCGGCACGGCGCCCAAGGCCGCGGCAGCAGCGGCGGCGGCGGCGGCGGCGGGCGGCGGCAGCGCCGACGCCGACGCGGCGCCGGCGGCCGCGGCGGACGATGAGCGCGAGGCGCTCGCGTACAACAGCGGCGGCGTCGTGGTCTTCAACGGCGGGTCCTACTCGGCGGGGCCGGAGTTCGTGGGTGCGCGGGCCGCGCCGCGCGTCCGCGCGCCGCCGCCTCGGCCCGAGCGCCGCCGCCTCGGCCCGAGCGCCCCGCCGCGCCCGCCGCGCGCCGCGCCCGCCCGCCCGACCGCGCGCCAGGCGCGCCTGAGCTGGACGACGACGACGCGGAGGCCTTTCTGGCGGCCGCGGCCGGCGACGACGACGAGGGCGGCGAGGGCGACGAGGGCGGCGCCGACCCGGTCGCGTCGCTGCCGTGCAGCACGGTGGTCATCGAGCAGGCGCTCGTGGCCGGCGGCGACGCGCGGCTGCGCCTCGTCGCCACGCTCAAGCTGCGCCGGCCGCCGGGCGAGGCCGAGCTGGACGTCGAGGTCGCGCGGCTGCTGCTGTACAAGGAGCACTGGTACGGCACGGCCGAGAGCACGAGCGGCAGCCTGCGCCGCCGCGAGAGCCTGCTGCAGCCCGCGGCGGCGGCGCAGCCGGCCGCGGCGCCGCAGCCGGCCGCGGCGGGCGGCGCGGGGCAGGTGCTGCAGCTGCTGCCGGCGCACCAGTTCGACCTCCCCGTCACGGGCCTGCCGCGCCCCAGCCCCGTGGCGCTGGGCGGCAGCTGGAACGTGTTTGTCGTGTCCGTCAACCCGGTGCTGGAGGAGAACCCCGACACCCTGCAGGCGCGGCAGCGGCGGCGCGCGGGGCCGCGCGCCGGGCCCGGGGCGGGGCGGGGCGGGGCAGGGCGGGGCGTCCGCGCCGCCGCGCGCCGTGCCGACGCTGCGCGCGCTGTGCGGGGCGGCGCAGGAGGAGGAGGTGTATGTGTACAGCAGCCGCGAGGAGCGGCAGCAGTGGCACGTGCCCGGCATCACGCCCAGCGCCGCGCTCGGCGCCGCGCCCCCGCGCCCGGCGCGCCCGCGACCAACGGCGCCGGCGCCGGCGGCGGCAGCGACGGCGCCGGCGCGCCGGCGGCAGCGGCGGCGGAGGAGCTGGACGACGACGGCTCGGGCGGCTCGTTCTGGCTGCCGGGCGGCGCGGTGGCGACGTTCCGCATGGTGCCGCCGCCACCGGGGGCGTCGGCGGCGACGGCGCTGGCGGCGGCGACGGCGGCGGGCCGCCTGCGGCGCGCGGGCTGCAGGTGGGGCTGCACTGGCTGCTCGACAGCGGGAGCTGCCTCTTCGTGGAGCGCGCGTACGACGCCGACGGCTGCCTGGCCGAGGTGCGGCAGGGGAGCGCCGTGAAGGGCGGCTGGAGCGGCGGGCGCATGTGAGCGCGCGTGGGCGAGCGTGCGGCGTCACGCGCGCGTGCGCCCGGAACCGCCGCCGCCGCCGCCGCTGCCGCGCTCCCCCTGCTCGTGTGGCAGCAACACCCGCTCCAGCGTCCGGCCCCGGCACGCCCGCGCGAGGGAGGCCTCGGCAGCGCTGGCGTTCGAGCGGCGCACAGCCCAGCGCACGCGCTCTGGCACACGCGCGTGTGTAGCACCCGCGCACTGCCGCGCTGATCGAGCCGGGCGCGACGCGCGCGGCCTCGGCGAGTGGAGCGGAGCTCGTGTCGCCACTGCGGTGCGCAGCGCGCGCGAGCGGAGGCCCCCGGGCAGCTCCCTGCCTGCCTCAGAGGCCGGCATCAGAGTCAGCTGCGTCATCGCGCGCCGGCGGGCCCGGGCAGTGGTCGCTCTGCGGCGGGAGAGGGGGCTGGGGCATCACCCATGACGCCCCCGCGCGCTGTGGGCACGCATGAACGGTGCCGCACCGGGAAAAGTGGCAGTGGCGCGTGCCCACCTGCAGCCTACGTGCCGGCCCACCTGGGCCCCAGCCGGAGCGCGCTGGCCGGGCCCATCGCCCACGCACTGCCTCGCCCCCCACCCCGGCCCCTCACGCCCCGTCCTGCCCGGCCGCCCCGCAGGATCTGCTGCACGCTGCCCCTGCGCTCGCCGTGACCACTCCACCGGCGAGCAGCGCAGCGGCAGCGCGGCGCGCGGCAGCGGCGCCGACGCCCGCGAGCGTTGATGAGTGATGGCGGCGCGGCGATGGACGTCCTGCTGCGCGGCGGCAGCGGCGTGGCGCTGCCCGACGGCCTGACCGGCCTCGATGGCGGCGGCTCCGGCGCGCAGCTGGCGGCGCTGGAGAAGCGCCTCAGCGGCAGCGGCGCGGCGGGCTGGGCGCTGCCCAACGGGCTCGCCGTGCCGCCCGACGCGCTGGGTGCGCTGCTGCAGCAGCAGGCGCAGCAGCAGCAACAGCAGCAGCAGCAGGCGCAGCAGCAGGCGCTGCAGCAGCAGGCGCTGCAGCAGCAGGCGCTGCAGCAGCAGGCCGCCGCCACCGCGCGGCGCCTGAGCGGGGCGGGGCAGCAGGCGCACCCGCTCGAGCTGCTGCAGCAGCAGCAGGCCGCGGCGCAGTCGATGTTTGAGTTCACGCAGGGCCTCGCGCAGCACCAGCAGCAGCAGCAGGCGCTGCTGATGCAGCAGGGCGCGCTGGCGCAGCAGCTGCAGCACAACCCGGCGCAGGCGCTCGTGGGCGCGCAGATGGCGGCCCTGCACGAGCAGCAGGGCGCCGCTGTGGCGCAGCACCAGGCGGCGGTGCAGCTGGCCCAGGCCGCCACGGCGGCCGCCGTCGGCGCTGCGCAGCGCCAGCGCACGTCCAGCGACGGCCACTGGCCGTTTGGGGGCAGCAGCGCCGGCAGCGACGGCGGCCAGCAGGCGCACCTGGGCTCGCGGCAGCCGGCCGCGGCGCAGACGCAGGTCGCGGTGTCGGCGCTGCGGCAGAGCCTTCTGCAGCAGCAGCAGCAGGCGCAGCAGGCGCCGCAGCAGTGGGACGGGCAGGGCCTGAAGCAGGGGCTGCTGAGCAAGCAGCACCAGCAGGCGGGCAGCCACATGCACGCGGTTGCCAGCAGCTTGCTGCCGGGCGGCCAGCAGCCGCCGGCGCAGGCGCAGCCAGCGGCCGGCGGCGGTGGCGTGAGCGCGGTGCCCGGCGGCCCGCCCAGCAGCAACCTCACGCTGCGCATGACGGTGCAGCTCGTCGCCACCTACACGCAGTGCACGCCCGGGGGGGCTGCTGGCGGCGGCGTGCCGCAGCCGTTGCCGCGCCGCGTGCTGACCAAGCCCGCGGCGGCGGTGAAGAACGACGGCTGGGACAACGAGGCGAGCGACCTGGTGCTCGCCACGCAGGTGTGCCGCGCCGCGCCCCGGGGGGCGCGCCCGGGCCGCTCGCGGGCGCAGCGGGTCGGCGCGCCGCGTGCCGCCGCCGACCCCGACCCCGCCGCCGCCGACCCCGCCGCCGCCGCCGCCGCCGTCAGGACGTGCTGGTCAACGCCGCGGGGCAGCGCTACGTCGTGCTGGACATGCTCGGCTCGGGCACGTTTGGGCAGGTCGTGTCGGCGTACAGCGAGGCGGCGGGCAAGGCCGTGGCGGTGAAGGTCATAAAGAACCAGCCGGCCTACTACCACCAGGCGCGCGTCGAGGTCGGCATCCTGCAGCTGCTCAACGGCCGGTGCGACCCCGGCGACGCGCACCACATCGTGCGCCTGCACGACGCCTTCCTGCACCGCCGGCACCTCTGCCTCGCGTTTGAGCAGCTCGGCATCAACCTCTTTGAGCTGCTCAAGCGCAACGGCTTCCGCGGCCTCAGCCTCGGCCTGCTGCGCCTCTTCCTGCAGCAGGCGCGCGCTGCGCCGCGCTGCGCACCCCCGCGCGGCCCGCCGCCGCGCGCCGCCCGCGCCCCGCCCGCGCCGACGCGCCGCCCGCGCCGCCGCGCCGCCGCCGCCGCCGCCGCCAGATCCTGGACTCGCTCATCGTGCTGCGCGACGCGAGCATCATCCACTGCGACCTGAAGCCCGAGAACATCCTCCTCGCGCCCCCCGCGGCGGCGGGCGGGCCGCTGGGGCAGCTGAAGCTGATCGACTTTGGCTCCGCGTGCTTTGAGAGCCGCACCGTGTACAGCTACATCCAGAGCCGCTTCTACCGCAGCCCCGAGGTGCTCCTCGGCCTCAGCTACGCCGCCGCGATCGACATGTGGAGCTTCGGCTGCGTCGCCGCGGAGCTCTTCCTCGGCCTGCCCCTCTTCCCGGGTGCGCGGCGCACGCGCCCGCCCGGCACGCGCGCCGCCGCCGCCGCGCGCGCCGCGCGCTGCCCGCTGCGCGCCTGCCGCGTGCTGCGCGCGGCGGCCGCAGACGCGCCCGCCGCCCGCCGCCCGCCGCGCGCCGGGCAGGCGCGAGCGAGCACGACCTGCTGTCCCGCATCATGGAGACGCTCGGCCCGCCGCCGCCGTGGATGATGGCGGCCGCGAAGCGCACGGGCGCGTTCTTCAAGCGCGCCGGCGCCGCGGGCGACGGCGCCGCCGGGCGGGCGGCGGCGACGGCGCCGGCCTCGCGCCCGGCGGCGACGGCTACATGTACTGCCTGCTCAGCCGGGAGGAGTTTGAGGCGGTCAACAAGTGCCAGGTGGGCGGCCGCGGCCGCGGCGGGCGCGGGCGCGGGCGCGCGGCCCGGGCCGCCGCCGGCGGGCGCGGCCTGGCGCGCCGCCGCGGCCGACCTGGCCCCACGCGCGCGCGCGCGCGCCGTCGCCGCCGCCGCCGCCGCCGCGGCCAGGCGCCCGCGGGCAAGCGCTACTTTGCGCACAGCCGGCTGGCCGACATCGTGGGGCACTACCCCTCCAAGGCGGGCGCGTGCGACGGCGAGGCGGCGGCGGAGCGGCGCCAGCGCGAGGCGCTGCTCGACCTGCTGCTGGGCGTGCTGGACCTCGACCCCAAGACGCGCTGGACGCCGCGGCAGGCGATCCAGCACCCCTTCATCACCGGCGAGCCCTTCCTGGGGCCCTTCCAGCCGCCCGCGGACAGTGCGCCGCAGCCGATCCACCACCGCCACGGCCACCACCACGCGCACCACGGGCACGGTCACCACCACCGCGCCGAGGCCGAGCAGGCGCAGACGCAGGCGCAGGCGCAGGCGCAGCAGCAGCAGCAGCAGCAGCAGCAGCAGCAGCAGCTCGCGGCCGTGGCGGCGGCGGCCGCGGCGGCGGCGGTGGGCAGCCTCGGCGCCGGCGGCGGCGGCGAGGCGCTGGCGGCGGCCATGGGCGACGCCGCCGGCGGCGCCGCGGCCGCCGCCGCGCGCACCGGCCCCATGGCCGTCGGCGGCGGCGCGCAGGGCGCGGCGCGGGGTGGCTTTGCGGGCGGGCCGGGCAGCTACGGCGGCGGCGCGCCGGGCAGCTTCATGCCGGGCAGCACCAGCAACCTGCTGCAGTACAGCCCCGCGGCGGCGCAGGTGCACGCGCGCGCGCACGCGATCGCCATGGCGGCGCTGCAGCAGCTCAGCCCGCAGCTGGGCAGCAGCTACCAGCCGCAGAGCGCGACGGCGCTGCTCGGCACGAGCTTGAGCGGCCGCGGCGGCGGCGCCGGCGGCGGCGCGGGGAGCTACACCGGCGGCGGCACGGGCCTGGGCCTGCTGCAGGCGCACCAGCAGCAGCAGGCGGCGCACCAGCAGCAGGCGGCGGCGGCGCAGCTCGGCAGCAGCTACAGCCCTGCCCGCCCGCTCATCCCCTCGGGCCGCACGACGTCGGCGGCCGCGGCGCAGCTGCGCCAGGCGCGCGAGCGCGAGGCGCGCGAGCGCGACGCGGCCGGCGACGGCCACGCCACGGCCATGGCCACCAGCCCGGCGCCCTTCCACGTCGCGCCGGGCGCGGCCGCGGCGGCGGCGGCGGCCGCGGGGCACGGCGGCGGCTCGCGCGGCGGCGGCTTCAGCGCCGCCGGCAGCAGCGCCGGCAGCGGCGACTTTAGCCAGCACAGCGGCAGCCTGGCGCACTCTCACAACCTGCTCATGTCCCCGGTCAGCCCCGCGCACATGCACAATATGGCCGCGGTGCTCGCGGCGGCGCGGCAGCAGGCGCAGCAGCAGGCGCAGCAGGCGGCGCAGCAGGCGGCGCAGCAGGCGGCGCAGCAGGCGGCGCAGCAGCAGGCCGCGGCCGCGGCGGCGATGGGCCTGCAGGGCGGCGCGAGCCTTCCGCGCGGCACGAGCCTGCAGCAGCGCTGGCGCACGGCCATGGATCAGCAGGGACCGGGCTCGCCGATGCAGATCGGCGTGCCGGGCAGCCAGCAGCAGCAGCACCAGCAGCACCAGCAGCAGCAGCAGCAGCAGCAGCAGCCAGCGCTGGGCGCGAGCTGGCAGCAGGGCGGCCCCGCGACTGGCTTCCTGGGCCAGTCGGTGGCCGCCGGGGGCGGGCCGCACGACGCGGGCGTGCTGCTGCAGTGGCAGCAGCTGCAGCAGGCCAATAGGCAGCAACAGATGGCTGCCGCGGCGGCGGCCGCAGCGCTTGCGGCGAAGGCCGCCGCCTCGGCGTCGGGGCTGCCCGGGCCGGGCGCGGGCGCGTTGGTGGGCGAGGCGCTGGCGGCGGCGCGCGCGAGCGGCAGCAGCGACAGCGCCGACGGCGCGCCGCGCGGCAGCCGCCGCAGCAGCAGCGGCGGGGCGCCGCGGCGCGCGCCGCGCATGAGCGGGCCCGACGAGGCCATGTTTCCTATGGAGGAGCCGCCGCGCCGCGGCAGCGCCGGCCTGGCGCCGCTGGCCGAGGAGCCGCACGGCGCGGCGGCGCAGGCGGCGCCGCCGCGGCACCCCGTTGTTGCGGCGCTGGCGCGGCCGGCGCTGATCGCGTCCAGCCCGCTGGAGCTCTCCCCCCTGCAGGACGGGGGCGCGCCGGCGCCCGCGCGCGCGGCGGCGGCGCCGCCGCCGCCCGCGCAGCAGACGCCGTCGCTGGCACCGTCGCTGGCGCAGCCGCAGTCGGCGCAGCAGCGCCGGCGGCAGGAGGCTGAGGCGGAGGAGGACCTGGAGCTGCTGGAGGAGGAGGTCATGTGTGGCAGCCCCCTCTACGCGGACGAGCAGCTCGACGGCACGACGCCGCCACCGCCCGAGCCACCCGGCGCGCCGGCGGCGCTGCACGCGCCGCTCGGGCCGGGCCTGCTGCCCGGCGGCGGCGGCGGCGGCGCGGGCGGGCTGTCGGGCGGGGGCAGCCGGCGCGGCAGCATGATGCAGGTGCGCGCGATGTCGGTGGAGCTGCCGGGCGCGAGCTCGGACGACGACGAGGAGCTCGACCCGGGCGGCCTGGGCCTGCCCGCCGCGTCGTGCGCCGCCGCCGACGAGCTGCACGACGTCCTAGCCCCGCACTGGTCCTACCGCCAGCCGCCGCAGCTGCTCGCCCGGCCGCTGCAGCAGGCGCTCGCGGCGCTCGCGGCGGCGCAGCAGCAGCAGCTCGTGGCGCAGCAGGCCGCCGCCGGCGCGGGCACGAGCGGCGGCGGCAGCGCGCAGGCGCCGGGCGCCGGCACGGGCGCGGGCGAGCGCTGACGCTCTGCCCCGGCCCGGCGGGCGAGGGGCGGGCGAGGGGGGGGGGGCAGAGGGTGGGGTGGGGGTAGGAGGCAGGCGTTTTCTTTCATTCTGCGAGCATGGCACATGCTTGCCGGGGCGGCGGCGGCTCGGCGCTGGCCGCCGCCTCCCTGGGTCGGGCCCGGCTGGGCACGGGCAGGGTCGGGGCAGGGGCAGGGCGGCGGCGGGTATCGCGTCTCGATTGGCGCGGCAGGACTCGGCCCCTGCGCGCGGCCGGCGCGCCGGCGTCGGCCGCTCGGCCGCGCGGGGCGCCGCGCTCGTGGTGGTGGTGGTGGGTCGTCGGATCTGTGTCGTGGTGGTTTGTTTGTGTTTGTGGTCGCAGGGCAGTAGTGTGTTGTTCGCGTGTGGTGGCGGGCTCGGACGGCGCAGGCAAGCACACTCGACGCCCGCTGAAGCGCAAACCCCGCGCGACAACGCTCGCACCGCCGCCGACGCACCTGCTTGCGCTCCGCCCTCGCGCCCGGCAGCAGATCGCCGCGCCCACGACCCACCGCGCAGCGCGCCCAGCCACCGGCGACAGCAGCGGCCACAACAAGCTCGCCGTTGTTGAGGCCGCCATCTACAGCTTGGTGCGCGCTGCCACGCCGCCGCCGCGTGCCGCGGCCTTGGCCAGAGCGCGCCACGTGCTCTCTGATCTGCCCGCGCATGCCGGGGAGCGCGCGCGGAAGCGCTGGCGGCGGCGGCGGCGGCGGCGAAAGCAGTGCGCGCTGCTCCGTCGCGCCCGCAGCCCGACATGGCCTGCCGCAAAAGGGGCGGCGAGGTGCTCCTGCAGCAGCCGCTGGACGTCCTCGGCGGCGGCAAGCGGCGCGGCGGCGCAGGCGTCGGCGCGCTCAGCGACGACGACGTGGCGGCGTTCATGCACAGCCTGCACCCCGCGCTGGCGGCGGTGCCGTCCGCCGACGCGCTGCTCGCCGCGACGGGGCTCTCGCCGGCGGGGTGGCGGGCGTTTGCGGAGCTCAACGTCTGCCTGGGCGAGCACTTTCATAGGCTCTCGTCGGCGCTGCGCGGCTACCACGCCTTCACCGCGCAGCCCGCCGAGTCGCTCTGGCGCAGCTTCAGCGGCTGCCACGGTGCGCCGCGTGCGCGCCGCCCGCGTCGCGCTGCGGGCGCGCGCGCCGCCGCGGCGCGTACGCTTGCGCCCACGCTGGCGCGCCGCCGCACGCGCGCGCGCGCAGGCGGGGCGCCCGGCGCCGCTGTCGGGCACCTGCCGCTCGTGCGGTTCCTGCTCACGCACGTGCTGCCGCCGGGTGGGACCTGCTCGCTGGTGGAGTACACCATCACGCTGCCCGGCTGGCTCCTTGCATTCACGGCGCGCTGGGGCGGCTGCTGCGGCGCGGGCGGCACGGTGCGTGTCGTGCTGCTGCAGTCCTACGCGCCGCCGCAGGAGCCGGGCCCGAGCAAGGCCTCAGCCACGCGGCAGCCGGGGCCGCGGCTGTTCGTGCCCGTGCTGAGCGCGTGACGCGACGGCGGCGGGCGGGGCAAAACGCGCGGGGGGGGGGGGGGGGTGATGGGCAGATCTGTCTGGGGGCGCAACCGCGGGGGGGGGGGGGGGAGGAGGTGGGAGACGGGGCGCCGCGCCGCTGAGACGACGCGGACGCGGTGCAGCGCTGGCGGCGGCGACCCACGACCGCGGGGAGGGGGGAGAGCACTGCGCTGTGTGGACTGACTGTCGCTCCTGCAAGCTGGCCGACGCGCACGAAGAAGAAGAAAGCAAAAGCAAGCGCTCCCGCGCGGTGGTGCGGGCCCTGACTGACTGACGGGAGGATCTGTTCTTTTAAACGCTTTGGCAGCCTCAACCGAGGCAACAGACGGCAGCCGCCCCCGGCCCGGCGAGCTATGGTACAGGCGCCGTGGGGCCGCAGGAAGGTACAGGGGCCGCGGGGGCTCGCGCGGCGGCACCGCCAGACCCGGGTCGCGCGGCCTCACGGCGCCGCCGCGCCGGGCGCGAGGCTGGCGGGCGCCATCCACACGCGCACGGTCTTGTCGTCGCTCGCCGACGCCATCATCGCGGGCTGCGCCGGGTTCCACGCGACCGCGTTGACCGTGCCCGTGTGGCCCTCGAGCGTGAGCAGGCAGTCGCCGCTGTCGCGGTGCCACACGTAGACCTGGCAGTCCTCGCTCCCCGCGACGACAAAGCGCCCGCCGCTGCCGCCAAAGCCGCTGCGCAGCACGAAGCGCCCCTGGCGGCCGCCGTTGGCCATGTACTCCATCGCGGGGCTGCCCGGCAGCGCGGTCAGCGGGTCGGGCTCGCCAGAGTCGAGCGCGGCGGCGAGGCCGCCCGGGCTCGCCGCGAGCGCGGCGCCGAGGTCCCACAGGTGCACCGTGTGGCACTGCAGGCGGCGGCGGCGCGGCGCGTGGGCCGGCGCGGGGGGCTGGCGCGCCCGCTGCGCGGCGGGGCGTCGCGCGCGGTGGGCGGCGGGCTGAGCAGGCGCGGGGCGCCCGCGCACCTGCAGGTTGGTCAGCAGGTGCCGGCCGTCCGCCGAGAGCACCACGCTCGTCAGCGGCGCCACCTCCTGCAGCGAGCCCTCCGCCTGGTCAGACATGCTGCGGGCGCGCGTGCGGCGCGCGCGGTGTGAGCGGGTGCGCGCGCTCGCCCCGCTCGCGGCTGCGCGGCGGCGCGGGCGCGGGCGGCGCGGCGCTGCTGCGCGGCCCTCACCGGATGACCTGCAGCACGCGCTCGCTGCTGCAGCCGAGCACGAGCAGCCCGCCGTCGCTGCTCAGCGCCATGTCCTGCACCGCCAGCGGCCGCTTCCACCTGCGCAGCGGGTGGCGCGGGCGTCCGCGGCTGCCCCGCAGCGTGCAGCGTGCAGCGCGCGCAGCCAGGGCGGCGGCCAGCGCAGCAGCGCGCCTGCTGATCTCCCGGCCCTCCACGTCAGCCATGACCAGCAGCTTGTCCGGCCCCGCCGACAGGAAGCGGCGGCCGTCCGGCAGCCACGCGGCGCACGACACCACATCGCGGTGGTGGCTGCGGCGCAAGGGGCGGCGGCGGCGGCGGCGGGTGAGCGCGTCGGGCTGCGGCGGGCCAGGGCCGAGCGCGGCCCCGCGGCGGCGGGGCGCTGCCGGCGCGCCTGAAGGTGTGGCGCAGCGCGCCGCTCGCGGTGTCCCACAGGCGCAGCCGCCCGTCCTCGCAGCAGGAGAGCAGCCAGTCGTCGCGCGGGCTCCAAGCGACGTACAGCACGGGCGCGCCGTGCCCGCTCAGGCGGTGCGCCACGCTCGCGCGCCCCGTGGCGCGGCACACGCGCCAGATGATGACGCTCCGGTCCTGGCCGGCGCGCGGCGCCGCGGCGCATCGTCGGCGGCGCACGGTGGCGGCGGCGGCAGCACGCGCACGCGCGCGCGCGCGGCCCCACGCGGCCAGCGCGCCGCGCACCTTTGACGCGGAGGCCAGCTGGTCGCCGCTGTGGCTGAAGGCAATGTGCCACACCTCATTGCTGTGCTGCTCCAGCACCTGGCGCGCAGCGCGCGGCGCGGCGCGGCGCGGCGCAGCGCTCGGCGCGGCGCTCGGCCGGCGGCGCTGCGCGGGGCGCGCCGTGCGCCGCGCGCTCGCCCCTCCCCGCGCCGCGCCGCGCGCGCCGACTCACCGCCACGCACTGCGACGGCAGGCTGTCCTCGCCGGCGGTGTAGTCGGCGAAGAGGCTGAGCCGCGTGTCGAGTGCGTTGTGGTACTGGCAGCGCGACACCTGCGCCAGCAGCGCCTGCTCCACCAGCTGCTCGAGGCGCCCGTCGGGCGTGAGCAGTGCGGGCGGGAGCTGCGCCTGCAGCGCCGCCAGCAGCTCGCCGCGGCTGCCCGCGCCGCCGCCGAGCCAGGCGGCGCGCGTCGCGGCGTCGCCGCCCGACGGGCACAGCAGCTGCCCTGCGCGCGGGGCGGGCGCGCGGCGCCGCGCGGTCGCGGCACGGCGCGGACGCGCGCGCAGGCGCTGCGGCGGCGGCGCGGCGGGGGTGCGCCCGCGTGGCCCCCACCCGCGAGGTGGTGCAGCTGGTGTTCGTTGATGGCGAGCGGCGCCATCTCGCCGCGCAGCACGCCCAGCGCGGCCGCGTAGTCCTGCGCCTCGAGCGCCTCGAGGTACTTCTGCTGCAGTATGAGGAAGGTGGAGTGCCGCACCACGTCCTCGGAGCCCGTGAGCGCCGGCAGCGCCGCGAGCGCGGCCGCCCAGTCGCCGCCGAGCACGGCCGCCTGGAACGCGCTCGCGTGCGCGGGCTGCATCTGGATGCCCTGCGCCCCCGGCGGCGGCGGCGGAGGCGGCGGGTGTGGCCCAGGAGTGGGCCGGCCGGCGGCGGCAGTCCGCGGCGTCGGCAGCAGCGCCAGCAGCTGCAGCAGCGGCGACAGCGGCACCGCCGCCGCGCGGCGCGCGCTGCCCCCTCTGTCCCGATCCGCCCACGGGACGCACCGACTCCTGCTGCAGCGCGTCCGCCACGCTGGGGTAGCCCAGGCGGTGCAGCGCCTGCTGCAGGACGCGGACGTACTCGGTGCGGTCGATGAGGCCCTTCGGCCCGATGCGCTCGGGCGGGCCGGGGGGCGCCGAGCCGTTGGTCAGGCCGGTCATGATGTCGGCTGTTGTGAAGACGACCGCAGGGCACCCCGCGCCGCGGGGGCGACGGGGGAGGGCCTCCTCCCAACGAATGAGCGGCCCGCGCGGCCCAGGGCGGGCCGGCAGGTCGTGCCCGGCCGGCGAGAGCGCGTGCAGGGCCACCAGCTGCGAGCACCCGCCCGCCGGCGTCGTGCGCGGCGCGGCGGCGGCAGCGGGGGCGCAGCAGCGGCGCGCCCGCGCGTGCGGCGGCGTGGCGCGGGCTCGGCGTGGATCGGGGAGCGCGGCCGCGGATGGCGTGCCACGGTGGGAGTCTCGCTGTTGGATGAGAATATGGGTGGTGCGCTTGGACCGCCGCGTCGTTCGTCAGGGCGCGGCGGCGCGCGAGCGGACGCGTGTCCTGCCGCAGCCTCCCGGGGCTACAAGTGCCGCGCCACCACCGCACGCAGCGCACGCACTCGCGGCTCACTCCACCGCGCTCGCTCGCCACACCGCACTCCGCGCCAGCGCTTGCCGCGCAGCGCCCCCAGATCGCCGCGCGGCGCCGCAGTGGCCGCCCCGAGATCACGGGGACGCTCAAGCACCTCCACCGTGCGCAGGTGTGGTGGCGGGCGGCGCGCTCGGGGGCGCGCGGGGCGGCGGCGCGGGCGCCGCTCCTGCCGCTGCTGTCGCGCGCGAGCCCCGCCGCCGATGCCCCGCCGCCGCGCAGCGCTCGGCGCATCACCAGGGCGCGCAGCAGGTCATGGCGGTCGGCGCGGGGCCTTGAGAGAGAGACTGACGCAGGCAGCAGCAGCGCACGCGTCCCGGCATCCGCTGCGGCGCGATGGCGTCCCTGCCCAAGTCGATCCCCGAGTGCAGCCTGCTGAAGACCAGCAGCAGCAGCAGCGACGGCAGCGGCCCCGCGCCGCCCCGGCCGGCGCGGGGCGACGGCCGCGACCTCGCGTGGCACCCGCACCCGCCGCCGCTGCCGGGCAGCTCGCCGTCAAAGGGCAGCCTGCTGCTCGGCGGCTCGCTGCCCGGCTCGTTCGGCGCGCTGCAAAAGGCGGGCTCAGGCTCAAGCCTCGGCGCGAGCGGCGGCGGCGGCGGCGCGCAGGCCGCGGACGGCGCGGCGCCGGGGGGGATCCCGATCAGCCGCTCCTCGTCCGCGGCCGCCGACGTGCTGAGCGCGGGCAGCGGCCTGCTGCTGCCGCCGACGGAGGGCGCCGGCGACGACGCGCCGGGAGGGCGCAGCCCCTGCGAGCGGCGGCGCTGCCCCTTCGTCATTGGCGTGGCCGGCGGCACGGGTGCGCGGCGCGCGCGCGGCCGGGGCGGCGCGCTGCGCCGGGGCAGGGCGCCGCCCGGCACGCGCGGCGTGCGCGACGCGCGCGCGCTCCGCGCCGCAGCGAGCGGCAAGACCACGGTGTGCGACCAGATCATCCAGCGCCTGCACGACCAGTGCGTGGTGATGCTCAACCAGGACAGCTTCTACCGCTCCCTCACAGAGGCGCGCGCCGCGCACGCCTCTGCATGCAGCGGCGCCTGGCGCCCGGCGCCCGGCGCCCGGCGCCCGGCGCCCGGCGCGCGCGCGCGGCTCACGCGCCGCCGCGCCCCGCGCGTCCGGCCCCGCCAGGAGGAGCTGCGTGACGTGGCAAACTACAACTTTGACCACCCCAACGCGTTTGACACGCCCGCGCTGCTCGCGTGCCTGGACGGCCTCAAGGCCGGCCGCGCGGTCGAGGTCCCGACCTACGACTTTGCCGCGCACCGCCGCGGCACCGAGACGCGCAAGGCGCGCACGCGGCGCGCGCGCGCCGTCCGCTGCCGCGCCCGCCCGCGCGCACGCGGCCGCTCACCGCCGCCGCGCCGCCTGCCTGGGCCGGCAGGTGGAGCCGGCGGACGTGATCGTGGTGGAGGGCATCCTGGTGCTGCACATGGAGGAGCTGCGCAGCCAGTGCAACATGAACGTCTATGTAGACACGGGTGCGCCTGCGTGCGCGGCGCTGGCCGTGCGCGGCCGTGCGTGCACGATGGGTGTGCGTGCACGGCTCGGCCAGCCACGCGCCGCCGACGCCGCCGCCGCCGCCGCGCGCGCAGACGACGACGTGCGCCTCGCGCGGCGCATCCAGCGCGACGTGCAGGCGCGCGGGCGGGACGTCGCGGGCGTGATCGAGCAGTACACCCGCTTCGTCAAGCCCGCGTTTGACCAGTTCGTCGCGCCCAGCCGCCGGTGAGAACCGCCGCGCCGCCACGCCCGGGAGGCCCGCCCGCACCCGCCTGCCCACGCGCCGCGCACGTGCTGCCCATACCCGCGCGCCGCCCACACGTCGGCCCGCCCGCGCGCCGCCCGGCCGCGCGTCAGGTACGCCGACATCATCATCCCCTGGCAGCGCGGCGACAACCTGGTGGCCATCGACCTCATCACGCAGCACATCGCGCTCAAGCTGCGCTGCCACGACCTGCTGCGCATCTACCCAAACCTCGAGCTCCTGCCCTCAAACTTCCAGGCGCGCCGCCGCCGCCCGCCGCCCGCCGCCCGCCGGGCCTGCCGCCGCCCCGCGCCCCTCCGGCTGGCCGCCCGCCGGCCGGCCCGCGACACGCGCCCAGGCACGCCCGCGCGCCCGCACTCGCCCCGCCCGCTCATGCGCGTGCGGACAGATCCGGGGCATGCACACCATCATCCGCGACGCGTCGTCGTCCAAGAACGACTTTGTGTTTTACGCCGACCGCCTGAACCGCCTCATCGTCGAGGCGGGGCTCGGGCACCTGCCCTTCACAGAGAAGATCGTGCGCACGCCCACGGGTGCGCCCCCCAGCCCGCCCCGGCGCGCGCCCTCGCGCGCGCGCGGGCCAGGCGCGCGGCGTGGGTGGGGCGCGGACCCCCACGCCGCCGCCGCCGCGCCGCCCTCCGCGCCGCGCCGCCCCGCCCCGCGGCGCGCGGCGCAGGCCACCGCTACGTCGGCGTTGACTTTACGCGCGGCATCTGCGGCGTCTCCATCATCCGCAGCGGCGAGGCCATGGAGACGGCGCTGCGCGAGTGCTGCCAGGGAATCAAGCTCGGCAAGATCCTCGTGCACAGGCGCGCCGCGCCCGCCGCCGCAGCGCGCCCGCCGCGCGCCCGCCGCGCGCCCGCCGCCGCGCGTCGCGGCCACCGCGCGCGCGCACCTCTGCCCGCGCGCGCCCGCCCACTTGTGCCCGCGCGCGGCCGCCGCCGCCGCGCACGCGCGCCGCCGCCCCGCTCGTCAGGCACGGCCCCGCCGCGGCAGAGCAGGAGGTCATCTACGAGCGCCTGCCCGCCGACATCGCGTCGCGGCACGTGCTGCTGCTCGACCCGCTCGTCGGCACCGGCCGCACCGCCTGCCGCGCGGTGCAGGTGCGCGCGCGTGCCGCCGCCATGCCCGCCGCCGTGCGCGCTGCCCCCCACCCCTCCCCCTCCCGCTCCCAGCTCCCAGCACGCACCGCACACACACACACACACACACACACACACACACACACACACACACACACACACACACACACACACACACACACACACACACACACACACACACACACACACACACACACACACACACACACACACACACACACACACACACACACACACACACACACACGCGCGCGCGCGCGCCCAGGTGCTGCTGGAGCGCGGCGTCGCTGCGGAGAAGATCCTTTTCCTCAGCATGGTCGCCGCGCCCGAGGCGATCCACCGCCTCTGCTCCGCCTACCCGGGCATGAAGTTCCTGACCAGCGAGATCGACCGCGGCCTCGACGACGCCTGCCGCATCGTCCCCGGCATCGGGGAGTTTGGGGAGCGCTACTTCAGCGACTGAGGCGGGGCGAGGGAGAGAGCGTCAGCGGCGCGCGCGCGCGCCGAGGGAGGGCGCCGAGGGAGGCGCGGCGGCGGCGGGGGCGGCCGGCGCGCGCGCACGCGCACGGGGCGGGCGTGCGGCACGCGCTGGCGGCGGCTGGCTCGCGTGGGGCCGGTGCTGGGTAACCGCGCTGCCGGCGGCGCGGCCGGGCGCGCGGAGCCGACGCTCTGAACCACACGGAGGGCTCGGGCGCGCGGGGCGTGGCGGCGGCCACGCCCTGCCCCTGCGTCGCTCTCCTAGAGTTGGCCAGCTCGTGTTTCGCAGTGGACGATCGACCGCACCGCCGCAGGATCCTGCTCCGGAGCGTGCCGGCGCAGCGGCCCGCAGCGATGGCGCTCGGCGTGCGCGTGCAGCCTGGCGCGGCGTGCCGGGCCCCCATTGTCGAGCGCCGACATGCATTGATCGTTCGCGCCCACAGCAGCAGCGGCAGCATCAGCGGCGGCGGCGACGGCGGCAGCGGCAGCGGCAGCAGCGGCGGGCCCGCCGCCGCGCTGCGGCTCGGCCGCCGGCAGCTCGCAGCGGCGGCGGCGGCGGCGAGCGCAGCGGCAGCGTGGCGCCCTGGCGTGCCGCCGGCGGTAGCGGCGGCGGCGGCGGCGGAGGCGACGCTGCCGCTGGTGCCGAGCATCCCGCTCTCGCCCGCCGCGCCCGACCTCCGCGTCAGCCGCGTCATCAAGGGTTGCTGGCAGCTCTCGGGAGGCCACCGGGGGGAGGTGCGCGCTGCTGGGGGGCGCCCGCGCGTTACCCGGCAGGCCCGTCTGCGATATGTGCCGCCGCCGCACGCTGCCACGCCCGCCGCCGCAGCGCGACACGGACCGCACGGGCGGCAAGGCGGCGGTCGATGACTTCACTGCATTTGACCAGGCCGGCATCACCACCTGGGACGCCGCAGGCGCGCGCGCCGCGCGCTGTGCGCCGCCCCGCCGCGCGGCTGCGCCGCCGCGGGCCCGCCCGCGCGGCCGCCGCCCAGCCTGACCCTGGCCGCCCGCCCGCCCGCGCCCGCGCAGACCACTACGGCCCCGCGGAGCTGCTGATCGGGCGCTGGCTGGCGGAGCACCCGGACGCGCGGCCGCGCGTGCAGGCGCGCCCCGGGCGCCGCCGCGCCGCCGCGGCCCTGCCTCGCCGCCGTCCGCGCCTCGCCCCGCGCGCCACGCGCCGCGCCCTGCGCGCCACGCGCCGCGCCGCGCCACGCGCCACGCGCGGTCATGCGCAGGTCGCGACCAAGTACTGCGTCTTCAGCCGCGCCGAGATGGCGGCCCTCGACGGCGCGGCGGTGCGCGCGGCGGTGGAGCGCAGCCGCAAGCGCCTCGGCGTCGACCGGATCGACCTCCTGCAGCTGTATTGGGGAGACTACAGCCAGCCCAGGCGCGACCGGGGTGGCCGGCCGGCTGGCCAGCCCATGCGGGCCGCCGCGGCGCCGCCGTGGCGCGCGCGCGCCAGCCCACGCGCCGCACGCGCCGCGCCGCAGGTACGTCGACGCCGCGCTCCACCTGACCGACCTCGCGGCCGCGGGCGTGATCGGTGCGGTCGGCGTGACCAACTTTGACGTGCCCCGCCTCGAGCGCATGCTCGACGCGGGCGCGCGCCTCGCCAGCAACCAGGCGCGCTGCCCGCCGCCCGCGCGGCAGGCAGCCGGCGGCCGCACGCGTGCCCCGCGCTCGCTCGCGGCCAGCAGCGCCGCGGGGGGCCCACGCGGCCGCCGCCGCCCGCCGCCGCCCGCCGCCCGCCGCCCGCCGCCCGCCGCGGTCGCAGGTGCAGTACAGCCTGCTGGACGCGCGGCCGGAGAACGGCATGGCCGCGCTCTGCGCCGCGCGCGGGCTGAGCCTGCTGCCGTACGGCGTCGTCGCGGGCGGCCTGCTGTCGGACCGCTACCTCGGTGCGGCGACGGCCGACGTCAACACCTACTCCAAGGGCAAGTACGCCGCCGTGCTGGGCCAGGTCGGCGGCTGGGAGTGGCTGCAGGGGCTGCTGCGCGCGCTGCGCGGTGCCGCGGACAAGCACGGCACGTCGATCGCCAACGTCGCGGCGCGGTGGGTGCTGCAGCGCCCCGGCGTGCCCGCCGTCATCGTCGGCGCGCGCAACGCCAGCCATGTCGGCGACCACCGGCGCCTGTTCACGTTTGAGCTCGACGCGGACGACCTGGCGGCGATCGACGCCGCGCGCGCGGCCGGCCGGCGCCCGCGGGGCGACTGCTACGACTGGGAGCGCGGCGGCGCGTGGTAGTGCGTGGTGGCGCACGCGGCGGTGCCCAGTGTCCAGCGGTGCGCGGCGGCAACCGGCGACCCCCCGCGCGCGGCTCGGCCGGTGCACCCGTTACCCCGGCGGCCGCGCTCGCAGCGGCCGCCGTCCGGATCGCCGCGCTCACTGCGTCCGCCGCGGCGCGGGCACGCGGCGCGAGAGGTGGTGCTGCTGCGACTGCGGGTCGCGCGGCGGGCCCGGGGGCGACTGCAGCTCGAGCAGCTCCGCCGGCTCGCCGTCGCCGCCGCCGCGCGGCGGGCGCAGCATCTGCTGCATCACCGCCTCCGCCGCGGCCGCGGGCAGCAGCGGCCCCCGCGCGTTGAGCAGCCGCTGCGCCGCCGCGAGCCGCCGCGCCATGAGGCCCGCCTGCCACGCCGGCAGCGGCTTGGTGAGCCGCACGGGCGGGTCGGGCTGCGCCGCGGCGGCGGCCTTGAGGACCTCCATGTTGCGGTTGTACAGCGCCACGTCGGTCTTGCGGTTCTCCTTGCGGCTGCGCGAGAGGCGCGGGAGGCCCCAGCGCTTGTTCCAGATGCGCCCGCCCGTCGCCTTGAAGACCACGCCCGCGGCGGCGCTGAACAGCACCATGCCGCGCGCGCGCTCTGCTGCCGGCTCCCCCTCCGCTGCGGGCGGGCGTCCGGCACGCAGGCAGGAGAAGAGACCGGCGGCGTGCAGTGGCGGCGGCGGCGGCGGCAGCAGCGGCGGCAGCAGCGGCGGCAGCGGCGGAGCGCGCGTGCGGCGAGGGGCGGCTGGATGGGCTGGTGCGCGGGCGCGGCGGGAGGGCGGGCGGACTGGGGTGGCGTGTGGGAGAGCGGGGGCGGGGCGAGGGCAGAGGAGCGCGGAGGACGGGCAATGAACAGTGTCAGTAGCGCCAGGTGGCGCGCACGGCGCGCTGGTGCTGCCGCCAGACCCCCTCGGTGCGGCCCCAGCCCACGCCCACCGCCCACCCGTCCCTCGATGCGCGCCGCGCAGTCCCTGGCCCTGCTCGCGCTCGCGGGCGCCCTCTGCGCTCTGCTCGTGAGCGGCGGCGGCACGATGCTGGGCGGTCCCGCCAAGGCGCCGATCACGGCGCGCACCAACGAGGTAGGCGAGTTTGCGGTGGAGCAGCTCAACGCCAAGGCCAACTTTCCCAAGGCCGGCGCGCTGCGCTTCGGCAAGGTCGTCTCCGCGCGCACCCAGGTGCGCAGCCGGGCGCGCTGCCGCGGGGAGCGGCCGCGTGGCCACGCGGGCGCGCGGGCGGTCCGCGGCAACGGCCGGGGCAGGCGCCGTGGCATCCCGGCCCTCGCTCTCTCCCCCCGCGCCGCCCCGCGGCCGTCCCGGCCCGCCCCGGGGCGGCCGAGCGCCCGGGGCCTCGCCTGGCGGAGGGCGGCGCGCCGGCGGGCCGCGGCGGGCGCGGCGCGGGGCCGCGAGCGCGGGGGCGCAGCAGCGGCGACGCTGCTGTCAGCGACGCGGCGCCGCCGCCG
The DNA here is from genome assembly GCA_014905635.1 of Scenedesmus sp. PABB004. Lineage (NCBI taxonomy): Eukaryota > Viridiplantae > Chlorophyta > Chlorophyceae > Sphaeropleales > Scenedesmaceae > Scenedesmus > Scenedesmus sp. PABB004. The sequence goes on along the minus strand of CM026547.1, from coordinate 1,304,662 downwards.
CGCCGCCACCGCCGCTCGCGCGCGCGCGCGCGCCAGGTGGTGTCGGGCACGAACCACATCCTGGTGATCGAGGCGTCCGACGACGCGGGGCCCAAGACCGTGGAGGTGACGGTTTGGGAGAAGCTGCCGTGCAACGTCAAGGCCAACGACCTGCCCATGGAGCTGACCAACTTCAAGCTCGTGGGCCCCGTGGCCGAGGTGAGAGCGCCGCGCCGGGGCGCCGTGCTGCGCGCGTTGCGCGCGGGCGCAGCAGCGCTGACCACCGCCGCCGCCGCGCCCGCGACAGTAGGCCAACGAGCGCTGGACCAAGGCGGCGCAGCAGGGCGTCGCGCAGCTCAACCAGCGCTCCAACTCGCTGTTCCCCTACGCCCTCGTCGACGTGCTCGCCGCGACGCCCGCGAACGACGGCAGCGCGCACACCGACCTGCTCGTCGCGGTGCAGCGCGGCGGCAAGCACGAGACGTTCAGCCTCACCGTGCGGCCCTCCGCGGACGACCACTACGCGCTCGTCAAGTTTGCGCAGCAGCAGGAGCAGCAGCAGCACGCGGGCGGGCCGGCCTCGTCGTGAGCGCGGCGGGGGCGGGGCGGGGCGGGGCGGCGCCCCTCGGCGCCTGCGCGGCGGCTGGCGCCGCCGCTGGCACGTGTACGATATAGCGTGAGCTCCTTTTGAGCCGCGCACGGGGGGCGCGCATGTGTGTGTGCGGGGTGCATCTGCTGCTGCCGCAGTTTTGGTCGCGTCGTCATTGATTCCCTCCCTCCACGCGCGCGGGTAACTGCGCCGCGCCGCGCCGGCTCGGCTCGCGCCCGCCGCCGTTACAGCCGGGCGTGGTGGTCACACGCGCGCGATCGCGGCCTGCAGGCGCCCCGTGACGGCGCTGGTCATCGCGCTCGTCGCCATGCTCGCGGTCATGCTCTGCAGCTGGCGCTTTGCGTCCTTGCTGCACTTGAAGTAGCCCGCCAGGTTGCTGCCGCCCAGCACGACGCCCGTGATGGGAATCAGCAGGTAGCCTGCCGGCGCGGCGGCGGCGGGCGGCGCGCGCGGCGCAGGTCAGCGCGCGCGCCGCGGGGGGAGGGGCGGCCACGCTGCTGCTGCCGGCGGGCGGCCAGCGGCACGGCGGGCGGCCAGCGGCGGGCGCGGCGGCGCGCACCCCAGTCGAGGCCCAGCAGCGCGGAGAGGCAGAGGAGCGCCCAGACCGCGGGGTTGGCGACCAGCACGATCCAGAACCAGCGCGCCTCGTACGGGTTGATCACGCGCTGACCCTGCGCGCCGCAGCGGGGGCGGGCGCCGCAGCCGCCGTCTCTGGCGCTGCCGCGCTGCCGCGCTGCCGCGCGCCGCCTGGCCTGCCGCCGCGCCGCGCCGCGCCTCTGCTAGGCTCTCGAACCGCCACGCGTTGCCCGTCTCGCTGTTGCCCTCGTTCCACCAGCGCAGGCCGACCAGCAGCCGCCCCGTCACGTTTTTGACCTGCGCGCCGGGGCCGCGGCGGCGGTGGGAGGCTGCCGCTGCCGCGGCCGCCGCCGCGCCGCGTGCTCGGAGGTTGCGCCGCCCCCGCGCTGCGCACCGTCCAAAAGTCCATCGCGAGCAGCACTATGCACACCACAAAGTTTAGCACGAACTTGTTCTTGTTGAAGCTCTCGCAGAGGATGTAAAACACCATCGCGGCGACCTGGGAGCGCGGGGCCGCGCGCTTGGCCGCGGCGCGCCAACAGCAGCGCCGCCGCGGCGCATGCGCGGCACCGTCGCTGTCGCTGCTGCGGGAGCGCACCTTGAAGGCGAAGTGGAAGATGAAGGCGATGGGGTGCTTGGGCGCGGGCGGGGCGGACCCGATGCCCACTGCTGGGGCCGCGGGGGCCGCCGGCGCAGACATGCCGCCCCCGGGCTTGGTGCGCTGCCGCCTCCGCCCCCCGCGCTGAGGTGAGCTGCAGCGACTGACAGTACCGGACCCAGCCGCCCGACTCGCTCGCAGCAGCGGCTGGCGTGCGGCGGAGGCGCGGTGAGGCGGCGGGCGGTCGGTGCTGCTGTCGGCGCTGTCGGCGGTGCGAGCTGCAGAGCAGGGGGCGCGGGGTCTGGTGAGAGAGAGCGTGGTCTGCAGCAGGCACGAGCCGGCTGGTGAGCGGCGACCGCGGCCCAGACGCCAAGGTTTCAGCTCGCGGCGTCAACGCACAACCGCCACGGCAACCGCCGGCAACGCAGTGCGCACCGCCACATTCAACCCTCTGCACACCACCTCACGCGGTGCGCACCGCCAGCACTCAACTCTCTGCACATCACCTCACGCGGTGCGCACCGCGTCAACGCTCAACTCCCTGGCACAAAACCACACCGCTCGCACGCCCTCAGCGCGGCATGTGCGCGCCGAACCAGTCGGCCGCCGCGGCCGCGACCGCCTGGAGCTCGCCGGGCCCCTCGAACAGGTGCCCCGCCCCGGGCACGACGCGCAGCTCGCGAGCGGCCGCGCTGGTGAGCCGCTCCAGCGCCGCGCGGTTGAGGTCCAGCACGCGCGCGTCCTCGCCGCCCACGACCAGCAGCGTCGGCGCGGCCACCGCGGGCAGCGCGTCGCCGGCGAGGTCGGGCCGCCCGCCGCGCACGACGACCGCCGCGACGCGGCGGCCCAGCGCGGCAGCCGCCCGCAGCGCCGCGGCGCCGCCTGCCGCGCGGCGGGGCGTGGCGCGGCGCGGCGCGGTCTGGTCACGCCGGGCGCCTGCAGGCACAGCTGCGCCATGCGCGCGCGCGCAGAGGCGACGGCCTGCCCCGCACCGGTGCTCGCGCCAAACAAGCCGACAGGGAAGGTGGCCGGCAGGCGGCGCGCATCCTCGAGCCACGCGATGGCACGCGTCAGGCGGCGGCTGAGCAGGTCGATGTCAAACACGTTGCCCCGCTGGGCCGCCTCGTCCTCGGTCAGCAGGTCAAACAGCAGCGTGGCGCAGCCTGCGCGAGGCGGTGGCCGCGGCGGCGCGCCGTCGCACGGCGCCGCGGTCGCGCGACCGCGCGCGCGCGCGCGCGCGCGCGCTGCGGGCCGCGCCGCGCCGCGCACCCGCGCCGTGGAGCGCCGCCGCCACCTGCTGGTTGCGCGGGCTGTGCCGCGACGAGCCGCTGCCGTGCGCAAACACGACGAGCCCCGCCGCGCCCGGAGGCACGGTCAGCAAGCCTTGCAGCCGCGCCGCGCCGTCGGGTATGGCCACCGCCTCCTGCCCCGCCGTGGGCGCCATGCCCGCGCGCGGCGCAGGCGCGGCCGCGCCGGGCGCGGCCGGCCCCGTGGGCGCGGGCGCGGGCGCGGGCGCGGCGGCGGAGCTCCGCGGCTCGCGCGCGTCCTGCCCCGCCGCGCCGCCCTCGCCGGCGGGCGCCTGCGCCGCCTGGGCCGCGCAGCGCCGCAGGATGGCCACCACCTCCTCGTCGCTGGTCTGGGCAAAGTCCTGACGCGGTCGGGCGGCGCCGGCGGCGCTCAGGGCGGTCCCGGGGCTGACCACCGCCGCCCGGCCCAGCGGTCACCCCTCTCTCTGCTGCAGGCTGGCTGACTGGCTCTGCTGGCTCGCACCTCAAACCACTGGCCGACGGCCCGGAAGTGCCGCGGCGTGCGCAGCACGACCACCTCATCTGCGGCGCCCTCGGCGGCGAGCGCCTCGACTGCGTGGATGCTGCCCACGGGCGCGGCGAGCACGAGGCGGCCCGCCCCGTGGCCGCGCAGCGCCGCCAGCGCGGCGCGCGCGGTCACGCCGGTCGCGAGCCCGTCGTCGACGAGCACCACCGTCTTGCCTGTTCAGGCGCGCGGGCGCGGGCGCGGCGCGTCCAGCGGGGGCGCGCGGCGGCACACCTCTGAGCGGAGAGGCAGCGCTGCGGCGCCCAGCACGCAGGCGCATGGCGGCAGCGCGCGCACCAGCGACGGGCAGGTGCTCTGCGCCGCCGCGGTAGGCTGCGACGCGGCGCGCCAGCTCGGCCCCCTCGCGCGCGGCGGCCGCGGCGAGCTGCGCGGGCGTGGCGCCCACCGCGGCGGCGGCGGCAGCATCGATGACCGGCGCGCCGCCCTCGGCCAGCGCGCCGATGCCATACCTGCGTGCGGCGGGGGGTGATGGGGTGACGGGGCTCGGGGCTCGCTCTGCGGCTTGCGGGCGGCCGGCCGCGCTCCTGGTCGCTCACTCGGGCTGGTGCGGCGCGCCGATCTTGCGCGAGACGAAGGCGTCGAGCGGCGCGCGCAGGGCGGCCGCGACGGGCTCGGCGACGGGGAGGCCGCCGCGGACGAGGCCGAGCACGACGAGGTCTGAGCGCAGGCCGGGGCCGCCGGGCGGCGGCGGGTGCCGCGCGGCTAGCGCCGCGCCCAGCGCGCGCCCGCCGTCCGCGCGGTCGGCAAAGGCGCCCTCTTCCTGCGCCTGGCCGCGCATCATCAAGCTCTTCCAACCACCCTGGGGGCGGCGGCGGCGCGGCAGCGCGGCGGCTTCTCGGCGGCGGCGCGGTCGGCTCGCGAACGGCGGCAGCGCGGCTGTGCCGCGGCGGCTGTGACGCCCAGGACGTGCTCGCGTGCGCGCATTCCCGCGTGTCGAGCGCAGCTACGAAACGCACAGGCGCAGCAGCGCGGCGCAGCGGGGCGGGCACGGCGCCGCTGCGTGTCGTGCTCCGGGCTGGCGCGCGCTGCACGGGCCGGCGGGCCTCCATGGCCGAGCGGGGCGGCCTCTGGCAGGCGGAGCGCGCAGCGGGCACGGCTCGCCGGCGGCGGTCGGCGGTCGGCGGTCGGCGGTCGGCGGTTCAACGCGCGCGCCCCGGTCAGATGTGGTTCCGTATGTCGAACACGGTCCCCGCGCCAAAGCCGGCGTGCCGGAAGCTGATGTCGTGCACGTGCTCCACCGCGGCGGCGTTGTCGACGCCTTGCGCCTCGCCCGCCTCCTCGCTCACGATCGCGGCTGCGAGCTTCACCTTGTGCTCGCCGCCCGGGTCGGACGTGGACTCCGAGACCTGCGCCGCCACGCGCCCGGCGGCGGCGGGGGCGGCCCGTCGCGGGCGCGCGCAAGAGCCCCGGCCAGGCGCGCGGCTGGCCGCGCCGCCGCCGCCGCCGTGGCCGTTGCCGCTGCCGCACCGTGACGGTCATTATGCACTCGTCAGCCTGGCTGACGTAGACGCGGTGCAGCGCGAGCAGGCTCGTGCGCGCGGCGTGGTGGCCGTTGAGCTGCGAGTCGTCGCACTCGCAGCCCGCCACGCACGCCACGCGCGCGGCGCCCATGTGCTCGTAGCTCTGCAGGAAGCCGAGCTGCACGAGCACCGGGTGCCCCGGGTCCCCGCTGCTCGCGGTGCTGTTCAGCCGCAGCGTGAGCGCCGCACCGGGGCGCGTCGCGACGTAGCCCCACTTGGGGCGCAGCCCGCGCGCCTCGTTGACCCACGCCCAGTCCGGCGGCGCGCCGTCGACCGCCTGCGTGCGGAACGCGTCCCCCACGAAGCAGCGGTCCGACAGGGACTCGTGGTTGCCGTGCACGAGCGGCGGCGGCAGCGCCGCCGCCGCGACGGCCCGGTCGCCGTCCGTCAGCGGCGTGTGCAGCAGGTCCGCGACGCCGCGCTGCAGCAGCGTCACCAGCAGCTCCGCCATCACCCTGCGCCGCGGCGGCGCGCAGGGTCGGGCCCTGTCGGCGCTTGCCCCCCCCCCCCCTCCGACGCCGACCCCGCAGCCGCCGGCGCGACGCGGGCTGCTGGCGCAGCGCGCGCCTGTGTCCGGTGTTGCCGTCTGGGTGGATGTAGTCAAAATAAAAGGCCTTGCCCTTGAGCCCCAGCAGGTCGCGCTCGCGCGCCGCGTGCACCTGCGCCGCGGGCGCGGCGTCGGTCAGCGCCCGCATCCCTCGCCCGCGCCCGCGCCCGCGCCCGCGCCCGCGCCCGCGCCCGCCGCCGCCGCCGCCGCCGCGGCCGCGCGCCTGGAAGCCCGGCACGCCGTCGCGCATGGCCTCGTAGCAGCAGCCCTTGACCGAGAGCACGGGCAGGCCGTAGTAGGCGGCGAGCTCGTTGAGGTCGCGCTCGGCGTTGTTGTAGAACGTGCCCACCGCGGGGTCGGCCTTGAACCACGCGTACGCGTGCAGCAGCACCACCGCGGGCCGCCCCGGCAGCGCCAGCAGCTTGCGCAGCAGCCGCTCGTACGGCCGCCTGCGCGCGCCGGGCGGCAGGGTAGGGGGGAGGACGCGCGGCGCGGCGTCGGGCGGCGGCTGCGGCGGACGGCGCTGCCGCCCGCGGCGCCCGCAGGCTCGCGCGCGCGCGCATGCTCGCGTCGCTCACCGCACTGGGTTGTCCAGGGGCGGCAGGGCGTAGTACTCGTCGTTCACGCTGTACTCGACCACCACCACGTCGGCGTCGGCCGGCACGTGCCGCCGCGCGCAGGCCGCCGCGTACGCGCTCGTCGTGCCCGGCACGGCGCCGTTGTTCACGGTCACGTTGACGCCCGCGCCGCGGCCGTAGGTGTCGCGCAGGTACGCCTCGAGCCGGTCCACCCACGACGGCGCGTCCTCGGCGCCCGTGCCCGCGCTGATGCTGCCGCCCACGACCGCGACCGTGAGCTTCTTGCCTGCGCCGGCGCGGCGTGCGTCGCGCGGCGCGCGGCGCGTGGGCGGCGGCCGCGGCGGCGGCGCCGTGGCCCGCACCACGCGCCGCCTGCGCTCGGGCCGGGCCCCTCGCCGGCGGGCGCAGCGCCGGCTCACTGCTGATGGCGCGGCTGAGCGCCGCGCGCAGGCGCTCCGCGCTGCCGTAGTGCGTGAGGCCGCGCTGGCGCTGCGTCCGGGTGAGCATGTAGCGGTAGCCCGCGTGGTGGTGCCCCGCCGCCGCGAGCAGCGGGTGGTGGTGCAGCAGCCCGCCGCCCGTCCAGGCCGCCTCGGCCGGCGCGGCGTCGTCCTGCGGGCGGCGGCAGGCTGAAGGCCCTGGACCTGGCCCTGGCCGCCTGTTCTGCTGCCCCGGGGCCTGCCCGGCGGGTGCGCCTGCCGCTGCCAGCACGTACTGCGCGGCCGATGCTGCTGCCGCGCCGCCGCCACGCACCTGCTGCGCCAGCTTGCGCAGCATCGCGGACAAGCTGCGTGAGTGGCTGGCACGTGCTGGGGCGACCAGTGCCAGCAGCGCCAGCGCCAGCAGCGCCAGCGCGGGGCGCGCGCGCCATCTCGCGCGCGCGGCCATGCTGCTGCGACGCCGGAGAGCCTCCTTCAGCAGCTCATGGTGCATAAAACGGCTAGCTAGTTTGTTCCACTGCGGTGCGCGAGCTGCGGCGGTGCGTGGGCGCGAGGAGCCCGGCAGGCGGACGCGCGCGACCAGCGCGCTGCCAACGGGCTTCCCCAGCTCCCGCCCCGACCGCCACGACCTAGTCTCACCGCGCTCCACTCTCGTCGCATGCATGCGCTCGCCGGGGCAGCGCCAGGGCCGGCGCCCCCGCGGGCCCTGCCGGGCGCGGCGCCGGCAGCAGCGGCCGGCGGGCTGCCGAGCACCTCCCAGGCTGGCGTCGCCTCAGCGCAGCTGGCGCGGCGGCGGCGCGGCACGCCCTGCGCCGCCGCGCAGCGCGTCCCGCCCGCCGCTGCCGCTGCTGCCGCGGCCGGCACGCGGCAGACGCTGGCGCTGCAGTGGGCCCTGGGCAGCGGCGGTCTCCGCGTGACCCAGCCCTCCTGTGCGCAGGCTGGGGACGCGTGGCGGGCGCCGCGCCGGGGCGCCGCGGCGGCTCGCCGCGCGGCCAGCCGCGCGGAGCAGCAGCAGCAGCGAGCGCCGCCCCCGGGCGGCCCGCGCCGCGCCGTGCGCCTGGCGCCCTTCCCCGACGGCGTGCCAGACAGCGCGGAGGCCGCCCTGTGCGAGGTGCTTCGCGTGAGCGGCGCGGACGCGCGGCTGCTCATGCTGGCGTGCCCGGACGCCGCGCTGCTGCCGCGGCCGCAGCTGGCGTCCAACTGGGCGGCGCTGCAGGCGGCGCTGCCCGTCGCGCCGGCGGTGCTGGTCCGCGCGGCGCTGGCGCTGCCAGACCTGCTGGCGCGGCCGCAAGCCACGCTCGCGGCGCGCCTGGGCGAGGCGGCGGGCGTGCTGCGCGTCCCGCTGCCGCGCCTGCTGTCGTGGCGCGCGCCGCAGGCGGCGCGGCTGCGCGCGCGGCTGCTGCTCATGTCGCAGCAGGAGCTCGCGGCCCAGCTGGAGCTGCTGGCGGGCGTGCTGGGCCTGCGGCCGGAGCAGGACGAGGAGGGCGGGCAGCGGCAGCACGCGCGCGAGGCGCCGCCGCCGCCTGCTGCGGCGGCGGCGGCGGCGGCGAGGCAGCGCCGGCGCGACCGCGCGCGGCGGCGGTGGCGCCGGCGGCTCGCGGCGCTGGTGTGCGCCGAGCCGCGCCTGCTCGGCGCCGAGCCCGCGGAGCTGGTCAGCTCGGTGGAGGCGCTGGAGCAGGTGTGCGGCTGGCAGCTGGCGCGCCTGCTGCCGGCGCTGCTGGCGCAGCGTGGAGCGCGGCTGCTCGTCACGCCGGCGGCGCAGCTGTACGCGCGCGCGGCGGGGCTGCAGCAGGTGCTGCAGCTGAGCGAGCAGGGCGCGGCGCTGGCGCTGCGCAGGTGCGCGCCGCCACGGCCGCGCTGCGCTGCCGGGCCCCCGCCCCGCCGGCCGCCGCCCAACTCCGCGCGCCCGCCGCCGCAGGGCGCCCGCCGCGCTGCTGGTGCCGCCGGGGCAGCCGGCCGATTTGCTGGTGGAGCTCGCCACCGCGCTGGACGCGCCGCCAGAGGTGGCAGCCGACATCCTGCTGCAGGTGCGGGCGCGCAGCGGGCCTCGCCGCGCCGAGCCCGCGCCTGGCCGCGCGCCCACGCGCGCCCCGCTCGCTTGCGCACGCGACGCCGGGGCTGCAGGAGCCCGCCCTGCTGCTGCGCGAGCCCGGCGCCATCGCCGGCGCGCTGGGCGTGCTGCGCTCGACCTACCAGCTCGGGCCGGAGGCGTTGCTCCAGGTGCGCGGCGCGCGCCCGCGCGCCGCGCCGCGGCGGCGAGCCGGCGGCTGCCTGGTGCGCTCGGTGCTCATGCGCTCATGCGCCGGTGCGGCGGCTCCGCGCGCAGGTGGTGGAGTACGACCCCAGCGTGCTGTGCTGCTCGCCCGGCCAGCTCGCAGTCAGCACGGCGAGCTTCAAGGCGCTGGCCGGCCGCCGCCGCGCCTGGGCGGCCGAGTACAGGCGAGCCCCGCCGCCAAGCGGCGCCGCCCGCCGTGGCCCCGCCGCCGCCCGCGCTGCGGCGCCGCGCGCCCACCGCCGCTGGCGCCCGGCCGCGCTTGCAGGCAGCTGATGGCCAACCCGGTCAACATCGCGCGCGCGCTGCGCATGGAGGAGCTGCGCCTCGCGCGGCTCGCCTTCCTGTCGGCCGGCCGGCGCGGCGTGCCCACGGGGCTCAAGGCGGCGGTGAGCATGAGCGGCCGCGCGTTTGTGGCCACGCACCCGGGGTACCCCGCCTGGCTGGCCGCGCGCTACAGCGCCGGCGCCGTGCCGCGCCAGTACCGCGGGCGGGGCTTTGACGAGCTCTGGGACGACGACGAGGGGGAGGAGGGCGAGGAGGAGGAGGAGGAGGAGGGCGAGGAGGCAGAGGAGGAGGAGGAGGAAATGGAGGAGCAGGAGGGCGAGGAGGAGGAGGAGGAACTGGAGGAGGAGGAGGAGGGCGAGGAGGGCTGACGCAGTGGCCGAGGGCCGGGCTGTAAAGTCTCCTTTTGCTGCTGTGCGAGACGCGGCGCGACGCACAGCGTGGCGGTTACTCTCTCGGGCGCGCGGCCCAGCAGAGCCCGACTGCGATGGCAGCCGCACGCTCACGGGCGCGGCGGCGCTGTGCAGAGTCTGCCACGCGCAATGCAGTGCGCATCCACCACCCGGCGGGCCAGCCGCAATCAATGTGCGCCGCGCAGGGCGCCGCGAGCCGGTGACACACCGGGGCCGCCGCGCCGGCGGCTGCCGCCCAGCCTCAGCCCAGCCCATCGCCTTCTCGAGAGCAGGCCAGCACGCGGGCGCACGCCCTCGGCCAAGCCAGCGCTCGCACCCAACCCTGCCAAGCTGCACAGCACACACGCAGCCTGCGTTCGCCGCTCGCACGCTGCGTCAGTCGGCGGCGCGCGCCGCCTCGCCATTGTACAGATCGGCGGGCCAGCTGCAGTAGGGCCGCCGCAGGGGGCGGCGCGCCGCTGACGCGCAGCCTCGCAGCCGCGCGGGTCAGAGCACTCAGGACGACACCATCATTTATCATCATCAAACGGCTCACAGCACGCTGCAAAGGTCAGCACGCTGCCAGGGGGTCTTCGGTTATGCACAAGGATTGGGGCGTCAGTCGACTGCTGCTGTACAGGAGCGCAGCGCGCATGCCGCGCGGTGCGCCGAGGCCGGGCGGGGCGCGCGCAGGCGCCGCCGCCCGGCAGGAGTGCTTGCTGGGTGCTGAGCGCGCCGCGCGCCGGCGATGGCCTGCGCGGCGCAGCCCAGCCCAGCCCAGTCGGGGCGCCGGCCGCCGGCGCTGCGCGTGCGCCGCCCGCCCGCGTTGCAGCGGGGCCGGCCGGGCGGCCGCGGGGCTGTGCGTGTGCCGACACACGTGCGCGAGTACAGTGTGCGCGCTGCAGCACACGGCCGGAGGGGCCGTGCCAAAAAGAGGGGCTCGTTTTAGGGCGCCAGCGTTCAGGCGCCAGCGTTCAGCGCGCCGCGCAGCACAGCACACAGCAGCGCTGGCCGTCGGCGCGCCACACGTGCCGCGGCGCCGGCGGCTCGGATGGAGCCGCCGGCCCGCGCCGGCTCGTACAACTTGGAAAGCCCCCGTCGCGCGGCGCGGCGCGGCGGGGGCCGCCCCCGCCCGCGCCGCTCACTGCCAGCCCTCCCGGATGAGCGCGACCATGCGCCGGCGGTAGGCGATCATGCGATGCCCCGGGAAGAGGCCGCCAAGCTCCTTGAGCCGCAGGCTGTCGTCGTTGCGCGCGTACGACTTGAGCGGGCGGTCGAGGCGCTGCAGCCCCGCGCCCGTCATCACCCACTGCTGCCCCAGCGGGTGCGTCACCGGCAGCGCGAGCTTGAACGTCGCGCTGCCGAGCAGGTGCACCGCCGCGAGCGCCGCGGGCGCGCTCAGCAGCGCCGCCGGCACGCCGGGGAGCAGGCCGAGCAGGCCGACGTGCGGCGCGAGCGCGCCGCCGATGATGCCCGTCGCGCCGAGCGCCGCGGCGCAGCGCGCGCCCGCCGCGAGCACGCCGGTGACGAGCGCGAGCGAGGCGCGCGTGATGCGGCGCTGGTGCCAGCGCGGCCGCGCGGCGGCGGCCGGCGGCGCCGGCGCCGCCGCGGCGTCGGGCGCGCCGCCGAGCGGCGACGCCTCGAGGCTGCGCGTGAACGCCTCCAGCCCCGGCCCGCGCGGGCTGGGCGCGCCGCCCCAGCTGTCGGCCGTGAGGCTTGCGAGGTCGGCGTCGCTGCTGCTGTGCGCCTCGCTCGCCTCGCTCAGGCTGCGCGGGAGCGCGGCGCAGCGCCGCTGCTGGCGGCGGCGCGCGACCGCGCTGCGCGCGGCGGCCAGCCAGCTGGTGAGCTCCTGGCTGCCGCCGAGCGGCGAGGGCGACAGCGCGCCGCCGCCGCTGCCGCCGCCGAGCGCCGCCGCGGTGGCCGAGCCCGCGAGCGCGCGCGCCGCGCCGCCGCCGCTGGAGTACTCAAACTCCCAGCCGCCGCCGCCGCCCAGCGGCGACGGCAGGCCGCCCGCCAGCTGCAGCTCGCCGAGGCTCTCCCACGACGCGGTGCGGCTGGAGAGCGACAGGCTGGGCACGGCGCTGCCCGGCCCGCCGCCGCCGGTCGCGAGGCGCCAGCTGCGCGCGCTGCCGTCCTCGCTCGGCGCCGCAGACGCCGGCGGCGCCTTGAGCAGCAGGTTGACAAAGGGCACCACCGGGTCCTCTGCGCGCACACGGCGGCAGCGGCAGGCGCGTGAGCGGCGGCGTGAGCGGCGCGCAGCGAGCGAGCGAGCGAGCGGGCGGCCGTGGCGGGCCAGGGGCGAGGGGCGCGCCCGCGCCGCTGCTAGCTCCCGCGCGCGCGCGCGCCGCACCCGGCATGAGGATGTTTTGGATGTAGCGGTCCCAGCCCGCCTCGGCGACCTCGGTCAGCAGGTCGGTGTTGGCAACTGCGGGCGTCGCGAAGCTGATGCAGCGGATGCGCGGGTCGGCGCCCGCGTCGCCGCCGGCGCCCGCGAGCTTGCGCAGCAGGCGCACGGCCGTGAGCGTCGCGACCGCGCCGCCGAGGCTGTGCCCCGTCAGCACGAGGCGCTTGCCCGCCGCCGCCGCGGCGGAGTAGAGCTCCGTGATGGACAGCGCCGACTGGTTGGCGCGGCGCAGGAAGCCCACGTGCGCGCGCGCGCTGCCGCTGCCCGCGCTGCCGGCGCTGCTCGCAAAGCTCGCGGCGCTGCTGCCGCCGTCGCCGTCGAGCGCGGCCGCGTCGGCGTCGCGCGCCGCGTCGGCGTCGGCGCCCGCGCCGCCCGCGCCGCCGCGGCCGTGGCACCAGAGCGGGCTGTGGAAGAACGCGAGGTTGGCGAGCCAGTCGGCGGCGTGCTTGGTGCCCAGGAAGGCGACGTAGATGGCCGACCCGGTCTCCGCGACCAGGTAGCGCTGGCCGCCCGACTTGGCGCGCCGCACCGCCGGCAGCGCCGCGCCGAGCTCCGCCTCGACCGCCGCCTTGGCCGCGTCGAAGCACGCGTCCGTGCGGCAGTCGGCGGCGCGGTACACCAGCTCGCTCAGCAGCGTGGCGCAGCGCACGTCCTGCGCCGCCGGCGGCGGCGGGGGCAGCGGCGGCGGCGTGTGAGGCAGATGGCCTCGGCGCGGCGCGGCGCGACGGCCCGCCCACGCGGTAACGTGCTCCTGCGAGCTCGTCAGTGCCCCAGGAGCGCGCGCGCGCCGCGGGCGGGCCCCGGCGCGAGCGGGGGGGGGGGGCTCGAAAAGTGAGCGTTCCCTAGCCGCGCGGCACGCCGCCCGGGGAACGCTGCGCCCCGCGCGCCGCGCGGCCCCGCCGCGCGCCCGGGCGCATTGTGCGGGGTGAGGAGGGCCGGGAACGCGCCGTGAACGCGCACCTGGGGCTCCAGCTCGCTGATCGGGCCGCCCATGTCGCTGACCGCGCGCGACCGCGGCGCCGGCGCTGCGCGCGATGAGAAGCCGGCCCAGGCGAAGACGCTGATGGCCGCGCCCGCGCCACGCAAGACGCGCCCCGGCGTCGCCGAGCGGCGTGCCTGGGGCGGTGCTCGACTGCGTGCGCGGGCGTGGGACAGCGGCCGCCTGGCGGGGGAGGCAATCATGGGCGGCGGGCACAATGGGCGGCGGCGGGGCGCGCGGCGAAGGCGGGGCGGGCGGGGCGGGACGGTCGCGTGAGTCCAGCCGCGTTCCAAGCGCCAAAAATGACCGCCCCGCCCCGCCGACCCGCCCTGAACGCGCTCGTGTGCGGCTACGGGCGTGCCGCGGCGTGCGGGCCCGCGGGGCGCGCCGGCGCGCGCTGCCCGGCCGGCGCAGCAGCATGCCCGCGCGGCGCGGGGGGGCTCACCAGGGCCGGCAGGCCAGCAGGAGCCCGGGCGCGCGCCCGAGCGCCGCCCGGAGCGTCCGGTTGTTGAGTGGCATCGGTGCTCAGCGGGGGCCCTGCGGCCCGCGCTGGGGCTGCGCCAGCGCTGGCTGCGCGCGAGGAGCTCGCCGCTGCGCGCGCGCGCCCTGCGCGCTCCTGGGCGTGCGGAGGGGCTCCGGCGAGGCGCGGGTAGGCACTGTGGCGCGCGGTAGAGCTGCACCGGCCGCCGTGGGGCCGGGGCGCTGGCGACTCTGGTACGCACAACTGCGCCGGGCCTGCGCGTGCGCGCGACCGACCAGGGCTGCCCCGGCGCGGCTGGAGCACAGTACAGGCCGTTCGGATCGATGGAGTGCCCCGCGGCGGCGTTTGAGGTCTCGGAGCGGCGGGTCAGCGAGACTGAGTCTCTAGTCAACGCAGCGCAGCGCGCCCGCTCCGTCTCGCCCGCCGCGCCGACCTCCGCACCAGACGCCCCGATCATCACCGCTGAACGCCGCCGGTGCGCGCCGCCTGCACACGGCGGGGCGCCCGCGCCGGCCGAGCAGCGCGGCGCGGTAAGCGCGCGCGACGACGCATGACGGCCAGACGGCCATTACCACCGGCGCGCCGGGCAGGCGCTCGCTCGCAGCGACTGTCAAGCTGTACAACCCCTCGCGGCAGCAAGCTTCACACGACTATGCAAGCCCGCGCACCCCCGTCGGCATCCGCGCGGCGCGGAGCCACCACCGGCGCCAGCGCCCCCCCCCCCCTTGCACGCTGCGAACAAGCCATGCCGGGCGACCAAACCCCGCTGCCGCTGAGTGATGCCGTGCCCGTGTGCCGGTGCGCGTCAACAACGCCCCCCGAGGGAACCAGCCCGACGCAGCCCACACGCCCGCCCCGCCACCCGAACAATTCGCCCTCCCCCACCTGCCTCCCCAGTGCACTGCACCGTGCACCATGCATCGTGCACCGTGCAGCCCCGCCCAGCCCGGCGGGGGCGGCGATTTGCCGCCCCGCCAGCACGGCACCCGCCCAGGCATCTCTCTCTGCGCCGCCGGCTGCAGCAGCGGCGCGGCGCACGGCGAGGCGCTTTCGCAGCGCGCCACCACCAAACAACAATGCGCGCGAGCGCTGCCGCGAGGGGCAGCCGAGAGGCGCACGCGGGCGCCCCACGCAGGCGCCAAAATCGCCGCAGGCCCGCCGCGGCGGGCGCCGTGGCGCCAGCCGGGCCAGCCGGGCGCGCAGCGAGGGAGGGCGCGCGCAGCAGCATGGCTATGTGTCTGAGAAGAAGAATCGCTTGCGGTGCACCAGAGGGCGTGCGGCCGCCGCGTCACGCGCACGCGCCGCCGCCGCCGCGCAACGCCGCCGCCCGGCAGGGCCCGTGCGGGCCGCCCGGCGCCGCACCACGTGCATGCCAGCGGGCGCCCGGCGTTCATTTTGCAGGAATGCAGCGTGAGGCATGGCAAATGTCTAGTCTGCTCAAAGCCTGCGTGCGCGGGCGGAACCGAAACTGGCAGTGCTGCGCCCCCTTGCTTTCAGGGGGCGGCGCTCGCTCGGGCAACACCACGCGCGCTGGTCAACGCTGCAACACCTAGTCAAGTGCACACGCCGCGCTCTGCAACGCAAGGCAAGCTACTCCTGCTCTGGTTTGCCAACCGCCGCAGCCGGCATAGGTACAGGGCGCCGCCGGGCCGCCGGCGGCGCACGCCCCGAGCCGGGGCGGGCGTGCTCGGCGCGCTCGGCGTGCAGCGCGTCCGCGGCCGCGCCGGCGGGCGGCCGCGGTCCTCCTCGCAGAACTGAACCCAACGCAATTCAGTTGCTCCCTGCCGTTGCTGTTCCAGCAACCAATCGCCTGAACCGGCACAGCCCAGCGCGCAGCACGCCGGCAGCCGGCGCGGAAAATGCGCTGGGCTGCCCCCGGCGGGCGCCTCGGGCCGCCGCTGCCCCGCCCCGGGCGCTGGCTGCAGCGCCGCCGGGCCGCGCTCCCTCACGCTGCGGGCTCCTCCAGCTCGGCCATCAGGGAGTCGGCGCCGTCCAGGCTGCCGCCGCCCTGCAGGCCCTCCAGCCCGTCGGGCGGCAGCGCGGCGCCGGGCCTCGCGGCGCCGCCGCCGCTGCCGAGCGACGCCGAGCCCGCGCCCGCGAGCGTGCCGGCGGCGCCCTCGCAGCCCGCCGCGGTGACAAAGCCCGGCAGCGAGTCGCGGCTCTCGTACTTGGCGAGGCTATCAAACTTCAGGAAGCTGCCCACCGAGCCGGCGAGGCGCAGGCCGTCGTTGGCCGCGGCCGACGCGGCCCACGCGACGGCGTCGTCCTCGCCCAGCTCCGTCTGCAGCAGCGTGGCAAAGCTCGGCGGCTCCGGCAGCTCACGGCACGCGCGCTTCAGCGGGCTGCCGCCCTGCTCGGGCAGGAGCGGCGCCCGCTCGCCCGCGGGCTCGCCGCCGCCAAACGCGCCGCACGGCTGGCCGCGCTTCAGCGGGCTGGAGCAGGTCGGCGGCGCGCCGGCCACGCCGGCAGCCGCCGCAAACGCGCTGGGGGGCGCCAGCATCTGGCCAGCCGCCAGGCCGCCGCCGCCCGCGCCGCAGAAGCCGCCCAGGCCGCCCGGCAGCGCGCGCAGCGGCGCGCCCATGGGCAGGCAGCCCGGCGGCAGCGCGCCGCCCGCGGCGCAGAAGCTGCCGTCCGCGGCGACGTAGCCCGCCATGCCCCCGCCGGCGAGGCCGTCGCCGCCGCTGCCGTCGCCGTCGCCGCCGTCGTTGGCCTGGCTGGTGCTCGCGCTCAGCCGGCTGGGGCCGTGGCGCTGCTTGCCGCCTGGCGCCGCGCCCGGCGCGCGGTAGCCGCCCCCGCCGCCGCACACCGGCGGGCTGCAGGGGCTGCTGGCGGTGACGCCGCCGCCGCCGCCGGCCATCTGGTCCAGCAGCGCGCGCACCTGCTCGCGCTGCTGCGGCGGCAGCTGCAGCGTGGCGAGGATGCCGCGCGCCTGCTCCTGCCACGCTGGCTTGTCGGCGTCGCTCTTGGGCGGCAGCGGGATGTGCGCCATCAGCAGCCCCACCAGCGCCGCCTGCGACTCCCCGCCGCCGCCGCCACCGCCGCCGCCGCCGCCGCCGCCGGGCGCCGCGTAGGGCGGCGCCGGCGCCGCCGGCGGCGCCGAGAGCGTGGCCTCCATGATGCTCACCGTCGTCTGGCCGCCGCAGCCGCGGCCGTGGCCGTGGCCGGTCGGCGTGCTGCGCCCCGACATGGCCTGGTCGAGCAGCATATCCATGAGCGGGTCGGCCACCAGGTCGTCGGTGAGCGGCATGTATGCGCCCTGGTTGTGCCCGGGCCCGCCCGGCCCGCGCAGCTGCTGCGGCTGCGGCTGCTGCGGCTGCGCGCCCGCGGGCGGGCCGTCCGCGCCGCCGGCGCCGGCCCAGCCGGCGGCGGGGCCGGGCCAGAACGCCGCGCGGGCCTGCGCCGAGGGATGCAGCGGCGAGCCGACGGCGAGCATGCTGCACAGCTGGCTGCTCAGCGCCGCGGTGGGCGAGGGGTCGGCCGACGCGTCGCGCCCGCCGCCGCGCCGCAGCGCGGCCGCGCCCCCGGGGCTCGCCCGCTGGCCGGCCTCGGGGCTGGCCGCGCCGGCGCGGCCGTAGGCGCTGCCCGAGTAGGGGCTGGAGTAGCCGCTGCTGCTCGCGCCGTAGCCGCAGCCCGCGTCGCTCATGCCGCGCAGCTGCTCCGGCGGCGCCGCAAACTCGAGCCACTGCGACGGCCGGCCGAGGCCCGGCCCGCCGGCCGCGGCGGGCGCGCTGCGCGCGCCGTCGGGCGCCTCGCGCCACTCGCCGCCGGGCGAGGGCCGCGCCACGCGCAGCGGCGGCAGGCCGCGCAGCATGCGCTCAAAGCCGCCCTCCGGCACGACCCCCGCCGCCGCGCCCTCGGCGGCGCCCCAGCACGCGGCGCCCGGCGGCCGGCCGCCGCCCGCGCCGTCGCCGGGGCAGGGCATGCGCGACGAGTTGGTGCTGCGCATGCGCACCAGGCCGCACTCCGCTGGGCCGTCGCTGCGCCAGGGGCTCTCGACGTCGCGCTTGACCTCGACCGCCGCCCAGCCGTCTGCTGCGCCGTACGCCCCCTGCTGCGCGTACTGCATCTCGCCGTACGCCGCCGTCGCCGCTGCGGCCTGCTGCGCGTACATGCCGGCGCTCCATGCCGGCGCCGCCTGCGCCGCCAGCCACGCCGCGCCCGGTGGCGCGCACCGCCCGCCGGCCGCCGCCCAGCAGCGCTGCGCGTCGGCCTCGCCGCCCCCGAGGGGCGCCGCCGCGGGGCCAGCGCCCGCGACCGCGAGGAACGCGGCGTCGGGCGGCGGCTGCAGGGGGGGCCCCGCCGCGGGCGAGGCGCAGCTCGCCGCGAGCTCGCCGCTGACCACGGTGGGGCTGTCGTTGGCGGCGCCCGCGCTGCCGGGCGCGCCATACACGCCGCAGGGCGTGGGCGGCTCCAGGCCCAGCGCTTTGCCGCCCGGCACCGCGCCGCGCGGGGGCCACTGCGCCGCCGCCGCCGCGCCGGCGCCGCCGCGCGGCGGCGCGGCCGCCATGCTGCTGCCCGACGGCGGCTGCGCGCGCCCGCACTTGTCCGGCGACGCCTCCTCGCTGTGCGCCGCCGACGGCAGGCGCGTGTTGGTGGTGGTGCTGCCGCTGCGTGCGAGCGCGGGGCTCTCGGCCGGCTGCGCCGCCGCCTCGGCGGCGCCCGCGCCCGCGCCGGCGCCGGCGCCGCTGCAGCTGGCGCGGCTGCGCGCCGGCAGCGAGCCCGTCGCGGTGCGCGTGGTCGGCACCGCGTACGCCGCGGCGGCGGCCGCCGCCTCGGCCGCGCGGCGCGCCGCCTCGGCCGGCGTCGGCTCCGGCGCCTTGGCGTTCACCGGGTCCGGCATCACCTCCGTGACGAGCTTGGCCTGCTCCGGCACCGCCGCGAGGCCGCGCAGCTCCTTGAGCAGCTCGGGGTTCAGCGCGGCGCTGAAGCCGGGCGTGGAGTAGGCCCAGGAGGTGCCCTTCTCGTTCACGATAAACATGAACACCTGCGCCCGCGGCGGCGGCGGGGCGTGCGTGGGCGGCGTGCGTGGACGGCGTGCGCGGGGGCGTGCGTGGGCGGCGTGCGCGGGCGGCGGCGCGGGCGCGCGCATGCGCGTGGCGGGGGCGCGCCTTGGCGTCCGTGAGCGCGTTGAGCTGGAACGCCTTGAGCACCAGGCCCTTCTTGCGCTTGCTGAACGCCTGCCGGATCTGGTCCGAGCCCTGCGCGCGCGTCGGGCGCCGCGTGGCGGGCGTCGGGCGCCGCGCGCGGCGGCGCGCAGCAGCGGCGCGCGCGCGCTGCGCCGCCGCCGCACCTGCGGGCGCTGGTGGGACTTGCGGCGCGGCTTGGCGCGGTGGTGCGCCGGGTGCCCGACCTCGTCATCGCTGTCGTCGTCGTCGGGGCCGCAGACCATGTCGCTGTAGCGGGCCATCCTGCTGCCCGCCCGCCCACCGCCCACGACGCCGCGCGGCGTGCGCCGGCCTGCGACGACGGGTAAGGCCGCGATTGGGGTCAGCTCCTGGCGCGCCCGCAGCCGCTGCGGGCCGCGCGCCAGCCCGGGGGCCCGCTTTGACTGGCCATCCTCGCCCGCGCTGCGGCGTAACGGACTCGCGCCGCGCCAGCGCGCCCGGCACGGTCGGGAGCGCATATCACGCGTCACTGGACTCGCTCCCGGCGCGCTGCGTCCCGGCGGGGCCGACGCCGCGCCGTCCGCGTCGGGCGGAGCTGGCAGTCCGGGGCTGGCCGGTCCTCCGCGCTCGCGCGCCAGCGCGCCCCGCGCCGCAGCCCCCTGCTTCATCTGCATCCCCAGCGCCCACCTGGCGTCCTGGAATGGACGTGTGAGCCCCCGCGCTGCTGGCCCTCGCCGAGCTGTTTTGCGCTCGCTACTGTTCGCTGGTGTGGCCCAGGACTGCTTGCGGCGTGCCGACTGCGCAGAAAAGGGTGCGGAGATGTTGACGGGCATGCGAGCAGGGCGGCGGGTTGGAGCGGCGCGGCGGCGCAGCCCGCTGACGGTGACGCGTCGGCCGGGACCGCCGCCGCGGACCGCCGCCGGTGGCCCCTGCGCCGCGGCGGCGTGCATCGTCCGCACGGGGCCCTGCTGGCGTGCGGGAACACCTGCTCGCCGCGCCGCGCCGCGCGCGCGAGCGCGGTCCTCGAGCGGCAGTGGCGGGCGCGAAGCTGTCACACGAGCACGGCCCCCCGGGCGCCGTGGGCATGAGGATGGGGCGAGCACGCGACCGCCCCCCCCCCCTACTGCTGCTCGTGCTGCTCCTCCGACGCGCCCGCCGCCGCCGGCGCCGTCTCGGCGACCTCGAGCATCGGCTGCGGCGCCAGCGCGGCGCCCGGCGTGCCCGGCAGCGGCAGCAGCGCGGCGCGGCCACAGTCCTGCGCGTCGCCGGGCTGCTGCTGCTGCACCACGAGCGCGTGCGCCTGCGCGGGCGCGGGCGGCAGCAGGCGGCCGCGTCGGCCGACGCGGGGGCGGGCCTTGCACGCCGCGGGGGCCCGCCGGCGCGGCGGCGGCGGCGCCCCGCACCTGGCGCCGCACGGCGGCGTCCCACTTTTCGAGCGTCGTCGCGCGCCGCGGCGCCGCGCCGCGCGTCTGCATCTTCTGCGCCGCGCTCGGCACGCGGCGCTCGCGGTTGCGGTGCGCCGCGGCGATGCGCTTCACGCGGCTGGGCGGGCCGAGCTGCGGCAGCGCGCGCTGCAGCATCGCCGGCATCGTCCGCTGCCAGGCGGGGGCGGCGGCGGCGGGACGGGGCGGCGGCGGGGCGTGCATCGGCGGGGCGTGCATCGGCGGGCGGCGGCCGCGCCGGCGCCGGCGCCGGCGCCCCCGCGGCGGCGCCCCCGCCGCCCCCGCTGCGCACCACGGGCGGCAGCGCCGGCGCCTGCTCGTCCGCCTCGAGCTGCTGCAGCGCCGCCTCCTGCGCCGCCGCGGCGCTGGGCCGGCGCCAGCAGCGGCGCAGCAGCTGGGCGACGCGGAAGCCGATGAACGCGGTCAGCGCGACCGCGCTGAAGCTCAGCGTGCGCGGCCGCCCCTCCGCAAACGCGCGCCGCCCCCGGCCCGAGCGCTGCCCCGTGCGCGGGTCCAGCAGGCGGCCGTTGACCTTCTGATACACCAGCACGCCGCCGTCAGCGGCCCGCCGCGGCCTGGCGGCGGACGCGGCGGCATGCGGGCGGCGCGTGAGGCACGGGCTGCGCGCGCCGCAACTGCGTGCTCAAAGGCACCGCGGAGCTGGGGGCGGCGCCGCGCCGCCAGCGCCCGGGCGGCCGGCGGCGGCCGCGGCAGCCAGCGCCGCCGGCAGCAGCGGCGGCGCGCGCGGGCGCCTGCTGCACGGCGCCCCGCGGCCATTTCCAGGCCGCGCGGCCCCACGCGACCACTCACAGCGTGAAGACGTCGCCGTTCGGGCCGCGCACGGTCGTCTCGGGGCGGTCGATGCTGAGCGTCGTGGCCTGCACGCGCCCCGCCCGCACGCGGGCGTCCGCCGTCTCGCGCGGCATGCTCTCCCCGGTCCGGCGCTGCGCAGGAGCGGCTGCAGCGGGGCCTGCGCGGCGAGCGGCAGCAGCGGCAGCGCGAGCAGCGGCGGCGGCTGGCGGCTGGCGGTAGTCGGTACTGGCGGCGCTGGGGGTGAGCCTGTGCATGGGCGAGCCCTGCGCCAACTGCTGGGCATGGACGCGGCCGGCGCGCGCCGCAACGAGAACCGCTGCGCCCCGACAAGCGCCCGCCGAGCTGCCAGCGACGTTGCCTGCAACCCGCCCCCGAACTCTCAACGCCATAACTGACCTGCCCACCTAGCAGGACAAGCAAGATGCCGCGCGCTGCTTGAACCCATCCCCCGCGCTCGCTCGCCTCACGCTCGGCCGCTCTCCGCCGCCGCGGCCGCCGTGGGGTCCGCGGCGCCGCCCGCGGCGCCGCCCGCCGCCGCGGGCGCCGCGCCGGGCAGCAGCAGGTTGTTGCGGATGGCCTGGACTTCGTCCGCCGTGAGGCCGCAGCTGGCCAGGTAGTTGTCGACGGTGATGTACCGCGCGTCCATGTACGCCTGCCCCCCGCGCGCGGCGGCGCGGCGGCGCGGGAGGCTCAGGGCGTCACCCCCTCGCCGAGGCTGGCCTGGGCGGCGCGGCGCGGCGCGGTGCGGCGCTCGCGCGGCGGCGGCGCGCGCGCACGAGCAGCGCGCGCAGCGTCTCCTGCGTGCTGGCGATGATGACCTCTGTCAGCGGGATGACCGCGCCGCTGCCGCCGCTCGGGTCGGGCAGGCCCAGGCTCTCGCGGTACCGCCGCAGCTCCACCTCGCTCTGCGCGTCGTATGCCGAGAGGGGGGGGCTCACGTCGCAGCGCGCGCGCCGGTCGGCTCACGTCGCAGCGCGCGGCGCGCGGGGCGCGTCGGGCGCGCGGCGGCTGCGACCCGCCCTCCACCGCGCGCGCGCGCGGTGGCCCGCCCTCGCAGCGCCGCGCCTGCACGTAGTCGGCGACGATCGCCTCGTGCGGGACGTCGCAGGCGAGGAGCAGCAGCATGATGATCACGCCGGTGCGGTCCTTGCCGTGCGCGCAGTGCACCAGCGCCGGCAGCGCGCCGCGCTTCGCAAACACGCGCATCACCGCTGCGCGGCGCGTGGCGCGGCGCGCGGGCGTCGGCGTCAGAGCCCTTGCCTGCCCCCGCGCGCCCCGCACGCGCGCGCCCCCGCACGCACGCGCCCCCGCCCCTCGCTCCCTCTCCCTCTCACTCCCTCTCCCTCCCTCTTCTCCCTCTCCCTCCCACTCCCTCCCTCTCGCGATCCGCCTCCCGCCCTCCCGCCCGCCGCCTGCGCCGCTCGCCCGCGCCGCGCACCCGCGATGTTCTTCTTGGCGTGCTCCAGTATGATGATGTAATACTTGGTAAACCCCAGCAGCTGCTCGTCAGCAAACGCCTCCACAAACGGCCGCCGCGGGTCGCGCCCGCCCGCGAGGTTGCCGAGCGCGGCGCGCCACACGCGCCTGGCGGGCAGAGGGGGCGGCGTGCGTGGGCGGGCGGCGCGCGGCGCGCGGCGCGGCGCCGCGCGCACCAGGGCATGCGCAGCATGGCGTAGCCGAACTGGCGGCCGGGGATGAGGTTGAAGCCCTCGCGCTCCGGCGGGCCGCCGTAGTCGTCGGCCAACAGCCCCGCCGCGACCTTGGCCGGCCACGCGCGGCGCCGCGCCGCGGCGGCCGCGCCGGCCTCGTCGCCGCCGTCGGCCGAGCCCAGGGCGCCGCCGGGCGCGGGCGGCGCCGCGGCCGCGCCGTTGGCCGCCAGCGTCGTCGCAAGCAGCTCCGCGCCGGGGTGCTGCGCGTCGGCGCCCGGCGGCGGCGGCGGCGGCGGCGCGCCCCCGCCGCGGGCCCGCCGCCCGCGCCCGGCGGGTTCTCGCCCGCCGACGCGTGCAGCGCGTCCACCTGCTCCGGCGTGAGCAGCGGCCCCGGCGCGGCCGCCGGGCTGCCCGGCGCCGGCGCCGGCGCGCGCGCGCCGCCCGCGCCCGCGCCAGCGCTGCGGCCGCGCTCCGCGCGGCCGCGCAGGTCGACGACGGTGCGGATGCGCAGCTCGGAGAGCACGTCGGGCGTGTAGATCTGGCTGCACCTGAAGAGCACGCCCCGGCGCAGCCGGTCCGGCGCGACCTCGGCTATGTCTCGCAGGTTGACTGCCCGCGGCGGCGCCGCGCCGCCGCCGCCGGACGCCGCGCCGCGCGCGGCGCCGCCGCCGGGCGCGCCCGCTGCGGCGACCATGGCCACGGCCCCAGGGCGCGGCGGCGCGGCCGGCTGCGGCGCGCGCGGCGGCTGCGAGCGCGCGGCAGCGGCGCCCGCCGCCGCGAGGCCCAGCGCGCCCAGGCCGAGCGCGCGGCGCCCGGTGAGCAGCCGGGGGCGGCCGGGCGGCATCAACGCGGCCGGGCTGCTGCGCGTGGGCGATGCGCGGTGGATGATGACGCCCCGGGACGAGTGAGGACGCCTTTGGTCGCGGGGCGCGACGTGCGCGCTCGGGGACCGCTGAATGCGCGATTTCACCATCAACCGACCACAGCTCGAGCAAAAGACACGCCCACGCCTCGCCTCAGGCCTTGTACCTCGACTCGCCCGCAGCACTCCGCCCCGCCCCACGCTCGCCCCGCTCAGACCCGCGCTTCCCGCAATCAGGCCGCCATCCCGCGCGCCCGGGCGAGGCTCTTTCGGCGCCGATACACCGCCAAACTCCCACCTCCCGTGCGCACCGGCGTCGCCGATCCGCGATGGCCCTGCCCCTGGCTGCCCTGGCCTTCCAGGTGCGTGACCGAGGACTGCGGTGGGCCCGCGCGCCCTGCATCGCGCGCTGAGGTGGCCGCACGCGCCGGCATCGCACGCAGGCCCAGCTCGCACTCGCGCCCGGCGCGCTGGTGGCCGCGTCGCGGCTGACCGGTGAGCTGGTGGCGCTGCTGCGTAACTGGAGCGCGCGCCACGGACCAGCTGCGCGCGGGGATTAGAGCTGCCCGCCCAGCGCCGGCACGTCGCCATCCCTGAGGGCCGCCCTCACGCCCCCCCCCCGCAGGCTCGCTCGGCGCGCTCCTGACGCATCAAGTCCGTTCCTGCAGCTACGGGGCGCTGCGCGGAGGTAAGGCGCGTGTGGAGTGAGGGGGCGGCCCAGTCGGGCGTCGCGCGCGGTCAGCCGGCGGCATCGCCGCCGCGGTCAGCCCGGCGGCATCCCCGCCGCCGCCCACCCCGTCCCCCTGCCGCGCCCGCCGTGCAGACCGCCAGGCCTCGGGCGCGGGCAACGTGTACCCGCCCCTCAGCGAGGTGCAGGCCGCCGCGCTGCGCCGGCGGCGCGTCCAGACCGCCGCGGCGCCCGCGCGGCGCCCCGCGGCGTGCGAGCCGGGCGCCGCGGCCGACACCGTGTTTGCGAGCCCCTACGCCGGCAGCCACCAGACCAAGCACATCATGCTCTGCACGGGCGGCTCGGCGTGCAAGGCCACCAGCGCCGCGTGCGCGACCGGCCAGCGGACGTGGGAGTACCTGCAGCAGCGCCTGCAGGTGCGCGGCGCGCGCGCGCGACCGCGCCCCGGGCGCCGCGGCCCGCCGCCCGCGCCGCCGGCGCGGCCCGCCGACCTGCCGCCCCGCCCCGCCGCCGCAGGAGATCAACCAGCTGCGCGCCGCGGCCGACAACGAGCAGCCCATCCTGGGCACGCGCGTCGACTGCGTAAACGCGGCCAAGCTGCTGCCGCCGCTCGCCGCGGCGCAGCGCTGCCGCGGCCCCGTCGCCGTGGTGCTGCCCGAGGGCGTCGTGTACGAGCGCCTCAGCCCGCTCGTCATCGAGCGCATCATCGAGGAGCACCTCTTCGGCGGCCACGTTGTCGAGAGCCACGTCATGCTCGGCTCGCGCACACCCGCCGCGCCGCGCGGCGGCGCCGTGCTGCCCGCGCTCGACATCTCGCGGTGCGCACCGCGCCGCACCGCCGCGCGGGGCCGCGGCCGCGGGCGCAGCGCCCGCGCGCGCCTGGGCGCCGACCGACGCCGCGCCGCAATGACCGGCGCCGCCGCCGCCGCCGCCGCCGCTGCAGGCGCGCGACGCCGACCAACACCTTTGCCTGTGACTACGCCACGTACGGCTGAGCACCACCACGGGGCGGCGACGGCCGGGCTGCTGTGCTGCCCGCGCGCAACGGCACCGTGGCGAGGGGCCTGACAACACAACGGCTCTGGGATTGAGATCAGTCAGGGGGCGCCCGTGCCTGTGGGCGCCCGCACTCTTGCCTCCGAGGCGACCGACAGCCTGGCGAGGCCGCTGAAGGCGCCTGAGCGGAACGATGATGGTGCGCCCTGCGTCAACGGCTGGGTTTGGGTTTGGGTTTTTGGGTCGTCGACTGCCCAGGCTGCATGATCGTGCCCGCATGATCGTGCCTGTACCAACAATTTGGACACTTTTGGATGCGTCACCACCGGCTGGGAGGAGGCCCGTGCACTGCTAGCAGCATCCGCCGTCCGTGTTGTGCCGGCGCCGCGCTGCGCAGCGCCGCGCTGCACGGCGGCGGCCAACGAGCTCGCCTGCTTCACAGCTTTTTGCGCGCGCGACGGTTTGGGCCGTCCGCACCTGCCGCTCTTCGTGCGCGGCGCGGCCGTGCGCGGGCCGAGGCCCTGCGCGGTGCGTGCAGCTGCCGCTGCCACGGAAGGAGCGAGCCGCAGGTGCAGTTTTGGTTGAAACAGGGAGCAGCGCTGGCGGGGACGCTCAAGGGGCGGGGGCAGGGGGGGGGGGACGCACGGCGGCGCGCCCACGTTGCTTACCGGGCGCGGCTGAGGCGTTGTGTTGATGATGACGATGAGCGGCCGCGCCGGTGACTTCACCGGCCGGCGAGATTGATGCACTGATTAGGTTTGCTGCCCAAGAAAGCCCAAGAAAAGCCGGCCCTTAGGCCCCTTGCGTGCTGTGTTGTGTGTGCGGTGCGCACAGACCGAATGGTTGGCCGGCCGACGGCGACGCCATCGGCCCGTTCGGCCAGACTGCACCGCCTCACAAACACGGCGCCGGCCCGCCACCCACCACCACCACCACCCACCCACTTTGATAGCCCGAAACTGCGCACTGCCCGAGAGAGCCGGCGGCGGCGCGCGGCGCGGCCCCGATGGCGGCGGCCCGCTGCCGCGCCCGCCAGACCGCTGCGAACTGCTGTTCTCCCTGAAACAGGCGCACGCCAGGCACGACGGCGGCCGCTGCGCGCGAGCGCCGGCCCCGCGCGTGGTGTTTTTTTGAGCGTAGCACGGGGGCGCATCGCTCCCGAGCGCGCCCGCACCTGCTGTTGGTGTGCGTTTGCTGCGCGTTTGCTTTGCCCTCACGCGGAGCCTCGCCTCGCTGGCGGCGAACGAACGGCGGCACGGTCCGGCGCGCCGCCTGCCTGCGAGACTGCTTGCCGGCGCAAGCTGCGCGTGCCTGAGCGCGCGCGGCCCGCCTCTCCGCGGGGGGCGCTGTGTGGTAACCTGGAACGTGAGTCTCACGCCGTCGTCATCCTGCCGCGGCAGCACGCGCCGCCGCCTCCGCGCGGCTCGCTCACAGCTTGTCCGTCTCCTGGTAAAGCTTGTCCACGTCCTGCGCGCGGCGGGCGCGGCGCGCGGCGGGCGCGGCGCGCGGCGGGCGCAGGCACGCGTCAGGCCCGCGCCGCGCGGGCGCGGCCGCCCGCCTGCCGCCCCCGCCGCGGCGCGCCGCCAGCCTGCCGCCGCCGCCGCCTGCACCCCCGCGCGCCGCCGCCGCGTGATCTGCCGCCGCGGCGCGCGCCTGGTACTTTGCCATCGCCTGCTCCGCGCGCAGGCGGCGCGCGGTGTCTGTCGCGACGCCGACCATGATGAGCACGCTCGTGCCGGCAAAGCCCCGGAACGCGCTGAGGTGCGTGAGGCCCTCGACCGCGGCGGGCGCGAGCGAGAGCGCGCCGAGGAAGACCGACCCGAGCAGGCTCATGCGCGTGAGCGTGGCCGCCACGTACTCGGCCGTCTGCTTGCCCGGGCGGATGCCCGGGATCGCCGCGCCCGTGCGCTTGAGCTGCTCGCTCAGGTCCTTGGGCTCCAGCTGCGCGCGCGCGCGCGGTGTGGGGCGGCGGCGCCGCGGGGTGAGGCCGCGGCGCGGTGGGGGGAGGGGGCGCCGCGTCGCGCGGCGCTGCCGCTGGCTGGCGATCGAGCAGCTGACCGTTTGAGTGACCAAACAATAAGCCAAACAATAACTAAACAACTAAAACCACAAGCTGACTACTGATCAAGGCACACACCTGCAGGAAGGTGTAGTAGTAGTTGAAGAACGCGATGAGCGCGACGTTGACCGGCAGGTACAGCGCGCCGCCGGGGCCGAGCGACGCGGCCGCGCGCTCGAGCGCCGCGCTGTCGGCGAGCCGCGCGACCGCGAGCGGCAGGCCGAGCAGGGAGGAGGCAAAGATGAGCGGCATCACGCCTGTGGGTGTGTGTGGGGGGTGTGCGTGTGTGTGTGTGGGGGGGGGGCGCACGGGGGCGCACGGGGCGAGTGTGTGTGGGTGTGGGCGGGAGGGGCAGGGGCAGGAGAGAGGCGAGGAAGCGCAGGAGGAGAGAAGAGAGGAAAAAGCGAGGCAGAGGGTGGGGCGGCGCACCCGTGGCGTTGACCTTGAAGGGAAGGTAGCTCTGCCGCGCCAGGTTGCCCGCCTGGTACCTGCGCGCACAGCGCGCGCGAGCAGCAGCTCACGTCGGCCGCGCCGCCGCCGTGCCGCCACCCCGCCGCGCCGCTGCGCGGCCGCCGCCCCGCCGCGCCGCTGCGCGGCCGCCGCGCGGGCCGCGCCGGCGCCGCCGCGCCGGCGCCGTGCCGCGCCTGCTGCTGTAGTTGACTGGGATGCGGCGCTCCGCCTCCTGGACGTAGATGATGCCGAGTGTGGTGAGGAAGAACGCGGCGGCGTAGATCGCGACGTTGCCGGGGTCGCTCTCCGCGTTTTGGGCGAGCAGCGCGCCGACGCTCCCCGGCAGGCTCGACGCGATGTTGGCAAAGATCAACACGCTCGTGCCGTTGCCGAGCTTCAGCTCGCTGATCGTGTCTGCGGCGGCGGCGGCGCCCGGGCGGCGCGTCAAGCGAGAGGCGCGGGCGCGGCTGCCGGCGCGGCGGCGCTGCGCGGCGGCGCTGCGATGCGTGTGTGTGGGTGGGCCACCTGCGATGTAGATGAGTCCCATCGCCCCCGCCACGAGCGCGAGGCTGCTGCCGGCGAGCCACTCGGGGCTGAAGTCGGTCACATAGGGCCGGATGTAGGTCAGCTGGCCCACCGCCTGTGGATCGTGGTGGTGGCCCACACACAGGCGCCGCGGCGCGGGGCGTGGGCGGCGGCGGTGGCGGGCGCGCGCGCGCGGCACGCGCCGGCGGCCGCAGCACGGCGGCCGCAGCGCCGCGGCGGGTGCGGGCGCGCGGTGCGCGCCTGCGCGATGGCGAATACGAACGCGGCGAGCTTCTGGTAGTACTGGAAGCGCGCGCGGCCCTGGGGGCCGTCCTCGCGCTGCATCTTTTTGAGGCCGGGGAACGCGGCGCTCATTAGCTGCAGCACGATGGAGGCGTTGATGTAGGGGATGATGCCCAGGCTGAACAGGCCGACCTGGTGTGTGTGTGTGTGTGTGTGTGTGTGTGTGTGTGTGTGTGTGTGTGTGTGTGTGTGTGTGTGTGTGTGTGTGGAGGAGAGGGGGAGGGCGGGGCGAGCCCACGTGATGCGGGGCGGGGGGCGGGCAGCGAATCGCAGTGATGCGGGGCGGCCGCAGCGCGGCGGCGGCGGCGGCGGCGGCGGCGGCGGCGGCGGCGGCGGCGGCGCGCGGACGGGCGCGCGGGGCGCGCGGGCGCGCGCGCCTTGCTGATGCTGCCGCCGGAGAGGGCGTCGACGTAGCCGAGGAGGCCGTTGGACTGCATCGCCGCGCTGAAGGCGTCGACGTCGACGCCCGGGATGCGCACGTACACGCCGACGCGGCTCACCACGATCAGGCCCACCAGCGCCGCGAGCTTCAGCGGCAGCGGGCCGCCGAGGAAGCTGCCCCAGCTGAAGCCGCCCTCCTCCTCCGTGCTCGACGTCGGGCTGGGGCCGCGGCTCGTGCCCGGCGTGTTGGCGCGCGAGACGCTGTCGAGGATGCTGTTGCCGCTGCTGCTGCCGCCGCCGGGCGACGACGCGCCGCCCGCGGGCGCCGGCGGCGCGTCGGGCACGCGCGGCTGCGCGTCGGTCTCGCGCTCCGTCGCGCGGCCGCGCAGCAGGCGCGCCCGCGGCGGCGCCGCGCCGGCGCCGCCGCAGCGCCGCGCCGGCAGCGCCGCCGCCGGCGCGCGGCCGGCGTGCTGCAGGCGGCAGGCCGCTGGGCGCGCCGCCGCCCGCAGGCCGGCGCCGGAGCGGGCGGGCAGGGCCTGCATCGCTGCTGCTGCTGCCGCCGCTGCTGCTCCTGCTCCTGCTCCTGCTCCTGCGCCTGCTCTGCGACGCTCCTGCGCAGCGCGATGCCTGCGCGCGGTGACGAGGGGAGCGTCAGGGCCAGGCGCGCGGCCGGCGGGCGCCTGCGCGGCCGCAGGCGTCCGATTGATGCGCGCGACCGCCGCGGCGCGGCCACGCGGCCCGCCGCGACCGCCGGGCGATCACATTGGCCACACCGCGCGCGATTGCGCCGGGCGCAGCCGCTCACCGCTTCTGCCTGCTGCTCTGGCCCGGCCTGCTGCTGCTGCCCTCGGCGGTGCTGGCCTCACGCGGCCGGCGCGCTGGGTGGCAGCAGAGTCGAGCGGAGAGCCGGCGAGCCAGCCACGGCGCTTGCGGTTGCCGGGCGCGCGCGCCGCGTCTCAGCGGCGCGTGCCCGCGCCCGTCACGGCGGCGGCGCGCCCGGCTGCTGCGCCCCCTGCTGCTCCTTCCCCGGCTGCTGCTGCTGCTGCTGCTGCTGCTGCTGCTGGTCGAGCTCCCAGCCGCCGCCGCCCGACGGCCGCATCGGCAGCGGCGGCGGGCCCGGCGGCCCCCCGTCCCCCGGCTCCCCCTGCTGAAGCGGCGCACCGCCGCCCGGCCGCCGCTGCGCCCGCTGCTGCGCCTGCTGCTCGCCGCCGCCGCCGCCCAGGATGAGCGCCGCCACGTCGTCCAGGTTTTCCTGGGCGCTGAAGCGCCGCCCCGCCGCACGCTCGCGCTGCCGCCGCGCGAGGCACCACTCCTCCCACGCGTCGCCGAGGCGCAGGTCCCACGCCAGGTACAGCAGCGCCACCAGCAGCATGCCGCCCCACAGCGCGCCGCGGCCGGACCCCCAGTGCGAGCGCTGCGAGCCGGGCGCGCGCGCGCGCGGGGCGGATTCGGCGCCGCGCCGCCGGCGGCGCGCGCGCGGCCGCCGCCCCCTGCTCGCGCTGCCGCCCCCGGCGCGTCGCACCTGCACCGCCGGCAGCGGCGTGGGCGTCAGCGGCGCCATGCGCTGCGCCAGCGCGGCGACCGCGCCCTCGCGGCCGCCGCCCGCCGCCGCGGCGCGCACGGCCGTGGCGGCGAGCGGCACCGCCGCCTCGCGCAGCTCCCACGCCGCCGCGCCGGGGCTGGCCGGCGTGGTCTTGGTTTTCTTGGCGGGCGGCCGCGCGGCGCGGCGCGCGCTGTTGATCGCCGCCAGCATGCCCGGCGCGGACATGTCGGGCCCTTGCACACCGCGGCGGCGGCGGCGGCGCGGGCGCGTCAGCCCGCCGCACGGCGCTCCACAAGCGCCGCGCCCCCGTGCGCGCCGCCCACGGCGCGCCGCGCTCACCCAGGAAGCGCAGGCAGCCGCGCGCGGCCTCAGGATAGAGCAGCACGGCCGGCACGCTGCGCACGCCGAGCATGTCGCGCGCAAAGTCGGCCGCCGCCGCGCCCGACACGTCCAGCGCGCCCGCGACAAACGCGCGCTCGTGTGCCAACCCCGCGGCGAGGCGCTCCACCTGCGCCAGCGGTCGCGGCGGCGAGCTCGGCCGCCGCCGTCGCTGCCCCTGTCGCCACCGCCACCGACCCTGCCACAGCTGCTGCGCACAGGCCCGCGCGCGCAGGCCCCAGGTGCTCGCACCTCCTGCTCAAACGCCTGGCAGGCGGGCGAGTCGGCCGTGAAGAGCACGATGAGGTACGACCGCTGGTTGCGGTGCCCGAACGACAGCCGGTGCAGCAGCTGCACCTCTTGGAGGCTCAGCTGCTTCACGGCCGAGCCGTCGTAGCCTGCGGCGGTGCGGCGCCGCGGCAAGCGTCGGCCGGCGGTGCGGCTGCGGCCGGCGGCGCCCGCACGCGCTGCGCCGCGCCACGCAGCGCGGCGCCACGCACTCCACAGCTTGCCGCCCGACTGCTGGCCGCCCCACCAGGCGCGCGGCGCGACCGCGCGGGCGCGCGGCGGCCGGCGGCAGCAGCGCGCCGCCACCGGCGGCGCTGCGCTGCCGGGGGCGCGCTGCCAGGGCAACGGCGGTGGGCCAGCGCGCGCGTGCGGCTGCCTGGCGCCTGGCAGCACGCACGGCCCGCCCCCGCCGGGCTGCGGCGCCCCCTGGGCGGCGGCGGCGCCTGCGGCCGCGCCGCGCAGGCCCGCCTGCATCGCGAGCGACTGGCGCAGAGCTGGGTGCGGAAGCGAGGGCCACTGACGCGCGGCTGGGCTCGCGCTCGCCAGCAGAGCGGGCAGCTGGCGAGGCAGCGGGGGTTCAAGCTCTCGGCAGCGGCGCCGGCGCGTGCACGCCGCCGCCCTCAGCAGCCGGGCACAGTCGCGGACGGTTGGAGCTCTCCCCTGCGTCACGCCCCACGCTCCAGGACCTCCTGCTCCTGCCGCGACCGCCGGCGCAGCCCTCGCGACCGCCGCGGGCACGCGCCGCGCCGTTGCTGCCGTCGCTGCCGCCGCCGCGTCCGCCGCCGCCCGCGCGCAGCCGCCGCCGCGCGGCGGCAGGCGGCGCCGGCGCGCCCGCCGGGCCGCCATGCTGCTGGCGCGCGGCTGCGGGCGCGCGGCCACCGCAGGCTGCTCCGCCGCCCGGCGAGCCGCGGCCGCGCCGTGGCTCGCGCTGCGCGCACGCGGCGCGGCCGCGCGTGCCGCCGCCGCCGCCACGCGGGCGGGTGGCGGCGCGGAGCTGGTGCGCAGCGTGCGTGCGATGCCCATCAAGCTCATCAGCGTGAGCAAGGGCAACAGCAAGGCCGCGCAGGCGATGGCCGCGGAGTGGATCGACAAGCTCGCCAGGCGCGGCGGCCGCCGGCGGCTGCTGCCGCGCCCGCGTGGGTCCCGCGGCAGCACCGGGAGCCCCCGCGCCGCGCGTCCGCGCGCCGCCGCAGGTACACGGCCGTGAGCGAGGTGGCAATCAAGCCCAACCCGCGCGGCGCGTCGTCGCCGCAGGTGCAGAAGGACGACGAGGCTGAAAAGGTAGTGGGCGGCGGCCCCGCGGCGGGCGCGTCGCGCGCGCGACTAGACTAGAGCGTACGCGCCCCGCCTGGCTGGCCGGCTGAGCGCCGCGCCGCGCCGCGCCGCGCCGCGCCGCAGGTGCTCAAGGCCATCGCCCCCGGGGAGCGCGTCGTGCTGCTGGACGAGCGGGGGCGCGAGGTCAGCAGCGAAGGTGCGCGCGGGCCCCTGCGAGGCCTCGCTGCCGCTGGGCGGCCCCGAGCTGGCGTGAGCGGTGAGCGGCCCGCCCCCGCCGCCCGCGCCGCCGCCGCCCGCGCAGACGTCGCGCGGCTCATCGCGGCCGCGGGCGACGACGGCACGCCGCTCTGCTTCGTGGTGGGCGGGCCGTACGGCCACGGCGCGGGCGTGTCGGCGCGCGCGGACGACAGCATCCGGCTGAGCCGGCTCGTGCTCAACCACAGCGTCGCGCACGTGGTGCTCGCGGAGCAGCTGTACCGGGGCTACACCATCCTCAAGGGCGCGCCCTACCACCACTGACCGCGCCGCTTCCGCGCCGCCGCCACCGACTGACGGCGCTCCTGTAAGGCCCAACGTGCGCTCCACTGACGGCGTTGGGCCGGCTCCTCAGGCAGGCGCGGCGGAGGCGAGCGTTGGGCCGGCTCCCTCGGCAGCAGCGGCCGTGCGGGTGACGCCGGTGACCCCCCCAGGCGCGGTGCTCCGGCTGACGTCAGGCCTGCGTGGCTTGCGACGGCTGGGTGCGCAAGGCAGGTGCTGCCTGCGGCGGCCGCTGCGACGTGCATGAGCGCTCGGCGCGCGGCGCTCGGCGGCGCGCGGCGCGCGGGAGCTGGCGGCGTGGTCTGAGACCCCATGCACCGAACATTTGGGCCGTGGGGGACCGCCCCCACGCGCTGTTCGCGGCCCAGCGCGGTGCCGGCCCATGTGACGCGAACCCACCCGCGCTCCCGCCAGCCGTCCCGCGGCCTGGCGCGCCGGCGTCTGCTCCAGCGCGCAGTCTTGTTGCGGCCTGGCACCGCCCCACCCACACGCGCTCGCCGGCACACCGCGCCCGGCAGCAGCAGCGAACAGCACGATCGCCCGCATGCGCGCCCCGCCCGCATCGCCCTGAGCCTCCGTGAAGGCTCTTCACCTCTCTGCGACAGCGCCGCGCCGTTCTGCCGGACGCGCGCCTCGCGGAGCTGCTGCGCGCCACCTGCGAGCGGTGAGGCCGCCACGCCGCGCGGCAGGGGACACGCAACCGCATCCGGGTGGCCCCGTGGCAGCCACCGGGCGCGCCGCGCCTGCGGCCAGCGCGCGGCGCCGGGTTGGGCACGGCCCAAGGGGGCCGCTCGAAGGTGGCGCGCGGCGACCGGGACCGGCCCTGGCGGGCGCGCGGGCGGTGCCGTGAGACCCCGGGGCCGCAATCAGGCCGACAGCGGGCCCGCCAGGGTGCGGGTGCGCGCGCACCGGGGCGCGGCGCGGCGCGGCCGGCATGCACGCCCGCCGTGCGCCCGCCAGGCCCCGCCTGGCCCCCGGACCGCCGGCGTTGCGCGCTGCGCGATGCTGCCAGCGGTTTGGGAGGGTGTGCCGGGCTCGATCGGGCCCCGCGCGCGCGCGAGCGCCCGGCGCGCAGACTGTCGGATAATGGGGCGGTTTCGGGCGCCTGGGCGCGCGGTGGCGGCCGTCGCAGGGCGCACCAGGCTCTGTGGGGGGTCCTCCATCCCCCGCACCGCGCGCGCGACCGCGGGCGCCCCCAGCCCGCCGGCGCGGCCCCCTCACCGGCCGGCCGCTGCTGCCGCCGCCGCCGCTGCGCCGCGCCGCCCGCGCAGGGAGCCCCGAGCTGCCGCGCGCTGGTGCTGCAGCCGGAGGGCGTGACCGGCGGGACGCGGACGATGCCGGCGCGCGCCGCGCAGGCCGCCACCCGCGCGCGGGAGCATGCTCGGCGGCGACGCGCGGCGCTCCGACGACGGCCTAGCGGGGCCGCAGCAGCAAGCAGCGGCGCGGCGCTCGCTGGACGCGCCGCGCTCGGCAGACCAGCCCGGCGAGCAGCCGGCGCACCCTAAACTAGGAGCGGCCGCGGAGCCGCCCCCCGCACCCGGCGCCTCGTCGTCCATGGCGGCCGCGGCGACGGCGGCCCGGCCCGGCCCGCTCGCGGACGAGGCGCCCCACGTGCAGCCGCCGGCGCCCGCCGCCGCGCCCGGCGGCGGCGAGCCCGCCGCGCTCTTCACGACGACCTCGCTGGACCTGCTCGCCCTGCTGGCCTCGCCCGTGCCCTCGCCCCTGCCGGGCAGCGGCGGCGAGCCGGGCGCGCCGGGCGGCGACGAGCCGGCGGCGGAGGCGCCGCCGCAGCCGGTCGCGCCGCAGCACCCGAGCAATCTGCTGCAGGCGAAGCCGGAGCCGGGCGAGGAGCCGGCCAGCGCGTTTGCCGCGGCTGCGGCGGCAAACGCGCCGGGCGGCAACGCCGAGCCCAAGGCCGGCCCGCCCGCCGGCGAGCGGTCCGCGAGCGTGATCGGCCGCACCGTCACCGGCGAGCTGCCGCTGCCGCCCGCCGACGACGCCGCGCCGCTGGACGGCGACGGCGGCGGCGCCCGCGGCGCCGGCGGCGACGACGGCGGAGGCGCAGGCGCGGGCGGCCGCCGCGCGGGCGGCCGCGCCGCCGCGGCGCCCGCGCCGCACGCCGGCGCGGCGGGCGCGACGCTGCGCCATACGCGCGCGATCAGCTGCAAGACCTACCTCAAGCGCCTCAACGTCACGCAGTACATGTCTGACCACCTGCTGCCGCGCATGGAGGGCAGCGTGCGCACGTCGAGCCAGCGCGCGGGCGCGCGCGGCGCGCCGTCGGCGTCGGCCGCCACGCACGCCGCCGACGCCGCGCCCGGCGGCGACGGCGGCGGCGGCACGGGCGCGGCGCCGCCGGCGGCGGGCGGCGGCGCCGGCGACGACGCAGACTACGCGCCGCGCGGCGGCGGCAGGGCCAAGCCGGCGGCCGGCGGCGCGTCCGCGTCGGGCGGCCGCGGCGGCGGCGGGCCGCGCAGCTACGAGATGCTGTTCAAGGTCCAGGTGAAGCTCGTGGACGGGCAGGGCGCGGTGTGGCCGGTCACGTACGAGGGCGTGCTGTGCGCGGGGCAGCGCCACCTGCGGCTCACGTGCGGGTGGAGCGAGTTCATCAAGGCCAAGCGCCTCGCGATCGGCGACGCGATCACGTTTGAGCGCCGCGGCGGCTGCCGCACGACGCTCGCGGTCGCGGTGAGCCGCGGCGGCGGCGAGCCCGAGCCCATGTGGGCGGGCGCGCTGCCGGACGAGGGCTGCGTCAAGGTCATCGTCGGCAGCCTGCGCGAGGGCGGCGGCGGCGCCGACAGCCCGCCGCCGCCGTGCGGCAAGGCCGGCGGCGGCGCGCTCGCGCCGGGCGAGGGCGAGACCGACGGCCGGCCCGCGCCCGGCGGCGGCGCGCGCGGCGCGCCGGGCGGCAGCTCAGCCGCAACGGCAGCAGCAACCGGCGCGCGCTCGCGTCGGGCGCGGGCGCGGCCGCGCGGCGCCGCCGCGGCGCGGCGGCGCGCAAGAAGAAGCGCGGCCGCAACTCGTCCGACGAGGACGACGACGACGAGGACGACGGCAGCGACGAGGACTTTGACCCCGACCACTCGAGCGGCAGCGGCGGCGGCGGCGGCCGCCGCGGCAGCGGCGGCAGCGCCCGCGCCGCGGCGGCGGCCGCCGCGGCCGGCCCCACGAGCAGCCAGGCCACGTGCGGCAGCCTCAAGGACGGCTTCGGCTCGCTGCGCGTCGCGTCGGACCGCTCCGGCGCGGTCGCGGGGCACGAGGGCGCCGCGTCCAAGGCGCGCAGCAAGCGGCTCAACATCTCCCTCGCCGCGGCCGCGCGGCGGGCCTCCGGCGGCGGCGGCGGCGGCGTGGTGCTGTCGCCGGCGTCCGCGTCGGCGGCGGGCCGCGCGGTCGTGTCGCAGCAGGAGGGCCCCTGGTCGCAGCTGGGCGGCGGCCAGCTGGAGCCGCTGCGCTGGAGCGCGTCTGACCAGCCCTGGCAGCAGCAGCCCGCCGCCGCCGGCCTGAGCAGCTGGGGCACCTACCCGGCCGGCCCCGCCGACGGCGGCGCCGCGCTGGCGCCCCCGGCGGGCGGCCGCGCGTACCTCAAGCAGCACAGCTTCTCCGGCAGCACAGGCACCGGCCGCGGCTCGGAGCTGCACCTGGGCGCCAGCCTCGGCCTGCAGGCGTCGGGCGGGCTGTGCGGCCAGGGCTCGGTGCTGGGCCCCGCGGGCTCGTCCATGCTTGCGCAGCGCTCGCTGCTCGGCGGGCAGGGCAGCTCGCTGCTGGGGCCGGCGAGCTCCATCATGGAGGGCTTCCAGTTTGGCGGCGCCGCCGCGAGCGGCGCGAGCGGCGGCGAGCCGCCCGTCGCCGGCCGCGGCGGCGGGCTGCCGGCCGCGGGCAGCATGCAGCCGCCGCCCGTCGTGAGCGCGGCCGAGGCGGCGCGCCGCTTCCTGGGCCGCAGCGTGAGCGCGCCGCAGGCGAGCCGGCACGGCGCGGCGCGCGCGGCGGCGCTCGCGCAGCTGCAGCGGGAGGAGCTCGAGCACGGCGGCGGCGGCGCCGGCGCCGGCGGCGGCACGGGCGGCTGGCAGGTCTCCACCGGCTTCCTGGGCGCCTCGCCCGCGTCGTCTGGCGTGAGCGCGACGCGCTACGGCGGCCTCGCCTTCAGCGCCTCGCTGCAGGCGCCCGCGTGCAGCGGCCCCGGCGACTGCATGGGCCCGCCGGCGTCGCTGGCGCTGCCGCAGCAGCTCGCACCCGCCCCGGCCCCGCGGCCGGGCCCGGCCGACGGCGGCGCTCCCTCTGCGCCGGCGCTGCAGACGGTGCAGAGCGTGCAGATGACGGAGGCGCCTGAGCAGCAGCCGGAGCCGCGCGACGGCGGCGCCGCCGCGGCCTGGCAGCCCCGCAGCGGCGCGCCGGCGCCGCCCTCGCTCGAGCCGCTGGAGCTGCGCGACGGCGGCGGCGCGCCGTGGGAGGAGTTTGACGGCAGCGGCGGCGGCGGCGGTGGCGGCGAGGATGACGACGAGCCGCCCAACCCCTTCCTGTCCCTGCAGCGGGAGCAGCTCGCGCGGGCATCGAGCGGCGGCGGCGGCGGCGGCGGCGGCGGCGGCGGCGGCGGCGGCGGCGGCGGCGACGGCCAGCGCGCCCTGCCCGCGCTGGACGGCGAGCCGGCCATGCCTGAGCTCATGTCCGTCGGCGCGATGGAGTCTGACGCGCTGGTCGACACGCTGCTGCAGCTGCTCGCGGAGCCCTCGGGCGACCTGCAGATGCAGACGTCGCTGCAGGCGCAGCTGCAGGCGGCGCAGGCCGCCGCGCACGCCGCGGCGGCCGCCGCGGCGGCGCAGCAGCAGCAGGCGCAGCGGCAGGCCCAGCCCGCGCTGCCGCCGTCCTGGCAGCTGCCGTGGCGGCCGCTGACGGCCAGGAACAAGCTGGCTCCGCCGACGCTGCTGCCGCTTGAGCAGGTGGCCGCGGCGTCGGCCGCTTCCAGCCAGGGCGGCGGTCTGCCCGGCAGCAGCCGCGGCTGAGCGGCGGGAGTCTGCGCCGGCGCAGCAGGCGTGCGCGACCGGCGGGCACGTGACTTGCTCGCCGCCTGCAGGATGGCGGCCGCTCGTGCCGGCGGCGACTTTTGTGTTTTGGCAAACGGGGCCACGTTGTGACCAGTGTGTGTGCACCTCCATGTCTAGCATGTGAAAAACTGTGAGCACTGCCACCCCCCCCCCAAATCAAGCGCGCTGGCGTGCGCGCTCGGCTTTGCGACGCGGCGTCGACGCCTCGACGTGTCACGACTGCAGACTGCCGCCGCGCTGCGCAAGCGTGGCGGCCCCTCTCCCCAGCCCGGCTGCGGCGCGATCGTGACTCAACGGCGGGGGGTCTGTACACCATGGACAATTACCACTGCGTCCGACGCGCAAAACGCTCCTCAATGCGAGGCGCTGGCCCTGTCGACGCGCGATGCCAGCAGCAGCACCCACCGCCTCCCCCGACTGCGCCACCAATCGGTCCCGCGCGCACACGCACGCACACAGCCCTCGC
This sequence comes from Scenedesmus sp. PABB004, assembly GCA_014905635.1. Lineage (NCBI taxonomy): Eukaryota > Viridiplantae > Chlorophyta > Chlorophyceae > Sphaeropleales > Scenedesmaceae > Scenedesmus > Scenedesmus sp. PABB004. The sequence goes on along the minus strand of CM026547.1, from coordinate 1,266,372 downwards.
GCTGCCCCGCCGCTGTAGGGCGGGCGGGCGCCGCCCAGCGTCGCAGCTGGGCGGCCGTTGCGGCCCCCCCCCACACAGGCGAGCCGCACGTTGCGCTTCTTCTGTTGTTGATACAACGCCAGGGCCCAGCCCCAGCCCCAGCCCAGGAAGCGCTCATCGCACACAGCACACACAGGAGCGCCGATCAGCAGCCGGCGTGCTGCATCGCGAGCGCCGCGAGCTGCTCGTGGTCCGACCACATGCACACGCGCGCGCGCAGCTGCGCGAGCGACGGGTCGGCCGCCGCGGCGGCGACGTAGCGCGCGAGCGCGTCGCCCGCGCGCGCGAGCACGACGTCGCCCGGCCCGAGCGCGAGCGCGGGGCAGATGTCGTTCGCGCCGTCGCCGGCGTAGACCACCTTGGCGTACCCTGCGCCGACCAGGCGCGCCATCTCGCGCCCCTTGCACAGGTTGGCGGGGCAGCGCGGGCAGCCGTGCGCCGCGCCGGCGTGGCGCGGCGCGATCACGAGCTTGTGCGTCGGCGGCGCGCCGCCGCCGCGCGCGCCGGGCGCTGCGCCGAGGCCGACGGCGCCGCCGGCGCCAGGCAGGCGCTCGAAGCAGGCAGCGTTGGTGATGAGCTCGACGTCGCCGCGCTGCAGCAGGCCGCCGAGGCCCGCGCCGGCGAGGATGTTTCGGATGAACACGGCGTTGCAGTCGCTGAGCACCTTGACCGGCAGGCCCCGCGCGGCCGCCCAGCCGAGCAGCTTGCCCGTCGCGGGCGGCAGCTCGCCGCCGAGCGCCCGCAGGCGCGTCAGCAGCGCGTCGCGGCCGACGCCGCGGCGCGCGACCTCGGCGAGGACCTCGTTGGTGATGGGCACAAAGTTGGCGGGCTGCTCGAGCGACGCGAGCCAGGGCACGAGCTCCGGCGCGAGCTCCGACACGAGTCGCTCCCCCGCGTCCCAGGACGTGAGCGTCTTGTCAAAGTCGCAGACCAGCACCGTGCCGCCGGCCTTGGCCAGCGCGGGCGCGTCGTCGACGACGACCACCGCGTCCGCGGCCGCGACCTCCGGCTGCTGCGGCTCCGCGCCGGCGGCGCGCGGCGCCCACACCTCGGGCGGGTAGCCGTTGCGCGTGAACCAGTCGCACATGGCGAAGCGCCGCTCGAGCACGCTGCGCACGTCGGGCGCGGAGGCCAGGTTCTGCGCGGGCGGCGGGCGGCGGGCCGCGTGAGCGGCGGGTCGGCGGCGGCGCGTCGCAGCCCCGCCAGTGCGACGGGCACGCACGGGCGTGATCAGCGGCCCCGACCGTGGCGCGAGGGCGCGGGGCCCGCGCGCCCGCTGCGCGCCAGCGACGGCCCCCGCGCGGCATCGCCCCGCCCCGGCCGCGCCGCCCAGCGCGGGCGCGGCCAGGGCGCGCGTCACGTAAGAAGACAGCGGCATGCCGGGCCGACCGCCGCGCGCGCAGGCGGTGCGCGCGCGGAGCGCGTGCAGGGCGCGGGCGCGTGTGCGAGCGAGCACCACGATCGGCATCACGCGAGGCGAGGCATCCCGCCCGGAGATGCCGCGTGCACGAGCCACGCGGGTGCAACAAAGCCCCGCAAAGCCACGCAAAGCCCCGCCGCCGAAGCCCCGCCGCGCACCTGCAGGAGTGGCAGCACCGCCTCGAGCAGCAGCCGGTCGTCGGGGTCGCCGCGGAAGCCCAGCACCGGCACGCCGTTGGCGGGCTGGTGCAGGAAGGCCAGGGGCGTGTCGTCCACGAGCACGGTCCGGCTGAGGGGGCGGCCGACGAGCGCGAGGTCCTTGACGCACTGGTGGTGCGGCGTGCGCGTGCAGGCGCCGCGGTAGAGGCGGCCCGAGATGGTGCCCGCGGGGTCGATGGCGTCGATGATCGGCGACGCGTAGTCCTCCAGGCCTGCGCGCGCGCGGGGGGAGGGAGGGGAGGGGGGGAGGGGGCGTGGGCGCGGGGCAGCGCGGCACGCGGGCGCGGCGCGCGGCCGCGCAGCGCGCGCGGCGCGGGGACGTGCGCGGCGCGCGCACCGGCGGTGAAGACCACGACCTCGGCGACCTGCGCGAGCTGCGCGAGGAACTGGCCCAGCCCGGGGCGCTCGACGACGAACACGCCGCCGGGGTTGAGCTCCGACCCGACGCCGACGAGGTGCGTGCGCATGGACGGCAGCTTGGGCGCGCGGCGGGGCGTGTAGGACGACACGAGCGTGCCGTCGAGGTCGAGAAGCACCGTCAGCCGGCCAGCGTGGCACGGCGCCTGGCGGGGCAGCAGGAAGGCCTCCTCCGGCTCCTCCGTCGCCACGCTCGCGACGCTGCTCGTGCGGCTGCCGGGCGCGCACCGCGGGCTGGGCGGCGCGCTGCTGAGCGTGCTGCGGCTGCTCGCGCTGCCCGCGCTGCCGGGGCCGTCCGCGCCGCGCTTGAGCCGCAGGCGCAGCTCGTCCACAAAGCGCGACAGCTGGGGGTCCACCGCCATGTTGTCGATGCTCAGCACCTGCGGCTGCCTGCACACGGGGCAGTTGTACACGTCGCACGCGCCCGCGCTGCCTCCAGCGCTGCCGCTCGCATCGGCCGCCACGAGCTTCTCCAGCACCACGAGGCCCTCCTTGCCGCTGCTGCTGCTGGTGCTGCTGCTGCGGCTGGCGCCCGCGCCGTCCAGCTCGTCAGCCGCGCGCTGCTGCTCCGCCGCTTGCTGCTGCTGGCCGTGCTCGCAGGCCGCGCCGCCGCCACAGCAGGCGGCGCCGCCGCCCTGCTGCGGCGGCGCCGCGCCGCCCGGCGCCGCGGGCGCGCCGCTCGCGCTGGGCCGGTGATGGCCGCGCAGTGCGCGACGAGGCAGCCCCAGCAGAAGCGATGCGCGCACGTGAGCACCACGGGGCTGCGCAGCACGTCGAGGCAGATGGGGCAGAGGTAGTCCTCCGCCTCGACGCCGCCCGCAGCCGCGGCGGCCGCCGCGGCGCTCGCCGCCGCCGCCGGCGCGCCGGCCGCGCCGGGCGCGCCCGCGGCCATCAGCTCCGCGCGCGTCGACAGCGCGGCGAGGCGGGGCGAGGTGAAGAACACCTCGCTGCGCAGCAGGTCCATCGCGTGCAGGCCGTGCGGCGCGGCGGCGTCGCCAAACGCGACGCGCGCGTGGCGGTTGCGCTTCTTGATCGCCTTGACCACGCCGAGGTAGTTCAGCGCGACAAACTTGATGAGCTCGCGGATCTGGGCGCGCAGGCCGTCCAGCGCCTCGGCGCTCGGCGGCGCCGCCGCCGCGAGCTCACCCAGCGCGGCCTGCGGGGCGGGCGCGGCGCGGGCGTGTGGGCGCGCGGCCCCGGCGCGGCGCGCGTGCTGCGCGCGCTGGCCGCAGGCGCGCGCTGCTGCGCGCTGGCGGCCGCGGCGCAGGCGCACCTCGAGGGCCTCTGCCTTCTCCACATAGAAGCGCGAGACCTTGGCGAGCTCCTTGACGAGCTGCGCCAGGAAGCTGCGCGCCGCGGGGTCTGCGGCGCGGCGCGGCGCGGCGCGGCGGCGCGGCGGGGGCGGGCGGGCGCAGGTCGGCTGCCTGCCGGCGCAGCTCGGGGCGCTGCGCTGCGCGCGCGGCGCGCGCCGCCGCCGCCGCGCACCGCCGGCGGCGAGGTCATTCTTCAGCGCGCGCTTGATGGACTTGTAGTCCAGGCACGCCTCGGGCCAACAGCGCGCCGCCTCGGCGGCGAGGCGCTTGCCAAACTTCATGGCTGCCCGACGCTGCGCCGCGCCTCAGCCGCGACGGCTAGTGCTGCTGCGCCGGCGGTGCTGCTGCGCCGGCGGCGCCGGGCGCTGGCGGGCGGGGGCGGGGCGCGGGCTCCGGTCTGCCTGCGGGCGGCGGCGGCAGCGGCGGCGTTGGGCCGCCAAAGAGTGGGCGCAGCTCCCGCTGCGCCGGCGCACGCATCATGCGCCCGGGATCATCCCCGGGATGCGAGGGCCGTGGCAGCGGCCCTCCCCCGACGGGCCGCGCTCGCGCCGGCCGGCCCCGGCGCCAGCGCGCGAATCTAGTCCCGCACGCCCGCCCAGCCGGCCGCTCGCTCGGAGAAAAGCAGCCCCGCCGCGCGCGGCAGGGCTGCGGCGCCGGGGCGCCCACATTCGGGGGCGGGCGCGCCGCGCGAAGCCCCAGGCGCACCTGGCGGTCGTCTGCGCGCGGCGCAGTGGCCACGATGTCGGGGGCTGGGCGCCGGATCGCCGGAGACGGGCCGGGCAGGGGCGTGCGGCAGGGCGGGGCGGGCGGAGGCGAGCGTCGCAGCGTGGCTGCCGCGGCGCGCGTGGGGGGCGCGTGTGGCAGTGAGCGGGTGCCCCGTCGCGCCCACGCTCTTCAGGGTGCCTCCTCCGGGCTCGCGGGGCGCGGATGCGCCACCCGGGGCATCATGCGGGCACAAGAAGCTGGTCCGGCAGGGGACGGTGGTCAGTGGGCGGCGAATGTCCGCGCATACGTGCAGCGCGGATCTGTTGTTGCGGGCGCGTTTTTCCCATGCCCACGCGGCGCCGCCCCGGCTCTCGGGCACCGGAGCGCGCGGGACGGGCGGCGGCGGCGCAGCCCGCGTACATCGGCGCCGCCACTTGTGGGCCCTGGCGCCGCCGGGCTGGCCGCGTGCGCCGCCCAGATGGCGGCCAGACGGCGCGGCGGGCATGCGCGGGACCGGCCACGCGCGCGCAGCGGCGGGCTGGGGCGTGCGCCGCACGCCGTGCACGGCGCGCGCGCCACGCTGTGCGCGCACGCTCTTTTGCTGGCGTCGCGCGCCGCCTGCTTGGCCTGGTCGCCGGCGTCGCCGCCGTCGCGCACCGCCGCGGCGGCACGTGCGCGGCGGCGCGCGGCCGGCTGGGCGCTGCCGGGCGCAGCGCCGCGCGCGGCGCGGGCCCCGCGCCCCGCAGCGTCGCGGCGCCGCGGCTGGCGCGGGCGCAGATCATGGCGGCGCGTGCAACGGGTGCGGGTGTGGCGGAGCTGCTGGACGGAGCTGCTGGAGCGGGCTGGCAGGACTGGCGGTGCGTGCGCTGCGGCGGGGCGCGACCTCTCACACCCGCGCCGGCGCCCGTGCCCGTCGATCGCGCGGTGGAGGTGTTCAAACCAAATCGCGGCAGGCGTTGAAGAACAATGTGTGCTGGCTGCTCAGCTCGGACGCTCGGCCGGCGCGCGGCGGCTCGGCCAGCGCGGCGATACTGTTCGCAGTACTGCCCGGGGGCTTAGCTCGCCCCAGCCCCCGTCCGCCTGCCCGGTGCTCTCGCGGAGGTGCAAGGAGGTCGCCGCCGCGCAGCTCTCGGGCATCTGGGCTCGGGCCGACCACAACGGTTTTCGCATCTCGCGCATCGCGCCCCCGAGCTGCGCCAGCGCGCCCCCAGCTGCGGCCAGCGCTGCCCACGCGCTGGCGTGGATCTGCCGCACACCTCCCACATGCTCTGAGCCCGACCTGCTCGCGATGCTGCGCGCGGCCCGGGCCAGCGCGCAGGACGGGCTCTTCGCGGCCAGCCTGCGCGACGGCACGCTGCCCGGCTCCCCCCGCTACTCCTACTCCTCCAGCCGCCTGGGCCCCGGCCGGCGGCGCGATGCGAGCAGGCGCCTCGCGCTGCGGGCGGGCGGCGCCGCGGGCGCGCTGCTGCTCGTGCTGGGCGTGCTGGCGGTGTGGCGCACCGCGGTCTGGGCGGGCGGCGGCGAGCTGGCAGAGCCGCTGGCGCCGGAACTGGACGCCGGGCACTCGCACGGCCGCGCGCTGCACGCGGTGGACGACCTGAGCATCAAGCTCGCGCGCCCGGGGCGCAAGGCGCTCGCCGCCGCCGACGCGGACGGCGCGGCGCCGCCCGCTGACGGGTGCGGGGCCCGGCGGCGACCGTCGCGTGCGCACGCATGCGCGCTTGCACGCACGCGCTTTGCGCGACACGCCGCTGGCGCGCCCCGCCGGCGCGCGGCGGCCGCGGAACGGGGCTCGCGCGCGGCCTCGGCCCGTCCGCCGGGCCCGCCGCTGACGGCCTCGCGCTGCGTCCACCCTGCCGCGTGGCGCCTGCAGGGCTGACAACGGCCGCATCGTGTCTGCCAGCAGCAACCACTCTGCGCGGCAGCACCTCATTGAGCAGCACCGCCAGTCGTACGAGCGCCGCATGCGCGAGCAACAGCAGCAGCAGCAGCAGCAGCAGCAGCAGCAGCAGCAGCAGCAGCAGCAGCACGTTGCACCCGCAGCGCCAGCGCACGGCAGCGCCTTGCCGCCCGCCCCGGCGCCGGCGCCCGTCCCCACGCAGCCGCTCAGCGGCGCGGTCAGCCCTGCGGCGGCCGCGGCAGAGCCGGCCAGCGCGCCGGGGGCGGCGGCGGCGCCGGCAGCAGCCGTCGCGTCCGCTGCGCACCCGGCCACCGTCGTCGCGGCGGCGGCGTCCTCCGCGCCCGCGGCGGCGGCGGCGGACCCGCTGCACGACGCGCAGTCGGCAAAGGAGGCCGAGCAGCTGGCGGCGATGAGCCGCGTGGTTCAACAGCAGCAGGACACCATCAACCGCCAGGTGCGCCGCGCCGCGAGGAGGGCGGCCGCGCACGCGGCGCTCAGCTCCTCACCGCGCCCGCGCCCCCGCCGCCGCGACAGGCCAAGGCGATGCTGGAGCTGCAGACGCGCTTCGTGCAGCAGGAGCGCCAGCTGCAGGCGGCCACCGCGGGCGCGGCGTCCGCCAACGGCTCGGCCGGCGCCGACGTGGAGCAGTACTTCCCGCAGGAGCGCGTCGATGCGGAGCTCAACATGCTGCACAAGGTGACCGCCGAGCTGGCGAGGGAGGGGGCGGGACGGGCGCGTGTGCGGCCGGAGGCGACGCGCGCGCGGCGCGCCGACCGCCGGGCGCCGCGCTCCGGCCCGGCCGCCGCAGGTGGAGCGGCAGATCGACGAGGTCTCGTCCAGCGTGGCGGCGGCGACGGCGGCGCTGCCCACGCTCTCGCGCGAGGCGCAGGCGGCGCAGGTGCGCGAGCTGGCGCGCGCGGACCAGCTGATGGGCCGCCTCTCGCGCGTCGCCGCGGCCATCAGCCTGCGCACGAGCGACCCGCTGACCGAGAGCGGGCACGACCCCGTGGCCGAGCTGCGGCACTACTACGGCGCCGTGGCGGCCACCAACGTCACGCTCAGTTGGCAGGTGCACGGCGCGGCGCGGCGCGGCGCCCGTCGCAAGCCGCAGCACGGCGCGGCGCCCGTCGCCGGCCGCGGCGCCGACGCCGGGCCTGGCGCGCGCACTCGCAGGACGCGCTGGCGCGGCAGTCGCGGCCAACCGCGGCGCAGCTGGGCATCACGCACGTCGAGCCCTACGCCGACGCAGAGGCCGACCTGGACACGCTGGAGTTCAGGCTGGAGTATGCGCTGGGCGCGCTGCAGCTGATGCACGAGCGCGCGCCGTGCAAGCTCGCGCTGGTGACGACGTGGGCGGGCGACGTGTGGGGCCTGCGCCAGGAGCTGCTGCCGTGGCTGACCTACCACGCCGAGCTGGGCGTGGCGCGGCTGTACGTGCTGTACGAGGGCGGCGACAGCGCGACGCTCACGGTGCGCGGTCACGCGGCCTGCCAAAGCCGCCCGCGGGCGCCCCGGCAGCCGCCCAGCCGCGCTGACCGCGCTGACCGCGCCGCCCCGCCCGGCCCCGCCCCCGCACGCCCGCGCAGGCGCTGCACGACCTCTCGCCGCGCGTGGTCGTGCTGCTGGCGAGCGCGCCCCTCGCCAATGCGACGCAGACGGCCGACTTTGCCGCGTGGGAGGCGAGCGTGCCCGACACGCACATCAAGGAGTGGAGCAGCCAGCCGGGCAACTACGCCCTCATGACCAAGCAGGGTGCGTGTGTGTGTGTGTGTGTGTGTGTGTGTGCGCGCGCGCGCGCGCGCAAGCCGGTGCACTGCAGGGCCCGCGCGCCGCCGCGGTCGCCCCGGCGCGTCACCCGCCGTTGCCGCGGGCGCGCAGCGTATGCCGTGACCAAGGCGCTCGCGGCGGCCAAGGAGGACGGCGTGGCGTGGCTGCTGCACATGGACCCGGATGAGCTGCTGCACCCGGGCGCCGCGCCCGCCGCGGGCGACGCGGGCGGCGCGTTCAGCCTGCTGCCAGAGCTCTGCGGCGCGCCCGAGAGCGTGCCCAGCATCCGGTGCGGCGCGCGACGCGGCGCGCTGACGCCGCCGACGCCCGCGCGGCCGCTCCCTGCCAACGCTGCCGCCCCTCGCCGCCGCGGCGCAGCTTTGTGAACGTCGAGGGCGTGCCCGAGGCCGCCGACCTCACCAACCGCTACGAGCAGGTCACGCTCTTCCGGGCGCACCGCCACCTCGTGCCGCCCGCGGCGCAGCCCTACCGGTGCGCTGCGCGGCAGCGGCAGCGGCAGCGGCAGCGGCGGCAGCGGCGCGGGGGCCGCGCACGCGCGCCCGGCCCCGCCACGCACGCTGCGCACGCCCCGACGCCTGCTGCCGGCCGCAGTTACATCTTCAAGCAGGGCCACTCGGACGCCTGGCTGCACCTCTACACCAACGGCAAGTCGGCGGTGCGCCCCGACGCGCCGGGCGTGACGCAGGGCGGGCCGCACGTCTTCCTGGGCCCCGCGGACAAGCGGTGCGGCGGCGCGCGCACGCGCGGCGCCGCGCCGTGCGGCCGCACTGCCCGCGCCGCGCCGCGCCGCGCCGCGCCGCCGCGCCCGGCCACGACGGCCCGCGCCGCGCCGCCCGCCGCGCGCGTCAGCTGGGCGACGCCGGACAACCCGCACGGCCTGTGGCGCCCCGTGGTGTCCAACAGCACGCTCGTGCTGCACTACGCCTACGCGACGCCCGGGGACGTCGCGGTCAAGGCGGGGCGGGACTGCCCCGCCGAGGTCGTCGAGGCGGCGCTGCGCGGCGACGCGTCGCAGGTGTCCAAGTGCTTCGTGCTGGACGTCGACCAGCGCGCCTTTGTCGCGGCCATCAGGGACCGCGCCGCCGCGGGCCTGCCCACGCCGCCGCCGGCTGCGCCCGCGCCGCCGGCGCCCGACGCGCACCGCGACCCGGTGTTCAGCCGGCAGCTGCTGCTCGACGCCGACACGCTGTCGGGCGTGCGCACGAGCAGCGGGTTCAGCAACGCGAGCTGGCCGGTCGGGCGCGGCGTGCTCGACTTTTTCTGGGGCGAGCTCGCGATGAGCGAGGGCGCGCCGTTTGAGTGCCTCACGCCCGACGGCAAGGCCCAGGCGCGTGGCGGCGGCGCGCTCCGGCGGCCGGCCAGTCCGGGGCGGGCGGCCGAGCCGCGCGCGCCCCCGCGTGCGCCGCCGCCGCGGCACTCGCCCACACGCCCGCGCCCGCGCGCCACTGCAGGGCTGGTGCGCGATGTCGGACGCGGGGCGGCTCAAGTCGCTGCTGATCGGCAGCGGGCTCATGCTGCGCCTGCACGCGCCGAGCCAGGCGATGAAGGGCATCGAGGCGGCCATCCGGCAGCTCGTGCAGATCAGCGGCACCACCGTCCACACCGTCGACGGCGCGCACACGCACGCGCCCGGCGCGGCCGGCGCGCCCGGCACGGCCGGCGCGGAGCGCGCCGCGCGGCGCCGCGCGCGGCGCTGGGCCGAGCAGCAGCAGGCGGAGCGGGCGCTGCTGGCGCCCGACGGCGCGCAGGCGCCGGCCGACCCAGCCCCGGCGGCCGACCCGGCGCCGGTCGCGGCGGCGGCCGACCCGGCCACGGCTGCGGCGGCGGCCGACCCGGCGGCCGCGGACGCGGCCGCCGGGGACGCGCTGGCGCACAACGACAACGGCCAGCTCACCGCGCCGGCGCACGGCCACGGCGCAGCCGCCGACGCCGCCGCAGCGGCGCCGGACGGCGGCGGCGGCGCGGTCGCGGCCGCGGACATCGCCGCCGAGACGGGCATGGCGGAGGCCGACGCGGCGGCGGTGATGGAGCTGGCGGACGCGGTGGGCAACGACGTGGCGGCCGAGGCGGCCGCGGAGGAGGCGCGGCAGCATGACGCGGACGTCAAGCACGCGCACAACACCCACATTCGTGATAAGCTGCTGCTCACGTGACCTGCGGGCCGGCGGGGGGCTGGCGCGGGGGACTGTGTAGGTAGGTAGCCACATTGCTTGACCAGGCAGGCAGGATGGGTGTGCCGCTGCCGCCGCGCGCGAGACGACTGTCAAACGCGAGGGCCTGCAGCCAGGCGCCGCGCGCGGGCGCGGGATCGGGCGCGGCTGTGACACGCGCGCGGTCGGGTCGCGGCCAGCTCGGTTACAGCGCCGCCTCAAAATTTCAGCACCGACTCGCAACACACACACACAACACGCAGCGCGCAGGCACGCAGACCCCGCGCTCGGCCTGCTCACGGCCCGCTCACGGCAGCGGGGCCTCCTCCCCCAGGGCCTGGCGGCGGCGCTCACTCCTTGCCGGTGATGCGGTCGCCCAGGTCCTCCGCGCCGCGCTTGACGTCCTTGACCGCGTCGGAGGCCGACTCCTTGGCCGACTTGTACGTCTCGGCCACCTGCGCGCGGCGCGGTGCGCGGGCGGCGGTGCGGTGGCGGCGGCGGCGGAGCGCGCGGCTCAGCGGCGCGGCAGGCGGGCGCTGGCGCGGCGCGGGGCGCGACGGCGCGCGCGCACGTTGTCCTTGGCGTCCTCCGCCGCGCGGTTGACGTTCTTGGAGGCCTTGCGCAGCACGCCCTCGTTGTCGTCGCCCGCGTCGCTGGCGGCGTTCTTGACCTTGTCGCCCGCGTTGGAGGCAGAGTCCTTCAGGTCCTCAGCGCCGCGCGACACCTGCGCGCGCGCGGCGGCGGCGCGGCGGCGGCGCGGCGCGCGCGGGCTCGGCGCGGCCGCCGCGGGCGCGCAGTGCTGGGCGTGCCCCCCGGGGCGGCGCGCACGTTCTTGTTCGCGTCGCGCGCCGCCTGCTTGGCCTGGTCGCCGAGGTCGCCGAGGTCGGCGCCGGCGCGCACCGCCACGGCGGCGCGCGGCCGGCTGGGCGCGGCCGGGCGCAGCGCCACGCGGGGAGCGGGGCGCGGCGCCGCGACGGCGGCGAGGCTGGCGCGGGAGCAGATCATCGTGGCGGCGACGGCGCGACGGGTGCGGCGACGGGGTGCGGCGAAGGAGCTGCTGGATCGGGCTGTCAGGGCTCGGGGCGAGTGCGCTGTGGCGGGGACGGGGGGCGGGGCGCGCCTTTATGCGCCGGCGGCGGTGCGTCGCGACTCAGCGTGACGTGCGACGCGTCCGAGGGCAGCCATGACGCGCCGGCGCCACAGCGCGCCGCGCGCCCGTCACAGCTGCACCGTGCACGCACTCACGGCTCCCTTCTCGGCGCAGCGGCGTGCCAGCGCCGCGGCGCGCGCCAGGCCGCGGCAGCGCATTGCCCGCGCCCGCGAACGCGCCCGCGTGGAGCGGCCGGGAGTGCTGCCGAGCGACACGCGACGATCTCTGCGCGCGCGCACCGCCCACGCGCAGCCCACGCGCGGGCAGGGCGAGGCATCTGCTTGAACGGCGCCACCGCGGCCGCTGCGGGCGCCCGGAGCCATGGCCTCGCTCAGCTTCGTGCTGGTGGGCGTGCAGATCAAGCGCTTCCGCACCGCGCTCAAGGCGCTGGCCGCCATAGGTGCGGCGGCGGCAGAAGCAGCGAGCGCCGCGCGCGGCGCCGCCCGCGCCACCGCCGGCCGCCCCGGCAGGGTCGGAGCTGCTGGTGGAGGGCATCCCCGAGCGGGTGGGGGACCGCACGACGCGCCCTCCGCGCTGCCGGCGGCGCGCTCGCCCTCCGCCGCGCGGCGCAGCAGCGCGGCCGCGTTCAAACCCGCGCCGCGCGCCGCCCGCCGCAGCTGGTGCTGCGCTCCATCAACAGCGCGCGCTCAGCCTTCCTCGCGGTCACGCTGTCCTGCCAGTTCTTCGAGAGCTACAGCCTCTTTGGCGCGACCGGCCTCGTGCAGGCCGGCGTGCTCATCAAGGTGCGCCGCCAGCCGGCAGGCAGGCGGCGGCGCGCGCGGGGCGGGCGAGGCCGGCGGCGGCAGGCGGCGCCGCCAGCGCCCCAGCGCCGCGCGCAGGCGGGCGCGCCGCGCTCGGCGGGCGGCGGGCCGACGTGCCCGTGCCCGCGCGCGCCGCGCAGCACCTGCTGGCCGCGTTCCGCTCGACGCGCGTGTCGAGCATGGTGTTTGAGCTCTGCCCCGAGCAGGCGCTGCTGCGCGTGACGCTCAAGTGCGAAAACGGTGAGCCGGCGCCGTGCGGGCGCAGCACAGGCGCTGGCGCGGCGCCGGCCTGGTCGGGCTCGGGGCGCCTGCGGTTTGCTTGCGCCTGCACCGCCCGGCAGCCGGCGCTGCCCGCCTGCCGCCCGCCCACTCGCTCACCCCTGGCGCCCCCCGGGAGGCCTACTGAAGCGTTACGGCCTGGACGTGAGCTCGAGCGACATCCTGCAGGCCAACCTGGACGGCCAGCTGCTGCCGGTGTGCGTCGTGGCCGAGGCGGCCGAGCTCAACAAGTGCGGCGCGATCGCGCGCGCGCGCGCGCGCGTGCGGCGGCAGCCCCGCGCCCCCGCGCCGCCACGGTTCGAGCGCTGCCCACGCGCACGCGGGCGCGTTGGCGCCGCGGCAGGCTGCTCAACACGTTCCAGTCGACGCTGGACGAGGTCACGATCATCGCCCAGCCCGACCAGCAGCACCAGCCCCACGACGGCACCGCCGCCGCGGCCGCGGCGGCGCAGCGCGCGGTGCAGATCCAGAGCTTCTATGACCCAGCCAAGGGTGCGGCGCGCGGCGGGGCGGGGCAGGGCAGGCGCGGCGGCGGCGGGGCGGGCACACGGGGCGCTCGGCGCGCGGGCCGCGCGCGCCGCGCGGGCCGGCCGCCGCCCGCGCGCACGCGGCGCCCGCCGGCGCGACCGCAGGCGCGGGTGGGCGGTCGCTGCACACGATCGTGCAGCTCGACTGCCGCAGCGTGTTCAAGCGCTACGCGCACAGCGGCGCGGCGACGAGCGACGTGACGATCAACCTCAAAGACCTCCGCGCGCTGCTGGGCCTCTGCGTCGACGTCGGCGCCGACGTCGCGCTGCGGTTCGACGCGCCCGGCGTGCCGCTGCTCGCGACGCCGCACATGCGCGGCGCGCAGGCGCGGCGCGGCGCGGCGCGGCGCGTGCGCACAGCGGGGCGCCCGGGCGTGTACGAGCCGCCCCCGCCCCGCCGCGCCTGCGCAGGAGGTGGACTTCACCGCCGAGCTCATCCTGGCGACGCTGCAGGAGTCGCAGATCGCCGACGACGACGGCTGGGACGCGCCGCCGGCGCCGGGCGCGGGCGCGGGTGTGGGCGCCCGCGCGGCGGCCGTGGCGGCCGCGCCGGCGGGCGGCGCGGAGACCATCCACCCGACCACTACCTGGGCCGGCGGCGGCGGGGGCGGCAGGGGCGGGCACACCGGCGGCGCGACGCCGCAGGGCGGGCGCGGCGGCGGCGCCGCCGCGCGCCTGCCGCCGGCAGCGCCGGGCGGGCCCAGCGCCATGGACAGCGGCGGCTTTGGCGGCGGCGGCGGCTGGAGCGGCGCTGCCGGCGCGAGCGGCGGGCGCAGCCGCGGCAGCGGCGGCGGCCTGGGCCGGCTGCAGGCGCTGGAGGCGCAGGAGGCGGCCGACCAGGCCGCGCGCGCACCGCCCTACGGCCGCCCGGCGAGCAGCATGGCGCGCAGCGGCAGCCCGATGGGCGGCGCCGACAGCCGCGCGCAGCCCGGCCAGGCGCAGTGCGGCGGCGGCGGCGGCGGCGGCGGCGGCGGCGCGGCGCCGCCGCCCGGCGACAGCCAGGTGGACGACCCCGAGGCGCTGCCTGGCCTGCGCCACGACGTGCGCGCGGCCTACTACCGCCAGGCCGCCGCGCACGGGCTGCAGGCCGCGCCGCTGCAGCGCCTCTCGCCGCCGCCGCCGCAGCAGCAGTACCCGCCGCCTGGGGCGGCGGCGCCGTGGCAGGCGGCGGCGCCGCCGCCGCCGCAGCCGGAGCAGGCGATGGCGGCGATGCAGCTGGAGCAGCAGCAGGTTGGGCAGCAGCTGCAGCAGCAGCACTACGAGCAGCAGGCGCCGTATCAGGAGCTGTTCATCCCCGAGGCGTGCGAGCCCGGCGGCGAGGGCGTCGGCGGCATGGAGGCCAGCGACGACGAGCTGCCGGCGACCCCGCCCGACGGCGACGACGCGGGCGGCGGCGGCTACGGCGAGCTCTGAGGCACGCGCGCGCTGCGGTGTGCGCGCGTGCGCGCGTTGGCTGCGCGGCGACTGCAAACGCGCCTCGCGGTTGCAACTCTTCTGCCGTCGCGCATGCAAGCAGGCGCCGCGCGCCGCACACGACATGCAGCCTGAATGCCCCCCGGCCGCCCGCCGCCCGATCGGGGGCGCCGCCGCCGGACCGTGCCCTGCCCGCCCGCCCCGGCGCGCCCCCAGAGCGCCGCCCCCGCGCCGCCCCCGCCGCCCGTCACGTGCGCACACGGTCAAACGCTGCTGCGGCCCCCGCCGCCGTGGTGATGCGTCCCGCCCCCCCCCCCCCCCCTCCTCAGATGTACAGGCGCGCCGCGCCGTGCTCCGCGCCCCGCCGGCGCTCACAGCGCCTCTGCGGGCGGCTCAAAGCGCCCCAGGTCAAAGGTGAAGGTCTTGCTGCAGTTCTGGTCCAGGTCGCGGCACACGCCCACGAGCGCGTCCGCCTGCCGGGCGCGCGCGGGCGCGGGCGCGGGCGCGGGCGGGTGAGAGCAGACTCTGTCGCGGCGGGTCCGGCCCGCCGCGCCCCGCTGCCCGTGGCCCTGCCCCCTGGCCCTGCCCCCTGACCTTCTCATAGAAGATGTCCTTGAGGCTGATGACGATGCTCTGGAAGCTCTCCAGCCCGCCAGCCTCGCCAGCCTCGCCGCCAGCCTCGGCAGCCTCGCCGGCGCCGTCGGCCTCGCCGTCGGCGCCGTCGCGGCGCGCGCGCTTGGGCGGCGCGGGCCCCGGCGGCGGCACTGCGCCGCCGCCGCGCGTGCAGGCGCGGATGTAGTGTGCGACGCGCGCGACGTTGGTCGCATCCAGCGCCGCGTCGACCTGCGGCGCGGCGCGGCGCGGCGCGCGTCAGCCCCGCGCACAGCCCCCGCCGGGCCCCGCGGCTCCCGGCCCGGCCTCCGCCGGTGCGCCCCCCCCCCCTCTGGCGCGCAGCGCGGGCTCACCTCGTCCAGCACGAAGAAGGGGCTGGGGCGGTACGAGTGGATGGCAAACAGCAGCGCCAGCGCCGCCACGCTCTTCTCGCCGCCTGCGGCCACCCGGGCGGCCGGCCGGCCGTCGCGCGCCGCGCACACGCGCACGCGCGCTGCCGCCCCCCCGCCGAGGCCCCGCCGCCCCTCGCCGAGGCCCCGCCCGCCCGCCCGGCGCGGCCGCGGCCGGCGCGCCGCCGCCGCCGCCGCCGCCGCGGCCACGCACCCGAGAGCTGCTCCATGTCCCTGAAGCGCTTGGTCGGCGGCATGGCGGTGTACTTGACGCCCCCCAGGAAGGGCTCGTCCTCCGCCTCCAGCGCCAGGTACGCCTGGCCGCCGAGCGGGTGCACCGCGCTGCAGGTGAGCTGCTTGTAGATCGCGTCGATGCTTGACCTGCGGGTGTGGCGGGGGGGGGGGGGGGGGGGGCGCGCGTGCGCCGCGGCGTGGTGTGGGTGGGGGCGAGGGCCAGGCGCGGCGCGGGGCGGGCCGGGCGCGGGGTTCGCATGGGCGGGCAGCGCGCGGGCGCGGCGCGGCGGCGGGCGCGCACCGGATGTGCTCGAACGCGGCGTTGAAGCGCGCGGTGCGCTTCTGCTGCAGGCGCAGGAAGGCCTTGGCCGCCTCGCCCGCCGCCTTGCGCGCGGCCTCGAGCGCCGCCGCCTGCGCGCGCTCCTTCTCGCGCACCGCCTCGTACTGCTCGGGGGCCTTCATGTTGGGCGCCGCCGCGGCGAGCTCGGCGGCCGCGGCGTCGAGCTCCTGCGGCGGCCGGCGCGGGGGTCGGTCGGCGCGCGCGCCGCCGCCGGGCGCTGCTGCGCGGCCGCCGCGCGGCGGCGCCGCGAGCGAGTGCGCTGGCGACGCGCGGCGCCGCACCTCCTTGAAGCGCTTGGCGGTGGCCTCGCGCTCCTTCTTGCTGCCCGTGGCGGCCGCCTTGTCCGCCGCGGAGAGACGCGAAAAGTCAAACGCTGCGCGGCGGCGGCGGCGGCGGCGGCGGCGGCGGCGTGAGAGGGGCGCGCCAGCGGTGCGCGTGCGCAGGCTGAAGCGCCTGGCCGCTCACCGCCGCCGCGGCCCTTGCGCGCGCCGCCGCTCGCGCCCGCCGCGTCGCTGTCGGCCGGCGGCGACTCGTCCACGTCCATGGCCTCCGCTCCGTCAGCGCCCTCGCCGTCGCCGGCGGCGCCGCTGCCGGGGCGGCGCGGCAGGTCCACCTGCGCAGTGGGCGGCGAGCGCGTGAGACGGCAGCGCCGCCGCTGCTGCGCCCGCCGCCGCGCCGCCCGCCCGCGCGCCTGCTCGAGCGTCGCCGCCTCCAGCAGCCCGCGCCGCGCGCTGCGCGCCGCCTCAACCGCCGTCGCGGCGGCGGCCATGTTGCCGCGCAGGCGGCCCGCGTCCTTCTGGTAGTTGGCCGCGGTGGCCTGCAGCTCCTTGATGTTCACCGCCGCCGCCTCGGCCTGCGGGGTTCAGGGGGGCGGGGGCGGGGGTGCGTGCGCGCGCTGCTGGCTCCGAGCACCACCAGCCAACCTGGCCGCCTGGCCGGCCGGCGCGCCGCGCGGGCGCCGGCGCCGCGCACCTGCTGGCGCAGCGCCTCCATCTGGGCCTTGAGCGCCTCGCCCTGCTCGCCCAGCTGCGCGGCCGAGGCCTCGAGCTCCGCCTCCTGCTCGCGCAGCCCCGCCAGCTTGGCCTCGTCCTCCGCCAGCGCCGCCTGCTTGGCCGCGAGCTCGGCTGGCGCGCCGCGCTCCTCCTCATATGCGACCTGCTCGCTCAGCTTGTCAATCTGCGCGGCGCCGCGCGGCACCGCGCGGGCGGGCGGGGCGGTCGCGGGTGGGTGGCTGGCCAGGGGCGCGCCGCCACGCGCGCGCGCGCGTGGCTCGGCGCAGGCGGGCCGCGGCCGCGGCGTGCGCGCGCGCGCGCGCCCCGGCGCGCCTGCTCCTCGAGCTGCTGGCGCTCCTCGTCGAGCTTGGTCGCCGCCGCGAGCGTCGTCTCCTCCCACACGCGGATGTTGGGCACGCCGACGTGCTTGCTGCTCGCGCGGGCGGGGCGCACACGGGCGGGGCGCACACGGGCGGGGCGGGGTCGGCGGCGGCCCGGCGGCGCGCGCGGGCCAGCGCGCCGCGCCCCGGCTCACAGCGGCTGCGCGCGCGGCCGCGCGCCACACACGCACGCACACACACCTGAAGTCGGCGAAGAGGCGGTCCTTCACTTCGTTCAGCCGCGCCTCCAGGCGGCCCAGCGCGCCGCGCTTCTCCGCCGCCGCCGCGTCCAGCGCCGCGAGCTGCGGGTCGGCCTCCGCGCTGCCCGCGGCCGCCTCGAGCAGCGCGACGTCGCGCTGCGGCGCGGCGCCGGGGCGGGGCGGCCGTCGGGGCCCGAGGCGGGCCCCGCGCCGCGGGCGCGCGCCGTGGCGGAGCGCTGCGCCCGCGCGCCGCGCGGCGCCAGGCGTGCGCACCTGCAGCGCCTCGCTCTCCTCGCGCGCCTGCTGCGCCTCGGCGCGCTTGAACTTGATGCGCTGCTCCAGCTGCTGCGCTGCAACCTCCAGCGCCTGCGCCGCCGCGCTGCACGACCGCACGTCCGGCAGCGCCTGCGCGCGCGGCGGCGGGCGGCGCCGCGCCGCCGCTCAGTCGGTTGGTCGGTCGGCGGCGCCGGCGCGCCCCCCGGCCCGGCCCCAGGCCTCTCCCGCTGGCCGCCCCGCCGGCCGCATGCCCGCGCGCCGACCCCGCCCCGCCCCCTGCCGCGGGCGCAGGCAAGCAGGCGCACGTTGATCTCCTCCTTGAGCGCCTCCCGCTGCGCCTTGAGCGCCTCATACTCCTCAGCGTCCCACCGGCTCGCGCGCGCGTCGATGCCCGCCGACCGCCCGCCTGCGACCGGGCGCGCGCGGGCGGCCGCCCGCCCGCCGCGGCGGTGAGCAGCTGCCGCCGGCGGCGCGGCCGCGACCGCGGCCGCTCGCCAGCGCCCGCGCCGCGCGCGCGCGGCCGCGCGGCCGCGCGGCGCGCACCCGTGAAGGTGCCGTTGGGCTTGAACAGCGTGCCATCGAGCGTGACGACCTTGTGGCGCTCGGCGCCGTAGCAGAGGCCGCGCGCCTCGTCGATGCCGTCGACCACGAGCGTGGAGCTGCGCGGCGCGCGCGCGGGTCACGCATGCGCCGCGTCAGTTGCGCGCGCCCCGCGCTGCGCGGCGCTGCGCTGCGCTGCGCTGCGCAGCATGCTCGGCGCGCATGGCGTGACGCGGCCGCGCGCCGCACCCGCAGACGTGCGCCATGGCGCGCTCGAAGCGCGGCTCATAGGCGAGCAGGTCGAGCGCGGGCGCGGAGGTGCCGCCGAGGCGGCGCAGCCGCTCCGGCAGCGGCCGCGCCTCGCACGAGTCCAGGGGGATGAAGTCCATGCGCTCCAGCCTGTGTGGGTGGATGGGTGGGTGTGGTGGGTGGGTGGGTGGGTGCGTGGGCGAGGGGGGGGGGGCGAGGCGCAGTGGGCGCATAAAGTGAGGCGGGCGTCTGCGGCGCACGCGCGGCGTGAGGCGGCGGCAGTGCGCCGCGCACTTGGCGGCGCGCAGGTAGTCGACGCAGGCAAAGCCGGCGGCCTTGCTCTCCACCACGACGGCGTCGAGGCTCTGCTGCATGACCACCGCCATCGCGAGGTTGTACTTGCGGTTGGTCACGCGCGCGAGCTCGCTCACGCGCCCAAACACGCCTGCGCGCCGCCGCCGCAGGCGCACCGCGCGCGGGCCGCGCGCGGGGGGGGGGGGGTCTCGCGGAGGGACGCGCGCGGCGCGGCGCGCCGCGGCAGCGCCGGCGGCGCGCGCCACGCGCGCGCGCGGCAGGCGCGCGGCGCACCCGGCACGTCCTTCTGCAGCTTGGCCGCCGCCGACGCGAGGCGGCGCTCGCGGTCGGTCGCCTGGCGCACGCTCTTGCTCGCAGCGAGGCGGCCCTCCAGCTCGCGCAGCTTGCCCAGCAGGGCGTCACGCTGCGAGCTGCGGGCGCGGCGGCGGCGGCGCGCAGGCGCGTCGGCGGCCGCGCCGACAGGGGCGCACGCCGCTGCGCGCGCTGCGCGCTGCGCGCACCTGGCCTTGCGCTGCTCGGCCTGCGCGGCCTTGGCCTCCTTGCGCTTGGCCGCGAGCGCGGCCGCGAGCTCGTGCTCCGCCTCGGCCGCCGCCGCGGCGGCGCGCTCGCGCAGCGCGGCCAGCTTGGCGCGCTGCGCCTCGAGCCGGGCGGCCTTGGAGGCCGCCGCCTGCTGCAGCCGCGCGAGGCCAGACTCGTCCACCTGGCGGCGGCGCGGCACGGCGGCCGTTGGCCGGCGCGGCCTCGCCGCCGCTGGCTGCGCCTCTCGCCTGCGCGGCGCGCGGCGCGCGCGCGGACTGGCGCCGCTGGCGGCGCGCACCTTGAGCTGCGCGGCGAGCGCACTCCGCTCCTGCAGCAGCCGGCTGGCCTTGGCGTCCGCCTCGCCCTGCAGGCGGCGGTACTCGGCCAGCTGCGCGGGGTCGAGCGCCAGCCCCTCCTCGCCCTCGCTCGCGTCCGCGTCCAGCCGCGCCTGCGGCGGCGGCGGCGGCGCCGCGGCAGCGGGCGGGGTAAGCGCGCGCCGCGCCGCCGCCCCACGCCAGCGCCGCCGCGCGCCGCCGCACCCGCGCGTCCTGCAGCGCGGCCAGGTCCTTGCGCAGCTTGGCGAGGCGCTTTGCCTGCGCCTTGGCCGCGCGGCTGAGGTTGTCGATGTCGTTCTTGCCCGCCCCGATCTTGCGCACGAGCCGCGCCGCCTCCTCGCGCAGCCGCGCGCGCGCGGGGTCCTGCGCGGCGGCGGCGGCGGGCGGGCGGCGGGCGGCACGCGGCGGCGTGGGCGCGCAGCGCCGCCGCGCCATGCTGGCCGCCCGCTGGCGCCCCGCGCCCCACGCCCCGCTGGCGCACCTTGTTGTCGCGCTTCTTCTGCAGCTTCTTCTGCTCCTTCTCAACGCGCATGCGCTCGCGCACGAGCCCGCTCTGCCCCCGCCGCGCCTCGTCGAGCTTGGCCTCAAACGCGCCGTGCGCCTCCGACAGCTGCGCGAGCTGGTCCGCGAGGTCCTGCTGCTGCTGCAGCGCGCCCGCCTCGTCCTGCTGCAGCTGGTACAGCTGCCACAGGTAGAAGTGCGCGCGGCGCTCACGCTGCGCGGCGCGGGGCGGCGGGCGGGCAGGCGGGCGGGCGGGCGGCGTCGGCCGCCTGCGCAAGCATACGCTGCCGCTGCCGCCGCCGCCGCCGCCGCCGCCGCCGCACGCCCGCGCGCCGCGCGCCCCCGCGCCGCACCTGCGCCTCCTGCGCCGCGATGTGGCGCTCGGCCTCCTCCTTCTGCTCGCGCTTCTGCTTGCGCTCCGCGGCCACGGCCTTCTTCTTGGCAAACAGCAGCGCCGCGGCCTCCTCCGCGCGCGCCTTCTCGGCCGCCGCGTCGTCGTAGGGCTTGGCGAGCACGTCGCTGCCCGCGATCTGCTCAAACAGCGCCGTGAGCTGCTCGGGCGAGCGCGACGCGACCTTCTCGATGTCGCCCTGCGCGCGGCGCGCGGCGCGCGGCGCGGCGCGGCGCGCCGTCGTCGCCCGCGCGCCGCCTGCGCCGCCGCCGTGCCCGCCGCGCGCGCCGCCCGGCCCCGGCCCGGCCGCCGCGCCGCTCCCGCCCCCGCCCCCGCTCCCACGCCGCGCACCTGGAAGACCAGGAAGTTTCGGACCTTGACCAGGATGCCGTAGCCCGCGAGGCGGCGGCTGTACGCGTCCCACGTGACGGCGCGGTCGTCGATCTTGTACACGGACGCGTAGCCCCCGCCCGCGTCGCCGCCGGAGGGCTGGATGACGCGCGAGAAGGCCACCTCCTCGCCGGCGTCGGTCTCGTAGACGAGCTTGACGTAGCCGCGGCGCGGCCGCGCCGCCGCGTCGGCGGCGGCGCCGCCCGCGGCGGCGGCGTCGCCCGCGGCGTAGAGCAGCTCCCGCAGCGAGCCGCGCAGCTGCGCGGTGCGCACGCCCAGCACGAAGCTGATGGCGTCCATGAGGTTGCTCTTGCCGCTGCCGTTGGGGCCCACGATGGCGGTGAAGCTCTTGAAGGGCCCAATCTGCTGATGACCGCGGTAGGACTTGAAGTTCTCCACCTCCAGCCGGTCTATGCGCCCCGTGGCGCGCCGGTAGTCGACCTCCACATCGCCCGCCTCCTCCCCGGGGGCCGCCATGGCCCGGCGCGGCTCGGCGCGCGCTCAGGCGGTGCCCGCGCGCTGCTGCTGGGCCGCGCAGCGGCGCATGCGGCGTGGCCGGGGCGGGGCGCGCGCGGGGGTGGGCGGCGCGGAGTGGGGATCGCGGGCGCGGGGGCCGGGGGGCGAGCGGGGCGCGCCGCATTCGAACGCATCGCCGACTGTTCGCGTGCCCTGCCGGGCAGGGCCTG
Organism: Scenedesmus sp. PABB004; assembly: GCA_014905635.1. NCBI lineage: Eukaryota > Viridiplantae > Chlorophyta > Chlorophyceae > Sphaeropleales > Scenedesmaceae > Scenedesmus > Scenedesmus sp. PABB004. Next base: position 1,244,943 of record CM026547.1, on the reverse strand, counting down.
CCCGATGAAGCGTGGTGCTTCTCGCGCGGACCACCCGCCTGGGCACGGCCGGGCCAACCCGGCCCGAGCGCGTCGCCCGCTTCGCCCGCGCCGGCACGCCGGCCGCCGCGGCGCGCGTGCTGCGCCGGCCGCGCGGCCGGCCGCGCGGCGTGCCGTGCGGCGCGCGGCGGGGGAGCTGGAACCCAGCCGTGCCGCGTCGCAGTACGATCACACACACCACCCGCACGGCGCAGCGCCTGCCGCGGGCTGCGGCGGCGGCAGCGGCGAGCGGGCGCGGCGAGCAGGCGCCGCTCGCCGGCGCGCTCTCGCCGAGCCGTCGCGTCCGCCGCCTGAACAATCTCGCGACTCCCCGCAGTCGCATCACGGATCGAGCGGGGCGCAAGGGCTTCTGTCGCCAACGGCCCGGGCCACGCGCGGCGCCCCGCCTCGCCCGGCCAGTCGGCGACCGGCCCCGGACGAGGACAGCGCGGAACGGGGCCGCGCGGAGCCAGCGGGGGCACCTTCCACCGCGCTGCTCGCAGGCGAGCGGCACCTTTTGCGTGGCCGGCGCCGCTGCGCCGGCACGCGGCCGCTCCCGGCGGCCGGGGCCACGGAGACCTCGCGTGCGCGGCCGCCCGCGCGCGCCGTGCCGCGCCGGGCAGTGGCGGCGGCAGCAGCGACGGGCGCCGCCGGCGCTGCCGCTCGCGGCCTGCGCGCGCGCGCCGGCCCCTGACGCGGCCGGCGACGGCGACGGCCACGACGGCGGCCATGCCCGCGATGCTGCACGGCTCGGCGGCGCCGTACAGCGCGACGGGGTCGCACGCGCAGGCGCTGCAGCGGCACGAGGACTACGTGCTCGCCGCGCCGCGCGCGGGCGGGCCGCACTACAGCGTCTGGGCGCTCTTCGACGGCCACGGCGGCCCCGACGCGGCGCGGTCGTGCGCGGAGCAGCTCGTTGGCCTGCTGCAGGCCCGCCTGCCGGCGGGGCCGCTCCCGCTCGAGGCGGGCGCGCGCTACCACTACGCCGACCACGTGCGCCGCGCGCTCGCGGCCGTGTTCCTGCAGCTCGCGGTCAGCCAGCGCCACGCGGCGCTGCAGGAGGCGGCGGCGCACGGCGGCGGCGGCGGCGGCGGCTGGTCGTGGGGCAGCGGCCGCGGCGGGTGCGGCACGTCGGCCACGGTCGCGGTGCAGGCGGGCGGCCTGCTCACGGTCGCCAACGTGGGCAGCGCGCGCTGCGTGCTCGACGTCGGCCACACCGCGTTTGAGTGCACCCAGGACCACCGCCTGGGCGACAACGAGGAGGAGGAGGAGCGCCTCGACGCGGGTGCGCGGCGCGCGCGGCGCGGCGCGCAGCGGGGGAGGCGCGCGCGCGCTGCGGGGCAGCAGCAGCAGCAGCAGCAGCAGCAGCAGTAGCAGCGCCGCACGCAGCAGGCTCCCCCCCTCTCCGCCTCACGCGTGCGCTGCCGCCGCCGCCGCCGCGTCCGCAGCGGGCGCGCGCGTGGCGCGCCTGCGCTTCGACCTGTCGGGCCCCGCGGCGCCGGGCGAGACGGGCTGCGGGCCGCTGCGCCTGTGGCCGGGCGGGCTGCACATGTCGCGCGCGATCGGCAGCTTTGACTGCGGCGAGCACGTCATCCCCCACCCGTACATCCAGCAGGTGCGCCGGCGCCGGCGGCGGCGCAGGGGCCAACGCGCCGCGCGGCGCAGCAAGGGCTGCAGCGAGGGGCGGCGGCCCGCCGCGCGCCGCGCCGCGCCGCGCGTGAGGCCCTCCGCGCCGCGCCGCGGCCCGCAGGTGTGGCTGCCGCGGCGCGCGAGCCGGCTGATCGTGGCGAGCAGCACCGTGTGGGACGCGTTTGAGACCTTCCAGAAGGCCGCCGACGCGCTGCGCGACGTGAGCCTGCCGCACGCGGCCGACGCGCTGCTGCGGCGCGCGGCGCGGCGCCGCGCGCACCTGCACGACCGCGGCGACATGTCGGTGCTGGTCGTGGACCTCGTCCCGGAGCGCTGCAGCGCGTTCAGCTCGCAGATGAAGCTCGACCGCCTGTCGCGCTGCAGCGCCTGCAGTGGCGTGAGCGCGGCGAGCGGCGCGAGCGGCGGCGGCGGCGGCGGCGGGCTCTTCCGGCGGCGCGGCAGCGCGCCGCAGCTGGCGAGCAAGTCGTGGGGCGCGGGCGGCGGGCAGTGGCAGCCGCCGCCGCCGGCGCAGCACTACGCGCGCGTGTCGCCCAACGTCGGCAGCAGCGCCGCGACCTCGCCCGTGCTCACCCCCAGCAGCAGCAGCCGGAGCATCAGCAGCGGCGGCGAGCACGGCGGCGTCCCGGGCCACCAGCAGCAGCAGCAGAAGCAGCACCAGCAGCAGCAGCAGGAGCAGCAGCAGCAGCAGCAGCAGCAGCAGCCTGGCGGGCCTGGCGGCCCCGGCGGGGCGGGGCTGCTGCACTGGCTGCTGCCGCGCTGCTTCGCCCCTCCCGGCGTTCACGAGTTTGGCAGCGCCGGCGCCCCGGCCCCGGGCGCGCAGCCGCGCCAGCCGGCGCAGCAGGCGTCGTTCGGCAGCGGCAGCGCGTCGGAGCCGCACTCCGCGACCAGCACCGCCGCCGCGACGCCGGCGCCGAGCGCCGGCGGCTGGCGGCGCGGCGGCTGGCGGCGGCGGGGCGTCGCGCCCGGCGCGCCGCCGGGGGCGCTGGGGCTGATTCGCGAGGACCCCACCGTCGCGCGCGTCATCGCGCGGTGCGACGCGTTCCGCGACTACTGCCACGGCCGCATCGCGCCGCTGGACCGCCAGCTCGCGGCGCTGGACGTCGACCCGGGCTGGGCGGCGCGGCGCGCGCACGCCGGCGGCGCCGCCGCGCACCTGCAGCGCGCGAGCGCCGGCGCGTCGCCCATGGCCACGAGCGGCGGCTCGAGCGATGTGAGCAGCAGCGGCACGTTCGCCCTGCCGCCGGCGTGAGGCGCGGCCGCGCCGTCGCTGGCTGGCGCGCGCCGGCGGCGGCGGGCGCCGCTGCGCGAGCGCGCCGCCGCGCTGCGCGCACTCTTCGGCACGCCTGCGCGCACCTTGTACTTGTCCTGTGCCGTCAGGCGGCCGCGCAAGAAAAACCCAACCCACGCGGCCCGCGTCTGTGTGTGTATGTATGTATGTATGTATGTATCTCTGTGTGTGTGCTGCGTTGTGCGTTGCGTCGTGTGCGTCGGCAATTGCCGTGCCGCGCTGGGGCCGCAGGCCTGCTGCACCGCCGCCCGCGGTGCCTCGCGCGCCGGTGCCCTCGCGCCAGCACGCGACGGCCCGGGGCGGCCCTTGTCACCTGCAGGCTGTCTGGCTGGCGCGTGTGAAACCCCAAAACCCAACACACACACACTGTGCATTTGATGCCTCCCCTGATTGGCGGGGCGGGGCTGCGGCGATCGGGGACGCGCGTCGGGGTCACGCTCAATTGTGACAAACGAGGACGCAACTCGAGAGCGCCAACTCCGCTCGCCTCACGCGCTCGCCTCACGCGCCCGCCTCAGGCTCGCCGCCCGCCGCGCGGTCGACCAGGCGCCACAGCGCGTCGCCCGTGCGCTCGCTGACCACGACCGCCGCCGGCGCGACGCCGATCGAGCCCGTGCCGCGCCCCGCGCCGTGAACGCCCGGCATGGCACGCTGCAGGCGCGCGGCGGCGCCCGGCGCGAGCGCCACGCCGGGCGCGAGCAGCCCGCGCAGGGGCCAGTCCGCCAGCAGCGCGCCGTGCATGAGCGCCAAGGCGGCCAGGTCCCACCAGGGTGCGGCGAGCCCCGCGAGCGCGCGCGTGGCCCAGCTCCCGCGCGCCGCGAGGTCCAGCTGGGTCAGCAGCGGCGTCGCGAGCAGTCCGCGCGACTGGTAGCTGCGGGCGCCGGGCAGCGCTGGGCGGCGCGCGCGTGGTGAGAGCGACGCGCGCGAGGCGCCGAGAGAGTCTCTGTGTGCGAGCCACTGCGCCGCGGCGCCTGCCGCACCTGAACGCCTCCCTGGCGGGGCGCGGCGGCGCGGCGGCGCCGCGCGTGCGCTCGCGGCCCTCCGGCAGGGGACGATCGGCCTCCGTGGCCCGCGCCGCGCTCCCCGCCTCGGCCTCGCCCGCCGGCGCCTCGGCGGGGCGGGCGCCGGGCTCGGTCGCCCCGCGCGCGCGGCCCTGGTCAAGGGGCTCCGCATCGGCGCCGCGCGGCGCCCGGCCGGGCGCGGCCGTCGCGGCCCCTGGCCCCGCCGCGCCGCCCGGCCCGCCTTCCGCCTGCAGGCCGCCGCCCTCGCCGGCGCGCAGCAGCTGCTCCGCGCAGCCGGCCAGCAGGCGCGCGGCGTCGGCCGCCGGGGGCAGCAGCAGCTGCAGCAGCAGGTGAACCGGCGGCAGCTTGCGCAGCACCGAGCCCGCCAGCGGCTGCTCGCGCAGCAGGCCAAGGTCCGCCGCCGCGACGTCGACGCCCTCGCGCAGCGCCAGCTGGCGCGCGTACGCAAGCAGCGCGGCCTGCGCGTTGGGCGCGCTGCTGGCGCCCCACACCGTCGCCAGCTCCTGCGGCGTGCGGGCGGGCGCGAGCGTCAGGTGGCTGCGCTGGCCGTGGTCGGCGCTGCACGCGCGCTGCGCTGCCCCCTCCCCTCTCCCCCCTCCACACTCACATCCGCGTCGTCGACGCGGCCCAGGCGGTGCAGCGGCGACGCGGTCAGCAGCACCGCGCCGCCGCCGTCGGCGAGCTTGCCGCGCAAGCGGTGCAGCAGGGTCGCGGGGCCCAGGAAGCCGGCCTGCGCGGTGCCGGCCACGCCCTGCTGGGTGTACCAGCGGCGGCCGCGCCGCGCCGGCTCCCCGGCGTGCAGCACGAGCAGGTCGAGCGGGTCGGGCGAGCCGGTGAGGCCGGCCGCAAACTCAGCGACCGAGCGGGGGTCGCCCAGGTCGACGGCCGGCGCCGCGCGCGGCAGCTCGCGCGCGTGCACGGCGGCGCAGAGGCGCTCCGCGTCGCCGCTGTGCCGCAGCGCCACGCGCACGCGCGCGCCGCGCCCCGCCAGCGCGGCGGCGGCCTCGGCGACGAGCGGCGAGGCCCGGCCGCCACCAGCAGGGCCGCCGCGCCCGCGAGCGGCGACGGCGCCGCCTCGGGCGCCGCCTCGGGCGCGGCCTCGGGCGCGGCCTCGGGCGCGCGCGGCTCCGGGCCTGCGGCGCAGGGCGCGCGCCGCGCTCGGGCGCCGCCGCTGCGGCAGCGGACGCGCCGCCGCGCCGCGCCGCGCGCGCACCGGGCGCGAGGCCGTGCAGGAAGAGGCGCACGGGTGCGGCCTCGCTGCTCTCGGACACGAGCAGGCTCACGCTGACGAGCGGGCGGCGGCGGCGTCGCCGTCGCCGCCGCCCTCGGGCGCGCCGCGGCGCTGCTGCGGCTGCCCCGCCATCATCACGGGGCTGTGGGTGGCGCGGGCTCGGGACGCCAGAATCTGCCGCCGCCGCCGCCGGCGGTGGCGGCGAGTTTTTGCGGCGCGGTCCAACGCCGCGCCGCCGCGCACGTCCACTCCCGGCCGGCGCGCGCACACACACAACGCCGTAGCACACACCGCCGACGCGCCGCAGGTCGGCGAACCGTGCAGGGAGCGCTTGTTCGACCCGAGCGCGCGAACTCAAGCTGCGCGCTCAACTCGCAGGGAAACGGGGCCGCCGCCGCTCTCAGAGATTACACACCGCCCCATGGTGGTGGACCCGGCGACGCTCATGAGCCAGGGCGGCCGGGTCGGCGGGACGGTGCGCGCGCGATTCGCGGCGGGCCCGCGGCGCGCCTGCGCAGCGCATGGGCGGCGTCTGGCCCTCTGGCGGTGTGCCTGGCACGCCCCTCTGCCCGACGGCGCCGGGCGCGCGGGCCGCGGCCCCTCCGCCGGCCGGGGCGCGCGATTGAACTGCTGCTGCGCGTGCGCCCCGGCGCCGCCGGCGCCCGCCGCCCGCAGGAGGGCGGCCGGGCCGGTCGCGGGAAGCAGCACAACAAGCAGGGTGGCGGCCTGGGCGGCAGCGCCAGCGGCGAGGCGCGGGACCAGCAGGCCGCACCTGTGCTGCCGGGGGGCACCGCTGGCCCCGCCCGCGACGCGCCGCCGCGGCCGCGCCACGGCGTGGCGCCTGAGCCGGGCAAGGCCGGCGGTGAGGCGCCGGGCGGCGCGGCGCGGCGCGGCGATCGCTCGCCGCCGGGCGGCAAGGCGCTGGGCGCCGCCGCTGCGGCGCCCGCGGGGCCGCCGCCGCGCGGAGCGGCCCGCGGACAAGGACCGCGCGCAGAACCCGCGGCGGTGGCAGCAGGAGCTGGGCGTCTGCACCGGGCAGTCGGGCGGCGGCGGCGGCGCGGCCGCCGGGGCGCGGCGCCCAGGGAGCGCCGCGGCCCAGGCAGGCGCCGCGGCAGCGGCCCGGGCACCGGCGGCCAGCCCGGCGACGCGGCGGCGGGCAAGCAGACCGGCGACGCCCCGCAGCCCGGCGGCGGCGAGGCGGCGGCGGGGCCGAGCTGCCTGGCGGCCACGGCCACGGCCAAGCAGGCGGCCGCGCCCGGCGCGGGCCAGCCCAAGGCGCCCAGCGACCACCGGGACGGCGGCGCCGGCGGCGCCGACAGGCCCGCGGCGGGCGCCGCGGAGCAGCGCGGCGCCGCGCGCTACGTGCCGCGGCCCCAGGTCGGCCGCACCGGCTCTGGCGACTCTGGCGATGCGAGCGGCGGCCGCGACCGCGCGGCCGCGTCCCCGGCCGCGGGCGGGCCGGCGGCGGCGGCGGCCGCCGCGGCGCGGGGCCCTCCACGCTGAGGCCGGGCGGCAGCGGCGCGGCGCCCGCGGCGGTGCCCATCGCCGCCGCGCCCGCCGCGCTGCCGCCCAACCCCAGCTCCGCGCTGGCGGCCAAGGCCGCGTCCGGCGGGGCGGCGGCGCCGGCGGCGGCGGCGGCGGCGGCGGCGCAGCCGGCGCCCGTCGCCAAGCACGTGCAGCTGCCGTCCAGTCAGGCGGTCAACATGGCGGCGGTGACGGGCCACGGCAGCAGCCGCGGCAGCAGCTTTGGCAGCGCGAGCGCCTGGCCCACGCCCGACACGTTTGAGGACGTCAGTGGCGCCGACAGCTTTGGCGCGGCGTTCGCGCCCGCCAGCCGCACCGACGACCACCGCGCGAGCCGCGCCGCGCCGGCGCCGCAGCAGCCGCAGCCCGCGCAGCAGCCCGTGCCGGCGCCGGCGCGCGCGCGCGCGGCGCCGCCGCCGGCGGCGGCCTCGCAGGCGGGAGCTGCCAGCGCGGCTCCAGCGCCGGCGGCGCCGGCCGGCGCGGCGCTGGGCGCAGCGGGCAACGCAGGCGCGGTGCCGTGCCTCGACCAGCAGGAGCAGGCCAGCAAGGGGGACGGCGGCGACACCGACGTGGCGGCGCCGCCGGCGGCCGTGGGCGGCCCGGCCCCGGCGGCGGCGCCGCAGCACGCGGCCGGCGGCGTGCAGCGCCGCCTCTCGGCGGACGCGCCGTCGTTCAGCCTGCCGCCCCCCCAGGCGAGCGCGGGCTCCCGCCCCGGCAGCGCCGTGTCTGACGCCTCGGCGCACGCGCCGGCGGCGGCGCCGGGCGCGCGGCCGTCCGCCGCCGCCGGCGCGCGCGGCGCGGCCGGCGCCGTGCCGGCTGCCCCCCGGGTGCTGCGCGAGCTGGCAGAGCAGCTGGAGCGCGAGGAGGCCGCGCGCGCGGCGGCCGCCGGCGAGGCGGCCGAGCGCGAGCGCCGCCAGCTGGCAGCGCTCGAGGCGGCGCGCGCGGCGCGCGTCGCTGCCGAGGACCGCGCGGCGGCGCTGGCGCGGGAGCTCGACGCGCAGCAGCGCCGCGCCGCCGAGCTGGAGGCGCAGCTCGCGGCGGTCGCGCACGAGCGCGACGCGGCGGCGGCCGAGGCCGCGGCGCTGCAGGGCCGGCTCGCCGACGCGCTCCAGCAGCAGCTCGGCTACAGCGACGGCGCCCAGTACTGGCAGGGCGGCGGCGCGCTCGCGCCGCCGGCCGCGAAGGCGCCGCCGCCCGGCTTTGCGCCGCCCGGCGACGGCGGCGCGTCGCCCCCGGCGGGCGGCGGCGGCGGCGCGGTGCTCAAGGACGAGCACGAGCTGGTGCTCACGCTGCTGGACCTGCTGCCGGCGGACCAGCGGGCCGCGCGCGCGTGGGGCCCCGCCGACGACGCGGCGCTGGACGGCGTGCTGAGCCCGCTGCGCTGGGGCGTGCACTACGCGCCCATGCACGGCAGCCCGGCGCTCTTCATGCAGCAGCGCCCCGGCGTGTTTGCGCAGCGCGCCGGCGACGGAGCGTTCTATGCGCTGCCCGGCGCGGAGGTGCTCGTCGCGCAGGCGCGCGCCGACGCGGCGGCCAAGGCGCGCGCGGAGGCCGCGGCCGCGGCCGCGCCGGAGGGCGTCGCCGCGTTTGGCGGCCTGCCGGCCGTCGCCGACTTTGGCGCGCCCGACGGCGGATGGGGCGGCGGCCTGTGCGGCGCGCCGCCGCTGCCGATGGCCCTGCCCGGCGGCATGGCGCCGCTCGGCGGCCTGCCCTTTGCGGGGCCCGGGGGCCCGGGCCCCGCGGCGGCGATGATGGCGGCCGCGCAGCCGGCCGCGCACGGCGGTCACCACGGCTGGTGAGGGGGGCGGACGCAGGGGCAGACGGGCAGACAGCGAGTGCGGCATGTGTGCGTGTGCGGGGCGGGGGGAGGGGGAGGGGCAAGTGGCGGCAGCGATGCCGCCCAGGCGCGCGGGTGGCGGCGGCACTGTCGATGATGCGCGGCGTGCGTGCGCCGCGCGTGTTTTCTTTTGGGGCCGCCGGCCGCTGCGCAGCCGCACGGGCGCGGCGCGGCACTGCTCCCCGGACCCGGGCGCACTCGCCCCACATGGCGCGGCGCGGCGCTGCGTCAGGGCCAGGCCGGCGTTAACTTTGCACGCCGCCGGCTGGCAGCTCCAGCAGCTCAGCAGCAGCTCAGCAGCAGCTCAGCAGCAGCTCACGCCCCCGCAGCGCGGCGCCAGAGGTGGACCGCGACGCCCACGCCGTGCGCCGCGCAGTCGGGCGCCGCGACCTCGACGAGCCGCCCGCCGCGGCACGCGTCGGCCAGCGCGGCGGCGGCGCCGCCGCCGCCGCCGCCGCCGTCCCCCGCGCCGCCATCCAGCAGCGCGTCCAGCAGGCCCTCCGTCTCCGCGAGGCTGCGCAGCGACGTGCCGAGCACCGCGAGGCGGTGCAGCTGGTCCGCGTTTGCCGCCAGGACCGTGCCGACGAGCGCGCGCGGGCAGCAGGGCAAGTAGAGCAGCGCCGGCGACGCGGCCGCGGCGACGCGGTGGCTCGGCTCGGCCTCGAGCGGCTCAAAGCCCAGGCGGCGCAGCAGCGCGGCGTCCCACGCGTCGGCGTCGGGGTCAAACGCACCCGGCGGCGCGTCGAGGCCGCGCAGCACCGCGCGGCGCAGCGCCGTCGCGAGCGAGAGCTGCCCGAGCCGGAAGGCCAGCCGCGGCGGCGGCGCGGGCGGGCGCGCCGGGCGCCGCGCCGCGCCGAGGGAGCCGAGGCCGAGCACCGTCATGCGCCGCACGGCGCCCCAGTCCCACGCCTGCTCCTGCAGCTGCGCCTGCTGCGCCTGCTGCGCCTGCTGCACCAGCGGCGGCCGCGCCGGCCGCGGCTGCCCCGGCTGCCGCAGCGCAAAGCCCCAGGGGCTGCCGCCGCCAGCGCCGCCGGCTGCGGCGGCAGCGGCGGCCGCGGCGCGGCCGCCGCCGGCCTCCCGCGCCGCCGCCGCGAGCGCCGCCTGCAGGCCTGCCCAGTCGGGCGACGCCAGGAGCGCCGCCGCGCCCGCCTCCACGATCTGCGCGGCCGCCGCGGCGGTCGCGTCGTCGTCGCTGCCCGGGCCGGCGAGCAGCGCGGCCAGGTCTGCGGCGAGCTCGGCCTGCCGCGCGCGCAGCCCGCCGCCGCCGCCGCCGCCGCCGCCGGCGCCCGTCGCGGCGGCGCTGGCGCGCGTGCGGCGCCGGCGGTGGGCGCCGTGGGCGCAGCGGCAGAGGGCGGCGCGCGGTGGCGGCGCCGCGCCGTGGCGCAGCAGCATCGCCGCGGCGCGCCGCTGTCGGACAATCACGACGCTGCTATGCCTGAGGCTGCAGGGCCTGCTGCGCGGCATTAATCGATCCGGCGCGAGCGCCGCCGCTGCCGCTGCCGCCGGGCTCGGCGCCGCAGATCGGCGCGGCGCGCGATTGGAGCTCAGAGCTCGGGGGATCGAGGCCGATGTCGCGCGGGAGGCGGCGCGCAAAAGACCGGCAGTTGGCGGTGGCGGTGGCGCGCCACCTGCCCCAGACCCCGCGCCCTGGTCGCTCACCCACCCGCCTCGCCGCCGCGCTCATTTCGTGAACGACATTAACTTCATTACCCCGGCCTCCCGAGACCGCGTGCAGCTGCTTTGAGCACACTCCTTGCTGCTCTCGAGCGCGCGAACAGCGCAAACGCGGGCGCAGCACGCGCGGACTGCTCGCCACAAGTCTGTTGGGACGCCCGTGAGCGCGCCGCGGCGAGGCGGCGCCTGCGCGCTCAGGTAGGCCGCGGCATGCGCGCAGTGGCGAGCTGCCCAGCGCGCTGGGGCGTGCGCAGCGCCCGCGGGGCGCGGCTTGGGCGCGGCACAGTTACCACCAGGCTATCGCGCGCCCGCGAGCGCCATGGGGGCGCCGCTTTCCCGCGCCAGGCTGCGGCAGCAGCGGGCGCGGCGCTGGCGGGCGTTGGCCTGCTCACGCGCCGCCGCCGCCGCCGCCGCCGCCGCCGCCGCCGCCGCCGCCGCGGGCTCAGGCGCAGGCGCACGAGCAGCGGCTGGGCGCCCGCCGCCGGGCCGGGCCGGGCGCGGCGCCGCTGGCGCGCGCGGCGTGCCGCCGATGACGACGGGCGGCGCCGGCGCGGACGACGCGCCGAGCAAGCAGCAGCCCCCTGGTGGCGGTGGTGCCGGCGCAGCCATCACGGAGCCGCCCGCCCCGGGGGGCGGGCCGGACCTGTCCGGCCACTTTGACGACCCCTTCCTCAGCGACTTCACGCTGCGCCTCGTCGCGCCCGGCGGCAAGGAGTTCTCGCGCTTCCACGTCCACGGCATCGTGCTCGCGGGGCAGAGCGGCTACTTCAAGTCGCTGCTGCGCAACTGGATGGGCGGCGGCGGCCGCACGTTTGACCTGACCGTGCCCGAGGAGGAGGCGGGCCCGGCCGAGGCGATGCTGCGTGCCGCGTACGCGCACGCGGTGCCGCGCGACGCCGACCCCGACCAGCTCCTCGCGACGATGGTCCTCGCGGACAGGCGCGGCGGCGCGGCGGCGCGGCGGCGCGGCGGGGGCCCTCGCGTGCGGCGCGCGGCGCGCGGCGCGGGGCCCTGGCGCGCAGCGTGCGGCGCCCCATGCCGCCCCGCGCCGGCGCGCCGGGCCGCCCCCGCCCGCGGTGCCCCACAACCTGTAACACAGGTACCAGCTGCGCAGCTGCGTGGAGGCGTGCAAGGCGCACCTGCTGGGGCTGGAGCCAGGCGCCATCGCCTGGAGCACCGCGCTCGCCATGCTGCACCTGCCGCCGGGGCTGCGCGAGTCGGAGCCCTTTGCCGCGCTCGCAGAGGTGCGCGGCGCGGCCCCCGCGGCGCGCGGCGCGCCCGCGCCCGCGCAGCAGGCGCGCCCCGAGCCGCTCACCGCCGCCGCGCCGCCGCCGCGCCGCGCCGCGCGCGGCCGCCCGCGTCCGCGCAGAAAGCGCACGCGCGCGTGTGGGAGGCGTTCAACAACCTCGACGAGGCGTGGACGAACCGCGCGCTGCGCGCGCAGTGGCTCGCGCTGCCGGGCGAGGCGGTCGAGCGCGTGCTGCGCGGCAAGGGCCTGGCCGCGGCGAGCGAGAATGTGGTCTATGTCCTCGCCGCCAGCTGGCTCGCGGCGCAGCTCAAGTGCGCGCGCCGCGCCGCGTCGCCGCGCGGCCCGTGCGCGGGCGGGGCGCCCCGCCGCCGACGCCGCCGACGCCGGCGCCGCCGACCCCCGCCGCCGACCCCCGCTGACGCCCGCTGCCCGCTGCCCGCGCCGCGCGCCGCGCAGGCAGCACGCGTCGGAGCCGCACGCGCTCGCGGGCGTGCAGGCGGCGGCGCGCGCGCTGCTGTGCGACATGCGCTACGCGCACATGTCGTGCAACTTCCTCGCCGCCGTCGCGGCGCACCACGGCCTCCTCGCCGCGCAGCCCGAGCTGCCGCGCTGGCTGCTCGAGGCGATGCAGTGGGGCCGCGCGCTCGAGGCGCAGCGCGAGGAGATGCTGGTGCGGCCGCACGGCGGAGGCGGCGGCGGCGCGGCAGCGGGGGCGCAGGCGCACAAGGGGCCCGCAGCCGCGCGGCGGCGCGCCCACGTCTGCCACGCGCCGCCCGCGCCCGCGCCGCCGCCCGCGCCCAGGCGATGGCGGGGCACGCGCGCTTTGCGCAGCGCGTCGGCGCGGCGCCCGAGGCCGGCGGCGCGGCGCGGGGCGGCAGCGCGTTCACGAGCTACATCGCGGCGTCCGACCTGCAGCAGGCGATCACCAAGTACAGGGGCAGCGGCTGCGCGGAGGCATACTACCTCCTCACGGGTGCGGGGCGGGGGCCTGGGCTGGGCTGTGTGTGTGTGTGTGGGGCGCTGGGGCTGGCGCGGGGCCGCGCGGGAGTCGTGGCCTTGGCGCGGGGCTGGAGGGCGCGCGCGGCGGCGGCGGCGGCGGCGGCGGCGGCGCGCCGACGCGCCGCGCCGCCCCGCCGCGCGCACGCGGCCGGTCGCGGTCGCGCCGCAGCGGGCCACTTTTACAACGGCTTCACATGGCGGCTGAAGCTCACGGTCAAGCCGCCCGACGCGGGCAGCGGTCACGAGATGAACATCCACGTCGGTCTCTGCTGGGGCATCGAGGTCGAGGGCGAGGGGCCGCTCCCGCTCGCAGAGTCGGCGATGGTGCAGGTGCGCCGCGCGGAGCCGGGGACCGGCGACGCACGGCACGCGCCCCCTCCCTCCCCCTCTCCCTCGCGCGCGCGCGCCGCAGCAACGCCGCCGCCGTCGCCGCACTTTGCGTGCTGCGTGCTGCGTGCTGCGTGCTGCGCACGCGCGCGCGCGCCAGGTCGACTTTGACATCGCGACGTGGGACTTCCTGCTGCACGAGGAGGACCCCACGAGCAGTGAGGGCCCCGTGGTCATCAAGGCGGGCACGTGCTGGGGGTGGGACGACTTCTTTGGCCCCGAGGTCTACGCCGACAGCAGCCTGTGGAGCAAGTTTATGACGGACAAGCAGCAGCTCCTGCTCTCCTGCCACCTCTATAGCTGCTCCTAGGGGCGTGCCGTGTGTTTTGTTGTTGGCAGGCCGGCAGTGGGGCGGAGGGCGGGCGCGCTGGCGCGCGTGTTCATAGCAGCGGCAGCGGCAGCGGCAGCGGCGCAGCAGGATGCAGCGGGCGGCAGCGGGGCGCAGGATGCGGGCCTGTTCGGCGGGCGGGCGGCAGATTGATTGATTGGTCATTGCAGCAGGGCGCCGCGCCGGCGCCCGCACTGGAGCCGCGGCGCGCGCGCGCGGCAGTTGATGTGCCGCCGAGCTAGCGGCCGGCTGACCCCTGGCGGAACCCTGGCGGCCAGGCGGCGAGCGAGTTGGGCGCGGCGGGGCACCGGACACCGGCGGCGACGCGGCCGCGCGCTTGCAAGCAATTGCCAACCCCTGTCGCGCCCGCCGCTGCTTGTTCAGCAGCGGCCATGGTCAGTGAAGCAGCGGCCATGGTCAGTGCAGCAGCTACGCCCGCCCGCCCGCCGCTGCGGCCGCGGCTGCAGCGGCGGGATCGCCGCCCCCGCCGCGCGTCCCCCGGCGCTCGCCGGGCTCCGCCGCCCCGCCGCCGCCGCCGCCGCGCCGGCGCCGCCGCGTCGGGCTGCCCGCGGCAGGCGCCGCGGGCGCCGCGTCTGCCGGCGCATCCGCCGGCGCGTCTGTCGGCGCAGCGCCGGCGTCGCGGTCGCCGCCGCCGCCGTCGCTGAACGTCTCGAACGTCGCCGTGCCGTCCTCGCCTGCGGCCTCGGCGGCCTCGGCCGCGCCGTCGCGCTCGCCCGCGAGCGCCTGCTGCACCGCGGCGGTCAGGTCTGCCATCTCCTGCTCGTCCAGGTCGTTCGCCGCCATCGCCTTGCTCACGCGCGCCTGGTCGGCGCGGCTCTCGCGGTTGAACTTGGTCTTCAGGTGCCGCCTGGACGAGCGGCGACGACGAGCGCGCGCGGCACGGTCAAAGGCGCGGCGCGGTCGGGCGGCGGCGGTGCCGCCGCCGCGCGCCGCGCCCGCGCGCGCCGCCAGCCCAGGGCCTGCCCAGCGCCCGCCCACCCCCTGCCGCGCGCCCGCGCCCGCCGCGCCGCGGTCTCGCCTGTCGCGGCCGGGGAAGAGCGTGGCGATGGCGGTGAAGTCGGTGCCAAACATGGTCAGCGCCTTGTAGAACAGCTCCGTGTCGGCCTTGCTCCAGCGCTCGGCGCTGCGCTTGGTGCTGTAGCTCATGCTGTTCAGCAGGCGGCTCTGCGGGCCGCGCCGCGTGCCGCGCCGCGCCACGCCGCGCTCAGCAAGGCCGCGCCGAGCGGGCCGCGGGCGCTGCGTGGGGCGGGGGCGCGCCGCCGCGGCGCACCTGCTCGTCGACCCGCTGGAAGCTTGCGAGCTCGGTCGCCTGCGCCTGCACCGTGAGGCTCGCCTCGTCCAGGATGACGGTGCCGTCCTCCGCGATGCGCAGCTGCGGCGCCATCGCTGCGCCGCCGCCGCCGCCGCGCCCGCCGCCGCCGCGGCGCCCGCCGCCGCGGGCCGCCGCCGGCGCGGCGCCGCCGGCGCCCGGCGCCGCCGCGGCGGCGGCTGCCGAGCTGCCCGCGCCCCCGCCGCCCGCGGCGGCGCCGGCGTCCGCGCCCGCGCCGTCGTCGCCCTCGCCCGCGGCCTCCGCCGCCTCGGCCGCCGCCTCCGCGGCCTTGCGCGCGGCCTCGGCCTGCTGGCGCTCCCACAGCTCCCCGCGCTTGTTGATGTTGCGGAGCGTCCAGTGCTGCAGGTCGATCTGCGCCGCGGCGGCGCGGCCGCGCGCGCGCGTGCGCGCGTGGGCGCCGGCACGCGCGAGGCGGGCGGACAAGCGCGGCGGCGGCGGCGGCGGGTGCGGCGGGTGCGGCGCGGCGCGCCTGCGCGTTCATGTCGATGATGTCGACGCGCCGCCCCTTGCCGCGCTTGGTGAGGCGCCGCTGCTGGCGCTCGGCGAGCGCGGCCGGGTTGTTCAGCAGCTCGTCGGTGTCGGTGTCGGCCTCGTCGTCGGCCTCGCCGTCCGTCTCGCCCGGCGACGCGCCGCCGCCGCCGGCAGACGCGCGCGGCGACGGCGGCGCAGCGGCGCCGCGCTTCTCGGGCGGCGCGCCGCCGGCGGCGGCCGCGGCGCCGCGCTTGCGGCCCGCCGCCGCGCCGCCGCGCGGGCGGCCGCGCCCGCGGCCGCCCGCCGCCAGCTCCGCCACGCCCGCGCCGCCGTCGCTCAGCGCGTCGTCGCCCTCGCTGCTGCTGCTGCTGCCGGCCGTCGCGGCGACCGCCGCGCCGCGCTGTCGCCGCCCCGCCGCCGCCGTCGCTGCTGCCGCGCCCGCGCCGCTGCGGCGCCGCGGCGCCGGCGCCGCCGTCGCCGCCGCCGCGGCCGCCCACTCGTCGCCGCTGCTTTCCCACTCGCCGCGCGCCATGGCGCGGCTGGCGGCCGCCACGCGGCTGCGGCCGCGCATGGCGGCGGCGCGGCGCGGGCGCTTGCGCGCGCTGCCGTCCTCGGCGGCCTCCGTCTCCTCCTCGTCGCTGCTGGACGCCGCCGCGGCCGCGCGCGCCAGGCCGCCCCTGCGGCCCCGCTCCGCCGCGGCGGACGCCTGCCTGCCGCGCGGCGCGCGGGGCCGCGTGCCGCGCACGTCGCGCTCCGAGTCGGAGGCCGTCACGATGCCCCGCCCCGCCAGGCGCTCCTTGCGCGACAGCCGGGGCGCCCGCGGCGCCTCGCCCCGCGGCGCCGCCGCCGCCGCCGCCTCTGCCGCCGCTGCTGGCTCCGCCGCAGGCGCCACCGGCGGCGCCTGCTGCTGCGCCTGCCGCTGTGCCTGCTGCGACGGCGCCTGCTGCGGCTGCGCCGGCTCTGCGAGCTGCCGCTTCCGCCGCTGCTGCGGCTGCTCCTGCTGCGACGCGGCCGCGCCCTCCTGGCTGGCCTGCGTCTGCGTCAGCGCCGGCTGGCTCGCCGCCGCCGCGGCGGGCGCGCGCTCGGCGCTGCGCGGCGTGCCAGGCAGCTGCGTCGCCGGCAGCGCCTGCGCCGCCGTCGCGCTCGGCTGCTGCGCCGCCTGGCGCGCCCCCGCTGCCACGGGGCGCTCGGCAGCGCCCGCCGCTGCCGCGGGCGGCCTGCCGCGCGCCGGCGCGGCCGGCGCAAACCTGCTGCGCCGCGGCGCCGCCACGAGCCCCGACACGTCCAGCGCGGGCACCAGCGCGGGCGCCGCCTCCGCGGCGGCCGCGCCGCCGTCGGGCGCGCCATCAGGCGCAGCAGGCGCCGCCGCGGGCTGGCGCTGCGCCGCGGGGCGCGCCGCCGCTGCGGCGCCCGCCGGCGCCGCCCTGCCCGCTGCGGGCGCCGGTGCGGCAGCTCCTGCCGCCGCCGGCGCGGGCTTGGCGGCCGCCGGTCGCCCCCGCGGCCGCCCGGCGGGCGCCGCCGCCGGTGCCCTGCTGGGCGCTGCGGGCGGCGCGGGCGCCGGCGCCGGCGCCGCCGCCGCGCCCGGCGCGGGCCGGCTGGGCCGTGCGCGCGCGGTGGGCCTGAAGGCCGAGGGCTTGGCCTTGGCGAGCTTGTCGAGCTCCTGCACGTCAAAGTCCATGGCTGCGCGCCGCGCCGCCCGGCCGCTGCCGCAGCCGCTGCTGCTGCCGGCGCCGCGCCGCCGGCGGCCTCACGCCTGCCGCCGCCCGCCGGCCGCTACGCCCCGGTCAGCGGCATGCCGCTGCCGCGGCTGCCCACCCGCGCGGGGGCGCCCTGCGGTGCACGCGTGGCGCGGCGTGGGCGGCAGCAGCGGCGCGCCGCGCTGCGCGGGCCGCGCGGGGCGCCCGCAAGCGCTCGCCCGCCGGGCCGGGCCCGCGCCGAGGGCGGGCGCGTGCACGGCGTGGGGCGGCGGAGCGGGCCTGGGGCGGCCGCCTGGCGCGCTGGCACGGCCGCGCGAGCCTGCTGACAACGGCGCGCGGGGGCGCACCGCCAGCTCGGCCCCGCACGCGCGGGGGCGAAGTGAACGCTCGCACTGCACGCCGGCCTCGCGTCGTGGTGGTCCAGCAGCTGCCGACCGCTCGGGCAGGCGGGCCGAGGCGTGCTGTGCGCGTGTGCGCGCGCAGCGGCTGTGTCGAGTGGTTCGCGATGCCGGGCTCGTCGTGAGAAGGAGAACCGCGGCGTACGGGCAAAAAAACAAGCTGCTGCAGCGACCCCGATCGTCGTGCCTCCAAAAAGGCCCGTCTCCACTCCCCCGGACCCGGTTCTGAGTGCTATCTCGCTCCCGGGAGGCAACCCACGCTCGCGGCAGCAGCAGGGCAGCAGCAGCAGCATCGACCGGCAGCAGACGACACGCAATGCAGCGCGCCACCTGCCGCTCGCGCTCCGCCGCCCACGCGTTTGCCTCCACGCGCGGCGCTGCGCCGCGCCGGACGCCAGCGGGTGCGGGGCGGCGCGCAGCAGCGGCGCTCCGCGGCGGCGCCTTCCAGAGCCCGGCCCGCGGCCCGCTGCTTCCGGGTGCCCGGCCCCCGCGCCCGGGGAGGTCGTGGCCGCGATCTGCGCGATGGCGGCGGCCGCGCCGGCGCGCGCGCGGCCGCGGCCGCGGCCGCTGACGAGGCCGAGCGCGCGCCGCCCGCGTCGCAGCCCCCCGCCGCCGCCGGTCGGTCGCGGTGCGCGCGGAGCAGGGCAGCCTGGAGCGCCTGGCCTACGACCGCATCGTCCTCGCGCTCTTCGACCCCAACCCCTACCTCAGCGACGGCAGCCGCCAGGCGCGCGGGGCGGGGCAGGGGAGCGGAGCAGCAGCCCGCGGCGGCGATCGCGCTGCGCCGCCGCGCCGACCGCGCCGACCGCGCCGGCCGCCGCCGCGCCGCGCAGGCCATCGGCGCGGCCGCCGACCTCGCGCGCATCCACAAGAGCAAGGTGACGGTGCTGGTGGTGGACCAGCCCGGCGCCGAGGGCGGCAGCCCGCCCGACCCCGCGGTCAAGCTGCAGGTCATCAACAAGTGAGCGGCTGAGGCCAGCCTGCGCGCGGCGCGCGCCCGCGCGGTCGCCGGCCGCCGCCCCGCAGCAGCGCCGGGCCCCGCCGCCCACGGCCGCCGCCGCCGCCGCCGCCGCCGCCGCCGCCGCCGCCGTCGCCGCCGCCGCCGCGCCGGCGCGGGCGCAGGTCGCTGCACGACGCGGGGTGCGAGGGCGCCGACATCCTGGAGAAGGCGATGGAGGCCGGCGGCGCGGTGCTCGTCGGCGACGTGGCAGACGAGCTCGCCGCAGACCTCGTGCTGCTGTCGAGCGAGGCGGTTCACACCAAGGCCGTCGACGCCAACCAGCTGGCTGAGTTCAGCCCTTGCGCCGTGTTGATTCTGAGCTGAGCGCTCGCGAGCAGCCAAAAGCAGCAGCAGCCAATAGCAGCAGCAGCAGCAGCAGCAGCAGCTGCTGCAGCAGCAGCAGCGGGGCGGACGGCCCGGCCCTGAGAAGGGCCGGGGCGGTGGCGGTGCGGTATCGCGCCCGCTTGGGCGTCGGTGTGGCGGCGGTGCACGTGCGTTTGGTGGCGGGCGAGCGACGAGCGGGCGGCGCCGTGTTACGCTGCGTGGCCTGCCGACCTGCGCCGCGCCCGGGCTGGTGTTGGCGCCCCAGGCGGGGCGCCCGCCGCAGCCCCCCGTGCGCCCCGCCTCAGGCCGCCGCGAGCGGCGCCAGGACCAGCGTCGCCTTGCGCAGCGCGCGCGGCAGCTCGTCCAGCACCGCCTGCCGCCCGGCGGCGTCGAGCGCGGCGCCCGCGCCGTCCGTCGCGCGCACGAGCTGCTGCACCGGCTCGCCCACGTGGGCGGGGTAGCTCAGGTACAGCGCGCACCCGGGCGGCACGCCGCCGCGACCGCCGCGTCCGCGCCCGCCGCGCTCCAGCAGCCCGAGCGCGTCGCTGGCGGCGGCGCCGATGCGTGTGCCGAGCGCCTGCTGCTGCACGTGCAGCGCGTACGCGTGCGCGACCAGGCGCAGCGCCGCGGACGCACCCTCGGCCTCCGCCTCGGCCGCGAGCCGCCCGCCGCCGCCCGGCTGCCGCGCCGCCGCCGCGGCGCGGCCCAGCTGCTCCAGGTAGCTCGCGTACGCGGCCACGTCCTGGCTCGCCTGCCGCGCCGCCGCCTGCTGCTGCGCGTCGGCGAGCTGGCACAGCGCCGCGAGGTCGGCCGCCGCCGCCGCGCCGCGCCAGAGGCCGCACGGCTCGGCGAAGCACGCGAGCGCCGCGAGCGCCGCGCGCGTGCCCGGCCGCGCCGCGTCGCCGGCGCCGGGGCCGAGCGCGCGCGTCAGCGCCGCCTCCAGCGCGCCGTGCGCCGCCGCGAGGCCGGCCAGGTAGCTGCAATAGGCCGGCAGCTCGTACCGCCACGCCTCAAACGGCCGGTACGGCGGCGCGCCGGGCTCGTGCGCGAGGCTCAGCGCGCCCTGCGACTGCGCGCGGCGGCGGCGGAGGCGGCGGCGGCGGCGCGCGTGCGGGTGAACGACGGGGCGCGCGAGCGGGCCGCCGCGCAGGCGCCGCCGCGCCGCACCTCCAGGTACTGCGCGTGGCGCGCGAGCTGCTGGTAAAAGGGCCCCGCGTCGTCGCCGCCGGGCTGCTGCGCCCGCGCTGGCGCGCCGGCGGCGGCGCCGCCACCCGCCGCGTACACCGCCGGCGCGTAGCTGTCCGGCACGACCTGCAGCTCCCCCAGGTCGGCCGCGTTGCCGCCCACCCAGTCCTTGACCTGCGGGCCGCGGGGGCGGGGCGGCGGTCGGTCGGTGCCGCGGCGCATCGGGCGGGGGCGGCGGCGCTGGCCCTCGCGCGCGCCGGCGCACCTGGACGTAATCGACCTTGCCGCGCGCCGCCTCGCGCCGGTCCACCGGGCGCACGCGCGGCGCCTTGGCGGCGGCCGCGGCCGCGGCGGCCGCGGCCGCGTCGGGCTGCGCAGCCCGCGGCGGGCGGGCGAGGTGAGGTGGGGCGCGGGCGGCGGCGGGCGGCGGCGGCGGCGCGCGCCGGCGCGGCCCAACCTGTTGGCCAGGCTGCTTGCCAGCACCCTTGCCGCTGCTGGGCTTGGCGGGGCTGCCGAAGCCCTTCCCGCCCGGCGGCGCCGCGCCGCTCGGCGGCGGGCCGCGCGCGGCGCCCGCGCGGCGTAGGAGCATGCTGTGTGCGATCCGGCGGCTGCTGGTTTGGATCGGCAGCGGCAGCACGGGGCGGCGGGCCTGGCGTGTGTGTGAGGGCCGCGTGGACGGCGGCGCACCAGCTGCGGCGCAGCGGCGGCAGGCGAAGCCCCGCGGACGCGCCCCTCGCGAGTCGATGCCCTGCTCGTTCTCAGCGCACGGCCGTGCACCGCGTTGTGCACACCGCGCAGCAGCCAGGCCGCCTGTTCGAGAGAATCGCGCGTGGGCCGCGCCATCGCCTGTGTGCGCAGATTGCGTCGCCCCCCGAGCCGTCCGCGCGCGCGCCATGCTGCCTGCGCTGCTGGCGGGCCGGCAGGCCACGGCGGCGCTGCTGCTGGGCTGCTGCTGCCCGCAGCGAGCCGGCGGCGGCGGCGGCGCCGCGGCAGCAGCGGCAGCAGCAGCAGCGGCGGCGGCGGCGGCCGGCCGCCGCGCCTACGGCGGCGCCGCGACGGCGGCCGACCTGGCGGGCTCGGTGGTGCAGCCGCCGCCGGGCGACGCGGACATGCTGCCGCGCAGCACCACATGCGGCGACCGCGCGCTCGACGCGGCGCAGCTCGAGTCGCTCGCGATCTTTCGCCGCTTCAACATCAGCCAGCCGGGGCTGGGCGGCCAGGTCGTGCTCGCACGCGTGCTGCGTGTCGCGCCGAAGCAGGTGCTCGTGGACCCGGGGTATCACGGGCTCAACTGGGTGCCGCGCTCCGAGCTCGGCACCGCGGCGCCGCTCGACGCCGACGGGCGGCCCGCGGCGTGGCGCGGCCGCGCCGGCGCCGGCGCGGGCGAGCTGCGGCCGGGGGACTACGTGAAGCTGCGCCTCTCCGCGCTGTCGACGCCGTACGGCGACGCGCAGCTCGACCCCGTGGGCGTGCCGCACGACGTGCGCGCCAAGCTGGTGTGGGAGGAGCTCGCGGCGCGCATGCGCGGCGGCCGGCTGGTCATGGGCCGCGTGCTCAACGCCACGGTCAAGGGCTACGCCGTGGGCGTGGCGGGCTACGTCGCGCTGCTGGAGCACGGCCACGCGCTGCCCGAGACGGCGCGTCAGATCGGGACGCTGCAGCCGTTTTACGTCGCCGCGATGGACCGCGCGCGGCGGCACATCCGGCTGAGCGGCGTGAAGCTGGACATGGAGGACATGTACCGCCAGAGCCTGTGAGCGCGCAGGCGTGCACGCGGCCCGGCAGGCTGCCGGGCCAGCGCGCGAGCCCGCAGCGGCGGCGGCGCGGGCGCGCACTCGCGGCGACGGGTAACACGGAGTCGCCGAGGCGGTTGCAACGGGGCTCGGCCGCGACCGCAGCGCGAGGTCAACGCGCGCGCAAGCACCGCTCGCTCCTGGCAGGCGGCCGAGCGCGCCGCGTCATGATGCGGCTGGCGCGCCGTGCGCCGCCGCGACAGGATGCAGGCCCGCACCCACCCCACACACACGCGCTCGCTTCAATACACGCCGATGACGCGCTCAATGGACTGCCGGCACATCGGGCAGGGCGCGCCGACGCGCACGAGCGCCGCGCACTCGCGGCACACGCACTTGTGCACACTCGCGCCGTGCAGGAAGCCCACCTCGCGCGCGCTGCTCAGGCAGATCACGCACAGCTCCGCGTCCGACCCCTCAGCGGCGCCGGCGTCGCCCGCTGCGCTCGGCGCGGACGCCGCGGGCGGCGCGAGCGCGGGCGGGGGCGCGAGCGCAGGTGCGGGCACCGCCGCGGGCCGTGCTGCTGAGAAGGGGTTGTCGGCGGGCGCCGGCAGCCCGGCGGGCGGCGCGGACGGCGTGGCGGCGCCGGACGGCGGCGGCGAGGCCTCGGCCACGCTGCTGCCCACGCGGCCCGCCGCGAGCGGGCCCAGGGCGCTGCCCACGCGGCTGCCGGACCGGCTGCCGAGCGCGCTCGGCGCTGCCGACGCGGGCGGGGTGCCCCCGGCGAGCATGCTGGCGAGGCGAGCGGCAAACGCCTCGTCGCTCTCGCCTGGCGCCGCCGTCAGCGCCAGCTCGCCGCTCGCCGCCGCCGCTGCGACGGGCGGCGCGCCCTGCGCCGCGGGCGGCGGCGCGCCCGCCGGCCGCACCTGCCAGCCCGCGTTGGGGTAGGGCTGCGGCGGCGGCTGCGGCGACTGCTGCTGCTGCAGCTGCTGCTGCTGCTGGCGCAGCGGCGACATGCCGCCGGCAAAGCCGGGGGTGCTGGCCGCCGGGCTGGCTGCGCCGCTGCCGCCCGAGACGCTGAACACGGCCGGCCGCTGCTGCTGTGGCTGCTGGTGCTGCTGCTGGTGCTGGTGCTGGTGCTGGTGCTGGTGCTGGTGCTGGTGCTGCTGCTGCTGCTGCTGGTGCTGCTGCTGCTGCTGCTGGTGCCAGGGGTTGGGCGCGGGCACGCCGCCCGTGGGCCCTGCGGCGACGGCGGCCACCGCCGCCGCGGCGCCAAAGGGGTCGAGCGGCGGCGGCAGCGGCGCCGCGCCGCTCGCGCGCAGCTGCTGCTGCGCCTGCAGGTGGTCCAGCGGGCGGGTGCACACCGCCATGAGCGCTGCGAAGGCCGCGGCCGCGCTCGCCGCCGCCGAGCCGGGCGCGCCGGCGGCGGCGGGCGAGCCCGCGCCGGCGCTGGCCTGGCGGAAGAACATCAGCCAGCCGCCGTCAAACTTGGTGTACGCGTTGCGCGGCTGCTCGTGGTTGGGGTGCAGCCGCAGCACCGCCTCGCCGCCCGCGCGGTGCAGCGTCGCGCCGTCGAGCCACACGCGCGTGCGCGGCTCCGCCTCGCCCGCGTTGCTGCGGGCGGCGCCGGGCGCGGCGCGGCGCGTCGGGGCGCGCGCGCGTGCGCGGGCCGCCGCACCCCGCTCCCCCGCTCCCAGCCTCCCCGCCGCCGCGCAGCGCTGGGCCGGGGCTCAGGGGTCAAAGGGTTTAGGGGTTTAGGGAGTCTCACCGGTAGATGAGCATCATCACCCGCACCAGGCCCACGCCGCCGCTGCGCTGCGTCGGCGGCGTGAAGCGCGGCGCGATGACGACCCAGCGGTCCTTGGTCGTGTTGCTAAACCCCTTGAGCTGCAGCACCTGCGCACCGCACCGCCCGCGGCGGTCAGGCCCGCGCCACGCGTGGCCCGCCGCCGCCGCCGCGCGTCGCTGCTGCTGCTGCCAGGGCGCGTGCCGTGGCCGCTGCCGGCACGCGCCTTCATGCCCACGTAGCCGCTGAAGAGGGCGAGGCGCTCAAACGCGCGCAGCAGGTTGATGGCCTTGGCCTCAAGCGCCAGGTCCAGCGGGCACCGCCCCGCGCCGTTCTCGGTGAACGGGTCCGCCCCGAAGCGCAGCAGCAGCTCCGCGAGCGCCTCGTGCCGGCCTGCGCGGGGGTGGTGTGTGGCGAGAGAGGTGCGCACGCGGCGCGGGGCGCGGGGCGCTGGCGGGCGTGCGGCGCGGCGCCGCTGCGGGCGGCAGCGCGCGTGCGCACCTACGACCGCCTCGGCCAGCGCCGAGCCGCCCGCGGGGCGCTTGGGCGCGATGGCGTGCACGTCCGCGCCCTCCTCCAGCAGCTGCGGGCGGCAGCACACGGCGGGCAGGGTGAGCCGCACGCCGCGCACCCGCCGCACGCCGTGCGCCGCGCACCCGCCGTGCGCCGCGCGCCGCGCGCCGCGCGCCGCGCGCCGCGCACCAGCTGCGCCACAGTCAGGTAGCCGCGCTGCGCGGCCCAGTGCAGCGCGGTGCGGCCCTCGGCGTCGGTCCAGTTGAGCAGCGCGCGCTTGGCGCGCGCGTCGAGGCGCGGGTTGGCGCGCATGTCGGCCACGAGGCCGCGCAGCTCTGTCGCGTCATTGAGCTTGGCCGCGCGGTGCACGCGCTCCGCGACGCTGGTGGTGTTGCCCATCTGGCTGCGGGCGCGGCGGCAGTCGCGGTTGCGGTCGCGGTCGCGTCGGCGGGCGCGGCGGGCGCGGCAGCAGCAGCAGCGGCAGGAGCGGCGGCGCGGCGGCATCGGGCAGCGGCGCGGGCGTGCCGCCGCGGTGCCGACAGCCCGCAGGTGGCCCGCACGTGGCCCGCACAGCGCCTTTCCGCGCTGCGGGACGCAGCGCAGCGCACCCGTGGCGGCGCCGGCGCCGGCGCCGCAGCAGCAGCACGGACCAACCGCGGCCCCCACGCGCGCGGCGGCCTGACGCTGGATGCTCTCGGTGTCGGCGAGCCGCGGGGCCGTCACTGGCGGCCGGGCGCGCGCGTGCGGGGCGGGATGCCGGGAGCTGCGGCAGCGCCCGCGCCCAGAAGCGTCGTGGGGCTGCGCGGGAGCTGCCGGCTTGTGCGGCGTGAAGCGAAGAGCCGGGATGCGAGCGGCGCGGCGGAGGCGGGGCGGCGGTCTGGCGGTCGCCGGCGGCGGCGGTGCAGCGCCGGCTGGCGGTACGCGGCCGGGGCTTGAGTTGCGAGCGGCTGCGATGCTCACCGCTGCAGCTCCACGCACAGCAGGCCCTGCTGCACCACGCGCCAGCGGAGGCCGGCCGCGTCGAGCGCGGCCTCGACCGCCGGCGCGATGCGCGCCGTCGGCGGGCCCTTGGTGTGGTGCCCCGTGCCGACGATCACCATCGCCGTGGCCGCGCCGCCCGCGGCGAGCTCGGCCAGGCGCGGCGGCAGCATCGCGCAGGCCTCGCGCACGTGCAGGCCGTGCAGGTCGACCACCGGCGGCGCGCCCCGCGCCGCCCCGCGCCGCCGTGCGAGCGGCGCGTTGCGCTCGGCGAACAGCCGCGCCGCGGCGGCCTCGTGCGCGGCAAACATGCGCTCCGCGGCGGCCTTGCCCTTGCGGCTGAGCTCGCGTGCGAGCGCCTTGTCGCCCGCCAGGAACGCGCGCGTGGCCTGCTCGAAGCACACGTTGCGCAGGCGGGCGTAGTCCCGCGCCTCGGCGCGCGCGCGGGCATACTCGGCCGCGACGGCCTCGCCCGTCGACACCCACGGCACGCCCGCGGCGGCGGCGCGGCCGCCGCCCGCGGCTGGCGCGGGCCTGCCACGCGCGCGCCGCCGGCGGCGGACGCGGGCCGGCCCGCCGCCGCGCTCGCCCCGGCCGCCGCCGCCGCGGCAGCGGCCGCGGCCGCCCTGCCCGCGACCGCCGCCCAGCTGCCGGGCGGCGGCGCGCCGGGGCTGCCGTACGTGCCGCCGCCGCCGCCGGCGGCCACAGCGCGCTGCGCGCGCTTCGACTGCTGCTGCTGCGCGGCCGCCGCGAGGTCGGGGAAGCCCTCTGTCTGCAGCGTGAACCCCGGCGGCGGCGCGCGCGGGGCCGGCGCGGCCGGTGCGGCCGGTGCGGCCTCCGCCGCCGCTGCGGCGGCCGCCGCCGCGGCGCTCCGCGCCTCCGCGGCGGCGCGCTCGGCGTCCGCGGCCTGCTCCTGCTCCTGCTCCAGCTGTCCCAGGATGCCCAGCGTCTCTAGGACGTCGCCGCCGCACGCGTCGAGCAGCTGCGCCAACAGCGGCGCCGGCTGCGTGGGGAACCACTCGCGCAGCAGCGCGAGCGCGTTCGCGGCGCCGGCGCCGGCGTTGCTCGAGACGAGCCCCGCCCAGTCGCCTGTGGCGGCCGCGTCGCCGCCCGCGTCGTCGTCGCCGCCGCCACTGCCCCAGCCAGCTCGCGCGTCGGCGACCGCCGCGTCGGCCCAGTCGCCGGCGGCGCTCGACCAGCCCGCCGCGCAGGCGTCGTCGTCGCCGTCCTCGCCACCCCACCAGGGCTGCTCCAGCTCCGGGTGCTGCTCATCCTGCTGCTGCTGCTGCTCCTGCTGCGCCGGAGCGGACGGCACGAACGCCGCCGCGCTCGCGCGCAGCATGAGCCACTGCTGCGGCTGCCAGCGTCGGGGCCGGGGCGTGGCGTGGCGCGGGGGGCAGGCGGACAGCGGCGCGGCGCCGAGCGGCGGGTGCGGCGCGGCAGCAGCGGCAGCTTCTGGCGAATCTGTGCGCGCTGCTGAGCTCGGCGGAGGCGCAGGGAGAGCTGTCGCGAGCTCAAGGCAAGGCGGGAAGCTGCATGACGAAACCGCGCGGTTCAAAGCTCGCCGCCGCGCGCTGGCAAGCTGACGACGACCTTGCCGGTGCTGCGCCCCGACTGCAGGAACGCGAGCGCCTCGGGCAGCGCGCCGGCGCCCTCGAACGCGCGCCCGACGTGCGGCGGCGGCAGGCCGAGGGCCTCGACGCGATCGTACAGGCTCGCCAGCAGGTCAAGCCTTTTGTAAAGATGGATGAGATTGAAGCCGACCACGCCCTTGTTTGCGCCTGGTAACGAGATTGCATCGATCCGCGGCCGCGTCAGCCAGCCCCACGCCAGCCGCGCGAGCGCGGCGACCGCCGCCGGCGTGTCCGCGAGCGACGCGGGGCGCAGGGCGCGCCCCGGCGCGGGGTGAGCGACCCGGCGCCGAAGACCACATGCCGGCCGCACGCGCGCAGGGCGTCCCACGCGGGCCAGAAGTAGGGCCCCGGGCCGAGGCTGTCGAGGATAACTTCAAAGCCCTCCACCCCCGCGCGGCCGAGGTAGGCCGCCAGCTGCGCGCGCGCGCCCGCCTCGTCGCGCTCGCGCACCGCAAACTCCATGCGCGGCCGCGCCGCGCCGCCGCCGGCCGCCTCGCCGTACAGGCCCTGCAGCAGCGCCACCTTGTCGGCGCTCCCCACCAGCCCCAGCGCGGGCGAGCCCGACGCCGCGAGGATGGCGAGCGCCTGCATGCCCACGCCGCCCGCGGCCGAGTGCACGAGCACGGCCGCGCCGGGGACGAGGCCGCCGCACTCCCATAGCCCGTACGCCGCCGTGAGCGTCTGCACAGGGAACGCGGCGGCCTGCTCCAAGCTCCACGCGTCCGGGATGCGCCGGAGGTACTGCGGCAGCGGCGGGCAGCGGTGGGCGGGGTGAGTTGGACCGTCGCGCCGGCTGCGCTCGCGCCGGCCGCGCGCTGCCGGCGCCGCACCTCTGCCCCCAGCACGGCGTGCGACACGAAGCCGCCGAAGCGCACGACGCCGAGGACGCGGTCGCCGGGCGCGAGCGGGGGCGCCCCGCCGCCGCCGGGCTGCTGCTGGTGCTGCTGCTCCTGCTGCGGCCCGAGCGCGAGCACGACGCCGCTGAGCTCCAGCCCCGGCGTGAACGCGCCCCGTGGGGCGGCCTTGTAGAGCCCCAGGCAACAGAATACGTCCGCAAAGTTGAGGCCCCACGCCCGCACCTCCACCAGGACCTGCCCCGGCCCCAGCGGCGGCAGCTGTTCCAACGCCAGGTCCAGGCTGCCCATGTCGCCCTGGCGGCGGATGACCCACGCGCTGCGCGTGACCGGCGCGGCTGGCGCCGGCGCCGCTGCGCCTGCTGCCGCTGCGGCGCCCGGCTGCGGCGCCGGCGCCGCTGCGCCTGCTGCCGCTGCGGCGCCCGGCTGCGGCGCCGGCGCCGCTGCTCCTGCTGCCGCTACGACGCCCGGCTGCGGCGTCATGTTGTCGGCGACGCAGCGCGGCCGGCAGCGCTGCGCGCGACGCAGCAGGAGCGGCGACGGCGCAGCAGCGGGCGCCGCCGCTGCCGCGCCGCCGGCGGCGCGGGGGCTGGGTCGTAGCATGCCTGTGCAGGAGCGGGCGGCTGCGATGCAGGGACTTGGGCAGAGCGGCGACGTGTGCGGGCACGACCAGACCCGTCAGCGACTGACGGTCAGTCGCCGAAACCGACGGCGCTGTCGCGGCGCCGCAAGCGTGCGCATCGGCTGAGCCCGCCGCCCCTCCCATCACCCCTCACTCCAGAAACCGATCGCGGTCACCCGCGGCACCGCCGACGCCGCCAACGCTGCCGCAGCCTCCCACCGCCGCCGCAGCCTCCCGCCATGCAGCTCAGCGCGCCACGCCACGTGCCGGCACGGCCGCACCGCCCGGCGCAGCTCAGCGCGCCCCGCCGGCGCGATGCTCGCGCGGCGGCGGCGGCGCCCGCAGCGGCAGCGCTCGGCCGGCGCGCGGTGCTCGGCCTCGCCGCGGCGCCCTGCTGCTGCGCGGGCTGCGGCCGGCGGTGGGCGTGGTACGACTCGTGGTTTGCGCTCAACATGGCCGCCGGCATGGCGGACTACGAGCACGCGGTCGCGCCGCTCAAGGCCGCGCTTTTCGAGCGCCTGCTGCGCGGCGCGCGCGCCGACAGCGCAGCCGACGTCCCGTTGCAGCTGCTGGAGGTCGGCATAGGGACCGGTGCGCGGGCTGAACGGGACGCGCGTCAGCGGCACGGCGCCACCGCCGCCGCCGGCCGAGCGCGGTCGCCGCGCCCGCAGGCCCCAACCTGCGCCACCTGCGCCACCTCGGCGGGAGCGTCGCGGTGACGGGGCTCGAGCCGAACCCGGCGATGTGGCCGTACGCGCGGGAGGCGGCTGCCGCGGCGGGGCTGGGCGAGCAGCAGCTCGCGCTCGTGGCGGGCGACGCGACGGCGCTGCCGTTTGAGGCCGGGCGTTTCGACGTTGCCGTCATCACGCTGGTGCGCGCGGCAGCGCAGCGCGCGGCGCGCTCTGGCCGGCTCTCCACGCGCGCGCGCGCGCGCGCCGGCGCCTCACCCTCGCCGGCGCCCTGACCCTCGCCGAGCTAGGTGCTCTGCTCGCTCCCGGGCGAGGGCCCGCGGCGCGCGCTGGACGAGGTGCTGCGCGTGCTGCGGCCGGGCGGGCAGCTGCTGGTCGTGGAGCACGTCGCCGCACCGGAGCTGGGCTGGCTGCGCGCTCAGCAGGCGCTCCTGGACCCGCTGCAGCAGCTGCTGGCGGACGGCTGCCATCTCACGCGGAGGACGGACGCGCTGCTGCGGAGCAGCGGCTTTGGGCCGAGCTCGGCCGGCGGCGGCGGCGCCGCCGTGCCGCAGACGCGCGTGGACGGCGTCGCGGGCGCGACGGCGGCGGTCGCGGGCGGCGGGCCCGCGGGCGAGGGGCTGCTGGCGTTTGAGGTCGAGGGCATGGGCCTGATCGCGCCGCACGTCGCCGGCGTGCTGCGCGCGCCGCTCACGTGAGCGCGCGAGCGTTGGCGGGGCGAGCCTCCGCGCCGCCCAGGTGGATCGCCGCGGCCGCGGTTAACCTGCGCGGCGGCTGCACCGCGTGGTCCGCGCCGTGCCTGCCTGCCTGCCCCTCCCTCCCTCTCGGGGGGCTCAGTTGTTGTAGTTGTCCAGGCCCAGGTCCCGCAGCGCGGCGGCGGCGACGTCCTTGCAGGCGCCCGGGAAGGCCGCGCGCGCGCCGCGCAGCAGCTCCTCCACGCCCGCCGCGAGGAAGGCCGGGCGCAGCTCCGGGTTGCGCACCGCCATGTTGCGCACCGCCATGCACGCCTGGCGCTGCACCGCGGCGCCGGCGCCGGCGCCGCCGCCGGCGCCGCCGCCGCCGACGCCAAACACCTTGCTCGCCACCTCTTGCTCGGCGTCCTCGTCGTCATCGCCGCCGCCGGCGGGCGCCGCGGGCGCGGCGGGCTCGCCGCTCGGCGCGGCAGCGGCCTTGGCCGCCGCCGCCATCACCGGCGCGGCGCCGAGCACCTCGGCCAGCACGTCCACCGCGCCCGCCTCGGCCGCCGCCGCGGCGATGCTCGGCATGCGCAGCACGAGCGCGACGAGCGTGCCCAGCAGCTGCTCCTGCACGCCCGCATGCCCCGCGTACACGCGCACCGCCCTGCGGCGGGTAGAGGCGGCCGTCGCTCGCGCGCGGCAGCCAGCCGCGCGACCGCGCGCCCCCGCCGGCGCGGCCGCGGCCCGGGCGGCGGGCTCACCGCAGCAGCGTGGCCAGCGCGCCGGCCTCTGCGAGCTCGCTCTTCACCGCGTCGCTGTTGGCCAGCTGCCGCAGCGCCGCGGCGGCCGCGCGCACGAGCTCCGGCGGGCCCTCCTCGGTCGCGCACGCGAGCAGCTCGCGCAGCGCCGCCACGCCGCCGGCCTCGCCAAAGGCCTTGCAGATCTCGTCGTTGGCGGCGATCTGCGCCGACGCCGCGGGCGGGCGCCGCCGTTCGCGCGCGCGGCGCGGCGCGGCAGCCGGGCGCCGGCGCGGCGCGCCACGGCGCGGCCGGGCCGACGACTGCCAGCGCCCGGGCCGCCGGCGGCCGGCCCCCCGCGCGCGCACACGCGCGCACACACACCTGGCGCACGGCGCCCAGCACCGCGACGAGCGCCCGAGCGGGCGCTCCGGGCCCGCCTGCAGCTGGCGCAGCGCGGGCAGCAGCACGCGCAGCGCGTGGTTGGGCTTGCCGGCGAGCAGGCGCGCGTGCATGAACGCCTTGCTCGCCGGCGGCCGCTCGTCGTCGGCGGTCGCAAACGCGCGCAGCGCGCCCGCCGCCGCGCCGGCCGCGGCCGCAGCCGCGGGCGCCGCCGCGAGCCCGGCCGCGGGGTCGGCGGCGCCGGGCGCGGCGAGCAGGGAGAGCAGCGAGAGCAGGTCGGCGGCGACGCCCATGTCAACAAACCTGCGCGCGCGGGCGCCGCGGGGGCTCGCCCGCGGCCGCTCGCCTGCTGCGGCTCGCCCGCCCCGCGCAGCGCAGCGCGCCGCCCCGGCGGTCCCTCGGCGCCCACCTGCACTTGCCGTCCTCGTCCTGCCAGCTCGCCGCCTCCACGAGCGCGGCCGCCGCGCCCGCCAGCTGCTGCGTCGCCGCCGCCGCCTCGGCGCCGCGCTCGGGCTCCGCCGCCATCGCGGCGGCGGCGCCCCTCAGGAGAGCCTGCAGCAGCTCGGGGCCGCCCTCCGCGAGCAGCGCCGCGCGGCAGGCCGGCGACTGCATGAGAAGCCGCAGCGCGCGCAGGCAGGGGAGCAGCAGCGCGCGCTGCTCGGGCGACGCATCGGCGCCGTCGGCGCCCGGCGCGCCCGACTTTGCGGCCGCCAGCAGCGCCGCGACGCTGCCCTCCTTGGCCGCGACTGCGGAGGCGCGTGGCCGGCGGCGAGGGAGCAAGGCGAGGGTGACAGGCGGGCAGGCGCAGGGGTCACGCGTCAGGCGCGGCCGCGCGCATGCCGCCACCGCCGCCGCCGCCGCTGCTGCTGCACCGACTGGCCTCGAACTCGCGCCGCGCCGCGCGCACCTGCGACCGCCTGCTGCACGTCGCCCGCCTTCAGCGCCGCCGCGAGCGCGCCGACGCGCTCCAGCAGGCCCGCCAGCTGCGCCGGCTGCTGCGCCGCGCCCGGCACGCAGTTGTTGGCCAGCTCCGCCAGCTCGCGCGAGGCCAGGGCCACGGGGTGGCTGCGTGCGGGTCCGCGCCGCGCGGCGGTGGGTCGGCGGGGCAGCGGACGGCGGCGCAGCACGCGCCGTCGCGCGCGGCCGCGCGCGCACCTGTCGGTGTTGCCGCCGGCGCTGGTCTTGATGATGCCCTCCAGGCTGTAGCCCTGCGGGAGCGCGCGGCGCGGCTCGGCCGCGGGGGCCGGCGCGC